>OY740808.1:31925148-33295148 GCA_963514005.1 Raja brachyura
CAGGCAACATGGACTGTCAAACTCTCTTGCAGCCTGTGATAGGAAACAGGTTTATTTCTGACCGTGAGCTCCGCAGATCACAGACACTGTGGCCAGGAGATAAAGCTAAACATTTTCAGAGTTTACTGTATAGGAAGTGATTTTCTGTGTTATCCAAACATAGATGTTTGAAATGTCTCCAACCCATCCTAAGTTTCATTTGACATTGACGTGCTATTAAATCCCACTCCCTCCCACACTCACAGAGGGATTTTATTTAAGATTTTTATACTTTGCTATCTGTTTAAGTATTGGATTTCTGCAACGAGATGTTTGTATTCGCAAACCATCTGATAAACATGCAGCGTTAAAGAGAGACGGATGGTTGAATGTTACAGTTTATTCAGACGGGTTCTGGTTTGCAAGGCTGGAGATCAAAACGAGTTAGTCTTGTAAAGCCCTTTATTGAGTTCAGTGTTTGATTCGACATGTTCTCAAATCACCATTATAACCAAAAAAGGTTAAAATGGTTAACCTCGGCACACATAAGTACAAAGCGAAGGACTGACCCTTTCTTCTGCACTGTTTTATGGTCAGGAGCCTAGTCAATAAGCAGAAAGCACCAGTGAAAGGGTTAAATCAGCTCCGTTTTTGTACATTTGTTTTTATTTAAATGTGGCAGAGCACAAGTGCAAACATTTAAAAAAGGTAAAATAATATCACTAACATTATCAATATACAGTGCTTTACCGCAAACTAATGTGTTGTTATGTTATGACTGTGGTAAGGCCATAGGTTTATGACTGGTGTAGATTTTCAGAATATCAACCAACTGGTCGAGAATATCAATCAACCAACCAAAGGAATTATTTAAAATGCATTTTTCATAAGTGTAATATCTGACAACAGGTAAAACCTGGCTGATTAAATTAATTTTTATAAAGCTAATGGTTCGGTTCTAAATTTCAATCGACACTAAGACAGTTTTAGAGTTAGTGATGGGGCCTGTCCCACTTACGTGATTTTTCGGAGACTTGCCGGCGCCCATCATAGTTGCAGTAGGTCGCTGAAAATGTTCAAAATGTTGAAAATCCAGCAGCGACCAGAACAGGGTATGACTCTTTGGGCGACTACTCACGACCATACAGGCATCGCCCGTGACCTTTTTCTGGTCGCCGCTGGATTTTCAACATGCCACGACGATGCAAGTCGCCAAATAAATCGGGTAAAATGGCCCCTGAGAAGCCAGGAGCTGGTGATTGGGGGCGATGGTGCGATGCAGGAAACCTGCAGGTGTGGAACTCTCTACCTGTGTGGGTTAACCCACCCTCTGCATTGATTAATCTCCAGGCTTCTTGTTCAGTGGACTCATATGCCGAGAGAACGGAGCAGCTGGGCTTGTACACTCTGGAGTTTAGAAGGATGAGAGGGGATCTCATTGAAACATATAACATTGTTAAGGGTTTGGGCACGCTAGAGGCAGGAAACATGTTCTCGGTGTTGGGGGAGTCCAGAACCAGAGGCCTCAGTTTAAGAGTAAGGAGTAAGCCATTTAGAACGGAGACGAGGAAACACTTTTTCTCTCAGAGAGTGGTGAGTCTGTGGAATTCTCTGCCTCAGAGGGCAGTGGAGGCGTGTTCTCTGGATGCTTTTAAGAGAGAGCTAGATAGGGCTCTTAAAAATAGTGGAGTCAAGGGATATGGGGAGAAGGCAGGAACGGGGTACTGATTGGGGATGATCAGCCATGATCACATTGCTGGCTCGAAGTGCCGAATGGCCTACTCCTGCACCTATTGTCTATTGTCTATTGTCTATTGACTTGTGGTTGCAATGACAGCACAAATGGCGCGATTTAAAAGGACATTGCAAACCCGTGGGTTGGAGTAATTGGAGGGAGGGAGGAGACAAGTCTTGGAAGGATGTGAGTGAAGACTCTTTGAATTTATTGTCATATGCATGAGAACCTTCACGAGGTTCACTCGGTGTGAAGCTTGGGGTCTGTGAGGACCAACGTGAAATACTTTGCCTGAGCAATGGGAAGAGGTTGTTGGCTTTGGACACCAAGGAGTGCGTTCAGTTCAGTTTAAGTCACAAAAGGTACTGTGAAAAGCTTTTGTCACATGCTAACCAGTCAGCAGAAAAACAACACATGATTACTATCGAGCCATTGACAGTGTACGGGATACATGATCAGATAAAGCCCGTAAAGTCTGGTCAAAGTTAATCCGTGGGTCACCAATAAGGGGGATAATAGTTCAGCACTGCTCTCTGGTTGTGATTCAGTTGCCTGATAACAGCTGGGAAGAAACTGTCCCTGAATCTGGAGGTGTGTGTTTTCATGCTTCTATACCTTTTGCCCAATGGGAGAAGGAGAAGGAGACACAGACGGGAGTGGTCTCTGGTCAGGATCAGCGGTATGGTCTTGCACTCTCAGGTACTTTTTCAATTCACTTTTTCGGTGGTAAAGGTGGAAAAAGAGGCATTTTTACCTGCACCAGATTTCGCTAACAGTCTCATCTGCCTTCTTTAACCGAGAGTGTGATGAGTTATGTAGCAGGTGTTATTGGATCTGTGCTTTTTAAAGAATTATATCCTATTCTCAGAGAGGAGGAGAGAACAGCATTCAAGCCCAAGGGGATGGCTATTTATTAAAAGCTGTATAAAGAAATGTATAAAATCAGATAAAGCTCGCCTAGAAGTGTTGAATGGCCAACCGACAGGGCAGCACAGTGGCGCAGCGGTAGAGTTGCTGCCTCACGATGCCAGAGACCCGGGTTAGATCCTGACCATGGGTGCTTGGATACAAGGGATTGATACATTCTCTCTGTGACCGCGTGGGTTTTCTCTGGGTGCCCTGGTTTCCTCCCACACGCCAAAGATTTTGTAGAGGTTTGTAGATTATTTGGCCTTCATAAATTTGTAGATTATTTGGCCTACATAAATTGTCTCTAGTGTGTAGAATAGAATTATTGTACAGGGGATCGCTGGCCGGCGTGGACTCGGTGGTTTCCACGCTGTATCGCTAAAACTAAAACTAAAGCGGGCAGAATGAAGGAAAATAAAGCCAAGATGCTGCAGATAGCATGACCAGCAACGCGAGATGACGGAAGAGAGACGACCTGCAGAGGGGAAAAGGTGCAGATTGAAGAATCATTTTTGATATGCATTATTAAAGAAGTTTTGTGACTAATGTAGTGTGCACCTTCTTAAACATGATGGAACTTGACCAGCTGCTGTTTCTATAGACGTTTGCCAGAAGAACTGGTGAGCCAATGTTGAACTAAGTCATGCCAAAGTTGCTGCCACTCAATGTTAGTTTCCCTTTGGTCAGTAAAATACCCTCGCCATTAATTTGAATCACCAAATATTTCCCAGCGATTTTGAGACTGAAATATTCAGGGTAACACTGATTCACGCAGATACTGTAGTCTCATCTATCCATATACTTTGGCATTTCCGCCACTGACAAATAACTTTAGCACTATTTGACGTCTTTCCATTCAACATGTGCTATTCCTTTCATTGGAAGGTTGTAGCATGCAGGAGGGGTGTTCAGTTCATTTCAGTTCTTGGTTCTTGATTCTTGGTTACTTGGTTCTCCAAAATATTCCAACTGGAATTGAAACTGGATGTGGTGAAGGGAGGGGTTTAGCCAGAGAGGGTTATTGGGAAGAAAGTGCCACTTTAAATTTAGTTGCATCTGGCTGGGCAACCGTGGCTTGGTGGAGATTATTCCATGCTTTAATAGTGCGTGAGAAGAACGAATTTCTGTACACATCTGTCTTTGTGGCTGGGACCATAAATTGGATCGAATGCCCTTGTCTGCTCCTAATTGGTTTGGGGTTGGTGTAGGTCTTGTGATCTATGTCTAGCTGGCCATTTAACATTTTGTTAAAACAGGTCAAACAGTGAGCTTCACGTCTGTCTTGGAGAGGGTTCCACCCCGCCCAGAGAATTCAGAAGTTTGGTGACACTCGCTTCTCTCTCATAGGTGTTAGTAACAAATCGAGCGGCCTGTCTTTGGACACGTTCAATGGATGAAATGTTTTTATCTGTGTATGGGTCCCAAGCTGCAACTGCGTAGTCCAGATGAGGTCTAACGAGGGTGAAATACAGCTTCTCCTTGACCGAAGCTGAACAATGATGGAAGTTGCATCTCAGGAAGTTTAGGACACCTGTTGCTTTCACTGTTACATGATGAGTCTGACCATTCCAACGTAGACCGTTCTGCAATTTCAGTTCAGTTTCAGTTCACTTTAGTTTATTGTCAGGTGCACCGGGGTAGAGTGAAAAGCTTGTGTTGCTCACAGAACCACAAGACAGAGGCAGGACACTGGAGCTGCTTCTCCACATGGACAACAAGTGTAGAGTGGCGGATGTTGTGAAGTTGCAGACCTGGCTGCTGGTGATTGAAGTGAATTGAATTGAATACTTTTTTGTCACATGTGACAAGGCACAGTGAATCCTTGCTTGCATACCCAAGGTATACAAATAGTCACTGCATAAAGGGCACTGACAAAGTTACAAAGTATCGGCACCAGGTCCCCCTTTGTTCTCCCCCCCCCCCACCACGATGGCCCCTCATGCCGGGTCCTCCTTTGTCCATCCCCCTCCCCCTCTCGCGCCGGTTCCCCCATGCCCTCATTGACCGGCGCACCATCCAACGCAGGTCAGCCTGCGAGGCTCCACCACTGCCGAGTCCCCACCACCACCGGAGAGATGCCAGTGATTTATCCAGTGCTATTCCTTTAGTACTATTACTAGTTTCTCCAAGTATCTCATTCTCACCAGATTCTCATTCCTGGCAACATCCAAATGACTTTATGTCCTCCGCAAAGTTAGGTATGAACTTTAAAAGAATATATTTGACATTTTCTTTTCAAATCCAAAAATATAAGAAAATTAGAGCAGGGTTTGGCCACCAAGTTCCTCAAGCCTGCCCTGCCATTCAGTGTGAATGCCCCTCGATTCGATCCCATCTGCTTTGCCAGTTCCCCATAACCCTCAATTCCAGATCTTCAAGTTTGTTTCTAAATGTAATGCCCTTTATAGCCCTTCCTGTCGCTTCCCAGAAGGTTGCATGTTTTGTATCATTTGTTCCATTTAAAATAGCTTTGGAGCCTGTTACAATCTCTTTTGTCACTCCTACTAGTTTAATCAAATGTTATCCCCCATTCTCCGTTATGAAACAATTCAATACTTTACCGTAGTACAATTTTCAAAGAATGTGTAGTTTACGTTTAGCATAGTTTAGTTTGGAGACACAGTGCGGGAACAGGACCTTCGGCCCAACGAGTCCGCAACGACCAGCGATCCCCACATACTAACATTATCCTACACACACTGGTGAGAATTTACAATTTTACACAAAGCCAATTATCCTACATATCTGTACTTCTTTGTGATGTGGGATGGAACCGGAGCACCCGGAAAAAAACCCACGCAGGTCACGGGGAGAACGTACAAACTATGTACAGTCAAACCCGGGTCTCTGGTACAATAAGACATCAAATCTACTGCTGTGCCACCCAAGACATACTTAAAATAATGTTCCCGAGTGCAGTGAAGTATTTTTTTAAATCCAGTTGAACCATATGGCCAAAGACAAACACAGAACTACCTATCTTGCCTTTCTTCTTGACTGCTTTTACCTCATCTGAAATTGCCAGCTCAACACTAAGATACGGCCTACTCCTGATAGAAAACAAAGACCAATTCTTAATGAGTTGGTCTCAATTTATTGATCTTGTGGATTCATGGGGTGGAATAACATTGTAAAATTAAAAATTCTGTGTTTGAGTGAAAAATGATTAAGAACAAAAATATATATATATATCGACTTGTGGTGTGAGAGAATCTCCTTTCTGATTCACGTTCTCACTTATCTCTTTCTTTACACTACACTCACTAGACTAATCTTTACTCTTCGATACTTCTTTCTTTCTCATTTCTTTCTAAAAAAAAAAAAAGGAGTTATACAAAGAATGTTTTAATAATTCTGGGAACCTGTAAAAAGGTACCATTAAAATGTAATGTACTTACTTCTAATAAATTAAAAAAAAACCAAAAAAAAACACTAAGGTACGGCCATTGGCGCGTTACTAGAATGTTGCCCAATAGCAATAAGTAGCAAAAGGTCACAAAGTGCTGGAGTAACTCAGTGAGTCAGGCAGCATCTTTGGAGAACATGGATAGATGATGTATCAGGTTCTGACCCTTCTTCAGGCTGATCAGCCCAAAGAAGGGTTTGACTCGAAAGGCCACTCATTCATGTTCTCCAAAGATGCTGTCTGACTCGCTGAGATACGCCAGCACTTTGCGTACTTTTGTGTAAACCAACATCTGATGTACCTCGTCACTAGCAATATGTTGGGCTTGACAACAAGGCCTGGCATCTATTGAATGATATGATGGACAAGAGAGCAATACAGCAGGTAACCTGATGTTTAAATGATATAAGCCAAGTCCCACGCAGATGGAGAGAGACACAAAGTGCTGGACTAACTCAGCAGGTCAGGCAGCATCTACGGAAGGAAAAAATGGATGACATTACGGGTCGGGACATCAGACGGTCTGAAGAAAGTTCCCGATCCAAAACGTCACCCATCCTTTTTCTCCAGAGATGCTGCCTGACCCGCTGAGTATCAGACTTCAGCATAAACCTGCATCTGCAGTCCTTTTCTGCACAGCTATCCACACCGATGTATTTTGGTAATAATAATTTCTATGAAATGAAGAGGGAATACATTATTTCTCCTGTCACAACGGAGCTGTTGAATGGGACCACCCAAACTGGGTGCTCCTCTAGGTCTGTACAGCTGATCTACTGGGGTCAAGGAAAGAGCATTCACGTCACAGCCCTGTTTCCACCAATCTTTCCACCACCACGCATGAGAAGCGACAAGACAGACACCATTGTGTGCAGACGCCGAGAAGTGTGTGTTCAGCTCTGGCTGAACAACTTCCAATCTTGTGTGTGGACTCGATAAGAATAAGCTGATCTACTCGCTGGGTTACCAAGGAGAGATTGTGACTTTACTAACATTTTGAATATTGGGATATTGAAAGACGACTTAATAATTCTATCAACTCACCCGATAATCTCACTCCGTCACTTGACCAGAAGCACTCAACAAAATAGATCTTCCAGGTTCAAACTGTTTCTCAGGCGGCTGTACGCAATAGTGGAGAATAAGTTACGACAGTTCCCACTGGCAGGAAGGTCTGGGCCATTGACATCCATCAACACATAGGGATGAAAAAAACACACATAAAAAGGGTCCATAAATACATGGGCTATGACCCGTGGACTGTATCGTAGTCCTTCACCAATTATTTCAGAAAACGTAACAGTGTCACGACAAGACATTTAAGGTACTTCACCTCTTTTTATAGGGTGCCTTAAAAATAGCTCGATAGTTAAGCACGGCAGCTACTGAAATCATGGTCACATCCATATCCTCCATTATCTGAAGACAAACACAAGAATATGGAGAAATGCAGCGGGACAGGCAGCATCTCTGGAGAGAAGGACTGATGTTTCTGGTCAAAACCATCAGGGTGGTCACGGTGGCACAGCGGTTGAGTCGCTGCCTAACAGCGATTGCAGCACCGGAGACCTGGGTTTGAACCTAACTATGGGTGCGGAGTTTGTACGTGACCTGCGTGGGTTTTCCCCGAGATCTTCGGTTTCCTCCCACACCCCAAAGATGTACAGGTTTGTAGGTTAATTGGCTTGGTAAATGCAAAAAACAATTGTCCCTAGTGGGTGTAGGATAGTGTTAATGTGTGGGTTATAGTGTCGCTGGTCGGCGCGGACCCAGTGAGCTGAAGGGCCTGTTTATGCGCTGTGTCTCTAAACTAAACCCTTCTTCAGACCGATGTCTCGACCATTCCTTCTCTCCAGAGATGCTGCCTGTCCCGCTGAATTGCTCCAGCTTTTCGTGTCTAACTTCGGTTTAAACCAGCATCTGCAATTCCTTCCTACACATCCCGTCTCCTCCATTATCTGCATAGTTTTCCAAGGTCAAGACATTAATGGGCATGAGACTTTAGGAAGGAGGATGAAGTGACACTGTGAAACTCCTGAACTATGAGACAGAATGGCTCATTCCGTGAGTATGTGTAGTGACTCGGAGCTGTGTTTTTCACGTGAGAAAGCAGAGAACTGGCACAGCCATAGCTGCTATATACAGAATCTATGGGATAACTCAAGAGTTGGCACTGGTTTGTGACACAGCAGAGACATTAATCCACCCCAAGGAGATAACCAAATGGAATAGAGCAACACTCTTAATTTAGCAACTCGCTGGTTATTGTGAGATCTCTTAAACCCAACAGTCTGGAGGGAGCACTTGTTTTTTTCTCGAGTTATTAAACTAATTCCTTTTCCTTTCAAAAACTGTGTAGCCAGTGGAAAAGATCAGCCCTAGCAGCTCTGGGAACAGGGGTGTCTATTCGTTGAACATAAAAGCCAAGCGCGGTGACACTGAAAGAAACGGTTTATTGAAAACATCACCCAACATAGGCACAACTAGTTTGAGTAAATATTGGGCAGAAAGCAGCAGCATATAAGCAAAGACATGAAATGAAAATGGCAAGTGAACTTCTGTGTTAAATTACCCCGCAGCATTTAAACTGGTTGTGCGAAAAAAAATTAATTCCCGTTGGATCGGCAGTGGCTTCAGGCAGTGGAAAGAGCCATTAAAATATAATCCAAATAAGTGCTAAACCTAATGCTGTCTTTTCAGATTTGAATGCAACACAAAGATCGCATTACCATAAGTTTTATTTAAAATAAAAGCCATTTGATATCCACGATATCTGATAATTAGAGGCTCCATTTAAGATTGCGGAATATGGGACATGCCTGGGATTATTCATAACAATTCACAACAAGAAGTCAGGAATCTTGTTAATTGTACGAGCACATTCACATGTCACTTGCTAAGTGCAACCTCTCCAGTTTTGTTTTGTATCTTTCTCTTGCACAAACATTGAAAATGGCATTGGTTGTCCCATTGCATCAAAGTATGGAACATAATGTTTTAATGACACGCATACCCTAAGTACAGATGGAAAGGGCTTTACCCAACAAAGCACATTGTGCACAAAATTCTAACACAGCAATTAACTTAGCCTGCACGTTTAGAACAAAGGAGATAATAAAATATGATAGTGTTGATAGAAGTGGCTGCGAACAGAGTGCACATCAGCTTTCAATTAATTTGAAAGAGACCTTCCAAGATGCATTATGCTGAATAGCACTGGATATTGTTAGAATTTCCAAAAATTCAATCACAGGGTTAAATTGAAATGGTGAATGCAATCTAAAAATCAAGAATAAGTTTCACGGGGATTATTATTGGTTCAATAGTTTTATACCAAAATTTGAATGACAGAATTTGCGATACATGCAGACTACTGGACTTTCAACAATTGCTATCTTGCCTCAAGTACGCTAATTTTCAAAAGGCATTGTACAATTTCTCACTGCATTCCTTCGAATGCTTATTTATTCAATGATGTAAACAAATTACTGATTTAATGTAGCTGTACATTGACTTAAATTTCCCAGTTTAATAAAACGTTACTATGAAAATGAGCAGAATGGTTTATATATATATATATATATATATATATATATATATATATATATATATATTTATAATTTTACATACATGCCTCAAGCTGTTTTTACAATGGAGCGAGAGATGAATTGCTGAACATTATCATGCGATGAATGAGAACTGCCTTTGGTCAGCTCACAAAGAGAGATCACATCAAGACATTTCAGGCTAACATTTTCATTTGAGTCAGGCGTGAAGAATGCCAAGTTATCTAACTCCAACTACAGTAAGCAGACTGCTCCCCGAATACTTGGCACATATATAGCCTGCGAAATTAATGAAGCCAGAGAAAGGATAGTGTCAGTGGAGTGAGATACTGCAGAAGGGTGGAAAAAGGGTCAAAACCATTATTCAAATAAGTATGTTTCAACAGAGTCTAATTTTTAAATCTAAAATTGCAGTGAGCAGGAGCTCATTAGGTGCCAAAGTAAGCAAATTAATTGAAAGAGACAATCACCAGGGGTTTAAAATGTAACTTTAGTGGCTCAGCCAGACAGACTGGTGGGTGGTAAGACAGTGGATCTGGTTTGTGCTTTAATCTGGGGTGTCATTTCAGAGGTTGCAGTAAGTGCTCACTCTCCCCACTCTGATAACAGGCTCCGTAGAACAAATACATTTCTTGCAAGCCACTTGAAATATGATTTTACAAAAGTAACCTGGCACTTTGGTCCAAGTGCAGTAAATTTACCAGCTCTTCCTTCCAGACCATGAAGACCTCTATGCCAATCTTGTTGTTGAACTGTTCTAACAACAGGGTCTTGAAATATTACTTCATCCAAGCAATCATTTGCTTTGAATTTTCAGTAGATCAGAATGAAGATTTACAAGCAACCATTGTCATCATTTGAAATAGAATCATAGAGTTCTACAGCATGGAAACAGGCCCTTCGGCCCAACTTGCTCACCGCACCCAGCATGTTCCATTTACACTAGTCCTACCTGCTTGCTCCATCTGTCTTAAACCGTACTCAAATACCTGCTGGTTCCATACACTCGCCGGCCTTTGTGTGAAAAAGTTACCCCTCGGGTTCCTATTAAATCTTTCCCCCCACACCTTAAACCTATGTCCTCTGCTTCTCGATTCCCCTATTCTGGGCAAGGGACTCTGCATCTACCTGATCTTTTCCTCTCATGATATTGTGAAAATCTGACGAGTTGGACACCCTCTTAACAAGAGTGCTATGATCACAATTTACTTATTGTGCATCAGTTGCCTTCAGTATATAACCATGTAACAATTACAGCACAGAAACAGGCCTTCTCGGCCCTTCCAATCCGTGCCGACCATATGTTATGAATAATGTTGTGGTATTTTTTTCTTTTTATCTCCGAAAGGGTGGATGACATTTTTGTTGCCAGCAGAAATACCACTCTTCAGATCCAATCAGTGAGCGTGTCCAGGGATTATTTAGCCATGAACAACAGGCCAAACAAGGCCCGAATCAGCCCCTGTCCAGCCATACACACTCTCCAAAAGTGACAGCACGCGGAGAGCTTAGATTGTGGTGTCTTTATGATGCTACAATTGTTTCAATGGCTGAGATTAGTGGATCGAACCTAAACATCTTGTATATCATGTGATTTTTGGACGATGTCTTTCAATTATTTTATTTCACAAGCTAGTAGAGAAGCTGTCATACTGCATATAAACCCCACATTTCAGTTGGTACATGTGAATTAGGAGGAGGATTTGGATGCTTACTGCCACTCAATAACATCACAACGGACCCTCAGTAACCTTTCAACCACTTTGCTTGTCAAGGATCTGCGTATCTCTCCCCTATAAATATCCAAAAGCACAGCTACCACTGTGAAGGTGGACACAAAATGCTGGAGTAACTCAGCGGGACAGGCAGCATCTCTGGAGAGAAGGAATGGGTAATGCTTCGAGCCGAGACCCTTCTTCAGACCACAGCCCTTCTCTCCAGAGATGCTGCCTGTCTCGCTGAGTTACTCCAGCATTTTGTGTCTATCTTTGATTTAAACCAGCATCTGCAGTTCCTTCCTAGACATTACCACTGAGAAGAGTTCTAATTTACATATAACCCTCATGAGTGTGCCTGTTCTGTGTGGAAATTGGACCCTTTCCCACCCCAACCAACACTTCACACCCACTCACGGCCTGACCTCAGTCTGCAAAGACTGGGCCCTTCCATACCCAGTCCTGCCCATTCACTACTTCACACATACTTAAAGGAAGACTCCAGTCTGAAAAGACTGGACCCTTTCCCACCCACCCCTCTCCAATCACCACTTCACACCTGTAATTACCTGACTCGCATACAGGTAAAGGTGCAAGCATCTTTAATACACATTCCAGTGTCAGATCTACAGTGCATTGTATGTTCGGTCTGCTGCATCTACTGAATACAATAAACCAGTTCTTAACATTATAAAGCATGCACTAGGCGGGATTATTACTACTAAGCATTCTGATTGGCTAACATGCAATAGCCAATCTACATCTCTTCTCGTAGAAATGAAGAGCAACTACGGCACTTAAACATTACGCTGAGGGAATATAGTGAGGTTACACAAAATCGCCATATCTGGCAGGTGGCCTGCTAGCTCGCCCGGCCCTCGTGCGGTAGAGAGCCGCCTCCTCCCCCTTACCTTCCGAAAAGATGGGTACTGGGGTTGGTGATACCGCTGGTGACCCGATGGGCTTACAGGGAGTGGCCGGTACAGGGGAGCCGGGGGGGTAGACCGACGCGGGGAACCCGGGGCACCGGCTACAATAGGAGACGCAGGGGCAGACCGACACGGGGAGTGTGTGGTCTCAGTCGCAACAGGTGGCGGGGCGGTTGAAACAGGCGTCGGTGTAAACACGAACAGTCGGGCATCAGGTCCCGCAGGCGCCGGACGTGGTTCCTTCATTGAAAGGAGGAGTTGACAGTTGCGTCTGTAGAGGACACCATCCACTTCGACCAGGTAGGATCGTGGATCTTTTGAGGGGCCATGAATGTGCCCCAGTCAGGTATGTCCTTTGTCAGTTTGCAGGCGTACCACTTGTCCTTGTACTAGTGGTTTAAGCGGCTTGCTTGTCTTGCCGTAAAACGTCTTTTGCGTGTCACGTTTAAATTGCACTCGCTTTTATATCGCGGTGCTAGAGCGGACGTGCGGCTGCAGCTGTTGCTGGGAGACGGGCAGCGTTGGACGGGTCTGGCGAGACATTAGCCGCTGGGCGGGGGAACCGAGAACGTTGTGCCTTGAAATGTTCCATAGGTTGAGCAGGTCCAGGTGGACGTTGGATTTTACTAGGTAGAAGCAAAATCCGTGTCGTTTGGCACTCCGAACGGCACGCTCGGCAAGTCCGTTGGACTGTGGGTACTCTGGGCTGCTAGTAACGTGTTGAAAGTTCCACCGTTTGGCAAAGTTCTTGAATTTCTGACTGGTGATTTGCCTACCATTGTCAGTTTGAAGGTGGACAGGTGACCCATGTGCGGACAGGTGGATTGACAGGTACTGGATCACTGTCTCGAAGGTGATCGGTGGGAGTAGGTCAAATTTCAAACCAGCTCGCATAGGTGTCCACCAAGACAAGGTAGTGTTTCCCGTGCCATTCAAAGATGTCGGCGGTCCGTGAAGACCACGGAAGGGAGGGAGCCGGCTGAGACAGGAGGGGCTGCTTCTGCTGGTGTGGTGTCAGGCTGGTGCAGATGAACCTTGTCATCCCGGGCCAGTAGATCATGTTCTGGGCCTGTTTTAGAGTGGCCTCTCTGGATATCGTCATCGTACTTCTCTCGTAGAGTGGGAGGGATGACTGCCTTGTGGCCTTTGATGATTATCCCGTCCTGTAGTACTAGTTCATCATGAACCAGTTCAAGTTCAAGTGAGTTTATTGTCGTGTGTCCCTGATAGGACAACAAAATTATTGCTTTGCCTCGACACACAGAACATAGTAGGCATTTACTACAAAACAAATCAGTGTCCATATATCATTATATAAATACATACACACATGAATAAATAAACTGATAAAGTGCAAATAACAGAAAAAACAGATAATGGGTTATTAATAATCATAGTTTTGTCCGAGCCAGGTTAAATAGCCCGATGGCTGTGGGGAAGTAGCTATTCCTGAACCTGGTTGTTGCAGTCTTCAGGCTCCAGTAACTTCTACCTGAAGGTAGCAGAGAGATGAGTGTGTGGCCAGGATGGTGTGGGTCCTTGATGATGCTGCCAGCCTTTTTGAGGCAGCGACTGCAATAAATCCTCTCGATGGAAGGAAGGTCAGACCCGATGATGGACTGGGCAGTGTTTACTACTTTTTGAAATCTTTTCCTCTCCAGGCCGCTCAAGTTGCCGAACCAAACCAGGAAGTAGGGTCGTATTTCTAGAGGGGTGTTTGACTCTTTGTGGGGCCATCCGTTCCTTATGACGGTGGTTAGCAGTTGCGAAGTCTTGTCCGCAGCTTTGTGTTTGGCAAGGTGACGTAAACGAACAGCGGGCACGAACGAGACCTTCAGGACTGAGAATTCATCTTGTTCGATGGGGTGGCGTTCGCTGGTGGTGCGCGGGGCTCAGGAATGCGTGTCTGCAATGTGCATGTCTTTCCCTTTTTTGTATTCCCACTTCTGACACCATGTAATTACCTGACTCGCACACAGGTAAAGGTGTAGGCATCTTTAATAAACATTCCAGTGTCAGATCTGAAGTACATTGTATGTTCAGTCTGCTGTATCTACTGAATATAATAAACCAGTTCTTAACACTATAAAGCATGCACTAGGCGGGGTTATCACTACTAAGCATTCTGATTGGCTAATATGCAATAGCCAATCTACAACACCCAATTGCCCATATCCTCCGTGCTGCACAACATCACTTCTCCATCATCAACAATAAAAATAGACGAGGCGGTGAGGCATTTCAGAAGGCAGTAAAGCCGTAAATCTCCATTGTGCCAGAGCTACTACACTCCAAACTTACCGAGTTGACTGTGCCTGAACCCCTCTGTCGGCGGATCACCAGCTTCCTGACAGGCAGGAAGCAGCATGTGAGGCTGGGAAAGCACATCGCGGACCCGCAAACCCTCTCTTCTCCCCTCTCCTCTACTCTCTCCTCTACTCTCTCTGCACCAACGACTGCACCTCCAATGACTCCTCTGTCAAGCTTCTCAAGTTTGCGGACGACACAACCCTGATTGGACTGATCCAGGATGGGGAGGAATCTGCCTACAGACAGGAAGCATCACAGCTGTCGTCCTGGTGCCATCGCAACAACCTGGAGCTCAATGCTCTTAAGACATTGTATTGTAGACTTTGATTGTAGACTTTACCCTCCACTCACCCCACCCACCATCAACAACACCACAATCACATCTGTGGAGTATTTGTAGTTCCTGGGAACCATCATCTCCAAGGACCTTAAGTGGGGCTACCATCGACTCCACAGTCAAAATGGCACAATAGTAGCAATGTTACAAAATTTTGAGATTTTAAAAATTAAGTCTGCAATTTATCCCATCAGATAAAGCATAAAAAGAAGTTTAATTTGACACCTAATTTACTTTCATATCTTCAGTATTAAGAACGTTATGGCCATTTTCATACTCGGAAATGAGCATCTTGCTTCCCATTGCCTTTCAATTGACTTAACTCAAAAGCTGTGATCTGGAAAAGTTAAAAGTCCATAACTTTCTTAAAAATAAAGAGAACTCAATGAAATTTTCAGTTATTATAGATTGAAGCATTCTGAAACAAATATGAAACAATTTTACTTGGATTACCTGAAATTAAAGCATATAATTAGTTAGTTATCTAATTGTAGCTAATTACAAAATTCAATGAGTAGATCTAAACATCTATCAATTTCTTAAGAAAAGATAAACTTTTTTAAAATTGCCTAAGTGTCCAAATAACATTCACACAATAATCCACAATATAACATAATTTTTAAATCTCATTTTCATGAATTTCTGGGCCAAATGGAAGGAATTTAGTGTTTTATGCCTGTAAATTAATGACCATTTAAATCAACTAGCGAGTGGGTTTTAGTGGAATGCAGTGGATTAGAACGTTGCGGTTAGCAGTGAAGTTGGGGGGAAAAATACTGGGGGTTCATACATTTTTTGGGGACCCCATTTCGCAACATAAAAATATTATTAATGCCTCCCGAAAAACCAACTTTTAATATAAAAATAAACTATTTATCTTTTTTTCTCCCCTACGCAAAATGCTTCCGGTTGTCTGCGCTCACGGCTTTTGAAGGTGATTTTTAAATTAAATTCATCGATTATCCAGGCCTGTGGAAAAACGGCACTTTAAGCCCGCCCCCCTCTGAAAGGCGCGAAAGTCGCGCACACGGGGAGCGGCAGAAGTGCAGCGCCGCTAAAGGTAAGTTTTGTAACATACCTAACAATAGAGGATATACTTCCTGCGGCAGCTGAGGAAGCACAATCTGCCACAGGCAATGATGGTCCAATTCTACACGGCCATCGTAGAGTCTGTCCTCACCTTCTCCATCATGGTCTGGTTTGGCTCAGCCACCAAGCACAACACCTGGAGGCTGCAGCGAATCGTCCGATCAGCT
Source organism: Raja brachyura (assembly GCA_963514005.1). The sequence goes on from OY740808.1 coordinate 31,941,291, forward strand.
GAGAAGGTTATTGGCTGCAACCTTCCCCCCATTGATGAACTGTACACTGCAAGGGCCAGAAAGCGAGCGGGCAAGATCATCTCTGACCCCTCTCACCCCGGCCACAAACTCTTTGAATCACTTCCCTCTGGAAGGCGACTCCGGATTGTCAAAGCTGCCACAGCCAGACATAAAAACAACTTTTTTTCCACGAGTAGTAGCTCTACTCAATAACCAAAAATCTGTAGCCTCCTTTTGCTCTGGTATTTAATTTAATTCACATGTTTAATCAATAATGTTTCATTATTAATTTTTAATGTTTTATATGTCATTCCTAACTGTCACGGTATCTCATGTTGTCACGTGGGCGGAGCACCAAGCAAATTCCTTGTATGTGAATACTTGGCCAATAAACTTATTCATTCATTCAAATTGCTGCAAAAATATAAGTTGTGATGTGAATAAATCATGTACTTACATAAAGAGGAGAGGACATTTATAAACATTGCTATCAGTTAGTTAGCATGTGTGTAATACTTGACCAAAGCGATTCCCTCAGTGGCCATGTACATTTCAAGTAGCCTTGCACAGCAGTCAGTTCAAGGCTAGGCATGGACAAACCATGATATGGCTTGGGCTGTACTACCGGTGCAACTTGGTTCATCACAAGGACCTCAGGAAGATGATTGTCCGCTTCACTGACGTACCCGTATGTTCTGGCCTCAACCAATTTTATTTTCTGTGGAATGAAAACATGATGAGCTAAGTAAAAGCAGGATGCCTAGTCTATTCTTGTTCATAGGTACAATAAAAATGCTGGAGAAACTCAGCGGGTGCAGCAGCATCTATGGAGCGAAGGAAATAGGCAACGTTTCGGGCCGTAACCCTTATTCAGGGCCTGTCTCCACAGACTATCTCTAAACTATATAAACAAAACTCAACTACTTTTTGCCACAACCGGAGAGCAACTGACCAAACAGTGATAAAATTCTGAAGCACCTCAGCGGGTCAGGCAGGATCTCTGGAGAACATGGAGAACATGGTGATGTTTCGGGTCGGGACCCTTCTTTATCCGCCCCCACCTATCCATGTTCTCCAGAGATGCTGCCTGACCTGCTGAGTTATTCCAGCGCTTTGTGTCTTTTCTTGTAAACCAGCACCTGCAGTTCCTTGTTTCTACCTCTGACCAAATAGTGTGTTTATTATCCTGCGGTAAATATTTCTTGTCTGCTTCTAGCACAGAGGGTGATCTGAGTGAGTTAATTACATAACCTTTATGAATCGCATATCCAGTGTTTTCAGGCACTGCATCTGTCAAGGTGGGTCCATCAGTAAATGTGTGATCAGAGGGGTAAATTTCACCAGCTTTCGTGGTTTGTCTTTTGTTAGCTTCTGCTTGTTGAAAGTTGGCAGTTTACTATTTTACATTTTTAACAACTGAAATCCTCTCCCACATTATGGGCTTTGATATCTTGCTTTAATGAATGGGGTCATTCAAGAGAATCAGCATTTTATTTGCCTTGTGATTCACTCATCAGCTTCCAAAGATGCTATGTAGGTGGTGGCCATACATTATAGAAACAGGCCAATTTCAGTCCATTAATCTCAATGAAAATCACCACAGCCCTTCATTCTGCACCCTCCTACCTTTGGTCTCCTATAACAAAAGACAAAAATCAGCAAGGGCATTTCAGATGGATTTACACATCTCCAGGGTTCCAGCGCAAAACAATTATTTTCTCCACGGTCGCTCCTTAACCCTTGTTAGTGATTTCCTCCTGCACTTTGTGTTTTGCTCAAGATTCCATGGGTCTCCAGTACTTTTTGGCTCACCCCCACTCCTCAATCCTCCCCCCCCCCCCCCCTCCCAAACTATTCAATACTCCATCCCCATGAAGCCAAACAGATGCAAGATCTGCAATTGCTTTGGATCTTTTAGTTGGTTTAGTTTGGAGATACTGCACGGAAACCGGCCCTTCGGCTCACTGAGTCCGCGTCGACCAGCGATCCCCGTACACTAGCACTATCCTACACACTAGCAACAATTTCCAATTCTTTCCAAAACCAACCAACCTACAAACCTGTACGTCTTTGGAATGTGGAAGGAAACCGGAGCTCCCTGAGAAAACCCACGGCAGGTCACGGGAAGAACGTATAAACTCCGTACAGACTGCACTTGTAGTCAGGATCGAACCTGGGTCTCTGGCGCTGTGAGGCCGCACTTCTACCACTGCACCGCCAGTGATCTCCTCCTTGTTTAAATATGATGAAGCAACATGTTGCAACTTAAAGCTAAACTGGAGATCAACATTTTGAAGACACCTGGCACAGCATAAATGATTGGGAATTTTTTAATATTTTAATTCTAAATAACCCTTAGATTAACTGTAAGCAGGAAGATTATCATTGTCAAACTTTCTATAATGAGAAATGTTCTATTGACATTTGTATTGTATTTTGAGGGAAAGTCTCCTTGTTCAGTTGACCAAAGCAGCAAGCCATTGGGACTACATACAAAGTGATTGTGGTCAGCAGTTTTAGCCACAGTGTCTATGCCTGTGTGGCGTTAGAGGTGGTGTAATGAGCTGCAATGATCTAGTGCCACAGATGGTGGCGCAGCGGTAGATTTGGAGACTCGGGTTCGATCCTGACTACGGGTGCTGTCTGTACGGTGTTTGTAATGTTCTCCCCGTGACCTGCGTGGGTTTTCTCCAAGATCTTTGGTTTCCTCCCACACTCCAAAGACGTACAGGTTTGTAGGTTAATTGGCTTAGTATACATGTAAATTGTCCCTAGTGTGTGTAGGGTAGTGTAAGTGTGCAGGGATCGCTGGTCGGCGTGGCCTAGGTGGGCCGAAGGGCCTGTTTCCATGCTGTATCTCTAAATTAAACTAAACTACACAAGGAGAACAATCAGGACTTTAAATGAAGGGGTGGGAATGGAATACGTTTAACAATTATTTGACCCTACAGAGAAAAGAGTCAAAACACTGATTTAATTATATCCCTGCAGATTGGATCGTACAAGACTACATGAGTTTATATTTTGGCCATCACAATACACTTGGGGACATCCTCCTTGAACATTTCATAGTGTCTGGACAGAACAAGAACGCAGTACAAAAAAAGTCAAAAATAGCAGTTAGTACTTTACGAGCCTCAATGATACATTTGTCATTTCTTGATGGTTCCCCTTCTGTAAATGTTAGCGTGCTACAGCTGTCTTGCTCTTTGATTCCTGTGCCTGTTTATTTAGCTGGCGCCACTATTTTTTCTTGGCACAGTCTTCATCTGCCACAATCTACCTCCTTTTATTTAGTGTGGGTGGCAGCATCACCCTCGACAGTGTCTGCCTCTTCCCACCAAATCTGTGCCTCTCACTATTAATAGCCGAAAGCAATGTCTCCCACCAGATACCAGCCATCTCAGATGGAAACAAAAAAAGAGCGATGCTTGGCCTCCTGTCAGTCTAATCATGCACAAGGAAGGAAAATATTTACAATACTGGCTCCAGAGCTGAGTGGAAGCCAAAGAACCCTGAAGCACACAGATATCCTCCCTCTAAAATTCATTTCAAGTCTTCCACATGCATTTGTTCCCAACACTGTCGTTTAGTTTAGTTTAGGGATACAGCGCGGAAACAGGCCCTTCGGCCCATCGAGTCCGTGCCGACCAGCGATCCCCGCACACTAACACTATCCTACACACAATAGGAAAACTTTATAGTCAATGGGCACAGTCAGATTCTTTGCTTGCGTAAAGAATGTAAATAGCAACAATTTACATTTTTTTTTACCAAAGCCCATTAACCCACAAGCCTGAAAATGGACATAAAAGGCTGGAGTAACTCAGCGGGTCAGGCAGCATCTCTGGAGAGAAGGAATATGTGACGTTTCGGGTCGAGATCTTTCTTCAGACCTCCTACACATTTAACCAACACACCTGATGGATATTTAGTTTAGTTTAGGGATACAGCGCGGAAACAGGCCCTTCGGCCCACCGAGTCCGCGCCGACCAGCGATCACTCCTTTAGGGCCTGTCCCACTTCCACGACCTAATTCACAACCTCTGCCGAGTTTGCCCTTGACTCACACTCGCAGCATGGTCGTCAAGGGGTCGTAGGAGGTTGTATTAGGTCATAGGTAGGTTGTAGGTATGATGCTAGTAGTACGTACTCGTGGCATCAAATAGGTCGGGGCGTTTTTTTCTAGCCTGATGAAAAATGGCGCGAATTAGGTCGTGAAATTTGGACAGGCCCTTTACACTAGCACTATCCTACACTTCTCAGAAGCACATCCCAACAGGTAGAACAACAATCTTATTGCTATTTCTGCTGATTTTACCAATACTTGTGATCAAATGGCAGCTAATTGCATTGTTGCAAATCCATTGACTTCTTCTGCAAAGCTGAACTGTGCAGGAAAAATACGGGCTTCATTGCTCACTTTTTTACCCTGCATTTTATTTTAATTTCACCTCTAGGCACATGACAAAAAGTGGTACCTTACATTTCACAGAACCAGAATGTCGTAAAGTTTAAATAAATAAAGTATAAATACACATGGATTTCAGGAACGAACTATATTATGGCTTGTTATTCCTGACAGAACGTGCAAGCAAGGCTGCTTTCGTCAACTAAGACTATTTTAAACAAATAGAGCGAAAACAGGAAAGTATTTTTTAACGAGCAAGCAGCCTGGCAGGAAAATGAAGGTTTGTATCATTGTCCCTATTCTTAAAACTTTCATTTCATTTGATGATCTTTGCAATGATTTAGGATTCTTCATTTTCATTACATATTCAATTCTTTTTTTCTCTTCAAATTATCTTCTGTTCCACAGCATGATGCCATCTGGTCCATGTGCAAGTCATTATAGTTCAGACATGGGAGTGATTTTTTTCTGTGACGAATGTTCAAGTACAAATCACTGTGGCGGAAACAGAGCAGAGCTGCACGTCATTCTCCGTCCATGAAGAGCCGGCTCAAAGAGTCAACAACGAGCACTTGGACGAGCATTGTTTTCTCTGGAAGGCCGGATGTTGAGGAAAGATCTGAATATAAAAGTACACTGCAGGAAGGAACTGCAGATTCTGGTTTAAACCAAAGGTAGACACAAAAAGCCAGGAGAAACTCAACGGGACAGGCAGCACCTCTGGAGAGACGGAATGGCTGATGTTTCAGTTTGAGACCCGAAAGGTCCCCCATTCCTTCTCTCCAGAGATACTGCCTGTCCCACTGAGTTACTCCAGCATTTTGGGTCCATCTTCTGAATATAAAAGTATCTGTATATAAAATTATGAGGGTAGACAGTCAAAACGTTTTTTTCTCAGGTTGGAAATATCAAATGCTAGAGGGCTTTGCTTTACGTTGAAAGGGACAAAGGAGATGTGTGGAGCATTTATTTTACACAGCAAGTGGTGAGTGCCTGTAACACATTGCCAGAGATGATGGTGGAGATAGACACGCTGGTGGTATTTAAGACATTTTGGATAGGCATGGACTTACAGAGAATGGAGGGGGCATTGGGGTATATGGATTATTGCAGGCAGATGAGAGCTGGTCTGGGCATCATGTTCAGCACAGACATTGTGGGCCGAAGGGCCTGCTCTTGTGTTGTACTGTCCTATGTTCTTTGCAAGCATTGCTTGTGGCAGAAGTCATGATGAGGGGATCAGTAGATAAACGTGGCCTTGGAGAGTGTGACAATAGCATTTAGAACAGAGAGGCACAGCACGGGAACACTCCCGATGCCAGACTAAACTAGTTCTCCCTGCCTGCACATGTACCATATCCTTCCATTCCCTGCATATCCATCCAAACATTTTAAAACACCTCTGCCTTATCTGCCTCGCCCTCTGTGTAAAACACTGTCCCACACATCCCCTTTAAACTTTGAAAGTGATTTGACAGAACCATGAAAACAAAAACGGTTCAAGATAGACTTGGAGCATCACAAGTGTCCGAGCAGCACTGGATGAGAAAGAAATGGTGAAGGTTGGTGCTGTTTCTCCCACAAGGAATACTTGGTGCTGGATTACTTTAATTTAGCATTTTGGAACTTGCTTACAAAACATCTCTTACAAGGGGATTTTCCCGACAACCACAACACCCTTATGCTACTGTAAGAGCAAATAATTCCCTCCTCATTGCCATTCTCCAATAAGCACCCCCCCCCCCCCCAACTCAACCCCCCCCCCCCCCCCCCCTTCACCTCCCCCCACCCCCATTCCTTCAAGCATTGTATCAAGGTGGCTATGGGGAGAATATTTCGAATGCTGGTAGAATCTAGGACCAGAGGACACAGCCTCAGAATAAAAGGACGTACCGTTAGAATGGACATGAGCAGGGATTTCTTTAGGCTGAGGAAAGTGAATTTGTGGAATTCACTGCCACAGATGATAGTTAAGGCCAAGTAATCGGGGATTTTTAAAGCGGAGATTTACAGATTCCTCATTGGTAATGGCATTAATGATTATGCGGAGAATGGGCTTGAGAAGGAAAAATAGATCAGCCATGATCGAATGGCGAAGCAGACTCGATGGGCCGAGTGGCTTAATTCTGCTCCTAGGTCTTATATTCATGGTCTAATGGAACAATTGCAACTTTCCTCCACAGCAATTGAACCAGTTTCTCACCCTCATGGTTGCATAAGTAAGGCGAGAGATATATTAACGGTTAATTGAATTTAATTCAGTGTTCCTGCAATTTCAACCTTCCTTTCATCATGCTTCCTGCTCAAGTCAAGCTGGGACGATGATCTGACTTATAACTCCACAATCTTCCTCCACATTGAAAGGGCTGGGAGGTCCAATTTAAATAGGCAACATATGGTTAATATCACTTGTCTCGTTCCTTTGATAATCTATCACTTCCCCAGGTGTTTCAGATTCCCCTTTCCACCAGTTCCTATCCTCCCACTCACCCCAGCCCCTGAGCCAGCACTCGAACCATCAGAGTGAGCCTCATCTGCAAAAACTTTCCCCTCCGACTCACAACTTTCTGCTTGGATCTGAGTCAAGTCATTGACAGCTGAAACTGCGGCTCTGCGTTCAGTGAAATGAGCATTTTAATCTCAATTTTCCTACAATTAGTGCTCTTTAAGAAAGAACATAAAGTTCCAAATGTTTTTACAACCTTGATCCTTATAAACAGTAGTGAAAAATGCTCCCACTTTGCTCCGGGAAATAAATTACAATGCTGATTGCAGCGTTCATTTTTCAACTGAGCCATCGTGTGTTTTTCAAGTCACATATGGGGCCGGGATTATTAAAATCTGGAGCCTGTCAGTTCCAGGTCACACACATGTACTTATATAGGTTACACAAATAGCAATCTTTAAGAAAAATACTGAGGAAATTAAAGCCCCTGTCCCATCATGACATATTTTGACTCCTGTCTTGCTGTTCGAAGAACGAGTTCTGAAATATACAGACAGCTATTTGTTTTGCTCCATTTTTGCTCCCCGGACACCACTTGCAGATTTGCACAGGAAGACATGAATTGCGCAGAAGCCATGAGCTATGTCACTCTGCCACCGGCCATGCCAAGGAGATGGCACAAAGAAACTCAGTTCCAAAAGTCTCCTCTCACCAACTCTGGGGCGGCACGGTGGCGCAGCGGTCGAGTTGCTGCCTCACAGCGCTTGCAGCGCCGGAGACCCAGATTCGATCCCGATCACGGGTGCTGTCTGTACGAAGTTTGTACGTTCTCCCCGTGACCTGCGTGGGTTTTCTCCAAGATCTTTGGTTTCATCCCACATTACAAAGACGTACAGGTTTGTAGGTCAATCGGTTTGGTATAAGTGTAAATTGTCACTAGTGTGTGTAGGATAGCATAATTGTGCTGGTTGGTGTGGACTAGGTGGGCCGAAGGGCCTGTCTCCGCGCTGTATCTCCAAACTAAAATACACCTCTCACTAATCCCTCATCCCTTATCTGCACTGACAATGGGTAGGTGTGAATGTGCTGCATAAGGTATCACAGAGCCAGAGACCTACGTTCGATCCCAACCTCGGGTGCTGTCTGCGTAGAGTTTGCACGTTCTCTCTGTGACTGCATGAGCTTCCTCCGGGTGCTCTGGTTTTCTCCCACGTAGCAAAGATGTGCAGGTTTGGAGGTTAATTGACCTCTGTATTGTAGTGTTTTATTGTCACATTTTAAACAGTGCAGGGATCTTTTATGTCCACCTGTGACGCTCAGTTTGAGACCGCTTTCAAAAAACAGTTCCTTCAATGGTACGTTTTAATTTAGTTTACTTGACTTTGCTTACTTTTGTTCAGTTTAGTTTACTTTAGGTTGGAGATGCAGCATGGAAGCAGGCCCTTCGGCCCATTGAGTCTATGCCGACAGCCAATCACCCATTCATACTATAGACAATAATAGACGATAGACAATAGGTGCAGGAGTAGGCCGTTTGGCCCTTCGAGCCAGCACCACCATTCAATGTGATCATGGCTGATCATCCCCAATCAGTACCCTGTTCCTGCCTTCTCCCCATATCCCCTGACTCCGCTATTTTTAAGAGCCCTATCTAGCTCTCTCTTGAAAGCATCCAGAGAACACGCCTCCACCGCCCTCTGAGGCAGAGAATTCCGCAGACTCACCACTCTCTTTGAGAAAAAGTGTTTCCTCATCTCCGTTCTAAATGGCTTAGTCCTTATTCTTAAACTGTGGCCCCTGGTTCTGGACTTCCCCCAACATCGGGAACATGTTTCTTGCCTCTAGCGTGTCCACTAGTTCTATGTTATCCAATTTTCTCATCCACTTCCTACACCATTGGGGCAATTTGCAGGGGCCAATGAACCCACGACCCTGCACGTCTTTGGAATGTGGGAGAAAACTGAGCCACCCAGAGGACACCCGACATGGGGAAGAAAAGTGGCGTCCAATTCCTGCGTCCCGCACCAGTGGCCATTTTGGAGAGCATGTCCACCTTGACCATGGCAGGTACTTCCATGCAGAGCTTTTCACAATACACATGTTAAATGGTGAGAGGTCGACATCCATGGATAATAGTGTTTTTGAAGTTCAAGGATCGTGGTCAAAGTGGATCGTCCTGAGCCCATGTACCCACCGCTTTTGAAACTTGTTGCCCTATTGTCGGGGGTCAACTACTGGCACTAATCTCCCTGGCGTGTCGGTTGTCCCATGGCAAGGCCGGCAGTGCTGTTGAGAAGAGATCGGCTCGTGTTCCGATTAATTTTGTCTCCGACATTTTCCGCCCCAATGCACGGAGTGAGCAGCAAATAACGTCAACATCAATGACCTCTTTGGATGTGAATTAGCTCTTCATTATCCAAACCTGGGCGCCAACATCCAGAGGAAATCTTGCAGTGATAGTCACCCACAGGAGATTCCCCAAACGGAATTTTCATAAATTATCCTGGAAGAATGAGCACGTTTAGAATGAGTACATTCTAGAATGAAGAATTAGAAGGAGCTTGTTTCATTTTCAGGTCAAAAATCACGAGTCTTATATTTTCCTTTAATCCCCATTTTACCCCTCCCCCTCCTGTTGCCTTCTACCCCTTTCTGTCCCACCATCTTTGCATTTCACTCCACTTCTATTTTCCTTACCTGACACCTCTTGACCCAAAACGTCACCCATTCCCTCTCTCCAGAGATGCTGCCTGTCCCGCTGATTAGGAGGCAGAGTTCGGCCATGATTGAATGGCGGAGTAGACACGATGGGCCGAATGGCCTAATTCTACTCCTACTACTTGTGAACGTGAAGACTCCATCTCCCCTTTCAAGCTTTGTTCCCCCAACTCCGTCAGTCTGAAGAAGGGACCCGACTGGAAATGTCATCTGCCCATTCCCTCCGCAAATGCTGGGTCCCTCCACCACTGTGTTTTATGCTCAATGGCTGTGCACACAATGCCAACATCCATTCCCTTTAGCATACAAACTCCAGCAGCCTTATTTGCTAATCTCTCTATCCAAGGCAGTTGCCACTCTTTGCCACCAATGTTCCAGCTCCTAACATTACAGGGTGTGAATGCATTCTGCTGATTACAAGACACAAAGATCAGTGGTGGGCGTGCTGCCAAATCAGGTGCCAACGGTAAGTTTAGGCACAAGACAGTTGCTTTGGCAACAAGACATGCTAAACATGATTAAAGTCACCAGCGGGTAAAGGATTAGCAAAGTCAGCATGCCGGAGAGACTATTACCTGTTGAGTCATATTCACATCACCCCTCAAGGTGTGAACGAATCCACAAAAATGTACAAAGAGAAAACAAAATTAATCCCGTAATCCTATTCATTTTAGTGGGTGGCACTCCCTAGCAACAGTTGAATGTTACGTTTTCATTTTAATCTTTGTTATTATTTCTTTTTGCATTACTTCAAAAGATATTGTGTCAATGGCAAAAAATGGGTGAGAAATCTTATTTTTCTCCCTGAAAAAAAAAGAAGGAAATCCCATTGATTGTTATATTTCAAGGTGTTATCGATATGAAGACAGTCATGGACGTAGGCAAAGATTTTATTCTTTGCTATTATTTTTATTTTACATTACTTGAAAAGATGTTACTTCCTGTTTCAAGGGGCAAAGTACACTTTTTCACTTTCCTCAGATTTTAGTTTAGTTTAGAGAGCACGGAAGCAGGCCCTTCGGCCCACCAAGACCACACCGACCAGCGATCCCCGCATATTTACACTACCCTACACACATGAGGGGCAATATGCAAACCTGTACGTCTTTAGAGTGTGGGAGAAAACCGAAGGTCTCTGAGAAAATCCACGCATGCCACGGGGAGAAGGTGCAAGCTCCGTACAGACAAGCATCCTTAGTCAGGATCGAACCCGGATCTCTGGCGCTGAAAGAGCTGTAACGCAGCTCTTTCAGCGCCAGAAATTTAGGTTTCCTAAACTTCCTGAGGTGCAACTTCCATCATTGTTCAGCTTCTGTCAAGGAAACATAGAAACATAGAAATTAGGTGCAGGAGTAGGCCATTCGGCCCTTCGAGCCTGCACCGCCATTCAATATGATCATGGCTGATCATCCAACTCAGTATCCCGTACCTGCCTTCTCTCCATATCCTCTGATCCCCTTAGCCACAAGGGCCACATCTAACTCCCTCTTAAATATAGCCAATGAACTGGCCTCAACTACCCTCTGTGACAGAGAGTTCCAGAGACCCACTACTCTCTGTGTTTCTTTCTCTTCCAGTGCTGCTCGGACACTTGTGATGCTCCAAGTCTATCTTGAACCGTTTTTGTTTTCAAGGTTCTGTCAAATCTCTTTCAAAGTTTAAAGAGGATGTGTGTGACAGTGTAATACACAGAGGGCGAGGCAGTGGTGATTTTAAAATAAGGCAGTGGTGTTTTAAAACGCTTGGATGGATATGCAGGGAATGGAAGGATATGGTACATGTGCAGGCAGGGAGAACTAGTTTAGTCTGGCTCGGGAGTGTTCCCGTGCTGTACCTCTCTGTTCTAAATGCTATTGTCACACTCTCCAAGGCCACGTTTATCTACTGATCCCCTCATCATGACTTCTGCCACAAGCAATGCTTGCAAAGAACATAGGACAGTACAACACAAGAGCAGGCCCTTCGGCCCACAATGTCTGTGCTGAACATGATGCCCAGACCAGCTCTTATCTGCCTGCAATAATCCATATCCCCCAATGCCCCCTCCATTCTCTGTAAGTCCATGCCTATCCAAAATGTCTTAAATACCACCACCGTGTCTATCTCCACCATCATCTCTGGCAATGTGTTACAGGCACTCACCACTTGCTGTGTAAAAAAAGAGACCCACCACTCTCTGTGTGAAAAAAGTCCTTCTCATCTCGGTCCCAAAGGATTTCCCCCTTATCCTTAAGCTGTGACCCCTTGTCCTGGACCTACCCAACATCGGGAACAATCTTCCTGCATCTAGCCTGTCCAACCCCTTAGGAGGAGGAGGAGAAACTGTATTTCACCCTCGTTAGACCTCATCTGGACTACGCAGTTGCAGCTTGGGACCCATACACAGAAACATAGACAAAGATGATACACATTTCATCCATCGAACGTGTCCAAAGACAGGCCGCTCGATTTGTTACTAACACCTATGAGAGAGAAGCGAGTGTCACCAAACTTCTGAATTCTCTGGGGTGGAACCCTCTCCAAGACAGACGTGAAGCTCACCGTTTGACCTGTTTTTACAAAATGTTAACTGGTCAGCTAGACATAGATCACAAGACCTACACCAACCCCAAGCCAATTAGGAGCAGACGAGGGCATTGGATCCAATTTGTGGTCCCAGCCACAAAGACAGATGTGTACAGCAATTCGTTCTTTCCACACACAATTAAAGCATGGAATAATCTCCACCAAGCCACGGTTGCCCAGCCAGATGCAACTAATTTTAAAGTGGCACTTTCTTCCCAATAACCCTCTCTGGCTAAACCCCTCCCTTTACCACCTCCAGTTTAAATTCCAGTTGGAATATTTTGGAGGACCAAGTAACCACGTAACCAAGAACCAAGAACGCAGCAACTCTACTGCTCGCAACCGTGCCGCCCACAATGGAGGTAATTTCAACCACAAGCAATGATAGTGTTAATATGGACACCAGTTATACTCACTACATGATCTTGTTATGGCCAAACGTTAAAAAGATTGCCAATTTGCCTATTAAATGGCACTTGGAAAAAAAAAGCTTCACGTATCTCCTGATATGAAGAAAGACGGGATAGACTCAGCTTGTACTCGCTAGAATTTTGAAGATTGAAGGGGGATCTTATAGAAACTTACAAAATTCTTATTGGGTTGGACAGGCTAGATGCAGGAAGATTGTTCCTGATGTTGGGGAAGTCCAGAACAAGGGGTCACAGTTTAAGGATATAACCATATAACCATATAACAATTACAGCACGGAAACAGGCCCTCTCGGCCCTTCCAGTCCGTGCCGAACATTTATTTCCCCTAGTCCCATCTACCTGCACTCAGACCATACCCCTCCATTCCCTTCCCGTCCATATACCTATCCACTTTACTTTTAAATGTTAAAATCGATCCTGCCTCCACCACTTCTGCTGGAAGCTCATTCCACACAGCCACCACTCCCTGAGTAAAGAAATTCCCCCTCATGTTACCCGTAAACGTCTGTCCCTTCATTCTCATGTCATGCCCTCTTGTTTGAATCTTCCCTAGCCTCAATGGGAAAAGCTTATCCACGTCAACTCTGTCTATCCCTTTCATCATTTTAAAGGCCTCAATCAAGTCCCCCCTTAACCTTCTGCGCTCCAAAGAATAAAGACCTAACTTGTTCAACCTTTCTCTGTAACTTAGTTTCTGGAACCCAGGCAACATTCTAGTAAGTCTCCTCTGTACTCTCTCTATTTTGTTGACATCCTTCCTATAATTAGGCGACCAAAATTGTACACCATACTCCAGAATTGGTCTCACCAATGCCTTGTACAATTTTAACATTACTTCCCTATTCCTATATTCAATGCTCTGATTTATAAAGGCCAGCACACCAAAAGCTTTCTTTACCACCCTATCTACATGCGATTCCACCCTCAGGGAACTATGCACAGTTATTCCTAGATCCCTCTGTTCCACAGCATTCCTCAATTCCCTACCATTTACCATGTACGTCCTATTTTGATTTGTCCCGCCAAGATGTAGCACCTCACACTTATCAGCATAAACTCCATCTGCCATCTTTCAGCCCACTCTTCCAAATGTCCCAAATCTCTCTGTAGACTTTGAAAATCTACTTCATTATCCACAGCACCACCTATCTTAGTATCATCTGCATACTTACTTATCCAATTTTCCACCCCATCATCCAGATCATTGATGTACATGACAAACAACACTGGACCCAACACAGATCCCTGAGGCACCCCACTGATCACTGGCTTCCAACCTGACAAACAGCCATCCACCATTACTCTCAGGCATCTCCCATTCAGCCACTGTTGAATCCATCTTGCTACTCCGCCATTAACACCCAAAAAATAAGGGGGAAGTCTTTTAGGACCGAGATGAGAAAAAGCATTTTTCACACAGAGAGTAGTGAATATGTAGAATTCTCTGCCACAGAAGGTAGTCGAGGCTAGTTCATTGGCTATATTTAAGAGGGAGTTAGATGTGGCCCTTGTGGGTATCAGGGGGTATGGAGAGAAGGCAGGTACAGGATACTGAGTTGGATGATCAGCCATGATCATATTGGATGGCGGTGCAGACTCAAAGGGTTGAATGGCCTACTCCTGCACCTATTTTCTATGTTTCTATGTTTCTATGAGCTGCAAGATTAACGATGAAAAATGGACCAGGGAACACTGATTTAACAATGGGAAACCAGTAGCAAATATAATTTCAGCGTTAGTACTTTCAAACACAAAAAAACAGAGTGTATGTTCTACTGCTGTGCTCAATATGGAATTCAATGAGTAAGAACTTGGGCTAATTGACCACCAATTACATGAAGATTTTGTGTCTGAGCAAGTAAGTTTCCCCATTGGTTTTGATGAAGAGAAGTGTCTGCTGAAAATTTGAAAATTGCTTTCTTATCAATTAAAAGATAAAGATTTTTTCTTCAGTCAGCAACTAAAAATGATTTTAAAATTATGTATTTACCTTTTTCTCAGATGTCTCTAAAATGGCTTTTTTAATTTAGATTTTGTAAGTGTTTAAGGTTTTACAAGTCCTCTCAAGTTTAAAGATTTGTATGTCTCAGTGTATATTTAAAGTGGAGAAGAGTTCTGATCTCTATAGCTGGAAGTAGGATCAATTTTTATCCTGTTCATGCCCAAACAATTTTTTAGTTTAGCTTAGAGATACAGCGCGAAAACAAGCCCTTCGGCCCACCGTGCCTGCACCGACCAGCGATCCTCGCACACTAACACTATCCTACACTAGGGACAATTTTTACATTCATACCAAACCAATTAACCTACAAATCTGTACGTCTTTGGAGTGTGGGAGGTAATCAAAGTACTGGAAGAAAACCCACGCTGTGCATGGGGACAATGTACAAATTCTGTACAGACAGCACCCGTAGTCAGGATTGAACCCGTGTCGCTGGTGCTGTGAGCACTGTAAGGTAGCAACTCTACCACTGCGCCACCAGCCACCTGCCGCAATGTGTCGCAGTTGCCGTCATATTTGCTGTTGTATTCTGTTTTGCATTCGTGTTGGCTTTATGATTGTATTTATCATCGGTGTATACTGTTCATGCTGTGAGGTTTATGTGACCAAACACAAAATGTATAAGGACAATTGAACTAGTGTTTACCAAGGACAAGGGTCACAGGCTGCCGGTTCAGAGAGAGGCGCAACTTAAGAGATTTGCTTTGGAAACTGACAAGGCAATCTCTTCTATTGATACTTGTACAAAGGCACTTTATCGAGCAATGTAACATCCATTTCTAGTTCATTAAAACAACATTCTTTTCTGCCGAAGGGCCTGTTTCTATGCTGTATGACTATATGACAATGGTTTAATGAGTATTCATCGGTAATTCTATCTATAAAGTCTATATACAGCATTTTACGTGTAACATTGTAAAATATCTGCAAAACCAGTAACGTGGGAGCAAGTACTTTGCACAGTATATTGCATGTCCATTGCACAGTGAGTTGGTGAGAGGTAATTTCTCAATAAACCTGAAGAAGTCAGGTTGGATCTGGCCCTTCAGTCTCCGGTGGTTGCCATAGACAACATTATTATTGAGGTAAAACACTCTCAAGGAACTATTAACGTAACTATTGCTTTTTTTACTGTGACCGTGCCAAACTACCCTGAGTCATTGAGCGGGGGCTATCATGTTATAGAGTCATAGAGTCAGAGAATCATCGAGTGATACAGTTTGGAAACAGGCCCTTCGGTCCAACTTGCCCACACCGGACAACCATATCCCAACTACACGAGTCCCACTTGCCTGCGCTTGATCCATATTTCTCCAAATCTGTCCTCTCCATGTACCTGTCTAACTCTTTCTAAAACAATGGGATAGTCCAAGCCTCGACTACCTCCTCTGGCAGCTTGTTACATACACCCACCACACTTTGAGTGAAAAAGCTACCCCTCGGATTCTTATTAAATCTTTTCCCCTTCACCTTGAACCTATGTCCTCTGTTGGCTGGCTGCCGTAAGCACAGCACCTTAACCGGAACGCACAAACGAACAAACAAACAAACAACTCCTCCCCCCGGAGTCGCCAACTGTTATGAAGGATTATGTTTTATTTCAGATCTTTGGTTATATCCACCTTTTGTTTGGGTTTGTGTAGGAAGGAACTGCAGATGCTGGGTTAAACTGAAAATAGACACAAAATGCTGGAGTAACCCAGCGGGACGGGCAGCATCCCTGGAGAGTAGGAATGGGTGACGTTTCGGGTCAAGACCCTTCTTCAGAGATAATGCCTGTCCCTTTGAGTTACTCCAGAAATTTGCGTCTATCTTTTGCTTTGGTTTACTCGCCCTATTATAGCAAGTAGAGGATTTGAAAGTTACGAAGGCTGCAAGGAGCAGCTCCTTCTGAACGATGCTAGATCTTAGTTCTTGAAAAGCTTGGAACGAATTCTGTACATTCGTGCTTGCAGCATGTCCTCTGTTCCCAGACACGACATGCAAAACCCAAGTGAGTTTGCAAGTGGTCTACACCTTGAAGCATTTAAGTAAACCGATTTTGAAAGAAAGGAACCCCTAAGTACCTTTTAACCTAGGCCAGCGCCATCAGCCTTAGGGTGCTCTTAACAAATAGTATCAGGTCAGGACTTGATGTGACTGTGGGTGAAGGTGTGTCTGGTATTTTCACAAAGGCTTTCAAACTGGTGGGAGGTGGAACAACATGTGATGCAGCATGAATGGCCAGAAGCAGTGCTCCTGCCAATCTTACATCAAATATCCCACACATCAGCACAATCTATAGGAAATTCTACCTTGTGGCCATATCTGCAAAGTGGCAATATAATTGTACCCTAACACCAGCCGTTAGTCAGCTTACTTATAATCATTTGCTGTGTTCTACAACATTTACACTTTGCTTTCATCTTATTATGAAATAGACCAGAGACCCCATCTAATTCTGAGTATTAAAGTTCTATTATAGCTTTCAAAATCCGAACAGTTTCTTTCCCTTGAAGGGACATTCTGTGTTCTATGGATCAGAGAAAAAGATGACTATTTCTTAATCCTACAGTAATAGTGCAGTAAATGAAATTAACTCGGGCACAAAAGATAGATACAAAATGCTGGAGTAATTCAGCGGGACAGGCAGCATCTCTGGAGAGAAGGAATGGGTGACGTTTCGGGTCGAGACCCTTCTTCAGATGCAAGTTTCTTCCTCACTCATGTGACTGACTCTATGAGGCATCCATCTTTGCAGGTCACAGGTCAGGAACTGGGCCAGATGCAAGTAGGGTTGGCTGGTGATTGCTCTCTTGTGTCTCCCTTATCTCAAACCCTTAGTCTAAGCACCTTCTATCATTGACTAATATACTTCAGTAGGACAACATCGTTAGGCTTTGATGGCAAGCGGGCTGTTATGAAGAGGCACAGGGATAGTCATGGTGATAACATTTTTACAAAATGTTAAATGGTCAGCTAGACATAGATCACAAGACCTACACCAACCCCAAAGCAATTAGGAGCAGACGAGGGCATTGGATCCAATTTGTGGTCCCAGCCTCAAAGACAGATGTGTACAGCAATTTGTTCTTTCCACGCACTATTAAAGCATGGAATAATCTCCACCAAGCCACGGTTGCCCCGCCAGATGCAACTAAATTTAAAGTGGCACTTTCTTCCCAATAATCCTCTCTGGCTAAACCCCTCCCTTCACCACCTCCAGTTTAAATTCCAGTTGGAATATTTTGGAGGACCAAGTAACCAAGAACCAAGATAACTTATCAAACATATCATAAAATGAAATTGAAATCAGTTATTCTGAAATCACCAATGGGAGAGTCTAGGACTAGAGGTCATAGCCTCTTAAAGGACGTTCCTTTAGGAAGGCGATGAGGATGAATTTCTTTAGTCAGAGGGTGGTGAATCTGTGTATTTCTTTGCCTCAGGCTGTGGAGGCCAAGTCAATAGAGATTTTTAAGGCAGAGATAGATAGATTCTTGATTAGGGGGTACACAAAAGGCTGGAGAAACTCAGCGGGTGCAGCAGCATCTAAGGAGCGAAGGAGATAGGCGACGTTTCGGGTCGAGACCCTTCTTCAGACTGGTTAGGGATCAGGGAAACGAGAGATATAGACGGTGATGTGGAGAGATAAAGAACAATGAATGAAAGATATGCAAAAAAGTATCGATGATAAAGGAAACAGGCCATTGTAAGCTGTTTGTAGTGTGAAAATGAGGAGCTAGTGCGACTTGGGTGGGGGAGAGATAGAAAGAGAAGGAATGCCAGGGCCCGAGGGCTGAGGGAGAGGTGGGAAGGGGAGGAGGCAGCAAGGGTTAACAGAATTGAGAAAATTAAATGTTTAAGCCCAGAGGATGCAGACTCCCCAAGCGGAATATGAGTGGTGTTGCTCCAACTTGCGGTGTTGCTCACTCTGGCCGTGGAGGAGGCCCAGGACCGAGAGGTCGGATACAGAATGGGAGGGGGAGTTGAAGTGCTGAGCCACTGGGAGATCAGGTTGGTTATTGCGGACCGAGCGGAGGTGTTCGGCGAAACGATCGCCTAGCCTCCGCTTGGTCTCACCAATATAGATCAGCTGGCATCTGGAGAAACAGATGCAGTAGATGAGGTTGGAGGAGGTGCAGGTGAACCTCTGTCGGACCTGGAAGGACTGCTTGGGTCCCTGAAAGGAGTGGAGGGGGGAGGTGAAGGGACCTTGATTCTTGATTAGTATAGGTGTCAGAGGTTATGGGGAGAAGGAAGGAGAATGGGGTTTGGAGGGAGAGATAGATTAGCCATGATTGAATGATGGAGTAGACTTGGTGGGCCGAATAGCCTAATTCTCCTCCTATCACTTATGACTTTATGACCTTAGATAAGAATTGCCGGTGAAGATTTAAAATACACCAAGAACACAGTGAGCAGAGTGACGGGGTGGATGTTTAACGTTTGTCCAGCCAATACGTAGAGGGCCTTACAATGGAGGGGCAAAGCTTGATCTACTCCTCGGTAATTGGGACGAGCAAGCAAATGAAATGTCCATAGGCGAGCCTTTAGGGACCAGTGACCACTGTTCTATCAGCTTTACAATATTTATAGATAAAGGCAGCATTGTTCCACATGTTAAAATTCTAAACTGGGGCAAGCCCAAATTTAATAGGATTAGACAGGAATTTGCTGGGTTTGATTGGAATAGGTTGATTGCAGGCAAAGGAACATCCGGAATGCATGTTCCTATTGGGGTGAAGAGCAAGGCAGGTTGGTATAAGGAAGCTTGATAAGAAAAACTGAGCTTCTACTCAGAAAAAAAGACAGAGGCATGGGATCGGTATAGGGAACTAGGATCATGTGTATCCCTGGAGGAGTTTTGGGGAACTGAAGAGCCTACTAAAGAAGGAAACCAGGAGGGCAAAAACAGGGCAGGAGGTAACTCAGGCAATAATATTAAGGAAAATCCAAAGAGATTTTATGTACATGAAAGGAAAGAGGATAACTAGAGAATAGGGCCCCTCAGAAAGCAAAGTGGTCATCTCTGCGTGGACACGGTTCTTCATGAGTATTTCTCCTCTGCTTTTACCGTGGAGAAAGACATGAAGACTGGGAAACTAGGGACAGTTAATGGAGAACTCTTGAGGATAGTCCATATTACAGTCAAGTAGGTGCTGAATGTCCTAAGGTATGTAAAAGTAGATAAATCTCACGAGCCTGATCGTATATATCCGAGTACACTGTGGGAAGCTAGAGAAGAAATTGCAGGCACCCTGGTTGAGATATATGAATCATCATTAGAATCTACCCAGCTATTTCTCCACTATGTGACAGATGCAAAGGTGCAGATGGTTCTTTAACACACATTTTCTGGCTCTGTCCTCATATACAAAGATACTGGTCCGAAATATTTACGTGGTTCTCTGGGGTTTATGGAAAAGATATCCCCCCTGATCCAGAACTGGCACTTTTTGGATGCTCAGAGACTGCTTTGTACTTCACGTCTGAAGAACAACAAGCACTGATGCTTGGTATGGTGGCAGCCAAGAAAATGATCTTAACAGACTGGAAATCTCCCACACCCCCCGCTTCAAAAAATGGCTCAATGAAATGATAACAATCATACAGATGGAAAGGATACGCTTCTACAACTCCAAGATACCCAACAACTTTTTAAGTGTTTGGGGACCATTTGTCAACCACCTCAAAGACCAATAATTTCATAAGCTCATATTATTTGCAGTGATGTAGTCCTGTGCTTTTTCCTTGTGCTCTTGCAATACCTGACTGTATAGCCCCATGTGGATTGCACCAAACTGTTATGTCTGGCGGCTCTTATGTTATTTTTTTCTTTGATGTCTTTTTTTAAAATTGTATTGATTTTATTTATTTTGTTTTTGTTTGTTTCCTTCTCTTTTTTTGTCTTGTTTTGTTTAAATAAAAAATAAATAAACAAATAAATAAATAAATCATTAGACACAGGTGAGGTGCCAAAAGACTGGAGAGTGGCTAATGTTGTGCCTCTATGTAAAGTTCAAGGAACAGCCTGGGAACTATAGACCAGTGAGTGTAACGTCTGCAGTACGCAAGTTATTGGACAGTATTCTCAGGGATAATATAAATGCATGGGGATAGACAGGAGCTGATTTGGGATTGTCAGCATGGGCTGGTTATGTCCTACGTAATGGAATGGCTTTCTTGAAGAAGTAACAAAAAAGATGGGTTAGGACTAAGCCATGGACATGCAGGCATTGTCTGCATGGACTTCAACAAGACATTTGATAAGGTTCCATTTGGTAGGCTGATCTGGAAGGTTAGGTTGAATGTATCTAGGGAGAGTTTGACAAAAGGTAGAGATTTGGCTTCATGGAAGGAAGTATAGTGTGATAATGGAAGATTATTTTTCGGTCTGGGCGATTATGCCTCAGATAGGTGCTGGGTCCATTGCCATTTGTTGTTCATATCAATGATTTGAATGAGAATATAGACAGCATAATTAATAAGTTTACAAATGACACTAAAGTGGGCGGTATCACAGACAGCAAAGATGGTTATCAAAATTGCAACAGGAACATAATTAGTTGGGTGAATGGACTGAGGGATGGTTAATAGAGTTTAAATGTTCCCAATGTTGGGCGAGTCCAGAACCAGGGGCCACAGTCTTAGAATAAAGGGGAGGTCATTTCAGACTGAGGTGAGAAAAAATGTTTTCACCCAGAGAGTTCTGAATTTGTGGAATTCCCTGCCACAGAGGGCAGTGGAGGCCAAGTCACTGGATGGATTTAAAAGAGAGTTAGATAGAGCTCTATGGGTTAGTGGAGACAAGGGATATGGGGAGGAGGCAGGCACGGGTAATTGATAGGGGACGATCTGCCATGATCACAATGAATGGCGGTGCTGGCTCGAAGGGCTGAATGGCCTCCTCCTGCACCTATTTTCTATGTTTCTATGTTTCTAGTCCAGAACAAGGGGTCACAGTCTAAGGATAAGGGGGAATTCCTTTAGGACCGAGATGAGGAAAACATTCTTTACACAGAGAGTGGTGAGTCTCTGGAACTCTCTGCCACAGAAGGT
This sequence comes from Raja brachyura, assembly GCA_963514005.1. The sequence continues at coordinate 31,962,905 of OY740808.1, forward strand.
AGTTGAGGCCAGTTCATTGGCTATATTTAAGAGGGCGTTAGATGTGGCACTTGTGGCTAAAGGGATCAGGGGGTATTGAGAGAAGGCAGGTACACGATACTGAGTTGGATGACCAGCCATGATCACATTGAATGGCGGTGCAGGCTTGAAGGGCCGAATGGCCTACTCCTGCACCTATTTTTCTATGTTTCTATGTTTCTATGTTTCTAAAGCAGATACGTTTGATGTGTTGCATTTAGGAAAGTCAAACCAGGGCAGGACCTTCACAGTGAATAGCAGGGCCCTGGAGAGACCTGTGGAGCATATATCTAGAAGTGCAGGTATGTAGCTCCTTAAATATGGCGTCATGGACAGTCATAACGCCATTTGGTACATTGGCCTTCATCAGTCAGGGTATTGAGTACAGTAAAGAACACAAAGTGTTGGAGGCAGACAAAAGTGCTGGAGAAACTCAGCGGGTGCGGCAGCATCTATGGAGCGAAGGAAATAGCCAACGTTTCGGGCCGAAACGTTGCCTATTTCCTTCGCTCCATAGGAGCTGCTGCTCCCGCTGAGTTTCTCCGGCAATTTTGTCTACCTTCGATTTTCCAACATCTGCAGTTCCTTCTTGAACAAAGTGTTGGAGTAACTCAATGGGTCAGGCAGCATTTCTGGAGAACCAAAGTGTTAGGTATAGAGTGCAGAGATGATTAGCAAGGATGTTGCCAGGACTTAAGAGCATGAGCCTTAGGGGGATAATGGGCAGGCGTATACTTTATTGCTTGGAGTGTATGAGGCTGAGGAGAGATCTTATAGAGGTGGAATAGATAGAGTGAATGTACAGAGGTTCTTTTTTACCCATAGTAGCAGAATCAGGAACCAGAAGACATACAGTAGGTTTAAGGTGAACGGAGAAAGATTTAATAGGAACATCAGGAGCAACTTTTTCACACAGAGGGTGGCAGGTATATGGAACAAGCTGTCAGAAGAGATAGTTGAGGCAGGTGCTATAACAGCATTTAAAAGACATTTGGACAGGTACAAAGATAGGAAAGGTTTAGAGGGAACTGTGTTGCCACAGAAGGCTGTGGAGGCCATCAATAGATATTTGTAAGGCAGAGATAGATAAATTCTTGATTAGTACGGGTGTCAGGGGTTATGGGGAGAAGCCAGGAGAATGGGGTTAAGAGGGAAAGATAGATCAGCCATGATTGAATGGCGGAGTAGACTTGATGGGCCGAATGACTTAATTCTGCTCCTAGACTTATGAACTTATGAACTTATGAAGGGTGTGTGGGAAATGCGGGGAGGTGGGTCTTTGGTGACCAGAGTGGGTAGAACTGTGATGGTTTAGTGTGATGTTTAGTGGGGGAAGGGGAAAGCAGATTGCAAATGACATCGCCCTTCAGCTTGCTTCACCTTCACTGAGGTCATGTGCCCTCCAGTGCATGGCCCCATTTGCAGGCCAGGTAGTGATCCACCTCCAGCTTTGCTCAGTCCACCTAAGTCTACATGATCTACTGGTTGCTAAACACTTGAACTCCGCCTCCCATTCCCACACTGACCTCTCTGTCCTGGGCCTCCTCCACTGTCAGAGTGAGGACCAATGCAAATTGGAGAAACAGCACCTCATATTTCGATATTATAACCGAGCGGTATGAATATTGACTTCTCTAACCAAGTAACCCTAGCTTTCCCTCTCTCTCCATCCCTCACCCATCCTACTTCTCCGACCAGTCGGTGTCCTCCTGATTAAATTTAATCTTTGTATGCTTCGTTGTCACCTTCCTCTAGCTAACAATGATCCATCCTACTATCTAAATGGCGTCAAGTTGGGAAAAGGGGAAGTACAATGGGAATTGGGGGTCCTTGTACATCAGTCTATGAAAGTAAGCATGCAGGAACAGCAGGCAGTGAAGAAAGCGAATGGCATGTTGGCCTTTATAACAAGAGGAATCGAATATAGGAGCAAGGAGGTCCTTCTGCAGTTGTACAGAGCCCTAGTGAAACCACACCTGGAGTATTGTGTGCAGTTCTGGTCCCCTAATTTGAGGAAGGACATTATTGCTATTGAGGGAGATCAGCGTAGGTTTACAAGGTTAATTCCAGGAATGGCGGGACTGTCATATGCTGAGAGAATGGAGCGGCTGGCCTTGTACACTTTGGAATTTAGAAGGATGAGAGGGAATCTCATTGAAATATATAAGATTGTTAAGGGCTAAGGCACGCTAGAGGCAGGAAACATGTTCCCGATGTTGAGTCCAGAACCAGGGGCCACAGTTTAAGAATAAGGAGTAAGCCATTTAGAACGGAGATGAGGAAACACTTTTTCTCAAAGAGAGTGGTGAGTCTGTGGAATTCTCTGCCTCAGAGGGCGGTGGAGGCAGGTTCTCTGGATGCTTTCAAGAGAGAGCTAGATAGGGCTCTTAACAATAGCGGAGTCAGGGGATTTGGGGAGAAGGCAGGAACGGGGTACTGATTGGGGATGATCAGCCATGATCGCATTGAATGGCGCTGCTGGCTCGAAGGGCCGAATGGCCTACTCCTGTACCTATTGTCTATTGTCTATTGTCTATTGTCTATTCTGCATTTTCGTTGAGATTTGTCCCCTTTGATGTCTCGTTTTCACACATTACCCTCCTATATCTCTGTGTCTCCCTGTCCCCTGACTCTTAGTCTGAGGAAGGGTCTCAACCTGAAACGTCACCCATACCTTCTGTCCAGAGATGCTGCCTGTCCCGCTGAGTTACTCCAGCATGTTGTGTCTATCTTCAGTGCAAACCAGCATCTGCAGTTCCTTCCTACACATTTGGTCTAGCTTCCAATGCCAGCTCACACCGCCCAACATGTACAATCATTGGTTCCAACCCCTGTCTCAGGGGGATCAAGGTGTCAGTCCGATCACAAAGTTCATGGCCCACAGGGCAGCAGTGAATACCTTCCCTCCAATTTGAGGCCTGGCGAAGCATCTCAAGGATCTGGAAAAGTCTGCACAGAATCCCCCAAATACACTGAGAGGGAAACCAAAAAAACACAGGTCAATGTCCCCATCAAAGTGGCTCGAATTATTCCAAGTCAGCACTGCCATTAATCACCTTGTTCACATGCTCTACACCAGTCTCTCGAAACAGATGTCCATTTTCAAAACTCTATCACGAGTAGACAGAGGATGAGATTTAAGGAGGTGCTCAATCCTTCCTTGAAAACGTGCAACATCCCCATTGGTTTCAGGGAATCCCTGGCCCACGGATAAAGCACGGAAACAGGACCTTAGACCACCGGGTCCACGCCGTCCAGCGACCCCCATGCACTTGCACTATCCTAGCATTATCCTACACACTAGGGAATATTTACAATCTTTATCAAAGACAATTAACCTACAAACCTGTATGTCTTGGACTGTGGGAGGAAACAAGAGCACCTGGGGAAAACGCATGAAGTCACGGGGAGAACGTACAAACTCCATACAGACAGCACCCAGGTCTCTGGAGCAAGTCTACCGCTGTGCCACTATACCGCCACAATGCATGTGGGATGTTATTGAGAACCTCGAGCCCATATCTTGGGGGCAGAGGCAGTAAACCATCACACAGACTGTCCATCCATCATCACATCAGTCATCTCCTGCTCCAACCATGGTCGAGTCCAGGGCTTCCTCATCATCACAACAGAACCAACAAAAGCAGGGTTGAAGCAAGTCATCCCATATTCTGTGGACAACCAAAGTAGAGGGTGAGTGAGTCTTTCTATTCATTATGCAGATTCGAGTTTAGCTGAGGCTTTCTGGTTTAGTTTAGCGATACAGCGCGGAAACAGGCCCTTCGGCCCACCGAGTCCACACCGACCAGCGGTCCCCGCACATTAACATGACACACACAAGGGACTATTTACATTTCTACCAAGCCAATTAACCTACAAACCTGTACGTCTTTGGAGTGTGGGAGGAAACTGAGGATCTCCGAGCAACGCACGCGGTTACAGGGAGAACGTGCAAACACCATAGAGACAGCACCTGTGGAACCTGGGTCTCTGGCAACTCTACTGCACACCCCTTGAGGATTGCCACTTCATTCATGTTGATTAGCGCGGGTGCCAGGGGTTATGGGGAGAAGGCAGGAGAATGGGGCTAGGAGGGAGAGATAGATCAAGCATGATTGAATGGCAGAGTAGACTTGATGGGCCAAATGGCCTAATTCTACTCCTATTCCTTATGTCCTTATGTCTTTCACAACCCCATAAATTCCAAGTGGAACTTCCTAATGGGCCTGGCCCACTTAGACGATTTTTCAGCGGACTGTCGGCTGTCGGAATGGAACACACAAACACACACACGGAAACACATTGCAAAGGCGTGGGCCACGGAAAACGGGGGAGCGTAGTCTGAAATTCACACGGTGCAAAGCCAAGTTGATACAGACACACACCGCCATGAACAAGTAGGTTGGCGCTGTAATTAAGACGGCTAGCACAGTGTATGGTAAGTCCTTTAAAAGAGAGGAGAAGGGGGAGAAGGAGGGAGAGGGGGGAGAAGGAGGGACAAGGGGGGGCGAAGAAGTGAAGACAACTTTTAAGAAGCCAGAGATACACAGCTGTGAAGTTCGGCGGACATTTAACATTACCGGTCGGTTCTCCTTGGTTTGAAAAGTCCTGCTTACATATTTTGTCCCCAATGAGCCAATGAAAATGACCGGTCAGCAAAGGCGATTAACTAAAACTACCTCCGACTAGCTCGACTACCCATAATACATGGCGACCGGACTACAACTGCACCTACGACTACAGAATTATCGATTTTCTCCATGGCGACCAATTTTCAAACATGTTGAAAAATTTGCGGTGAGTCGTTCCTAGAATGCGGGAACTCCTTGCGACCATGAAGGAGGCTCACCAGAGACCACCAGCGACCATGTGGTGATCATGTGGTCTAATTGGGACAGGCCCATAAGAAGGTGCATGCAGACATCTGAAATGAATACCCAATTACCCAGAAGGAACAAGATCACTTCCTACATTTCTGTTCCAAACAGAGTTTATTCATGCATATTTTTGGATTGCTTCTGGGTCTACACACTGACTGCCACAACCACTCTCTCTCTCAGATCTCTCTAGTTGCCTTGGTCATACTGACATTCCAGTAGCTCAGTCTCAGTGAATCAAATCGATCTTTTCAAATGATGCTCAGTTAAGCAAGGACACACAGTCTGACTTCCCATCTGATATGACTTGGGCAATATAGGACCAGATCTCTGGACTTTTTCTCATATCCACGTTCTTCATAAGCGTAAGACTTTCCATAAGGATTATGCATTGGGAAAGCATGTCTGAAGAAGGGTCTCCTATTCCATTTCTCCAGAGATGCTGTCTGACCCTCTGAGTTACTCCAGCTTTTTAATGTCGATGCATTGGGAAAGGTTGCTTTACGAATGCATCCCAAAATTCAACCTTGGATACTGATTGACTGCCAGTACGTTCTCCTTGGAATAGCACTAATAAAATATGGGGTCTTCAAGCAAGTCTGCCGACATTATTCTAACAAGAGCAAGAATCTCACTCCATTTTGTGTACATTTACACGTGAACCTGATGAAGCTCACACGACTGATTCACATCTTTAAATACAATCACTCCACAGTTGTAATTATTGGGCTGCTCTCAACTGGCTCTTTGTTGTCGGTATAATCGAGTATTTTGATCAGCTGAGCCCCAACTCCCGACCTGGAACGTCACCACTCCATGTGCTTCAGAGATGCTGCCTGACCTGCTGAGCGACGCCCGACCTTTGGTGGTCACGGTGGCGCAGCGGTAGAGTTGCTGCCTTACAGCGAAAGCAGCGCCGGAGACCCAGGTTCGACCCCGACTACGGGTGCTGTCTGTACGGAGTTTGTACGTTCTCCCTGTGACCTGCGTGGCATTTCTCCGAGCTCTTCGGTTTCCTTCCACACTCCAAAAACACACGGGCTTGTAGGTTAATTTGCTTAATAAATGTAAAAACTGTCCCTGGGTGTGGGCGTAGGATAGTGTCAATGTGCGGGGATTGCTCGTCGGCGCGGACCCGGTGGGCCGAAGGGCCTGTTTCCACGCTGTATCTCTAAACTAAACTAAGCTAAACTTTGTGACCTTTTTCCGTAAACCAGCACCTGGGTCTCGACCCGCAATGTCACCTAATCCGTTTCTCCGGAGATGCTGTCTGACCCGCTGAGTTACTCCGGCATTTACGTCTATCTGCAGTTCCTTGGTTCCACCCTTGTCTTGCAAGTTCTGCATTAACTTGCCCATTGTCTTCCTGTGTCTGTCTGTCTGTCTGTCTGTGCTGCAACTTGAACAGTATCTGTGTAGATGAGTACCTTTTCAAAGGCTGGCGCGTGCTAGCCATCCTGACCTTTCCAAACTCTTCCTGCATCCCCTTTTGCTTTGGTGTCTGTCTCTTCCCTCATTTCCCTCGAGCTGATTCAGAGGCAAAGCAAGTGCATTGGAGGGAAGGATCAATTTGTTCACCTCTTATGCATCCAGGTTCCATTAACACGAAGAGGTTAGCATTACATCATGAAATCTGCAGCCGACATCACTGCCAGTTCTGGGTCTTGGCTGTTATAATTATTAGTTGCTTGACTTCCTGGTTATTTTTAGCTACAGTGCAGTTTAACTCTCTGAGTGTTTCTGGCCAGTACAAGATGACCTCACTTTTCAATCATAGAGTCATACAACATATAAACAGGCCCTTCGGCCCAACTTTCCCATGTCAACCAATATGACTCATCTACGTTAGTCCCTCCTTTGTCCCTGTTTTTGGCCCAGCTCCCCCTCAACCTGTCCATGTACATATCCAACAGTTTTTTTGGAGCCATTCTTATGCGACTGACATTTATCCAAATGGAAGTCTTCATCCTGTGGATGCCAGTTAATAGACAATATGCGGTGTATTATAGTTGTAACTGCGCTCTGCTTTAAATGGCAGGTGAAGATCGTGTTGTGCCTTGGATACTAGCAGCAAGATATGCCGTCTTTCACATTCATGTGGCCTGCGATTTTCCTGCCTTTTTCTCAGACCTGTAGTTAGCTGTGGTCTCCTGCCGAGACTCTGAGATGCTCCCATTTCAAGTTCTTTGTTGAGAAGATGCGGCTGGCAACACCCTGACTGGCCAGCTTAGTCCACCTAGGCCTATGTGATCTACCGGTTGCTAACTTCACCTTCCCATTCCCAAACTGACCTTTCTGTCCGGGACCTCCTCCACGGTCAGAGTGAGGTCTAATGCAAATTGGAGGAACTGCACCTTATATTTCGCATGGGTAGCTTACAACCTAGTGGTATGAATATTGAGGGTTACACAAAAAGCTGGAGAAACTCAGCGGGTGCAGCAGCATCTAAGGAGCGAAGGAGATAGGCGACGTTTCGGGTCGAGACCCTTCTTCAGACTGGTCAGGGATCAGGGAAATGAGAGATATAGACGGTGATGTGGAGAGATAAAGAACAATGAATGAAAGATATGCAAAAAAGTATCGATGATAAAGGAAACAGGCCATTGTAAGCTGTTTGTAGTGTGAAAATGAGAAGCTAGTGCGACTTGGGTGGGGGAGAGATAGAGAGAGAAGGAATGCCACGGCTCGAGGGCTGAGGGAGAGGTGGGAAGGGGAGGAGGCAGCCAGGGTTAACAGAATTGAGAAAATTCAATGTTTAAGCCCAGAGGATGCAGACTCCCCAAGCGGAATATGAGGTGCTGTTCCTCCAACTTGCGGTGTTGCTCACTCTGGCCATGGTGGAGGCCCAGGACCGAGAGGTCGGATACAGAATGGGAGGGGGAGTTGAAGTGCTGAGCCACCGGGAGGTCGGGTTGGTTATTGCGGACCGAGCGGAGGTGTTCGGCGAAACGATCGCCAAGCCTCCGCTTGGTATGAATATTGATTTCTCTAATGCCAAGTAATGCTTGCATTCCCTCTCTCTCCATCCCTCCCCCACCCTACTTCTCCGACTAGTTCCACTGTCCTTCTGATTAATTTTACTGATTGTAAGCCTCCTTGTCACCTTCCCCCAGCTGAACCAACCAACCACCCTCATCATCGTCTGCTTTGATCTGTCGTTTTCACACCTTACCCCTCCATCTCTCTAGGTTCCCTCTCCACTGACCCTCAGTCTAAAGAAGGGTCTCGACCAGAAATGCCACCCATTCCTTCTCTCCAGAGATGCTGCCTGTCCCGCTGAGTTACTGAAACATTTTGTGTCTATCTTCGGTGTAACTGGCATCTGTAGTTCCTTCCTACAAATCATGACTGGCCTTGCAACTTTGTCCAAGTGATTCTCAGTAGCAGCACCCAGACTCCATCACGGTTCTCAGCGCCTCATCCAATCAAACCACAATCTTCATGGACTTCTCCAAAGTGAGGCCCAGTGATCTAGGATAAGGATGAAGATCGCAAGGAGGACACAAAATGCTGGAGTAACTCAGCGAGAAAAGGCAGCATCTCAGGAGAGAAGGAATGGGAGACCCTTCTTCAGACGTGAAATGTCACCCATTCCTTCAAAGATGCTGCTTGACCTGCTGGGTTATTTGTGTCTATCTTTGGTTTAAACCAAAGTTCATCCCCACATGAGATCACAAGGGGATTGGGTTATAATGGCAGGCATATTGGTTGTGAATTGCCTAGTGAACAAAATTGCATCTATCTATACTATTACTAAAACTCTCATCTTTTGCCCTCTTCCAGTTTGCGTTTTTTTAAATTTGCACAAAAACAGTACCCTACATCACTAAGATTGTTTCGCCCCCTTACTCACCGCTCTCCTCTACTCCAAGCACACCAAGTTTTGTTCCGATTGGTAAAATATTACAAAAGCTATGAAGGTTTTAAAAATCGTGAGATCAGCAGATTGGTCTTCTTGCCTGTCATCTACCTTGAAGATAACGTCCCATCCAGTGCCCGCTGTCAATCACCGGGGCGAGGAGAATAAAAACCCCGGAGGCGGGGCTGAGTCTACAAGCCGTGCTGAGTGAGGCCGCAAGAGTGGAGTCGGGGAAGCCGTTATGTGGAGTCGGGGAAGCCGCTGTGTGGAGTCGGGAGGTGCTGTGTGGTGCCACGGCTGGTGGCCGCTAAGTGGAGTCCCTCCCCCTCACCCACCCCCCCTCCCCCCACACACCCACAACCCGCCTTTACCCTTCCCCTGTTCCTCCCCCCTTCCCCCAACCCCCCCACACCACCCCACCCCACACACCCCACCTCCCCCACACCCCCCTCCCCCACACCCACACACATCCCCTCCCACACACACCCCCCTCCCTCACACATCCCCTCCCCCACACCCCCCTCCCCCACACATCCCCTCTCACCCCCCCCCCCACACATCCCCTCCCCCACACCCCCTCTCCCACACCCCCCCCTCCCACACACCCCCATCAGGTCCACTCCGCCATTCAATCATGGCTGATCTACCTCTCCCTCCTAACCGCATCCATCTCCCCGTAACCCTGACACCCGCGCTCATCAAGACCTACAATAAAGAAGAACAATTGTGCTCGGCGGCTCCTCCTCGACCAACCAACGAGACTCATGCGGGCTTGCCCTTGCCCTCCAGTCTCCGGTTGTGCGTCCAGTATTAGTTCTTCATGAAGTGCCGCCCCCCTTGAACAGCGAGTGAAATGTGGGAACATGCATTGGATCTGTGGCGTAAAGTCGCTGACAACTGGCTACCACTCATTTTACTTTATTGCACAAATCGATATTAGAAGCATCATCTTCACTGGGATAGATACTGTAGTTCTACCTCCACTGGACCACATAGATAACTGGTTCAACACAGATACTGAATTTTGATGCCCGTTTAATCTCCAGATTTCTGGTCTGCAGTTTGGCAAAACTTAACTCTTTTCTGGGCTTCAAAGGGACACCTTTGATCAGATTGTGTGGTACTTGACATGTATGAGGCACCGACTGAGGTAAAAGAGGTGTATGTATATATATATAACCATGTAGATGCAGGACCAACATTCCACACCAGCCTCCCGGAATCTGAACAGAATCACTTTAAAAGCTGCTTGCATTAGTCTGGCGCCCCTTAAGCCGCAGAAAAACTGGCAAGCACGCTAATTACAACTGGAGTGAAAGCGGGGTTGTTTTTTTTCACACAAGGAGATAAGTGTTTTTCATTTCACAAAGTATTTTTAAATCAGCAATCTCCGTAAGCACATAACGATGGTTTTAAAAGCTCAATAATGTTGCAATTACACACCCCAAATGCGAGACAAAATATTTTAGCAAGGGAATCTATCCAAATTTGGTTAGTACGGGACTCTGGGGGTATGGGGAGAGGCAGCAGAACGGGGTTAGGAGGGAGAGATAGATCAGCCAGGATTGAATGGCGGAGCAGACTTGATGGGGCGAATGGCCTCATTCTCTTCCTATCACTTCTAACCTTAAAATTAAAGAATGCATTTCTAAAGACTTTACACCGAAAATACAAACACAATTTAGAAATCTATAGAGAAATAACCTGATGTCTCCCAAAAGTGAGAGATTGTGACTGTAATGTTGAAAGTAAAATAAAACGTTATAATATTTCTTAAATCAAATCTGGCATGAGCTGAGCAACTAATAGCCGCATTTCTCTTTTTCATATTTTAATTGTTTTAATATCACTTCACAGATTGCCAATAACTAAGAAAATCATTTAAATTGTGCAGCGCTGACCAAACTGTAATGCCAGCTGCTACAGTATATTGTTCGAATGTGAACTAGTTCATTGTTGTATTTATATCTTTTATGAAGGTTTAGCTAGCCAACACTGCCATGTTTTCAGTTTTCCTCATTAATGCTTCAATGTCATCTCCGCATCTAATGAATAGAAAGAAACATTATCAGGATAGGTACAAAAATAAAAGCCCAAGGCTAATAGGGCAGCGTATAGTGGCACTAATCCTAATGAGTCCTGATTGTGAATTTTGGTTATTAGGCTATTAAGCCCATATCTAAATTAATGTTGATGTCTAACAAACATACATTTCAGCAGATTCATTTCATTAATTCAGACATAATGTGGCTAATGAAATAAATCTTGCATCTGCAAAATTATTTTCATTATCAGTTCTGGCGCTTGAAAATGTAAGACGTCGCCACAGTTAAAGAGGTTACAATCTGCATTCTGATTTAAAATAAAAACCCAAATAAAATGACATTGGAACACAAAAAACTCTTACAAGAAAAAAAAAATAAATAAAAGGTATGCGAACATTCTTTTGAAAATCGTTTCCTGAGGTTGTTTTCGGAAATGAGACACAAACTCTACAGTTGACGAGTTGCTGAAGCAGCTCACAACCCCATTCGATGTTGTGTGTGTCCTACGCAGATCTAGCACAAAGACAAGATGGTGCCTGACATAAACAAACGCTCTACTTGTTCATTCCAAAGTTTTCACCATTTATTCAAGCGATGTTGTTGTCCTTCTTTTATTGGCCATTTAATGGGAGTCTGGAGATCCAAATATAGAGATCTGGCCATTCTTATGCCAACAACCTCCCTCAGGTAGAAGATTCATGGTTACCAAAACATGGTGTTTCTGTCAATGAGGATGAGGGGAGAATGTGTGGGTTGGGCAGGGGTGGGGGTGGGGGTGGGGGTGGGGGTGGGGGTGGGGGTGGGGGTTGGGGTTGGGCAGGGGTGGGGGTGGGGGTGGGGGTGGGGGGAAGTGCAGCAGCGTTGAGGAAAGAGTGGTATTGTGATCAGAGAAAGGGATCGAGCGGAAGTTTTGAAATGCACTCACTGTGAGGTGCAGGGATCAGCTTGGGTGGAATTGTTACAGTCTCGGCCCTGGCTGCTTAGTTGAGAATTTGGAGGTAAAGCATGGAAACAGGCCCTTTGGTTCAGTGAGACCACGTTGACTATTGCTCACCCGTTCACATTCGTACTCTGTTATCCCGCTTTCTCAACCATTTCCTACACATTAGGAACAATTTTACCCAGGCCAATTAACGTATAAACCCATACATCTTTGGAATGTAGGAGGAAACCGGAGCACCAGGAGGAAAGCCATGAGGTCACGGGGAGAACGTGCAAACTCCGTATTGACAGCATCTGAGGTCAGGATCAAACCCGGGTCTGTGGTGCTGTGAAGTAGCAGCTCCAACAACTGCGCCGCTGTGCAGCTTATCTTTTCAATCTCACTTTCATGATGTAGACCACTCTGTCTTATGAGACAACACTGCTTGCCTTGAAGGACACAATGGCATCTCACGGTCATACACCAAAGCAATTTCAAATGTGAATATCTATTCAAAACACAGTGCATTCTATAGCAAAAAACAATACCATTATCAGCTGTATTAAGATGTATTGTAAGGGGCTGTCTCACTGCGGCGACCTAATCTGCGAGTTCAGAAGAGTGTCTTCGACCTTCAAGCTTGAGGGCACTCGCCCGAAAAACCGCCAGCGTTGAAACCGTGAGCTGAATTGAATGACCACACACACACACACACACACACACACACACACACACACACACACACACACACACACACACACACACACACACACACACACACACACACACACACACACACACACACACACACACACATCGCAAAGTGGGTGGGGGCCAGGGAAAGCGGGGGAACGCTCTCTGAAATTCACACCCGCGATGAAGAGGAAGGAAGCGGCTGCACAGTAACGGTAAGTCCTTTAGAGAGCGAGAAGAGGGGGGTGGGGGGGCAGAGAAGGGGGGAGAAAGGGAGAGAAGGAGTGGTTACCCTTTTAAGAAGCCAGGCAACTTTTAATAACATTTAGCAAGCATTTAGCCTACTGGTCAGTTTTCCTTGGTCTTGAAAACTCCAATGAGCCAATTTTTTGGGGGGTGACACAAAAAGCTGGAGAAACTCAGCGGGTGCAGCAGCATCTAAGGAGCGAAGGAGATAGGCGACGTTTCGGGTCGATATTCCAAAACTACTAACCCAGATTCCCACCATGATTAGTGAAAGACTTTCAAATGGTGAGAGATTCTCTTGTTCCTCTCTTGTTTTTACAGATGCTGGTTAGGATTTGATGCAAGATGTAGAGACTTAATGTTTTAATGAACGGGATACCTTAGCAGCCAATATTAATCGGATAAGCAACATGCAGGAAGGAACTGCAGATGCTGGTTTACACCGAAGATAGGCACAAAAAGCTGGAGTAACTCAGCGGGACAGGCAGCATCTCTGTATAGGAATGGGTAACGTTTTGAGGTCGAGACCCTTCTTCAGAGTCAGTCTCGCAGCCTGATCCACTGAGTTACTCCAGCACTCTGTGTCTATCTTCGGATACGAAGTAGTCAGTGGAATTTTAACTTTAATTGGAATGAAAATAGAACAATGGAACACAGCTTCATTAACCCATCCTGCTGTGGCGAGAATTTGGTCCATAGGCACCTCCATAATCCTCGCCGCTGACGTCGATGCAGCCCTGGTGGAATGAGACTTGAACACATTAGTGTCGATACCTGACTTACCCAAGACGACTCGAAGCCACCTGCATAACGTCTGGACTGTCACTCGATGATGAGGTCTCTTATGAGTGACCAGCAGGTATCTCTCCATTCCTCTGATGCGTGCCGTCACCTTGACATAGTGGCGGATATGTGAGGCTAAACATAGCCTAGCATCTGCGGGGTATGCCGGGAACTTCAGCTGCAGCCCTGTGCACCCAGGTCGATGCTGCTTTAGTAGCTCGTCAATGAAAAAGACTACTTCTGTAGGGGTAGATGTCATTCTGTCGACACGAAGTTTGTGTAGTGTCTGTACCCTCTGAGCTGAAGTCAGCGCTAGTAACATCACCAGCTTCATGGTGAGTTTGTCCAGTTGGAGCCCTTCCATGGGAGACCACGTCCTGAGCAGGTTTAATACGTCCCTGACATCCCAGGTGATATTATAGCGTGGTGTAGGTGGATTCATATTGAATATACCCCGCATGAGTCTGGACACTAGCCTGTTGGATCCTACCTCAATATTGAGGTAGAATGAGAGCGCACTTCTGGCGCTGTTGATGGCACTGTAACTTAAGTGTTCATCATGGTGCAACCCCGCGAGGAATTCTAGGACGTCGGTTATTGTCACGTCATCGTACGTGATGCGAGAGCGGCTGCAGTAGGCTTCCCACTTCTTAATATGCGAGCGGTATCTTCGCCTTGTTGACTCTCGACACGACGCCCCGATGGTATCCATGGTCCGAGCTGAGAGGCCGTATTGGACTAACGGCCTGTTCAGAACCTGCAAGCCAACAAATTTAAATAGCCATGGCAGGGATGTGGCTCCCCTGAGACAGGGTGAGTAACCAATTGTGGGCAACCCTTCAAAAGGACCCAAGGTTCGTTGAGCATGTCAAAGACCACCGGATACCAAGGCTGTGTGGGCCAGTCGGGTATAATAAGGATGCCCTTGGCAGCATCTGCCTGAATCTTACGCAATACCCGACTGATGAGGCAAAACGGGGGGAAGGCATAGAAAACCAATTCCCCCAGTCCAGCGAGAATGCATCTAGCGCTATTGCCCCAGGATCTGGTTCCCATGAAACGTAGGTTGGTACCTGATGGTTCAACCGTGACGCAAAAAGGTCAATGTCCGGTTTACCAAATTTGGCTGTGACTTTAGCAAAAATCTCAGGATGCAACATCCATTCAATATTGTCATTAAATTTGCGTGACCTGGTGTCCGCCACAGTATTAAGCTCACCTGGCAAATAGGTAGCTGAAATCCAAATGTCTCTTTGAACACAACAGAGCCAAATTGAGTTAGCCAATTTGTCACACGAAACTGACCTGGTACCACCCATATGGTTTAAGTATGCCACTGCTGTGGTGTTGTCTATTTGGAGACGGACATGTGCTCCAACAAACTTGGAACAATACGCACGAAGTCCGTGGAATGCTGCCAGCAACTCCAAATAGTTAATCCCTTGAGTCAACAACATCATTGACTCAAGGGTGTCCCATCTGCCCCCACAACTAGAGCAATTATCCGTAGCTCCCCAGCCATTGGAGCTTGCATCAGTCTGCAAATATACCACCGGATTAGCCTCCCTGATAGGCTTGAATGAGCTGCTAATGTGGCACACCCACCATTGCAACTCATTTATCGCTTCGGACGGCAGCTGCATTGATCGATCATAATGACCAGCGTCCTGTTTTAACGCAGCAATTTTAGCTCTTTGCAAACTCTGATAATGCAAAGGTCCATATCGCGCTGCCGGAAACAAAGCTACAAGCTTACCAATACTGTAGCTGTATGCCGAAGCGATGGTATATTGGTGCGGATTAAACCTTGACACACCTGGGTAACCTCCTCAATCTTGTTAATTGGTATGGTAACCCTCATGCTCATAGAGTTCACCGTGAACCCTAGGTAATTAATCACCTGGGCAGGGCAGAACTTTGATTTCTCTGGATGGACAATAAACCCTAATTGTTGAAATATATTGACAGCAGCTGCAACTCCCTGTTCAGCCAATTCCAGGGTGTGGCCCACAATTAAGATATCATCTAAATAGGCCATAACTATATGATGTCGCTGTCTCAAATAAGCCATAATTGGTTTCACTAATTTAGTGAACAATCTAGGGGCTGTGGTGAGCCCATTAGGCAAAGCCTTGTACTGCCAGAGTTGCCCCATCCAGATGAATTTCAAAAACCTCCTGTCGTATTTCTGGATGGATACTGAATAGTATGCGTCTTTCAAATCGATGCATGCCATAAAGCAACCATGAGAAATCAATGATTTGGCTGTTTCAAACGTATCCATTTTAAAATGAGTATATGTTACAAAAGTATTCAAACGGGTTAGATCAATAATGACACGACAACCTCCATCCTTCTTCGGTCTGGTGAATATATTCGAAACAAATTCAACTGGCTCATGCACCGCTTTCTCAATCACTCCCTTCTGTTCAAGCCTTAAAATTTCCTTGTAGCCTGCTGCCTGTTCTGCAGCAGATAATTTAAACGTTCGACCGGGCATGTGCGGGGATGGAGGAATGTCGCCATTAATAAACTCAATTTTATGCCCCTGAATATTCTGCAACACATACTCGTCACTAGTAAAATTACCCCATGCACCCAAAAACATCCGAAGGCGACCACCAACATGTGAAGTTAAACAAAGAGAAAAGAGAGAACCAGACCCCCTCACCTCCGTGGTTACCGGCGGTCCTTGACACGTGTGGGTGGACGTGGAGGTGCTGGGTTGGCTTGAGGGCGCGGCGTCTTCGTTTTCCACCAGGGTCTCTGCCGACCCTGTCCTAAAAAAGACCCCTGGTGCTGGGTCTGATGTTGCTGTCGTTGTGGAGCTTGAGGGTGGGTCCTCGTCGAGGTGCTAGCAGACCCTCATGAGCGAATGTATGGAGCTTTTGAGCCTGATGGTGTGGGGGCACTCTGAGAGCGCATGATCCCCACCGTTTTGGCTTGCTCGTCAAGCTCTTTGACTCTCTTCGAGAGGTCCTCCCCAAAGAGTTGATGGGGCGGCGGCAGCGGCGGTGGTTTGCACAATCCTGCAAACTTCGGGTTGAGCACCTCCTGTTGACGGATAGCCGCACTGATGTTGCTCCATATCGGCGTATTGACCACAGGCACGTTGAGGGAGTTGCAATTGGATGGAGCCTTGTGACGGCTCATTGCCTGAATGAGGACTTCTTCCTGTAGTTGATGGTTGTTAAGAAAGTCCACAGTGGCTGCCAGCTTTGCGTTTAAAGGAAGTCCAGATGAATGTGGGGCCGCAAATTTGGTCGCCACATCCAGAAGATCCTCCGCTGGCACCTCCAACGGAGGTGGTATGGAATCCACCAAAACCTCCTCCTCCTGCTGCTCCAGGCTGATGGTAGAGGCTGGTGATGACGCCCTGTGCCTGTTGCTGCCCTGCTGTAGTTGACGTTGAAGCAGGAGCTCCAGCAGCCGCTCCATACGGTCAATACGCCCTTCACCCTGAACACTCAGGTGGTCGGAGTCCTCCGGCTCTGAAAAGAAAACCGGGTTCCTATCATCGGCCCGCACCTCGTCGAGGCCCAGCCGGTGCCGGTAGTTGTCGCTAACAGCCGCCGAGGCGAAACTGCGCGATTCCCGCGCGGGCGTGTTCAACCGCCTCCGTTTAGCGGGAGCTGAAGCCGCTGCCACTAAGGGCACTTGCGGCGTGGTGTCGGCACCAGCCGAAGCATAGCTGCCTGAAGCCCGCGCAGGCTTGCCGGCTGCCCACATCGTGGACTTTGCCGACGCATGGTCTTGCCCACCCATCCATGGGGGGCTCGGCGACCGTGACGAGACCCGACTCAACCGACCCGTCCCGGCGTCGAGAGTCGGGGTGTGCCGGCTGGACCTCACAGCCGCCCCGGGTCTCGCCCTGGAACCTGACCGCTCCTCCGTGTCAGCCAATGCCTTAGCCCTGGCAGGGTTAGGCTTCTGGGCTCCTGCCCTTCCCCTACTCGGAGGGCTGAGTGGAACGGGCAGTGCAGCCGCATGCACCCAGCTCGAGGTCGCCAGCGAGCCCGCTGACGACCTGACTGCCATGGCAGGGTCCCCCTGCTCTGGCGGCACACCACACTCCTCCTCGTCGAATTCCTCCGAGCTGTGGTGTGCTGGCGGATCTGGACCTGTAATCACAGGGCTTACCCACATCTCCGCCTGAGTCCCGGCCTGCGTTGCAGGTACTGCCGATGGTAAAGGCCACGGAACTGTTGACCGGCGAACTCGTCCTGACGTCCTCCGGCCCTTGGAACTCCCATCCATGTCCTTGCTGCAAGACATAACCAACAACAAGGACCACCAACTAAAGGTAGGATACTTACCTCCGTGGCCCCTAATGAAGGGCTGGCGAGGAGCGCGCTCCACCGCCAGCCGTCGCAGCAACGCGATACGACGATATGTCGAGCATGCGCGCCGGCGGGCTCTTCACGAAGTCACTCACGTGACTCCGAAATGAAATAGAAATGTAACAAGCCATTGTTAAGGCGTGGCACAGTGGCTCAGCAGTAGAGTTGCTGCCTTACAGCGCCAGAGACCCGGGTTAGATCTTGTCTACGGGTGCTGTCTTGTAAGTTCTCTCCGTGCCCGCGTGGATTTCCCCCGGGTGCTCCGGTTTCTTCCCACATTCCAAAGACATACAGGTTTGTAGGTCAATTGGCTTTGGCAAAAAAAAATTGTAAATTGTCTCTTGTGTGTATGTGGATCACTGGTCATAGAAACATAGAACATAGAAACGTAGAAATTAGGTGCAGGAGTAGGCCATTCGGCCCTTCGAGCCTGCACCACCATTCAATACGATCATGGCTGACCATCCAACTCAGTATCCCGTACCTGCCTTCTCTCCATACCTTCTGATCCCCTTAGCCACGAGGGCCACATCTAACTCACTCTTAAATATAGCCAATGAACTGGCCTCAACTACTCTGTGGCAGAGAGTTCCAGAGACCCACCACTCTGGTGTGAAAAAAGTCCTTCTCATCTCGGTCCTAAAGGATTTCCCCCTTATCCTTAAGCTGTGACACCTTGTCCTGGACCTCCACAACATCGGGAACAATCTTCCTGCATCTAGCCTGTCCAACCCCTTAAGAATTTTGTATGTTTCTATGAGATCCCCTCTCAATCTCCTAAATTCTAGAGAGTATAAACCAAGTCTATCCAGTCTTTCTTCATAAGACAGTCCTGACATCCCAGGAATCAGTCTGGTGAACCTTCTCTGCACTCCCTCTATGGCAATAATGTCCTTCCTCAGATTTGGAGACCAGAACTGTACGCAATACTCCGGGTGTGGTCTCACCAAGACCGTATACAACTGAAGTAGAACCTCCCTGCTCCTATACTCAAATCCTTTTGCTATGAAAGCTAACATACCATTCGCTTTCTTCACTGTCAGTGTGGACACGGTGGGCTGAAGGGCATGTTTCCGCACTGTAACTCTAATCTAAACATGAAATGACTGGCATCAGGTAAGAGAGTTGCCTTATTAGTAAAAGATCAAAAACCTGTCTTTAATTAATCCGCAACTTAATCTGCTCACTTTGTATCCTAAGGTACATGAGGTCTAAAAATGACAGTTGACTTTATTAATGCAAAGTTGCTGTTCACATCTGAGTCAAATTCCACCTTTGAATGTTTCAATAGAGATGTTTATTTTATTAAAGTTAGCGTCTACATTAAAATAACAGTGAGATGAATTTGATCTGGTGGCAACAGGAGTTGATACGATAATACTAACAATAATTCCTGCCTGGAAAGGTGAAAGCCCACTAGGCCTGTCCCAACAAGACATCATCCACATTTATCATGAACTCTGCCGCACCGACTTAATCTCCTGATAGAAGTTTTAGTTTTAGTTTAGTTTTAGAGATACAGCGCGGAAACAGGCCCTTCGGCCCACCTAGTCTGCGCCGACCAGTGATCCCCGCACATTAACACTACCCTACACACACTAGGGACAGTTTGCACATACACCAGGCCAATTAACCTACAAACTTGTACGTCTTTGGAGTGTGGGAGGAAAACAAAGATCTCCGAGAAAGCCCTCGCAGGTCACAGGGAGAACGCAGAAACAGACAGCACCCGTAGTCGGGATCGAACCAGGCGCTGCATGTGCTCTCTACCGCTGTGCCACCGTGGACGCCCTTACCCCCTGTTCCCCTGCTCCTGCCTTCGAGATCATGTCAGCGCCAAATTCCTTCTTCACTGCTGAACCTGCGGTGTGGACAGGTAGCCATTCAACTGAATCCATCCATTTGACATCATTGCCTGTGGGAGAATGTACACAGCATCTACCTCAACATGGACAGGCACTTTTTACAGAAAACAGATATACTCAGTATAATTTCATTTCGGAGTCACGTGAGTGACTTCGTGAAGAACCCGCCAGGCACGCATGCGCGACATATCGTCGACGCGCGTGCGAGCGACGGGCAGGGAGGAGCGTTGCTCCTCCACTGCTGGGACCTGCAGGTAAGTGGAAAACTAACCCGCCGTCCGTTTTTTCTTTGCAGAGACTCTGTTTCCAGAGTGCTCCAGGCCGCTTCAACACCGACTGCGGACCGCGGAATGCGGGCAGTCAGCGGCGGCTCTAACGCATGGAGTCGGGAAGAGCCCGTTGACCCGTTGAGGGTCCGGGTTCACACTCGCCGGCGGAGGACGGCAGAGGCAGCCGACTCTACGCCGCAGCCCGCAGGTCGCGGGCTGGCGGCATTTATAAGTAAGTATGGGCTTGCAGACTCGCCGTGTGCAATAAGCAACGGCAGAGCACAGCCCGATTTTACACCGCAGCCCGCAAGGATACTGCGGGCTGTCGGCATTTATATTGTAATATGGGCTTGCAGACTCGCCGTATGCAGCAAGCAACGGCAGAGCACAGCCCGATTTTACACCGCAGCCCGCAAGGATACTGCGGGCTGTCGGCATTTATATTGAAGTGGGGGGCTTGCAGGCTCGCCGTTCGCGGTCAGCAATGGCAGAGATGCAGCCCGACTTACACTGCAGCCCACACGATACTGTGGGCTGTCGGCATTTACTCAGAGTAAGGGGTTAGCCCCAACTCAACTCTACACAGCCTGTATTATCCCAGTACTGTAATTAAGAGGTAATGGAGTTGCAGCCATTATCATGTTGTTCTAAGCCCAACTGATTTTTACAATGGGGCAGCTCGTTGACCCTGTGGGGTCCGGGCTCAACGCTCACCATTGCGCAGCAATGGCAGAACGACAGCTCACCGCCAGCCCTTCATAAGGGCCACTCAGGTAAGTACAGGCAACCTTGAGCTGGTTGTCCCTTCTGTTTTGAATTGTGTTTTCTCCAACAGGGACATGGATAATGAGGAGTACAGGCCGCAGGACTTCCGAAAGGAGTCGTCGGCCATTATTCCCGGAGCTCTCTACTACGACAGCACCCGCTAGACGGGCCGGGAAAAAGGCGCAAAAGTCGGGGAGCCCTGTGATTACAGGACCCGACCCACCGACACAGCTGTGTACAAGCGGGGTACCCGCAGAGCAGGAAGTCGGTACGGCGCCGGAGCAGGTAGACCCTGACTCCATTTTTCACTATCTCCAACAGGGAGAGAATCGTTGGCTGAAATAAAGAATATGAGCAAACGGGTTTCACATGCTGTTGCACGACCCTTCTCCCCGAGCCCTCGTGAAAGAGCCAGGGATAGAGCTCAATAACAAAGCCCTTTTAGGGCAGGAATTTCACCAGAGACCGCTAGATTGCGGACTGGTGGTTTACCGAGACCCGAGTCCACTGGCAGACCAGGGAGGGCCAGTGTAGACTCACCACCTAGTTGGACCAGGTGGAGTCATACAGGTGGAGTCTCGCCACGGTCACTGCATCCCCCAAAAGCGGCAGGACGGGACCGTACGCCGCCTGAGTCCAGGAGTAGGACAGGTGGCAAGCCCGCGCGGATGTCGGGTCACCACGCCGCAGGCGTCAGGTGCCGACTTCACACCGCATATGCCATTTGAGGCAGTCGGGCCTAGCTCATCCAAGGAGGCGAATGAGCAGATCCGCGCGGGAGTCGTACAGCTTCGCTGAGGCGGCTGGCAGCGACTTTTCGTCACGGCACCGAGATTACCTCGATGAGGTACGGGCCGATGATAGGAGCCTCAGGAGTTCCTTCGGGCATGAGGGCTCTGACCTCCCATTTACGCACCATGAAGGGCGCATTGAACGGATGGAGAGGATGATGGAACGGATCCTGCAGCAAAATCAACGGCAGGAAATGTCCAGTTCTGGGGACTTTTGGATATATCCCCATCGTCAATTGGTAGCATGAGGCAGCCAGGAGAAGAGGATATCTTGGTACACGAACCAGTGGCACCTGAGGTTCCTCAGGAAGAACTTTTGGACGTGGCAGCCAAGTTTGCGTTACCCGAATCATCGGGACAACCTCTCAAAACTAAACTGGCCGCTACCATTGATTTCCTCACCAACCACCATACAGGATCAGGTCCTTGCGGAGGCCATGAATGGATACAAGGCACCGAGTAATTGGAACTCACTCAATGTACCTATTGTAAACATGCCTATTTGGAGCAATATAAGCCCGGGCATAAGAGCACAGGAAGTAAAAATTACAGAAAATCCTAAAACTGCTCACATCTGGGATTACCGCTTTTGCGAGGTCGATGGACGGGATGGACTTGAAACACCGTACAGGAGGATGCTCTTGAATTATTATGTAACACGCTATACGAAATAATGCATTTCGAATAAAGTGCCATCAAGCTCACGCTAAATCCCAAATTTGCGGGGCTATGCAGAGCATCTCCAACACCACCACCCAGACAACTATTCGGGGAAGACCTTCTGAAGCAGGTCAAGGATTTAGACGACCATGCCAAGACAGTGGGTATTATGAGGTCGCACACCTTGACCAGACAAACGGCCAGGAAAATTCCATATTCCAGGCCACGGGGTCAAACCGGAAGGCCAGCAAGGACCTACATACCGGCGCCTCCAGATGTGAGTCAACGCCCACCATTCCTGGAGCTGCCCGCTACGTCGGCAGCACCCGCTCTGCGGGTCGGGATAAAAACGCGGAAATCAGGGGAGCCCTGCGCAGTCAGGACCCGATTCTCCACCACGACTGATCATGGTGCCATAAGTGGTAACCGCACAGGAGCAGGGTAGGTAAGACCCTGACTCCCTACCTCTGTCACTTAACCATAGCGACAGTGGAGCAAAGGTGCGTAACGTGTTATATTCTTGGCACGTTCTCTCTCCCCAAATATGCAGGTCACCAGAGAGAGGACCAGGGGAAGTATCGCACAGCAGTCGGTAAACCCGCCATAGAGCCGGGGTCGACTTCCACTGGAGCAGGCCACCAGATCGTGGACCGGTGAAGGATTGAGGCCTGGGTCTGGAGGACCACATGTGCGGCCGGCACAGACTCAGCACCGAGGGAGCCTACCTGGTTGCAGGTCGGAGTAGTCTTATCTCGGTCACCGCACCCCCTTTAGCGGCAGGACGTGACCGAACGACGCTTTGTCCCAAAGGAGGACACCGACTCAGCACCGAGGGAGCCTGCCTGGTTGCAGGTCGGTGTAGTCTCATCTCGGTCACGCACCCCCTTTAGCGGCAGGACGTGACCGAACGACGCTTTGTCCCAAGGGAGGACACAGACTCAGCACAGAGGGAGCCTGCCTGGTTGCAGGTCGGTGTAGTCTCATCTCGGTCACCACACCCCCTTGTAGTGGAGGACGTGACCGAACGTCGCCTTTGGAGGATAGGCGGCAAGCCCGCGCGGACGTCGGGGTACCACGCTTCAGCGGCCGGGACCGACTCATCATCGCTATCATGTCTTTTTAGACCAGCGGGCCGCCTCCGTCCGGAAGACGGCGGAGTAAGCGGCAGGTCCGCGCGGGAGTCGCTTAGCCACGCAGGAGCGGCAGGCAGCGACATCCTGTCTTGCACCCTTGTCATCACCTCGACGAGGTGTGGGGCAATGACAGAAGCCTCAGAGATTCTCCAGAACCTGAGGAAGTCGACTTATTGTCCGCATATGCGGCAGTGGTCGCATGGCTCGGATGGAGCGCATGATGGAGCGTATCCTAGAGCACAGTCTCTGCAGCTGGACCAGATGTCCTCCAGTTCTGGAGGAACCTGTAGTACCTGAGGAAACCCAGGAGAAACTGCAGAATGTGGTCTCCAAGTGTAGCGATGGACGAGTTCTCGCTACATCGGGGGAAATGGATTTCGATGCTTTCCCCATTCTGCCTCATCGGACAGGTGTTGCAGAAAACGTACCCAGGTCTGGAACATACAGGACCATGGACGTCATATAGATCGTGCAGAGAAAGTCCACTGGGAAGCACTACCTTACCTACACAGGATATGAGAGGTTTTTTGTAGTCGGACCAAGACGACCTACATATCTGCTACGATCTCCAATGTCCTGGCATGCTCACTGGTCTTCATTATGATGAGCCCTCAGTTACAGTGCTGCTTACAGTGCCTATAGTGCACTGTCATCCTAGCTCAACATTGGAGTGGGATCTCACCAGCTGGTATCCAAACTACGAGGGATATGTTCTATCCATCCCTTTCCGACCACGATATAATATCTGAGAGTTTAGGGTGGTGTTGACCCTACTCAGGAGGTGGTCGCTTATGACGGAGGTACCACTGGACTTACTCACCTTTAAAAGTGGTGATGGCAATAGCACTGAATACAGCACAACGGGTCCAGACTCTACAGGAATTAAACCTGGATAGAATGATCAACCCATAAAAAAGTAACTTCTTTATGAAAGAGTTACTTAAACTACAGACCTGCGACTACAGGTCTGGAAATGGCCATCAGGAATATGGAGGCGGATCTGTTGTCAGCCATGGAAACCCACGTCACAGGGTAACGGTGCAGACTATCTCCAGATGGCTTAAGGTGGTATTCGATGCAGCAGGTAAGACACTAAACATATGAAATGTCATTCTACCAAGGCCGCATCCACATCAGGAACGAGGACCATGGAGGTGTTCATGGAGCATGTCCTCACGATAGCGGGCTGGGCCAATGAAACTACATTTCAGTGGTTTCATAACAAACCTGTGGCCGTTTTTTCCCACAACGTTACGCACGTTAAGTGCTGTCCCTAAACGTTTGTCCCCGAGTTCAGGGGTTTATTGTTGTACTAACTATAATGTTATTATTTTTCAGCTTGTTCAAGTCTGAAATACGTTAACATACTTCCTCCATCAGTATTACGGCAGTGTGTGAGCATGGACGTGGTCCAGGGCGTGTAATCACAGAGCTTTGAAGAGGGGTTTTTGCTTTGTTTATTAATAAATATTCTTCTTGTTTTTCAGTATAACCAGTTTGAGAGAATTGTTTACTCCCATCCATCCTTGCTAGTGGTGTGTCAGCATGGACGTGGTCCAGGGCGTGCAATCACAGAAGCTTTGAAGTCTTCACGAAGTCACTCACGTGACTCCGAAATGAAATAGTAAGATTAAACGAGAACTTACCAGTTTGAAGTTTGATCTTTATTTTATGAGGAGTTGCGATGAGGGATTTCGTGCCCTCCGCTCCCAACCCTCTACCATAAGATCAACTGGTATATAGAGTCTCTTCAATCTTACTATAACAAGTCATTTCTCTGTTGTTGGTTCTGTGATTCCACACCGCTGCTTTGAAGAAATGTCGCGCATGCGTGCCTGGCGGGTTCTTCACGAAATCCCTCATCGCAACTCCTCATAAAATAAAGATCAAACTTCAAACTGGTAAGTTCTCGTTTAATCTTACTATTCTGCAATCTATCAACACTGGGTGATAGGGGCACCGTGCATTACCATCATCCTGGGTTTTCTGCTTCTCAATGAGCGCTGGTTTAAAAATCAAAGTGCCATCTCACCTAGTGCAGTTAGTGCCAGAATGTTCAATTGCATCAAAGTGCAAGATTGCTGGAAAACTGTTTTTTTCCCATTCATTTCTACAATTGCTCTTCTTAGCTGGCAGCCGGCAGTACAAAGGAACTTGTGCTGCATATGATTCCTCCCAGCAGAGGCGGGTGGGGGGGGGGGGGGGGGGGAATAAACCAGCCACAGGGCAAGTGGCGTTGGGGACCTGTCACATTTATTCCCACTATCTTAATCTCTGGAAATTGGCCAGGGCCAAAGGCAGGGGAAGATGACAGGGAGAATTCCTCTTCGAACATTAGCGCTCAGTGGAGCCTTGATGGATGTGGGTGGAGAAGGCAGTTTTGTCGAGCAATGTCTACGCATTAATAACAACCTCCTGTTATGTCCCACCTATGACACAGTCACCTCTGGCAGAGATGTAGCATAGGTGAACTGGGGTTCAGAAAGAGAGAGGAGGGGTGTAATGTGGGGAGGAAGGCTGCAAAAGGCAGGGAAGAGAGGGGGGAGGAGAGCAGGGGGGCAATGGAAAAGAGGTTGGAGCCATGGTGAATGTATGCTTGATATATGTGGGTGCACTAATGCCCCTGTCCCACTTGGAAACCTGAACGGAAACCTCTGGAGACTTTGCGCCCCACACAAGGTTTCCGTGCGGTTCCTGGAGGTTCCCGGAGGTTTTTGTCAGTCTCCCCAATGGTCGAAAGTGGTGTCCACTTCTTCTATGTTCTGGCGATTATTTCAAAAAATTCAAAACCGGCTACGACTAAAACCAGGTTGGCGTTTTTAAAATCGGTAATTTTTTAGTTGAAGCCGGTTGCGATGCTAGTTGAAGGTGGTTGCCGGAGGTTGCAGGTAGTGGAAGGTAAGACCTTTTTTTTTACCCAGTTTTATTCCACTAGGGAGGTCTTACTGGGACAGGGGCATTAGCCTATGCCAAGGAACATGCCTGTCAATCATGGTCGGCCACCTTGACTGAAGAACGCAGTGTATCCTATCCATGTAGGAAGTGGTACACACTATCAGAAGAGTTATTGTGGGAACAAGGAACTGCAGATGCTGGCATACAAAAAAAGGCACAAGGTGCTGGAGGAACTCAGCAAGTCAAGCAACATCTCTGGAGAACATGGATAGGTGACGTATCATGCCGGGACCCAAAACATCGTCCAGCCTTGTTCTCCTGAGTTTTGGGTCAAGATCTTTCTTCAGACTCCACCCGCAATGTCACCTATTCATGTTCTCCAGAGTTGCTGCCCAGCCCGGTGAGTTACTCCAGCACTTTGTGTCTTCAGAGAATTATCCATATACCAGCAAATTCCACTCCTCAGAACTGGAGTGGATTCTCATTTCCAGAGTTCATAAGTTCATAAGTTATAGGTCCAGAATTAGACCCATTCAGTCCATCAAGTCTACTCTGCCATTCAATCATGGCTGATCTATCTTTCAATCACATTCTCCTGTCTTCGCCCTTTAACCACTACACCCACGCTAATCAAGAATCCATTAAACTCCACCTTAAAAATATCCATTGACTTGACCTTCACTGCCTTCTGTGGCAATGAATTCTTCAAATTCACAATCCTCTGACTAAAGAAATTCCTCCTCATCTCCTTTCTAAAGGTACGTCCTTTTACTCTGAGGCTATGGTCTGTGGTCCTAGACTTTCCCAATAGTGGAAATATCCTCTCTACATTCACTCTATCTAAGCCTTTCCCTCTTTGGTAAGATTCAATGAGGTACCCCCTCATCCTTCTAACCTCCAGCCAGTACAGGCCCAGTGCCACCAAACATTCATCATATGTTAACCCAATCTATCCTGGATCATTCTCATAAACCTCCTCCGGACCCACTCCAACACCAGCACACCCTTCTTCAGATATCGGGCCCAAAGCGGCTCACGATGCTCCTAATGCAGTCTGACCAGCACCTTACAAAGCCTCCGCATTACATTCTTGTTTTTATATTGTAGAGTCCATCATAAGAAGACGATAATACAGTGTAATGTGCCAGGTGCATCTCAAGAGCAACATCAAACTGAATTTGTCATTGGGTCAAGTAAGATGTTAAGATGTTTCGGAAGTTTGAAGAAGGGTTTGGTCCCGAAATGTCACCCATTCCTTCTATCCAGAGATGCTGCCAGTCCCGCTGATTTACTCCAGCATTTTGTATCGCAATGATGTTAGGATGGTTGGTCCAAACCTTGGTCAAAGTGTTAAGAACATCTTGAAAAGAAAAGAAAGAAGTAAAAAGGATATGGAGGTTTAAGGAGGGAATAGACACAAAAAGCTGGAGTAACTCAGCGGGTCAGGCAGCATCTCTGGACAAAAGGAATAGGTTACGTTTCAGGTCGAGACCCTGCTTCAGACTGAGAGTCAGGAGAAAGGAAAACGAGAAATATAGACGGTGGTGTAGAGAGATATAGAACAAACGACTGAAAGATATGCACAATAACAATGCGAGGCTGGGTTAAATCATAATCATAATCATACTTTATTAGCCAAGTATGTTTTGCAACATATGAGGAATTTGATTTGCCATACAGTCAGACTAATAAAAAGCAACAGAACACACAAAAAACATTTTAACATAATATTCCACCACAGTGACTACTCCACATTCCTAAAGGGCCTGTCCCACTTGGGCATCAATTGCCCGTAATTTACGTGACATCATTTACGCGTCGCGACGCACGACGTGATATAGCAGTGACGCGCGATCGCACGCGGCGCCCCAGGATTTTGTGATGTATAAAATCTTCGCCCGCCATCTGCGTGACGTGCAAATGATGCCCAAGTGGGACAGGCCCTTCACAGTGATGGAAGGCAAAAACAAGTTAAATCTCTCCCTTCTTTGGCCTCCAGCAGTCAGGGGCCTCTAACCTTCCGTTGACGGGACGATCTTATTCCCGTCGCCGGCGGCGGGTCTCCTCGTTGGGGAGGAGACCCGCCGAAGATAGACACAAAAAAATTGCTGGATTAACTCTGACCCGCTGAGTTAATCCAGCTCTTTGTGTCTATCTTTGGTTTAAACCAGCATCTGCAGTTCCTTCCTACACAGGGACAAAGTTAACGTATCTCTGGTTTAAAGTGCAGCATTGCATGTCAAAATTATGGTATCAATATATACGATTCAAAAACATAATCTCCGGATAATGTATGCTGAGGCCTACCTTTCACATTTTTATATGCCATCCTGATCAGATACATATTTTTCTCTCTGATAAAACATCAATAAAACTAGGGAATGGGTGACGTGTCGGGTCGGGACCCTTCTTCAGACGACTCGAAATGTCACCCATTCCTTCTCTCCAGAGATGCAGCCTGTCCCGCTGAGTTACTCCAGCATTCTGCGTCTATCTTCATATGCAACGACTTGTGGCTTGTTGTGTTGGTGAGGTTGCAGACATGTTTGGCGGTATTGGTCTACCTTTTCCAACTTGTTGTCAGACATCTTGCTTCCCTCGCTATTTCGATCCATTTATAAAAGTACAAGCGACAGTCAAGTAATCAAACGATTTATCCAGTCTCAATGCGTATTGGATTCACCCCTAAAGGGCCTGTCCTACAAGCATGCAACTCTATGCGATGAGCGCGATCAAACTAGAAGCGGGGGCCGCGCGGAGGTCGGGTGATCCCTGTACAGGGCCGTTCCCACCAGCATGCGCCTGCATGCGGCAAGCGCAACCAAACCGGCAGTCAGGGGCCGCGCGGAGGTCGGGTGAGTGGCGCAACGCGGCGCGAAGTGAGGCGAATTTGGAGCGAAGTCTAAGGTAAGTTCGCCAGGACAGAGAGGGGCACACAGAGAGGGGCACAGAGGCACACACACACAGAGGGCCATGGAGCCACACACATAGAGGGTCACGGAGGCACCTACAGATAGGTTCACGGAGGCACGATGTCGGGGCGGTGTGTAATGCGTCGAGGCGACTGCGAGCCGACAAGCCGTTGCCGCGCGGAATTTTTGGACACAGCCAGTTTTTCGGAGCCCCGCGCGGTGTCGGGACGAACTCCGCACAATTCCGCACGGCTCCGGCGATCGAAGTGGGACCGGCCCCGCGACGCCGGACGGCTCAATCGACCACGTTAGGTCGCACTAATCGCATAGAGTTGCATGCTGGTGGGACAGGCCCTTAACACACGCTGCCTTATGAAGTCATTTAAATTGCCCCAGGAATTGCCCTGCATTGTCTCCTCTTTGATCAGGACAGGCGGGAAAAGTCACACATGAATGGATTTATATCCACAAATGAAGTTAGCGTTTAGTGTTGGAATGTAAATAAATCAGAGCTGAGGCAATGGCCTATGACTACCTGTCTGTGATGAATGTTACATTGGCCAACATATACACCGTCAGTGGTTCGTTGTGGTGACAGTATGATGAATTTAGTTCCACCTTAGTCACCGCATTCGAGTCAGGCCACAAGGTAGAGGATCACTTCCAATTGGCTGTGGAGCTGAATAGGGTAATTCAGAGGTTGGGAGAGCACAATATGTGGACGCGTCATACACCTGGTTTCAATCAACAGTGTAACATAGAAATTAGAGCATAAAATCTATCGATCTTCCCTGGCGAAAAATGTCCGCTACCATAACAACGTTGCCGGGGAAACGAGCCAAAGAATCAGTCTTGCCACATTTGTCATGTTCAGCCTTCAACTGCACCTGTGCCAAACTGGCGTGGTCAGACTGCACACGAGACCTCCAATATTTCATTCTGCCAAACTACTAACTCTCCGAAACTGGGACCCTGATTTAGGGTTCAACTAACTCAACTGATGTCCCGATCAAGTGTCAAGAACACATCACCAGTGTCACCGACCATCCACAGACATAAACCAGTCCACTCAATGGCTTCATTACAAGTCCATCTGTGCATATACATATCACCTTCTGTGTTCATATGTGTTCATATGGGTTCTGTGTCCAGTCTGCATAACACTTATCTGCGGAATTCTTTGCCACAGAAGGCTGTGGAGGCCAATTAGTGGAGATATTTAAGGCGGAGATCGATAGATTCCTGATTAGTGCGGGTGTCAGGGGTTATGGGGTGAAGGCAGGAAAATGGAGCTCGGAGGGAGAGAGAGATGACCTAATTTTGCTCCTATCTCTTACGATGTTATAACCTCCGACAAATAAAACACTTCACGGGTGGCAGAGAAAAAGATACAGCTGCTCCTCGACCTACGATGGGGTTATGTTCCGTTAAACTCATCATAAATCGAAAATATTGTAAGTCAAAAATGCATTTGATACTGTTTGATCACGTGACCGGAAGTGACGTGCGGCTCGCCGCCATTGCCCAGCGTAAAGGGGAGGGGACTTTAAACTTCATCAGGGGGTTGGTTCATAAGTGGAAACATGGAACTGGAGATGCTAGTTTGCACCAAGGCGCTGGTGTAACTCAGCAGGTCAGGTAGCATCTCTGAAGAAAGGTCCCGACCTGAAACCTTCACAAATTCATAAGTTCATAAGTTATAGGAGCAGAATTAGGCCATTTGGCCCATCACTTCTACTCCACCATTTAATCATGGCTGATCTATCTCTGCCTCCTAACGCCCTTCTCCTGCCTTCTCTCTATAACCCCTGACACCCGTACTAATCAAGAATACATCTATCTGCTTTAAAAATATCCATTGACTTGGCCTCCACAGCCTTCTGTGGCAATAAATTCCACAGATTCACCACCCTCTGACTAAATAAATTCCTCCTCATCTCCTTCTAAAGGAACGTCCTTTAATTCTGAGGTTATAACCTCTGGTCCTAGACTCTCCCACTAGTGAAAACATCCTCTCCACATCCACTCTATCCAGGCCTTTCTCTATTCAATAGGTTTCAACATCACCTATCCTGGTTCTCCAGAAATGTTGCCAGACCCGCAGAGTCACTCCAGCACTTTGTGTACATTCTCGAGACCCTTCCTCAGACTGAGGATCAGGGATGAGGGAAGCTAGAGGTATGAAAAGGTACAGAACAAATCAGAGCCGGCAGCGACGGCCAAAGAGGCCACAATGGTCCATTGTTGGCTGTTGAGGAGATGATAAGGATGGGATATGAACATTGAAACTGGATGGATGACTAGGGTGGGGGAAGGGACGGGGAGAGAGGGAATGTGAAGGTTACTTGAAATTAGGGAAATCCAGATTCATGCTGCTGGGTTGTCAGCCCCCAAGCACAACATGAGGTGCTGTTTCTCCAATTAGCTCATTGCTCACTCCGACAGTGGAGGAGGCCCAGGATAGAAAGGTCAGTGTGGGAATGGGAGGGGGAGTTAAAATGTTTGGCAAGGTGGCCTACATTTGGTGACGGGGCAGTGCCAGGTGATCCATCCAGTTTTGATTTCTCGGAGCTCACAAGTTGTTGGAGTAACTCAGCAGGACAGGCAGCATCTCTGGAGAGAAGAAACGTTGCGGGTCGAGACCCTTCTTCATGTTGGCTTGGAAGAGAAGACTGACATCGGTTCACTTGTTCTCGCCTTTTTGATTTCTTGCAGCTCCGAAGTTTTAACAAGGCTAGCCTGAATTTGTGAGCAAAAAAATAAAGTGCTGGTGGAACTCAGCAGGTCAGGCAGCATCTGTGGAGGGAATAGACAGAGGAGCATTCTTCAGACTGTGAACATTAGTCTGCACCTGCAGTTCCTTGTATCTGCATTAGCTGGAATAGATTGTTGTCAGATGGAAGGAAGGGGACCCGCGTCAAGGACAAACTCCTCGTGGTTGAGGAAATCTTCAGTCTTCCTTCCAGCAGACATTAAGTACCTCTTATCTTGACGTGTCATGTGAACCCATCACGTTGGGTTTTCGGACGACAGTGGCCTTTGATCTAATCCGAATTTGGGACTTTGATCGTGAGTGGATGTTCCAATTCAAATTACACACAATACACGTTCTCAGGGTAAAACTAGAAACTAAAGGGCCTGTCCCACTTGCCGATATTTTCGGTATCTGCCGGCATCATTGACTGACGTATCAGGTCACCGAAAAATTTGCAGCGTGATGATGTATGATGCGCGGTGTTTTTCCAAATATCGCAACATTTTCTTTATCGCCGCTGCATTTTGAAATGCTCACAATCTTTTGGCGTCACTGATGTGACACCGGCAGTGGCCGAAAAAAATCGCCAAGTGGGACAGGCCCTTAAGTCCGTGTGACTCCTGACATTCATATGCGTTTGCAGAAATGTGCCAACCTGACAAATGGTTGCAGGTGTAGGAAGAACTGCAGTTGCTGCTTCACACCAAAGATAGACACAAAATGCTGGAGTAACTCAGCGGGACAGGCAGTATCTCTGGATGGAAGGAACGGGTGACGTTTCGGGTCAAGACCCTTCTTCAGGTGGTGAGATCATCAGATCCAATGACTTGCATACAGAAAATATTCATTGCTAAAGGAAGCTTATGAGATGGGATCAAATGTGCTATCTGTGTGATTAATTTATAAAGCAGGAATGCTGAATAGTCATTATATAATATAAAAATTATTAATTCATATATGTAGGGATAATGCATTTTCTCTGTCCTTGATACTATTGTAATGCATCGTCTTTATATAGAACTTCATTAAAAGTAATGACCCTGAGATTTTCTGGGGAAACTCATTTCAGCTTGTCTGCATTGCTATCCTGTGCAGATGACCCTGCTAATATTTGCAGGACTAGGGGAAGAATACATTTCTACGGCGGTGATGATCTTGATTCACCTTTTGGGCATCCAAACCACAAAGTCTCGAGGGAAAGTCTATGCCTGGCATAAGATTTCCTCAACTCCGCCACCATCTCAGTCCTTACGCTCTCAATCTCCATACTCGCAGAAAGAAGCAAGCTATCACATGGCTCCCCTGCGACACTGCAACTTGGATTAACTAAAACCTTGATAGAGCATGTGAAAGTTTCAGTGCGAATCAGGAGTACCAGTGGTACCTCCAGCATGCACATGTCCTTTAGGAGGATGGACTCCCACCATGGAGATAGCTTCAAGGCAAAAGCGATGCCTTGAGGCCACAGTGTCACAGCGGTAGATTTGCTGCCTTACAGCGAATGCAGCGCCGGAGACCCGGGTTCGATCCCAATTACGGCTGTTCTCTGTAAGGAGTTTGTGCGTTCTCCTCGTGACCTGCGTGGGTTTTCTCCGAGATCTTCAGTTTCCTCCCACACCAAAGACGTACAGGTTTGTAGGTTGATTGGCTTGGCGGGGATCGCTGGTCGGCACGGACCCAGTGGGCCAAAGGGCCTGTTTCCTCTCTCTATCTCTAAAGTAAAGTAAACCAGCGATTAGATTCTGATCATACTGGCAGACGTCAACCAAAACTATGGTAAGGCCTCACTTGACTGGTAGAGATGTTGGTTTCTTAGTGTGCTCGATTTTCGTTGAGTTTAGTTTATTTTGTTTAAAGGTACAGCATGGAAACAGGCCCTTTGTCCCGCCGTGCCCATGCCAACCATTGATCACCTGTTCACATTAGCTCAATGTTTATCCCACTTTCACATCCGCTCCCTACACGAGGGACAATGTACGGAGGTCAATTAACCTACAAACCCGCGTGTTTTTGGGATGTGGGGGGAAACTGGAGCTCCCAGAGGTAACCCATGGGGATACGGGGAACTCCAAACAAATGGTGCCTGAGGACAGGATCAAACAATGATCTTTCGTGCCGTGAGGCGGCAGCTCTAACAGCTCTGTTGTGCTACATTGAAGAATTTGTAACTAGTGGATAATTAATAATATCTTTTGATCCAAAAGGTTTGCGACTATGAATATTTCAACTTCTAACCAGGAAATTATTAGCATATTGATACTTTCGAAATTGTTAGGATCATCTAAACCTTTGTGAAGTACTTTGTACTTAAATATGTTAAGTATGAAAAATATTATTTAAATATCATGAGAAAATTCACCTTGTGTTTCATAAGTCCAGTGATCCATTATTAGTTGGACAGTTCACTTAATGCGTACTTAAATCTCCACGTTAGAACACTTAAAAGCTGAATATTGTCGTCTCTTCTGTTTTATGGCTGCATTAATGTCAACATAGCCATTAACGTGTTTCTTAATGCCTTTCTCTTACACATGGTGAAAGCAAGGCCACAGTTCTTCTTCTTGCGTATGGCGTGCACAGCCTAAATTTGCAGGACAACTTGTTCTATTTGATCTTATTTGATTGTGCACGCCAGGTTGATTGCATTCGTGGAATCAGGGCGGACCACATCAAGGTTGCAATCTTCCACCCTAAGGCCACTGTTGAAATAGTACATGGGTCTTAGTGGAAACCTAAATCTTATTATCGTTTAGGACATCGAATGGAGTTGCAAACCAAATCTCGTTGCACTTATTTGTAATGACAATTAAAGATATTATTATTGTTATTATTATTATTATTATTATTATTAGGGGATGATATTCAGAATGAGAATCACACGTGAATTCACTATCAGAATCAAACTGTGGAGGTGCCTCCATGACAATAAATTCTCCATATTTTTGCTACAATCATTAAAAAGCATTTTGCCGGTTGTAACATTGTTTTTTTACATGTGGAATAGGGCGACACGGTGGCGTAGTGGTCGAACTACTGCCTGACAGCACCAGGGACCTGAGTTCGATCCTGACTACGGCTGCTTGTCTGTATGTTCTCCTCGTGACCTGGGTGGGTTTTCTCCAAGATCTTCGGTTTCCTCCCACACTTCAAAGACCAACAGCATAATTGGCTTGGTATAAATGTATAAATCTAAGATTGTCCCGAGTGTGTGCAGGATAGGGCTAATGTGCAGGGATAGCCGGTCAGAGCGGACTCGGTGGGCCGAAGGGCCTGTTTCCGCGATGTATGTCTAGACTAATAAATATTATAGGATGGATGTGATCTTATGGGTCAATAGTAGGGAACTGCTGTTGATGAGTTTTGGTATTGACCTATTTTCACCTTCGTTTTTCTGTTGCCACCTTTGGATTTGGCCAGTTTTATGAAAGTGATCGAACACTGAAACTATAGGAAATCATCACTTGTAAGATGGCATTTGGGGCAGCACTGTGGTACAGCTAGTAGAGTTGCTGCTTCACAACACCAAACATCTTGTTGTGATTAGTTTAGTTTAGTTCAGTTTAGAGATATAGCGTGGCCGACTGAGTATACACTGACCAGCGATCCCCGTACATTAGCACTATCCTACACACTGGGAACCATTTACAAGTTTTACTGAAGGCAAATTAACCTACAGACATGTACATCTTAGGAGTGCGGGAAGGAACATCAGCACCCGGGGAAAACCCACCCGGTCACGGGGAGAGCGTACAAACTCTGTATAGACAGCGGCTGTAGACAGGATCGAACCCAGGTCACTGATGCTGTGTGGCAGTTACTCTACCGCTGCACCACCGTGCCACCCCTTTCAGCATTTGATCAATTGTGGCATCAAAAGACTCTGCCAACACTGGACAACGAGCATCAAAGAGAAAGCAGACCAATGGGCAGAGTCACATATCCAACAAAGTAAATTTGTTTTGACCGTAGGAAATCAATCATCGCAGCTCCCAGATTTCACTGCAAAGGTCACTCTGTGTTCCATCCCATTTCATCTTCTGCTGCTTCATCAGTGACCTCTCTTCCGTCATACAGTCAGACCTGGGACTGCCTACAGATGATTGCAAATGTACAGTTCTATTCGCAAATCCTCAATGCATCATTGACATCTTCACCGTTCACCAGAAAATCAGCACGGGGACATCATCAGAGGCTGCATATTGACTCACCTCCCGACACCCCAGGATCTTTCCAGCATCTACAGAACGTAAGCAAGGAGTACAATGGAAAACTCTCCACTTCCCCGGACGGCAGTGACTCCATCAACACTCAAGAAGCATGAAGTGCTTGGTTTGTACGTTTTCCACTCACCAAGGCACTGTAGTTACTCTGTTGTGCTATTTGGACAGCACCATGTAATGACCTCTACCACAAAGGAGGACATAAACAGCAGGCATGTGCAAACACCAATGCACACGCTAGAGGCAGGAAACATGTTCCCGATGTTGGGGGAGTCCAGAACCAGGGGCCACAGTTTAGGAATAAGGGGTAAGCCATTTAGAACGGAGATGAGGAAACACTTTTTCTCACAGAGAGTTGTGAGTGTGGAATTTCATTTCGGAGTCACGTGAGTGACTTCGTGAAGAACCCGCCAGCACGCATGCGCGACATATCGTCGCAACGCGTTGTTGCCGACGGCTGGCGGTGGGGTGCGCTCCCCGCCAGTCCTTCATAAGGGACCGCTAAGGTAAGTTATACTAACCTTAAGTTGGTTGGTCCTTGCTGGTAGTGCTTTTGTCTTTCAGCAAGGACATGGACGGGAGTTTGAGAGGCCGAAAGACGTCCGTCCGGAGTCGCCGGCCACCTGTCCCGGAGCCCTCATCATCGGCTACACCTGTGAAACAGGCCGGGAGGAAGGCGGGGAAACCGGGGAGCCCTGTTGCTGCAGGGCCGGACCCGCTGATACACCGCAGCTCCGGGGAAGAGTTCGAGGAGGAGGACTGCGGTGTGCCGCCGGAGCAGGCAGACCCTGCCTCGGCATTGAGGTCGCCAACAGGCCCGTTGGCGGCCTTGGGCAAGGGCTCGCATGCGGCTGAACGGCTCTTCTCCCTCAGCCCTCAGCGAAGGGGGAGGGAGGCAGCCCGGAAGCCTAACCCTTCAGGGGCCAAGGCATCACCTGCCGCCAAGCAGCGGACTGGTGCAAAGGTGGGACTCAGGTCCACTGTGAGGTCCAGTGTCGACTCCCCAACCACCGACGCCGGGACGGGTCATTTGGGTGGGGTCCCGCCACGGTCGCCGAGTCCCCCATGGATGGGAGGACGAGACCATGCGTCGGCAAGGTCCACGATGTGGGCAGCCGGCAAGCCCGCGCGGGCGTCGGGTCGCCATGCTGAGGCATTAGGTGCCGACTCTCCGCCGCATTTGCCCTCCGTGGCAGCGGCATCAGGTCCCGCCAAACGAAGGCGGTTGAACACACCTCCCGCGCGGGAATCGCTCAGCTTCGCTGCGGCGGCTGGCAGCGACAAATTCCGGCACCGGGTTCGCCTCGACGAGGTGCGGGCCGATGAAAGGAGCCTCGGCAGTATTTCAGAGCCTGAGGACTCCGACCGCCCGAGTGTTCAGGGCGAAGGGCGTATTGACCGTATGGAGCGGCTATTGGAGCTCCTGTTGCATAACCAACGGCAGGAGGCATCCAGCATCAAACGGCACAGGGAGGTGTCACCGGTCTCCATAGCCAGCCTGGGGCAGCCAGAGGAGGAAGAATTTGCAGACCCTACACCGGTTCCCTCGGAAGTGCCGCCGGAAGAACTCCTGGATGTGGTGGCAAAATTTGCTGCTCCAGAGACAGCAGGGCTTCCCCTCAACCCCAAACTGGCTGCCACCGTGGACTTCCTCACCAACCACCAGCTCCAGGAGGAAGTTCTCTCTCAGGCCATCAATCGGCATAAGGCCCCTTCCAACTGCAACTCCCTCAACGTGCCTGTGGTCAATACGCCAATATGGGGCAACATCGGCACGGCTATCCGAACCCAGGAGTTAAAGCTCCAACGGACCCTGAGGCTGCTCACGGCCGGCATTACTGCGTTTGTGCGGTCGGTAGATGGCGAAGAACTCAATCTGGAGCAGAAGGATGCTCTGGCGCTGCTATGTGCCATGCAGCATGAAATCAATGCTTTCCGAAAAAGCAGCATCCGCCCCACGCTCAACCCAAAATTTGCTGGGTTGTGCAAGGCGTCGCCTCCACCGCCGCCCAGACAGCTCTTCGGGGAGGACCTCCCGAAGAGGGTCAAGGAGCTCGATGAACATGCCAAAACGGTGGGACTTATGCGGTCTCAGATCGCCCTCAGGCCGCCGGCCCCGAAAGCTCCATTTGTTCGGCCGCGAGGCCCTGTGTCCAGTTCGACAAGGACCTACGCTCCAGCTCCGCCTCGCTACCAGCAGCCCCAGCAGCCGCGGCCTTTTTTAGGGCAAGGCCCGCAGCGGCCCCAGTGGAAGATGCGGACACCGCAGCACCAGCCCAACCCAGCACCTCCACGACCACCCAAACATGTCAGGGACCGCCGGTAACCAGGGAGGTGAGACGGTCTGGGTTTCACTTATCTGTGCGTTTAACTTCACATGTTGGTGGGCGCTTTCGGTTCTTTTTGGGGGCATGGGAAACTATCACTTCCGATGAATTTGAATTCAAGGTCATGAGATTGAGTTTATTAACGGCGACATTCCTCCATCCCAGCATATGCCCAATCGGACATTTACGCTGTCTGCCGTTGAACAGGCAGCAGGCTATGCTGAGATCTTAAGGTTAGAAGAAAAAGGCGTGATAGAAAAAGCTATGCACGAACCAATTGAATTTGTATCAAATATATTTACTAGGCCTAAGAAGGATGGAGGTTGTCGAGTGATTATTGATCTGACCCATTTGAATACTTTTGTAACAAACACCCATTTCAAAATGGACACTTTTGAGACAGCCAAGTCATTGATTTCTCATGGCTGCTTTATGGCATGCATTGATTTAAAAGATGCATACTATTCTGTATCCATTCGGAAACACCACAGGAAGTTCTTAAAATTTGTCTGGATGGGTCAGCTCTGGCAATACAGGGCTTTGCCAAATGGGCTTACTACAGCCCCTAGATTGTTTACTAAATTACTGAAACCCATCATGGCCCAGTTACGG
This sequence comes from Raja brachyura, assembly GCA_963514005.1. The sequence goes on from OY740808.1 coordinate 32,001,892, forward strand.
AAGCAGCATCATATCATGCATTTCGTTCATGCATCATTCATGCATTTCGTTGTCTCTGTACTGTACACTGACAATGACAATTAAAATTGAATCTGAATCTGAATCTGAATCTGAATCAGAATCATGATGGCCTATTTGGATGATATATTGATTGTTGGCAATGCCCTGGAGTCGGCTGAACAGGCAGTCTCAGCCACTGTGGCAATTTTTCAGCAGCTGGGGTTTATTGTCCATCCAGACAAGTCGAAGTTCTGCCCTTCCCAGGTTATGTATTATCTGGGGTTCACGGTGGATTCCAATCGCATGAGGGCCACCATCCCGACTAATAAGGTTGGGGATGTCACGCAAGCATGTCAAGATTTAGCCTGCGCCAGTATACCATCAATTAGACAAACAGCCAAGGTGATTGGCAAGATCGTAGCATTGTTTCCAGCAGCTCAATACGGGCCTTTGCATTATCAAAATTTACAAAGAGCCAAGATCTCCGCATTAAAACAGAACGCCGGTCATTTCGACAGACCAATGCAGCTGCCTCCTAAAGCTAAGATTGAGTTACAATGGTGGGTGCGCCATATTAGTAGCTCATTTAAACCCATTATTGTGCCCAATCCGATGGTATACTTGCAAACAGATGCAAGCTCCTATGGCTGGGGAGCTACGGACAACTATTCTAGTTGCGGGGGCAGATGGGACACCCTTGAATCCACTATGTTGTTGTCACAAGGGATAAACTATTTGGAGATGCTTGCAGCATTTCACGGACTTCGAGCTTATTGTTCCAATCTTATTGACGCTCATGTCCGTATCCAAATAGACAATACCACTGCGGTGGCATATTTAAACCATATGGGCGGTACCAGGTCAATTTCATGTGATGAATTGGCTAATACAATTTGGCTCTGGTGTATTAAAAGGAATATTTGGATTTCAGCTACCTATTTACCGGGTGAGCTCAATACTGTGGCGGACACCAGGTCACGCAAGTTTAATGACAACATCGAGTGGATGTTGCATCGTCAAATTTTTGCTAAAATTACAGCCAAATTTGGTAAACCGGATATCGACCTCTTTGCGTCACGGTTGAACCATCAGGTACCAACACACGTTTCGTGGGAACCAGATCCTGGGGCAATGGCGATGGATGCATTCTCGCTGGACTGGGGGAAGTGGTTTTTCTATGCATTCCCCCCGTTTTGCCTCATCAGTCGGGTATTGCGAAAAATCCAGATGGATGCTGCTAAGGGCATTCTTATTATACCCGACTGGCCTACGCAGCCATGGTATCCGGTGGTCTTTGACATGATCAGTCAGCCTTGGGTCCTCTTAGAGGGTTGCCCACAATTGGTCACCAACCCCGTATCGGGGGAGCCATAACCCTGCCATAGTTATCTGAATTTGTTGGCTTGCAGATTCTAAACCGGCCATTACTGCAGTATGGCCTATCTATCAGAACTGTGGATACCATTGGAGCGTCGTGCCGAGAGTCCACCAGGCGGCGATACCTCTCCCACATCCGAAAATGGGAAGCCTACTGCCGCCGCTCTCAAATCACGTATGACGATGCCTCCATAGCCGGCGTATTGGAATTCCTCGCGGGGTTGCACCATGATGAACACTTGAGCTACAGTGCCATCAACAGCGCCAGGAGCGCACTGTCATTCTACCTCAATATTGAGGTGGGATCCAACAGGCTAGTGTCCAGACTCATGCAGGGTATATTCAATTTGAATCCGCCTAGACCACGCTATAATATCACCTGGGATGTCAGGAACGTACTAACCCTGCTCAGGACGTGGTCGCCCATGGAGGGGCTAGAGCTGGACAAACTCACCATGAAGCTGGTGATGTTACTAGCACTGACTTCAGCGCAGAGGGTACAGACACTGCATAAAATCCGCATCAACAGAATGATCTCTACCCCTGCAGAAGTAGTCTTCTTTATCGATGAGCTACTAAAGCAGCATAGACCTGGGTGCACAGGGCTGCAGCTGAATTTCCCGGCATACCCCGCAGATGCAAGGCTATGTTTAGCCGCCCATATCCGTCACTATATCAAGGTGACGAGGCACATAAGGGGAATGGAGAGATACCTGCTTGTCGCTCACAAGAAACCTCACCATCGAGTGACAGTCCAGACGATATCCAGGTGGCTCAGGATCGTCTTGGGTAAGTCAGGTATCGACACTAATGAGTTCAAATCCCATTCCACCAGGGCTGCATCAACGTCGGCGGCGAGGGTCATGGAGGTGCCCATGGACCATATTCTGGCTACAGCAGGATGGGTGAATGAAGCTGTATTTCAGCGATTTTACAATAAGCCTGTTGCTGCTCTTCTACAGTTCGCGGAGGCCGTGCTGAATGCAGGTCAAGAACGTGGAGGTGTCCCCGAATGAGGGGTTTTTGCTTTGTTTATTAATAAATATTCTTCTTGTTTTTCAGTATAACCAGTTTGAGAGAATTGTTTACTCCCATCCATCCTTGCTAGTGGTGTGTCAGCATGGACGTGGTCCAGGGCGTGCAATCACAGAAGCTTTGAAGTCTTCACGAAGTCACTCACGTGACTCCGAAATGAAATAGTAAGATTGAACGAGAACTTACCAATTCGAAGGTTGATCTTTATTTCATGAGGAGTTGCGGTGAGGGATTTCGTGCCCTCCGCTCCCAACCCTCGATCATAATCAACTGGTAATTAGAGTCTCTTCAATCTTACTATGCCAAGTCATTTCTGTTGTTGGTTTCTGTGATTCCACACCGCTACTTTGAAGAATGTCGCGCATGCGTGCTGGCGGGTTCTTCACGAAATCCCTCACCGCAACTCCTCATGAAATAAAGATCAACCTTCGAACTGGTAAGTTCTCGTTCAATCTTACTATTCTCTGCCTCAGAAGGCAATGGAGGCCGGTTCTCTGGAAACTTTCAAGAGAGAGCTAGATACTGCTCTTGAAGATAGCAGAATCAGGGAATATGGGGAGAAGGCAGTAACGGGATATGATTGATGGATGAACAGCCATGATCACATTGAATGGCGGTGCTGGCTTGCTCCTACTCCTGCACCTATTGTCTATTGTCTATTGTCTACAGGCTCCCTACCAAGTTGCACACTATCCTGACTTGAAAATATATTGTTTTTCATTTATCACCAATCGGGTCCAAATCCTGGAACGTCTTACAGAACAGCCATGTGGGAGTCCCTTCACCAGAAAGACTGTGGTTGTTCAAGAAGGTGGCTCATCACCACTATATGAGTGGAAATCATGAAATTATTAATGGACAATAATCTTTGGCCTTGCCAGTGATTGACATATCCTAAAAAATAAGTTAATTAAGTAATGACATGATCTCCCTTTCAGGTTACCAAGGTAAGGTTGCTATTTTCCTTTCTGTTCCTCGCAACTGCTTTGACCCTCAGGCTATTTGTGGTGTAGGAGCTTATGAAGGGCTTACAGGTGCATTAGCCTGAGGGGACCTGTGTACGTCATTTTCAAAATGGCGGCAGATGGAGGAGAGGATCAGTGCTGCCATGACAGCGGGCCTTAAGAACCTTGAAACTTTGTGGGCTCCAGAAATGTAGCCACTCTTGTGTACTGCCTCGGTGAAGTCTTCCATTACATCCCGGCCACTCCTTTTTCTCTCTCCGATCGGGCAAAAGGTATAGAAGTGTGAAAACGCACACCTACAGATTCAGAGACAGTTTCTTGACAGCTGTTATCAGGCAACTGAATCATCCTATCACAACCAGAGAGTGGTGCTGAACTACTATCTACCTCATTGGTGACCCTCGGACTATCTTTGATTGGCTTTACCTTGCACTAAATGTTATTCCCTTATCATGTATCTGTACATTGTAAGTGGCTCGATTGTAATCATGCATTGTCTTTCCGCTGACTGGTTAGCACGCAACAAAAGCTTTTTACAGTACCTCGGTACATGTGACAACAAACTAAACTGAACACTAAAATGGTTGCACTTTGTACTTATAAATGATTGTGCTAATATATAGTAGACAAAAATGCTGGAGAAACTCAGCGGGTGAGGCAGCATCTATGGAGCGAAGGAATAGTCGACGTTTCAGATCGAGACCCTTCTTCAGACTGATGTGAGGGGCGGGGGGGGGGGAAGAAAGGAAGAGGCAGTGAAAGACTGTGGGAGAGCTGGGAGGGGGAGGGGAAATAGGGGGAAAGAGGCAGAAAGCAAGGACTACCTGAAATTGGAGAAGCCAATGTTCATACCGCTGGGGTGTAAACTACCCGAACAAAATACGAGGTGCTGCTCCTCCTATTTGCGGTTGGATTCACTCTGGCCACGGAGGAGGCCCAGGACAGAAAGTTCGGATTCAGAATGGGAGGGGGAGTTGAAGTGCTGAGCCACCGGGAGATCGGGTTGGTTATTGCGGACTGAGCGGAGGTGTTGGGAGGTATCTATAGAATGATACTGGATTGTATGCAAAACAAATAATGTTTCTGTGACAATAAAGTAACATCATCATCAGTTTTATGGCATTTCCTTTGTACAAAGAACATTGTTATATATTTATGGTATCGCTTGGAATTCAACCAAAGGACAATTTCGGATGGCTCTGACTATATGGGCAAGAAGGTCATCACTGCATTAAATTTTTATGATAGTAGATTCTTCAAGGCTGCCATTAAATCAGTCAGCAAGTTGTAAAATACTTGCAGGAGGCACCACATTCATCACTTAAAGCAAGGAGGAAAAACAGCTCAATAATATCTCCTCAAGAAGCAAAGTCTGTACAAAGTGAGCAGACGATAAAAGTTCCAAAAGCTAAATGCAGCAAAGAATGGGAAAACTGAAAATGCTGGAAATACTCAGCAGTGCAGGCAGCATCTGGAAAGTGAAACAGACTTCATTTTTTGGTTGTGACCCTTCATTGGAACACGGCTGAAGAATCACTATCCTGAACTGTGATGCACGATGCTCTCCCCATGGATGCTCGCCGACCTGCTGAGTCCCTCCAATGTTTTCAGCTTTTATTTCAGATTTATGCTTTTCAACCAACGTGAGCTGACTTTAGATACCAGACTGAGGGAATGTTACACATGACATTTTGTACTTAGAAACATAGAAAATACGTGCAGGAGTTGGCCATTCGACCCTTCGAGCCAACACTGCCATTCAACATGATCATGGCTGATCATCCAAAATCAGTACCCTGTTCCTGCTTTCTCTCCATATCCCTTGATTCCTTTAGCCTTAAGATCTATCTCTTGAAAACATCCAGTGAATTGGCCTCCGTGGCAGAGAATTCCACAGATTCACAACCCTGGGTGAAAACGTTTTTCCTCATCTCAGTCCTAAATGGCCTACCCCTTGTTCTTAAACTGTGACCCCTGGTTTTGGACTCCCCCAACATGGGGAACATTCTTCCTGCATCTAGCCTGTCCAAACCCTTGGGAGTTTTATATGTTTCTGTCAGACCTCCTCTCGTCCTTGTAAATTCCACTACTTGGAACTAGTCTTGCCAATTCAAGAAGATGCATGGGATTCATTAGGTTTTGAGAGCAGCAGACAGGTGTCTGGGTTGCATAATCTGATCTTGTGATTCATTAACATGATGTTACCTCTGTGCTGTCTTTACTCTCTATCTGTTCTGCCTCCCCAGAGGCTGGGATAATGTACGAGCAATTTGTTAGCATGGTGAAGCAAACCAGCAAAGGGGACAATTGGATTGAAGGGGGAGCCCAGCTGCTTTGATTTGAGAACAAGGGGCGGAGGATGACAGAGGAAGGGTGAAGCTGCAGCGGTGTTGTACTGGGAGCAGACAAGTTAGACCCAGACTGAAAGTTTGATACAATACGATAGGATAGAACTTTATTTATCCCAGGAGGGAAATTGATCTGCCACCAGTCATAAAAACACAAAAACACAAAATACATGAAACATGAAATAATTAGGGATGTGCAAAGATTAATGTGGGGTGGGGGTGGGGGGGGGGGGGGGGGGGAGTCAGTCTCAGTCTCAATCTACCCCACGAAACAGAAGGGGGAGGAGTTGTACAGTTTGATAGCCACAGGGAGGAAGGATCCCCTGTGGTTCTGGAGCAGGATCAGAACTGCCTGGCTGATCAATAAATCCAAATACATTTGGAGACACAAGGAACAGGAGATGCAGAACATAAAATGTGGGAGAAACTCAATGGATCAGGCAGCATTTGTGGGGGGAAAAGGTCAGGTGGCATTTAGGTTCAGGATCCTCCTTCACTCAAATACTTTCCTTGTTTAAATATAGCTGTCCTGACAAATTGTTGGCTTATTCATTGTGAGTGGTTAGTGCAGACCAATCAGAAAATCCATGGATGTTGACAAACCTCAATTACAGAAGAAAAATAAAAGGGAATTTAAGTTCTATGCGAGTAAGTATGGAACAACCAGTTGCTGTAAAATCCAATCTGTTTCACTAATGTCTTTCAGGGAAAAAAATTCCACCATTCTTACTTGGTTCTTATGTCTGGATGCAGATCCACTAATGGACCTCACATCTCTCTTAAGGCAAGCGCGGAGGTCGGGTGATCCCTCACAGGGCCGTTCCCAACAGCATGCGCCTGCATGCGGCGAGCGCAACCAAACCGGCAGCAAGGGCCGCGCGGAGGTCGGGTGAGTGGCGCAACGCGGCGCAAAGTAGTGCGAACTTGAAGCAAAGTCTTAAAGGTAAGTTTGCCAGGACAGAGAGGGACACACAGAGAGGGGCACAGAGGCACACACAGAGGGGGCCACGGAGCCACACACAGAGAGGGTCATGAAGGCACCTGCAGAGAGGGTCACGGAGGCACGACGTTGAGACGGTGTGTAATGCGTTGAGGCGACTGCGAGCTGACAAGCCGCTGCTTTTTGAACACGGTCAGTTTCTCGGAGCCCCGCGCGATGTCGGGACGAACTCTGCACAATTCCGCACGGCTCCGGCGATCGAAGTGGGACCGGCCCCGCGACGCCGGACGGCTCAAGCGACCACGTTAGGTCGTGTTCATTGCATGGAGTTGCACGCTGGTGGGACAGGCCCTTTAAGGTTTCAGGCCAGGACACTTCTTCAGACTCATGAGTTTCTTCTGAAGTCTCCTTCAGAGTCTAGAGAAAGATCTCAACCCAAAATGTCACCTACCCATGTTCTCCAGCGATGCTACCTGACCTGGCAAGTTATTCCAGCAATTTATCTCATTCGTTTGTAAACCAACATTTGCTGCAACATCTACTGTATGTCCAATGAATGAATGAAAAAAAACCGAAAGGAACACATAAAGATAAGATGATTATTTCAATAGAAGAACACTAAATTCAAATTATCTAATATTCTTAACCCGGCAGCAATATCTATACCGATTTCCCTTCTTTCATTTCTGGTTTAAGCTTTCTATAAGTCTTTTTTTTTTTCCATTTTGCAGTATGCACGGCTTTCTATCTTCTGCCATAGGTCTCCCATTCTAATTTGATCTATCATAGTCCATTTTGCCATCCAAACAAGCTGTTCCTCCCATGTCTCTTACTTTTTCACGTTGCTCTTCTATGCAGGGGTTTGTCCTTTTATCTATTTAAACGACAGAAGCAGAGACGGAGATATGGAGCTCTACTGCAGCCTGTAAACTGCCAGGGCTCACAGCACTCAGATTTACTCATGAAACATTAAGAACGCCTGCAGAGCAGTTTGCAGAAGAGTGTATATTTTATTTGCCAGGGAGTGCGGCAAACACATTGCGGACCATGAATGGCCCAGGTGGTTTGTTTCAAGTCACACTGTAACATTTATTCTCTCAAAAATAAGCCGATTCTGTCAAGTTTCCCCCGACAGTTATTTTTTTGTTGAACCTGTTATTATGATTCCCAGTAGATAAAGTACACAATTACAGCCAGAATAATTCACGTTTATCACGCAACGATAACATAAGTGATCTGGCACGATCAGTCTTCATTCTATTCTCGATAGCAGGTTGCAGACATCAAAGATCAAGGCAGCTTCGGCAAGCTAGCACCTCAGAAAGATGAAATATAGAACTGTAAAATTCAATTTTTAAACGCATTCCACTGAAACACCGTAGGGAAGAATGATTGCATAAAACAAACTGACAAATAATCTGCGGTTCCAAATATATTTAAAGCCCTGTCCCACGGTACGAGTTCATTCCACGAGTTCTCCCGAGTTTGCCCTGATTCGAACTCGGAGATTTACGGTAATGGCCACTCGTCGGTACTCGGGGCTCTCGTGGACATTTTTCATCGTGTTGAAAAATCTTAACGAGTCTTCCCGTGCTGACCTACCGTTAGCGAGTATTCCCGAGTACCTGCCGTTAGCGCTAAGAGACGTCCCCGAGCTCCGACGTACCCGCTACCTTCATTCTCCGTGCTTACCACGAGTTTGATTTTTTTAAATCTCGGGAGAGCTCTTGGAATGAACTCGTACCGTGGGACAGGGCTTTTAAGCTAAACATGTGGGAGCACCTTTACAGAAATGATCATTCATTGGTTTTGGATAGAAATAAAATCTAAATCTAGTTTAGAAGTACAGCGCGGAAACAGGCCCTTCAGTCCACCAAGTCACAAGTTCACAAGTTATAGGAGTAGAATTAAGCCATTCATCCCATCGAGTCTACTCCGCCATTCAATCATGCCGATCACTGCTTCCTAATCCCATTTTCCTGCTTTCATCCCAAAACCCTTGACAGCCGTTCTGATCAAGAATTTGTCGATCTCTGCTTTAGAAATATCCACTAACTTGGCCTCCGCAGCCCTCTATGACAATGAGTCAATGCTGACCAGCGATCCCCGTACACCAGCACGATCCTACACACACTAGGGACAATTTGCAATTTTTACCAAAGACAATTAACCTACAAACCTATACGTCTTTGGAGTCCAGGAGGAAACCCGAGCACCCAGGGAAAACCCACACAGTCACAGGGATAACATAGAGACTCCATACAGACAGCAGCCATAGTCAGGATCGAGCCCGAGTGTCTGGCGCTGAGAGGCAGCAACTCTACCGCTGCACCACCGTACCGCCCAAGTTTAATTTTTCAAAATGTTTCACATCTTAAAGGCACAGTGATTAGAAATTCTTGAACTAACAAAGCCCATTAATCTGTAGATAGACATAAAATTATGGAGTAACTGAGCGGTGCAGACAGCTTCTCTGGAGGGAAGGAATGGGGGATGTTTCGGGTCGAGACTCTTCTTCAGACCTCCACTGAAGTAAGAGAGGTGTTTGAGCAAACATGCCACATTTTTCTAGCAGCAAGCTCTGTGAGTGTGTGTGTGTGTCTGTGCAATTAATGCAGAGGAGAAGTGCAACGCGCCACAAAGCAAGTCAAGAAATGTCATCTGCAAAGTGCTTGTGGATTATTTAACAAATCGTGCATTGGCCATCAGTTCAGTTTAAGCATTAGCAGCAGATCTAACCACAGCACTACAAGTTTAAAGAGCAGAGACCAACTTTGCAAAGGCAGCACTTAAGTTACTATGAATTATAAATCAGCAAAGAAGTATGCTGTGCAAGATTTAAAAACAAACAGAAATGTGGCAACTGCAGTTCACAGCGCGCAAGATCATCAGGCAATGTACCAAGCATCTGCCATGACTGTAAGGCTTTGTAACAGGAGATGATGAGGTGGCGGCAAATGGGAATGTAAAACCTCAACACAAAAGGCCTGCTGTATCACCATCTCTTGTGCCTTTAATTTCATTTCAAAGACGCTAATTAAATCACATCTGATTCCCTTTTGCCTCATCCATGTCTGTCCCCTGCAGAACAAAGGGACATTAAAACCCAGAGCCCGGGAGATGGGGAGACCTTTAAGAATGCTACACAGTCTCGATTTCGATATCCAAAGAGACAGGTATCCTCCACGAAACTCAAGACCGCTGCGAGCCAAGGCGACACAAACTCAAACTGGGATACGAAATATTCTCTCCTCGGCAGACAGATCTGAGGAATGATTCAAAACATATCTGCCTCAACATCGATTTGCTGTCATTTGTGCTGCCCCTGTCCATTTGTAACATCTTGACCGTACAAGCAGTAATGTAATCTGTTGCAGGGCACGGCCAATGTAAATCTTTCTGAGAGGCTAACCAGATTACAGATGTGGGGAGGAGCAGGCTCTGTCCTATCATGCCGCACAACCGGCAGCTTCCAGCCTTCTGACAAAGCTTGACCCTTCCCAGGGAGAGAGAAGAGGTCAGGACCCCTGCAGCGAACTGCTTGGTAAAACGCTAACAGAGACCGACGAGTGGATATTGAAAACATATTCTCAAGGCTCTGATTGTAAAAATATTAGATGAACATGATCCATTTAGTCAGAATACTTTGACCTTTTTTTCCCCTTAAACTGTTCAGATAAATAAGCAAGCTCCTCGCCAATAAAGAAAGGAGAAAAGCCATGACATAGAAAGTATAATCTTGTTAGCAGCCATGCATCAGTGTACACAACAATGTCCTTATAGGAACAGAGGAAAGTGTATGTTATTGTGAAAACCTGTTCCAGATCAGCATGAATCAAGATGAATTCACAGGCTGATATAAAAAAAGATACATGTTCATTTCACCAGATTATTATTTTTTAAGTAAGTCCACCAAAAGACCTTAAAACTTGGAATCAAATAACTGAAGGCACAACTAATTGCAGGTGGTGAAAAGCATTGCAAACTACAAGTCAGCTTTCAATGTACCATAGATGCCAATGGGCAATTTGTGACATTTTTTAAATCTTTATATCAGGTTTATAGCATTTCCAGCCTTTCACAGTAATGTTATGCCTCAACCTCAATTTGAGGCTGAATGTATCATCATCTCAAAACATATTTATTCATAAGTTCATAAGTAATAGGAGCAGAATTAGGCCATTCGGCCCATCATGCACTCCACAATCCAATCATAACTGATCTATCTCTCTCTCCTAACCCCATTCTCCTGCCTTCTCTCCATAGCCCCTGAAACATTTCAAAAAATGTGTATTGCTGGTCATTTTCCCTCTATGTTTATTTTTGTTCCACTACAACCTTTGTTGGTTTTCGATTATGAAGAGATTTTTTTTAATCACAAGAGGTCATTTCCATCCTATCATGCATTTAGATGATTAAAATTGGCTGAGTGACCTAACTATTGATGTCTCAAGAAGGGTCTCATCCCAAAATGTTGCCTATTCATGTTCTCCAGCTGATCCGCAGGGTTAGTCGAGCAGTTTGTGTCTTTTTTTGTAAATCAGCATTTCCACACCAGGGCATCGGGGATGTCCTCATTCTCCAGGGAACGGGGGTTCCCCTCTTCCGCTATAGATGAGGCTCTCACCAGGGACTCTTCTATACCCCGTGACTCTGCTCTCACTCCCCACACCCCCCCCCCCCACTTGTAACAAGAGCAGAGTCCCCCTTGTCCTCACCTTCACCCTACCAGCCGTCACATACAACAAATAATCCTCCGACATTTTCGCCACCTCCAACGTGATGCCACCACTGGCCACATCTGCCCATCTCCACCCCTGGCTGCTTTCTGCAGAGACTGCTCACTCCGTAACTCCCTGGTCAATTTGTCCCTTCCCACCCGAACTACCCCCCCTTCGCGCACTTTCCCTTGCAACTGCAGGAAATGCTACACTTGTCACTTTACCTCCCCCCTTGACTCCATTCAAGGAGCCAAGCAGTCTTTCCAGGTGCGACAGAGGTTCACCTGCACTTCCTCCAACCTCATCTATTGCATCCGCAATCTAGATGTCAGCTGCTCTACATCGGTGAGACCAAGGGTAGGCTTGGCGATCGCTTCGCCGAACACCTCCGCTCGGTTCGCAATAACCAACCTGATCTCCCGGTGGCTCAGCACTTTCTCTCCTGGGCCTCCTCCATGGCCAGAGTGAGGCCCATCGTAAATTGGAGGAGCAGCACCTCATATTTCGCTTGGGCAGTTTGCACCCCAGCGGTACGAACATTGACTTCTCTAATTTCAGGTAGTCCCTACTTTCTCCCCCCCTTCTCAGCTCTCCCTCAGCCCACTGGCTCCACCTCGTCCTTTCTTCTCTCCCCCCCCCCCACCCCCAGTCAGAAGAAGGGTTTCGACCTGAAACTTCCTTCGCTCCATTGATGCTGCCTCACCCGCTGAGTTTCTCCAGCATTTTTGTCTACCTTTGCAGTTCCTTAATTTAATTTAATTTTATTTTAGATATACATCGTGGAAACAGGCCCTTCCGCCTACGAGTCTGTGCCAACCAATGATCACGCATACACTAGTTCTATCCTACACACTAGGGACAATTATCAGAAGCCAATTAATCTACAAACCTTACCAATTTTCGGAATGTGGTAAGAAACTGGAGCACCTGCGGAAAACCCATGCTGGCATGGGGTGAATGTAGAAAGTCCGCACAGACAGCAGCACCCATAGTCAGGATCAAACCTGGGTCTCTGGCACTGTGAGGCAGCAACTCTACCATTGTGCCACCCCTTATAATGATGTCCTGCGGTGCCCTGTTTATCTGACCAGGCACAAAGCAAAAACCGATGAGATCCGCCCTTGGGGTGCAATTCAGGAGCGCGACTTCCGTTAATTCTGAAGTTAATTGAGAAGAAGTACTGTGGCGTTTCCGTGAGTTGGCGGTTCCAAGAAAAGGACCCACGATCAAAAGACGCATTCACAAAATACGTCATTCGCTTGCCTTGGTCAGAAGTGCTTCTTTTGTAGGCATGACCTACACGCAACATGTATTTTCTGCTGTATGGTCTCAGCTTTGCCTCCTTGGAAATTTCCTGAAAGCAAAGATCTTTTAAATTTGGATGGGACAGCGATATCCCATCCCCTTTCTTCCAAATACCATTTCAGGATAAAAAATCAGGGCGACAAAAAGTTTGGAGCTATTTTTGAAGAACAGCACTTGAGGGCTTTATTACTGTAGAATTATAACAGAATAGACCAGTATCAATCCCATTTTTTGTTTAAGTAACACAAGAGAAAGCCCACAGTTTCTATGCAGGACGTTTCGGATCGAGACCATTCTTCAATCTGAATGTCACCCATTCCTTCTCCCCAGAGATGCTGCCTGTCCTGTTGTTACTCCAGCATGTTGTGTTTATCTTCGGTGTAAACCAGCATCTGCAGTTCCTTCCGACACAGTTTCTATGCAGTCTGCATTTATTAGTGAAATCTTACTTTAAGCAGTAAGTACTCAGGGATATAAGATCAGAAGGCTAACTGGTCCATCAAACCTGTTCCCAGCACTCAATATAATCATGGCTGATGTGTCCCTGGCCTCAACTCCGCTTCTCTCCACTGATCACCTATCGTTCAAAAATGTATGGACCTCTTATTGAAGCATTTCCAGTGATTGGGTCTCCACAATTGCATGGGCAGTAAATTCCAAAGAATGATCACCTTTTGCAGGAAGAGCTTCTCAGAAACTCAGGTTTAACTGACCATCACCTTATCTTGAAAATATGTCCCGCTCATTTGAAACTCTCCCATAAGTGGAAACATCAAAAAGGTAACAATCGCACACCAAAGCAAGAAACATTTGATGAGTAAAGGGCCTGTCCTACAAGCATGCAACTCTATGTGATGAACGCGATCAAACTAGAAGCGGGGGCCGCGCGGAGATCGGGTGATCCCCTGTACAGGGCCGTTCCCACCAGCATGCGCCTGCATGCGGCAAGCGCAACCAAACCGGCAGCAGCGGCCGCGCGGAGGTCGGGCGAGTGGCGCAACGCGGCGCAAAGTGAGGCGAACTTGGAGCGAAGTCTAAGGTAAGTTCGTCAGGACAGAGAGGGGCACACAGAGAGGGGCACAGAGGCACACACACACAGAGGGCCACAGAGCCACACACATAGAGGGTCACGGAGGCACCTACAGATAGGTTCATGGAGGCACGATGTCGGGGCGGTGTGTAATGCGTCGAGACGACTGCGAGCCAACAAGCCGTTGCCGCGCGGAATTTTTGAACATAGTCAGTTTTTCGGAGCACCGCGAGATGTCGGGACGAACTCCGCACAATTCCGCACGGCTCCGGTGATCGAAGTGGGACCGGCCCCGCGACGCTGGACGGCTCAAGCGACCACGTTACGTCGCGCTAATCGCATAGAGTTACATGCTTGCAGGACAGGCCGTTAAGAGAGTTGAACCATTGACACCACCTTGTTTACAGGTAGAAATTAAAAGGGACCTGAAAATAAAATACTGGCCCATACGAATGGTGGAGTTGGGGCACTTGCTTCTCATATCGTTCATCCGTAACAGCCACCTCATTATTGGAGGTACAGGGATGATCAAACCAAACTCAATATTAAATGAATATTGAAATGAATATTAATTTAATATTTAAACACCTACCACATTGGGAATACGCCCCGGTTTACTGTCCTGCAGCTATTTAGTAGCAAAAGCAAATCAAATAATATTTGTTTAAGAAGGAATTGCAGATGCTGCAAAATCGAAGGTAGACACAAGTGCTGGAGAAACTCAGCGGGTGCGGCAGCATCTATGGAGCGAAGGAATTAGGCAACGTTTCGAGCCGAAACGTTGCCTATTTCCTTCGCTCCATAGATGCTGCCACACCCGCTGAGTTTCTCCAGCACTTTTGTCTAGCTTCACCTAATATTTGTTTGAGTTTCAAATCTTTCTAGCGAGACTCGGCACAATTCACTGCGCAGCCTTGCTAAGCTAAACACAATGCAGTAGAGACATGCTTCATTTGGTTAACCTGCAGAAGCTATGTCTAATGTGTAAGAATTAACATCAAGTACCACAATTAATTCAGCACAAATTCTATATTTCATGAAAAAAAAATCAAGATTCTTTAGATTGGAACAAATGTGAGAGATGATATCACACAAGTTTATTTTACAAAGGCACGGAAAGCTGAAGTAGAGCTTTCAGACTTTATATTAGAGACAGCAAAGAGGGTTGACCCTCTGAAACTTACCTGCAGAGATATAATGAAAGACAATTTCCCTCATCTTTTGATTCTGATCTGTTCTGGCACCTTGAAGATGTGTTTCAAATGCTTGCTGGTACGCAGCAATACAACCATGGAAATGTTTACCAGATCTTTGTAGCATGTTGTGTGTTACATTTTGTCGAACCCCGTCCTCTGGGGTTTCCTCAGGACCTCAGGGAGGGTAAGGAGATACGTATCTGCGGACAGCAGTGATTGAGATCCCGACCACGATGAAACCCCTGTCAAAGCTAGAAATGGAAGCACAGATGGAGAGAATTATAAACCCTTTCCAATGAAGATAACCATTACATGATTAATAAATTGAAACCTTCCCCACTACAAAACCAATATGGGGACTGGACGGCAAAAATGTGACCTCAGGGATGAAGTCAAAAGTGTAACTGGCAGCTCGCAGCTCACTGATGGGTGTTCCAGGAGACTGGTGCTGAAACAGAGGAACTTTGGGATCACCCTGCTCTCTCAGTTTCTCGTTACCCATTATTCAGGGATGCCAGTGACTGCAGTCTTGTTACGCAAGGTATTATTTTACAGCTCGGAGTCACTGATACATTCCTGTCCCTTGCTCCGTCCTCCCTCCAGACTCAATGGTTTTTACCTGTTCATTCTCAGACCTCCGAACAGCTGAATCCCTTGCCTTATCGAAGCATTCTCCCCCCCCCCCCCGCCCCCCCACACCCCCGCAGTTGCAAAGAGTAAAAAAATAACTTTGTCCATCCCAACTCATATTTCTTGCTTCATATTCCTTCTAAATCTTCTTTATCCTTTGCTTAATGAATAACAAAAGACCACCGAACAATCCTTTTTTTCAATTTGTAATGGAATTTCTTTATGAAGTCCTGTTGATTTCGATTCAGTTTCTATGAACATACAAGCCTGGTTAAGTTCACGGTTCCTTTTGGGTAACTTTTGTGAGTCGAATCTTTAGATTCAGACTTCCCAAGCAGTCCTTCCAAGTCCGACAGAGGTTCACCTGCACCTCCTCCAACCTCATCTACTGCATCCGTTGCTCCAGATGCCAGCTGATCTACATCGGTGAGACCAAGCGGAGGCTGGGCGATCGTTTCGCCGAACACCTCCGCTCGGTCCGCAATAACCAACCCAACCTCCCGGTGGCTCAGCACTTCAACTCCCCCTCCCATTCCGTATCCGACCTTTCGGTCCTGGGCCTCCTCCACGGCCAGAGTGAGCAACACCGCAAGTTGGAGGAACAGCACCTCATATTCCGCTTGGGGAGTCTGCATCCTCTGGGCTTAAACATTGAATTTTCTCAATTCTGTTAATCCAGGCTGCCTCCTCCCCCTCCCCACCTCTCCCTCAGCCCTCGGGCCCTGGCATTCCTTCTCTCTCTATCTCCCCCCCCCCACCCAAGTCGCACTAGCTTCTCATTTTCACACTACAAACAGCTTACAATGGCCAGTTTCCTTTATCATCAATACTTTTTTGCATATCTTTCATTCATTGTTCCTTATCTCTCCACATCACTGTCTATATCTCTCGTTTCCCTGATCCCAAACCAGTCTGAAGAAGGGTCTCCACCCGAAACGTCGCCTATCTCCTTCGCTCCTTAGATGCTGCTGCACCCGCTGAGTTTCGCCAGCTTTTTGTGTAACTCCCTTTCATAAGGTCATGTTCATAAGTGATAGGAGAAAAATTTGGCTGATCTATCTCTCATAACCCCATTCGCCTGCCTTCTCCCCGTAAACCCTGGCACCCATACTAATCAAGAATCTATCTATCTCTACCGTACAAATATCCATTGACTTGGCCTCCACAGCCTTCCGTGGCAAAGAATTCCACAGATTCACCACACTCTGACAAAATAAATTCCTCCTCATCTCCTTCTTCAAGGAATGTCCATTAATCCTGAGGCTATGGACCTCTAGTCCTAGACTCACCCAGTGGAATGCTGTAGTTACATTCCAATTTCCCTGTCATATTTTGCCTCTGTCTAATGTGCACATATTTCTTCACATACTTCCACAATTTATTTCTTCACACACTTTTAAAATTAATGCAAATTGAGCACCGAGCAACAATTTTCCACCTGGCTTTAGGGGTGGCACAGTGACACAGCAGTGGAGTTGCTGCCTTATAAGTCCAGAGACCCGGGTTCTATTCTGACTACGGGCGCTGTCCGTACGGAGTTAGTACGTTCTCCTTGTGACCGCGTGGGTTTCCTTCGGGTGCTCCGGTTTTCTCCCACATTTTAAAGACATGCAGGTTTGTAGGATAATTGGCTTCTGTAAGTTGCCCCTTGTGTGTAGGGTAGAAGTAGTGTACCAGTGATTGCTGGTCGGCATGGACTGAGTGGGCCAAAGGGACTGTATCTACGCTGTATCTGTAAATCTAAAATTAATACTAATAGTGTGAAAGAAAAATGTGAATAACTAAGTTTTGGAAAAATGTCTATGGAAATGTTAATCTCAGTCAGAATAATTCTACTCCCCACACAAATATATGAAGCAAGTAAAAAATAGATGCATTAGTGAGATTAATCCTAGCTACCTGGCTGAAGCTGGATGCATGGAAACTTAAATCTATGGAGGTTATTTTGGGGAACCATAACCCTAATCCATTGACACCTAATCCGTTTGATTATATCACATTAAAAGGTCATAAGGTCATAAGGTTATATGTTTTAGGCGTAGAATCAGTCCGTTCGGCCCATCAAGTCTACTACACAATTCAATCATGGCTGATCGATCTCTCCCTCCTAACCCCGTTCTCTTGCCTTCTCCCCATAACCTCTGGCACCTGTACTAATCAAGGATCTAACTATCTCTGCCTTAAAAATATCCACTGATTTGGCCTCTAGTCTTCTGTGGCAAACAATTCCACAGATTCACCACCTCCTGACTAAAGTACTTTCTCCTGATCTCCTTCCTAAATGAACGTCCTTTTATTCTATGACCTAGATTCTCCCACTAGTGGAAACATCCTCTCTACATCCACTCTATCCAAGCTTTTCACTATTCTGTATGTTTCAATGAGTTCCCCCCTCATTCTTCTAAACTCCAACTTCTAAAAAACCTGTTATATAGCCATCACTACACACATTCTCAATTTAGTTGTAAATCAGTAAATCAAATAGTTTCTTTGGTTCCCAGAGCCAAATGGTTAATGCAGATTGTGCATGGTTGGACTCCATGTCTTCCCCGTTATTACGTGTCCAGCCTGATGCCTAGCCTTTGGTGAGACAAATGGCTATTCTCCCCCCACCCAAATCCTCCCGTGCATATGCAAATTAAGCTCCAATGACAAAACAAGCAACGGCTGTGATCTTAGCTCTTGCGTGAGCAGGAAATAGGGAAACCTTGAAACATAGAACAGAGAACAACCTTTCCCTGTAGCTGAAATCCTCTGATCGAGGCAGCATTCTGATAAACCTCCCCTGTACCATCATCTTTCCTGTAATGGGGCGACCAAAACTGCACGCAATACTCCATATGCAGCCTAACCAATGTCCTTTCCAGTTGCATCATGGCTTACTGGCTGATCCGCTGAGTTACTCCAGCCTTTTGTGTCTATCTATGACTTCCTGTCTCTTATATTCAATACTCCTAGCAATGAAAGCAAGCATACCGTACACTTTCTTCACCACCCTACCCACTTGTGCTGCACCGTCAGTGAGCTGCAAACTTGCTCCAACATCAATGCCATTGGCTGTATATTCTCTCCTTATATTCAACCTCATATCTCGAAGAATTCTCTCCAATAGTTTCCCTACAACTGACGCAAGGCTCACCGGCCTATATATTCCATGGATTCTCTCTAGGTATGTTACAATACCTACCTTTAGCGGTGCTGCAGTTCTGCCGCTTCCCGTGTGCGTGACTTTGGTGCCTTTCAGAGGGGGGCGGGCTTAAAATGCCATTTTTCCCTGGACAGTCCAAATCGATCCATGTCGGGCGATTTCGTCGCTAAAGAGAAATCGCTCCGACACTTCATTCATGAAGCTATTTTTAAACTACGCTAGATTATTTATTAACTAGAATAGTTTAAAAATCATCTTCTAAAGCTCTGAACGCCAACAGCAGAATGGACCTAACATAGGCGATAAAAGAAGGTACACCGTTTATTTTTACATAAAAACGTGGTTCTTAGGAAGCATTTAATCAAATTTCATGTTGCGAAAAGGGGACAGAAAAAATGTATGAACCGCCAGAATTTTTCATACCGACTTCACCACTAGGTTCCAATCCACCGCATTCCACTAAAACCCACTCGCAAGTTGATTTAAATGGCCATTAATTTACAGGCATTAAACACTGAATTCCTTCCATTTGGCCTATAAATTCATGAAAATGAGATTTAAAAGTCATGTTATATTGTGGATTCTTGTGTGAATGTTATTTGGACACTAGGCAATTAAAAAAAGTTGATCTTTTCTTAAGAAATGGATAGATGTTTAGATCTAGTAATTGAATTTTGTAATTAGCTACAATTAGATAACTAACTAATTATATGCTTTAATTTCAGGTCATCCAAGTAAGATTGTTTCATATTTGTTTAAGAATGCTTCAATCTATAATAACTGAAAATTTCATTGAGTTCTCTTAATTTTTAAGAAAGTTATGGCCTTTTGACTGTCCTTGATCACAGCTTTTGTGTTAAGTCAATGGAAAGGCAACGGGGAACAAGACGCTAATTTCCGAGTTTGAAAATTGCCATAATTTTTTTAATACTGAAGATATGAAAGTGAATTAGGTGTCAAATTAAACTTCTCTTTATGCTTTATCTGATGGGATAAATTGCAGACTTGATTTTTAAAATCTCAAAATTTTGTAACATTGCAATTCTCTCTATTTCCTTTCTTAAACAAAGGAACAACATTGGCTACTATCCAGTCCTCTGCGACCTTGCCTGTGGCTAGAGAAGAAACAAAGATCCTTGTCAAGGTCTCAGCAATCTCCTCTCTTGCCGCTCTCAATAACCTGGGATGGATCCCATCAGGCCCTGGGGACTTATCCCCCTTAATGTTCTTCAAGAGCCTCGGCACAACCTCCTTCTTGTTCTCAAACTGCCCCGGCATATTTGCATTCTCCACATTGATCTAACTGCTGTCTCCTTGGGGAATACAGATGCCAAGTACTCGATACATCCTCCATCTCCAAGCACAGATCTCCCGACTTTATTTACCGCAGTGTCCTTAATGTATATGTGCCTTCCAGAGAGACCAACAGTATACTCTCTGTATGCAAACGGGAATCAAGGACCAAAATCAACACTGCTTTCAACATGGTTCATCAAGGGTTAATCAGTGCAAGCAAGGAAACAAAATAAATTAGTTTAACCAAAATTAAATGCTATTTTGAGTGAAGGTGGTGAAGGTAAATTGGTTCTCGGGACAGTGTTGTGTTAAACGAGGTGAGAACAAGTAAGCTAGGTTGTTGTTCATAAGGTTATAAATGCTAGGAGCAGAATTAGGCCATTTGGTCCATCAAGTCTACTCCATCATTCAATCATGGGTGATCAATCTCTCCGTCCTAACCCCATTCTTCTGCCTTCTCCCCATAACCCCTGACACCCGTACTAATCAATGTTCTCCAGAGTTGAGAAGAATAAGAGGTAACCTTACTAAAACGTACAGAATCTGTGTAGTGTTCAATGGTATTGATGAATGGTGGATGTTTCCCTTTGTTGAGAATCTAATTAGGAACTATCATCAAATAATGGATGGGCCATTTAGGACTGAAAAGAGAAGAAATCTCTGTTTTAGAAGGTAGTGAATATTTGGTATTTGAAGGGTCAATCTTCTAAAAGGTCACTTGTAACAGAAATTCATGGTCTTCGAGATGTTAAAAGTATCTAGGGATATAGAGATTAGATGGGAAAATGAAGATCAGCCTTGTTGGGGCTAAATTGATCACTTCTGCTTCTAGTTCTTGTTCTTGTTTTATATCCACTAAAATATGACCCCCCCCCCAATAAAAGAAGATAACCTCTGTAGCTTGTGACTGCTTTATCTACATACTGTTTCCCTTGATTATGCATGATGTTAACCTTGAGTTTCAATGATGACCCATCTGTAAAATAAGTCTGAAATAATTCTCCTCATTCACTTAATGTCACGACAACATATGGATTGTTCTTTATCTCTCTACATCATTGTCTATATCTCTCCTTTCACTAATCCCTAACCAGTCTGAAGAAGGGTCTTGACCCAAAATATCACCCATTCCATCTCTCCAGAGATGCTGCCTGTCCCGCTGAGTTATTCCAGTTTTTGTGTGTCTATCTTTGGTTTAAACCAGCATCTGCAGTTCCTTCTGAGCCACATAGATTGTGTTTATTAATTGAGGTCAAAAGGTAAGAGAATTATGTCCAGACCGGGTTGAAATGAAAAATAAATGCCATAAAGTAAAAGTAAATAAAGAGTTCAAAGTATATCTTTATGGTGCAGAAAAGCTTGTGTATTGTTTAATCAACGATTCAGTGTAATAGTCCAAACAGTTGAACCGTGCAATTTCTTGTGGTCTTTGATGGAGCTATTCCCAAATCATGCATCCCGATAAAAGGCTTTCTACAGCGCATCTGTAGAAGTTGGCGAGAGTTGTTCGGGACATGCCAAACTTCTTAATCCTTCCAAGGAAGTAGAGGCGCTGGTGTGCTTTCTTGGTGATTGGTTCGATATGGCTAGTCCAGAACAAGTTGCTGGAGATATTTACACCGAAGAACTTGAAGCTTTCAACCATCTTAACCTCGGCGCCCTCAATGCAACCTCAGTGCTTTTTGAGGTCAACCACTATCTGCTTTGTCTTGCTGAGATTGAGAGAAAGGTTGTTGTTTTGACACCAGGTTACGAGCATCTCAATCTTCATCCTATACTCCGTCTCGACATTATTTGATATAAGGCCCGCTACTTTGGTGTTGTCCACAACTGTTGTAAATTAAGTTGGATTTGTACAGTCGTGAGTGTATAAGGAGTTACGGAGGGTGCTGAGAACAGATCCTTGCGGAACACCAGTGGTTAAGATCATCATGGAGGATGATATGTCCCCTACCTTCGCTGATTGCGGTCTGTTGGTCAAAGCCGAGAATCCAGTTGCAAAGATGAGTGCTGACTCCAAGTACCTGGAGTTTGGTGTTGAGCTTGGTTGGGATAATGGTATGAAAAGCAGAGCTGTCGTCTATGAACAGAAGTCTGTCACGTCAATTCAGGGCGGTACGGTGGCACAGCGGTAGAGTTGCTGCCTTACAGCGCTTGCGGCGTCAGGGACCCGGGTTCGATCCCGACTACGGGTGCTGTCTGTATGGAGTTTGTATGCTCTCCACGCAGGGATTTCTGGCCAGTGCAGACTCAGTGGGCTGAAGGGCCTGTTTCCGCATTGTATCTCGAAACTAAACTCACTGTCATGATTTGGAATTGTTTCAGCTCCTCATTTGTACATTTGGCAAACGTTGTCCACGTTGTTTAATATGATAGACTCCTTTCAACCCTTCATCTTCCTTGGTCATTCAGAAACAGTTATAAATCTTCATTAATTATGTTTATAGTTTATCCCACCCGACTCAATCCTCAAAAAAGTAGGGCCTGATTTTAGGAATCAATCTAGGGAGTCCATGGCACATTGTTTCCAGAATGAGACATTCCAATTCATCACATTATCAGGTTTACTAATCACCCCACCAAATGGTTGACCACATATTCCACCAAATATTAAATCCATTTTCGCCATCTTCTTCCCTATTCATTAATCTGTCTGAACCTTGCTGCCAACGTCACGTATCCACTTCACGACTCATTTATCCCCCAGCAATTGACAATTTATGGTCAGCTAGGTCGCTGAAGTTGTAAAAATTCCAAACCAACCTCCCTCTGTCTATCATACCTCATACACCCACTATAAACAGATTGACTCCTCCAATTACCTGGACTACACTTCCACCTATCTTGCCTCTTGCAAAGACACTGTCCCCGACTCTCAATTCCTCCGTCTCTGCTGCATCTGCTCCCAAGATGAGACTTTCCATTCTAGAACCTCTGAGATGTCCTCTTTCTTTAGCACACGTGGTCTACCACCTTATGCCATAGATGGATCCCTCACCCACGTCCCCTCTGTGTCCCGTAGTTCTGCTCTTGGTCCCCCTCCCCCTTGTATGAAACAAGGGCAGAGTTCTCCTGGTCCTCATCTTTCAGCCTATCAGCTGCCGCATCCAACACATCACACTCTGACATTTCCCATTCCCAACGAGATCCCACCACTAGTCACATCTTCCCATCTCTACCCCTTTCCGCCTTCCCTCTGCAACTCCCTGGTCCACTCATCCCTTCCCAACCTGGCCTGTGGACCAGCAAAGATCTCTGTAGAGGAAAGTCTGAATAAGGATCCACACACGACACACCTCCTATCTGCATTCTCCAGAGATGCTCCCCGATCTGCTGAGTTACTCCAGCTCTCTGTGTCCTTTTGCAGGAAGAAGTCAATTGTTTCCGCAGCATTTCTTGTGGACCAGGTGGAAGGGGGTGACATCTGTCTGACCTCCCAAAATTGCTCTCTTCCCTTCGGTCAGATACCCTATCCACCCACTAACTGTCCCATACCATGGTCAGACCCCCTCCCATCAGGCCATCTAATGATCAGGGATCAGGTCACTCACTCCCACTCGAACTGTTCCATTCTCCCCCAGGCAAAGGCCAAATGATCATGAATCAAATTAGATCTCCTTTCATACGTTGGACCCTATGATATCAGACAGGCTGAAGATCAGGTGTTAATCAGAATACACCTCCTCTGCACTGCCACAAACAACCGCAACCTCCCAACTTGAGTTGTGCCCTGCCTGAATGCAGCTCCAACCTTCACTACCCACCCCCCAACCTCCCCCCCCCCCATTTCCCCCACGTACCAAATCACCCAATGTCAACATCCAATTCATCACAACTTTCATCGTGCAAGGGCAAGACCCTCATAAAAGTTTCCATCAAATGTGGCCCCACATTGTCCTCTTTGGATACCAGAACTGGCACTTACTTATTAACGTAGCTCTCTGCATTACACCTTCCTTGATGAAATCATAATGAAAACAAAAAGAGAGTTATATTCCAGGGGCAGGGAGCGTGCGGGGATTTTAGAAAGAGTGCATTGTTCCCACCAGGAGACCTGAGAATATAACATCTGACTCCTTTCACCAGACCCAGGACATGGCTTGTATAAGTAAGGAAGTAAGTAATACGTTTATTGGCCAAGTATTCACATACAAGGAATTTGCCTTGGTGCTCCGCCCACAAGTATATATCTTGACATCTGGTTAAATCATCGTTACGTATTCAACTTTACTTCAGGCGTAGCACCAAAAGAAAATAATGCATTGCTTAACAAACTTCCCAAACCTTGCACGGTTTAATTGTCTTACTCCGTGCATGGGAACTGTTTCATCGGCATTCCTGACAATACTGCTGATAACCAGTTTTCTCAATTACTCTTTTCAAATAAAAAAGAAATCCCTTTCAGAGCTGCACATTCCTGACATTTATATGAGGTAAGATAATGGTGCTTTTTCCTGCTTTTCACTGTTCCCAGGAAACAGAAGTAGGACACGTTTTGCTGCCATTTTCTGTCCCAATCATCTTCATTGCCCTGTCCCCATTTTCTGTTCGAGTAACATGCTGCGAGAATCGACCGCAACTCTTCCTTTGAATTTCAGTCAAAATCTGTTGGAAAAATATGTTGCTTCATTCCAGCCTAATCCTGAAGGAAATGGAACAGCAAAATGCAATAATTTTATCGGTTTGCTCGATTATAAGGTAGCCAAATTATTCAAGAGCAATTACAGTGGACATTTTACAGAGACGTTGCTTGGGAGACTTTACTTGGAACTAATAATTTTCACTCATTGTTTGAGGTAGTTTGGGATCATTTTAATCAGGCCAATGCTGTGAAAATATGCTGATGTTGAGCTGGTTGCCCTGTTGTTTCTGCTGAACATATGTTTGCAATTCATTCTTTTGATTGCAAGGAATATTATTTATCCTTCGGGAGGTAACACCTATTTAATAATATTAATCAGCCGCGGGTTCTTTAATATCTTAAAATAGATTTGTTCCATAAATGCTGCAGCCAAAAAAACAAAATAATGGCCCGCGATACAAAACACATTTTCTATTTAAGGAGCAGTGAATCTGGCTGACCTGTAAAATGGTGGAGGGTCAGTTGTCATCAGTAGTGTGTGACTTACTACAAGAGGAATGAGCTTTTGACAAGGATTTCCTGGAAGAACAATAGACAATTGATCTATCATTTGGATGAACTCTCTTAAGTTTTTTTCTCAATTTGTACGAGATTGTCAGCGATTGTTTTCCCAATCTAATGAGTCCACTAATTATTTTAAGATCCAGTTCAAAATGACTGGATCATTTTAGCAAAGGTTTCTTTTACGCTCTTCCTTTTCAACCTAGGTAAGTTTTCGAAAGGTGCGTGCAGGAAGGAAATGCAGATGCTGGTTTACACCGAAGATAGACTCAAAACGCTGGAGTAACTCAGCGGGGCAGGCAGCATCTCGGGATCTAAGGAATGGGCGACGTTTTGGGTCGAGACATTAGGTCTGAACAAAGGTCTTAACCTGTAATGTCACCTATTCCTTCGATCCAGAGATGCTGCCTGTTCCGCTGAGTTACTCCAGCATTTTGTGTCTAGTTTAGAAAGATACTTTGGGGAGGAGAGGTGGAGTAGGTGTTGCATTAACTGTAGTGCATTGTTGAATATAAGCCAAATTTAATTAAATCAATCATTGCTGTCAAGGAAGGCAGAATTGGACAAGGAATTCATTGAAATCGGATTTTATAATAGCAACAACATTTACAGTATTACACATCTTAAATCAATCCTCATTTTCATCTGCCATTATTATGGGACTTTGTATTGTGAACCAGACTGTGGCTCGTGGTTGGGCTTTAAAAGCACATGTAGGTGGGTAAAATCCAGCTGCAGGGTTGGAAATCCAGGGTTGGGATTGTGAGCTCTAAATTCATGTAAGATTTTCACGAGAATCTGCAGAGAGAGATTACCCTTCTAGAGGAGGATAATAGAAGGTCTTGACCCGAAACGTCACCCATTCCTTCTCTCCAGAGATGCTGCCTGGCCCGCTGAGTTACTCCAGCATTTGTGTCTACCTTCGGTGTAAACCAGCATCTGCAGTTCCTTCCTACACAGAGGAGCATGATAACTGGCAGCTTGAATTTGTGGGGGTGGCATTTATGGACCATTTTAAACTTATATGAAGTACTATGAATTTGAATCGTTATTACTGTTAGAGTCATGGAGTCACATAGCATGGAAACAGGCCTTCGGCCCATGCTAACCAAGATGCTTCATCTACACTAGTTCCACGTGCTTGCATTTTGCTCAAATATTTATAAACCTTTCCTATACATATACCTGTCCAAATGTTTTTTTAAACAGTGTAATAGCACCTACTGCACCTACATTACCTCTTCTGGCAACTCAACAGCCATTGCTGCCCCTCAAGTTCCTATTGCAGCTTTGCCCTCTCACCTTAAACCTATGTCTTCTGGGTAAAAGACTCTGCATTTACCCTACCTATGCCCCTCATGATCTTATGCACCTCTCTAAGATCACCCCGCATCCTTCTGCACTCCAGGGAATAAACTCCTAGTCTGCTCAACCTCTCCCTATAGCTCAGGCCCTCAAGTACTGGCAACATCCTCGTGAATCTTCTCTGCGCACTATCCAACTTTTCCCATTGTTCTTTATGTTTTAAACGATTACCAAGATCATTCTTCTATAAGTTTCCTTCAATATATTTTTCTTCGTAATTTACATGCTGTTTTCTGACTGATTTAATACACCTCATTAAAGGAATCTTCATAGCTAAAGGCTCTAATGAAGGTCTCTCCTCGCATCCCTGGCATTCTTGGATAAGGTCCAGAGGAGTTTTCTGGAGAGGGTCCAGAGGAGGTTTACAAGAATGATTCCAGGTATGAGTGGTTAGCATATGATGAGCGCTTGACAACACTGGGCCTCTACGCACTGGAGATAGATGGTTGAAGGGGGACCTCCTTGAAACTTAAAGAATAATGCAAGGCCTAGATAGAGTGAATGTGGAAAGGAAGTTTCCACTGGTGGGAGAGTCTTGGACCTGAAATCATAGCCTCAGAATTAAAGGGTGATTTTTTAGAAAGGAGGTGAGGAGGAACTTCTTTAGTCAGAGGCCAGTTAATCTGCGGAACTCATTGCCACGTACACAGAGGATATTTTTAAGGCAGAGATAGATAAATCCTTGATTTGAACGGGTGTCAATGGTTACGAGGAGAGGCAGGAAAATGGGATTAGGAGGCAGGGATCAGCAATGACTCGATGGGCCGAATGGCCTAATTCTACTCCTATAACTTGTGAACACAAACTTGTGATATCCCGGGATCATATTTGTTCAGATAAACTCCAGCTCTTTCACAATTCATCTTCAGAAGGTCACGTTTGTACCATGCTGTATATTTAAACTCTGAACACTGATAAATCTGAACGTTAACAATATCAGTAGATATTTAAAATCTACAATAATTCTGAAAAAAGAAAGGAAATAAAAATTCTGCAGTGACTCATCTTCTTTGATGTTGACTAGCCTGATGTACATTTCCAGTATTTCATGTCAAACTTTGCCATGTCAGTTTTGATTTATTAATCGTTACCTAGTGATCAAAGAACAACAATTCTTATGACGTATTATGATTTAGTTTAGAGATACAGTGTGAAAACAGGCCCTTCGGCCCACCGAGTCCACACCGGCCAGTTATCCCCGCACATTAACACTGCCCTACACACACACACGGGACTATTTACATTTATACCAAGCCAATTAACCTACAAACCTGTATGTCTCTGGAGTGAGGGAGGAAACCAAAGATCTTGGAAAAAAACCCATGCGGTCACAGGAAGAACATGCTAACTCCGTAGAGACAGCACCCATAGGCAGCATGGAACCTGGGTTGCTGGTACTATAGACACTGTAAGGCAGCAACTCTACCACTGTGCCAATGTGCCTCCTTCAGAAAAACTATGTATGAGAAGATTTACTTCTGCCAAGCTTTCTCATTGCAAAATGACCATTTAATTTTAATCTGATTATATCAAACCAGACTAATCTGACATTGAATGAATGTTTTCTTTTTTTTGAATATTTTTTTTATTAGCAATAACCAATTTTCAATGTTTAAAACTGAATTATAAACATCAACTTAATTCAATGTTTGTACATAACACACTAATGATTATTATCTTATATATTTTTTGAAAATAAAAGTGAGTAAAGAGAAATACCATTAATAATCAATAAAATTATAATTCCGTAATAATTAGTTGGTATAAAAGAAAAAAAGAAAATGAAGAAAAAGAAAAATGACAGAAAAGTGAGAGAAATAAAATAAAAAAAATTAAGAGAAAATATTATATATATATATAAATGAAAAGCCACACAATATATTGTAAATAAAACAACTACAAATAATAATATCAATAGAGACATGCGTATATCCTAGTATACCAATGAATTATTTTCATCAAATCCCGCAGGGTGCCCGTCGAGCCGTGATGCCAAGAACAGCTACTTCTCTAAATACTGTATATATGGAGACCATATCTGTTCAAAAGAATTATACTCGTCCAGAAGGACAAATCTAATTCTTTCCAAGTATAACGTCTCCAACATCTCTGATGCCCACATTTTAATTGTTGGGGATAATGTTCCCTTCCAAAATTTCAGTATTATTTTTTTCCCTAATATCAAACAATAATCAAGGAAATTTCTTTGATCTAATGTAAATATCAAATTAGACTCTGGAATTCCCAATATTATTAACTTTGGGTCCGGCTCTAGTTGAACTTTAAGAACTTCAGAAATAACTTTAAAAATTTCTGTCCAATAATAATTCAATTTAGGACATGTAACAAAACTGTGTGTTAAATTTGCTTCTAAATTCTTACATTTATCACAAATAGAGGAGAGATTAGGAAATATACTATTTAATTTGGTTTTCGAATAATGTAATCTGTATAATACTTTAAATTGTATTAATATATGTCTAGCATTTAACGAGCATCGATGCATTCGTTGTAAACTTTCTTCCCAATTTTCTTTGGTTATAGGTGATCCAATTTCATTTTCCCATGCTTTACGATATGTTTCAGTTATTGGATTCTCCTTATCCATAATGATGTTATATATATAAGCTATTAATTTTTCTGTGGTTGGGTGCAAGTTAAACAATTCATCTAATAATCCTGGTTCTTTATTTTTAAAATCCTGTGTATTAGATTTGATATAATCTCTAATTTGAAAATACCTAAACAAATGTTGAATACCTAAACAAATGTTGTGAATGAATGTTTTCTACTGACAGTCCATCAGGAAAGTCTATGAAAATCATTTTTACGTCTAATACTTTATTATTTAGCTAAATCACACACTGGGCTGCACAATAAATGACATTATGTAGACTGTACATCATGAATTCATTTTGAATCTCTACAAGTCAGAGAGTCATGCATCACCAAACCTTCAGAACATCTTAGATAGACACAAAAAGCTGGTGTAACTCAGTGGGACGGGCAGAATCTCTGGATTGAGGGAATGGGTGACGTTTTGGCTCGGGTCCATTCTTCAGACGGAGAGTCAGGAGAGAGGGAGACACAGAGATATAGAAGGGTAAGGTGTGAAAAGGAGACATCAGAGGGGACGAAACTTGAGGAAAATGTGGAATAGATCATTGCTAGCTAGAAGATGGTGACAACAAGGATAAAATGTAACCAGGAGAATAGTCAGACTGGTCCAAAAACTAGGATGGGGGAGGGATGGCGAGAGAGGAAAAGCAAGGGTTACTTGAAGTTGGACTTCAGAACGTCACATTTGTCGACACAAATCCCATTTTCCTGCACCTGGCCAATTTCTTTACACACCATGGATAGGACAGGTTTGGAGGGATATGGACCAAGTGCAGGCAGGGGGGACATATTGCGACATGTTGGCCGATGTGGGCAAGTTGGCTGAAGGGCCTGTTTCCACACTGTATCACTCTGTGACTCTACGAATCTATGCCCATGGCTTTTCATCTACTCTGCAAAATGTCACTTAAATATTACCCCCCCCCCCACACTCCTTCAGAGAGTGCCTTCCACAGTGACTGTTCAACCTAAATAGACCTGTCAATCTTACAAACTCAAATATGACTCAAATCCAAAGATTGAGGGTGGCACAGTGAAGTTGCTGGTAGAGCTGCTGCCTCACAGTGCCACAGACCTGGATTCAATCCTAACCTCAGGCACTGTCTGCAGAACTAGAGCGTGATCTTTGAAATTGGCGCCTCGCATGCGGGCTCAGTAGGTTATTTCCATACGCGTGCTAATCGAGGATCGGGCGTATGAAAATACTCTATTGGGCTGTTAAGGGCCTGTCCCACTGTTAAAAAAAAAATCAAACTCATGGTAAGCATGTAGAATGTAAGTAGCGGGTACGTCGGAGCTCGGGACGTCTCTTAGTGGCTCGTTACGCTGACGGCAGGTACTTGTGAAACGCGGTAAGCTCGTGAAGACTCGTGAAGATTTTTCAACATTGAAAAATGTCCACGAGAGCCCCGAGTACCTACGAGCGGCTATTACCGTAATTCTCAGAGTTCGAATCAGGGGAAACTCGGGAGAACTCTTGAATTGGCTCGTACAGTGGGACAGCCCCATTCGTATGAAAAATGATTTCACTGTGATAGCACTCTGCACGTGTGACAATCTTCTTCTTGCGTATGGCGTTCACAGCCTAAAGTTGTAGGACAACTTGTTCTATTTGATCTTATTTGATTGTGCACGCCAGGTTGATTGCTTTCGTTGAAACAGGGCGGATCACGTGAAGGTTACAATCTCCCACCCCAACGTGTGACAATAAAATCACCATTGAACCAATAAACCATTGTTCCCGTCCCATTGTAACTTTCCAACCAGTGTAAGGGCTGCACGGTGGCGCAGCAGTAGAGTTGCTGCCTCACAGACCTGGGTTCGATCTTGACTACGGATGCTGTCTGTACGGAGGTTGCAAGTTCTCCCCATGACCACTTGGGTTTTTCGCAAGGTCTTCGGTGTTAATGTGCGGGTATAGCTGGTCGGCGCGGACTCAGTGGTCCGACCAGCTGTACTTCACGTGGTCCGCCCTGTTTCAACAAAAGCAATCAACCGAAGGGCCTGTTTCCACACTGTATCTCTAAACTAAGGAGCTGCAAATATAGCACTTCTCCACCAATTGCTAAAGGGATACAAGAACAACTTTCATCTTAAATGGAAACTAAGTGAGTGGGAAGTTCAAAAAATGAGCTTTTCTACTCATATGCCCTAATATTTGTTAATCTACAGGATCTCAGTCAACTGGGATCCCAACCAGACGCAAGCATAACACACGATGACAGGGAGCTGCGGAGAAAGCATTTTATCGGGATGCATCACAGCTTAGTTTGGGAACAGCTCCATCCAAGACCGCAAGAAATTGCAACAAATTGTGGACGCAGCCCAGACCATCACACAAACCAACCGACCTTCCATTGATTCCATTTACACCTCAAGCTGCCTCAGCAAGGCCAGCAGCAAAATCAAAGACCAGTCGCACCCTGGCTAGTCCCTCTCCGCCCCTCTGTAGGGTAGATGCACAGAGTCCCTTGCCCAGAGTAGGGCAATGGAGGACCACAGGACATAGGCTCAAGGTGAAGGGGAAAAGATTTAATAGGATTTCGAGGAGTAACTTTTTCACACAAAGGGTGGTGGGTGTATGGAACAAGCTGCCAGAAGAAGTAGTTGAGTCTGGGTCTAACCCATCGTTTAAGAAACAGTTAGACAGGTGCATGGATAGGACAGGTTTAGAGAGATATGGACCAAGCGCAGGCAAGTGGGACATTTTTGGCAGGTGTGGGCAAGTTGGGCCGAAGGGCCTGTTTCCATACTGTATCACTCTATGACTCTCCCTTCAGGCAAAAGGTATAGAAGTGTGAAAACGCACACCTCCAAATTCAGGGACAGTTTCTTCCCGGCTGTTATCAGGCAAATGAATCATTTTACCACAACCAGAGAGCAGTGCTGAACCACTATCTACCTCATTGGTGACCCTTGGACTATACTTGATCGAACTTTGCAGGCTTTACCTTGCACTAAACGTTACTTTCTTATCATGTATCTATCTATACATAACAAACTCTGATCTTGTGCTCTTCTATTTGTGCAAAAACGGTACATGCTAGCACTATGCTCACTCACCGTTGTCCTGTGTTGCGAGTGCAACAAGTTTTGGTCCAATCAGTAGTATGTTGTAAAAGTTAGCGAGGTTTAAAAATCATAAAACCACGCGTGCGCAGATCGATCTCCTCTCCTGCCAGTCTCTTCTCCCGTCACTCCCCGATTGGTCTCTTCTACTGTCACTCCCCTGGATGGTCCGCCCCTTCCTGCACCATTGTGTCTTCACGGGAGCCGAGGATGGCCAGCAGAGGTCTCCAACCGGACACAATTTTCCGAGGGATCAGAAGCGGTTCGGCCCAGCGCGCAGTCGGTGATGTCGCCAAACGGAAAGCGGAGAGTCTGATCTCGGCGGAGGAGAGTGTCCAGCGCTCACTGTGAGTCCCAAACACACTGCCATCGCAACGGCAACCTCGAGATCCTGGGGAGGTGAGGAGTGTGGGGAGGAGAGGGGATAGAGGGGGAGGAGGGTGGGCGTAGAGGAGGGGGGAGTGGGGGAGGTGGGGAGTGGCGGAGGTGGGGGATAGAGGGATAGGACAACGGACAAAGGGCATTTATTGTCATATACACCAATTGGTGCAGTGAAATTCGAGTTACCATGCAGCACATAAATAAGATAAATACAACACTATAGAATTTAACATTAAACATAAAAAACATTCCCCCACAGTGGATTCAACGTTTCCCACTGTGAGGGAAGGCAACAAAGTTCAGTCCTCTTCCACTTGTTCACCCGTGGTCGGGGACGATTGAGGCCTCCGCAGTTGCCGTAACGGCGGCCCGATGTTACCCGATGATGGTACTCCGGCATCGGAAAAACACTCTCGGCGGCTTGGAGTTCCGAATCGACCGCTTCCTACTGCAGACCGCGGCTCCCGAGGACCACAGACCGAGCTGGGCGGAGCTCCAACACGTTGATCCTTGGCAAAAGATCCCAGCGTTAACTCCGCGATGTTAAAGTCAGCGCCGCCCGTGGCTGGAAGCTCAGCAGGCCGCAGCTCCGCGATGTTAAAGTCAGCGCCGCCCGCGGCTGGAAGCTCAACAGGTCGCAGCTCCGCGATGTTAAAGTCAGCGCCGCCCGTGGCTGGAAGCTCCGCAGGCCGCAGCTCCGCGATGTTAAAGTCAGCGCCGCCCACGGCTGGAAGCTCCGCAGGCCGCAGCTCCACGATGTTAGAGTCGGCAGTCCCAACACTCCGGAGATTCCAACACAGCGACCCTAGTAAGGCATCGTCCGCTCCGCGGTGGTACCTCAGTGCAGCGCCACTGCTGAGGCTCTGGCCGGTCTCCGACAGGAAAGGCCACGCCAATCCAGAGGGTAGGCCGAGAGGAGGGGGCGAAGATGCAGCTCGGGGGACAGACTCATCCTCGACCAGGTAGCGACTGTGAAAACCAGTTTCCCCCTCCCCCACAAAACTTTTTGTCAGACTAAAATTTTTAAAAAAGCATGAAAGGCCGAACAGCTGCAGGCGAGGCTGCCACACTCAAGGGTGGTAGGGAGGGGAGAGGCGTTATGGAGGGAGGGAGGAAGCGATTGAGGGTAGGGGAAAGGAGAGGGTGAGAGAGGGAGGGAGGGATTGGGGGAGGGGGAGAGGAGAAAGAAGAGGAAGGGTGAAGAGGAGGGGAAGAGAGTGCTAGAGATGAGAGGACATGAACTGCACCTGTGCAGTTGGGGACTATGGGTGAGTGGTGGAATAATGCGTGGGGGGACCAAGCCTCCCGTGTGACAGGGACCCAACGGGTCCCACTAAGTCTAGTCTAAACACGGTAAATGGCTCGATTATAATCATGTATTGTCTTTCCATGGACTGGATAGGATGCAACAAAAGCTTTTCACTGTACCTCGGTACACGTGACAATAAACTAAACTGAACTGACAGGTGCTGGCTTTCAGGAAAATAAATACAAAGTGCTGGAGTAACTTGAGCAACATCTCTGGAGGACATGGATTGTCATTGCATCGGGTTGGGGAGTCTTCTTCAGACTTATTGTAGTAATGAGGGGGAAAGCTGGAAGAGAGGAGGGGCAGGGCAATGTTACATGTTCTCCTCTATCTCCTTATCTCACAGCCTATTGTCTTTTCATCTCTGGCCTTTGTCCACCCATCCACTAATCAATCCCGCTTGCCTGAGATGTGAAACGTGAAGTGTGTCGGAAGGAACTGCAGATGCCGGATTACACCGAAGATAGACACAAAACATTTCAGGTCGAGACCTTGAACTTTGTCCTCTCTGATGTCCCATTTTCACACCTCACTCTTCCATACCTCTGTGTCTCCCCTTCCCCTGATTCTCAGACTGAAGAAGGGTCTCAACCCGAAACACCAACCATTCCTTCTATCCAAAGATGCTGCCTGTCCCGCTGAGTTACTCCGGCATTCTGTGCCTGTCTTCTGTGAAATGTGAAGCCAGAGGAAAGGATGGAGCTGGAAGTAGATGGAGGGAGTAGGGTTGGGGAGAGGGTAAAGGGGAGCAAGATTGCGGGACAAATGCGTGAACATCCATTGCGGCACAGGGAAGAGGTGGGGGGTAAATGTGGGTGGGGGGACATTTGTTGGTTACGATAAATTGAACTCACAAGTTTATGTACGTTGGGACCTTATTGTATCTGTAACACCCTGATGCAATTTCAACTGGGACCTGCGTGAGATGGGACATTATCCATAGGTAGGTCTGCATCTGGCTACGATACAGAAGAGGCCCTTTCAGCAAGTCTAAAATGTTTGTTTGTGGGACCGGAAA
This sequence comes from Raja brachyura, assembly GCA_963514005.1. The sequence continues at coordinate 32,036,787 of OY740808.1, forward strand.
GTACTAACATACAACGAGCAGTCAAAAAAGCAGACACGAAACCAAGGACGCATTTGGAGCTGAGTGGTAAAAGCCTGTGGAACATCAGAAAATAGGAAATTAACGGGGTGATATTGAGGTTGATAAGGTTTGCAAATATGAAGTTCAATAATCCTGAAGCCCTGAAGAAAAAAGAATGATTGGAACAGGTTTCTCAGGCTGAAACCGGTTACAAGAGTCTCAGGGATTTTGCCTATCAACAACTCACTAGGATTCAGCAATTGATTTTTTTGTCCCTATGTTTGTTGATATGCTTGCCTTTTGTTCTATTGCTGCGTCTAATAATAATTGTTATAATTATAGCTCCATTACCCTTTGATGTTTATTGTTCCTGCTGTAAAGCAAAGGACAGGGAAACATCAACACATCCAGCAGACCAAGGTTTGAGAGCCACCAGACGAGAGCGGAGGGCTACACAGTGAAAGCCACTCGCTCATATGGGCCTGAGCTGAGGAGTTACCATTCAGCAAAACGAACTTGATTGGCCAGCCTAGGCTGCCGCCACTCTAATTAAAAATGCGATTACCGTGAAAAGTAATGGAATCAGAAAATCACATACTCACACTCCCACAGTTCATATCTCATCTCCATTCGCTGTGCCTGAATGCTAATGATGGGGATGATAAGATTACATGGCTGCACACAGCGGTCAGGAATGAACCTTACAAACAGATGATGACAATGGTCATTCCCAAATGATAGCAAATTAAAATTTACTGTCTCTACTATTTAACAGGACAGAGTATTCCACAAATCTCTGCTCATATGGGCTATATGTTGAATTATAGATATATTTTGCTAATGAAAACAAAAAGTGATGATTGGGAAGTGGACATTAACCATTTTATCATCCACTAAGACATGCTCTTAGTTTCAATATCTGAACCAGCATTCATCTACAAAAGAGAATATTTTGTAGTTTGGATGTAAATAGTCAGAGATATCTCACAGCCACAATTTCAATACAATAGAGTAAATAAGATGCTGTATATCCTGGTCAAGGACTAACTCATAGTGATCAGGGATTTTTCTGAAAAAGGGTCTCAACAACCTATTCCTTCTCTCCAGAGATGCTGCCTGACCCGCTGAGTTACTACAGCTTTTTGTGTCTATCTTCGGCTTAAACCAGCATCTGCAGTTCCTTCAGCATCTGCAGTTCCTTCTTACCCACTTCCCATAATCTTCGTTCCATTTGTAACTGACACTTGTACCAGACTCACCATTCCCAATATTTAATGTATAGTTTTGCTTGCCATTGTCTGTTTCAGGCCAAGGGTGTATGGATAATTGGTTCAAAGAATGTATTAGATTCACAAAACCAGTTAAGGTCCATCATGCATGGACATCTAGAGTGCATGATTTTTCCACAGTGTAGGAGGACTGCGGATGCCAACATTCTTCATCGATTGATTAAATTGATTGAACGATACAGCATGGAAACAGGCCCTTGGTTAATATACAATGAGCTTCTGACAGCACTGGGCCTGTGCTCGCTGGACTTTAGAACAATGGGGGGGGGGGCCTGATTGAAACTTTCTGAATAGTGAAGGCTTGGATAGAGTGGGTATGGAGAGGATGATTTCAGTAGTGGGAGAGTCTCGGACTAGAGGTCACAGCCACAGAAGTAAAGGATGTTCATCTAGGAAGGAGATGAGGAGGAATTTCTTTAGAGGATGGTGAATCTGTGGAATTATTCGACACAGAAGGCTGTGGATGCCAAGTCAATAGATACTTTTAAAGCAGAGATAGATAGGTTCTTGATTAGTACAGGTGTCAGGGGTTATGGGGAGAAGACAGATGAATTGGCTTAGGAGGGAAAGATAAATCAGGCATGATTGAATGGCAGAGTAGACTTGTTGGGCCGAATGGCCTAATTCTGCTCCTATCACTTATGACCTAATGACCTGATGACCTTCAGCCCACTGAGTCTATGCTGACCATTGATTCACACTAGTTCTATGTTAAACCACGTCTGCTGCCCCACCCTTCACCTGGCTGTGTTTATTTTCCCTGCGTATAGGCAGCAACTGAAGAGCACAGGCCCAGTGGTGAGGACAATGCAGAGCTGGTGTGGGGAGGCAAAGGAATGATTCTGGGATTGCTTGGAGTCGGTAGACTGGCCGATGCTCAAGCACTGGCATCGGACCTGAATGAATGTGCTGGCTGCAAGTGGGAAATATGTGGAGGAGTGAGTTGCCACGGAAACCATCCGAGTGTTCCATAACCTGCAGCCCTGGATGAGCCAGGAGGTCCACAATCCTCGGAGGAGTGGGGATGGGGGGGGGTGTGGGGGCGGGGGGGGGGGTCGATGGGTCGGTGGGTGAGAAAGGCATCCAAATTCATCGATGGGTCGGTGGATGAGAGAGTCGACCAACCTCACATCTCAGGCCTTGCATATCCCTACTGATCTGTCCTGGACCCTGATCATCGATGCAATCATAACGAGAGCCCATCGACGCCTCTACTACCTTAGAAGATTGAAGAGATTCTGTGGGTTGGTGAATTTTCCAACCTATAACAACGGTTGCATTTGGACACAATTATTGAATGGAAATAGCTGGCAATCCCATCATGACCCGGCACACAGATTGGGGGGAACATGAGTCTCAGGAAGACAAGTAAAGGAAATAGGAAAATGTCGTAGATGAATGAAATAAGAATAGAACATTTTGGAAACACTCAATAGGTCAGACATCACCTGCGAACAGAGAAATAGAGTTAAGGGCCTGTCCCACTTGGGCATAATTTGCGTGTCATTTACGCAACACTATTTTCGCGACACGATGCACGCGCATGGTGCGTGATGACGTAGGCAGTGACGCGCGGTCACGTGCAGGGCCCCAGGATTTTGGGATTCACAAAATCTTCGCACGCCACCTGCGTGACGCGCAAATAACACTCAAGAGGGACAGGCCCTTCAGTGTTTTAAGTCTGAGACTCATTGAACTGGAAAGGAGAGGCATTCTATTTCTCTCTCCACGGAAGCTGCCCGACCTGCTGAGTGTTTCCAGCATGTTCTGTTTCTTCATATTTTCAGCACACTTAGTAGTTCTTTATTTTCATTTTCTGTTACAAATGCCTGATGAGGCAAGGCTGGATCAGAACAAACACGGAATTAATTCATGCTTCAGCACTGAACCAGTCGATGGGAACTGAGCAAGAAGAGCAGTGGAGAACAAGTGGTCACCCCTCGGCCCAGGCTGAAATGAAGCACAGACTGACTAACTTCCCTCCGCTTAGTGGATGTAAAATTCTAACGTAAGCTGAAATGACTTTGCCTGTCCTAATTCACAGAACTCATTATACCATGACTGATACTCTCAGAGGGGCATAAGATGGCTATTGGGGAAAGGTTAATTGATGATAAAATGGTGCCGTAGAAACATCTCTCTTTATTTTCGCTGTTTGCGATTTTTTTCCCGAACTGTGAAGTGAGGATGCAAGTGATTTTGTTTTGATTAGTTGCTTTTAGTCAATGTGAAATTTAAGCCATATGACAGCCCTTGTTCCTGATAAGTACATTGCACTCAACTGGGGAACACTTGGCAAACTCCTTTGTTTTAAATTCACAAAAACATTGTTGAATCTGAATCAGTCAGCGTGGACATCACTGAAAGGCTGTAAGGTGCTCGGTCTGGTGAGGTGGAGAGAGGCAGAAGTTGTGGTGCTTGTCGGCATCAGAAATAACCATGGGAAGATACTGATAGTCATTTGGAGACGTTCAAGTTGATGAAGAAAAGCCAGCACAGATTTGTCAAAGGCCAATCGTGGCAAACAGACCTGATGTTTTTTTTGTGTGAAATAATAGAGAAAGTTAATGAAGATGGTATTGTAAATATCCTTTCCATTTTCAAAACATTTTGATAAAGTCTAGTGCAAAACAAAAGATTAGCAAAAGTGATACCCATAGAATTAAAGGGTTGTTAATATAAAATTGGCTTAGAGGCATTAAGTAAATCGCTGTGGGTGCTGATCCGTGGAGTTACTCCAGCATTTTGTGTCTATCTTTACAGTGATTGCTGCTTCAAAAAAAAAAGTATAAATGAATTAGAAATGGTTTTGCAGAATAAAATATCCAAATTTATAGACGGCACAAAGCTGGGAAATGAGGTGGATAATAAATAATCGCAAGAAAACAAGAATGGGCAGGAAAGTTGCAGATGCAATCCCAATGTGGAGAAATTAGAAGAGATACAGTTTGACAGAATGAAAGACAACATAGACTTAATGGCACCAGTTATCAAGGCATTGTGTGTAGCTATGTATAATTTCTTGAAAATGCAAGGGCATGTTCAGAGAGATCTCATTGAAGCAAGTGGGACCTTTGGATACACTGAGTACAAATGCAGAGAAGACTCGTTGAACCTAAATAAAAATCTGGCTGGGTGATGAAGGGAATATTGATTTGTGATTTCCCTTGTTATTTCTTCCAATTCCTCGGGGCTTATGCCACCGTCTACATGTCTTCTTCTCCACATGAAGCATTTTCAATCCTCAATATAGCTTCCGAAATGTTATAGTGGGACTGCTCTGTCAGCCCTCCAGATATCTGGCAAGTTTCCTTCACTTGGCACTTCCAGTGGTATTGGAGTAAGCAACTGAAAGGTCATTGAGATAGAATGGACAGTGAGCTAGCTGTTTACAATTATACAATCCTCTGGGTCTAGGGAGGCAATTGCTCAGGCCCTGGCATCTTGCAGCGGAACTAGTGTGAATGGGTGGTTGATGCTCAGCATGGAACTGGTGGGCTGGTCCTGTTTCCATGCTCTATCGTTCAATCAATCTCCCTGTTCTATTTGATCTTATTTGATTGTGCACAGCGGGTTGATTGCATTCGTCGAAACAGGGCGGACCACGTGAAGGTTGCAATCTCCCACCCCTGTGCGTGGGTGTGTGTGCCTGTGCATGTGCGTCTGTCTGTGTGTGCGTGTGCGTGTCTGTCTGTCCATGTGAGTGTTGGTGGGTGGGACAATACACTGACCAGGCCCCAGTGAGAGAATCGGAAGCTCTCGCACTCCACATGCTGATATGTTTGATCCAATTCTGCTGGGGTGACCATTTGGAAGATTATTATACAGCCTCTCCCCCTTCAGCTCCATCCTCTACTTGTGCTGTGTGTTTTTGAAAGAGAGGAATAACAATGAGAGACGAGCATCCAATCTGTGGCACATTCGGAGTGCCATTGGGATGACCATCATTCCTTACACCACAGTTACGGATTCCTTTAAAGTGATGTGCTGCATTAACATTTCTGAGACTAATAATTCATGCCCCCATTGACTATGAGTTTGCACGTTATACAGTAACAGAGCTGTAAGCTTGGAAAAGGGCTTGAAATCGATCACCTAAGACTGTGGGAATGATTGTCTTATTGTCCCACATATTTCAAAAAATGTATTTCACTGTACCTGGTACTTGTGGCAATAAAGAAACATTGACTGTTGACCACTGCTTATTTGGACCACCTTCCTAGCAAAAGGCAATGTTGGATTGTATCACCTCAGTTACTCTGTAAAAGCACACCATCTGCTTTTGCATCTGTTTCAAATCTGTACGGACAATGTGCGTACCACCGATCTGGTTGCCACCCTCACCAGGTGAGTTATGCTTCACTCCACTGGACACGGTGAGCTCGACTGTAAATCAGTGAGAACCTCTTGTACTCATCGCGACATTGTCACCGATCAGCCAACAACCAGAGATCTTGAATTATCACATGGTGACTGACCCAAATTCCAATTCACGCATTGGCCTTCACCTTCTCCTGATCCTGTGGAGTTTGCACATTCTCCCTGGGACTGCGTGGGTTTTATATTATATTTGTCCCCAATGCAATCTTCACAAAGACAGAGTAAAGATTTTTCTAACTACTCCAGCATTTGGGAAACTGAAATATTTTTGAGGGTCTCGACCCGAAACGTCACCTATTCCATTTTTCTCCGGAGATGCTGTCTGGCCCGCTGAGTTACTCCAGTTTTTTTGTGTCTATCTTCTTTTTGAAATATTTTTGACCCCCGCATACTGCTACGCTTCCTTAAATGACCTCAAAATCCTTCAAGAAGTAAATCCCAACCCCTTATTTAGCAGAGCGGTCTGATCCAGGTTCAGGACTGGATAATTGGAGCTGAGCTGGTAAAATCCCGTTGACTTGCATCTGTGCAGTTTCAATGATCAGAAACATTCACTGTGCTCTTGTACTGCTGCCACAGTGCACCAACAGGAAGAGTTGATTTGTTTCAATTAGTTCCATTGATCTTACGATCAATAGTTGTTGAGACTTACTAAGTACTATTGAAGGCCATTGTTGACAAGTGTGAAGGATAACATAGCAATATTATTAATCACTGACGGCATCTATATTATTCTTTATATGTGTCTCAGCCAGGGTTTTGACGGCAGGAAAGGTCAAGGAAGGGGCTCCCCTAATCGCTCAGCCATAAGTGAACTCTACAGTGTGAAGGGAGATGGAACACAATGGTGACGTTATCTTCAACTCTGCCCCTGAAATTTGGTTGGCATCAGTGGAACTCATAGCCCTGTTTCACGGTATGAGTTCACTCCAAGAGCTCTCCCGAGTTTAAAAAAAAAACAACTCGTGGTAAGCACTGAGAATGAATGTAGCGGGTACGCCGGAGCTCGGGGACGTCTCTTAGCGGCTCGTAATGCTAACGGCAGGTACTCGGGAAGACTTGCTAACGGCAGGTAAGCACGGGAAGACTCGTGAAGATATTTCGACATATTGAAAAATGTCCACGAGAGCCCCAAGTACCGACGAGTGGTCATTACCGTAAATCTCCGAGTTCGAATTAGGGCAAACTCGGGAGAGCTCTTGGAATGAACTCGTACCGTGGGACAGGGGTTTTAGGTTGTGCTCTGATTCACAACTTATAGCAGCTACTGCAATATCAAATCAGCACTAAAAATCATGAGTGTATTTATTTCTTCATTGTTTTGTTTAGTTTACAGATCTGGCGTGTAAAGAGGCCCTTCAGCCCACTGAGTCCATGCTGACCATGATCCCCATTCACAGTAGCTCTATCTATTCCATCTCAGTTTCTCATCCACTCTCTACACATCAGGGGCAATTTACAGAGGCCAATTGTCCTACAAAAAACACACGTTTTGTGGAATGTGGGGGAAACCGGAGCACCCAGAGGAGACCCACGCGGTCACAGGGAGAACGTGCAAACTCCACACAGGCAGCTCCCGAGATCAGGTGTGAACCTGGGTCTCCGGCGCTGTGAGGCAGCAGCTCTACCGTTGTATCACCGTGCCGCATTATTATATTGAGGTACAGTGAAAAGCTTTTGTGACGCGCTAACAAGCCAGTAGAAAGACAACACAAGATTACATTTGAGCCATTTACAGTGTACAGATACATGATAAGGGAATAATGTTTAGTGCAAGGTAAAGCCAGCAATGTCCGATCAAGGATAGTCCGAGGATCACCACTGAGGAAGATAGTAGTTCAGCACTGCTCTCTGGTTGTGGTAGGGTGATTCAATTGCCTGATAACAGCTGGGAAGAAACTGTCCCTGAATCTGGAGGTGTGCGTTTACAGATTTCTATACCTGTTGCCTGATGGGAAAGGGGAGAAGAGAAGTAGAGGCGTTCCAAGAAAAGCCATAGATTTTCAAGTTCTATTGTTCTGCACCACAAACAACAATTCCAGAATGAAAATTATTATTCGTCTAATTGCAGTGTTTTTTTGGGCTGCACACATTTTGTTTACCACACTTCCATAGATTTCAACAACGGCTATATTACAAAAAATGCTTTATTGGCTGAGGGCATGGAGACATTCAGAGTGTATGCAAATGCTTACTGCAAGATATCTTGCTTTAGTCCCTATTATGGCACTTTCTCTTTATATTTTCTGGCTTGTAGTTTCAAAATCCACTCCTAACTCACGGACAGCTAATCTTGATTGACAATCTGGGTCCTTGCATTCCAAAGTGGCTGCCATTCAAATACACATACTGTAATTGGTCATAGAAGTCTATGGGACATTGCAAGGGTGCGAATAGTGCAGTACAAATTCTAGATTCATTATATTTATATAAAACCAATTCATTTCCTCCCTTGGATAAGTGCTTATCTGATCTAATGGAGACAAAACACAGGATAACTGTAAAGCCTGGGAATAGGATGCTTACGACTGCCATTCCACAGTCTCTATAGGAAGTAAGTGGAGAATAGACTTATGTTTTGTACAGTAGATACACATCGGAAATCATATCTGTTAGATGTAGAACACACAACAGTGCAGCACAGAACCTTTGGCCCACGATGTCCGTGCCAAATATGATGCCAATGAAACAAAGCCCTTTTCCCTGGATGTGATTTCATAATTGCTCTATTGCCTGCATGTTCACGAGCCTATTATAAAAACCTCTTAAACGCCACAATTATATCTGCTTCTACCACTATCCGGGCAGCTCATTCCAGGGACCCACCAGTCCCTCCATTGATTGACCCTGGACCATGGTTTCCTGAGAGTAGCAACACAAGTAAATAGATAGACACAAATTGTGGAGTAACTCAACGGGACAGGCAGCAACTCTGGGAGAAGCAATGGGTGTCCACCCTATCTATGCCTTTTATAATTTTATAAACTTCCATCAGGTTTTCTCTCAGCTTCTGATGCTCCAGAGAGAACAAGCAAAGTCTGTCTAACCTCTCCTTCCAGCAGATAATTTCTAAACGAGGGAACATTCTGGCAAATCTCTTCTGCACCCTCTCCAAAGCACTGCATCCTTCATGATTTGGGGCTATCAGAACTGCACACAGTACTCCAAACATGGCCTAATGGGAGTTCTGTAAAGCTGCATCATGACCTGTTGACTCATATACTCAAATGCCCCCAACTGACGAAGGCAGGCATACTATACACCCTCTTTACCACTGAAGGCGGGTCTGGACCCGAAACATCACCCATTTCTTTCTCTCCAGAGATGATGATGCCTGTCCCGCTGAGTTACCCCAGCATTTAGTGTCTATCTATTTGCTTGTGTTTCTACTTTCAGGAAACCATGGTCCAGGGTCAATCAATGGAGGTTCTGTTCTTTAATATGCTGTTTGATGCACACTGGAGATTATGTTTCATGAGCTGGTTCCGGGAGGAGACTTCCGGTGGTGCCATGGTATCTTAATAGACGCTGCACATAGCTCCACTCCCTAAAATTTGCGATTTTTCACGTTAAAACCGGGTCTACAGGTCGGGACTGATTTTAAAAACTTACCGGAGCCTCTGGACGTCCTGCTGATGACATCATCAGTAAGCGCTGTGAATTTAAAGGAGGCTTAATGCACTTTAAATGAAAAATTCTTCCCCTGGTAAGAGCACTCAGAGAACAGCTACAAAACATTCCCGGGGAAGCCAGCCGAAGCCTGCAGAACTTATTTCTGAAGCGGCTTCTGAAGAAAAGGTGCTTTTCGATATGACTACAAGATCTAAAACAGATTTGAAAAGCTGACGCTAAATATGACTTCTTGTAATCAGAATGTTATTGAGTCTGTGAAGGATTCGATTGGCACTATTAATAAACGAATTGACGATGTGAGAAATGAACTATCGGAAAGAATTGATAAGGGTGAAGAAGACACCACGAAGAGGTTCAGCGCTGTGCTGGACACTGTATCAACCTGTATGTTAACAATGCACGAGATGGAGGACGAGATGGCAAGAATGGTGGAGGAGATGAAGAAGGTGAGGTCAGAACAAGACCTTGCTACACGATGGATGGCGACTCAGCTGGCTAAAGTTTCAGACAAATGTCTGGATCTCGAGGCTCATTCGAGACGTCGTAACCTAAGATTAGTTGGTGTACCAGAGGGAGAGAGATAACATTTGCGAGTTCGCTGCGGCATTAATTAAAGAAGCTCTTAAGCTCCCTAACCTACCAAAAATTGAAGTAGCACACCGGGTTCCTAGATTCAAACACAAATCTCAGGATGGCTCAGAACGTACACGACAGATTATTGTGAAATTCCGGGACATTGCTGACGTGGAAGAGGTTATGAGAAATATCAAATATGGTGTGCCTCTGATGTATGGTGTAACTACTTTTAAAATCTTCAGGGATTATCCTTATGAAATCATGCAAAAGCGAAATCAGTTCTCCAAGGCAAAGCAGGCTCTCCAAGGACATAAGGAGGTCAGATATGGTGTTTACTACCCAGCTTGAATGCGCATTTCCTACAAAGAACAGCAAAAATCGTTCACAAATCCTGAGGAGGCGTACAAATATGCTCTAACCATCGTGGAACAGAAGGAGTAGCTGAAAAGGTTGGACATTTTGGACAGTCTCTCTCTTTACTATTGCACCCAGAATGGTGACACACTGCCCACAGAAGGAACTTTGTCTGGACGTCTTATCGGCGGAATGCTAACTCAAGGACACGCTCTGTTCCAAGAGAAGCTGGAAAAAGATAACCACCGAAAAGAAGAGCTCATCAACAGACTGGGCTTAGCTATTACTGTTGTATATGAGATCTAATGAATAACCTAAATGGTGTAGCATTAACATCCTTAACAATATTAACATAGAATATTAACATAGAAACAGTAATGAACGCTAATCAGAAATGCAGAAATGGGAATTTTCAAATTAACATTTTAATTTAACCTAATAATTCCCAAGTAGATTTATAACCGGGGTGTGAGGGGTAGAGGCGGGCTCCTGGCTCAGTTCCAGGAGCCAGAAATAGGTTAACTCCTTCAACCAACTGTTGTTGATTTCTGAGGTTCAAATATACGCTTAACACTTAGTAGATAAAAATGATAGTTATATCCAGAAATACCGAGGAAATGAACATATATTCTGTAAATGGGTACTATGCATCTGATTTTTAAACCGGTCCCGTTCCAGTATGTTATGATTAATTGAGGGAGCGGAGCTATTTGTTTGTTTTATATCGACACATAAGTCAATAAAATGCTTTTTCCCACTTACAGGCGGGTCACTTGTTATAGTGCCGACAAGCTGGGACACTGTATTCTCACGTATTAGATTTTTTAAATCATTTTCACATTTTCACATATGTGTTTTTTTTTATTCAAGGACTATCGCAAAGGGAATCTACTAACTGAACATTGTAGGGTAAATGATCCCTCTATATCTAAAGACCTGAGGTACGGATGCACCGCAAGACACACAGGTATTACATCTATTCAAAATGCAAGATGATAACCAAACTAAACTGGGAGGAATCTCATTTTGTAGTTGGAACGTTAGGGGTGTTAACAAACGCATTAAAAGGGGTAAGATTCCAGCTCAGCTGAAAGCATACAACACAGATATTGCTTTTTTACAAGAGACCCATCTTAACCTTCAAGACCAAGCTAGATTGAGGGCGAACTGGATAGGACAAACCTTTCACTCGTCATACTCGTCGAAATCTAGAGGAACGTCTATTATTATTCGCAAAGGCATTCCATTTAAACCCAAAACTACCTTAACAGATAAGGACGGGAGATATTTGATAGTTACCGGGGAGATCCATGCTGCCCCAATTACCTTGGTAAACATATATGCGTCCAACTTTGACAACCCGCACTTTTTCAATAAAATCTTGAATATAATTGCAGAATATAACTACCAAAATGTCATAATCGGTGGAGACTTTAACTGTGTCTTAGACACTCACTTAGATAAAGCCAATCAAAAACAAAGAGGTATTACGAAATCCAAAACTAGCGAACTTCTAAACATATACATAAAAAACACAAACATAACAGATGTCTGGAGGATTGCAAATCCGACCGGCAGGGATTACTCGTTCTATTCTATGGTACACAAGGCATATTCATGAATAGATTATTTCCTGGTGGATACAAAACTAATACCCCATACTTCTAAACCAAAACACCACACAAATACGATCTCAGATCACTCCCCAATAACTTTTTTTCTAAAAATGGAAGGAATGACTAAGAACAAATTGTTTTGGAGGTACAATCCTCACATTTTAAAAGACCTGCAAGGGTGTACATATTTAAAAGAGCAAATGGACCTTTTTTCGAAATAAATGACACGCCAGGCATATCACCTACACTATTATGGGAATCTTTTAAAGCATTCATTCGAGGCGTTATAATTTCATATCAAGTTTTTCAAAATAAGAAAAATAAGAATGAACAAAGACAGTTAGAAGAACAAATTAGACAACTAGACATAGAAAACGCTAAAGACCCCACTACGGATAAACATAATAGAATAATAATACTGAAATTCAAATTAAATAAATTATTATCAGAGAAAGTCATAAGATTATTACAAATTACAAGACAGGAACACTTTGAATTTGCGGATAAGCCCCACAAACCTCTGGCACGTCAGTTAAAAAACCGGGAAAAGGATCACACAATTTTAAAGATTACATCAGACAAAGGGAAAATATTGACCTTGCTGAGCGATATTAATAAAAGATTTGCACAATTTTATGAGAATCTGTATACATCTAAAACGATAATGGACACCAACAAAGTTACAGAGTTCTTGGATAATTGTAACCTTGCTAAATTAGAGTTGCAGCAACAAGAGGAATTGGGAGCACAAATCTCAAATAAGGAAATAGAAGAAACAATAATCTCATTAAAAAATGGAAAAACACCAGGTCCCGACGGATTTAGTAATGAATTCTATAAAAGTTGTTATGACATATTTACTCCTCGCCTACAGAAAATGTATACTTATGCCTTCAATGAACAAATACTATCTGAAACTAGCAGAATCCACGATCATACTAATACTTAAGAAAGATAAAGATGTGGAAGAACCTGGATCATACAGAGCTATTGCGTTGTTAAACACAGATCAAAAAATATTAGCGAAAATACCAGCCAGAAGACTAAGTAAATATCCTAGTAAATTAATACATCTGGATCAAACAGGGTTTATCCCTAAGAGACAATCATTTAATAATTTGAGACATCTGCTCAATATAATGCTTTCACACCAAATGGAAGATCAAAAATTATCAATCATATCGTTGGATGCAGAGAAAGCCCATTCGATCAGGTCGAATGGGAATATATGGTCAGGGTATTGCAAGAATTTAAACTGTGAAAGAATTTTATTCTATGGATTAAATTACTATATAATAATCCAACGGGCAGAATATTAACTAACAATAATTTATCTATGAAATTTCATTTGTCAAGGGGTAATAGACAAGGATGTTCATTATCACCTTTGTTATTTGGCCTCATAATTGAACCCCTAGCGGAAAGAATTAGAACTCATCCGAATATCCATGGATATAAAACTAAATATTCCAACAATAAAATATCACTATACACTGACGATGTACTATTGTACATCACAAAACCTCATATTACTATACCAAATATTTTAAAATTAATAGAGGACTTCGGATCATTCTCAGGATATAAAATAAATTGGAATAAAAGTGAAATCATGTCAATAAAACAGAAAGACTCTATGCATCTTTTACAGTTTCCTTTCAATATAGCTACGGAAGAATTTAAATACTTGGGCATCAAAATTACTAGAAGATATCAAGATATGTTTGACGAAAATTATAACCCACTACTTAAAAAACTATATAACCTGATTAAATTTTGGAAAACGCTTCCGATGTCTTTAATAGGCCGAATAAATGCCATAAAAATGATTTTTCTACCACAAATTTTATACCTGTTCCAATCTATTCCAATATATTTACCCAAAAAGTTTAAAAAAGAACTGGACTCAGATATCACAAATTTTATTTGGGATTATAAATCCCACCGAATACAAAGAGCTCATCTGAATAAACCCAAAGTAGTAGGGGGATTAGCACTCCCCAGCTTTATGTATTACTACTGGTCTGTAAATATCAGAAACATGATCCAATTGCTGGATAACTCTTCCCAGCAACCGGATTGGACAATTATGGAGAAAGAGGGTTGCTCTCCTTATAATATTGGAGCAATCCTTCTCTCTCCAATATCGATGAGTAATATAAATTACAACAATAATCCAATTATATACAGTACAATTAGAATGTGGAAACAAATAAAACACAATTTAAAATTAAGAAATGTATCTCTTTTATCTCCTATCGGTAAAAAACCCTCATTTAAAACTTCAACTATAGATAAAGCATTTATACAATGGGAAAGAGCTGGAATTCTTCAGAGATGTGTATGAATTGGGAAAACTATTATCATTTAAACAAATACAACTAAAATACAATTTGGGAAACAATCAGTATTTTAAATATTTCCAAATCTGTGACTATCAGAAAAAATACGCACAAGATCATCACAATATGCCTCCAGACTTACTGGAAGAAGTAATGAATATAAAGGCAGAATCAGCAAATCTAATATCATATATATATATTATATTATTCTAAATGCAGAAATACCAACAACAGATAGTATCAGGAGAGACTGGGAAAAATAATTAAGTATAAAAATTCCCAAAGAAAGGTGGGAAGAATATTTATTAAATGTGCATAAATGTTCAATTAATGTAAGACACACCTTAATACAATTTAAAATCTTACACAGATTATACTATTCAAAAATTAAAATAAGTAAACTTTTTCCCACCGTCTCACCTATATGTGATAAATGTCAATGTCAAGAAGCTAATATAGCACACTCATTTGTCTTTTGTACAAAAATCCAAACATTTTGGACTGAAATTTTTGAAATTTTCACAAAAATATTTAAAATAAAACTGACTCCAATAGCAGACTGGATTATCTTTGGGATATCGGAAGATAGCCCTGAATTAAATGTGTTTCAAATGACTCTATTTGAATATGGCTTAATAACTGGAAAAAAGCTAATCTTAAAATTCTGGAAAAATTCTCCTATACCAACAGTTAATACGTGGATTTCAACTATGTTTGAAACACTACACTTGGAAGATATGAGACTCCGACTAGCAGGAAAAACAGACTGTTTTTATAAGACGTGGTCTGCGTTTATAAATCTATCACAAGGATAAGGTGCAAGAATACCTCAAAAAAGTACCAGTGTCGGATCTTGGTAAAGGGGGGAAAAAAACTGTCGAGTTGGTCGATTCCTTTTGCGAGATGTTTATAATAAAGTAACTGGCTTTTCTTCTTTCTTTCTCTATCTTTCCCTTTATCTTTTGTTTTCCTCTCCAGGGTCTATCTCTTAATCTCCGGTCTCTAACTCTTCAAGGGTTTCCTTTCCCTCTGTCACACTTTGGTACTTTCACATCTCTTTTTCACCCTTCTACTTTCTTTGCTGGTATTTCTCTCTCTTTTCTCTCTTTTCTAAAGCCTTAAAAAAAAATTAAGGGGTACAATGACTGTAATAAAATATAAGGGATGTACACTGATGTAACTTACAGTACCTCTAATAAATAAAGATATTTAAAAAATATATATATATATTTTTAAAAGAGCTGGTTCCGAGTGACATTACAATGTTTCCACTCACATCAACTGTGAGGGAGGTCATTTGGCCCATAATTGTCCTTTTAGAACAATCAATTAATTATCTTTCCCCACTCTTTTCCCTCAGCCCCGAAAATTATTTGCTCTCAACTGCTCACCTATTTGCTTTTGGAAGCCTTGATACACACTTTTTTATTTAATGTACTTGTTAACATGTAGGTAGCTGATTATTGCTCGTGCAGTTAGCTATTGTCCTTGTATAATCAGTTTAGTACTTTGGCTCTGGGATTAGTTTTCTTCGTTGAGAGCTTTTCCTGGTGTTATCGCACAAGTACTTTGCGTTTTAATTGTAATTTTCAGTTCACATGCAGTTTCCACAAGGAAACATTACTTCCATGTCTGATGAAAGTAAGACTGCATCCCCTGATCACTAAACCACTCGCAATGGGACCAGCGTCACTTGAACTTACTTGACCATGATCTTAAATAACTTAATGGGGTTCAAGGAAAGAGCGTTCACCTCACGGCCCCGTTTCCACCAATCTTTCCACCACCACGCACAAGAAGCACAAGAAGTGACAAGATGTACACCATTGTATGCAGATGCCGAGAAATGTGTTCAGCTTGATGTGGACTCGATAAGAAGAATAACTTAATATAGTCTTCTTCAAAGCACTCAGCTTTGCTATATATTTTTCAAATCTGAAATTCCTCTTCCTTGGAATAATTCTTGTAAACTTCTGTCATAATTTTTCTCTGGCCTTCATCTGCTTCCAAACATTGTGTGGCCAGGGTGGTGTACAGTTCTCATGCTGTGGCCTAAACAAACTTTAGTGCAGAAGGTTCAACATGACCTAATTTTGATACTCTATGCCTCTGTTTGTGAAAACAAGGATTCCATACGCTTTACTAACTGCACTCCCCAACATGTCCTGTCTCCGTGAAAGATTTATGTGCTAAAACATCGAAAACCTTCTTGCACCTTCTTTAGAACTGCGCAATTTAGCCCACTTTCTCCAGTTTTTACTCTAGCGGGTGTCAGGGGTTACGAGGAGAAGGCAGGAGAATGGGGTTATGAGGGAGAGATCGATCAGCCATGATTGAATGGCTGAGTAGACTTAATGGGCCAAATGGCTTAATTCTGCTCCTATCACTTATGATCTTATGAGCGCACTTTCCCCAGGGAATCTGGACTCAAACTCAAGATACGTCACAGTGGACAATGGGAATCCATGAAGTTTCAAGGTAAGTCTGCTCATAATCCCATTTACTATAAACGTCGTACATACATTATTACTTAAATCTATGTTGATGGTTTTTATACATAGAAGAACGGTAATAATCTTGACTGTCGGGTGCTGTGCCATTTACTGTCATTGGCATAGCCCAAGCTAAATCAGCGATCAGTCAATTGCTAGACTATACGAATACCCTGCTTGCTTGGGAACATGGTACAGAACTCAGTGGCACAGCTGGTAGAGCTGCTGCCTCACAGAACCAGAGACCCAGGTTCGATCCTGACTTTGGTGCTGTCTGTGTGGATTTTGCCCATTCTCCCTGTGATCCTGTGGGTTTCCTCTGGATACTCTGGCTTCCTCCCTCATTCCACAGCCCCACAGGTTTGTAGCTTAATTGACCTCTGTAAATTGCCCTCAGTGTGTGGAGAGCGGATGAGACAGTGGGATAACATAGAATGGACCTGAATGGGTAATCGATGGTTGGACTCGATGGGCTGAAGGGCCTGCTTCCATGCTGTATCCCTCAACTAGAGTAAACTAAAACATACCGAACAGCTCCAAATTTGAAAGGTGCTGAAACAAACTCTCCTTAAAAAATCTACTCAATAACCTTGCCCATCAGAGCATCTGAAGAAGGGTCTCGCAGGGAAACATCACCCATTCCTTCTCTCCAGATGTGCTGCTCGTCACTCTGAGTTATTCCAGCATTTTTGTGTCTTTCTTCAGAGCATTAAGAGAGTAAACTTCAGTTGCCCAAATATCCATGAAAACAATCCACTTCCTCTCTCCTTTCTCTTGTTTTGCTTTCTGTTAATGATAACTGCAGAAATATTGTGGACTCAAGATTCTGATGTTGATCATTTTGCATCTGGATGAGTCTGTCAGTGAGCCATGACCAGAAAGGTTCAAGCAACACACTGAGGCTATGCCGAGGCATAGAATGAGATCATCGCCTGTTTCTCATCATGCCCACAATTATTTTCTATTCGCTTAACAGCAAAAAAAATATTGGGCACAGCGTAAGAGTTGTTGGATCAATATAAGCTACTCCATACCTCTGGTGTAGATCAATTGAAACCACATCGCTCTTCTATGCATCTGACCTAATTTGCAGGGTGTGCACAATGTTGCAGGGGGAACACAATGTGAGCCTGTGGAAGCGTTAGCTGATGAGAGGAGAGGCTCAAGCAACAGCTGAAGGCCGCTGGTTATTTTCAAGAGCTCGTTGCACATTGGAAAGTAGAAATCCACTTAGCATTGGGAAGCCAATTCCTGTTCGTATTTAGCTGCGAGAATGATTGATCCCTCTGTCGGTTGTCTCATACATCTGCGGAGAGAACGTTGTTTGCATGGTGAGACGGTGCCTTTACAGCGCGGAAACAGGCCCTTCGGCCCACCGAGTCCGCGCCGACCAGCGATCCCCGCACATTAACACTACCCTGTACACACAAGGGACAATCTTACTCTTGTACCAAGCCAACTAACCTACAAACCTGTACGCCTTTGGAGTGTGGGAGGGAACCAAAGATCTCAGAGAAAACCCACGCGGTCACCGGGAGAATGTACAAACTCCGTACAGACAGCACCTGTAGTCAGGATCGAACCCGGGCCTCTGGCGTGGTAAGGCAGCAACTCTACCAATGAGCCATCGTACCGCCCATAGTCAATGTTTTAAAGCAAATGGAGCTGGGTAACCCTATAACACATGGACTTCACTTACTCATGGTGTAAGTTGGCCACAATCCTTGCATCACATGGTGTGGTTCTGTATCTGAATTCCATGCCAGGCAGTTGGACTAAGTCGTGTATTTGCGCTTGGTGAGCCTGTGGCAATTGCATTGTCTCTTCATTGTCTTCTCATGCTTTGCTAAATCTCTCAACACTTTTAGCAGGAAAATCACAGATTTGCTTCATGATCAATGCTCTTTGTCATTAAGGGCAGAGCCAATGAGCACTGATTGAGGCACACCTACCATTAGGTCAAAGGTCATAAATGATAGGTGCAGAATTAGGCCATTCGGTCCATCAAGTCTGCTCCACCATTCAATCATGGCTGAACTATCTCTCCCTCCTAACCCCTTTCTCCTGCCTTCACCCCATAACCCCTGACACCTGTACTAATCAAGAATCATTCTATCTCGGCCTTAAAAATATCCATTGACTGTCATATGCTGAGAGAATGCAGCAACTGGGCTCGTACACTCTGGAGTTTAGAAGGATGAGAGTGTATTTCATTGAAACATATATGATTGTTAAGGGCTTGGACACGCTAGAGGCAGGAAACATGTTCCCGATGTTGGGGGAGTCCAGAACTAGCGGCCACAATTTAAGAATAAGAAGTAAGCCATTTAGAACGGTGACGAAGAAACACTTTTTCTCACGGAGAGTTGTGAGTCTGTGGAATTCTCTGCTTCAGAGGACGGTGGAGGAAGGTTCTCTGGATGCTTTCAAGAGAGAGCTAGATAGGGCTCTTAAAAATAGTGGAGTCATGAGATATGGGGAGAAAGCAGGAACGGGGTACTGATTGGGGATGATCAGCCATGGCCTACTCCTGCACCTATTGTCTATTGTCCACTCTATTCAAGCCTTTCACTGTTTGGTAGATTTCATTATTTGCAGTCACTTACTCAACATGCCAACATGGTGGGCATTTTTCCTTTGTTTTCCTTTAGGATGTCCCAGTATTGCTGAATGCTTGGAAAAGGTTTCTGTACAGTCAAGAGGAAGTAATTCTCCCAGATATCTTGTTAGGTCACTATTCCAGCCAGAGATCCGTGCATAAGCTCTGCATAGTTCAAAGAAGTTCAACTTCTTCAGCAAATCTGCACTGAATTTGGCGAGAGCAGAATTAGATTAGAATGGAATGTGAGAGAGTATTTTTGTTTAACAGATACAGCATGGAAACAGGCCCTTCGGCCTATCGAGTCTGTGCCAACCAGCGATCACACTATTTCTATCCTACACACAAAGAGCAGGTTACAGAGGCTAATTAACCAACAAATCTGCACGTCTTTGGAATGTGGGAGCACCCAGAGGAAACCCACGCAGTCACGGGGAGAACGTACAAACTCCATACAGACAGCACCCGTAGACAGGATCGAACCCGGGTCTCTGGCGCTGTAAGGCAGCAACTCTGTTGCAGCACCATTGTAGCATTGTTGGCTCAAGTTCCATGAGCATAGTAAGCAACTACTATATTTCTAACTGAATTAATTGTTGTCAGCATATTTTATACTGGTGGCTTTGAACTTGCATGTCCCATGCATGGGTCTATTAGCACTATTGAAGATTGAGGTGCACATTTAACTGCAATAGGCTTCACATGGCCACTGCTGGGCTTTTAGTCTATTCACAAGCATATGTAGTCTTAATATTTGGAAGAGGCTAAGCTTGTATGTTCACACCGTTACATGAGGGCACCAACAGTTCAATGAAGACATCAGTCTTCTCCTCGTGGGCTGGTTCCTGATATTCTAACGCGTGTTTTCATTATGTTTTTTTTAATGAAATGAAAACTTCATGAAGCCTCTAGTACGTCAAAACAAGACAAAGAATTCCCCTCGAAAAATACCAGTAGAGTACTGCAGCATGTATTAACAGGCGAAGGTCTCGATCTTCACCCCTTCCAGCCCATATTCAGAGCTTTCATTGTCCGCCCCTCAGATCCACCTTCAACATGTTGATCATGCCTATGATCCGAGTGAACATTGGCAGTTTTAATGCATTCACCAACAAGCCAACAAAGTGTTGAGAAGCTGCTGAGGAGATTGAGGTGGGAAAGCAGACAGTGTAAGTAGACAGTGTAGAAGTATAAATGATGAGCATGTAACCACCGCCAGCAGAGTTAAGGGCCTGTCCCACTTTCACGACCTCTGCCGAGTTTTCCCTTGACTCATACTCGCAACATGGTGGTCACAAGGTCGTAGGAGGTTGTAGGTAGGTTGTAGGTAGGTTGTAGGTAGGCTGTGATGCTAGTCGTAGGTACTCGTAGCATGAAGTAGGTTTGGCCATTTTTCTAGCCCGATGAAAAAACAGTTGTGAATTAGGTCGTGAAAGTGGGACAGGCCCTTTAGAGGAGAATCCAACGTGTGGTGGAATCTAAAATACAAGGCCACAGCTGTGAAAAGTGATGCTAATAATTCAGAAGTCCAACATTGGGGCACAAGAGATTAGAAAATGTTTTAGAAAATGGATTGGAAATAATGTCTTTGCTGAGGGCACGGACTTGTATTTTTAATTAGCAAAGAATAGTAAGATTGAACGAGAACTTACCAGTTTGAAGGTTGATCTTTATTTTATGAGGAGTCGAAGTGAGGGATTTCGTGAAGAGCCCGCCGGCGCGCATGCTCGACATACTTCAAAGTAGCGGCGTGGAATCACAGAAACCAACAATAGAAATGACTTCGCATAGTAAGATTGAAGTGACTAAGATTACCAGATGAAGGTGACTGAGGGTTGGGCGAGGAGGGCACGAAATCCCTCACTTCGACTCCTCATAAAATAAAGATCAACCTTCGAACTGGTAAGTTCTCGTTCAATCTTACTATTTCATTTCGGAGTCACGTGAGTGACTTCGTGAAGACTTCAAAGCTTCTGTGATTACACGCCCTGGACCACGTCCATGCTGACACACCACTACCAGGGATGAATGGGAGGAACAAACTTGCTCAATAGTTCATACTGCAAAACAAGAGCATATTTATTAATAACAAATCAAAACCCCTCATGCGGGGACATCTCCACGTTCTGAACCTGCATTCAGCACGGCTTCTGCGAACTGTAGAGGAGCAGCAACAGGCTTGTTATAAAAACGCTGGAACACAGCTTCATTAGCCCATCCTGCTGTGGCGAGAATTTGGTCCATGGGCACCTCCATGACCCTCGCCGCTGACGTCGATGCAGCCCTGGTGGAATGAGATTTGAACACATTAGTGTCGATACCTGACTTACCCAAGACGACTCGAAGCCACCTGGATATCGTCTGGACTGTCACTCGATGATGAGGTCTCTTATGAGTGACAAGCAGGTATCTCTCCATTCCTCTGATGAGTGCTGTCACCTTGACAGAGTGGCGGATATGTGAGGCTAAACATAGCCTAGCATCTGCGGGGTATGCCGGGAACTTCAGCTGCAGCCCTGTGCACCCAGGTCTATGCTGCTTTAGTAGCTCGTCAATGAAAAAGACTACTTCTGTAGGGATAGAAGTCATTCTGTCGACACGAAGTTTGTGTAGTGTCTGTACCCTCTGAGCTGAAGTCAGCGCTAGTAACATCACCAGCTTCATGGTGAGTTGGTCCAGTTGGAGCCCTTCCATGGGAGACCACGTCCTGAGCAGGGTTAATACGTCCCTGACATCCCAGGTGATATTATAGCGTGGTGTATGCGGATTCATATTGAATATACCCCGCATGAGTCTGGATACTAGCCTGTTGGATCCTACCCCAATATTGAGGTAGAATGATAGCGCACTTCTGGCGCTGTTGATGGCACTGTAACTTAAGTGTTCATCATGGTGCAACCCCGCGAGGAATTCCAGGACGTCGGTTATTGTCACGTCATCGTACGTGATGCGAGAGCGGCTGCAGTAGGCTTCCCACTTCTTAATATGCGAGCGGTATCTTCGCCTTGTGGACTCTCGACACGACGCCCCGATGGTATCCATGGTCCGAGCCGAGAGGCCGTATTGGACTAACGGCCTGTTCAGAACCTGCAAGCCAACAGATTTAAATAGCCGTAGCAGGGATGTGGCTCCCCTGAGACAGGGTGAGTAACCAATTGTGGGCAACCCTTCAAAAGGACCCAAGGTTCGTTGAGCATGTCAAAGACCACCGGATACCAAGGCTGTGTGGGCCAGTCGGGTATAATAAGGATGCCCTTGGCAGCATCTGCCTGAATCTTTTGCAATACCCGACTGATGAGGCAAAACGGGGGGGAAGGCATAGAAAAACCAATTCCCCCAGTCCAGCGAGAATGCATCTAGCGCTATTGCCCCAGGATCTGGTTCCCATGAAACGTAGGTTGGTACCTGATGGTTCAACCGTGACGCAAAAAGGTCAATGTCCGGTTTACCAAATTTGGCTGTGACTTTAGAAAAAGTCTCAGGATGCAACATCCATTCAATATTGTCATTAAATTTGCGTGACCTGGTGTCCGCCACAGTATTAAGCTCACCTGGCAAATAGGTAGCTGAAATCCAAATGTCTCTTTGAACACACCAGAGCCAAATTGAGTTAGCCAATTTGTCACACGAACCTGACCTGGTACCACCCATATGGTTTAAGTATGCCACTGCTGTGGTGTTGTCTATTTGGAGATGGACATGTGCTCCAACAAGCTTGGAACAATACGCACGAAGTCCGTGGAATGCTGCCAGCAACTCCAAATAGTTAATCCCTTGAGTCAACAACATCGTCGATTCAAGGGTGTCCCATCTGCCCCCACAACTAGAGCAATTATCCGTGGCTCCCCAGCCATTGGAGCTTGCATCAGTCTGCAAATATACCACCGGATTAGCCTCCCTGATAGGCTTGAATGAGCTGCTAATGTGACACACCCACCATTGCAACTCATTTATCGCTTCGGGCGGCAGCTGCATGGACCGATCCTAATGACCAGCGTTTTGTTTTAACGCAGCAATTTTAGCTCTTTGCAAATTCTGATAATGCAAAGGTCCATATCGCGCTGCCGGAAACAAAGCTACAAGCTTCCCAATTATTGTAGCTGAATGCCGAATCGATGGTATATTGGTGCGGATTAAATCTAGACACACCTGGGTAACCTCCTCAATCTTGTTAATTGGAATGGTAACCCTCATGCTCATAGAGTTCACCGTGAACCCTAGGTAATTAATCACCTGGGCAGGGCAGAACTTTGATTTCTCTGGATGGACAATAAACCCTAATTGTTGAAATATATTGACAGCAGCTGCAACACCCTGTTCAGCCAATTCCAGGGTGTGGCCCACAATTAAGATATCATCTAAGTAGGCCATAACTATATGGTGTCGTTGTCTCAAATAAGCCATAATTGGTTTCACTAATTTAGTGAACAATCTAGGGGCTGTGGTGAGCCCATTAGGCAAAGCCTTGTACTGCCAGAGTTGCCCCATCCAGATGAATTTCAAAAACCTTCTGTCGTATTTCTGGATGGATACTGAATAATATGCGTCTTTCAAATCGATGCATGCCATAAAGCAACCATGAGAAATCAATGATTTGGCTGTTTCAAACGTATCCATTTTAAAATGAGTATATGTTACAAAAGTATTCAAACGGGTTAGATCAATAATGACACGACAACCTCCATCCTTCTTAGGACCGCTCTCTCAATCACTCCCTTCTGCTCAAGACTTAAAAGTTCCTTGTAGCCTGCTGCCTGTTCTGCAGCAGATAATTTAAACGTTCGACCGGGCATGTGCTGGGATGGAGGAATGTCGCCATTAATAAACTCAATTTTATGCCCCTGAATATTCTGCAACACATACTCGTCACCAGTAAAATTACCCCATGCACCCAAAAACAACCGAAGGCGACCACCAACATGTGAAGTTAAACAAAGAGAAAAGAGAGAACCAGACCCCCTCACCTCCGTGGTTACCGGCGGTCCTTGACACGCGTGGGTGGACGTGGAGGTGCTGGGTTGGCTTGAGGGCGCGGCGTCTTCGTTTTCCACCAGGGTCTCTGCCGACCCTGTCCTAAAAAAGACCCCTGGTGCTGGGTCTGATGTTGCTGTCGTTGTGGAGCTTGAGGGTGGGTCCTCGTCGAGGTACTAGCAGACCCTCGTGATCGAATGTATGGAGACTTTGAGCCTGACGGTGCGGGGGCACTCTGAGAGCGCATGATCCCCACCGTTTTGGCTTGTTCGTAAAGCTCTTTGACTCTCTTCGAGAGGTCCTCCCCAAAGAGCTGACGGGGCGGGGGCGGCGGCGGTGGCTTGCACAATCCTGCAAACTTCGGATTGAGCGCTGGGCGGATGCTGGTTTTGCGAAACCCGTAGATTTCGTGCTGGGTCGCGCACAGGAGGGCCAGAGCATCTTCCTGGTCCAAATTCAGTTCGTCCCCGTCCACCGACCGCGCAAAGGCGGTAATACCGGCCGTGAGGAGCTTCAGGATCCGCTGCAATTTTACCTCTTGTTGACGGATAGCCGCACTGATGTTGCCCCATATCGGCGTATTGACCACAGGCACGTTGAGGGAGTTGCAATTGGATGGAGCCTTGTGACGGCTCATTGCCTGAATGAGGACTTCTTCCTGTAGTTGCTGGTTGTTAAGAACGTCCACAGTGGCTGCCAGCTTTTCGTTTAAAGGAAGTCCAGATGAATGTGGGGCCGCAAATTTGGTCGCCACATCCAGAAGATCCTCCGCTGGCACCTCCAACGGAGATGGTATGGGATCCACCAAAACCTCCTCCTCCTGCTGCTCCAGGCTGATGACGACGCCCTGTGCCTGTTGCTGCCCTGCTGTTGTTGACTTTGAAGCAGGAGCTCCAGCAGCCGCTCCATACGGTCAATACGCCCTTCACCCTGAACACTCAGGTGGTCGGATTCCTCCGGCTCTGAAAAGAAAACCGGGCTCCTATCATCGGCCCGCACCTCATCGAGGCCCTGCCGGTGCCGGTAGTTGTCGCTAACAGCCGCCGAGGCGAAACTGTGCGATGCCCGCGCGGGCGTGTTCAACCGCCTCCGTTTAGCGGGAGCTGAAGCCGCTGCCACTAAGGGCACTTGCGGCGTGGTGTCGGCACCAGCCGAAGCATGGCTGCCTGAAGCCCGCGCAGGCTTGCCGGCTGCCCACATCGTGGACTTTTCCGACGCATGGTCTCGCCCACCCATCCATGGGGGGCTCGGCGACCGTGACGAGACCCGACTCAACCGACCCGTCCCGGCGTCGAGAGTCGTGGTGTGCCGGCTGGACCTCACAGCCGCCCCTGGTCTCGCCCTGGAACCTGACCGCACCTCCGTGTCAGGCAATGCCTTAGCCCTGGTAGGGTTAGGTTTCTGGGCTCCTGCCCTTCTCCTACTCGGAGGGCTGAGTGGAACAGGCCGTGCAGCCGCACGCACCCTGCTCGAGGTCGCCAGCGAGCCCGCTGACGACCTGACTGCCATGGCAGGGTCCCCCTGCTCTGGCGGCACACCACACTCCTCCTCGTCGAACTCCTCCGAGCTGTGGTGTGCTGGTGGATCTGGACCTGTAACCACAGGGCTTACCCACATCTCCGCCTGAGTCCCGGCCTGCGTTGCAGGTACTGCCGATGGTAAAGGCCCCGGAACTGTTGACCGGCGAACTCATCCTGACGTCCTCCGGCCCTTGGAACTCCCATCCATGTCCTTGCTGCAAGACATAACCAACAACAAGGACCACCAACTAAAGGTAGAATACTCACCTCCGTGGCCCCTTATGAAGGGCTGGCGAGGAGCGCGCTCCACCGCCAGCCGTCGCAGCAACGCGGTACGACGATATGTCGAGCATGCGCGCCGGCGGGCTCTTCACGAAGTCACTCACGTGACTCCGAAATGAAATTGGGAAGTGTTGGAAACATGATCAAAGAGCTGAAGAAGGGTTTCGGCCCGAAACATTGCCAATTTCCTTTGCTCCATAGATGCTGCCTCACCCACTGAGTTTCTCCAGCATTTTTGTCTACCTTCGATTTTCCAGCATCTGCAGTTCCTTCTTAAACAAAGAGCTGAAGCGTTTTTTCTTGTTTATTGTATTGTTTACGGTGTACTATGCTTACATATTCTGTTGTGCTGCTGCATGTAAGAATTCCATTGTTCTATCTGGGACATATGACAATAATACAGTCTTGACAATCGTGACACTTAAACTAAGCAACTACAGTAAATACGTGATAACAGCAGGTGACAAAGTCACAGATAGTGGTTTTGGGATCACAGACAAAGTCACGGATAGTTTTGAGATCAGAAGGAGAGGAAGAGGTAGGCAAAATCTATGGAGATGATAGAAGTAATCTAGTTGATGAAGTGGTTATGAAGAGGCAGTGGAATAGAGGCTCAAGCAGCACTGCACGATTGTACATATCCTGACCTGACCTGTGGCTGTCTCAGGTTAATGAATCAAACGCCACAGACGAGACATCTCTAATTATCCAAGCCTTACTGTTGATTATGCAGGAGGATTAAAGAATGGTAGACAGAATGGAGAGGCTGAGTATTTTTCTAAATGCTGAGAGTTGCAAAAGTGTTTGTGTTCAGAGTGACCTGGGTACCTTTATACACCTGAGTCTGTGGAAGGGTCTTGATGTATCACAATATTGCTCTTAGGGCTAACGGAATCAAGGGATATGGGGAGAAAGCAAGAATGGGGTACTGATTTTGGATGATCAGCCATGATCATATTGAATGGCGGTGCTGGCTCAAAGGACCAAATGGCCTACTCCTGCACCTATTTCTCTACGTTTCTATGTTTCTATGAAACGTCGCCTATTCCTTTTCTCCAGAGATGCTGCCTGACCTGCTGAGTTACTCCAGCTTTTTGTGTCTACCTTCGGTTTAAACCAGCTTCTGCAGTTCCTTCCTACACTTTTATGCACAAATGATTACAAGTTAATATACAGTTCAGCATGCAATTTTAAAGCTTTCTCCACAGATTTGAGTGCGGTAGCGGGAGCCATCTTTCTATAATTATGATTGAAGTTTACCTTGTGCGCAAGTCTTCTCTTCCTGCCTACAGAAGGGCTTATTTGAGATGGAGAAAGTTCAACAAAGGGTCACCAAGTTGATTTCTCAGATGTCTCATGAGGAAGAATGAAGCTGGCAAGTACTGTATTCCTGAGTTTAGAAGAATGAGAGGCAATGTCATTGAAAATTCTGTAGGGTCTTGACAAGGTAGATGTGACATTAGTGTTTCATTTGGCTGGGATGTTTAGTACCAGGAATCATAGTCTCAAAATAAAGGGTCAATTCATCTGAAGAATTTGAGATATTGTGGATATTGGGTGTTGTGCAGAGTGTTGCGCAGAGTGTTGCTGAACTAAAAGATGAATCCTGCTTCTATTTCTCATGTTCAAGCACATGGTGACAACATTCTAATCAATGGAGGTGGCTGGAACCTTGTCTTCAGTTCTTATCGAGCAGTTAATGCCAACTTTCCTGATAATTTTGCCAAAGAACAGGATGTAAATTCTCCCGAAGAGAAGGATGAAGATAAACATAGAAACATAGAAACATAGAAAAATAGGTGCAGGAGTAGGCCATTCGGCCCTTCGAGCCTGCACCGCCATTCAATGTGATCATGGCTGATCATCCAACTCAGTATCCCGTACCTGCCTTCTCTCCATACCCCCTGATCCCTTTAGCCACAAGTGCCACATCTAACGCCCTCTTAAATATAGCCAATGAACTGGCCTCAACTACCTTCTGTGGCAGAGAATTCCAGAGACTCACCACTCTCTGTGTAAAGAATGCTTTCCTCATTTCGGTCCTAAAGGAATTCCCCCTTATCCTTAGACTGTGACCCCTTGTTCTGGACTCCCCCAACATCGGGAACAATCTTCCAGCATCTAGCTTGTCCAACCCCTTAAGAATTTTGTAAGTTTCTATAAGATCCCCCTTCAATCTTCTAAATTCCAGCGAGTACAAGCCGAGTCTATCCAATCTTTCCTCATATGAAAGTCCTGACATCCCAGGAATCAGTCTGGTGAATCTTCTCTGTACCCCCTCTATGGCAAGGATGTCTTTCCTCAGATTTGGAGACCAAAACTGTACGCAATACTCCAGGTGTGGCCTCACCAAAACCCTGTACAACTGCAGTAGAACCTCCCTGCTCCTATACTCAAATCTTTTCGCTATGAATGCTAACATACCATTTGCTTTCTTCACTGCCTGCTGCACCTGCATGCCTACTTTCAATGACTGGTGTACCATGACACCCAGGTCTCGTTGCATCTCCCCCTTTCCTAATCTGCCACCATTCAGATAATAGTCTAACCTCATGTTTTTGCCACCAAAGTGGATAACCTCACATTTATCCACATTATACTGCATCTGCCATGCATCTGCCCATTCACTCAGCCTATCCAAATCACCCTGCAGCCTCCAAGCATCCTCCTCACACCTAACTATACCCCCCAGCTTGGTATCATCTGCAAATTTGGAGATGTTGCATTGAATTCCCTCGTCCAAATCATTAATATATATTGTAAATAGCTGGGGTCCCAGCACTGAGCCTTGCGGCACCCCACTAGTCACTGCCTGCCATTCTGAAAAGGACCCGTTTACTCCTACCCTTTACCTCCTGTCTGCTAGCCAGTTCTCTATCCACATCAATACTGAACCCCCAATACCGTGTGCTTTAAGTTTGTATGCTAATCTCTTATGCGGGACCTTGTCGAAAGCCTTCTGAAAGTCTAGATATAACACATCCACTGGTTCTCCCTTATCCACTCTACTAGTTACATCCTCGAAAAATTCTATCAGATTTGTCAGACATGATTTACCTTTCGTAAATCCATGCTGACTTTGTCCAATTATTTCACCACTTTCCAAATGCGCTGCTATTCCATCTTTAATAACTGACTCTAGCAGTTTCCCCACTACCGATGTTAGACTAACTGGTCTGTAATTCCCCGCTTTCTCTCTCCCTCCTTTTTTAAAAAGTGGGGTTACATTAGCTACCCTCCAATCCTCAGGGACTACTCCAGAATCTAAGGAATTTTGAAAAATTATCACTAATGCATCCACTATTTCTGTGGCTACCTCCTTGAGTACTCTGGGATGCAGACTATCTGGCCCTGGGGATTTATCGGCCTTCAATCCGTTCAATTTACCCAACACCACCTCCCGGCTAACCTGGATTTCACTCAGTTCCTCCATCTTATTTGACCCCAGTTCCACTGCTATTTCTGGCAGATTATTTATGTCTTCCTTAGTGAAGACAGAACCAAAGTAGTTATTCAATTGGTCTGGCATGTCCTTGTTCCCCATGATCAATTCACCTGTTTCTGACTGCAAACCCTTTCACAGCAAATATGAACTTGCATACATAGCGAGGAAGACAAATGCAATGTTAGCATTCATTTCTAGAGGACGAAAATATTAAAGCAAGGATGTAATGCCGGTGCTTTATACGGTACTGGTCAGGTCACGTTTGGAATATTATGAGCAATTCTAGGCCACTGCTGCCGCTTCAACGCTGCCGCTTCACGCCCCACTTCACGCGTCCGTCCCGTCCCTCGGTCCACAACACTGCTGAGTCCTATCCTGAGGCCTCTTTGGACCTGGACCTCAGACCTGGACCTCAGCAGATGGTTCCGTCGGCCGCTCCGATGACCCGGGCTCCGACCCACGAGGCCCGGTTCCTCCAACCCACGGGGTCCTGGCTGGGCTCCGACCTGGGCTTCTACGTGGCGAACCCGGATGCATCGAGACCGCGGTGCCTCGATAAAGGCCTCCGGTCGCGTTCCCAGTCCACAGCCGCGGCCCGGCCGGAAGCCTTCTGTACGGGTGTACAGATTAATATGGGTGTCAGGGCTTATGGCCCCGTTTGAATGGTAGAGTAGACTTGACGGGCCGAATGGTCTAATTCTGCTCCCATAACGTATGAATTTATGGACTTCACAAAATCGATGCTCTCACTGAGGTTTTAATAACATGCTGTACAAACTTTTCACTGTATCTTGGTCCACATACCGATAATAAATTAAACTAAAACTAACATGCCCTGCATTGCCATGGAGTCAAATCACTCATGCAAACTGTAGGATAAATCAATAGCTAGATTCCTATTCCTTTAAGTAGATTTTTAAAAACAAATTAAACTGTTTTGTCCTGGCAATAATAGATAACGTGGACAAACATAAGACATCAGAGCAGAATTAGGCCATTCGACCCATCACGTCTGCTCTGCCATTCAATCACGGCTGATCTATCATTCACTCTCAATCCCATTTTCCTTCCCTCTCCCCGTAGCCTTTGACACCCGTACTAATCAACCCTTGCTAATTTAGATCAAGATGCCCCTTTACCATTCTTGAATTTCTTCCCTGCTACTTTGTACTGAGATTTTTATTCTTTTTCATGGTGGAGCTCTTAAAAGTGCTATCCCACAATTTCACATGTTTTGTGAGCTAGATGCAGATGCAATCACAATTTTTTGTTTAAGGCTGTGGGGGGGGGGGGGGGGGGGGGGGGGGGGAGGGGGGTAGTGGGGGTTGAGGCCACACGAGAGTTCAGCCCATTGTGAGAATCCATTTATCCCGCAACATGTGCAGGAAGGAACTGCAGATGCTGCTTTAAGCCGAAGATAGTAGGGAAGAGATTGAAATTTTTTTCGCCTTCCATCACAGTGAAGAATGTGGAGGAGTCACTGTGGTGGATGTTTATGTTAAAATGTCTTTTGTGTGATTTGTTGCTTTTTTATGGAATGACTGTATGGCAAATAAAGTATGATTATTATTATGATGCAGATAGACACAAAATGCTTGAGAAGCATCTCACCCTTTCCTTCTCTCCACCTAAGCAGCCTGTCCTGCTCAGTTACTTCAGCTTTTTGTGTCTCTCCCACAACATTATTCTTTGACTTATGCCATTAAAACCTCAGTGAGAGCATCGATTTTGTGAAGCAACAAAGTAGGGACATGACAAACCAGTTAGTTACGGTGGGTCCCTGTGGGCCGGCTTCCGGTAATTCTTCCGCTGTGTTCAGTTTGACTCCATACGGATGGTGAAACTTGTCTCAACAGTCTCTGCTGAGTACAGTCAGTGCGGAGAGAGCACGAGAGATCGGTTTATGAACAGTCAGTAAGAAGATTGGATTAACCAACACCAACACTGGAAGGGAAGAAACTCTCCAGGGATCCTTACATTCTTACATTTCTTCCCTTAGACTATATTTTATGGTGGAGTTCATGAAAAAAGGTTATCCTCTGATCTTATAAGAAATATGATAACTAGCATATGAAATTATCCCCGCAAGTAAATGCTTAACACTCACCACACTTATCCAAAGTCTTTTTCACCTCTTAAGGGCACTGTTTCCCTTGAATCAGAGGAGAATAATCCAAATGTGTAGGAAGGAACTGCAGGTGCTGGCTCACACTGAAGATAGACACAAAATGCTGGAGTAACTCAGCGGAACGGCAACATCGCTGGATTGAGGGAATGGGTGATGTTTCAGATCGAGACCTTGAACTTCATCCTCTTTTATGTCTTGTTTTCACACCTTACCCTTCCATATCTCTGTGTCTACCCTCCCCTGACTCCCAGTCACCCATTCCTCTATCCAGGGATGCTGCTTGTCCCGCTGAGTTGTTCCAGAATTTTTCCAAATGTTACAAGGTGCACTGTTTTATATTGCACAGGATGAAGTCAGGCATCACAACATACGAGTTGATGTCTAATCTTAAATTACAGAATGTTGAAAATCCTCCTCAGGTACCATAATCTTTTAAGACAGGGACCATATATTCCATTCCATCTGTACGTGACGCCAACTCCTATGTTGCGGTGCCTGACTGCAGGCATTACTGATACAGTAACGTTTGCCTCAGTTCAGGGCAAAATAACAAAAATAAAGTTTTAAAAGTCTGCAATGAATGAAATAATGATTACTGCAGGGAACCACTGGTACGGGATATTTTAGTTTGGGATATTTTTAGTTTCGAGATACAGCGCGGAAACGGGCCTTTTGGCCCACTGAGTCCGCACTGGCCAGCAATTCCCGCACATTAACACTATCCCACACTAGGGACTATTTACATTTTTATACCAAAGCAATTAACTTACAAACCTGTACGTCTTTGGAGTGTGGGGGGGGGGGGGGGAGGGGGGAAACCAAAGATCACAAAGAAGAAAACCCATGAGGTCAGGGGGAGAATGTACAATCTCTGTAAAGACACCACCCGTAGTCAGTGTTGAACCCGGGTCTCTAGCGTTGTAAAGGGCCTGTCCCACTTTCACGAGCTAATTCACGACCTCTGCCGAGTTTGCCCTTGACTCATACTCGCAGCATGGTCGTCACGAGGTCGTAGGAGGTCGTAGGTAGGTCGTAGCAGGCTGTGATGCTAGTCGTAGGTACTCGTGGCATCAAGTAGGTCGGGCCGTTTTTCTAGCCTGATGGAAAATGTCCACGAGTAAAAAAGGTCGTGAATTAGCTCGTGAAGTGGGACAGGCCCTTTAGGCAGTGGCTACCACCGCTCCACCGAATATAGACAGGAATCTACAGATACCACTCGGCACCATGGCATTTGGGAGAATAGAATAGAATAAATTTTCATGTATACCTTGCTTTTTTCAGCAGAGGACAATAAGGCTTGTAGAAACAAGGAACTGTAGATGCTGGATTTCAAAAAAAAAGACACAAAGTGCTGGAGTAATTCGGCAGGTCAGGCAGTGTCTCTGAAGCAAATGAATGAGTGGTGTCTCAGGTCGAGAACCTTCTTCAGACTGATAGTGGGGGGGGGGGGGGGGTGGTGGGGTGGGGTGGGGGGCAATAAGACTTGTGTCTGTTGAAGAGAAACAAGCAAACCATGTAGTTACCTGTTGAATCATCTCCAGAAGCTCAATCGTGACTCAGCAAAAATGTGGCAACCTGTATCCAAATCACAAAATGCCATCTCGTCTCCTGGTAATAATATTATTATTTCCTAAACTGCCTGGTAATCAGAAGAAACAATGGGGCAGCCCAGAACCATACATCCAGACACACCACCGGGGTTATCAGAATACAATGGTCTTAGGAGCTTTGAAGAACGCAGTCCATATCATCAACGGTAGCGTTACTGCCCTACAGTGCCAGTGACGTGGGTTCGATCCTGACTATGGGTGCTGTCTGCATGGAGTCTGTACGTTCTCCTCATGAGATGCTTGGATTTTCTCTGGGAGATTCAGTATCCTCCCACATTCCAAAGACGTACAGGTTTTATAGGTTAATTGGCTTGGTAAAATTGTAAATTGTCTCCAGTGTATGTAGGATAGAATCGCAGCATTTAAGAAACATTTGGACCGGTGCATGGAAAGGATAGGTTTGTGAGGATATGGGCCAAATGCAGGCAGGTGGGACGAGTGTAGATGGGACATGCTGGTCGCTGAGGGCAAGTTGGGCCGAAGGACCTGTTTCCTCGCTGTATAACTCTATGAACAGCTATTTCCCTACAAGAATCAGGTTCATGATCCAGCCGACACAACCCAAATTCTACGTCAACTACTCTTCTTCTTTCGTGTGGCATGCACAGCCTAAAGTTGTCGGACAACGTGTTCTATTTGATCTTCTGTTTGTGCACGTCGAGTTGATTGCATTAGTCGAAACAGGGCGGACCACGTGAAGGTTGCAATCTTCCACCCCATCAACTATGCAACACCATGGCATACCTCTTGCACCACTGTAGATTTCTTTTTTTTTAAATAATTCTGCTTTTGGACTATCGTCTTGTTTGATGCTAAATTCTTTCTTTTGGAATTTTATCAGTAACATGTATACATTTTGCTTAATTGGTTTCTATATATTGGTCTGGGTATAAGTCCCTGTGATGCTGCTCCAAGCAAGATTTTCACTGTCTCTGTACCTCACCCTACTCAAGCATATGATAATAAACTTGAATGTGTTTAAAATCATCATTTTATGTTGCGTGCAAGTACGGCAATGTTGAAGTTAATTGGGCATTTCCTATCCAAGTCGCATAAATACAATAGGCAAATGATTAATGTGAGGAAATCCTACATTTCAACTTTACATTTGGTATCAAATAATGGCTTGCTTTAAAAAATTCTCTATATGTACAACATGTGTATACACAATGTATAATGCTCCTTGGCTGGCAATCAGAAAGAATATGATCCTTGGAACAATGCACTGAAAGACTGGTGTACCTACTGTGTTTCATGATTTAAAAAACATCTGAATTTTTCTCTGAAGATAGGCACAAAAAGCTGGAGTAACTCAGCAGGTCAGACAGCATCTCTGGAGATAAAGGATAGGTGATGTTTTGGGTCGAAACCCTTCCTCTGCTCTGTTGGCAGAAGAGTAAAGGGCCTGTCTCACTTTCACGAATTCTCCCGAGTTTTCCCCTTGATTCAAACTCGCAGAATGTTCGTAACGAGCCCGTAGGAGGTTGTAGGAGTTCATATATATATCGTAGCGGCTCGTTATGCCAGCCGTAGGTACTCGTGGCATCAGGTAAGTCGGGACGTTTTTTCGAGCCCGATACAAAATGTCCACGAGCAAAAAAATGGTCGGGATGAAAGAAATTGCAACTTTTTACTCGTAAGGACGGCATCGAAATAGTCGTGGGAATTCGTAGACACACTCGTAGGAGTTCGTGAACATAGTCGTGGAAGGTCGTAGGAGTTCGTAGATTACCACAATCTTGATTTTTTCTTTAGGTTCTTTGAACTCGGTAGAGGTTTTGAATTCAGTCGTGAAAGTGGGACAGGCCCTTTAACCTACATGTGCTCAACTACGCAAGAAGAGAGGAGTTACAGATAGTTATGCTGAGTGGCCGTGCCGCAAGGCCTCAATGGTTGTACTGTGGAATGAAGGAGAATAGTGAACTGGTAGAAATGGGTGGATGGCAGCAAGGCCACTGGGGTTTCATTCAATGTTGCATGTTATGACAGATGCCACCTGAACTGTGAGATAAGCATGCAACCTCAAAATCCTCCCCGCAAAAACATTCTTCTCTCTATAATGTATACATGGTCCATGGTTTTACCGCTGCCCCAAACATGGGCACGTTTGTAGGTTAATTGGTCTCCATTGAATGCCCATGGTGTGTAGGGAGTGGTTGAGAAAGTAGGAAAACATAGAATTAATGTGAACAGATGACCGATGGTCCGCGTGGACTTGGTGGGCCAAAGGGCCTGATTCCATGCTGTAACGTTCAATAAATCAATCAATACCTCCCCCTCCCATTCCCATATTGACCTTTCTTTCCTGAGCCTCCTCCACTGTCAGAGTGAGGCACAAATTGGAGGAACAGCACCTCATATTTCATTAGGGCAGCTTGCAACACAATGGTATGAATGTTGACTTCTCTAACTTCAAGTAACCCTTGCTTTCCCTCTCTCCGCATCCCTCCCCTATCCTAGTTCTCCGACCAGTCTGACTGTTTTCCTGAATAAACATTATCTTTGTATACTTTGTTGTCATCCTCCCCAAACTAACGATGATCTATTCTACACTTTCCTTTAACCTTCGTCCCCTTTGACCTCTCGTTTTCACACCTTACCCTCCCATATCTCTGTGTCTCTCTCTTCTCTCAATCTCAGTCTGAAGAAGGGCGTCGACCCAGAATGTCACCCATTCCTTCTACCCAGAGATGTGACCTGTCCTGCTGAGTTACTCCAGCATTTTGCATCCATCTAAGCCAGGGGTGTGGAACCTATAGTTAGCTGTAATCTAATAAGCCCGCATCCAAGAAACTTAAATTAGATATGCTTCAAAATGTACATTATTTCGTTAAAATAGCCCTCATGACTTACTAATGTTTTAATTGCGGCCGTCAGTCCGGGAGGATTATTTCATTGAATCTCCTTTTACTCTTTGGTATTTTAAATACGTTCATTTTAAAATTAAAATAAAAATAATAAAAGATGAACAAAAACATTAATAATAATAAAAAGATTTGTTCTACAAAATTTGGATTCATTCAAAAGGCCGCACTTGATCGCCTAGAAGGCCGCAGGTTCCCCACCCCTGATCGAAGCTAAGAGTATTGGTGTGACCATGTGTAGGTTATCATTCAGGTGGAAGGATCAATGATTATAAAGATGTTTTGTGTCAAATTTTCCTCAAGAATAAATTGCTGTTGATTAATGGAAAAATGTCAGGATATTTGTTGCAGAGAATAAGTCTTACACCAGACGTGACCTGCATAATATTCGGGGGATTTCGATCAATTTAGCGTGGTCAAAGTTTATTGTAGGCACTGATGGCTCAAGTAAATGCAGTCAGAAAGCAATGGGAGTTCCTGGTCCATGACTGCATTCACTTGAGCTTGTTTGGCTTAGGGGTGTTTCATCAGCTGTCTCCTAACATGGTAAGTAGCGACTACCATGAGGCAGGCATTCAATTGTCAGGCAAAAATGGTCTGGTAGAATATAATTCATTCCGTTTGGATAATGCCTCGAATTGACAAATAGCAGTCACTGCACTGATCTTGGCCAGATGAGCAAGGACTAGTTGTGCAGTGCCAAGGGTCTCAAACCATTTCTACTCTTATGCTAACAGAGAGAAATATATCATTTCATATCCAAAATTGAAATGGCATAAATTCATAAATATAACACTGCACAGAATCAGACAAATGTTAAATGCATTCTCATTCTAAAACCTCCCACAAAATAACGTGATGTTTTATTTCAGCGAACTGCTCCTTAAACTAAAACAATTGATCTGATTTGAAATGTTTTAGTATCTGACTCACGGTCAAATAAGGGGGGGCGGGGAGGGGGAAGAAATTAGGAATTGATAAAAGCTGGAAAAGTAATTGGAGATGAAGCAGTCTGCTCCGATAAAGGAAACAAGCTGATGATAAGTCGTGTGGCATTACTGTCTCGAGCAGTTCCTCCAGAATGTTAAGGCAACCGTATCTCTGGGGGGGGAATGAGAAGGAAAGGGCGATTCAGTGGTGTCAGAGACATCTTGACAATTTTCTCGGATCTGCTGCAAGCAGCCTTGTTGTTGGCACTCTGCCCCTTCTCCCAGCCACATTAGTCTTCATTAAATAGATTTTAGTCTCCATTCTGCAGCTTCTGCTCTTGGCCTCAGCTCCATCTCCCCTTGTCATTAAACATCGCCGATTCTTTCCCCTGAAAACATGCAGCTTTCAGGCACCTCTGAAGATAATCTGTCGACTACAGCAACCTCATGCCAGCGACCTAACTCACCACTGCAACGTGTCTACGGGTGAGATTTACTGTGAAAGCATTCAATTATCCTGCTTGAAGTCACCTCCTGATTTGTTTTGTGTGCTGCCTCCCTACTTATGTCACAATCTATACAGACAGAATGTTAAACCAACATTCAGCACAGCGCCAAAGTGAAAATGTATCCAATAACTTTTTGTCCAGCTTCTTTCAAAGTGACTAAAGTGGATGGATTAAAAGAGGACCTGTTTTCAGTGTAATGAAGTCTGGCCAGTTAGAATGGTGACGACCCACGATAATAATCCGACAGTGGGCATTCCTCTCTCTAATTATCCCGCATTTTCACTTTCAAGGGCCAACTAAGAGACCAAAGTGACATTGAATATTTTGCCATTCACTGCAGGCGTAACAAAAAGACCTGACATCCCATTATTGTAGCTACGGACAAGCTGGAATGCTGATTTGAAACTCCATTGCTTCCTGTGAGGGACTGATTTGAGAGGAACGAACTTTCAACCCATTCAGACATCTTAATGAGATGGTCTCCATTTATTGATGTTGTGGATTCATGGGGTGGAATAACATTGTCAAATTAAACATTCTGGGTTTGAGTGAAAAATGATTACGAACAAAAAATATATATATATATATATCGACTTGGGGCATGTGAGAATCTCCTTTCTGATTCACGTTCTCACCTATTTCTTTCATTACACTACACTCACTAGACTATCCTTCACTCTTCGATACTTCTTTCTTTCTTATTTCTTTCTAAAAAAAAAGGAAGTTGTACAAAGAATGTTTTAATAATTCTGGGAACCTGGAAAAAGGTACCATTAAAATGTAATGTACTTACTTTTAATAAATAAATAATTTTTTTTTAATTTAAAAAAAGACATTGGCAAAGTCCTCCTCTCTTTCATGTCTTATGTTCGTTGGCTCCCTGCTTAGGTGCCGGATACCAGGGAAGCCCCATGAATAGTTAACAAACTGTAGTGAGCCCTCGGAACTAAACTTGCTGGGCAGATGTGAAGTCGAAGTGTGACTTCTTGACATGAGCCAGCTGCGGTTACTCAGCCCATTGCTCCCCTGATAAAACCCCTAGTTAATCTTTAAACCAGGATATCAAAAAGTACATGCAGTACCAAAAGATAACTAAAAAGTACATCACAGATTGTTTATTTCAGCCAAGAAGGAAACAAATACACTTCAACTATCTGCTGGTCAAGACCACAGCAACAATATCACAGATGTAGTTTATACAAGCTTAAAGTATTTGGGCAGAGGCTGCCCTTTGGTATGGGTATAAAATGGGCAGTAGTACACTGGGCCCTTGAAAGCACGTTGCTTAATATTATGTTCAATTGCCCACAAAGGGTTCTTTAAGTATGAGCGGGATGAATGCCAGGCATCTCATACGATCCCACTCATAGTGAGCAACCACCCAAGAACTCATTGGGCTTTATTTCCATATCACGTTTGGTATCTGAAGGTAGCTTTTACTGGCTTTGGATGTGCATGAAACACAAAACGAAATCATGGAAGGATGAAAGCATTTCAGGTCCACTCGACCTTCCTGCATTCCCCTCACTTGGACTATTCAGCAGCTTCATCCAGGAATTTCTATCATTATTCTTTGTCTAACAACACAATGGCCTTGGGTCCATGACTCGCAGTTAAGATGCAATTGTAGATTCTAACATTGCCACATTTCTTTACGATAGAGCTTTAATCTTTACGACAGAGCTGGCCCACAGACCAATCTGTCTCCCCAACAAATCCTTGAGTCAGGCAAGTCCGAAACAGGCCATGTGGTAACCGGGTCCATATCGTTCAATAGACAATAGACAATAGGTGCAGGAGCAGGCCATTCGGTCCTTCAAGCCATCACCGCCATTCAATGTGATCATGGCTGATCATCCCCAATCAGTACCCCTTTTTTTGCCTCCTCCCCATATCCCCTGACTCCGCTATTTTTAAGAGCCCTATCTAGCTCTCTCTTGAAAGCATCCAGAGAACCTGCCTCCACCGCCCTCTGAGGCAGAGAATTACACAGACTCACAACTCTCTGTGAGGAAAAGTGTTTCCTCGTCTCTGTTCTAAATGGCTTACTCCTTATTCTTAAACTGCGGCCCCTGGTTCTGGTCTCCCCCAACATCGGGAACATGTTTCCTGCCTCTAGCGTATCCAAGCCCTTAACAATCTTATATGTTTCAATCAACCTAACTAAGTGTCTATTTTAGATTAAGCCTATGCTAATCCCATTTTATTTTCTCCTTATTCCCCAGAACTCCTCCAGATACTACAGTTTTCTAGGGTGGCAAGGTGGCACAGCGGTAGAATTACAGCGTGCAGCGCCAGAGACCCAGGTTCGATCCCGACTACGGGTGCTGTTTGTATGGAGTTTGTACGTTTTCCCCACGACTGTGTGTGTTTGCTCCAAGATCTTCAGTTTCCTCCCACACTCCAAAGATGTAGGTTAATTGGCTGGTGTAAGTGTCAATTGGAAATTGTTCCTACTGTGTGTATAGGGTCGTGTTAATGTGCGGGGATCGCTGGCCGGTGTGGACTCGATGGGCCGAAGGGCCTGTTTCCGCGCTGTATCTTTAAACTAAACTAAACTAATCACCATAATCATATTAATACTTTATCATCCAAGTATGTTTTGCAACATATGAAGAATTTCATTTGCCATACAGGCATACTATTAAAAAGCAACAGAACACACAAAATATATTTGAACATGAACATCCACCACAGTGACTCCTTCACATTCTTCACTGCGATGGAAGGCGAAAAAAAGTACGATCTCTTCCCTTCTTTATTCTCTCGCGGCCGGGGGCCTCGAGCCTTCTGTTGATCGGGCGATCTTGGCTCCCGTAGCCGGCGGTCGAGCCCTCCACGTCGGGGCGATCAAGGTCCTGCATTGGAGGGGAATCTCAGCTCCCCCGCGCCGGGTGATCAGACCCCGGGTCGGGGCTGGTCGAACCCTTCTGCGTCGTTTGGGGCTTCCCGACATCAG
Source organism: Raja brachyura (assembly GCA_963514005.1). The sequence goes on from OY740808.1 coordinate 32,077,285, forward strand.
TCCCTACCTGAGACTGCGAGCTCCTCGATGATGTAATCCGCAGGGATCCCAGGCTCTGATGGTAAGTCCACGGCCCCGCGGTGGGGCTCAAAGTCAGTCCCGAGCAAGGCCGCCAGCTCCATGATGTTAGGTCGCAGAGTGACCGGAGATACGATCCGGAAAACAATCGCATCTCCGGCAAGGTAAGAGATTGAAAAAAAGTTTCCCCCTCCCCCCTCCCCCTCCCCTCACCCCCCACATAAAACAAACCAGAGAACATTGACACATACTTTTAAAACACACTAAAAATAACCAAAAAAAGACAAAAAGACAAACAGACCGTTGGCGAGGCTGTCATTGTGTGGCGCCCCCTAAGTGTTACCTCTCATTCATATACAATTGGAGGAAGTCAACGTGATCAATTAACCTAACAGCCTGCATGCCTGTGGGAAATGGAAGGAAACCAGACCACTGGAGGAAGCTTCCACAGAGAGAAAGTGCAAACTCCACACAGATAGGAGTCAAGACTGAACCCAGGTCACTGGGGCTGTGAGGCAGCAGCTCTACGGATTGCATCTCTGTACTGCCAATGAAAAGCTGTGAAACCCAATTCAATAAATCTGCGGGTACACAAAGTGCTGGAGAAACTCAGCGGGTGCAGCAGCATCTACGGAGCGAAGGAGGTAGGCAACGTTTCGGGCCGAAACCCTTCTTCAGACACTGGCACCAATGGTCACATAACCCACTCCTACTTCATTCAAGTTTCACCGCAGCCATTAACCTACAAACCTGTACGTCTTTGGGGTGCGGGAGGAAACCGGCGCAGATGGAGGAAGCTCGCGCGGTCACGGGGAGAACGAACAAACCCCGTTCAGGCAGCACAAGTGGTCAGGATTGAACCCGGGTCTCTGGCGCTGTGAGGCAGTAACTCTGCCGCTACGCCACAGTGCCGCCCTTAATCAGGCAGCTGCACGAGCACAGATCTGTGAATCAGAAACTCCACGATTCACAAGTGATGTTGTCAATCGTGTCAAAGGGCGAAGGAAGTGACATTCCCCAGCTGCTTGTCTCACTTTGATGAGGTTCTGGAAATTATAAAACTTCTTAAAAACTGAGGAATATGGCACTGATTTATTGAGATGGGTATGACAAAACACTGAGGTCTATTTCTATCCTTCCAACGTTTTGATTTCATGTTCCCCCTCGAATCCACTTCCTTCCTTTTCCCTTGTTGCTGCCTAGCTGATCGTTTTTCCAGCTCTCTGTGCGTTTTGCTGTCTTCTGTCAGCTGTGTACATGCGAGGTTAATTCAATTGCTCGCTGCGATTTATCTCTCCCCGCGCGGTAAGTAAAATCACAGATAAGGTGCGAAGAGACTTGTACGGAATGGGGATGGAAACTGTGGGGAGGGTTGAAGGTCCAAGAGGAAAGAGTCAGAGGAATGGGAGAAACAGCAGCCAAAACCGAGAAGAGGGAAACAGGACAATGAGCCAATTTTGCAAGGGTTGTGACTTCAGGAAAAAAGGTTCACATCGCAAACTAAATGGAGAACGTTCAACGCATAGGTATAAATCATCTCCCTCATGTCTCAAAAGAATGTAAGAACTAATAGGAGCAAGCCAGTCATCCCTTCGAGCCAGTTCAGCGATTCATCAAGATCACACACGATCCCCTAATTAGTTGCTATGTTACTGCATTATCCCCGCACATTCCAGAATTCCCTTCATATCCAGATCCAGATCCATTTGCCAGGAAAATGGGATTAACAAACTTGCTTGCGGAGCTGGCATCGGCTTGATCAGCGGGACGTTGCAAGAAACAACGGCCCGAAACATCACCAATTCCTTCTCTCTAAAGTTGCTGCCTTCTAGAAGGGTATAAAACCATGAGCGGGGTAGATTGGGTCATCCATCACGGAGTCTTCAACAGAGGGAGTGGGAATCAAGAACTAAAGGATGTAGGTTTAAGGTGAGAGGAGAAAGATTTACTAGGAACCTGAGGGGATTTTTTGTTTCATCCAGAGGATAGTGGATAATGTATGGAATGAGCTGCCAGAGGAAGTAATTGAGGGAGGTACAACACCAACCTTTAACAGACATTTGGGCAAGTAAATGGATAGAAAAGGTTTAAACGGTATGGGCAAATGGGACTCGCTTGGTTAGCTTGGATGAGTTGGGCCAAAGGGCTTTTTTTCTGTAGAGAGGCACATAATGCTGGAGTAACTCAGCGGGTCAGGCAGCATCTCTAGAGAGAAGGAATTGGTGATGTTTCGGGTCGAGACCCTTCTGCAGACACAGTCATTTCTCTGAGCTGAATGACTCTGACTCTTAAGCATGAATCTCTAACTTCCATGTTTCTCCCCCTCAGCAAACATTTTTTTTTTCCTGAAGATAGCGTGCACTTTAAACCAAGCAGCAAAGTGAAACATTTAAAAGTTCTTTGGCACAGATGTTTGCAGGGATCACGGCGATATCCTGGGTGGTACACAGCTTCATGGACAGATGCTTCGTAGAGCAGCAGATGAAAGAGGGAAATAAAATTTTACCAGCTGGTGCATGTTGACATGACACTGGCTAAATTCATGGTCACAGCATGGGGGAAGCTGCAGGAAACGATGAGATGTTGGATGGCCTTTTGCCATCTCTCAGTCACCAGTACGTCCATGCCTCGAACATGGCTACTTGAAGGATATAGTGCAATCAGCAGCAGAAATAAAGGCTCTCTAGCATAGGGGAATGTGACACTTGCCTATATAACTCCTCACTGTCTAGCATTGGGGAATATGACACTTGCCTATATAACTCCACACCTCATAGTGTTTTAAATATACCGACAGTAGCCTTTTTGGTCATCCTCCAAAGTTACTTTGATCAAATGTTAGTTCAGATGATGCAGTGGCCCTTAGTAGAAGTTTAGACTTTAAACTTTAGAGATACAGCGCGGAAACAGGCCCCTTCCATCACCGAGTCCACGCCAACCAGCAATGTCTAGGGACACTAGGGACAATTTAAAATTGTTACCGTTGCCATTTAACCTACAAATCTGTGCATCTTTGGAGTGGGAGAGGAAGGCGGAGCATCAAGAGAAAACCCACATGGTCACAGAAAGAACATAAAAACTGTGCACTGACAGCACCCACAGTCAGCATTGGCCCTGTGTCCTTGGCGCTGTAAAGGGCCTGTCCCACCAGCAAGTGATTCCATGCAGTGAGCGCGACCAAACCGGCAGCAGGGGCCGCGCGGAGGTCGGGTGATCCCTGTACAAGGCTATTCCCACCAGCATGCGCCTGCATGCGACAAGTGCGACCAAACCGGCAGTAGGGGGCCGCGCGGAGGTCGGGTGAGTGGCGCAACGCGGCGCAAAGTGATGCAAACTTGGAGTGAAGTCTTAAAGGTAAGTTCGCCAGGACAGAGAGGGGCACACAGAGAGGGGCACAGAGGCACACACAGAGAGGGCCACGGAGCCACACACATAGAGGGTCACGGAGGCACCTACAGGGAGGGTCACGGAGGCACGACGTCGAGGCGCTGTGTAATGTGTCGAGGCGACAGGGAGCCGACAAGCCTTTGCCGCGCGGAATTTTTGAACATAGTCAGTTTTTCGGAGCCCCGCGCGATGTCGGGACGAACTCCGCACAATTCAGCACGGCTCCGGCGATCGAAGTGGGACCGGCCCCGCGACGCCGGACGGCTCAAGCGATCGCGCTCATCGCATGGAGTTGCATGCTGGTGGGACAGGCCCTTAAGGCAGCAACTCCTCCGCTGTGTCTCCGCTCCGTCCTACGTTCCAAGACTTGGAATGGATTATATATTTCACCGATTTTGTTCGAACACTCAGCCACCTTTTCGCATTTCATGGCGTCGTGAACAATCACCTCACCACAAATGTAACCCATTGGGTAAATGTCTTTCCACATACCGCTGCTGACGATATAGCTGCTTAGTAGTTCAAATGTGAAGGTTGTAAATATTAATGTTATAAATGTCACATTCGTGTGACATCAGCCAGTATCAATAAGATAGTCATTTCTACACTGAATGTCAAAAGCTGCACTGAATGCCCCAGGTTTGGTGTGCAATGTGGCATGAAGGTACAGTCATTTGGATAACATGATTAGGAGTGAGAAACTGTAGCTCAACATCATTATCTTTCATTCCTGCAGGACTATTGGGCTTATTAAGCATCATTTTAATTGCTCTTTATATTTGTCAAACCCTGACATTTTAACTCTCTGACTGATTCATTTCCTTTGTGCCTTGGAGCAGTTGCCTTTTCTTTTTACCATCCTTTCCACCTTCCAAGCGGGGCAAGCAGTGAGACATCCCGTGCTTCCCACCAAGTGCCGGGCCGCGTTCCGCCATTCATCGAGGGCGGTTTATCGCCATGTGTCCCAGATAGAACAGTGAAATTCTTCCTTGCAGCGGCACAACGGAATACATAAAGACAGTAGACATGCAAGGGGGGGGCCAATGTCATACATGGTCAAAAAAATGCCATCAAGATATTTGCTTTCAATCGAGGCCAATATTACATTGGGATGCGTTAATTGTGTGTCTTGGATCTGTTCTTGTTTTATGACTGCAGAAACCAAATTTCGTTTGAACTTCAAATTTGAGATTCAAATGACAATAAACGGTATTGTATTGTATTGCGTTGTGTGCTCGGCGGTACAAATTGGTGCGTAGGCTGTCAAGTGGGCTAGCAAAACAAGGCACGGGTCAGTGGGACTGCGATATTATGGCAGCACTACCCTGCCTGATAAGCTGGACTTTGAAATTGGAGGCTAATTTGCACCATTCATGACGGGTGCATCATTGCAAGTCACGGTGTCAAATGTAGCATCTGCTGGAGATGAATTGGTCAGCTATGAAATGGTGAGGAAAGGGAAACAAAGCTATGTGAAGAAATTGACTGTGCTATTGGAAAATAAACTATGGAAACCACAAATTTCGCTTGGGTAGCTTGCAACCCAATGGCACGGACATTGCCTTCTCCAATCACGGGTAACAATCTCCCATTTATTACCCTCCCAGCCCCCCTCAAGAGCGTGAACACTGTTCTTTCCACTCCCCTGTTCTTTCCGCTCTTATCACCCAGTTCCATTCCCTCACCTCTATCTGTTCATCTTCCACCCCTCCTCACGCTGGGTCCCATATTTTCCATTTCTCCCCACCCTCCCATTCCCTTCCATTCGTTATCCCTCCCTCTGTCCTACATTCCTTCCTGATCAGATTTTATATGTGCCCCATTTTGTCTTCTTCACTTCACCTCCAGTCTCGATTGCGATCTCCACCCATCTCACGCTCGTCAGGCAATCAGCCCTCCTCACCAAAGTCCACCAATCACTTGCCGATTCTTACCCCACCCCGCCTTTCTCTCCCCTTCTCTATCAGTCTGAAGAAAGGTCCTGACCCAAAATGTCATCCGTCCATTCTCCACACCTGCTGCCTGACCTGCTGAGTTCCCCCAGCCGTTTGCTTTTAATCTGCTTTCAATTTACTTTTAATTCGCTTTTTGCAGATGGCTGTGGAGCCCAAGTCATTGGGTACTTTCAAGGCGGGAATTGACAGATATTTGATTAGTGCGGATGTCAAGGGTTATGCGACGAAGGCAGGAGAATTGGGTTGGGAGGGAAAAATATGTCAGCTATGATTGAATGGCAGACTAGACCTGATGGGCTGAATGGCTATATTCTGCTCCTACGACTTATGAACTTAATCAAATTAGTTGTACCGCTTTTACCGTATCGGAGCTACTATTGCTATCATATATGTCAATGAAGAGAAGATATTTTGTCAAGTATTATTTTTTTAAATCTTTCATAAAGTAGATACGACATGATTAAAGCAAAATAACTTGGCTTTATTATAGCAGACTCAGAAGTTTTGTTTGGGACAAAAATCACCACTTCAAAAAGATAGGCTCAACAGAAATTAGAGGGGTCAGAATGCTCATTTTTTCTACTGTTGAGAAAATAAAAAAAACAGTGTCAATTTTGCGTTCTTCGTGGTCTCCGTCTGGTCTTTGGAGTGATGTAAATGTTGTCACATTGGGCGGCACAGTGGCGCAGCGGTAACGTCTCTGCCTCGTAGAGACCCGGGCTCGGTCCTGACTACGGGTGCTGTCTGTACGGAGCTTGTACGTTCTCCCCGTGACCGCATGGGTTTCTCCAAGATCTTTGGTTTCCTCCCACACTCCAAAGACGTACAGGTTTGTAGGTTAATTGGCCGGGTATAAATGTAAATTGTCCCAGTGTGTGTAAGATGGTGTTAGTGTGCGAGGATCGCTGGTTGGTACGGACTCCAAAGGGCCTATTACTGTGCAGTATCTCTAAACTAAATTTGTTGGGACAGGCCCATTCTGCCCATTCACATTCTTGTTTCACTATTTTAATCTGGTGTAGTTGTCATCATTACAAAGCCACGTTTGACACAGCAACATCCTATTTATAACAAGATATGCAAAATAACAAATTCACAAGGTTGGCTCATTATTGAATGAAAGTGCCTGGGTCAGAAAAAAAAGAGAGTTGTCAGTTCTTTATGGAAACTTCTCTATCCATCTCATGAGCCCAGGAGACATCACCGAAACTACATTAACAAATTTGGACTGTCCGCACTTCCACCTCCAAAGTTAACTTGAGTGGGTTCACCTGACAAGAACCTCCTCTCAGAAGCTACCACAGACCTTACGTTTGAAGTCTTGTGCAGTGTACTGCTTCAACAAAGCTAACCCCTTCAACGTTTGGTGTCACAACAAGCCCAGCTCACAGGAATAAGAAAGAAATGAAAATGTTCATTAGTTCAGTTTATTGTCACGTGCATCGAGGTACAGTGACAAGCTTTTGTCATGTGCTAACCAGTCAGCGGAAAGACAAAGCATGCTTACAATCGAGCCGTCCACAGTGTACAGATACATGATGAAGGGAATAACGTGGATAATGTTTAGTGTAAGTAATGTCCGATCGAAGATAGTCCGAGGGTCTCTCATGATGTTGATAATCGCTCTGGACTTCTTTCCAGTTTTTGGTAGGGTGGTTCAGTTGCCTGATAATTGCTGTGACAAAACTGTCCCTGAATCTGGAGGTGTGCGTTTTCACATTTCTATACCATTTGCTCGATGGGAGAGGGGAGAAGAGCGAGTGGCCGGGATGTGACTCAAACTGGTCACGCTGGTAACCTTGCTGATGCAGTGTGAACTATAAATGGTGTCTGTGGAAGGGAGATTGGTTTGTGTGATGGTCTGGGCTGCGTCCACAATTCACTGCAAATTTCTTGCGGTCTTGGATGGAGCTATTCCCAAACCAAGCTGTGATGCATCCCAATAAAATGCTTTCTACAGCGCTTCTGTAGAAATTGGTGAGAGTTGGTGTGGACCTGCTGAACTTCCGAAAGCCCCTGTCCCACTTTCACGACCTAATTCACGACCTCTGTCGAGTTTGACCTTGACTCATACTCGCAGCATGGTCATCACGAGGTCGTAGGAGGTTGTAGGTAGGTCGTAGCAGGCCGTGATGCTAGTCGTGGATACTCGTGGCATCAAGTAGGTTGGGGCGTTTTTCTAGCATGATGAAAAATGTCCATGAGTAAAAAAGGTTGTGAATTAGCTCATGAGTGGGACAGGCCCTTAAGCCTAAGAAAGTAGAATATGTGTTACTATGCTTTCTTGCCTGTTAACATTTTTTAAAGCTCTGAATATTTCTGACTATTTCTGAAAAATATTAAAAGGTATTCTATTTACAATCATTAGATGTTTTAAATATGTAACATTTACTTCAAACATTAAAAATTGTTACTACTTTTTGATTGAAATAAATGTTTCCATCTCTCACGCAGCCATGTTCTTTACATTGAAATTAATGGAAATATTTTTCGTGCAACTAGAATGCAGGAAATATGCATCGTTTGCAGATCCCCAGCAAGTGCCTCCAGGCATGTTTGAGATCTTTGCCTTCAATGAAAGCACAATCACCAAAGACGGAGTAATCAATGTCAAGATGTTGGAGCACAGATATCCCACGGGGTTATTGGAGTGGAGGAGGTTATGGATGTGGATACCTCGGTATTGCAGGCATGGCGTGGTGGCGTAGCGGTAGAGCTATTACCTTACAGCGCCCGAGACCCGGGTTTGATCCTGACTACGGGTGCTGTCTGTATGAAGCTTGTATGTTCTCGACGTGACCTGCGTGGATTTTCTCCAAGATCTTCAGATTCCTCCCTCACTCCAAAGACGTACAGATTTGTAGGTTATTTGGCTTGGTATTATTGTAAATTGACCCTAGTGTGTAGGATTGTGTTAGTGCATGGGGATCGCTGGTCAGTGTGGGCTTGGTGGGCTGAAGGGCATGTTTCTCTAAACTAAACTACACTAAACTAAACTGAATCACTTGGGGTCTCATGTTTACTTTTTTGCGAATCTGAAAGTCTGAAAGTGGTTTTGTAGGGAATCAAAAAACAAGGGTCAGAACTTTAACAATGAGGTGCAGTGGGATCAGCAGGCATTGGTATGATTGTTGAAGAGGTCCAAGGAAAATGGCAACAGAAGTTTGGATGGCCTGAATTTCATATGGATTGTGGCAGAGCATTTAGAATGTCCAGATGGAGCAAAGGCATCCATTTTAACAGAGGGTGAGCTGAGACTGGGGTTGAGTTGGTACTGCAACACAATCTAAAATAGTCCACCAAATGATGTTGTGGATATGGGTTCTGAGAAAAATCTAAATGTCATAATTGTCTCTGAGTGAGAAAGATATATTTGTTTTAGAAATACATTGGGAGATTGGTAATCATTTGGGATGCAAAATAGTGAATGTTGCTCAGGGTGGAGAGGGAGTTGCCCGGAAAGATGCTCAATGGGCTTGGGATTTTGGCAGCGCGCAAGTCATCAGCTAAGTGACTGAACAGAGAGGGGTTCAGGCTGGTGGTCAGAGTGAAAATCGCTGCTTCTAACATCAGCTTCAGTAGTTAGTTCACAAAATGAATGTGTGACAAGTGTGAAGTGTTGCCCTTAGCAATGCCGAACCAGGGCATGACTTGCCCGGTAAAAGGACAGAGCCCTGGTGAATTATGCAGAACAGAGAAATCTGGGACTAAAAGTGGCAAGGCAGGTGGTGATCAGTTTTGTGAAGAATGCATTTGATATCAGATTTTTGTTAATTTAGAGATACAGCGTGGAAACAGGCCCTTCGGCCCACCAAGTCCCCGCTGACCAGCGATCCCCGCACATTAACACCATCCTACACACACTAGGGACAATTTACATATGTACCAAGCCAATAAACCTACTTGTCTTTGGCGTGTGGGAGGAAACCGAAGATATCGAAGAAAGCCCACGCAGGTCACGGGGAGAACGTACAAACTCCGTACAGACAGCACCCGTCGTCGGGGTCGAACCTGGGTCTCCAGCGCTGCAAGCACTGTAAGGCAGCAACTCTACTGCTGCGCCACCATGCCGCAAAAATATGCAAGATATCCTTGCCTACATTGGGAAGGATATTTGCGGATCAAGGATTGAACAGCTGTACAAGTTGTTGGTATTCCTGGTCGACAAGCAAGAGGAAGGATGGCATTAAGTTGGAAAGTGTGGAGAGGAGTTTGACCAGGATGTTTCCTGGGCTTGCGGGACTTATGTTATGGGGAAATATTGGATACGCTGGGACCTTTTTTGTTGGAGTATGTGAGGCTGAGGGGTGCCCTCATTGAGGTGTACAAGATCATGAGGAGCATGGCTACATTGTCTTTTTCCCCAGAGAGGCAGATTTCACAACTAGAGAGAATAGGCTATATGTGAGAGGGGAGATTGAAGAGAAACCTCCGATACAACGTTTTCACTTAGGCGATTGCAGGATCCATATCTGGAATGAGCTGCCAAAGGAAGCCAGGGAAAGGATACTATTATGACTTTTTAAACATATTTCGATAGATATATCGATAGGAAAAATCCAGAAGGGTATGGGGTGGGAGATTGCAATCTTCACGTAGTCCAACCTGTTTCAGCTAATGCTATTTACCTGACGCGCACAGACACGATCAAATAGAACAAGTTGACCTACAACTTTAGGCAGTGCACGCCATATGCAAGAAGAGTATAGGCAAAATGTGGGGATATAGGACTAATCCAATGTGGCATCTTGGTTGGCATGGACCAGATGGGCAGAAGGGCCTGTTTCCCTGCTGAAAGGCCCAGTAACCCTATTACTTCCGTGAATGAGTTTCCAAAAATGTCACTGACCTGTGTGGGAAGGAGCTGCAGATGCTGGTTTAAACCGGTTAGACATAAAATAACTCAGCGGGACAGGCAGCATCTCTGGAGAGAAGGAATATGTGAGGTTTCGGGTCAAGACCGTTCTTCAGACTGAAAGTCATGGGAAAGGGAAAAGAGAGATATAGACGATACTGTAGAGAGATATAGAACGAATGAATGAAAGATATGCAAAAAAGTTAAAATGATCAAGGAAACAGGCCATTGTTAGCTGTGTGCTAGGTGAGAACAAAAAGCTGGTGTGACTTGCGTGGGGGAAGGATGGGGAGAGAGAGAATGCAGGGGCTAATTTAAGTTAGAGAAATCATACCCCTCGGTTATAAGGTGCCCACGTGAAATATGAGATGCAGTTCCTCCAATTTCCGTTTGGCCTCACTCTGACAATGGAGGAGGCCCAGGACAGAACGTCCAGTGTGGGAATGGGAAGGGGAATTAAAGTGTGTAGCAACCGGGAGATCAGGTAGGTCCAGGCAGACTGAGGTCCAGGCACTAACCTGTCAGATGACATTATGGTCTGAGAGTTATATGCGCAATATCCACACTCAGAGCCATAAGCCACCCAGAAACGATGCAAATAATGCTCGACAAAGGTACACCCAGGTTTGCGGCTATTATTTTTACTTTAAGAGATGCAGCGTTGAAACAGGCCCTATGGCCCACTGAGTCCACATCGACCAAAGATCACCTGTGCTCTATCCTACACACACTAGGGACAATTTACAGAAGCCAATTAACCTACAAGCCTGCACGTCTTTGGTGCGTGGGAGGGGACAGGAACACCCGGAAGAAATGCACACGGTCACAGGGAGAACGTACAAACTCCGTACAGACAGGATACGTAGTTAAGATTGAACGCGCTCTCTGGCGCTATGAGGCAGCAGCTCCACTACTGCACCATTGTGCCATCTCAAGTTCTTGACAGCCTCTCCTTTTTTTGTAACAGTACCAAAGTGAAGCTATTTCTGAAGGATTATAAACAGAAGCATGGCCATGGTGATCTCAAGACAGATACTTGAAAGGTGTATAGCAATTAGTGTGCCTATCACATCAGATCTGAAGAAGGGTCTCAACCCGAAACGTCACCTATCCCTTTTCTCAAGAGATGTTGTCTGACCCGTTGAGTTACTCCAGCTTTTTGCGTTTAATAGAATGACATTAGTTGGGCTGAATGGCCTGCTCCTGCTCCTTTCAGTTCAACGTTCCTATTTACAGCATCTCTGGGGTGGCGAATCTCTGCCACGTTTACTAGCCACACACCATTTTAGGAGAGGCACTGGCTGGAATTGAATTGTGATCGGTCGGCTCATATCACAGAGGCCCCTGCAGCTTAGTGAATGAACTGCACGTTCTAGGCACTTGAATCATCAAAGTCACCCAGTCCTCCTCCACAGCAGCAGAGATAATGAGACATCAGCTGGGAAGATTGGTTTGGATGCTTTTAGGACTGCCTCCAAGTAAACAAACAAGGCTTTATGAAAGTGCAATTTAAAATAGAAGCTGTCTCCTACACTGTTCAATTAGACTGAGTATGCTGTGGTTGCAATTTAACTCAATTATAACTTGTTACCACACAGCCTGAGTGGAGGAACCATTGGAAAAAGAATAGCAACCTGCTGTTAACATCTAGGATTCCACTGGCATCACGAAACAAAGGCATTGTTTGAATTTTGTTTGAAACCACGACAAGCAAAACGCCTAGATTTTTGACACCCGGACAAAAATAAATACTCGGGTTACAAAGGATGAAATGTTATGCCCCGTCAACCATCTGCAAAATACCACAACAAACTGAGAGTGCGCCAGATTTCACTTCGGCCTGTGCACTGTCAATAGAGCTGTGAGCTATCATCAGCAACACAATTCCTCTTGTCTCGGTTGCATGTGAGCCGAGGATCACATGAAACACAGAATTAAATGCATGTGAGAATGAGGAAATAACTCGCGAGCCCAGAACACCACCGCATCCCACCATCACTTTCCACACACCACTGTGCCCCCTCCACCACCCCCCCCCCAAGCCCACCCCACTCCATCACCAACTTACACTCATGCTTTCATCATCAAATGGACCATCTATATAACTAAAAGTCTCATCTTGACCACTTCCCGTCTGAGCTGTATATTGATTTTAGAAAAAACGCTACCACATAAAGCTATGATTTTTGGCCATCTTACTCACAGTCCTCCTCCACTGAGACAGCCCCAGGATTTTTCAGATTGATGAAAAAAAAAATTATGACTGTTTAACAAATCTTGAAAGCAGCTGATATGTCCTCTCGCCTGTCAATCACCATGATGAAGGTAACGCCCCTTCTGGGGGGTGGGGGGGGGCAGCACTATAAGACCCCGGATGCCTGGCTGTGAGTCAGTCACTCTGGAAGATCGTGAGGGAGAGGCCACAACTGTGATTCTAAGCTGTGAATCAACTGAACTGTGAGTCTGCAATGTACTTGCAATAAATTATTTGATAGCACTTAATGACAATGCCATGAGTTGTTTGGCCTGCCCTGTGCTTGAAACTGCAATACAAAATGGAAATGAAATGACAAAGCCATGAGTTATTTGGCCTGCCCTGTGCTTGAGACTGCAATGCAAAATGAAATTGGAAATTACAATGCCATGAGTTGTTTGGCCTGCCCTGTGCTTGAGACGGCAATGCAAAATGAAATGACAATGTCATGAGTTGTTTTGCCCGCCCTGTGCTTGAGACTGCAATGCAAAATGGAAATGAAATGACAATGCCATGAGTTGTTTGACTTGCTCTGTGCTTGAGACTGCAATGCAAAATGGAAATGAAATGACAATGCATGAGTTGTTTGGCCTGCCCTGTGCTTGAAACTGCAATGCAAAATGGAAATGAAATGACAATGCCATGGGTTGTTTGGCCTGCCCTGTGCTTGAGATTGCAATGCAAAATGGAAATTGAAATTACATTGCCATGAGTTGTTTGGCCTGCCCTGTGCTTGAGACTGCAATGCAAAATGGAAATGAAATGACAATGTTATGAGTTGTTTGGCCTGCCCTGTGCTTCAAACAGAAATGCAAAATGGAAATGAAAATGAAATGAAATTAGTTGTTTGGCCTGCCTGAAACAACTAATTTTGGCCTACAAAACCCCTATTAGCTGAGAAACCAGTCCCTTTTGGCCAAAATTCCCATATTAGCCCAGAAGGTGCATTTTGGCCCAAAAGGCTCGTGCCAGGCCAGGGAAAGTCCAGAAAAGGTGTCCTTCACTGAGATTTCTCTCAGATTTTTTTTGAAAAGAGTCTTTGACCCATCAGGCCTGTACTAGCCCAGGAGGATTCCCTTCGGCCCATCAGTAAGTATTCCCCCTGCAAGTATTAAACCTCATCTCAGTATTTTTCTCTCCCTTAATTGGCTCCCTGTGAGATCCAGGCCAGGAAAGACTTTCCCACTTCATTGCTGTGATCCACAGAAAAATATGAAAAATGTCTAAAATTTATTCTCCACCCTCTCCCCCTTCTCTCTCATAGTCTCTCCCCTGTTTTGGGCAGAATATCTGGCAGTTTCTGAGCAGCCAGCCCACCAGGCCTTAGTGACTGTGCTGCCAGCCCACCAGGCCTGAGTGACTGAGTTGCCAGCCCACCTGGCCTGAGCTGCCAGCCCACCAGGCCTGAGTGACTGAGCAGCCAGCCCACCAGGCCTGAGTGACTGAGCTGCCAGCCCACCAGGCCAGCACTGCCATTCACTGTGATCATGGCTGATCATCCACAATCAGTACCCCGTTCCTGCCTTCTCCCCAAATCCCCTGACTCTGCTATCTTTAAGTGCCCTATCAAGCTCTCTCGTGAAAGTATCCAGAGAAACGGCCTCTGAGGCAGAGAATTTCTCGGACTCACAACTCTCTGTGTGAAAAAGTGTTTCCTCATCTCCATATTTTAAATGCCTTACCCCTTATTCTTAAACTGTGGCCCCAGGTTCTGGACTCCCCCAACATCGGGAACATGTTTCCTGCCTCTAGCATGTGCAAACCCTTAATAATCTTATATGTTTCAATAAGATCCCCTCTCATCCTTCTAAATTCCAGAGTATACAAGCCCAGCCACTCCATTCTCTCAGCATGTGACAGTCCCGCCATCCCGGGAATGAATCCAATGAGTCTAACTTGAATCCAAAGTTGGTTTGTTGATAGGAAGCAGAAGATGATGATGGATGGATCTTTTTTCTGATTGGAAGTCTCTGACCAGTGGTACATCACAGGGCTATGACCTTTGTTAATCATGATCTATATTAATGGCTAAGATGTGAATGAGGGAGGTAGGTTTGCACCTGACATGAGAATTGATGAATTGTGGATAGTGCGGAAGGTTGTCTAGGAAACAGACATCTGGAAAGTTGGACGGTGTTCAGCAGATGGAATTTAATTCCTGCAAGTGTGAAATTGCACATCTTAGGAAATCAAATATGATAGAATATTTATAGTAAATAGAAGGACACCAAGGAATATTTATGAATTGAGCTTTTTAGTTTAGTTTAGAAACAGACCCTTCGGCCCACCGCGATCCCCGCATATTAGGGACATTTTTTACATTTACCAAGCCAATTTACCTACATACCTGTTAAAGAAGGAACTGCAGATGCTGGAGAATCGAGGGTGCACAAAAGGCTGAAGAAACTCAGCGGGTGCAGCAGCATCTAAGGAGCGAAGGAGATAGGCGATGTTTCGGGTCGAGACTTTGCTTACCTACGTACCTGTATGTCTTTGGAGCGTGGGAGATAAACAAAGATCTCAGAGAAAACCCACGCGGTCACAGGGAGAACGTACAAACTCCATACAGACAGCACCCGTAGTCAGGATCGAACCCAGGTCTGCGGTGCTGCAAGCACAGTAAGGCAGCAACTCGACCGCTGCACCACCATGATCACCCTAAGAGCATTCTAGGTATTCAAATTCAGAGTTCCCTGAAAATGGCAGTGCAGGTAGGTAGATCCAGCTGGTAGGGATATGGTGTGGTTGCCTTTATAAGTTTGGGAATGTCCCGCTGAATGACTCTAGCATTTTGTATCTAGCTGGGGAATAGAATATACGTTGGGATGTAATGTTGAACTTTACACAACACTGGTCACATTATACTTGGACCATTGGGTCTGAAGAAGGGTCTCGACCTGAAACGTCGCCTATCTCCTTCGCTCCTTAGATGCTGCTGCACCCGCTGAGTTTCTCCAGCTTTTTGTGTAACCCTTGATTCTCCAGCATCTGCAGTTCCTTCTTTAATACTTGTACCATTGTTTACAGTTGCAGGCACCATGCTTGAGGAAACATATGGTTACGCTGGAGAGAGTGCAAAGGGAAATTGCAATTAGGATTGATTGGCAAAAAAGTCGACATATACATGGTGGGCTGAAGGGGACTGTGTGGTGGAGGACTCTATGGCAATGAGCAGGGACTACTAACACACGTGCACACACACACATGCAGACATACACATGCACACGTACATGCACACACATGAGCACACACACACACACGTGCGCACACACACACACGCATGCACACACACATGCACACATGCACACACACACACACATACATGCACACACACATACATGCACACACACATACATGCACACACACACATGCACACACACACATGCACACATGCACACACACACATGCATGCATGCACACACACACAAATGCACACACACACACATGCATGCATGCACACACACACACAAATGCACACACACACGCAAAAAGGCGGCATGAACATTGTGGGCCAAAGTGACTGTTTTTGTGCTACATAATATGGCAAAAAGTAGGAACTGCCACCACCCTACCCACATGGAGCATAGATAGAGGAAGAAAGACAGCACTTTGTAATGAAAGGAAACGGCAAGCAGTAGTCTGTTTATATCTTTCAGGTTGAAGATGATTCATGTGTGAAGTGATCCATTTTTGGTTGAGGCAAATCTAATTTCCAGGTAAAGTGACTGAAAGCCTGCAGGTTGGTTCTCACATTGAAAGCATGGGAAGAGAAACCAGTCTATCATCCAAAATTCTTGGAAACGTCTGTAATCTGCTCCATCCGAGTTTCAATGGGATGCAAATCTCTCATAATCCAATCTTCAAGTGTTCTTGTCTATGCACCAGAGATGAGTTTATTGTCACGTGTCCCGAGGCGGAGTGAAAACCTTCTGTTGTGTTACTCTCCAGTTCCTCCATCAATCCCTCTTCAAACAGGAGCCCTGGTGCAGTTCATTGCTCTAGTTTAGCTTAGTTTAGTCTAATTGAGAGACACAGCGTGGAAGCAGGCCCTTCGGCCCACCGAGTCTGCACCCACCATGATCCCAGCACACCAGCACTATCCTACACACACTGGGGACAATTTTACATTTACACCAAGCCAATTAACCTACAAACCTGTACGTCATTGGAGCGTGGAAGGAAACCGAAGATCTAGGTCACGGGGAGAACGTACAAACTCCATACACACAAGCACCAATAGTCAGGATCACGGTCTCCGGCGTTGTAATGCAGCAACTCTACCGCTGCGCCACTGTGCCGTCGTGTTTTGAGGGTTAAAAAAAATGGCGCAACGTGCTGGAGTAACCTGGCGTGTCAGGCAGCATTTCTGGAGAACACGGATAGGTGCTGCTTTGGGTTGGGACCCTTCTTCAGACTGAGCTTCAAGGCTGGGTGAGGCTGCGCTGAAGCAGCCACCAGCACAGTGTAAATTGTAAGTGTTATGTAAGGAGCGTTTGCGGAGAGGGGGCACGCAATGCAAGAGACAGGGGGTCCTGGAGTGACAACAACCCAGGTTATTCTGCGGAGAGACACAAAATAAGCTGGAGTAACTCAACGGGTCAGACCGCAAGTGTAGGAAGGAACTGCAGATGCTGGTTTACACCGAAGATAGACACAAAATGCTGGAGAAGCTCAGCGGGACAGGCAGCATCTCTCTCGAGAAAGAATGGGTGACATTTTGGGTCGAGACCATTCTTCAGACTGGAGAGTCAGGAGAAAGGGAAACGAGAGATATAGACGGTGATTTCGAGAGATATGGCACAAATGGGTGAAAGATATGCAAAAAAGTAACACCACTCACCAGAACTCCTAAAAGTAAATTTGACTCTAACCTTTGGGTCAGATTTTTGGCACTGTTCAGTTCCCACTGAGCAGACTGACATATAACACTGAGACAAGTTACACTGCAGAAATCCTATTTCCCTTTAAAAAAAAGGGGGTGGGGCTTGATCCCTTGAGCCAGGCAGGGTCTTTGACTTGAAGTTGTTGGTCAACTGCATTGCTAGTGGCTCGGGGCCTCTGACCAATTCCAAGATCAGCACCACCCGGTTACTACCAGGCAAAGGCAGTATAATCGACCTCTGTGGATTCAGTGTGAGAGTTGCGTTACCCAAGGCATTCTTTGATGCCTGGTGTCATCTTCACTGAAGGAGATATCCCGACTTGTCATCACTGCCAGGGCTAATGTACAATTAATTGCCAGGAACTAGCACGGTCGGTTTGTATTACATGAAAATTAAGTAGTTTACTAAGACAGAAATGAAGCATCAAACACCAGCAGCTGTTTAAACCTATTCTTCTCAAAGTTGCATCCTTCATCTTGACGTGCTTATTCTTGTGTTATTCATTTTTCATGCCTACTCATTGAGGGGACTTGAAGATTAACAAACTAAATGCATCTGACTATTTCTTGCTTCTTGTCCAGAACACTTAGGGCAGCACTTTTCACAGTAGTGGCCCCATTTGCATAATAAAATTGTGCAATGTTCAACCCAATGGCTTTATTGATATCGGATAAATAAGGGGGTAGCTTTAGTGCGGGTTGATCAGTATCAGAGAGGAGGCACTTGACTATACAAATGTTGTGGCATTAACGCCCCAACGATTCAGGGGGAGGGAGTTCACACTCTCTAGAACAGAACTGAGAGCTAGGAAAATTGTCATGTCTGGTTCTGCCTTTTAATTGACTGATTTTAACCACAGAAATAGTCGTCATAGCAAAGAATCTCAGATCCTCTGGGAAAGAAAAGGCCCTCCGTTTGCTACCTCACAGGACAGGTGAGGGGAATTGAACTTACAATCAGCTTTCACCTGAGAGAGGAAAGGGTTGCTTATTGCTTCTGCTGGAAATGCAACTGTCTGAACACCAGGAGAATGTGGGACACCCTTGCAACCTCCTCCAATCCTGCAAGATCACCGCACCAGATCTGGTCTGGCCTCTTCCTTGATCACAATATTAAACACAAGTGTTGGAGTACATCAGCAAGTCAGGCAGCATCTATGGAGGAGTAAGTGTTATAGAAGGGGCGTTTGCGGAGAGGGGGCAAGACACAGGGGGCCCTGGAGTGACAACAACCCAGGTTATTCTGCGGAGAGACACAAAAAGCTGGAGCAACTCAACGGGTCAGACCGCATGTGTAGGAAGGAACTGCAGGTGCTGGTTTACACCGGAGATAGGCACAAAATGCTGGAGAAGCTCAGCGGGACAGGCAGCATCTCTGGAGAGAAGGAATGGGTGACATTTTGGGTCGAGACCATTCTTCAGACTGAAGATTCAGGAGAAAGGGAAACGAGAGATATAGATGATGATTTGGCACAAATGAGTGAAAGATATGCAAAAAAGTAACACCACTCACCAGAACTCCTAAAAGTAAATTTGATGCTAACCTTTGGCTCAGAGTTTTGGCACTGTTCAGAGTTCCCACTGAGCAGACTGACAAATAACACTGAGACAAGTTGCACTGTTGAAATCCTATTTCCCTTTAAAAAAAAAGGACAGGGGGGGGTTGATCCCTTGAGCCAGGCAGGGTCTTTGACTTGAAGTTGTAGGTCAACTGATGGACCCTTCTTCAGATTGTGCAGGTCATTGTGGCTTCACTGTTGCACACTCCTTGTTTGGTGACCACGGTTTGAACTAATCCTAAACAGCTTAATTAATCTGAAGGCGTCTGAAGAAGGGTTTTGGCCCGAAACGTTGCCTATTTCCTTCGCTCCATAGATGATGCTGTTTCTCCAGCATTTGTGTCTGCCTTCGATTTTCCAGCATCTACAGTTCCTTCTTAAACAATTCATTAATCGACTCGTCTCTTCTCTGTCATTCCATTAGATCTACCTCTTTAACCAATGCTTCCTGCACTCTCCTTATGTGGCCCAGTGCCAGGTATTGTCTGATAACGTATTCTGCCAGGTGCCCTGGCAACTTTCAATGTAAGTTACGGGTGCTCGATGAATGCTACCTGTTTTAACCATTGTTATCATGGCCTACAGTTGAAGGCCTCACCAACACATGGAGCAAGAAAGATTGACTGTGGCCCAAAACACACGTGGCTAAAGACAAAATTGAGACTTGGAGTAGATGGTGAGAGGGTAAAAATATAACTTGGGATGCCTCAATGTTTGGAAACAGGCTGAAGAGGAGGAAGATGGACACAAGTAGAGGAGGAAGATAGAGAAGGAAACATGGTGAGAAATTAAATCCATACCATTAGGCCCAGGCTTTAGACATGGGGTATACAACAGCTAAAGTAAACATACTGTTTATTGACTGTAAATTGCCTCTCAAACGCAAATATTAAAAGTAATAAATAGACACGTCAATGTTTATAACCCCAACTCTGTGTTTGTTTTGTATGTTACTCCAATGAGGATAAATGATCTACTGTAGCGGCCCCTGCTGGTGTGCGCCAGCATCGAACCCTGCGGTCGGAAGCCGCGCGCACGTGACTCTGGGAAGGGTCGGGCTTTCGCGCGGTT
Organism: Raja brachyura; assembly: GCA_963514005.1. The sequence continues at coordinate 32,097,266 of OY740808.1, forward strand.
TCTGGGCTCACCCCGCCAGTCGATCGAGGACCGCCGTTGTGGTCAGTTGTGTATTAGAGCCCATGTTATCGGAGAACCTTGATTGAGAATAAATCTTGTTCAAACAACCGATTGTTGTTTCTAATTCACCAAGCTACACTTAGATCTCTCACCAGAGTTAACAATGCAGGAGAAGAGAACAAGGCAGAGCACACGTGTTTCTTCAGAGAGTGTCAAGCATTTCCATGGCCACATGGGGCTGTTATCAGTGACGGTCGCATTCTGGCCCAAACTGCGTGGCTGTTCGTCACTGAAGCTGCCGGACTTATTTTTAGCTCTGCCTTGTGGTGCGTCCTCTCTCTCTCCCCCGGTGAACCTGAAAGGAGAGGCTGGTTCGGCAGCAGCCCCTGACGCGGCGGGGGCAACAAGGGAGTGGAGAGAGACGCCTGCAATTGGCGCTTGGCCTCACTGTACATGTAACAGGACAGCCTGCAAAGAAGCAACCAGCCCTAAATCAAAATTTGCTTTCTTAACCCTAAACATCTGTTCCATTACGGAGTAGACAACAGAATGCATTGCACAGCAAACAAGTCCGAGTCCAGTCTAAACTGCTCAGATGTCACAAAGTGCAGGGCCAGGTCACTGCAATATTAACTTGCACAGTCAGTTTCAAATGCTTGCAGATGGCCTGGGAAGATGATACATTTGCAAATTGCATCTGGCTCGCTAACAACCATGGGCCTGGTGGTTTTAATAATGTGCATATCACTGTCAAACTCTGTCTGCTGCATTCCCATTAACTTCCATATCTATTTTAAATGCTTACCTGTCTACTGGAATAAGGACGATTGTGAATTAAATCAATACTGTGCTTCCACAGACTCTGCAGATCAATATTTCTACCGTGCTCTGTCCACATGTGTGCTCTTGCAGTCCCCCATATAATTTCCCAGACCAGTGTTCATTTACCTAGGTGGTTGGAGCTTAAATTATTACTTTACTTTCAGACGCAGGGAAACTATATATAAATTAGAGGCATGTCCAGCAAAGCTTAAAGAAAAGGTGGATTTCAATTATTGAGTAAAATACAAACATCGGGATCAAAGCAAGGAGTTAATTCTCGGGGAATTAACATGTGGCTCAACGATATCCACCGAGTCAGTGAACAGCTCATCTTAAAGACATTGCTCATGTTATCTTAATGTACAGAAGGATGCCATTTGGCCCATCCAATTCATGCTGGCTCTCAGAGGAAATGCAATTCACCGCTTTATTTTGTTATAAATCAGTTTAGTTTAGTTGAGAGGTACAGCACAGAAACAGGCCCTTCGGCCCACCGAGTCTGCGCCGACCAGCGATCCCCGCACACTAACACTATCCTACACACACTAGGGACAAGTTACAATTTTACCGAAGCCAATTAACCTACAAACCTGTACGGCTTTGGAGTGTGGGTGGAAACCGGGGATCCTGGAGAAAACCCACGCCGTCACAGGGAGAACGTGCAAACTCCGTACAGACAGCATTCGTAGTCAGGATTGAACCCGGGTCTCTGGCGCTGCGCGGCAGCAACTCTGTCGCCGCGCCACCGTGCCCTCCAGTTCTCTCTCCGCACCTCTCACTTAGATAGAGAATAATTTACAATGACAATTTAATCTGCAAACCAGTACATTCTGAGATGTGGGGGAAAACTAAAGCACACTGGGGGAACTCAGTCATAGAGAGAATGTGTAAAATCCACGTAGATAGTACCGGAGCTCGGGATTGAACCTGGCTTGCTGGAGCTGGGAGGCAGCAGTACAACCCGCTGTGACACATGCCAACCTTGGACTTCATGTTAACTTAGATTAGAGATACAGCATGGAAACAGGCCCTTTGGCCCACAGAGTTCATGCTTACCATTGATCACCCATTGTCACTAGTTCTATGCTATCCCACATTCTTATCCACACCAAATACACTGGGGCAATTTACAGAAGCAGAAACCTAAGAGCAGAAACCAAAGATCTCGGGGAAAACCGACCCGGTCACGGGGAGAACGTACAAACTCCGTATAGACAGCGCTGTAAGGCAGCAACTCTACCGCTGCGCCACAGTGCCGCTCTGTTGTAACCATGTACAGTACAATTTGTCTCGATGGAACTCAAAACAAGGTTTTTCACTGTATCTTGATAGCCGTGACAGTATTAAATTAGTCCCAACATGAGGAGAGATTGAACAAGCTCTGAGTCTGCACACTCGGGGGTTTAGAAGAATGACAGGTCATAAGGTCATGTCATAAGTGATAGGAGCAGAATTAAGCCATTCGGCCCATCAAGTCTTCTCCCCCATGGCTGATCTATCTTTACCTATCAACCCCATTCTCCTGCCTCCTCTCCATAACCCCTGACACCCGTTCTAATCAAGAATCGATTCATCTCTGCCTTAAAAATATCCATTGACTTAGCCATCCACAGCCTTCTGTGGCAATGAATTCCACAGATTCACACCCTCTGATTAAATAAATTTCTCCTCATCTTCCTAAAGGTACGTTCTTTCATTCTAAGGCTATAGAATAATCCTAGACTCTCCCACTAGTGGAAACATCCTCTCCACACGCACTCTATCCAGGCCTTTCACTATTTGGTAAGTTTCAATGATGTCCCCCCTCATCGTTCTAAACTCCAGCGAGTCATACGTTAACCCAATCATCCCTGGGATCATTCTTATTAACCTACCAGCCACATGTCTTTGGGATGTGGGAGGTAACCGGAGCACACAGAGAAACCCAAGTGGTTATAAGTAGAGTATTCAAACTCCACACAGACAGTACCATGGTTTCTGGCGCGGTGAGGCAGTGGCTCGACCAGCTGTACCATTGTGCTGCCCTTTGTGTACAAAACATACTTTGGCAACTTTTTAGTTTCAGGACCCCTCTTCAGGGTGTCTGACTGTTCATTCCCTCCCTAGATTCTGCCTGATCCACCGACTTCCTCCAGCACTTTGTGTTTTGTCCAGGATGTGAACAACCGACTAATGGACATCCCTACGCACAATTGATCTCCCATAACATTATCAAATTCAAAAGTCCATGTACATAAATACTTTTGTTGCTATGAATGAAATTAGTTTCCTCTCTCTCTCACTCTTTTTTTTTTTTTTTCCATTTCAAAAACTTTATTCAACACAATCATATAATACAACACATCAAAACATAATCAAAATCACACTATAACGAACAGATCATTGTAGTACAACAGTACAATCATTGTTTATAATAGCCTCAACCCCACGCGGTGACCAGCGTTGACGGAAGGCCTCCAGTGTCCCCGTGGACACCGCGTGTTCCCTCTCCAGGGACACACGTGCACGGACGTAGGCCCGAAAGAGGGGCAGGCAGCCGACTCTCGCCTGACCGTCGACCGCCCGCTGCCTGGACCCGCGAATGGCCATCTTAGCCAGGCCGAGGAGCAAACCGACAGGTAAGTCCCCCCCCCCACACTCGGCTCTCCCCACTCCCTGCCTTGTGTCCGAACACCAGGATTGTGCGGCTAAAATGCAGCCAAAACTTGAGGAACAACCCCTTCAGATATTGGTACAGGGGCAGTAACCTCACACACTCCATATACACATGGAACACGTTCTCCTCCTCCCCGCAGAAAATACATGCGGCAGACGAGCCTGTGAACCGACTCAAAAGTTTATTACAGACCACCGCTCCATGCAACACTCTCCACCCCAGGTCCCCAATATAAAGGGGTACAACTCCCTTATAGAAGGACCCCCACTGGGGACCCCCCCCCGCCTTCGGATGGTAACACCGTCCTCCATGGTGAGTCAGGACGGGAGACGAAGGCACAGTGGTTCAGAATGTGCAGGAGCATCCTATACAGTGCGCGTCTCTTCGCCTCATGAAATGGCATACTGGTCATCTCAGAAAGGCAGCTCAGATTATGTGGAGCCGGAGGCCGAGAAATATCCCGGAGCCTAGGCCCGATGAGCAGATCTGACGGAGCGGGGGTAAGCTCTATCTGAACCACTCTAGGCTCGCGCCTCTCCTCGACACCCACCATGACAGGATGAGGACCAGCCACAACATCCCCCTCTCCTCGTGGAACAACACTCTGGCTGAAAACAGCCAAATTCCTCACTCTGAGCACATCCCTGTAAAAGACAGGCAAGCCCCTTAGAGCGGGTCGACTGATGCCCGCCACCGGGAGCCGCGAGACCCCCCTTAGGCAACGACCCCGACGGAAAAAATACATGGCCAGAGCGTGCCATCTGGGAGGGTTCTCTACATACATGTATCTCCGCAGAGTCCTGAGACGGAGAGCCGCCACCTGGGTACGCACGCATACCAAGGACTGGCTGCCCTCCTCTAACGGGAGACTCAGGACCGCCGCGGAAATCCAGTGCTTCCTATTTCCCCAAAAGAAATCTACCAGCTTCTTCTGTAAAGCAGTTACAAATATAGAGGGTGGGACAAGAGTAGAATCACCTCAACCCGCGGGCCAGGTAGGGCCAGGCCTGTCAACCTCCTCCGAAGAAGACACAGAACGGCTCTACACAGACCGAGTACAACTGGCCCGACATAGGGCACCCCTGACGGACCCCCCTCCCAAAATGAAAAGGAGATAGCACCGCGCCATTAACCTTCACAAGGCATTCCGCAGCAGCGTACAAAAGCCGGACCCGGGCCACGAAAAGCGGTCCAAACCCAAACGCTTGCAACGTCCCAAATAGGTATTCATGCTCAACCCTATCAAAAGCCTTCTCCTGATCAAGAGACAGAAAAGCAGCTGACTCACCAGTACCCTGGACTAAATGAATCAGGTCCCTAACCAGGTGGATGTTATCCTGGATGGACCGGCCAGGGACTGTATAAGATTGGTCAGGATGAATCAATTGATGCAGCACGGAACCCAGGCGATTAGCCATTGCCCGTGCAAAAATTTTATATTCTGTGCATGGGAGAGAGACTGGACGCCAGTTCTTCAACAAACGGAGTTCGCCCTTCTTAGGCAGCAAGACAACAACCGTCCTACGCCACGAGAGAGGCATCACTCCAGTCGCCAGGCTCTCCCCCAGAACCAACATGTAGTCAACCCCTAGGATATCCCAGAAAGCTCTAACAAACTCCACCGTCAACCCATCCAGCCCAGGGGACTTACCCCTCCTGAGCTGATGCAAGTCGCGAGTCAACTCCTCCAAAGATAAGGGGCCATCAAGAAGATCAGCCTCCTCCCTATCTACAGTCGGTAGACCCTCCCACAAATCTTGCTGAGCCTCCACGCTGAAACCATCCGCAGAGAACAGGGACCCATAAAAGGACCTAACCAAGGCATTGATCCTCTCTGGATCAGTGACAGAGGAGCCGTCATCTGCAAGCAACTCCACGAGCTGTTTACGAGCTCCCCGCCCCTTCTCCAGAGAGAAAAAGAAAGGCGACGCTCAGTCCAGATCGTGCAGCATCTGGACCCGAGACCTCACGTATGCGCCTCGGGACCGCTCAAGCAGCAGACTCCTCAAAGCCTCCTTCTTCCTCTGAAACTCTCCCCGTTCACTGGAGTCTTCACCAAACTGACCCAGGCGAGACTCAGCGTCCAGTACCTCCCTCTCAAGCTTCTCGACAGCCGAGTCCCGCCTTCCAGTCGACCCCCATGTATATTCCTTACAAAAGAGACGGATGTGAGCTTTACCCACATCCCACCACTGCCTATGGGAAGAGAAGCACCTCTGCCTCTCTCTCCACTTCACCCAAAACCGAGTGAATGACTCCCGGAAACACCGATCCTCCAACAGCCTGTTGTTGAAGTGCCAGTACGCGGACCCAGCCCGAGCGCACACTGGATTAAAATCCACACGCACCAGACAGTGGTCCGAGCACGGCACCAGCCGCATTGAGGCCGCAGAGACACGGGAAACAAACGCTCGGGAAATATAAAACCGATCAATGCGGGAACCACCACCCTCAGACCTCCGCGAAAAAGCAGTGGAATCCGGGTGAAGGTCCCTCCAAGCATCAACCAACTCAAAAGCGTCAATCAAGCCTCTCAGCTTCTTTGCTACAGCAGGCGCACACTGAGTACCAGAACGGTCCCGCACCTCAAGTGTGCAATTAAAGCCCCCACCAAGGAAGACACACTCTCCCCTATCAATAGTGCCCAACAGAGCATTCACCTCCTGAAGTAGGCCGGCCTGCATCTTGCCGGAGCTAGGGGCATACACGTTAATGAAATGCAACGGCATGCCATCCAGGCTCACGGCCAGATGGAGCAAACGTCCTGGCACCACTTCCTCCACTTTTAAAACGCTTGGCAGAAAATTTGGGGCCAACAGAAAAGCCACCCCACTCGAAGTTGAGCTGAGATGGCTCATATAGACCCCCCCTTCCCACTCCAGTCGCCAGGTAGGTTCGTCACTAACAACGGTATGTGTCTCTTGCAGAAAACATACCGCAAATTTCCCCTCTCTTAGGGCTGATAAGAGCTGAAATCTACGTAAACTCGCTCTACTCCCATTTAAATTTAATGTGACTACTGTGAATGTGTAGGCACACTAGATTGAGATCCTCACACTCTGCGTAGACTCAAGAACTCCTCTTCTGAGGGACTCCAAAAAACCCCGAAACTGTCTCAAATCAGAGTCAGGAAGACCACTATCCTTGTTGCCAAGGATAGCCTCGAGACTCTCAATCAAATCTAGACAGTCCCCCCACCGTCTTTTAGCAGCATCCCATCTTGTTTTGATGGAACGGCTTGTTTTTAGAAACTCACGCACCTCAAGGATAACATTTGCCTGAGACACGGCCTTGGAGTCTGGGCTCGCAGCCAACCCGCTCGCACCTGAATCAACAAGCTCAGAAAGACCAGAACTCTCTGACAAATCGTTCTCTGAGCTACACACACTTGCCGCATCACTTTCCCCCTCCTCAGCCATGACACCACCCCCAGGATCAATGCTGGGGGTGGGTCCCGACACCCCTGACTGAAACACGCAGCCCACTGAAAGGCTGGGCTCCTGCACGCTACCATCACCCTCCACGTCTGGGCCCGGGGAAGCAACAACAAGAGGCATCCCCAGGGCCTGTGGAGCACTGGCACCCTCGGAGTCTGAAAGAGGATCACGACCCAAAACAGCCCCGACCTCCACATCATCCAGTGTGCCCTCTCCACAGGCATCACCCAGAGAATCACCACCTGCTATTAAACTCTCCCCAGACAACTCATCCGGTGAGGTATCACGCCCCCCAGCACCTCCACTGGCACTGATATGGAGCACAGACTTGAACGACAACACCCCCGAACCTCCCCCCTCAGGCTGACTCTGCACATCCCCGGTCACAGGGGACACACTACCAGGGGAGCCAACCACGTCAACTAGCGTGCTCGCACCCTCCGTAGGCCTCTGAAACGAGGGGACCTCGTCCGACCCAGACGGTACACACCCAAGGGAGCTAACCTCAACACCCGATGAGATAACTACCTCGGAGGGCCCCTGAGATGAAGGGACAAACTCCCGCCCAGAGGACACAACTCCACCGGAATCAACCTCAGCACCTGGTCCTGTGACACCTGCTGTAGATCCAGGAAGAGAAGGCCCAACCACCGACCCAGAAGACACCAGGTCAAGACCGCTTTCAGCCACATCAGTGGTGGAAAGCCCGGAGAAAGACATCCCCCTAGCTTTGGACCCACGCCCTTCCTCATCTTCACCAGGCATATGCCTCCTTTTTGTCCCACTAGCTTGCGGAGGTACGGTAACCTCCATAAAGGAAGGGTCATCCGCCTCCACATTACCCCCATCCACTTTGCCACCCTCACGTTTTGGCTTCCTTGCCCCCTTCCGAACCACCTCAACTCTCTGCTGGGCCCCAGCAGGTGCAGTCTGCACCTCACTAGAGCTGCCAGGCGCCCCTCGGGTGGTCACAGAACTCGGCAGGTGCACAATCGATTGAATTTTCTTCGCTCGGGCGGCCTTTTGCCTCTCCCTCTTCCTGATGTGCTTCACCTGCTTCTCCCAAATCCCCCCCTCTTCACTTCCCTCCTCCTGAGCCCCACCTTCATCCGCTGCCACAGGTGCAGGACGCGGGGGGCGTGGGCTTTCGCTGCCCAGGGTCCCCAAAGCGGAACCTGCGGACCCGGAACGATTATCACTGCCGCCCCGGATCACCAAGGCAGAGCTGGCAGCCCTAGCCGGGTCAGCAGTACCACCCCGCGCCACTGAGGTTTGACAAGCCACCCCAGATGGGCCAGCAGTGCATTCCTGGGCCACTGCGCTAGAACTTCTAGCAGTGACCCCGCGAATAAGACACTCCCTACGGAGATGTCCAAATTCGCCGCACGCATGACACCATGCCTTTCCCCAACTCCAACGCACGGTTCTGGGGATACCCTTATACACCACCTCAAAACTCCCCTCAGCACCATCCCCCTCACCCACCTTCATGAACACCCTCCTCTTGAAACTGAAGACCCCTTTCTCCTCCGGGTCCCCCCCGGGATGTAAGAGCCTAAAGCATTTAGACCGCACCTCCCCGAACTTGGACAGGTGTGGAATAAGTAATGCATCCGAAATATATGTGGGGCAGTTCCGCAGGAGAACCGGTCTCACCATAGATACCCATGGATCCACCTGTATGTGGACCCCCCCCCACTGAGATCCCCAACTCCAACGCTCGGGCCACACACTCCCGGGTCTTAAGTATCATCTCAACCTTTCCTCTTTCGAGCTCGGAAGAGACAATAGCCCCCCTCCCAAGAAGTTCATTCATGGCCTTCGTAATTTCCCCCCTAGACATCATAGGCCCAGTTTGAACAGAGATACCAAAACTGTCCCCATCCAAGTCAACATGAGGCTCAAGCTCAGATGGCCTCGTGCCCGCCACTGATGCCAACGCTGCGTAGGTCCGGACCTTCGGCCGCGCCCCTTCCATCGCCATCCTAGCAGAGGCACAGTCCAGCTCCAGGCACCCCAGCAGCACAGCTCCAAGTTAAGTCCCAGAGACAGTCACAGTCAAAGACAGGCAGCAGAAAACAGAAACCTCCAGCTGAAGCAGGAAAGTCCCCAGGTTCGTCCACAGCCAAGAGCAGCTTTTGGGAAGCTCTATCCCAGTCTCGCCGGAAGCAAAAGTACCTTCTTCACATTAAGCCAGGCAGCCGCACTGAGCAAAATGACTTTAGGGCAGAGAAACGGCGCTAAAAACGACAAAGACACCGCAAAACTTCATAAGCACGAACACAGGCACTCTTGGCAGTCCGCCAACGACAACCGCACCCTCGACAATGTGGAGAAAACTCAGGAATCTTCACACAGATGGAGGCTCCCCAGACCAGAGGAAAGCTTCAATAGCCCAACGATAAGTTAAACTATGAAGCCCCCCTGTGTCTGTGGCCTCTTCGACGACAAAAACCTTGAAAGGCTGCTTCAATCCTTCTCTTTGCAGAGCTGAGAAGAAAACACGATCTCTCTCTCTCTCTCTCTCTCTCTCTCTTTTTTTTTTTTTTTTTTTTTTTTTTCATTTCAAAAACTTTATTCAACACAATCATAAAATACAACACATCAAAACACAATCAAAAATCACACTATAACGAACAGATCATTGTAGTACAACAGTACATTCATTGTTTATAATAGCCTCAACCCCACGCGGTGACCAGCGTTGACGGAAGGCCTCCAGATTCACTCACCCTCTCTCTCTCTCTCTCTCTCTCTCTCTCTCTACTTTAACTAATTGTTTTTTTCTTGTCAGTCTAAAGGGCCTGTCCCACTTGGACGACCTAATCCACGGGTTTAGAAGACCCTAGACGAGTTGAAAAAAATGGCAAGGTCGTGTTGCCTCACAGAATTAAAAGACCTCCTACGCCTATGTCTACAACCTCCTACGACCCCCCTCAACCTCAGTCTTCCACACCTAAGACTAACTACGACCAGCTACGAGTGGAAAATTATCACATGATAAAATGTCATCATTTTCTCGACCTACGACTACCCACGACTAGCATCACGACCTACCTACGACCTACCTACGACCTACCTACGACCTACCTATGAATAAAAAATATCAATTTTTCCATGCCAACCTTTTTTTTTAACTTATGGACATTTTTCAGCAGGCTGGTAAAAACGCCACAACCTACTTGAGGCCACGAGAACGTGGAAACCACATGAGCATGAGGAAGAGTTACCGACGACTTCCTATGACCTTGTGGCGACCATGCGTCAATTGCAACTAGGTATGAGTCAAGGGCAACTAGGCGTCAATTAGGCGGTGAAAGTGGGACAGGGGCTTTACACGCTTTCAATGCCATTCATGAGGCTCGTGACAGAAGCCTCCTCGCGGCGATCCCCGGAAATGACGACACAATGCACTCTGTCAACATGTTGGACGACGAGAGAAGCCAACATTGTCAGACACACGAGTGAAGGAATGCCACCCATTATAATATTGTGGTGGTATGGTTACCATATCCAGTGGTTTTTTTGTGTATTTTCTAACTTATGGACAAAATTAACTATCAGCATCAGTAGAAACTGAACCTTTTCATTACCTGGGGACATCCAGTAACTAACTAGTTATCAACGTGCTGCTATAATTGACGGATCGCTAAATGTATTGTTACTGTAATTGTACTTCATAAAGTACCTCATGGTCTATGAGTTTGTGTTGGGATATCCTGTCATGGATGAAACTAAAGAAATTTAAATCATTGTTTAGTTTATCTATCTTCTTGACACCTTGCATGTGTCCACGGATCATTGCCAAACTGAATCATAGCTGGATGAAATTAATTGGAAAACATATAAGCCACGAATTCACAAATGAATTGATGGAGAAACGGTGATTTTTTAAAAAATCTCAAAAATAAACTCTATTCAGAGGAAGAATAATGTAGTTTTAGAGAGTCAGAACGGAAACAAGATCTTCGGCCCACCGAGTCCACACCAACCAGTGATCACCGCACATTAGGACCACGCTACACACACATGGGGACAATTTTACATTTAATCCAAGCCGATTAACTGACAAACCTGTACGTCTTTGGATTGTGGGAGGAAACCGAAGATCTTGGAGAAAACCCATGCAGGTCATGGGGAGAACGTACAAACTCCGTATAGACAACCACCCGTAATGGTTCGAAGGGCCAAATGGCCTACTCCTGCACGTATTGTCTATTGTCTATTGTCTATTCAGAATTGAATCGGAGTCTCTGGCACTGTCAGGCAGTAGCTCTTCCTACATTCTCAGTATCTATACATTCAATAGTGTTATACGCATGCAAGAAATGAGGATTAAAAAAAACATGTTTTTAGTAAAAATAAGATGCAAAGTCTGGGAGACTGAAGAAAGGTCCCAACCCAAAACATCGCCTATCCATGTTCTCCAGAGATGCTGCCTGACCCGCTGAGTTAAGGGCCTGTCCTACCAGCATCCGACTCCATGCGATGAGCGCAATCAAACTAGAAGCGGGGGCCGCGCGGAGGTCGGGTGATCCCTGTACAGGGCCATTCCCACCAGCATGCGCCTGCATGCGGCAAGCGCGACCAAACTGGCAGCGAAGGCCGCGCGGAGTTCGGGTGAGTGGCGCAACGCGGCACAAAGTGAGGCGAACTTGGAGCGAAGTCTTAAAGGTAAGTTCGCCAGGACATAGAGGGGCACACAGAGAGGGGCACAGAGGCACACACAGAGAGGGCCACGGAGCCACACACAGAGAGGGTCACGGAGGCACCTACAGAGAGGGTCACGGAGGCACGACGTCGAGACGGTGTGTAATGCGTCGAGGCGACTGCGAGCCGACAAGCCATTGCCGCGCGGAAACTTTTAACATGGTCAGTTTTTCGGAGCCCGCGCGATGTCGGGACGAACTCCGCACAATTCCGCACGGCTCCGGCAATCGAAGTGGGACTGGCCCCGCGACACCGGACGGTTCAAGCGACCACGTTAGGTCGCGCTCATCGCATAGAGTTGCACGCTGGTGGGACAGGCCCTTTACTCCAGCACTCAGAACGCCAATGTACCCATTGAGTTACTCCAACATATGCTGATTATTTGTGTAGCGGCATTTGTAGTTCCTTTTGTTTATGTGCTAATTGTTTTGAGTGTTCAGCACGAGTGTTAGTAAAAGGAATTGTAAACTCTGCTACGCCTGCCACATGTGGAGAATCTCAGCGGGAGAGTAAACGAAGGGATGTGACTTTAGAGATACAGCGTGGAAACAGACCCTGCAGCCCACCGAGCCTGCACCAAACATAGATCACCGCATACACTAGCACTGTGCTACACACTAGAGACAATTTACAATTTAACAAAGCCAATTAACCTACAATCCTGTATGTCTTTGGAGAGTGGGAGGAAACCAGAGCACCCGGAGAATACCCACACGATCACGGGGAGAGCGTACAAACTCCGTACAGACGGCACCCGTAGTCACGATAGAACCCGGGTTTAATTTAGTTTAGAGATACAGTGCGGAAACAGGCCCTTCGGCCCACCGGGTCTGCGCTGATTAGTGATCCCCACACATTAACACTCTCCTACACCCACTGGGGACAATTTTTACATTTACCACGCCAATTAACCTACAAACCTGTACGTCTTTGGAGTGTGGGAGGAAACCGAAGATCTCGGAGAAAATCCACGCAGGTCTCGGGGTGAACGCACAAACTCCGTACAGACAGCGCCCGTAGTCAGGGTGTCTGGCGCTGTGAGGCAGCAACTCTACCGCTGCCCATGGTGTCGAAAAGCATCCGAGGGGGGAAAGGAATTGTTAAAGTTTCAGATTGAGACGTATCAGTATCCTGATGTAGGGTCTCGTCCTGGAATCTCGGCATTTTATTTCCCCCTGGATGCTGCTCGACCCATTATGTTCCTCCAGAAGATTTTTTTTTGCACCAGATTCCGCATTCTGCAGTCACTCGTGTCTACATGGCTGCCCCTGGGAACAGCACAACAGAGGAACTTATGAAATTAGGAATGGGCGTAAGGTAGGCCATTCGGCCCCTCAAGCCAGTCCCACTGTTCAGTATGACAATGCCTAATCTTACCCAGCTCATTGCCAGTTCCCCAGCATCCTCATATAAAGAAGGTAAGCTTTGTATGTCCTTATCACAGGGCACTCCTTACAAGATAATTCAGCTTCATCCTTCTGGGAGCAAAGATCGACCGATAATGAAAGTAAAGACTAGCTGCCTAGTATTGTTGCCAGCATCAAGTGTACAATATATATTAACTTCTGCACCAAAGGTTTCCAAATCATTTCTCCCGAGGAGAAGCCAACCAAAATAATTCCAGGAATCCAATTTAAACATTTCTACTGGAGAACAGTCACCAGTATTATCCCAGCTGGGTCCCACTTGGGCGGCACGGTGGTGCAGCGGTCGAGTTGCTGTCTTACAGTGCTTACAGCGCCAGAGACCCAGGTTCGATCCTGACTACGGGTGCTTGTCTGTACGGAGTATGTACATTTCTCCCCCGTGACCTGCGTGGGTTTTTATCAGTGATCATCGGTTTCCTCCCACACTCCAAAGATGTACAGTTTTGTGGGTTAATTGGCTTGGTATAAATGTTTAAAAAAAATTGTTCCTAGTGTGAGTAGGGCAGTGTTAATGTGCAGGGAGCGCTGGTTGGTGCGGACTGGGTGTGCCAAAGAGCTTGTGTCCGCTTAGTGTCTCTAAACTATACTAAACTAAGCTGAACGAAACACTCCAAAACTAAGCCTATCAATGTCTTCCATACATGCTGCCTGGCCTGCTGAGTTACTCCAGCACATTGTGTTTTACTCAATATTTCAGCACGTGCAGTTCTTTCTGTCACCACCATTATCTTGCCTTTCACAATACTTGTGCGCATATTGGATGACTTCAAAACTAAGAAAGGAATTTGGTTACATACATGTCGCATAGATGTAGGAGTGGAGTTACGTCATTACCCATGTTGGCATGTGTGGGAAGGAACTGCAGATGATGGTCTCAACCAACGATAGACAGTCTGGAGAAGGGTCTCAACCCATACACGCTTCTTATTCCTTTTCTCCAGAGATGCTGTCTGACCCGCTGAGGTACTCCAGCTTTTTGTGTCTAACCCCTATTGACATGGCAATCTCCTCTGCCGATTGAATAAATATAACATCTTGTTGGTCAGGCAGTATCTTGTGTGCTTCACCTTGACATTCATCTAGCATTCAAATGTACAGCTGGAATAGATTTGCCTTGCCTCTAATGAAAAATGCTTCAAGGTGAACCGGGCAATTGCAGATTCCCCGTGCCAGAGCAGTAGACCAACGTTTGTTTGCCTTCTGCCTTTCTTATTTAGGTTGCTGACGAGGAGATACTTGCACCCAGCAAACCCTTTGAAGACCAGGCAGCATGTCCTTTATTTTACTACTGTAGGGTACAGCTGCAATGGCTGACGCACAATATTCCCCACTTACATCACAGCGCTAAATTGTAATGTACAAATGTACCAATGTATTTAAATCCCATACTCAAACATCTCATCAGGCCATGACTTTATGGCAACAAACCTCTCGTGGTTCAAGCACATGTATAGACAACATTAAAATGGATGTAGAGTAGACTATCTCATGATTGTGCAAAACCGAAGCTAGACACGAAATGCTGGAGTAACTCAGCGGGACAGGCAGCATCTCTGGAGAGAAGGAATGGATGATGTTTCGGGTCGAGACCCTTCTTCAGAAACCTCATTGTGTCAGAGAGTGAGCAATACAAGCCTCATTCAAAATCAAAGACTTCCCGGTGATGCCTCCACTGCTAGTGGAAGCTCAGCATCCAAACCCGCTTTGCACAATCCTGAGGAGATTTTGCAGTGGAGCAGACAAAATGTGTAAGAAGGAACAGTGGATGCTGGTTTAAAATGAAGATAGACCCACTCTGAAGATGGGTTTCGACCCAAAACGTCACCCATTCTTTCTCTCCAGAGATGCTGCCTGCCCCACCGAGTTACTCCAGCATTTTGTGTCCATCTTCGGTTTTGCACAATCATGAGATAGTCTACACTACATCCATTTTAATGTTGTCTATATATGTGTTTCATCAACATCACAACTTGCCTTGTGCTGGTAACATTATAGATGTGGTATCACAAGAGGCATACAGAAGGGTTGCAATGTGAGGGGCAAGTTAAAGACCAATGATAAATGTTTAGTTTAATGATACAATGTGGAAACAGGCCCTTCAGCCCATCGAGTCCATGCTGACTATTGAACATCTGTATGCTAGCTCCGTTCTCTCACCATTCGCATCCTACACACTAGGGGCCAATTAACCTACAACCCTGCACATCTTCGGATTGTGAGGGGAAACCGGAGCACTTGGAGAAATCCCATGCGGTCACAGGGAGAACGTGCAAACTCCACGCAGGCAGCACTCGTAGTCAGGACCCAACCCGGGTCTCAGGTGCTGCGAGGCAGAACGCAGGTGGTAGATTGTAGATGTTAAGACTGAAATACAAAGAAACAATAAGCTTGTCGTGTTGTTGACATCGTCGATGTGACTCCATTGAATTAGTACCGTGTACTTAACTGATGAATCTCTATTTCCCTGCCTCCGTCTTAGAAACTCAAAAGACCAAGAGGCGGCAGAACAATCAAATTTGACAAACTAAAATGTAAAATTCATGACCTGGATATGGTGACTTCCAATTTGCTTCATGTTCTGTCACAAATCCACAATATACAGTCACTGCACAGTCTTCACTGTCCTATGACAATGAAGTGAGACACATGTTCTCTGGGTATTTCGCTGTGAGTTGCTTAAATTTGAACTGAATATTTGCAGTGAAAGTGTTAAAGAAGGAACTGCAGATGCTGGAGAATCGAGGGTTACACAAAAGGCTGGAGAAACTCAGCGGGTGCAGCAGCATCTAAGGAGCGAAGGAGATAGGCGACGTTTCGGGTCGAGACCCTTCTTCAGACCCTTCTTCAGGGTACACAGAGGCTACATTGAAAGCCCCTGTAGTCTCACTGGCCTGAATCTCATGCCCGGAACATAGGAAAAGAACCTGCTAAATGAAAGATTTTATGATAGAAACGGGCATTGATGTTCTGTTGTAATGTACAACTTTCCACTTCCAAATGTGCCAGTATTGGTGAAAATGCACACCATGTGTTCAATGATTTCATTTGCTGGGTGGCTAACGCCAGGAATACATTGGGATGGATGCAGGAGTGTCCAATTCAATGGAAGTGTTCACAACTATTTTGGCTCGGCAACGACTTCACTCAGAAACAACCTCCAGCACCATTTATTTGATGTGAAGAAAAAACAAGGACTGTTATTGCCAAAAATTGGATACCTCTCCTTCCAGTTCCCATGCTCTTATGTACTATTATATGGAGAAGATTTTGTGCAGCGATTTAAATTATTCTTAGTCATTGCTTGCGTTTTTGTAATCTTAATTAGTGAGTCTCAATGATAGACCCGCTGCTCAGAGAGAGAGAGAGCCGGCTCCGAAGCTGACTGATTGATTGATTGAAAGATACAGCACGGATACAGGCCCTTCGGCCCACCGAGTCCATGCCTGCCATCGATCACCCGTTCACACTGGCTCTGTGTTTTCCTACATTCTCATCCACTCCCTCCCGACACACTGCGGGCAATTTATCAAGGCCAATTGCCTGCAAACCTGCACATCTTTGGGATATGGGAGGAAACTGGAGCACCCAGGGAAAACCCACAGGGAGAACGTGCAAACTCCACACAGACAGCGTCTGATGTCAGGATCGAACCATGGTCTCTGGCAACTATGAGATAGCATCTCTACCAACTGCACCGCTGTGCCACCCTTTAATACTGATCTTGGATGCTATCTGTGTGGAGATTGCATGTTCTTCCTGTGAATGCGTGGATTTCCCCCAGATGCTCAGGTTTACTCCTACATCCAAAGATAGGTGGGTTTGTTGGTTAATTGCCCTCTATAAAATTGCCCTGAAAGTGTAGAAGGCAGATAAGAAAGTAGGATAACTTGGAACTAATATGAACAGGAAATCAATGATCGACGAGGATTCGGTGGATCCAAAGGGCATGTTTCCTTGCTGTATCACTAAAACTAAACTATATTTGTAATGGTCAATATTCACAAAGATGTTCTGTATATGATTAACATCATTCACTTCTTCACCGTGTAGACACAAAGAAGGGTTTCGACCCGAAACGTTGCCTAATTCCTTTGCTCCATAGATGCTGCCTCACCCACTGAGTTTCTCCAGCATTCTTGTCTACCATCTCAGTGTGGCTCTATTCTTTCTTAAATCAAAAAATTGATTCAATTATTAAAAAATAATATGTACACTACAATAAAACAAACTCGAACCCACCACCATAATACAATACAAACATATATCCATAATAAACTACAATGCAACTATGTTACAATCCTTATTGAGGATACATGCAACACTCCTGCGGAGCCCAGCGGTCCCGGAACTCCCTCAGGGTGCCCGTGGACAGGGCATATTCCCTTTCTAACCACACCCGGGCACGGACATAACCCCGGAAAAGGGTCCGGCAGCCGGCTCGGGTAAAGCCCTCCACCGCCTGGCTCCGTGACTCGCGGATGGCCAGCTTGGCCCGGCCCAGGAGCAACCCAACCAGGACATCTTCAGCCCAACCCTCTCCCCTATGCACAGGGTGTTCAAAGATGAGGATGGTGGGTGTGAAGTCCAGCCAGAAGGCATGGAGCAGCCCCTTTAGGTATTCAATCAGTGGCTGCAGCCTCACACACTCCATATACACGTGGTACACAGACTCTTCCAGCCCGCAAATGTGGCAGGCGGCTGGCAAGTGTGACTCCATCTTGTCTGTAGCGTTGCAGATTAGTTATCTGAGTAGTTTAGCTTGAAATATTAGCCCCAAAACTCTGTGAGGATGAGTCCCCAACCAATCTGATAACAATGAACTTAACGTTTGTGCATGAGTAGTTCTTTAAAGCCATCCCAATGTTATATGGCAGAGCCCTGCGCGCTGGCATGGACCTTATTAACGTAAGTACAATCAAACTGAGTGGAGCAGTGGGAAACAACTGCTGGAAAAGATTTTGAAAATTGGCTAGTTATCACGCCAATTCAGTCTAAAATAATTATTCCAAAATAAACCAACATCTGCAGTTCCTGCCGACACATATTTTCTGCTCCACTGCGAAACCTCCTCAAGATATGCCTTTGAAGAGGTTCACCTCCTCTCTGCTTGTCCCACTGAATTACTCCTGCATTATGTGTCTATCGTTGGTGTAAAGCACCATCCGCAGTTCCTTCCTACACATTCGGAAATATTGAATGGTCTTCGAAAATAAAAAAAATTAAATGAAATGAAATAATATTACAAACATATATTTAAACATTTTAAAGTATTATTATTGGTATAAACTCTAGTAATTAAAAACTGTGCACTGCCTGATGATTATACTGACCTAACGTGTCCATTATGAACCCTCTATTAAAACCCTTCACTGCGCTGGCTTATGTTCATTGGGTAGATCATTGCATAGAGATCCCAGTGAATTGGCAGAACTCTGCAACCAACTGGCATGGTGGCACAACGGTGGAGTTGCTGCCTTACAGTTCTCGTCGTGCGCGAGACCCGGAATCGATCCTGACCACGGGCGCAGTCTGTAAGGAGTTTGTACGTTCTCCCCATGACCGCATGCTTTTTTCCGAGAAGTTCGGTTTCCTCCCACACTCCAAAGACGTACAGGTTTGTTGATTGATTAGCTTGGTATAAGTGTAACTTGCAAATTGTCCCTAGTGTGTGTAGGGTAGGATAGCGTTAATGTGCGGGGATCGTTGCTCGGTGCAGACTCAGTGGGCCGAAGGGTCTGTTTCCGTGCTGTATCTCTAAACTGAACTGAACTTTTGGATTCAAAAGTATATTTGTTGCATATTTTACAATGTGCTGCGTGCCGATCGATGGCCAACGAATGCCAGATTGGGATTTTGGTGCCAGCGCTCATTGTTCAAGAGGTGCTGAAGATATGCAAGGATCTTTCCATTACACCAACATGTTGACGTAGGTTTTGTAATTTAGATGTTAAGGTTTAAATAATTATTTTAAATAAAATTAAAGCTGTCCAATAATTATAAATCATTTAGTTCATTAGATATGTCAGTAAACACATTTCTATGCAATGAAACGCTATAAATAATTGGATTATTAATGTTTGGGAAATGGCTTTAATTAAACTCAATGATTCTTCTTCTTATCGAGTCCACACACAAGATTAGAAGTTCAGTCAGAACTGAACACATTTCTCGGCATCTGCATACAATGGTGTCTTTCTTGTCTCTTCTTGTGCTTCTTGTGCGCGGTGGTGCAACGATTGATGGACGCAAGGCCGTGCCGTGAACGCTCTTTCCTTGACCCCAACTCAATGATGAAATATTTTGATGTTTAGTTCAGTTTAGTTTGGTGATCCAGAGCAAATCACCCTGTTTAGCGTGCTCTTCCCAAAGTGAAGCTGGATGTGATAGCTGTATATATACGCGAGTAAGCCGAACATGACCCTGGCAGTCAGGTCCCATCAGACTATAGTCCCCATCGTAATAGAGGAAACACTGGACCGATGTGTGAGCAGCAAAGTGCGACCTTGGTTACAATCACTACCCTTCACTGCATCTGACTGTATATCTTTTAAAACAATACGTCAAGGAAATCATTTATTCATTGTGACCAAGAATCAGTAGGGAGCATCTAGTGTAGGGTGGTAGGTTTATTGGGGATGAAGACAGTGGGTAGGAGAGTGTGATCGAGGGGGATCACCAATAATTGGGCACCAATTATTATTCCGCTGAAATAAATATTCTCCAGGGGCCTGTCCCACTTGGGCATCAATTGCGCATCACGCAGACGGCGCGCAAAGATTTGGTGAATCCCAAAATCCTGCCTACGCCAGCATGCCGCACCACACGCCGTGCCCGCGTAATGCACGACATGCGCGCATCATGCATCGTGACGTGTAAATGATGTCGCGTAAATGACGCACAAATGACAGCCAAGTGAGAGTGGCCCATTACCTGTTACTCAGATCCCATTTCCCTTTTAGTCTTCTGTCTTGCTTTGTTGGCCACTTTCTACACTCGTCACTGTCTCTTTTATTCCCTTTACATTAATCTTCCTCGCTCCAGCGTTTCTGTATCCCTCTAGCAATTTTGTGTTGTCTCGTATGATTTAGACAAGATTTTCCCAGCAAGGTCGTGTTCAGGGAGCAGAGATGTGGAAGCTGGATTCGTGAGAGCACGAGGAAACGAGGGGTGATCAAGCGGCTCGAGTATTTACTATTTACTCATGAATTAGGAGGTGGCCACACTGACCCTCGAGCCTGCTCTGCCATTTCACAAGATCCTGACTGATCTAAATTTAACTTTAACTCAACATTCCCGCCCACCTCCCCGATAACCTGCATTCTTATCAAGAGTCAAGAATCGATCTAGGACTGCAATAAAAATATTCATTGTCTCTGCTCCCATTGCCTGTGATGAAGAGTTCCAATGGCTCACAGCCTTCAAAAACATGGAATGTTTCCTCATGTTGTCCTTAATACACAACCCCATATTCCTAGAGTTACTGGACTGTCCGACAAGCGGAAAAGCCCACCCACATCCCCCTCGTCAAGACTGTGATGATCATTGTTTACAAGAACACAGAGAAGGAGACAGAAGCATGCTTCTTGTTGACATTTGTTCTTAATCCTATTGCCTCTCTCCACTCATACAATGCTGGCAAACCAACACGATGCCAACCCAAAGCGAGGCAACGCTGCGAATTGCATAGGTCAATATATTACAAAGACATTGGGGCGGCACGGTGGTGCAGCGGTAGAGAGTTGCTGCCTTACAGCGCTTAGAGCACCAGAGACCCGGGTTCGATCCTGGCTCTGGGGGCTAGTCTGTACGGAGTTTGTACGTTCTCCCCGTGACTACGTGGGGTTTCTCCGAGAACTTCGGTTTCTTCCCACACTCCAAAGACGTACAGGTTTTGTAGGTTAATTGGCTTGGTATATATGTAAACATTGTCCCTAGTGTAGGATAGCATTAATGTGCGGTGATCGCTGGTCGCTGCAAACTCGGTGGGCCAAAGGGCCTGTTTTCGTGCTATATGTCTAAATTAAACTAAACTAAAGACACCTTAGGATGTTATATATTTTCGTCAAGTCATCTATCAATCTTCTAATCTTCAATCTGTCCATGGCTAGAGTGCTCTGAACAGCTTTAAAGTTCACTGGAATAATGGACTGCACGAGCATAAAACTAAATCGGTGTAGGAATAGGCCATTCAGCCCTTCAAATCTGCTCTGGGATTCAATATTACTATCACTGTTCATCTTTCTCAATATCAAATTCCTTCTTCCACACCAAACCCCTTGATGCATTTTGCATTTAGAAATTGATGATCAGATATTCTTGCAGAGTAAAAAAACGATATAATTCACAATTGGGAAGGAATAATCACTGAGTAAACAAAGTGGATTCGAAGCAAGAAATATTTTGCACAAAAAGCAAAGTGCTGGAGTAACTCAACAGGTCAGGCAGCATCTGTGGTGGGAATACATATGCAAGGTTTCAGGTCCGAACACTTTTTCAGACTGGAGAAGGGTCCCAAACTGAAACATTACCTATCCATTCCCTCCACAGATGTTCTCTGACCCGCTAAATGGCTCCTTTTGCTCAGGACCCCAGCATCTGCAGTTCCTTGTATCTCCGTGAAATATTTTGTTATGTGAGCTCCGCATGGGTCTTATGATAAACAGTTTGCTGGAGTTTTAAATCACATTTGGCATTGGTGCTTTTTCCTTTCATTTCGCTGCTGTTATGACTTAAAATGTTCATGAGTTCAAACAAATTCCTTTAACACTTATTTTATGGGACATAAATCTCTTTTATATTTGTTTATGTTCCGGAGACTAAATGAAGACTTTTAAGCATAGCATTATTAATTTTAGAACTAATTGCACTATGTTGGAAGGCACTCACACATGCACATCAGTGCACATTTCTTTTAGATAGTGGAGGAGGAAAATGATCAACATGGTTTCACTTATTTTAGGAATGACATTTTATTTAACGTGTTACTTTTTCTTAAGTTAAGATGCTATGTATCTTCAGCAATTCAGTGCATGAAAAAGCTAAATTGACCAATTCCTTAAATGTTAAAAGTAAATGTTGATGTTCTTGGATGTCAATAGACTTAGTTTAGTTTAGTTTAGTTTCGAGATACAGAGCGGAAACAGGCTCTTCAGCCCACCGAGTCCTTTGATTTCAGGAAAAGCCAAAAGGAAATAAAGATTTCAAAGGTCCTGTAATATGTGAAATAAAAGGTTTAAGAAAGAACTGCAGATGCTGGAAAAAGCGAAGGTAGACAAAAATGCTGGAGAAACTCAGCGGGCCAGGCAGCATCTATGGAGCGAAGGAATAGGTGACGTTTCGGGTCAGCTTCGGGTCACCCGCTGAGCTTCTCCAGCTTTTTTGTCTACCCGGGAAATAAAAGGGATTTGTTTTTAAACTAAGATTTTGGAGACACACTTGTTATTTACATTAATTAGCCTGTAACGTATAAAACAGTCCAGCTCATCCCAGGACAATTTATTACAAAATTAATAAATTTGTAAGTATCTGTAATAATATAGTTATATTGGGTCCTGTCCAGGAATGGTTATAGTCATATGGCATGGAAACAGGCCCTACCGCCCAACTTGTCCATGCCGACAAAGATGCCCCATCTACGCTCGTTCAACCAGCCCACATTTGGCCCTTATCCCTCTAAACATTTCCACATATCCAAATATCATTTAGTATAAATAACAATATGACCTATTGTTAGACAGAGGATGGATGCAGCAACCTGAATGATGGAATGGTGGATCTCTCTATTAGGGGAGATAAAGAAACTGGGCCCAGTTTCCCCAAAGGTTGAGAAAATAAAAAGGTGGGAGTTAATCTCATTGAGATATACAAATTTATTTGAGGATTTGGCAGTAAATGCTGTGAGTTAAACACCAGTAATCTTTCAGAAGTGAGCCAACAGGCGACTTATATAACCATCTAAGCATATAACAATTACAGCACGGAAACAGGCCTTCTCGGCCCTTCCAGTCCGTGCCGACCATTTATTTTCCCCTAGTCCCATCTACCTGCACTCAGACCATACTCCTCCATTCCCTTCCCGTCCATATACCTATCCACTTTCCTTTTAAATGTTAAAATCGATCCTGCCTCCACAACTTCTGCAGGAAGATCATTCCACACAGCCACCACTCTCTGAGTAAAGAAGTTCCCCTCATGTTACCCCTAAACTTCTGTCCCTTAATTCTCATGTCATGCCCTGTTGTTTGAATCTTCCCTACCCTCAATGGGAAAAGCTTATCCACGTCAACTCTGTCTATCCCTTTCATCATTTTAAAGACCTCAATCAAGTCCCCCCTTAACCTTCTGCGCTCCAAAGAATAAAGACCTAACTTGTTCAACCTTTCTCTGTAACTTAGTTGCTGGACTTAATCAGGCAAATTCAACGGCCATTTTGGCAAAGCCAGGATCCCCACAATGAATGGACAAGAGAAAACAACTGGGCTAAATGTTGGTGGGAAGAATTTGACCGTGACACCATGCTGGAAATCTTCAAATAATATGAGGGCGATGGCACAGCTGGTGGATTCTTGGTTTAAAAGCTGTATTCAGAAAAATGGGAATAAGATATTCGAAATAAGTATATTTCTGTAACTATGCTTATGAATAGATAACTTCACACTGAGTTTGGGAGTATTTCCCATCAGCTTCTTGAGATAGAAATGCTTAAAATGTACGAAAGCACAGAGGGAGATTTAAATCTTGGATAGTATAAATTGCATGGATATTTTTTCCACCCTGGTGATGCTGCGAGCTATTCTGCTGGGATCGTATCGCAGCTGGGAAGAACATTAGACCAAAGCCAGCGCAATCCTCCTTAGAACATGCATTCAACAATAACGTCTAACATTTATACACTGTCTTTAATGTAGAAGAACTGTCCATGGCCCTTCAGAGGAATGTGCTCAAGGGAAAGTGAGATATTGAAACATTAGCGCAGTTGCGGGTCAAAGGCTTGGTCAAAGAGGTAGGTTTGAAGTCATATGGTAAGGAGTACTGAAAGGCCGAGGGTCATAGGGTCATAAGGTCATAAGTGATAGGAGCAGAATTAGGCCATTCAGCCCATCAAGTCTACTCCACCATTCAATCATGGCTGATCTATCTCTCCTGCACAACCCCATTCACCTGCCTTCCCCCATAACACCTGACACCTGAACTAATCAAGAATCATCCATCTGTGCCTTGAAAACACCATTGACATGGCCTCCACAGGCTTGTGTGACAAAGAATTCCACAGATTCACCACCCTCTGACTAAAGAAATTCCTCCCCATCTTCCTAAAGGAATGTCCTTTAATTCAGAGGCTATGATCTCTAGACCTAGACTCTCCCACCAGTGGAAACCTCTCCACATCCACTCTATCCAAGCCTTTCACTATTCAGTACGTTGTCATAGAATCATAGAATCATAGAAAATAGGTGCAGGAGTAGGCCATTCGGCCCTTTGAGCCTGCACCGCCATTCAATATGATCATGGCTGATCATCCAACTCAGTATCCTGTACCTGCCTTCTCTCCATACCCCCTGATCCCTTTAGCCACAAGGGCCGCATCTAACTCCCTCTTAAATATAGCCAATGAACTGGCCTCAACTACCTTCTGTGGCAGAGAATTCCACAGACTCACCACTCTCTGTGTGAAAAATGATCTTCTCATCTCGGTCCTAAAAGATTTCCCCCTTATCCTTAAACTGTGACCCCTTGTTCTGGAGTTCCCCAAGATTTTAATGAGGTCCTCCCTCATTCTTCTAAACTCCAGCGAGTACACACCCAGTGCCGTCAAACGCTCATCATATGTTAACCCACTCATTCCTGGGATCATTCTTGTTAACCTCCTCTGGACCCTCTCCAGAGCCAGCACATCCTTCCTCAGATATGGTGAGCAAAATTACTCGCAATATTCCAAATGTGGCCTGACAAATGCTTCATTGCCTTATAGAGGGGTCCAGTGTAGTTCTCTGCAATTCTAGAAGCTAGGAAAATGAAGCTACCAACTGTATGTCCAAAGAACACAGGTTGAGACTACTAATTTTACACCATGTGAGAAGTTACCCACCAAATCCTCACCAAGCATCTGGAACAAGGCCAGAAGAGCCCCTGAGAGCCAGGTTTATATTTAATTGTTGAAGGTTCTCAAGGGTCAAAGAGAACGGAAATATTCCTCTCAGCCCACCACGAAATCTGAAATGTGACCACACTTCATAGTTAAAACCTGGGCCAAGTTCCGACATTATTTGGAAAAGTATACACAGCATGCATTTTCAAAACCTCTTAGATCCAAGAGAACAACATAAAAGAATGAATAATGCCCCCTTTATCATTAAAATTGACTCCCTCACCTAGTGGCACAGACATTGTGCATGAGTTTTTGAGTTCCCATTACTATCTCCAGGCAGCACGCTGGCGCAGTGGTAGAGTTGCTGCCTTACAGGGCTTACAGCGCTGGAGACCCGGTTTTGATCCTGACTCGGGTGCTGTCTGTACGGTGTTTGTACATTCTCCACTTGACCGTCTCGACCCGAAACGTCACCCATTCCTTCTCTCCAGAGATGCTGCCTGTCCCGCTGAGTTACACCAGCTTTTTGTGTCGACATCCATGTAACCTGCGTAGGTTTTCTCCAAGATCTTCGGTTTCCTCCCACACTCCAAAGACGTGCAGGTTTGTAGGTTAATTGGCTTGGGTTTGTATACTTGTTGTAAGTGTAAATTGTCCCTAGTATGTGTAGGATAGTGTTAATGTGTGGAGATAGCTGGTTGGCGCAAACTTGGTGGGCCGAAGGGCCTGTTTCCGTGCTGTATCTCTAAACTGAACTAAAAATGGACTGAAGAAGAGTCTCGACCCAAAACTTCACTCATTCCTTCCCTCCAGAGATGCTGCCTGACCCGCTGAGTTACTCCAGCATTTTGTGTCTACCTAAAAATGGGCTGTTGATTTGTTACCAGGGAGATAGGCTGTGCATTGGAATAGGATTTCATTCATGTTGTTAGTTACAGTATGCGCCTGAATGCCAATAGTAACAATACATACAAGTTTAGTTTCTCATCACTTATACTCATCAGTACAGCTGCAGTGTACAACAACATGGTCTGTTGCTGAGGTTGTGAGTTTAGTGTGAAATAATGACACAAGGAAGTGAATAGATTTGGTGATATTATGGATGGCTAGGCTCAAACTCGTTTTTGCTCAGTGTTGTTATTCATTACTTAGTGCAGTTATTGCTGCTACCTCTTAACTCCAACAACACAGGCCTGTATGGAGTTTGCATGATCTCCCTGTGATGGTGTATTTCTTGCTGTATCTCTTGTATCCTTCCACATCGCAATGATGTGCTGGTATATTGACCGACCACTGTAAACCAACCCCTAATGCAGGCAAAACAATCCAATGGGAGTTGATGGGCAGATAAGAGAGAATAAGTTTCATGTAAATATTGAATGGGGAAGGGGTGGTATTGTTATACTGGGAGCTGGCATGGACCTGATGGGCCAAATGGCCTTCCTCTGTATCCTAAGTATGGACAGTCATTCCACCACTTAACTATTCTATTTATTCTTAAATGCAGTGGCAATTTTTATCTTGGACATTAAAAACATTGACAATAGCTTTTAAATCCTTTCTTTGGAATATTTGACTACTGGATGCCTTTTATCTCTGTTCTCTGAACAGTGAACTTGTTGGGTGACTTCTCCCTATGATTTACCTAACCTCAATATAACTAAAACCTCAATCAAGCAATCAATCAAAGACTTTATTGTCTTTCAAAAATACACCAACAAATGCAAGTCTGAACGAAATGACATTGCGTCTGACTCACCATGCAACATAAAATAACAAAAGGATAAAATAGATAAAAAAGATAAAATAGATAATAGTGGCGGCACATTATATGGAATTCAAGAGTCTGATGGCTCGAGGGAAGAAGCCGTTGCTCGGGAAAAACTCCATTGCAAAGCTTTGTGTCTGGCTATTGAAAAACTCTGGTGAATATTCCTGATATACAAACCATTATGGATAAAACCAAGCAATTGAATGGAGCCACAAGGAACTGCAGATGCTGCATTCTTTCAAGGAACACAATGTCCTGGAGTAACTCAGTGGACCAGGCAGCATCTCTGGAGGACATGGTTAGGTAACGTTTCCGGTCTGAGGAAGGGTTGACTTGAGTATCAAGTAGGATCGCGACCTTGTCTATCCATGTGCTCCAAAGACACTGCTTGGTCCATTGAGTTACTCCAACAATTTGTGTTCTAACACAAACCAATTGAAGAGATTGGAGTTCTTTTCACTTTAAAAGAAGTGGTTTGTAAAATGACTGGAGTACTTCTTGGGCAGACATTTTTGAAAAGTGGTTGATTTGTGAGAAGATACACAATCAGGAACATAAATAAAAAAGCGTCACTTACATATCCACTACTCTGCCCAATGTTGGAATTCACCAATAGAGAGAGGGTTGTGCTGAATCTATTGATGAAGTTAAGGGGAAGATTGACGAAGATCTGGATAAGATCTGAAGAAGGGTCTCGACATGAAATGTCACCCAAATCCTTCCCTCCAGAGATGCTGCCTGTCCTGCTGAGATACTTTTGTGTTCACCTTTAATCTGGATAAGAAACATGGATAGGGAAGATTTCAAGGGATATGGGCTAAATAAATGGATATGGGTTAAATGGGATTAATTTAGATGGGGTATCTTATCGGCATGGATGGATTCTGCCCATAAGATGCCTGTTTCCATGCTGTACGACTATCTGAGATGCTATCTGAGAAAGAAAGATGTCCACTTATACATTGACTTTCACATATTTTCAGGATAATATTAAAATACTTTGCAAGTGTACTTGTTGTAAGAAAAACAGTAGCCAAAATGCTCACTGAAAGATACCATTACCACTCATGCGCTAATGATCATGTAAATAAATGTGTTTGAGAGATAAATATTGGATAGGACACCAGGGATTTTCTTATTTTGTCGTACTCTGGGTAACGATATTTCCACTATGTTTTCCACTTGATTTCCAGTGTTGATGGCATACGGTTTCACCTCTTCTTCATGAGTGAAAACATTCACTTTTCAACAACTCTCAAAACCCTTCACAATATTTAAGACTTGCATTCCTTCAATCTGATGGATATTCCCTTCAAGAGACAAGAAACACGTCCATCCTTTCCTGAGATAATAAAAACCTCATGCGTTTGGTGTTCTTGCAAACGTCCTTTGTCTTTTCATCACCATTTCTACACACTTTCCATAAAACAACGATCAGAATTGTTCTCCAAGAACAGCTTAGCCAAAGTTTAATAACCGTATAACCATATAACCATATAACAATTACAGCACGGAAACAGGCCCTCTCGGCCCTTCCAGTCCGTGCCGAACATTTATTTTCCCCTAGTCCCATCTACCTGCACTCAGACCATACTCCTCCATTCCCTTCCCGTCCATATACCTATCCACTTTACTTTTGAATGTTAAAATCGATCCTGCCTCCACCACTTCTGCTGGAAGCTCATTCCACACAGCCACCACTCTCTGAGTAAAGAAGTTCCCCCTCATGTTACCCCTAAACTTCTGTCCCTTATGTCATGCCCTCTTGTTTGAATCTTCCCTACCCTCAATGGGAAAAGCTTATCCACGTCAACTCTGTCTATCCCTTTCATCATTTTAAAGACATCAATCAAGTCCCCCCTTAACCTTCTGTGCTCCAAAGAATAAAGACCTAACTTGTTCAACCTTTCTCTGTAACTTAGTTGCTGGAACCCAGGCAACATTCTAGTAAATCTCCTCTGTACTCTCCCTATTTTGTTGACATCTTTCCTATAATTAGGCGACCAAAATTGTACACCATACTCCAGAATTGGTCTCACCAATGCCTTGTACAATTTTAACATTACTTCCCTACTCCTATATTCAATGCTCTGATTTATAAAGGCCAGCACACCAAAAGCTTTCTTTACCACCCTATCTACATGCGATTCCACCTTCAGGGAACTATGCACAGTTATTCCTAGATCCCTCTGTTCCACAGCATTCCTCAATTCCCTACCATTTACCATGTACGTCCTATTTTTTTTTGTCCTGCCAAGATGTAGCACCTCACACTTATCAGCATTAAACTCCATCTGCCATCTTTCAGCCCACTCTTCCAAATGGCCCAAATATCTCTGTAGACTTTGAAAATCTACTTCATTATCCACAACACCACCTACCTTAGTATCATCTGCATACTTACTTATCCAATTTTCCACCCCATCATCCAGATCATTGATGTACATGACAAACAACAGTGGACCCAACACAGATCCCTGAGGCACCCCACTGGGCACCGGCTTCCAACCTGACAAACAGCCATTCACCATTACTCTCTGGCATCTCCCATTCAGCCACTGTTGAATCCATCTTGCTACTCCGCCATTAACACCCAAAGATTGAACCTTCTTAACCAACCTTCCATAGGGAACCTTGTCAAAGGCCTTACTGAAATCCATATAGAAAACATCCACTGCTTTACCCTCATCAATTTCCCTAGTAACCTCTTCAAAAAATTCAAGAAGGTTTGTCAAACATGACCTTCCAGGCACAAATCCATGTTGACTGTTCCGGATCAGACCCAGTTTATCCAGATTCTTATATATATTATCTCTAAGTATCCTTTCCATTAATTTGCCCACCACTGACGTCAAACTAACAGGTCTATAATAGCTAGGTTTATTCTTTGAACCCTTTTTAAACAATGGAACAACATGCGCAGTACGTCAATCCTCCGGCACTATTCCCGTTTCTAGTGACATTTGAAATATTTCCGTCATAGCCCCTGCTATTTCTACACTAACTTCCATCAATGTCCTAGGGAATATCCTGTCAGGACCTGGAGACTTATCCACTTTTATATTTTTCAAAAGCGTCAGTACTTCCTCCTCTTTGAATCTCATAGTTTCCATAGCTACTCTGCCTAAGGTGACCTCTTTGGTCAAAGGATGGTGTTTCTGTGGAATTCATTGCCACAGAAGGATGTGGAGGACAAGTCAATGGATATTTTTAAGGCAGAGATAGATAGATTCTTGATTAGTACAGCTGTCAGGAGTTATGGGGAGAAAGTCTCTGTTTTTCACACAGAGAGTTGTGAGTGTGGAATTCTCTGCCTCAGAGGGTGGTGGAGGCAGGCTCTCTGGATACTTTCAAGAGAGAGCTAGATAGGGCTCTTAAAGATAGCGTAGTCAGGGGATATGGGGAGAAGGCATGAACGGGGTACTGATTGGGGATGATCAGTCGTGATCACATTGAATGGCGGTTTTGGCTCGAAGGGCCGAATGGCCTACTCCTGCACCTATTGTCTATTGTCTAAGGTAGGAGAACAGGGTTAACAGGGATAGTTAGATCAGCCATGATTGAATGGTGCAGTAGATTTGATGAGTTGAATGGCCTAATTCTGCTCTTGTGAACTTATTTCATTGTTCTGCATTCCCCAAATTACTTACCAACTGGTCAGTAGTTCATACAAAGTGCTGGAATAACTCACTAGGTCAACTGGAGAACATGGATAGGTGGGACTTTTCAGACTGATTGTTATGGGGTGGGGGGTAGAAAATTAGAAGAAAGGTGGGGGTGGGACAGATTGAACGGACAAGCTTCTATGGTGTCCTGGCATTTATCTGCCAACTTTAATCCGAACTGTGTGAGATGCCCACCATTTATTTGCTGTTGGAGACATTCACAGGGGCAGGTTGACTGCTGTTGACAATAAAACAGTGATTTTATGTCATTTATTGGTTGTAATTGATTTTGTATGAACAGCATCACATTAATTATGTCCATTCTGAGACTCAATTCTGTTATTTCCAGTTCTATTATCTGGGAAATGTCGATTGGGGCTGGCACAGTGGTGCAGCGGTAGAGTTGCTGCCTTACAACGCCAGAGACCTGGGTTCCATCCTGACTATGGGTGCTGTCCATATGGAGGTTGTAATCCGTGGCCGCGTGGGTTTTCCCCGGGTCCTCCAGTTTCCTCCCACACTCCAAACACGGAAAGGTTTGATGGTTAATTGTCTTCGGCAAAATTGTAAATTGTAAATTGTAAATTTAGAAAATGTCTGCA
Organism: Raja brachyura; assembly: GCA_963514005.1. The sequence continues at coordinate 32,128,444 of OY740808.1, forward strand.
AAGCAGGAAGAATTGTTTGTCTGGCGAAATGCATCATTGGCAGAACTCACCAACCGGCACCAAGACCGTTGCTTGGCTGGTGGTGAAAGGGGCCACATCAGTGTCTAAAGGGCCGTACATTTTGCACGGATTTTGTTTTGTATATTTTTTTATTTGACTGAAGTTAGTTTGGGGAGAAAAAAGTGTTTGGTGTGTGTTGCGAGGCATTGCAGGAGTTGCAGCTTGCAGTAGGTTGCATTCTCTAATGCATCAACAAGAGCAGTGGTCACGCCTGGAAGGAAAATCAGAACGCTTCTATCAGACGTGGTCTGCATTTATAGAATTACTACAAAGATAGGGTGCAGGAGTACCTCGGGCCTTGGTAGGGGGCGATGATTATATATAACATAATAACTGGCTTTTTTTCTTTCTTTTTTTTCTTTTTCCTTTTTCTTTTTTTAGGGTCTATCTTTTAACCCCCTTTTCTAATTCTTTGACCAAGGGTTTCTTCTCCCCTTTGGCACGCTCTTTCACAACTCTTTTCACATTTCATTCTCTTTCTCTCTATTCTTTTTCTTTAAAAGCCATAAAATTATGGGGTACAGTGATTGTAACAGTATATATGTGAAGTACATTGATGTATTTGCCTCTAATAAGTAACATTTAAAAAAAAATTATTAAAAAAAAAAAAAAAGAGCAGTGGTCACTTGTCTCTGATGATAGACATTTTCTGTCGTCTGCCAGGGGGGCACGGTGGTGCAGTGGTAGAGCTGCTGCCTTACGCCTCTGTCCCACTTAGGAAACCTGAACGGAAACCTCTGGTGACCTTGCCCGTAACCCAAGGTTTCCATGAGGTCGCCGGAGGTTTTGGTCACTCGCCTGGAAAGCCTCGAGCTGGATCGACCCAAGCGTGAGCTGCATCTACCAACCAAAGATCCTATAGGATCTTTGCTACCGACCACACACACACACACACACACACACACACACACATCGCAAAGGTAGGGGCCATGGAGAGTGAAGGAGCGCTGTCTGCGCGATAAAGAGGAAGGTAAACGGCTGCCACCAAGCACGGTAGGTCCTTTAGGGAGCGCGGGGGGGGGGGGGGGGGGGGGGTAGAGAGAAGGGTACAGAGGGGGGGAGGAGTGGAGACAGTTTCAAGAAGTTTAATAAAGTTAGCGGTCATTTTACCTACCGGCGGGTCTTCTAGGTCCTGAAAATGAGCCAATCAAAATGGCCGGTCAGCGAAGGAGATAGCCTTTGACTGCCTGTAACTAAATAGCGACCCCACTCCACTGGCTTCGACCAAACGGCAACCTATTTCTAGTCGAGGTCGGTTTCCATTTTGTTGAAACAATCGAAGCAACCTAGATGAAGCCTCGACCATGCGGAAACCACTTTCAACCATTAGGGAGAGTGACCAAAACCTCCGGCGACCTCATGGAAACCTTGGTTCGTGGGCAAGGTCACTAGAGGTTTCCGTTCCGGTTTCTTAATTAGGACAGGGGTATTACAGCGCTTGCAGCGCCGGAGGCCCGGGTTCGATCCCGACTATGGAGTTTGTACGTTCTCCCCGCGACCACATGGGTTTTCTCCGAGATCTTCAGTTTCCGCCCACACTCCAAAGCCATGAATTGGAGTCATTTGGTTAATTGGAGGTTAATTGGCTTGGTATAAGTGTAAATTGCCCCAGGTGTGTGTAGGGTAGTGTTAATGTATGTGGGGATCGCTGATCGGTGTGGACTCGGTGGGTCGAAGGGTCTGTTTCCGCGCTGTATCTCTAAACTAAAAATAAATTAAACTTTATTTGCAGATCAGCGCAGTAAACTTGGCCACAGCTCGATGTTTTTGTCACCCAACTGGGACCTGTTCACCAGATGTGTGGGGCTGAGTTCTTGTCCATCAACTACTTAGTTAGTGTGTTGTTTGCTGACTAAACTGTAACACCGTCGAGTAGCCCCAATAAATACATAAAATTGGCTACCATTCCTTCTCTACAGAGATGCTGCCTGCCCCACTGAGTTACTACAGCTTTTAGTGTCTATCTGCGGTGTAAACCAGCACCTGCAGTTCCTTCCTATACAAAGTAAGTAAGTAAGTAAGTAAGTAAAGGGCCTGTCCCACTTACGTGTCCTTGGCATGCAAATTACGCGAGTTCGTGGTCGTGTTGAGGCGCACGGGCTTCGTGTGGCCGCGCGGGGCCGGTCCCACTGAGAAGCACGGAGCGGTATGTAGTTGTGCACGACATCGCGTGGGGCTCCGAAATTTTTGTAGCGAACAAAATCTTCCTGCGCCACCGGCCTGTCGCGGAACTGACGGCCAAAGTGGGACAGGCCCAAGACCCTGGCGCAATGCAATGTCTCACCTCCAACGGCAGCAGAAGCAGGCAAACGATCCCCGAACGCGGCCTGGGGCTCACGGCCGTTGCGGTCCGGATCCGCCCCCACTTCTACTCCAAGAGCGGGGCCAAGAAAATTGAAGATAGACACAAAATGCTGGAGTAACTCAGCGGGACCGGCAGCATCTCTGGAGAGAAGCAATGGGTGACGTTTCGGGTCAAGACCCTTCTTTTCAGACTGAAGAAGAGTCTCGACACGAAACGTCACCCATTGCTTCTCTCCAGAGATGCTGCCGGTCCCGTTGAGTTACTCCAGCATTTTGTGTCCATCTTTAAATGACATCACGCGCTCCAGACGACTGTGCGTACGCATGAAATCGTGCGTGACCTTCGCGGGACCGTCGCTCCTCAACGCGACCATGGGGTCGCGTAATTAGCATTACAAGGACACGTAAGTGGGACAGGGGCTTAAGTTTATTGGCCAAGTATTCACATACAAGGAATTTGCCTTGGTGCGAAGAGAGGCTTTGCTCGGATTCAACGTAGCAACCATAAATACCATTTGCAATGAAATATTGGGGTAATTCCTACATTCCACTGAAGATGTTTGTTCCAACCCTTCTATTCTTCATAAACTAGTTCTGTGTTATATGTTTAAGAATGTTCAAACATTCGATGTCTGAAGAAGGGTCTCGACCCGAAACGTCACCTATTCCTTTGTTCCATAGATGCTGCCTCACCCGCTGATTTTCTCCAGCATTTTTATCTAGCTTCTATGTTATATGTTTTCTGCTATCTGTTATTTGAAGAAGGGTCTTGACCCAAACCATCGCCCGTTCCTTCTCTCCAGAGATGCTGCCTGTCCCGCTGAGTTACTCCAGTTTTTTGTGTTTATCTTCATAAACTTCATTTCATACTAAAAATCTGCTTGTCCGCACCATCCCAGCTGCCTATCACAATTGTCTTTTTGCTGATTTATTGTGACTTCTGAATTCCCCCATGTGCCCGTTGTAAATTATCTGTTCTCAGCTTCGATTGCTTCTTTCATCTTGTCTCAGCCCATCTTCGTAACTTCCCTGGTTTTTCTGCAGATGCGACATTATTTGTTACCAGGTGTATTGTGCTCAAATGAATCTGACCCAGTATCTCTTCCACCTCATAGACTTTCGATATTCTGTTCATCAAAGCCCTTGTAGAAATGGTGTTACGGTCCACACTGTGCACACTTTGTTCCCATGTGCAGGGTATATTTCCTCATGCTGCCGTCCACAATACTTGCAGCTTCTAATCATCTGGAGTGCATTTTTCCCGTCCTGCCATTTGTTTCGCTCCTCACCAAATGTTCTTCCTTCTGTTGGCCCTCCATCATTTCTAACCTTGCTTTGGAGGGAGCCTTTGGAAAGTGCATTTCATGCAGTTTTCAAGAGTAGTTGTTGTCTCACACGCAGGTGAAGGCAGGTACAGGATACTGAGTTGGATGATCAGCCATGATCATATTGAATGGCGGAGCAGGCTCAAAGGGCCGAATGGCCTACTCCTGCACCTATTTTCTATGTTTCTATCTAACTCTGGTGAAAGTAAGGAGCTAGAAACAGCACAGGACAGGAACAGGTCATTCGGCCCACATTTACTGTGTTGAACTTGATGCTAAGTTAATTTCTCTGCCTGCATATGAACCACATCCCTCCATTCCGTACATATCCATGTACATATCTAAAAGCCTCTTAAATACCACTATCGTATCTGCTTCCACCATGTCACTTGGCAGCACGTTCCGGGCACCTACCACTCTCTATATGAAAAACATATCTTGTAAATCATCTTTAATTTTGCCCCTCTCATCTCAGACATTTCCACCCTGGAAGACTGATTATCTCTGTGCCTTCTTCTTCTTGCGTATGGCGTGCACAGCCTAAAGTTGTAGGACAACTTGTTCTATTTGATCTTATTTGATTGTGCACGCTGGGTTGATTGCATTCGTCGAAACAGGGCGGACCACGTGTAGGTTGCAATCTTCCACCCCATCTCTGCTCCTCATAGTCTTAGATACTTCTAATAAGGTTTTCCCTCAACCTCCGATGTTCCAGATAAAAAAATCCAACGTTGTCGAACCTCTTTTGATAGTTGCTCTAATCCAAGAATGATCTGAAGAAGGGTGTTGACCCGAAACGTCACTCATTCCTTCTCTCCAGAGACGCTGCCTGTGATCGCTGAATTACTCCAGCAGTTTGTGTCTTTCTTCGGTGTGAACCATCATCTGCAGTTCCTTCCTACACATTCTGGTAAACCTCCTTGGCATCCTCCCCAAAGTATCCGCATCCTTCCTGTAATGGTGTAATGGCACGTCCAGAACTGCACACAATACTCTAAATGTGTAGGAAGGAACTGCAGATGCTGGTTTAAACTGGAGATAGACACTACAAGCTTGAGTAACTCAGGGGGTCAGGCAGCATCTCTGGAGAAAAGGAATATGTGACATTTCGGATCGTGACCCTTCTTCAGCACAACCAACATTTTGTGTAGCTGAACCATGACCTTCTTATACTCAACTGCGCCAATTTTAGTCAACCGTGTCATCTCTAGGCAGGCGGCAATGTGCTTGGAACACATTTAATGCATTCTCCGAGGACTCATCTGAAGCTTTTATGGTGGGTTAGACTCTCTCCCCTTGTGACCAGCAAGACAAAGCAACACCTTTTATTTCACCTGTTCTTTCATAGCCGGCTCAGTACAGAGAGTAAACTCTTCCCTCTGTCTTCCCTATTCTGTAGACAAATTACTTTCCTGGAAACCTACCTTGTAATTAATTGTGTCCGATCTCAGTTGCATCTCACTGCTCACTGAGTATAAGTTTACATATGGAGATTGGGTAGATACACTTCAGCCTGCACTTTTATGATTCGGTTGCCTAGTATAACGGATAATTTGTTGCATTATTGTTTATTGCGCATCTATTTTGTTATGTTGTTGCATTCATGTGCCTGCCAAGCATCAGCAAGTAAGTGTGAAGAAGGGTCTCGGCCCGAAACGTCAACCATTCCTTCTCTCCAGAGAGGCTGCCTGTCCCGCTGAGCTACTCCAGCTTTTTGTGTCTATGTTCGGTTTAAACCAGCATCTGCAGTTCCTTCCTATACAGCATATAAGAATTTCCTGTCCATATGACAATTAAACACTTTTAACTCTCCAGACGTAAATCACAGCCAGCTTTCGGTATTCTGATTCAGCCATGCCATCTAAAGTCCATATTTTCATTAACCAGCCTTTCTAATGAAATGCTTTGGTATCTTCTCTAAAATACTGGACATCCTTCCTTTCCGTACATGTCCATGTACATATCTAAAAGCTTCTTCGATACCAGTATCATATCATTTCACCTGCCACAACGACTGAAGGAACCAGCAGTTTAAACCAAGAAAACAATGATCTTCATTTATAAAAGCACTTGTATGTGACAAATGAGAAGTTCTCATGGATTTTGCAACTTTCCAGTCAGTTGCATGCTGTGATTTTTAAAATGGTACAAACTAATATTACAATCTCTATCTGTGGAGGAACCATTTCCCTATACCTACAGGCTTGGCGATCGCTTCGTCCAACACCTCTGCTCAGTTCGCCAACCTGATCTCCCAGTGGCTCAACACTTCAACTCCTAGTCCCATTCCAAATCCGACCTTTCTGTCCAGGGCCTCCTCCATTGCCAGAGTGAGGCCCAGCGCAAATTGGAGGAACTGCACCTCATATCCCGCTTGGGTAGTTTACACCCCAGCGGTATGAACATTGACTTCTCCAATTTCAGATAGTCCTTGCTTTCTTCCTCCTTCCCCTCCCCTTCCCAGGTCTCCCACTGTCTCCGCCTCTTCCTTTCCCGGCCCCCCCCTTCCCCCGACATCAGTCTGAAGAAGGGTCTCGACCCAAAACGTCACCTATTCCTTCTCTCCATAGATGCTGCCTCACCCGCTGAGTTTCTCCAGCATTTTGTCTACCCTGAATTATAAAGATCATTATTACATCTTTTCCTGTTTGATGCTATGTTTATACTGCATTGTCTCTTTGGATTTTACTTGTCTGGCATCCACTGTTTGGAAAGGATTGCATCTATAGTTCCCAGAAGAGTAATATATGACTGAAGATGGACGGAGAAGTCTTCACCCACTTTCCTGATATGGAACAAATTGATTAATGCTGCAAAAAAATGATGTTGGGCTCAAAAGTGGACAGAAGTTCAAACCTTTGTACAAATTTGCCGAATGCAAAGGAGTTTAGTTCTCTTCTCGCTGGATACTGGAGAGGATTAGATGTGATGAGCAAATGAACCGTGAGATGTGAGTTGAAAAATGAAAAATTTTAAAAATTACACCCATTTAAATTAAGCTGACATTATCTTAAAGGAAGTAGAAAGAAATGCTGGTGGGAAATTTGTATCTGGTCATTAACTCAATGGATTAGATGTTGTTGATGTGAACTGCTCCTAGTGGTCACCACATGTTTAGTTTAATTTAGAGATACAGCACAGAAACAGGCCCTTTGGCCCACCATGTCCGCGCCGGCCAGCGATCCCCGCACATTAACACTATCCTACGCACACTGGGGGCAATTTTTACATTTACCAATGCAATTAACCTACAACCGTGTACGTCTTTGGAGTGCGGGAGGAACAGCGAAGATCTCGGAGAAAACCCACGCAGGTCACGGGGAGAACATACAAACTCCGTAGTTGGGATCGAACCCGGGTCTTCGGCACTGCAAATGCTGTAAGGCAGCAACTCTACCGCAGCACAGAGTCTTCTCTGATTGATTGCACTTTTATCCCTTCTTGACCCGAAACGTCACCCATTCCTTCTCTCCAGAGATGCTGCCTGTCCCGCTGAGTTACTCCAGCATTTTGTGCCTATCTTCGGTGTAAACCAGCATCTGCAGTTTCTTGCTACACACACAGGTCCTCCGATGGGACACTCAACAACCTCGGCTCACAAAACATCCATGAAAGCTTTGACAGCCGGCAAAATCCCATCTCCAGCTTCAATCAGCCGCCCATTATCAGACACTTAAGGGGCTGTCCTACTTGGGCGACCTAATCCACGAGTTCTGGCGAGTTTGCCCTCGACATGCTCGCAGCATGGTCGACACGAGGTTGTAGGAGGTCTTCGTAGCTCTCCTTCAAGCTCCAGAGTGGTCTCCGCGTACTCGAGGCCTCAGCTAGGTCGCGGCGGTTTTTTCAATATGTTAAAAAATGCACGCGAGTAAAAAAAGGTCGCCATGGAAAAAATCTATACTTTTTTTACTCGTAGGTTTAGTCGCGGTAGGTCAGCATGTTAGTCGTAGGTAATCGAGGGTTGTCGAAGGGAGTCAGAGGTAGTCGAAGCTAGTCTTCATCATTGTTGAAGGGAGGTCGAAGGAGATCGAAGGAGGTCGTCTTCACTCTCCACTATTCAGTGTCCAATTTTCCCGAAGTTAGTCATAACTAGTCGAAGCTGGTCTTCAACATAGTCGAACGAGGTGGAAGGAGGTCTTCTACATAGTCGAAGGCGGTCTTCAACATGTCATTTTTAAAACTCTTCTAAACTTGCCAATTAGGTCTCCCAAGTGGGACAGCCCATTAAGAGATATTTACCAACTGTTAACAATGAAATAAATAATTTCAATAAAAACCCAATCACAAGTATTTAAAAATATAATAAAGTAAATTGATATAATAAGGAAATTCTCTTCCACTGTATTTTCTGTGGCCTTCCAGCAGCAGAGACCAGGGTTCAATCCTGACCTCGGGCACTGAAGTTTGTATGTTCTCCATCTGACCATGTGGGTTTCCTCTGAGTTTTCCGGTTTCCTGCCACATCCCAAAGTTGTGCGGGTTTGCTTGTTAATTGGCCTCTGTGAAAAAAATTCCCCCAATGTGCAGGGAGTTAATAAATAAGTGGAATACAGATAGAACCTATGTGACTGGGTGATCAATGGCCAGTATGGGCTCGATGGGCCAAAGGGTCTGTTTCCATGCTGTATTTCTAAATAAATATTCTCATGGAAATTGCAGATCTGGTAACCAAAAAAGACACAAATGCTGGTGTAATTCTGCGGGTCACGCAGCATATCTGGAGAACATGGATAGGTGACGTTTCAGGTCGGGACCCTCCTTCAGATTGGCAGTTTCTTGATTCTACATTTTACTGTTCCTTGAGGTGTGCCTACTTTGAAGAGGTTTTCCTCCTCTCTCCAATGAGAGTTCTACCAGACCACCGCTCATTGATCCTTCCTCTGTGATTCCTGCTGCTCTCCTGCTCCAAGGACATGTTCTGACCCAGACTTGCTACCACAGCCACATCTGCTCCCTCAACACTTGCCTGCACTGCCATCTTGTGCCACGTGGCTTCCTGCCTTGTTTCCAGTCCTCCTTGGATTCAAACCCAACCAGGGTTAGAGTCTGAAGAAGGTCCCAACCCGAATCTTACCTATCCATGTTCTTCAGAGATGCTGCCTGACCCACTGAGTTACTCCAGCACTCTGTGTTTCCCCATGGAGATTATTATGCTCCTGCACAAAATGTAATCAGGTCTGAAAACTGAATAAAGAGGAAGAAAGACTTTATTGCCTTCCATCACAGTGAGGAACGTGGGGAATCCACTGTGGTGGATGTTTATGTTAACTTTTATGTAGTTACTTTTTTTTTTAGTATGGCTGTATGGTAAATCGAATTTCACTGTACCTTAATTGGTTCAATAAACTGACCTAGACATTGAAACCTTAAAACTGATGCACCATCGTCAATGTGATTTGGAACCTTTGTAAGGTTAACCACCTCCACTGGACACTGGAATATCCAGCACAGAGCCCCTTGACATGGCCTCCGAGAATGTCAAAGTCAGTTTTGAACTGTACAGCATTGGGTTCTGCTTGTAACTAAACTGCGGAGTGCAAGATAAACTCATTTAAACACGCCTCGAGTGAGCACACCCTTGTGTTTATTTTTGTGTTTGATATTTAAAAATATATATCTTAATTTATTTATTATTGACACCAAAAATAGATGCATTCAATTATTTACAAGACTATTTACAATACTAAACACCTTTGTTGAGGCAGCGAGTGTATTCAGCCTGCATCATGCCCTGTGTTAGGCCATGACTCAGGAAACATTTTGGTGCAGGAAAGAATTCCAGCAAGATTAGAGTTTCCCGGCATTAAAGCTGAGCAGGAAGCAATTTCCTTGTGGCAGCGCTGTACATTTGGATTGGATTTAATCTTGAATCTGGTGCATAGACTTGTGGCGTCGACTGCACATTACACACCTCAGTCCTGACAATTATTCAGCACGAGAACTATTCCAGATCAGCGCAGTGTATCTGATTATGCTGCTGGCATTCGCAAGTGAAAGCAAGTCATTTTTACTTTCTGTCTGCCTCTGACTTCAAAGGGCAGCGATGCAGCTTTACAGCACAGAGCAATTATATTTTTTATTGTACAGGAAATATCACTGAAATGTTGGCTCAGCAGTCAATGCAAAAGCCAATATCAGCCCAGTAACCTCTGCGGCCTCTCGGTTAGGGATTAAGAATTGGCCCATCATTCGGCAAGTCTGCAGATTCCAACATGGTGGTAGTGAAACAATGTAAAATTGCATCACAGATTATAAAGTTTGACTGGAAGTAATTCAACTACGCATAATGAGGCCTCAGCTCTTTGATGTGAGACCACTGCAGCCCTGAATCAAATACACAGGGAGTTTTGCATTTTCAGATCCCTGGCTACAAGGCTCAACCGTTGCAGAAGTGAATGCTGTAAACTTAATTCTCTTGTGTGTCCAAAGTTCTCCAGAGCAGGAAATTGGTTTAATTGCAAAATTATTATATTTATAGGTGAAACATAAGGGCTGCAATGTTGCTTTAAGGAAGCTTTGAGCCCAGATGGTAATTGAGCTCTTACATCCTCCGTGCTTGATGGATGTACAAAGAATGCCTCATAATTAAGAAAATGTGACTCTTAATCCCTGGTATTAAACTTGTATCATGTAACTAAGTCTGAACAGTCACAAGTATGGGTTGCAATTACTGTATGTTTTCTACAATAAACATGAGGATCTGACCTATACCACTGCGGGAACATGTAATTTGTGAGTGGGAAGGAAATGCCTTTTGCAACTTACACTGTCAAACGAAGGAATACCTCCATGTTAAGGTTCGCCCCTACATCGGATAGCTGAGGCAGAGTGACTGTATGTTGATGGATTGTCAACGTTCACCCAATTCATCTAAAAACATGCGCTACTTCTGGTCATCTCCTGCAAGGATTGTATTTCTAATTTCACACTCTGCAGAGCAAATCTCTTTGTAAAGTTATTTTTCAACAGCAGCTCCACCTGTCCGTCCCATCAAGGAGGACAGCAGGGATGTGTGACCCCCATGGCCTGGCCTCGGGCGCTGATCACTAAACCATGCTGGGCCCTGGTAGCAGCAAGACTGCTCCAACCCGCGACTGGAGTCAAGATACTTCCTCACCAGACACTCCACTCAGGAAAGGATAAACCAAAGTGTGTTACACTATGGGGCCGGGTCTGACAGCACCCTTTACTCATGCAGCAGAGGCTGACATGTTTCAGTGATGACTTCCACAGCAGGGTCATCCATGGATAAAGTTACGACACAGCACGCAAAACATGCCCCTTCGCCCAACTTGACCATGATGCCCCATCTAGGCTAGTCTCAGTTGCCTGCATTTGGCCCATAGCCCTCTAAACCATTCCTATCCATAAATTATCATGCTTATGTTGGGAAGGTTGAGGAGAACAATGGTGGGGATTCGAGAACAATAGTTAGGAGTGGTGGTTCAGACAATGGCCAAAATTGGTTTCAGTGTTAGCGGTTAATTTGTTTGATAATTTGAGAAATGGAACTAGAACGGTTTCCAATGCCAATATTGATTACCTTCTTCTTATCGAGACCACATCACAAGATTAGACATTGTTCAGGCAGACCTGAACACACTTCTCGGCATCTGCATACAATGTGCTTCTCGTGCATAGTGGTGGAAAGATTGGTGGAAACAGGGCCGCGACGTGAATGCACTTTCCTTGACCCCATTGATTACCTTAGCTTGGTAGACGTCCATTTTCCAGATTCTTTATTCCTTATTAGTTTGGGTTTTTAATTTAGATTTTTTTGTCTCTCACAAACTAACAGGTCTCTAGGTGAGTTAGAGAGTGTATTGTATTGAACAAAACATGAGCACAAACTGACCCAAGCTGTGGTCATATATATCAGCCACTCTGTGATCTATACTAGCAAAGTGTTTACCAGTTTTTGTTGGTTCATTTGGTCTTGTACCAGATGAAACTATTGAACTACTGAACAGATACTAACAAGATGGGTGGCACGGTGGCCTAGCGGTAGAGCTACACCCTTACAGCGCCAGAGACCTGGGTTCAATCCTGACTACGGGTGCTTATCTGTTCAGAGTTTGTATGTTCTCCCCGTGACCTGCGTGGGTTTTCTCTGAGATCTTTTGTTTCTTCCCACACTCCAAAGATGTACAGGTTTGTAGGTTAATAGGCTTGGTGTAAATATAAAAATTGTCCCTAGTGTGTGTTAATGTATGGGGATCACTGGTCGGTGCGGACTCGGTGGACCAAACGGTCTGTTTCCATGCTGTATCTCTAAACTGAACTAAACGAAGGTGTTCACAGGCTGGCATAGTGGCGCAGCTGGTTAAGTTGCTGCCTCACAGTGCAAGAGACTCGGATTCAATCTGTCTGCGTGGTGTTTGCATGTTCTCCCTGGATTTCTCTGCGTGTGTTTCCTCCAGGTGCTAGGTTCATTGGTTTCAGTAAATTGTCCCTAATGTTTAGTAGTGGATGAGAAACATGGAACTTGTATGAATTGGATATTGATGGTTGGGATGGACTTGATGGGCTGAAGGGCCTGTTTCCATGCTGCATCTCCAAACTGAACTAAACCCCCAGAGAAAATGCTCTTGTCCAGACCACTGCATGCACTCCTCATGGACAAACACCCACCCCCCTCAGACAACACTCTGACCAGACTGTGCAGTTTATGTTGCACGCATGTCTCTCTCGAGACACCGACCAGCGGAAATTAACCATCACACAGCAGAATTGAAAGATTAAAGGTTAACTCTGTTTCAATATTAAAGTTGTAGAGAAATCCCACTCAAACAAGAAGAAACCCTCCCTCCAACCTCAGACCATTTGTTGCAAGAAAACAGGCATGGCTCTGAAAGGGTTAATAGATTGAAACCAGAGATTCCACATACCACATTGACAAAGTTTATCTCAGGATACAACTTTTATCAGGCACTGCTTACATTCCAAGTTAGCGTAGATAAGCTTGTTGTTGAGAGAGCAAAGTGTTAGATCTTTTCATATTTAAAAACAAGACATGATTTGAAGACACTTATATTTTTTTGTAGCCTCTTAATATGAAGACATTTGTACCTGGGAAGAATGTCATGAATTAATTGTATTATTTTCAATTTATGGTAAAGGTGCAGATATTTACATCATGTTAGTTGGGCCCATTCACTAAACATCAACAGATCAGATGAATGGTATTATTTTCCAAGCCAATTAATCTACAAACCTAAGTGTTAAAGAAGTAACTGCAGATGCTGGAGAATCGAGGGTACACAAGCCTATACAAACCTATACTTCTTTGGAGTGTGGGAGGAAACCGAAGATCTTGGCGAAAACTCATGCAGGTCATGGGGAGCACGTACAAACTCCGTACAGACAGCACCCGTAGTCAGGATCGAACCCGGGTCTCTGGCACTGTTAGGCAGTAGCTCTACCGCTGCGCCACCGTGCCACCCATTGATCTTCAGGTAATTGCGTGATGTGTGACTATTCCCATTTATGGCTTTAGCTGACCATGAGCCCCTGAATTTTGTTTAAGTTGTCCTCAATAGTCTGTGGCATTTTCCTTATTTACAAAGTTTCAAGGTTGTTTGCGCAGTAACCATGATACTTACATTTTCTGATGTTTCGTGGCACAAGCTGGACTTTGCAATGTATCTTCACTGTTCCTACTTGATCTCCAGATACTGCTGGTGAGATCTTGTCCTGGTGAGATGTTTGGTGGCCTGAAGCAGAAGATCATGGACTGATAGCTGCCAATCTAATCAACAGTCCCGAACCACTATCTACCTCCTTGGTGACCCTCAGACTTTGCTGGCATTACCCTGCACTAAACGTTATCATATATCCATACGCTATGGATGGCTCGATTGTAATCGCGTATTGTCTTTCCGCTGACTGGTTAGCACGTAACAAAAAGCTTGTCACTGTACCTCGGTACGCGTGACAATAAACTGAACTGAAACTAAACTGAAACTAATGTTCACCTTGCATGTAATCTTTCCTGCATCTCTGATTACATGCAAGGTGAACATTAGTTTCGGTTTAGACATTGGATTTTCCATCATTGAGGGTAATTCTCATATTGGGTTAGAACTTTTATTGGCAAAGCATTTAAAGATGATTGGCAAACTGAACCTGTCAGACACAATGAAAGCAAATTTCAGTTGAGAAAATCCAAACCAGAGTGGTTCCATCGATTGGGATTTGCCTTTGATTTACGCTGAAGATAGACACAAAATGCTGGCATAACTCAGCGGGACAGGCAGCATCTCTGGAGAGAAGGAATAGGTGACATTTCATCCCTTCTTCAGACCCTTGGTTTGCTTTGCCGTTATTCACTGGTCTGCAGGACAGTCATTTGTAAATTCTTGAACTAACTGATGCACTGCCTCGGACCTGCACAAAACGCTGGAGTAACTCCGTGGGTCAAGCAGCATCTCTGGAGAAAAGGAATAGGTGACGTTTTTCCAAGTCTGAAAAGGATCTCGATCCGATACGTCACCCATTCCTTTTCTCCAGAGATGCTGACTGACCCGCTGAGATACTCCAGCGTTTTGTGTCCATCTTCAGTTTAAACCAGCATCTGCAGTTCCTTCCTACACATTACCTCCGATGCCTTGTGTGAACAGGCAAAAATATTTCCAATGGTTTTGGAGGTGATTTCTATTCCTCTCTTCGACGTTAATATCTTTCTTCTTGTCAAAAATAAATCGGGTTTGTCATCTGCTTTTAAAAATAACAAAGCCAGTCACATTAAGACAAGCACAAAATCCTGGAGTAACTCAACGGATCAGGCAGCATCTCTGGAGAAAAGGAATAGGTGACGTCTTGGGTCGAGACCTGTCTTCAGACTCAGAGTCTGGGGAAAAGGAAACGAGAGGGATGAAAATGTGCAGAGAACAATTGAATGAGCAGGAGCAATTACAGAGGGGGTGCAGTGAGAAAGGGTGTTGCCGGCCCTTTTGTTGCAGAACTCCTATAGGAGAGAGGAAGAGAACTTCTTGAGGAAGGACATCTTAATTTGAGGAAGGACATCCTCGTGTTTGAGGCAGCACAGCGTAGGTTCACGAGATTGATCCCTGGGATGGTGGGACTGTCATATGAGGTGAGATTGAAAAGACTAGGCTTGTATTCACTGGAGTTCAGAAGGATGAGCGGGGATCTTATAGAAACATATAAAATTATAAAAGGACTGGACAAGCTAGATGCAGGAAAAATGTTCCCAGTTGGGTGAGTCCAGAACTAGGGGCCACAGTCTTAGAATAAAGGGGAGGCCATTTAAAACTGAGGTGAGAGAAAACGTTTTCACCCAGAGAGTTGTGATTTTGTGGCATTCACAGCCACAGAGGGCAGTGGTGGCCAATTCACTGGATGGATTTAAGAGAGAGTTAGATAGAGCTCTAGGGGCTAGTGGAATCACGGAATATGGGGAGAAGGTAGGCACGGGTTATTGATTGGGGACGATCAGCCATGATCACAATGAATGGCGGTACTGGCTCGAAGGGCCGAATGGCCTCCTCCTGCACCTATTTTCTATGTTTCTATGTTTCTTCAGTATAAGCAGACCTTGAATATAGACACAAAAAGCTGGAATAACAGCGGGATAGGCAGCATCTCTGGAGAGAAGGAATGGGTGACGTTTCAGGTCGAGATCCCTCTTCAGCTTTTTGTGTTTATCTTGGGCATACCTTGAGAAGATTTCGCAGTGGAGTGGACAAAATGTGTAGGAAGGAACTACAGATGCTGGTGTACACCTCAAGGCCTGTCACATTAAGATCTCTCTTTTCTTTAAAGTTCCCAGTATCATTTTTATAGATTTTTTTTAATGTGATGTTTGTTGTCACCTTTCCAAGTCAATGGAAGTTGGCTCTCTTGTGCAATGCCGCACTGTTCCCTGAACAGCGGGCATTAGGTGCCTATCTTCACTACACACCATAAAATATGAGAATTACAGTTATTACGCAGTCTTGGGCTTCTTTCCTCACAGTTTTTACTGGAGAGGATGTAAAGGTCACTGCATAATGCAATGTGGTGGAGTGATGGAAAAAATGAGGGCATGCTGAGTGAATTGCCAGTGTCCTTACAGGGGTCTTATGAGCCTTCAAAGACTTCTGATGTGCAGGGTGGAGGAGGTATTTTTCTTGTGCAATTAATGCTAAGGAAGTTGCCAGGGAGATGCCGATAAAAGCAGTAGTCCCCTGCATGAATATCTGCACTTTTGGGAGTCAAATGTAGTCAAATGTTCCTCCCAAGAGCAATGCAAAAACAAAACACATTGACTGTGTCAAATGTTCTCCTCTTTGATGATGGAGCAGTGTAGATTTTAAGTTTAGTTTTAGAGATGCAGTGCGGAAACAGGCCCTTCGGCCCATCGAGTCAGCGCCAACCAGCAATCCACACACATTAACACTATCCTTCACACACTAGGGACAATTTACACTTGTACCAAACTGATTAACCTACAAACCTGTACGTCTTTGGAGTGTGGGAGGAAACCAAAGATCTCGGCGGTCACGGGGAGAACGTACAAACGCCCTACAGACAGCACCCGTAGTCGGCATCGAACCTGGGTCTCCAGTGCTGAAAGTGCTGTAAGGCAGCAACTCTACCGCTGCGCCACCGTGGCACCCATGAAGCGTAGCAGTGAGCAGCAAACTACCCTGCCAACATGCTCACTCAAGTATCCCGAGTCAACTTGAATGTGACCCTGACTTTAATTTTGAGGCCAACCCATTTGACTCCTGCAGAAACGATCAGTGGAGGATGAAGCCTGATGGAGGAAGTTTCTGATGCCGCCTTCTTTGTCGAATGTCCTCCTCAGATTATTTTGCTCATTTTTCAGCTGAAAACATGGAAGTGCTTCTTGTTTTCTGGCAATTCTGGTGGGAAATTTGAGGAGGATACCCATTGAAACCTCATGGAGAGGGTTCAGTTTGGAGATGCGGAAACAGGCCCTTCAGCTCATTGAGACCATAATTACCATGTTATATGTTATCCCAGTTTCACATCCACTCCCTACACACTGGGGGTAATTAAACAAAACCAAATAGCCTTCAAACCTGCATGTCTATGGGACGTGGGAGGAAACTGGAGCACCCAGAGAAAACCCATGCGATCACTCGGAGAAAGTGCAAACTCCACACAGACAGCGCCTGAGGTCATGATCGAGCCTAGGCCCCTGGCGCTATGACTTGGAACTGAGAACTGAATGCGTGACTGGGAAGTGAATTTGGGCCTATCGACTTGATGTTTGTTTTTCATGACATCTGGACTGGGATTCAGTTTCAGGGTCCTGCCCTGTTGAAAGACAGCTCTTCGGAGAGGGAACAATGCCCCGCCACCATCAAGACCAACGTGATGGAAACTCTGACAAGAAGTGAATGGGGGACATGACACAGCAACTGACACATTCGGGCGAGCTGAACCCTGGACGAACAGCTCCAGACCAGATGGAAGCCATGCATCGAATGCACATACAGGATTAACAGCTGGTGTTAACTCACACAAAAATGTGTAAAATTGATTAACTCCACACTAATTCAACCTTCATCCACAAATATTTGTTTCATCTGGTGTTCTGCAAGGGTATATCTGGCCGTAACATCCTTTGGTGACATTTTGGACACACTGATTGCAACATTGTTGAACAGGTTTTGTTTTTCAATGGAGTTTGATAGGTTCCCATTTCACACATGTTTTAGATGGTGTTCAGCTGGTTTAAGAATCCACTTGAGAAACCCTGAATTTTAGATCTGGAGAAGTTTTTTTTGGGAACATCTTGTCCTGCTGCAAGACTTATTATCACATGACTTGGGATATAATCAGCAAATGAGGACTTAGGATATAATCAGCAAATACAACTCTTTGTCACATGAAGGATGTGCTGTAAATTCTGCAGAGCTGTATCATGTGTTTCCTCCTGTGAAGGAAGGAACTACAGAGGCTGGTTTAAACCGAAGATAGACACAAAATGCTGGAGTAACTCAGCGGGACAGGCAGCATCTCTGGAGAGAAGGAACGGGGGACGTTTCGGGTCGAGACTCTTCTTCATCCTGTGAGAGATGGGAACTAATCTAAAACCTTGACTGTTGAGGATTATAATGATCTCTCTTTGAATCTGAGCGGGACAAAAACCTCCCACTTTTACCATCCTTTTTGCCCTTTCCGAGAGCCATAGTCTCATAGCATTATGAGGGCAATTCACAATGGGCCTAGACTGATTTTCATCAATTCCTTCTCACATGTATCTCCCTGTAACCTTGCGGAAACAAAAGCCAGATTAGGCCCGTCAGTGCAACATTCAAACCGTAAAAGCTAACGATACATACAAGGTAAAATATTAAAAAAGATGATAAACAACTAAAATAAATATGAAATATAAAAACAACACGCATAAACACCCAACCCTACATCCTTCTGTCGATTTCACAGTGTACCAACCACAGTCCCTTAGTCCCCGCGTTCCTTGGCGGCTACATTTAGTGCCTTTATAGCAGTGGGGTAAAAACAGTTTTTAAGTCTGTTTGTCCTTGTCCTTGTAGATCTGTACCGTCTGCCTGACGGCAACAGTTCAAACAGGGAGTGTCCGGGTTGGGAAATGTCCTTTATAATATTCTGGGATTTTTTGATGCAGCGGGAACTATGTAAGTCCTCCAAGGTAAGGAGAGGGCAGCCGACAATCCTCTGGGCGTTGTCAATGGCCCTCTGGAGCGCTTTCCTCTGAGACGCTGTGCAGCTGGTGTACCACACGCATACACAGTATGTTAGGATGCTCTCAATGGAGCACCGATAAAAGGACAGCAGCAGTCTCTGTGTGATGTTATTCTTCCTGAGCACCCTCAGGAAGTGCAGTCTCTGCTGGACCTTTTTCAGCAGCGCAGAGGTGTTCACGCTCCACGTCAGGTCCTCCTCAATATGGATTCCCAGGAAGCGGAAATCCGCCACCCTCTCCACACAGTCCCCTCTGATGATTAGTGGTACCAGTTCTGTTTTGTTCTTCCTGAAGTCTATTATTATCTCCTTGGTCTTTAAGGTGTTCAGGAGCGGGTTATTTTCTCCACACCACACTGTCAGCTGCTCCACCTCATCCCAATAGGCGTACTCGTCCCCCCCGGAGATGAGCCCCACCACCGTAGTGTCATCTGCAAATTTGACAATGGTGTTGCTGTGATGGGCGGAGGTGCAGTCATGTGTGTAGATGGTGTAGAGCATGGGGCTCAGCACGCAGCCCTGTGGAGAGCCAGTACTGAGGCTGAGGGCCGTGGATGTGTGATGGCCCATTCTGACTCTCTGGCTGCGGCCCAACAGGAAGCTATTTATCCACATGCAGGTGGAGTGTGGAAGTCCCAAGTCCCCCAGTTTGTCCACCAGTTTGTGGGGAAGGATAGTATTAAAAGCAGAGCTGTAGTCCACAAAGAGCATTCGCACATAGCTTCCCCGCTGCTCCAGGTGGAACAGTGCAGCATGGAGAGCTGTGGCTACAGCGTCCTCTGTAGATCTATTCGCTATGTACGCAAACTGGTGGGGGTCAAAGCTTCGGGGCAGGAGTGATGTGATATGACCCCGGACCAGTTTTTCAACGCACTTCATCACCACTGGTGTGAGTGCGACTGGCCGGTAGTCGTTGAGGCTGGAAAGGTGGGGTTTTTTGGGCAAGGGGACTATAGTGGAGGACTTCAGACAGGGCGGGACAGTGGATTGGGCCAGAGACTGGTTAAAAATCCTCGTAAAGACTCCAGCCAGCTGGTCTGCGCAGTCCTTCAGCACGCGTCTAGAGACGCCGTTGGGTCCAGTAGCCTTCCTTGGATTGATGGCCCACAGCGTGCGCCTCACCTCATGCTCCTCTATCGTGAGGGTTAGGCTACTGTGGACCACATGGTGTGTTGTGGCTGTCTCGGGTGGCTCCACTTCAAAGCGAGCAAAGAAGAGGTTCAGCTCCTCTGCCAACGAGGCGTCACCCTCAGCAGCTTCAAGGTTTGTATTATAATTGGTGAGATACTGGATCCCCTGCCACACCTGCCTGCTGCTGTTGTTACTGTCCAGGTGGTCCTCTATCTTCCTCCTGTAGTCTGACTTGGCCTCTCTGATGCCTCTCTTCAGGTTAGCTCGGGCCGTGCTGTATAAAGCCCTATCGCCAGACCTAAAAGCAGTGTTCCTCTCTTTTAACAGCCGCTGGACCTCCCGGGTCATCCAGGGCTTCTGGTTGGGGTAGACCCGGATTTGTTTGTCCACTGTGACCTTGTCCATGTTTTAATGTAACACAGTACACTGTCTGTGAACAACTCCAGGTCTCGGTGTTCAAACACATCCCAGTTGGTCCTGTCGAGGCAGTCCTGCAGCTGCTGAGATGCATCATCAGGCCAGGTTGTGATGGTCTTTGTGATGGGAGGAGCGTTTTTCCTGAGGGGGGCATATGCAGGAATTAAAAGCGGGGACATATGGTCCGACTGACCCAGGTGTGGTAGTGGTCTAGCCCTGTAGCCCAGCTTGATGTTGGAGTAGACCTTGTCCAGTGTGTTAGCTCCTCTTGTAGCACATTTAACATGCTGGTAGAATTTGGGGAGCATTTTCTTCAATTCCGTGTGATTAAAGTCCCCTGCTATGATGTGAACACCGTCCGGATATATGCTCTGTTGACTGCTAGTGCTACCATGCAAATGTCCGATAGCCGAGTTAGCATTAGCATCTGGTGGTATGTACACAGCAGCTATCATGACAACAGTAAACTCTCTAGGGAGATAAATGGGCCTGCATTTAACAGCCACATACTCCAGGTCTGGGGAGCAGTGACTGTCCACAACACTGTGTTTGTACACCAGGTGTTGTTCACGTACACACAGAGCCCTCCACCTCTGCTCTTACCAGAGTCCCTTGTCCTGTCATGGCGCTGTGCTGTGTAGCCTGCTAGCTCGATAGCAGAGTCTGGAATGGATGAATGAAGCCGGGTCTCCGTGATCAACAGGATACAGCTGTCCTTCACGGCGTTGTTAGCTGCAGTCTGTAGCCTCAGTTCGTCCATCTTGTTAGCCAGGGATCTGGCGTTCGTGAGGAACAGGCTGGGAAGCGGTGGTTTCAGTGGCTGCCTCCGTAGCCTGGCCAACGCGCCCGGCCCCGCAGCCTCGCTTTTTCCTTTTCTCTCTGCGCCGTCTTCGCATCCTCCCCGCGGGGATGGTAATCCACGGAGAGTCGGGGCTCCTCGCTTTGTCCGCCGGGATCTTGTGTGAGCGGACAAACTCGCCGGTAACCCCCCCCGTTCGCCAATCCTAAGAAGATCCCGATGGCCGTAGATCCTGTCCGCCCGACGGTAAGTACACAGGGCACAAATCAACACACACACATACACAAAAAACACAAAGCACTGACCGGGAGAACATCGAGCTGCTGCAACTGTGTGCATCGCCATCTTAGAAAAAAAAACAAAGCAAAAAAAACCCAGAACTCAGAACCCAGTCCTACTTGATTCCACTAAACAAGTAGGACTGGGTTCTGGTCTAAATGACAATGGGGAATGGTGATGGTCTAAAATGTATGAGGTTTGAAGGGCAAGTACATTCACTACCAGCATTCTTCTCATGATGAACTAATTATATTTTCCATTGCATTTTTTTACAAGAGCATTATAAACATCCTGATGTTGCACACCTCAAAGCACCCTTCAATAATCCCCTTAGAGACTTCCAAGGATGAAACAATAAAACGGCATTGAGTAAACAGTGATTATGATTAGTTCATTAATCTTATATGATAAAGGAATCATAAAAGACCTGGAGTCGGGAGAGCCAGCTTTCCACTATACCTTGACATCCTCATGAATGAATAAATGGGGCTGTCACCACTCACAATGGAGCACTCCTTCAGCACCACATTGGGTGTCAGCCAAGATGGGGAGCACAAGTCCTAAAGGGTAATTATGAGCCATAATGCATCCTACACTTAAAACCCAACTCCTCAATGCAGTCATTTACTTCAGACTTTAGACTTTAGACATACAGTGCGGAAACCACCAAGCCCGCACCGACCAGCGATCACCCTGTACACTAGCATTACCCTACACACTGGGGATTTCTTACAATGTTTACCAAAGCCAGTTAACCTGCAAACTTGTACGTCATCTATTTACTTCAAAATATTGCTCATGCTGCAAAATGATAGGCGGTACTTTTAGACCAGCACCTCTAATTCCTAAAAGACAATTTATTTTGAAGTTTTACAAAGGAATGGGTCTCTCAAGATTTGAAAGTCCTCCTTAGATTTAACTTTTTAACTGCAACATGGCACACTTAAAATAACTGAAAGATGAAAGAAATTGCAGCGAATTGTGGACGCAGCCCAGACCAACACACAAACCAATCTCCCTTCTATTGACTCCATTTTTACCTCTCGCTGCCTCGGCAAGGCCAGCAGCATAATCAAGCGTAATCGCACCCTGGCCACTCCCTCTTCTCCCCTCTCCCACCGGGCAAAAGGTATAGAAATGTGAAAACGAACAGCCCCCAGATTCAGGGACAGTTTCTTCCCAGCTGTGATCAGACAACTGAATCATCCTACCACAACCAGACAGCAGTGCTGAACTACAATCTACCTCTTTCATGACCCTCGGACTATCCTTGATCGGACTTTGCTGGATTGGCCTTGCACTGAACGTTATGCCCTTATCAGGTGTGACGAATAAACCTGACTTGACTTGATGCATCTACACACTGTAAATGTCTCGATTGTAATCATCTATTGTCATTCCACTGACTGGTTAGCACGTAATAAAAAAACCTTTCACTGTACCTCGGTACATGTGACAATAAACAAAACTGAACTGAACTGAGTTTAATTTGGGGATGTAATCAGAATATGCTTCCTTGACAGTTGGTGGGCTGAAAGTCAAACTGAAATATTTGTTCTCCACACAAGACGAACGCTAAAGCTTCGCTTCATCATTATCCTATGGCTCTGCAAGATGGAGGGTTTTGAACAGTTAGTGCAGCATAACCATTGCTGAAACTTTTGGTTGCCTCTTCAGTCAGCATTACAGGCCCGAGGACAAGGGTACGTCAGATATTTTCCATTAATCTTGTCCATCATGTTAAAACTATACTTCTTTTGATGCATAAACTTAATTGTGCCCTGGGTTATGGCAAGAGTTATTGTAAATAATAATTGATATTATTTAATTTAAAAAATTACATTAAAATGCATCAAACATGCACACACACACACACAAACACACACACACACAGAGTAAATATAATGATATGCAGCTATAATTATTTCATGTGATTCCTTTCTAGTCCCAGAAATGTTTTATAATAAGCTAATTAAGCAGTCTATGCACAGGCATTGACCTTGAATTTAGAAACTAAAATGGAGGAAATGCCAACAATTTAGCAAGATAATTTTCTTAATCAGTACTTTTGAGCTCCCTTTCACTTGAAGTAAAGGTGCCGTTACAAAATCCCTCTAAAATTGAAAACTTATTATTTTGACAATAAATTCCCCTTTGCTAACTTTACATGAGTTATTTTGCTAACATTGTTTCTTTCTTGATGGAAAAACTCAGGGAAATCTCACGGGGCTGGTGCGCCATCAACCCTTAGCTAGTGATTATAAACTAAGCCTTCCAAAGCTCACATGAAGTCTTCGTTTTAACATTACTCCCAATTGGCATGCTTGACACGGGGTTAAAGATCGCCCCATGACACCAAGAATGCTTCATTTCCTTTGCTTTGCATCACGGCAACATAATCAAGTTTTAAAATAAAATCTGGAAGGGAATTAGGATTAGGAACAGCCATGTACCAGTCGCTAGAAGCGCATCGAGATCTTGAAAGGGACACATGGAAGGCACATGCTAACATTTGTGGGGTGAATAATGTGGAATGACTATTTGGTGTTAGCATGCATGCAGGGAATGTCCGATAAGAGATGCAGAATGGCAGATCAAGTTGTAGATCTACACCTCACGCTGGCATGGAGCCACTGTTAGTTCACTACTTCTAACCCAGGTGTCCAACCCAGGCGACTATTTGTGAGCTGGCTGCAGAAGCATATCTGCAATCACATATGACAATCGCTCCACACTCTTAAATCTCTATTCCTACAGCAACATTTCTTACTTTAACTATGGTATTCCCTTCTCAAGTATCTATCTACACACTGTAACTGGCTCGATTGTAATCATGTTTTGTCTTTCCGCTGACTAAATAGCACGCAACAAAAACTCGGTACACGTGGCAATAACCTAAAGTGAACTGATTTGAGGCTCAACATCAGGACAAAGTGCTTTCTCAACATCACAGAATCGAACGTGAGCACGCCATGTACTCCTAGCAGTCATGGTTAAGGGGTGAACTACATATGGGACATGAGCTTTTCAATTGTATTTGGCTGTTGATCTGATCTCACAAGAATTTGGTGATTGCTGCCATCATCCATGTCGCAAGGAGTAGTAGGAACCTGACTCCGCATGGCTCCATCCTGACTTCAAGGCCTGTGTTGACCAGCTGTTTCCAGCTAACTGCAACGGGAGTCATGGTTAGGAAAATGAAATGTTTGCAGATTCATGAAGAGGCTTGTGAAAGGCACATTCTGCCATAAGACAGCCATATCACTCCAGAGAGCTTGGTTAGTTTAGTTTAAGAGATACAGCGCGGAAACAGGCCCATCAGCCCACCGTGTCCACACCGACTAGCGATCCCCGCACATTAACATTATCCTACACACACTAGGGACAATTTACACTTATACCAAGCCGAGTAGCCTATAAACCTGTACTTCTATGGAGAGTGGGTGGAAACCGAAGATCTTGGAGAAAACCCATACGGTCACAGGAAGAACGTACAAGCTCCGTACAGACAGCGCCTGTACTTGGAATCGGGTCTCCGGCGCAACTCTACCGCTGCGCCACCATTGTTGTGTCCTCATGGTTAGTCATTTATCTATCTCTACTTCAGTGTGAGGAGAGTCTCTGCGTCTCAATGCTCATAGAATCATAGAATCATAGAAAATAGGTGCTGGAGTAAGCCATTCGACCCTTTGAGCCTGCACCGCCATTCAATATGATCATGGCTGATCATCCAACTCAGTATCCTGTACCTGCCTTCTCTCCATACCCCCTGATCCCTTTAGCCACAAGGGCCACATCTAACTTCCTCTTAATTATAGCCAATGAACTGGCCTCAACTACCTTTTGTGGCAGAGAATTCCACACTCACCACTCTCTGTGTGAAAAAAGATCTTCTCATCTTGGTCCTAAAAGAATTCCCCCTTATCCTTAAACTGGGACCCCTTGGTCTGGAGTTCCTCAACATCGGGAACAATCTTCCAGCATCTAGCCTGTCCAACCCTTTAAGAATTTTGTAAGCCTCTATAAGATCCCCCCTCAATCTCCTAAATTCCAGCGAGTACAAGCTGAGTCTATCCAGTCTCTCTTCATATGGAAGTCCTGTCAACCCAGGAATCAGTCTGGTCATATTGAAGGTTGTTACTTCCTATGGCCAAAACTGGACTTTCATTTCTGTTTTCTTCAATGTTGGAAGGATAGTCGAGAAGGCTTTTGGTACATTGGCCCGCATCAGTCGGGGCATTGAGTATAGAAATGTGAGGAAGGAACTGCAGATGCTGGTTTACACTGAAGATCAGCACAAAATTCTGGAGTAACTCAGTGGGACAGGCAGCATCTCTGTCGTTTTCACACCTTGCCCTTCCATATATCCCACTCCCTTGACTCTCAGTCTGAAGAAGGGTCTCGATCTGAAATGTCGCCCATTCCTTCTCTCTGGAGATGCTGCCTGTCCTGCTGAGTTACTCGTGCATTTTGTGCCTATTGAGTATAGAAGTTGGGCTGTTATGTAACACTTGTACAAGACATTGGCTAAGGCCATATTTGGAATATTGTGTACAGTTTTGGTCACCCTCCTACAAGAAGGATGTCATTAAACTGGAAAGAATGCAGGGATTTATAAGAATATTGCCAGAACTTGAGGGCCTGAGCTATAAGGGGAGGTTCAGCAGGCTAGGACAAATGTCACAGAGGGCTCTGGGTATGTGGAATGATCTCCCAGAGCAGGTAGTTGAGGCAGGTACTATAACATAATTTAAAAGACTTTTGGATGAGTACATGGATAGGAAAGGTTTAGAGGGATATGGGCCAAACATGGGCAGGTAAGACTAGCATAGATGGAGCATCTTGGTCAACATGGGCAAGTTGGGCCGAAGGGCCTCGCTATCTGCGTGTACATTGGCAACAACAATAACAATCAAGCACACATGTGTAACTATTCACTGGTTCCTTCATCCATGTGATCGCCCCCTGCCTCTGCCCTACGTACGTTATCACATTTTTATCACACATATTATCTTATCACATATTCGCCAACACAAAGAGTCTGAGTTTTCGAGATACAGCGCAGAAACAGGACCAAAAACTGAAGATCTTGGGGAAAACCAACACGGTCAAGGGGTGAACATACAAACTCCGTACAGACAGCACCCGTAGTCAGGATCGAACCCGGGTCTTGGGCCCTGCAGGCGCTGTAAGGCAGCAACTCTACCACTGCGCCACTATCTGACCTGAAAAGCATTTTGCAAGCCATATTGCTGAAGAGAAAAAGATCAGTTGAAACAATATAGGTCCCTTGCAGTCAGAAACTGGTGAATTGATCATGGGGAACAAGGACATGGCAGACCAATTGAATAACTACTTTGGTTCTGTCTTCACTAAGGAAGACATAAATAATCTGCCGGAAATAGCAGGGGACCTGGGGTCAAATGAGATGGAGGAACTGAGTGAAATCCAGGTTAACCGGGAAGTGGTGTTAGGTAAATTGAATGGATTAAAGGCCGATAAATCGCCAGGGCCAGATAGGCTGCATCCCAGAGTACTTAAGGAAGTAGCCCCAGAAATAGTGGATGCATTAGTGATAATTTTTCAAAACTTTAGATTCTGGAGTAGTTCCTGAGGATTGGAGGGTAGCTAATGTAAACCCACTTTTTAAGAAGGAAGGGAGAGAGAAAACGGGGAATTACAGACCAGTTAGTCTAACATCGGTAGTGGGGAAACTGCTAGAGTCAGTTATTAAAGATGGGATAGCAGCGCATTTGGAAAGTGGTGAACTCATTGGACAAAGTCAGCATGAATTTACGAAAGGTAAATCATGTCTGACGAATCTTATAGAATTTTTTGAGGATGTAACTAGTAAAGTGGATTAGGGAGAACCAATGGATGTGTTATATCTGGACTTTCAGAAGGCTTTTGACAAGGTCCCACAAGAGATTAGTATACAAACGTAAAGCACACGGTATTGAGAGAACTGGCTGGCAGAGAGGAAGCAAAGAGTAGGAGTAAACGTGTCCTTTTCAGAATGGCAGGCAGTGATTAGTGGGGTACCGCAAGGCTCAATGCTGAGACCTCAGCTATTTACAATATATATTAATGATTTGAACAAGGGGATTGTGAGGAGGAGCTAGGAGGCTGCAAGGTGACTTGGATAGGCTGAGGGAGTGGGAAAATGAATGGCAGATGCAGTATAATGTGGATAAATGTGAGGTTATCCACTTTGGTGGCAAAAACAGGAAAGTAAACTATTATCTGAATGGTGGCCGATTAGGAAAAGGGGAGATGCAACGAGACCTGGGTGTCATGGTACACCAGTCAATGAAAGTAGGCATGCAGGTGCAGCAGGCAGTGAAGAAAGCTAATGGTATGTTAGCATTCATAGCAAAATGATTTGAGTATAGGAGCAGGGAGGTTCTATTGCAGTTGTACAGGGTCTTGGTGAGACCGCACCTGGAGTATTGCGTACAGCTTTGGTCTCCAAATCTGAGGAAAGACATTCTTGCCATAGAGGGAGTACAAAGGTTCACCAGACTGATTCCTGGGATGTCAGGACTTTCATACAGAGAAAGACTGGATAGACTCGGCTTGTACTCACTAGAATTTAGAAGATTGAGGGAGGATCTTATATAAACTTACAAAATTCTTAAGGGGTTGGACAGGCTAGATGCAGGAAGATTGTTCCCGATGTTGGGGAAATCCAGAACAAGGGGTCACAGTTTAAGGATAAGGGGGAAATCTTTTAGGACCGAGATGAGAAGATCTTTTTTCACACAGAGATTGGTGAGTGTGGAATTCTCTGCCACAGAAGGTAGTTGAGGCCAGTTCATTGGCTATATTTAAGAGGGAGTTAGATGTGGCCCTTGTGGCTGGAGGGATCAGGGGGTATGGAGAGAAGGCAGGTACGGGATACTGAGTTGGATGATCAGCCATGATCATATTGAATGGCGGTGCAGTCTTAAAGGGCCGAATGGCTTACTCCTGCACCTATTTTCTATGTTGCTATATTCCTAAAATGAATATATCCTGTCTGAAGAAGGGTCTCATGCTGAAATGTCACCTACATCTTATCTACAGAGATGCTGTCTGACCCGTTGAGTTACTCCAGCGTTTTGTGTCTATTGTCCTAAAACTAAATATTTTCAGTGGAGAGGTTTTCCAAGTGAAAATATCAAAGCAAAATTTCCACGTCTTTTTTTGGGGAGTTTCGATTTCAATTATTAGCTAAAGTGGAAAAGTTCAACCAAAGTGTAATATGAGAAGTGCTTTTCCATTGGCTGAATGTCACCGTGGTAATGAATTATTAAGTATCTGACAATTTTCAACGTGAGCTGAAGGTATTTGTAGCATCTCTCTGTATGGCTTCCGCTGTTGTGCAAGGCGAGGCATTAAGACTCCCTCTTTAAAGAGAACTGATTAGTTTTCATTTTTCCTTACCAGTGACAGACAGTCAGATGTGTAGGTGGCTTTACCTGATTTCCCTAAGGAGCAGAATAGGGAATTTCTGACTGCATGCAAGATACTTTGTTCATGTTTTGTACCTCAATCAGAAGGATTTTTTATATAATACAGGAATTAGGTATGTTATTATACCTACCTTTAGCAGCGCTGCAGTTCTGCCGCTCCCCGTGTGCGCGACTTTGGCGACTTTCAGCGGGGGGCGGGTTTAAAACGCCGATTTTTTCTAGGCAGTCCAAGTTGATCCATGTCGTGCGATTTCGTCGCTTACGAGAAATCGCTGCGACATTTCATTCATGAAGTTATTTTTAAACTACGCTAGATTATTTATTAACTAGAGTAGTTTAAAAATCATCTTCTAAAGCTCTGAACGGTGACAGCGGAACGGACCTAACGTAGGCGATAAAAGAAGATACACAGTTTATTTTTACCTAAAAACTTGGTTTTTAGGGAGGCTTTAATCACATTTTCACGTTGCGAGAAGGAGACAAAAAAAATGTATGAACCGGCTGTATTTTTCATACCGACTTCACTGCAAAACGCAACGTTCTAATCCACCGCATTCCACTAAAACCCACTCGCTAGTTGATTTAAATGGCCATTAATTTACAGGAATCAAACACTAAATTCCTTCCATTTGGCCCAGAAATTCATGAAAATGAGATTTAAAAATTATGTTATATTGTGGATTATTGTGTGAATGTTATTTGGACACAGGCAATTTAAAAAAAGTTTATCTTTTCTTAAGAAATGGATAGATGTTTAGATCTACTCATTGAATTTTGTAATTAGCTACAATTAGATAACTAACTAATTATACGCTTTAATTTCAGGTCATCCAAGTAAGATTGTTTAATATTTGTTTCAGAATGCTTCAATCTACAATAACTGAAAATTTCATTGAGTTCTCTTAATTTTTAAGAAAGTTATGGGCTTTTAACTGTTCCAGATCACAGCTTTTGAGTTAAGTCAATTGAAAGGCAATGGGGAGCAAGATGCTAATTTCCGAGTATGAAAATGGCCATAACTTTCTTAATACTGAATATTGAATACTGATATGAAAGTAAATTAGGTGTCAAATTAAACTTCTTTTTATGCTTTATCTGATGGGATAAATTGCAGACTTGATTTTTTAAATCTCAAAATTTTGTAACATTGCTAATCCAAGGACCCCAACAGTCTTTTCAGATGAGGCAGAGGTTCACCTGCACTTTCTCCAACGTCATCTACTGTGTCCGATGTTCAAGGTGTGGACTCCTATATATCGGTGAGACCAAGCGCAGGACAAGTGACCGTTTCACTGAACTCCTCCGCTCCGTTTGCCTAACCCGATCTGATCTCCCGGTTGCTAAATACTTGAACTCCTCCTCCCATTCCCACACTGACCTTTCTGTCCTGGGCCTCCTGCATTGTCAGCGTGCGGCCCGGTGCAAATTGGAGGAACAGCACCTCATATTTTGCTTGGGCAGCTTACACCCCAGCGGTTTGAACATTGACTTCTCGAACTTCAAGTAACTCTTGCTTTCCCTCTCCCTCCATCCATCCCCCTTCCCAGTTCTCCGACCAGACTGACTGCACCACTGATTATGTTGTGAAAGATTCATGATCCGTTGGTCTACTGCTATACCCTAGTGTGGTATCTTCCCTCGCTACCTCTGAGAACATGCCTACAAAGTGCGCAACATATTTAAATCTTGGTATCCCAGCTATGTTAGCATCAGTCCGAGATTGTATAGGAGCAACCGGTTTTCCATCAAACATGCCACTGTTGGATCCACAACGGTCTTTCTACTGGGTCTCTATTCCATGGAGCATAGGAGGAAGAGGGGAGATCTTAGAGGTATACCAAATCATGAGGGGAATAGATCGGGTAGATGCACAGAGTCTTTTACCCAGAGTAGAGGAATCGAGGGCCAGAGGACATAGGTTCATGGTGAAGGGGATAACATTTAATAGGAATCCGAGGGGTAACTTTTTCATACAGAAGATGGTGGGTGTATGGAGCAAGATGCCAGAGGAAGTAGGTGAGGCTGGGACTATCCCTTTATTTAAGAAACAGGTGGACAGGTACATGGATAGGACAGATTTGGAGAGTTATGGACCAAGCGCAGGCAACTGGGATTAGGATAGCTGGGACATTGTTGGCCAGTGTGGGCGAGTTGGGCCGAAGGGCCTGTTTCCACACTACATCACTCTATGAGAGAAATATTTAAGGATCTGGGACCCTTTGCTGGATCCGAAATGTTAACACTTTCTCTTTCCACAGAAGCTGCCTGGCCTGCTGAGTGTTTCCAATTTTTCTGATTTTACTTCAGATTTTCAACATACATTTGTTTAAATTTTCAGTGTGCTGTGGCCCCTATTAATAGGTTGGGAAGGTTGGACTGCAAACGCTATAACTTGCAGAAGGGTGAGATTTGAGTCCCTGCATGATCCTAGACAGAGACATCCAGGCAGGCCTGCAGATGAATCGACACCTCGGTTGCAAATCCATCAGCCGTTCGCCTATACAACTGCTACTTGACGCCAATGTCGATCTTGAGCCCTCTGCGAGAGAGCTTGTGGTGAACCTTACCCTCTGGGGACCTGCTACCTGTGCTACACTTCCCCTTGCCCTGGCCACAAGAATTCCACATCACTGAAACACCACATGCCCACCTCTCCTTTAATCTCACCCCTAGATCATGCACAGTGTCGGAATTTGAGCTTGTGGCTCACAGTGATGGTGAGTTTTAGTTTATAGTCTCTCGGGCTTCTCGTATGACCTGGTCAGGCAGCAGTTTTGAAATGGGAACAAACTACGGTGGGATTTTGGTGAGGTAAGATGGTGGGGGATGAGGGTGCAAGGAAAATAGTAAGGTGAGAGGCACATATCTACAGCTCTCTGCAGCTTGCAAATCAGAGAATGCTGTAGGTTGAGGTGCAAGTGAGTTGTGAGAAGAAGACTAAAGGGCCTGTCCCACTAGCATGCAACTCTATGCGATGAACGCAACCTAACGTGGTCGCTTGAGCCGTCCGGCGTCGCGGGGCCGGTCCCACTTCGATCGCCGGAGCCGTGCGCAATTGTGCGGAGTTTGTCCCGACATCGCGCGG
Source organism: Raja brachyura (assembly GCA_963514005.1). Next base: position 32,159,998 of record OY740808.1, read on the forward strand.
GGCTCCGAAAAACTGACCATGTTCAAAAATTCCGCGCGGCAATGGCTTGTCGGCTCGCAGTCGCCTCGACGCATTACACACCGTCTCGACATCGTGCCTCCGTGACCCTCTCTGTAGGTGCCTCCGTGACCCTCTGTGTGTGTGTCTCCTTGGCCCTCTGTGTGTGTGCTTCTGTGCCCCTCGCTGTGTGCCCCTCTCTGTCCTGGCGAACTTACCTTAGACTTCGCTTACCTTAGACTGTGCTTTTAGTGCTGCCTCTGGTTGTGGGATTAGTAGTGGTACCACAGTCTGCTCACTGAGGTGAGTGATGATGAAATACTTATCCCATGCTCCCAAGGCAAGCATACACACGCAAATATACACACACACACACTCTAACATACACAAATGTATGCACACACTACACACACAAACATTCACACACTAACACACCTTGCCTGTCCCACTTACGCGACACTTTAGGTGACTGCCAGGGACGTATTTTAATGAAATTCACCCACGACACATGGCGACAATCTACGACAACACCTACGGCAACCTACGGCAGCAACAATTGTTGTCACTGTTGGCAAAACATTTTCAACATGTTGAAACTGTTGTGGCAGTCGCCTCTAGTCACCCAAAAAACTTCCTAAGTGCGACAGGCCCATAACACACACGCACACATACACGCACGCACTAACACACGCAAATTTACACACACACACACTAACACACACAAAAGTAAACACACTAACACACACACACACGTACACACACACTAGCACACACACATGTACACACACTAACACACACAAATGAACACGCAAAGACTAACGCACACAAATGCACCCACTAACACGCAAATGTACTCAAACACTAACACACACAAGTGTACACACATGCATACATTAACACATGCAAATGTATACACACACAAACCCTCACACACACTCTTCTCTCCATATAATTTAGATTACAATGCATACAGCGATGTGATAGGAAAATGTGTGCTAATGAACTGTACACATGTGCTTGCCACATACCCCCATCAGAGCTGTGAGATCCAAGTATGGATTACGCAGCAGTGCTAAATATGAGGGGGTGCCAAGAAGCATTTCAATGTCAGGCAAAATGCCTGCCTGGTTGTTGATAGGTGGGTGTCAAAGGTGTGTAGTAGTGGTGCATCAAGCAGTATCTGCAGGCGATGCCATTGGAAGATGCACTCGCCGAACCTAATAACACCAATGAGCTCACTGAACCAGTATTCCTGTTTGCAGGCTAAATGTGTAGGAAGGAATTGCAGATGGTGGTTTACACCAAAGATGACACAAAATGCTGGAGTAACTCAGTGGGATAGGCAGCATCTCTGGAGAGAAGGAACTGGTGACATTTCGGATCGAGACCTTCCTTCAGTCCGTGTGCCTATCTTCCAGTTTGCTGCTCCATGCGATCTGAATCCGCAGCTTGAGCAAGGACATTGAAGTTATTGCAAAACTGAAACTCAAGTTGTCAGGTCTTCATCCTCCACTGTCCTCCCATCCTGTACATAGAGGCCCTCCTGATGGTTGTGAATCAACGTTACCTCTCTTCTATTGTTTGGTCTGGTTTATTGTTCTAAGATTCAGTGAAAAGCTTTTGTTTGCATGCTGTCCATTCAAACCAACATGATTCCTCTGTGTCACCAAGAACAGCCTGAAGTCCAGCAGATTTGCCTGCATCTGCTGTAACCTCAATGCACCTGCACTTTAAAACGAGGTCAGAAATGGGTGTGTTTTGAAGCAACACGCCAACAAATTCATGTTCAAAAGTGACAGGACTTCAAGTCTACTCTCCCTTTCAATCATGGCTGATCTATCTCTCCCTCCCAACCCCATTCTCCTGCATTCTCCCCATCACCTCGGACACCCGGTACTCTGCAAGGTGTGGAGCTGCTGCACAGAGCAATCTTATCAATGAATGGACATGGGTTGATTGCCCAACAAAATGGCACCTTTCTTCATGCACAAGGGCTACTCGCTTTCAATGCTGCCCAAATCCTTCACAGTTGCCATCTAGCATTGCAACACACGACAGGCTGCAGTGAATCCGCCTGCACAGTCCCGTGTGCAAGTACAACACTCTTTCAAGGCCAGCATACAACTTGAGGATTCTTCTTTCCCTCCACACTACTTAAGTTGTTAAATGTTTTATTAAAAATCTGTTATTTGTAGTTGCTGAGGTCAGTAACAAAGTACCCCCTCCAATAAGATCGGATGCTCCTAATCCAAGGTTTAAGGTCCGCATCATGCAGCATTTATTAGACATTTAATGACTGCTCTGAGGTCCTTCCTTGTTATAAAAATTGCAATCAATTCATTCTTCATTCTAAGTCCAATTACACGTGTTTGCCAAGTAGTACTGAAACAGGCTGTTTGACCCATTTCATTACAATTGAAAGAAAAGCATAGTTGGTGAGTATTACTCGCAATGTGCCTTGCGTTAAAAGTGCAGCCAGCAATTTTATTTCTTTTTTCGGATTAGACAATCCCACTGTTAACTGTTAACGGGGTCTGAAGAAGGGTCCTGACCCAAGACATCACCAATCCACGTTCTCCAGTGATGCTGCCTGACCCGTTGAGTTGCTCTAGCTCTTGGTGTCTATCTTTGGCATAAAACAGCAATTGCAGTCCCTTTTTGTGAACCTCCTCCTGTTTCTCACCCTCAGCATTCCCACAGGTCAGGGTGCCAAGCAAAGTTACACCATTGTATCTACCGAACAACACAGGTGTACTTGGAGAATAAACAAATCACCTTTGAATAATGTTATGAGCACTGAGCTATTTAACAGTTTGTGCAGTTCAAATCTACCTGGCATCTTGGTGGAAATTATTCACACTTAAAGCCCTTTCCCACGGCACGAGTTCATTCCAAGAGCTCTCCCGAGTTTGCCCTGATTCAAACTCGGAGATTTACTGTAATGGCCACTCGTCGGTACTCGGGGCTCTCGTGGACATTTTTCAACATGTTGAAAAATCTTCACCAGTCTTCCCGTGCTTACCTGCCCGTTAGCGAGTCTTCCCGAGTACCTGCCGTTAGCGTTACGAGACGTCCCCGAGCTCCGACGTACCCGCTACGTTCATTCTCTGTGCTTACCATGAGTTTGATTTTTTTAAATCTCGGGAGAGCTCGTGGAATGAACTCGTACCGTGGGACAGGGCTTTTAGTGTGTTGTATCCCCTTTTGAGGTGAAAGGAGGCCCATAGCCATATAGAGCCTATGCGAGCTCACAGAGTGATTCCATTCCCCCACTAAATATCCCTGTAACATGTTCTTCCCAGATTCCCATTAATTTTTCCCTGCTTCTACCACTCACCTACTAACCCGGGGCAATTAACATAACAACCTGCGCATCTTTGAGATATGGGAGGTCTTCTTCTTGTGTATGGCGTTCAAAGGCTAACGTTGTTGGTCGACTTGTTCTATTTGATCTTGTTTGTGCACGTCGGGTCGATTGCGTTAGTCAAAACAGGGTGTACCATGGCATGAAACTAGTACTAATGGAGAAAACCCATTGGAAAAACATACTGATTCCACACAGGTAACATCAGTGTTTAGGTTTGAAGCCGGGTGTCCCTACTGAGGGACAGGAGCCACACAAGATGCTAGTACTTTGCCAATTAAAATTATTCCTCAAGCAGAGACTTCCAGAAGAAGACTACACTGTTGAATCTGAAGGAGGGTCTCAATCCGAAACGTCGCCCATTCCATCTCTCCAGAGATGCTGCCTGTAGATGTTTAGTGCATGTCCCTTTAATTGTAGGTTGTGTAGCCACTCCCCTTTCACCAAGTATATTACTGTCTCTCCATCCCTGGTACCTCCTCTAGTAAAACGTGCAGACCATGTACAACTAGGGCATCGATATATGTGATTAATAAAGACTCGGTAAAGGAACACTGTGTACGTGTATACTTCTTTACATGGTGTCAGAAGTGGGATGCCAAGGTGTTCTGGGATCCCCGGCGCAGCGCCTCATGTCCCGGGTTACTCGACCTCCCATTCCGATGGCCCAGCAGACTCTTACCCCAGCTGTTGTAAAACCTGCCGTGGTCCGTGAGCGTATTGCTACCAAGCGGTCCATTGAAAAGCGATCCCACGACAGGTCTTGCCGTGCCCTGCCTCCTCTGTCTCCTGGTCAGGTTGTCCGCATGCATTCCACCTCCGGTCACCCTGGCCTTGCGGTTGTTGTTGGGACGGCTGGTTCACCTCGCTCCTATCTGGTGAACCTCGATGGTACTGTTTACCGTCGGTCCAGGCGGCACCTCCGCCTGGTGAACGAGCCCTCTCCTCCTCCTCCTGCTGACCCCCATGCTCCCCCTCTGTCCGCTCTCCCGCCTGTAGCGGTCGCTAAGCCTGTGCCTGCTCGCCCTGTCCCGGTTCTTCTCCCTGTGACTGTTCCCGTGTCTCCAGCCATCTCTTCCCCGTCGCCAGGTCGCTCGCCTCCAATCCCTTTGTCACCACGCAAGTCCCCACATTGTAGTCCTCCTGTCGTGGGGTCTCCCCCGGTGCCCGTTTCTTTGGGGGGAGAGGGTGTGAGCGGGGTTCGTACCCGCTCGGGGCGGATTGTAAGGGCGCCTGACCGTTATGGCGATTATATTTGATTGCTGCTATTTTGCTGTCTATCCTTTTCCAGTTGCTCTCGTGTATGAGACATGGTCGGCTGTCACGTTCCTTTCTTTTGCAAGAGGAAGGATGTAGATGTTTAGTGCATGTCCCTTTAATTGTAGGTTGTGTAGCCACTCCCCTTTCACCAAGTATATTACTGTCTCTCCATCCCTGGTACCTCCTCTAGTAAAACGTGCAGACCATGTACAACTAGGGCATCGATATATGTGATTAATAAAGACTCGGTAAAGGAACACTGTGTACGTGTATACTTCTTTACACTGCCTGTCCCGCTGAGTTACTCCACAACTTTGTGTCTATCTTCGGTGTAAACCAGCATCTGCAGTTCCTTCCTACACTCCACTGTTACATCTTTTATAAGTTGGACCCTGATCACATTTCGACTCCTGACTATTACTTGTTCGCAAATGAGAATTTTTCGCAAACAAATGAGACATTTAAGCCGCCGATCTGAAGGAGGGTCTTGACCCGGAGCGTCACCCATTCCTTCTCTCCAGAGATGCTGCCTGACCCGCTGAGTCACTCCAGCATTTTGTGTCTGAGTTCCATTTACCTATCACGTCTGTTTAACTTCTTAAATGTGGTTAATGTTGAAGGATTTGTTTTACTCACATTTTTGGAATAAAAGTAGCTGGAGGTGGAATGAAAAATTGAGCACTAATAGTCCACAACATGACGTGGTTTGTTATCATTGCAAACTCTATTAACTCTATTAACATTCTGGTCTTTTCTTGCTTCAGCGTGGACTTTGGAGAAGGTCATCTAATAAGACACCTATAAAAGCTTCTAGGTGTACACAACCACAGCGTTGCTCCCATCCTGTTGAAAGCTCGCTGCATTCCTGCAGTTGCCATTTACAAATTGTCAACAACTTCCTATTGATTGCCGGCTGTGCATTTAATACACTGTGGATTGACTCCTGTGGCTATAAGCTCAGTTACTCGCCTTGAACCCACGGTGTAAAGGTATGTGAAACCATATTGTGAACTGCAGTCAAAAATAATTCAGCAAAAGCCACTTGCAAGTTCCTGATGGAATAGACTTGCAGCATCTGATGCGGAACACAATGGGTGCTTTTTCTTTGGGTAAACAACATTTTTGACGAGAGCTCTCCTTCAAATAACATTGGCCTAAAAAGTCTTTAAACACCCGAAAATTACGTTTCATTTATAATGCATAGAGAGCCAACGTATGATTTTTGCACAGCAGAATACCATGGTTTTATTGTGCTACAAGCTTATAGACAAGCAATAGAATAGGTCTTGCGAGTTCCTCATGCTCAAAGACTATTCCTTTGTTGCAGAGGGAACAGAGAAATGTAGCAAGGTTGTTCAATGCAAATTAGTTCATAAGTGATTGGGACAGAATTAGGCCATTCGGCCCATTAAGTCTACTCCGCCATTCAATCATGGCTGATCTATCTTTCCCTCTCATCTCCATTCTACTGCCTACTCCCCATGACCCGTGACACCCGTAATAATTGAGTATCTGTCTATCTCTGCCTTAAAAATATCCATTGACTTGGCCTCTGTGTCAATGAATTCCACAGTTTCACCACCCTCTATAGAAATTCCAGCTCAAATCTTTCTGAAAGGAATGTCCTTTAATTTTGAGTCCAGGACTGTTTACTAGTGGAAACATCCACTCTATCCAGGCCTTTCACTATTTGGTAAGTTTGAAAGAGGTTCCCCCCCCCCCCCCCCCCATCCTTCCAAACTCTAGCGGGTAGAAGCCCAGTGCCGTCAAATGCTCATCATATGTAAACCCACTCATTCCTAGGATCATTCTCGTAAATCACTCCTGGACCTTCTCCAGAGCCAGCCAGAATTGTGAAGGAATTTCAATGGTGAGAGGCTTGGGATGGAACTGGGAGGATGGGTAAGTCAGCTGAGAGTAGAACAGGGATGTTGAGTGCTAAACTAGGATTTGTTTGGAGGAAATGTTATGGGAGGTGGACAGGATGGGATTGGGGTAAGCCAAGGACAATGAGGGGGAATTATGATGGTTGTAGATACAGTCATAGAGTGATACAGTGTGGAAACAGGCCCTTCAGCCCAGATTGCCCACACCGGCCAACATGTCCCAGCTACACTAGTCCCACCTGCCCGCATGTAGCCCATATCCCTCCAAAACTGTCCTATCCATGCACCCGTCTAACTATTTCTTAAATGTTGGGACAGTCCCTGCCTCAACCACTTCTGGCAGCTTGTTGGATACACCCACCACTGTTTGCGTGAAAAAGGTTACCCCTCAGATTTCCCATTCACCTTAAACCTACGTCGTCTGGTCCTTGATTCACCCACTCTGAGCGTCTACCCTCGCATAATTTTATACACCTCTATAAGATCACCCCTCATCCTCCTGAACTCCAAGGAATAGAGACCCAGACTACTCAACCACTCCCAAGAGTTCAGACCCTCTAGCCCTGGCAACATCCTTGTAAATCTTCTCTGTACCCTTTCCAGCTTGACAACATCTTTCCTATAACATGATGCCATAACAGATGAGGATCAGAGTTGCATTTGGAATAGGGAATACATCATTGTTCCACCGACAATCTCCAGCAGTTAGTGCTCAATTTTTACAGAACCTCCACTGCACTCTCATAGACTGGGCTCTGCTGCAATCTACACACCAACATCTCATAGACTGTAGACACCAATTCCAAGTCAGCTCACCACCCATGGCCATTGCATTATATTCAATAGTGCATTTACACTTAGTTTATTAGTTTAGTTTAGAGATACAGCACTGAAACTGGCCCTTCGGCCCACCGAGTATGTGCTGACCAGCAATCCGCATGTACACTTAAAATTTACACAGGGACAATTTACATTCTTTACAGCAGCCAATTAACCTACAAACCTGCAGGTCCTTGAAACCGGAGCACCCAGAGAAAACCCATGTGGGACTCGGAGAGAACGTATACATTCCCTACAGACAAGCACCCGTAGTCAGGATCGAACCCTGGTCTCTGGCGCTGTAAGGAAGCAACTCTACCGCTGCACCTCTACTTTGCCCATGGCCTCACTGAAACAGAAGGAAATGATCCACAACTGAATATATCAAGACGTAGGAGAAAGCCAGCAACTAACCTGAACATCCATGATGATCCTCTACACAAGGTGGGCTGGAAGTAGAAGGTTGGTGCTGAGATGCCAATGGGCGGGTCCTTCCAGTAATCAAATATCTTCAGCTCTGCACGATTCTGAGAGGTTGTTGGCTGGTGTTCTGAGCTCCAACATAGATGGCTTGGCATCAAAACAGCATTCCAGTTGATGAGCAGCATGCTCCAGTTGTGTAGCACACTGCCGAGGGGCATAACTCACACATTTTAATGTCTTCGGCAAAGTGGCTGCAGAGATCCAAGTCGACTTCCAGCTTCTTGTCCAATATCCTGCAATTGAAGTGAAGTACCTCATTATGCGTGATCCAAGTGCAATTATAAATAGTGTTCTTTTTCTCTGGTGTACTCTGTACCGCGGCAGTTCATGTTTTATCGCGAACGCACACTTTAGGATCAACAAACTGATCAGGAAGGCTGGCTCTGTCCTGCGGGATTCATGAGGGAGGGGGTGGTCTTGGAGGGGAGAATGTTCCTCAAACTGCGGAGCATCCTGGACAATACAGCTCAACCCCTCCATGACACACTGGTCAACCTGAGGAGCACCTTCAGCAACAGGCTGGTTCCACCAAGATGCAGCACAAAAAGCTACGGGAGAACATTCTTTCCTATCAAACTGTACAACTCCTCCCCCTTCTGTGGTGGGGTAGACTGACTCCCCTCCCCCTCTCCCCCTCTCCCCCTCTCCCCCTCTCCCCCTCTCCCCCTCCCCAATATTGCACATCCCCAATCCTTTCCACTCGTCACTTTCATTTCATGTATTTTGTGCTTTATGATTGTTGGCAGATCAATTTCCCTGCTGGGATAAATAAAGTTCTATCATATCGTATCATTCAGACCGGTACTTGCATGTTCATTTACAAGATTCCATTCTGCAAAGGAAATTCAAACACACACAGATGCTGGAAATCTGAAATAAAAACAGAAAATGCTGGAAACACTCAACAGGTCCGGCAAAATCTGTGGAAAGAGGAACAGAGTTATGTTATACGTGAATGTTGCCTGAACAGTCTGTGGTCCATGGCTCTGTGGTCATAGTGCCAAGTTTAAAGCCCATAGTAGCAATGTTACAAAATTTTGAGATTTTAAAAATCAAGTCTGCAATTTATCCCATCAGATAAAGCATAAAAAGAAGTTTAATTTGACACCTAATTCACTTTCATATCTTCAGTATTAAGAGAGTTATGACCATTTTCATACTCGGAAATTAGCATCTTGTTCCCCATTGCCTTTCAATTGACTTAACTCAAAAGCTGTGATCTAGAATCGTTAAAAGCCCATAACTTTGTTAAAAATTAAGAGAACTCAATGAAATTTCCAGCTATTATAGATTGAAGCATTCTGAAACAAATATGAAACAATCTTACTTGGATGACCTGAAATTAAAGCATATAATTAGTTAGTTATCTAATTGTAGCTAATTACAAAATTCAATGAGTAGATCTAAACATCTATCCATTTCTTAAGAAAAGATACACTTTTTTTTTAATTGCCTAAGTGTCCAAATAACATTCACACAATAAACCACAATATAACATAATTTTTAAATCTCATTTTCATGAATTTATAGGCCAAATGGAAGGAATTTAGTGTTTAATACCTGTAAATTAATGGCCATTTAAATCAACTAGCGAGTGGGTTTTAGTGGAATGCGGTGGATTGGAACATTGTGGTTTGCAGTGAAGTCAGTATGAAAAATACAGCCGGTTCATACTTTTTTTTTTGTCCCCTTTTCGCAACATGAAAATGTGATTAAAGCCTTCCTAAAAACCAAGTTTTTATGTAAAAATAAACTGTGTAGTTTCTTTTAACGCCTACCTTAGTTCTGTTCCACTGTCACCGTTCAGAGCTTTAGAAGATGATTTTTAAACTACTCTAGTTAATAAATAATCTAGCGTAGTTTAAAAATACCTTTATGAATGATATGTCGTAGCGATTTCTCGTTAATCCATTAATCGGACGAAATCGCCCGACATGGATCGATTTGGACTGCCTAGAAAATTTTTTAAACCCGCCCCCCTCTGAAAGGCGGCAAAGTCGCCCACACGGGGAGCGACAGAACTGCAGCGCTGCTAAAGGTAGGTATTGTAACATACCTACCCATAGCGCTGCAGCCGGTAGCACTATATTTAGAACCCATGGTGCTGTAGCCGACAGCTCTTTGTTTAAATTCCCACATACTAAGTGAACATCGGTCTGTTTAAACATTGCGCCAAACCGGCCGCGCTGTCTGTATTGCTTTACGCGGCGTCTGTTGCGCAGCGTATTGTTTAGCGTGCCAGTCTGCAGCTGATAGCGCTTTGTTCCCAAGTGGGGGGGGGGCTCGCTCGATGCAGACCCCTGCCATTGGTTATAGTTTGAATTTGGGAGCGGCACTATTGGCCAGGACTTATCGACGGCTGATTTCTCACCTGTATAAAGGCAGGCGCCAGTGAGCCAGCAGTTAGCTCATGTATGAGAGGAGTTCACCGACGGGCTGAGTCGCGATCAGCGCTGTGAACGGAGGCAGAGTGAGAGAGAGAGAGACGTGTGCTTCTGTAAACCGGACCCCATGCATACCAAGGCAAGCATTGTTTTTATTCTCTCTTGCCAATAAAACTGATTTGTAACTAAACAGACAAGTGGGACATTTTCTGTTCTACTGGTCAGATCCTTGGACCTGCTCCCTTGTAACTAGTTAATGTTTCATGTTCTTTAGATCTGCTATGTTCACTGTTTCTCTTTGACCGATGCTGACTGACCTTTGAGGTTTTGAGTTTTAGCATGGAAACAGGCCATTCGGCCCAGCGGGTCCATGCCGACCATTGATCTCCCGTTCACACTAGTTCCATGTCATCACATTTTCTCATCCCCTCCTTACACGCACTAGGGGAAATTCATAGAAGCCAATTAAGCTACAAACCTGCACGTCTTTGGGATTTGGGATAAAACTGGGGCATCCGGAGGGAACCCGCGCTGTCGCAGGGAGTACATGCAAACTCCACACAGAAAGCGGCTGAGGTCAGGATCAAACCATGGTCTCTGGCACTCCCAGGAAGCCGCACTATCCATTGCGCCACTGTTGCTCACCAGCTGGGCGATCTTGCCATTCACGTTATTATTCCATCAGTGAGGAACAGTTCAGTGTTTGCAAGAAAACTGGTTACCAAGGGCAAGATTAGTGTGCTAACTGTGAAGGTCAGAATCTCCACAAGAACCAACTTTAAAAGAAAAACATGGAAACATTCCCAACATCCCAAACCTGTGGGTGGAGATGATTATAAAGTGTGTAGCACAGTTAGCCAGTGGATCCAGGGCATTTTTTTAATATTTCCACCCACTTGTTTTAACCAACACTTTTGGAAACGGTGGTGTCAGGCAAGGAGTGAGCTTACATAACCACTGCCCCAGAGAAACTGAAAGGAATCAGGGATCTGCTGTCATGTACAACCCACTGAGTTCTCACTGACCATCAAGCACCCATTTAAACCAATTCTCAACTAACCCAATTGTACTATTCACTATCAGCTCCCCACAGTTTGTGCCGCTCATGTACATACTACTGTCAATATATTGTAGCCAATTCGCCAACCAACCCACACACATCTTTGAGGAAAGTTGAATATTGATTTCTCTAATTTCAAAGAACCCCTGTATTCCATTATTTCATATTTTGCTTGGGTGACGATATGAATGTTGACTTCTCTAACTTCAAGTAAACCTTGCTTTCCCTCTCTCTCCATCCCTCCCCCTTCTCCGATCAGTCTGACTGTCCCCTTGGTTAAATGTTCTCCCTGAAGGCTCTGTTGTCACCTTCTCCCAGCTATCAATGATCTATGTCCTTGAACTTCCTCCCCTTTGATGTCCACTACAAACCAACTGACTCCCACAGCTACCTGGACTACTCTTCCTCCCACCCTGCTTCCTGTAAGGACTCCATCCCCTATTCCCAATTCCTCCGTCTACGCCGCATCTGCTCCCAGGATGACGTGTTCCACACCAGGTCATCGCAAATGTCCTCGTTCTTCAGAGAACGGGGTTTCCCCTCCCCCACTATAGATGAGGCTCGCACCAGGGTCTCCTCCATACCCCGCCACACTGCCCTCTCTCCCCATTCCCCCACTCACAAAAAGGGCCGAGTCCCCCTGGTCCTCACCTTTCACCCCACCAGCCAGCGCATACAACAGATAGTCCTCCGCCAGTTTCGTCACCTCCAACGTGACCCCTCCACTCGCCACATCTTCCCATCTCCCCCCCTGTCTGCCTTCCGCAAAGACCGCTCCCTCCGCAACTCCCTCGTCAATTCTTCCCTTCCCTCCCGCTCCACTCCTTCCCCGGGCACTTTCCCTTGCAACCGCAAGAGATGCTACACTTGTCCCTTCACCTCCCCCATCCACTCCTTTCAGGGACCCAAGCAGTCATTCCAAGTCCGACAGAAGTTCACCTGCACCTCCTCCAACCTCATCTACTGCATCCGTTGCTCCAGATGCCAGCTGATCTACATCGGTGAGACCAAGCGGAGGCTGGGCGATCGTTTCGCCGAACACCTCCGCTCGGTCCGCAATAACCAACCCGACCTCCCGGTGGCTCAGCACTTCAACTCCCCCTCCCACTGCGTATCCGACCTCTCGGTCCTGGGCCTCCTCCACGGCCAGAGTGATCAACACCGTAAGTTGGAGGAACAGCACCTCATATTCCGCTTGGGGAGTCTGCATCCTCTTGGCTTAAACATTGAATTTTCTCAATTCTGTTAACCCAGACTGCCTCCCCCCCACCTCTCCCTCAGCCCTCTGGCCCTGACATTCCTTCTCCATCTCCCCCCCCCCCCCCCTCCCCAGTCGCACTAGCTTCTCATTTTCACACCACAAACAGCTTACAATGGCCTGCTTCCTTTGTCACCAATACTTTTTTGCATATCTTTCACTCATTGTTCCTTATCTCTCCACATCACTGTTTATATCTCTCGTTTCCCTGATCCCTGACCAGTCTGAAGAAGGGTCTCGACCCGAAACGTCGCCTATCTCCTTCGCTCTTTAGATGCTGCTGTACAACTCTGCTTCGTTTATCCATTTCCTCACTGATCTATTCACCTCACCTTCAGGGGTGACGCAGTGGCACAGTGGTAGATTTGCTGCCTTACAGCGTCAGAGATCCAGGTCCAATCCTGACCACGGGTTCTGTCTACGCGGAGTTTGCATGTTCTCCCTGTGACCATGCGGGTTTCCTCCAGTTGATCTGGTTACCTCTCGCTGGGATGTGAGAGGTGACAAGTACAGGTTTGTAGGTTAATTGGCTTCTGCAAATTTTTCACTGATGGGTAGGATAGAACTGGTATATGGGTGATTGGTGGTTGTTGCGGACACTGTGAGGTGAAGGGTCCGTTAACGTGCCGCATATCTAAATCTAAAGCTCAAGCAGCCTCACGGACATTTATCAATAACTGAAGCCGGAAATGATATCTCTCGTTTCCCTGATCCCTGACCAGTCTGAAGAAGGGTCTCGACCCGAAACGTCGCCTATCTCCTTCGCTCTTTAGATTCTCCAGCTTTTTGTGTAACCCTCCCCTTTGATGTCTCATTTTCACGCCTTACACTTTCCTATCTCTGTGTTTCCTTCTCCCCTGACTCTCAATCCAAAGAAGGGTCTCGACCCGAAATGTCACCCGTTCCTTCTGTCCAGAGATGCTGCCTGTGCCGCTGAGTTACGGCAGCATTTTGTGTCTAGGTTTCTTGTATTCCCGCTCTCCCCTTCCCCCACCCCTACCCCTGTTATCCTATTAGTTCTACTGTTTGCATCATTGTGTCCCTTACATTTCACCTCTTTCCCGACCAACATGGACCTTTATTGGGCTCCACCCTTGCTTGGTCATCTGTTGCCGGCCTTGTTTTGGCCTGGTCTTTTTGTCCCTCAAGTTCCCTTCCCTCTACTTTCATTCTGAAGAAGGGCCCCCTACCCGAAACGTCACCCATCCTTTTTCTCCAGAGATGCTGCCTGACCCGCTGAGTTACTCCAGCACCGTGCATCTATCTTCGGTATTAACCAGCAACTGCAGTTCCTTTCTACACATATCTTTGGGATGTGGGAGGAAACCAGAGCACCCGTGGGAAACCCATGCAATCACAGAGAGAGAACGTGAAAACTCCGCACAGACGGTGCCCGAGGTCAGGATTGAACCTGGATTGTGCAGGAAGGAACTGCAGATACTGGTTTAATCCGAAGATAGACGCAAAATGCTGGATTAACTCAGCCTCGCTAGAGAGAAGGAATGGGTGACATTTTGGGTTGAGACCCTTCCTCAGAGACAGTGTTGACACTGAGGCAGAGTCTTCACTAAGTGTTATGAGTAATCCATTTGACCTACCATGTGGCAAAAAGCTAAGTTAACCAACACAAATCACTGCTTTCAGAAAATGAATCGCATTTCTAAACAAGCGAAATGTCAGTGGTTGAGATTGAAGGCTGACATTTTCATGCCTGGCTTGTGTGGGAAACAATGAGCAAGAACCCAAGCGGAAAGTTTGGACTCTTCCAAATTTCCAAAGAAAATATTTTTTCACATGTTTTGATTGATTTTGCAGTTGATGCCAGTTTCCACTCATGGACAGACACTGCCACATCAGATATAAAGCAAATATTTTGTGATGTTGTGAGCTTCAGCCCAAACACCGAATAGCAGTGACTGTGGAGGATGTATCGTAAAAGATTCAATGAATAGGCTTGGATTGGAGAGAGTGGATGTGGAGAGGATGTTTCCACTAGTGGGAGAGTCTAGGACCAGTTGTCACAGCCTCAGAATAAAAGGACGTTCCTTTAGGAAGGAGCTGAGGAGGCATTTCTTCCGTCAGAGGGTGGTGAATCTGTGGAATTCATTGCCACAGAAGGCTGTGGAGGCCGTGCTTGGGGATTTTTCAAGAAGAGATTGTCAGGTTCTTGATTAGTAAGGGTATCAAAGGTTTCAAATGATATGCTTTTAATAAAGGTGTCAAATGGATATTTTTAAGGCAGAGATAGATTGGTTGGTATGCTTGTCAGGGGCAGGAGAATTGGGTTGGGGAGAGAGAAAGATCAGCTATGATTGAATGGCGGAGTAGACGTGACAAGCTGAATGGCCTAATTCTGCTCCTATCACTTATGAACTTGTGAACGTGAAATACCAGAAAGAGAATTGAATATTTCTGGCTTCAGTTATTGATAAATGTCAGTGAGGCTGCTTGAGCTTTAGATTTAGATATGCGGCACGTTAACGGACCCTTCACCTCACAGTGTCCGCAACAACCACCAATCACCCATATACCAGTTCTATCCTACCCACCAGTGAAAAATTTGCAGAAGCCAATTAACCTACAAACCTGTACTTGTCACCTCTCACATCCCAGCGAGAGGTAACCAGATCAACTGGAGGAAACCCGCATGGTCACAGGGAGAACATGCAAACTCCGCGTAGACAGAACCCGTGGTCAGGATTGGACCTGGATCTCTGACGCTGTAAGGCAGCAAATCTACCACTGTGCCACTGCGTCACCCCTGAAGGTGAGGTGAATAGATCAGTGAGGAAATGGATAAACGAAGCAGAGTTGTACAGAGAGGCGGCATATTGGCGCAGCGGTAGAGTTGCTGCCTTACAGCAATTACAGCGGCAGAGACCTGGGTTTGATCTTGACTACGGGTGCTGTCTGTACAGAGTTTGTACGTTCTCCCCGTTACCCTGTAGGTTTACTCCGAGATCTTCTGTTTCTTCCCACACTCCAAAGACGTACAGCTTTGTAGGTGGCGTAAGAAGGAACTGCAGATGCTGCCTTAAACTGAAGATAGACACAAAAAGCCGGAGTAACTCAGCGGGACAGGCAGCATCTCTGGAGAGAAAAAATGGGTGATGTTTTGGGTCGAGACTCTTCTTCAGCTCACAGGGTCTCGACCCGAATCGTAACCCATTCCTTCTCTCCAGCGATGCTGCCTGGCCTGCTGGGTTACTCCAGCTTTTTGAGTCTATCTCTGGTTTATTGGTTAATTAGCTTGGTATAAGTGTGAATTGTAAATTGGTCCCAGTGTGTAGGGTAGGATAGTATTAATGTGGGGGCATCGCTGGTCGGTGTGGACTCGATGGGCCGAAGGGTCTGTTTTTGCGTTGTATCTCTAAATTAAACTAAACTAAACTAAAAATATGGCATAGTTCGGAAAGATGGCTTGGCGTGCAGTCAAATGGTGGCTTTCAGTGGTATTAGTTCATGTTTTGCAGTGAGTCCCAAAGGAAAGGGCTTGTCAAGTGACATAATACGAAGGAAACATACTTGATCCTTCAGTTGGAGATCATTTGGAGCAGGAAGATCAGCTTGACGTTGAATAGACATAATATTTTAATTTAGTTTCAGTCTGGGGAAGAGGATGGGGGTTTTGTAGGTTGGAGAGCTAGGTACACTGCTTTGTGGCAAGGATTGGAAACAACGGCTTCTGTCTTTCCTTTACATAACTGGAAGAAATTACGGCTGATCCTGGACATCACACAAGCAGCCTGGCAACACCAAGGGATGGTTGAGCTCTGGAAGCTGTCAGTGTATATGAGCTGCCAGAGAGACCCACACGAAGAATGGAAAGGCAGAAGCATCTTCCAAATATTGAAAACTGTACAGGCCCTGCAAGCGTTAGAATTTAGTGCAAGCACAAAATACTCAAGGTAATACTAGTAAACTAAACGGCCTGTCCCACTTGCCGATTTTTTCGGTGACTGCCGGCACCATTGACTGGCACGTCAGGTCACTGATGATTTTTCAAGTGTCGCAACATTTCTTTTGTCGCCGCTGGATTTTGAAATGTTCAAAATCTTTTGGTGACACTGATATGACGCTGGGAGTCGCAGAGAAAATCGCCAAGTTGGACAGGCCCTTACTGCTTCAAATGAAAATGGCTGAGGAAACATATAAACATGGCTGCAAATAGGTAACACAAACAACTCTTAATCTGGGGGTGGATTAAAAATGCTGGTGTGTAGGAAGGAACTGCAGAGGCTGGTTTACACCAAAGTTAGATGTAACTCAGCGGGTCAGGCAGCATCCCTGGAGAGAAGGAATGGGCGACGGTCGGGTCGAGGCTCTTTCTTCAGACTAAAAGTTACGGGAAAGGGAAACAAGAGATATAAATGATAATGTAGAGAGATATAGAACAGGTAAATGAAAGATATGTAAAAGAAGTAACCATGGGGAAATGTCCCCTATTTCTTCTCTCTCGAGATGCCACCTGTCCCGCTGAGTTACCCCAGCATTTTGAGTCTATCTTGTTGACCACCATGTATTCTGATGGAGGTAAAGGGAAGTTAATTGTGAGAAGATAGGCACAAAAAGCTGGAGTTAAGGGTCTGTCCTACTAGCATCCGACTCCATGCGATGAGCGCGATCAAACTAGAAGCGGGGGCCGCGCGGAGGTCGGGTGATCCCTGTACAGGGCCGTTCCCACCAGCATGCGCCTGCATGCGGCAAGCGCGACCAAACCGGCAGCGAGGGCCGCGCGGAGGTCGGGTGAGTGGGGCAATGCGGCGCAAAGTGAGGCGAACTTGGAGCGAAGTTTTAAAGGTAAGTTCGCCAGGACAGAGAGGGGCACACAGAGAGGGGCACAGAGGCACACACACACAGAGGGCCACGGAGCCACACACATAGAGGGTCACAGAGGCACCTACAGAGAGGGTCACGGAGGCACGTCGTCGAGGCGGTGTGTAATGCGTTTAGGCGACTGCGAGTCGACAAGCCGTTGCCGCGCAGAATTTTTGAACATAGTCAGTTTTTCGGAGTCCCATGCGATGTCGGGACGAACTCCACACAATTCCGCACGGCTCCGGCGATCGAAGTGGGACCGGCCCCGCGATGCAGGACGGCTCAAGCGACCACGTTAGGTCGCGCTCATCGCATAGAGTTGTATGCTGGTGGGACAGGCCCTTAACTCAGCGGGACAGGCAGCATCTCTGGATAGACGGAATGGGTGACGTTCTGGGTTGAGACTCTTTTTCAGACTGAAAGTCAGGGGAGATGGAGAGACAGAGAGATATGGAAGGCGATGGCGTGATTTAATTGCAGTAAAAATGCGAAATAATTAAGCTGCCCCCCACTCTGCTTTTTAATATACAGTAAGGCCTTTGTCTTTTCAGACAGGAACTTTAGTCAACGCAATTGACTGTCCAAAGTTTGAAGAGGTCATTGTTCCAGTGATGTTAGTGGGTTCATCCTTCAGGTGAAATTGATTCATTCCCTCCACCCCAAGAAATGTGTTGCACTTTGGACCCCAAAGTGAGGATGGCTTTGTTTTACAATTGATCTAGTATAAATGGCTTATAATTCAACTCTTCATATATAAATATAGCATGTAAGATGAGGGGTGAAATTAATGTGAGTGAAGCACACTGACTGACAGATACATAATTTGTGTGCTATGAGATACCATGAGAACATTCTGTCCTCACAACAAGTGTCAAAAAGACGGCAGTACGGCAGTTTTTAAGAAATGTATAGATCTCCATCAAAAGTCCAGTTCAACACAGCTGTGTGTCGAAAGGAACTGCAGATGCTGGTTTAAACCGAAGATGCACAAAAAATGCTGGAGTAACTCAGCTGGACAGGCAGCATCTCTGGAGAGAAGGAATGTGTCCATGCAGTTAATCTCTGTCATCAGCGATATTCTCATCAGTGACGGGAGTCAGGAGTTATGGGGAGAAGGCAGGAGAATGGGGTTGGATATATCAGCCATTATTGAATGGCGGAGTAGACTTGATGGGCCGAATGGCCTAATTCTGCTACTATCACTTATGACCTTATGAATGGGTGACGTTTCGGGTCAAGACCCTTCTTCAGACCTGTTAGGGATAAGGGAAATGACTCCCTAACCAGTCTGAAGAACAGTCTCGACCCGAAACGCCGCCCGGTCCTTCTCTCCAGAGAAGCTCCAGAGATGCTGCCTGTCCCGCTGAGTTACTCCAGCATTTTGTGTCTGTCAACACAGCTATGGTCAGACCACGGAGTGTGGCTGAGCTCACAGGTCTGAGTGTTTGTCATAAACACAACACATGGTACAAGAGCTGTAGGGAGTGTTGTGACATTGCATGTGAGATGAGGCCACTGCAACTCCCCCAGGATGCCGTCTCACCTCCTCGTAACCCAATTGTTAAACAACAAGGCAGTCAATATGAAAAGTGGCAATCACCTCCACATGTTTCCTTCAGCTTTCCACTCAAATTAAATTGTTTTCAAAGTGGCAGTTATGTGTTATCACTTTGTCAAAGCAATTTCACCATGAATATATGCATTTTTTCAGTCTGAAGAAGGGTCTTGACTCAAAACGTCACCTGTTCCTTCTCTCCAGAGATGCTGTCTGACCCGCTGAGTTACTCCAGCTTTTTGTGTCTATCTTGTGTGTTTTTTTCCCTTGTCTTAATGTCAACGTGGGGAGTTCTTTACTTTCCTTCCGTCTTTTCTTGCACTTCCATTGACTGCATCGTTCACGGGAGATCTGTACGTCAGCGTCACTTGTAGTCGGTAGAAACCCTGCTCCCCATCCCCGTTTGATTCTGCTTGTGTTAAATGGCAGTCTGAGTGAGGTATGAGATCCGTGAGAGCATGGAACCAGACGATAAATAGTACAGCACAGGAACAGGCGCTTAAACCCACAGTGACTCTGCTGAACAAGATGCTGAGACAAGCTAGACTTGTTTACCTGCAGAAAACCCTCCATTCCCTGCATATCCACATGCCTATCTAAGAGCCCCTTAAATACTACTGTTACTTCCATCGACCACCAACCGCGGCAGCGCGTTCCTGACACCCAACACCCTCTGCGCGGAAAAAACTTGTCCGTCAAACCTCCCTTCAACATTGTTAAGGAAGGAACTGCAGATGCTGGAGAATCGAGGGTACACAAAAGGCTGGAGAAACTCAGCGGGTGCAGCAGCATCTAAGGAACGAAGGAGATAGGCCACGTTTCGGGTCGAGACCCTTCTTCAGCTGAAGGAGATAGGCGATGTTTCGGGTTGAGACCCTTCTTCAGCTGAAGGGTCTCGACCCAAAACGTCGCCTATCTCCTTCGTTCCTTAGATGCTGCTGCACCCGCTGAGTTTCTCCAGCTTTTTGTGTACCCTTCCTTCAACTTTGCCCCTTTCAACTCTCGTCTTTGACATTCCAACCCCAGGATAAAGGTTCTGACTGTCTACACTGTCTGTGCTTCTCCTCATTTCATAGACTTCTATCAAGTCTCTCCCCAACAACTGGCATTCCAGGGAAATTTCTGGCATTCCAGAGGGAAATAACAACTGGAATTCTCATTGATCCGACATAGTCATTGACTCCGGATTGAAAGAAGATGTGTGATAGTTGGGTAAGAGCAAAACTGCAGTGCATCTCAGTCCAGCCTCAATTACCATTTTGTTGATGCACCAGGTTTTGTTGATGCCAGTTATCTCTATGTCTCTTAGGTGAAGGAAAGATAACACTTTATGGAAGTGAAAGGGCTTTTAACATTACGGACTGTTAGAGCATAGAATTGTCAAACAAAACAATTGTTTACAAGAATGATCCCAGGGATGAGGAGGTTAACCTATGATGAGTGTTTGTCGGCACTGGGCCTGTATTCGCTGGAGGTTAGAAGAATGAGGGGCGACCTCATTGAAACATACATAATAGTGAAAGGCCTGGATAGAGTGGATGTGGAGAGGATGTTTCTGCAAGTGGAAAAGTCTAGGACTAGAGGCCATAGCCTCAGAATTAAAGGACGTTCTTTTAGGAAGGAGATGAGGAGAAGTTTTTTTTTAAATCAGAGGGTGGTGAATCTGGAATTCTTTGCCACAGAAGGCTGTGGAGGCCAAGTCAGTGGATATTTTTTAAGGCAGAGATAGATAGATTCTTGATTAGTACAGATGTCAGAGGTTATGGGGAGAAGGCAGGAGAATGGGTTTAGGAGAAATAGATCAGCCACGATTGAATGGCGGAGTAGACTATCACTTAGGACCTCATGAAAACCTTCAATAGAAACAGTATGTATAATGGTATTGACAATGGAGGCAGATAGTTTCAAAAAGATGGAGATCGAAACATCTTGTGAGGAACAAGAGTCATAGAGTGATACAGTGTGGAAACAGGCCCCTCGGCCCAACTTGCCCACACCAGCCAAAATGTCCCAGCGGCACTAGTCCCACCTGCCTGCGTTTGGTCCATATCCCTCCAAACCTGTCCTATCCATGCACAGTAATGTAATGTAGAGGAACGGATCCAAGCAAATGCACTGACATGATGGGCCAAAGGACCTCTTTTTATTTAGTAAAAATTCACAACTCTTAGAAAGAGAAAACTCAATCCACTCAACTCAATCCCTTATGATGAACAATCTACAAACTTGAATGAACTTTTTGAGACAATGACGAGGATAATGGATAAGGGTATGGCAGTATATGTTGTATACCTGGACTACAATAAAACCTTCCCCAAGATCCCTAATGGTAGATTAATCTAGATTGAACCACATGGGATCCATGGACACATGATAGATTAGATTCAAAATGGGCATGGACATAAAAGACAGAAGTCAGAGGTAGAGGAGGAGGGGTATTATTCTGACCGGAGGCATGTGACCAGTGCTGCTCCACAAGACTCATTGCTGGAACCTTTGTTGATTGTGATATACAGATAAAAATTGAGGTGGACTCATTAGTAAAACTTGCAGATTGGTAGAGCTGTGGATGGTGAAGAGGTTTGTCAAAAGATTCAGCAGGATTTAGGCCAGTTGTAAATATGCGTAGAGAAATGGCAGATGGAGTGTCAAATGAATTAGCATGAAATGTTGCACATTGGGACCTCAAAGGTAAGAGGAAGGTATAAAATAAATGGTAGGCCCTCCAGCAGCATTGAAACAGAGAGGGATCTTAGTGCCCATGTCGATAAATCACTAAAATGGGAAACACAGTATGTAGGATGGTAAAGAGGTCGTACAGCATTCATTGGTCAGGGCATTGAATATAAAAGTTGGCAAGTTAAGGGCCTGTCCCACTTGGCCGTCATTTGCGTGAAATTTACGCAACATTATTTATGCATCGCGACGCATGACGCGCACGTCATGACACGCACGTGATGCACGCGTGGTGCGCGCATGATGCGTGGTGACACAGGCAGTGACGCGCAGTCACGCGCGGCATCCCAGGATCTTGTGATGTACAAAATGTTCGCGAGCCACCTGCGTGACGCGCCAAATGATGGCCAAGTGGGGCAGGCCCTTAATACAATGCTTTACTTAGCTCCCATTTGAAGTATTGTATACAATTCTGGTCAGTGCATTACAGGAAGAAGGTGAATGCTTTGGAGAGGGTGCAGAGGAGGTGCATGTGGAAGTTGCTTGGATCACACAGTATAATTTGTAAGGAAAGGTTGGACAATCTTGGATCGTTTCCTCTGGAGAGCTGTCAGCTGAGGGCAATCTGATAGAAACATATAATATAATATTTTGAGAGTCATGGATAGGATAGTCGGTCAGATTTTTTTTTCCTCAAGATGGAAATGTCATTTCCAAGCGGGCATAGCTATAAGGTGAGAGATTTACACATTTACTCAGTCTGAAGAAGGGTCTTGGCCCGAAACATCGCCTATTCCATCTCTCCGCAGATGCTGTCTCACCCGCTGAGTTTCTCCTGCTTTTTTGTCTACCTTCAATTTTTCCAGCATCTGCAGTGCCTGGATCGTGCTGTTGGGGAAAGTGGTGGAAGAACTTACAATAGCAAGGATAGACCCTCATATTTCACTTTGTCAGCTTACACCCCAGTGGTATGAATATTAACTTCTCTAACTTCAAGTAGCCCTCTCCATCCCTCCACCTTCCCAGTTCTCTGATCAGTCTGACTGTCCTTGAGTACAGTTTATCTCTGTTTGTTTTGTTGTTAGCTTCTCCTCGCTAACAATGGCCTATTCAACATTTTCCTTGATCTACATCCCCTTTGATGTCTCGTTCTCACACCTTATACTTCCTTATCTCTGTGTCTCCCTCTCCACTGACTCTCAGTCTGAAGTCTCGACCCGGAACGCCACCCATTCCTTCTCTGCAGAGATGCTGCCTGTCCCACTGAGTTACTCATCCGTTTTGTGTCTAACTGCGGTTAAAACCAGCGTCTGCAGTTCCTCTTTACAATAGCAAGGGTTGGGGTGTATTCTGAGAGCTGAATTGGCAGGACATGGTGTTGTACAGACCTTGTGCAGGCATATGTAGTTTAAATTGACATAATGGTCAGAACGGGCATAGTGGGCCGAAGGGTCTGTTGTTGTGCTGAAGGTAGACACAAAAGGACCTGACTCTCAGTCTGAAGAAGGGTCTCGACCCAAAACATCACCCATTCCATCTCTCCAAAGATGCTGCCTGTCCCGCTGAGTTACTCCAGCATTTTATGTCCATCTTCGATTTAGACTAGCATCTGCTGTTCTTTCCTACACAGTAATAAAGTTATGATAGGTCTGAGTTAAATAGCAACTCGAATGTAGCCACACGAGCTGACAAGTTTCTGAATGCCACCTGCAGGTTGAAATTCTCTGCTCTGGTACCAACTGTTACACCATCTAGATCCAAGTGGCATGTAAACCTATTAGAATCCCCCAACATTGAGTTTCCAAACAAAGTCTTAAAACACCAATAAAAGTTTATTGCATCTGTCAGTGGAGGTCTGAAGCTGGACCAGAACCCAATCTAATGAAGAAAGGCTTAACTCGCCCTCACCGAAAATCAACAATTAAAACCTTGTTTCAATATGTGCTCCGATGTCAACACTCAGACTTCATTAAATGACAGGAGATGTGTAATTTGAAAGCGGGAGATTGGTCGGCATAATTGACAGATCGTGGGGAAATTACCTGCGTATGATCTCAGCTCGTGAAGTGTTTTTCCTGCTCTGAACCCATGCCACTCAGATAGCCAAGAGACATTCTGGCGCCAGCGACCACAATAACTAGTGCTGCCAAAGTGCTAAACAGCCCTTCCCTGCTCATATCATCCCTCAATTGCAACTGCTTGCAAGATAAGGAAAGATAATTATCGGAGAGTTGATAAAGTAAAAGTTTGCTCAAATTTTATGGATGTGGCCAGGCAGCTGTTGGCTTCTGCTGACAAATCGCGTTGAATATAGTGGTCAATCGACACCAGTGAACAAGGAGAGGTGACCTGTACAACACTGCAAACACCACTACATTAGGATGTGTCTGGGCAGGAGGTGTTGGTGTTCAGTTCAGTTCATTTTTGATTTATCATTTCTCAAGGTAGAGCAGGCAAAGTGTAAGTCCGTCACAAGCAGCCGATACCTTTGTACTGCGATAAGCTAACGCTCGATACCTGATCTGACACGATGGCATCATATGCTATTACAAAGTCCTTATTTCATAAAACTAAATTAGTTCCAAAAATAGATTTGGGCAATAACTGTCAAACTGTATTTATAGAACATCTTTCCTTTTAACACAATTAAAGTTCTTACAGCATTCTATTGATAGGTTTACACATCGCTATCAGCACTGAGTGGACTCTGAGGTACAATGTGGCAGTTAAAATATTTTAGCACCTTTTTATTCATTATCTTACTGGCAAACAATAACCGGAACTTCTGAAATCATCATATCTAAAAGATAAATACACTCCCTTTTTAATTATCCCCAGCCATCGAGACTGCTTAAACAGTAAAAGTATTTCAAAGGTATTTGCAAAGTGGCTGATGCAGCTTTTGAACTAATTTTCCATTAGAGTGGAAATTAAGTTAAATTCTCCTTGTGTTTGATTCATTGTGTTGACTCCAGATAGATCAATGATCTTCTAAAGTTTTGGGCCAGCCCTCTGTTTTGAGGTTTAATTTTAGCCTGAACCTTCTTTGTTAACAAGGATACCAACAGACATAACATAAACTGTTGAAGTAACTTAGCGGGTCACACAGCTTCTTTGGAAAACCTAAATCAGTCACTTTTTTGAGTTGGTACTTCAGAGCAAAAATATCATCTCTCTATTTATCTCGAGATGCTGCCTGAGCCCGCTGAGTTACTCCAGTCCTTTTTTCGTAAACCAGCATCTGCAGTTTCTTTTTTCTCCACAATATTAGATATTCAAAAGCATGCCTGATAGCAAACTCTCCTATCCAAATGATATAATTCTGCATTCATATTGAAACATAGAAACATAGAAAATAGGTGCAGGAGTAGGGCATTCGGCCCTTCGAGTCAGCACCGCCATTCAATATGATCATGGCTGATCATCCAGAATCAGTACCCTGTTCCTCCTTTTTCCCCATATGCCTTGATTCCATTAGCTCTAAGAGCTATATTTAACTCTCCCTTGAATGCATCCAGTGAATTGGCCTTCACAGCCTACTGTGGCAGAGAATTCTACAAATTCACAGCTCTCTGGGTAAAACAGTTTTTCCTCCCCTTATTCTTAAACTATGACCCCTGGTTCTGGTCTCCCCCAAAATCGGGAACATTTTTCCTGCATCTAGCCTGTCCAATCCTTTAAGAATTTTATGTGTTTCTATAAGATCCCCTCCCATCCTTCTAAATGCCAGTGAATATTGGTCCAGTCAATCCATTCTTTCATCATATGTCAGTCCCGCCATCCTGGGAATAAACCTGGTGAACCTCAATAGCAAGAATGTCCTTCCTCAAGTTAAGAGACCAAAACTGCGCACAATACTCCATGGTTTGGCCTCCATGAGGTTTACTTCTCTCCCTGAAACTTCCTCTGTCACCTTGTCCAATTCATCATGTAGGCTGGTACAGTGGCACAGCTGGTTGAGCCGCCATCCCACATTGTAAGAGACCTGGGTTTCATCCTGACCTCAGGTGCTGTCTCTGTGGAGTTTGCACGTTCTTCCTGTGAACTCATGGCTTTCCTTTGAGTGCTGCGGTTTCTCCCCACATCCCAAAGACATGCTGGTTTGCAGGATAATTGGCACTCTGTAAATTGCCCCTAGAGTGTAGGGAGTGAATGGAAAATTGGGATAGTATAGAACTAGTGTGAATGGGTGATTGATAGCCAGTGAGGACCCAGTGGGGAGAGGGTCTGTTACCATGCTGTACATTTCAATCCAACAATTCACAAATCTCTAGATTCCACAAATTCTGGACCCTTTCATGCATCAACAGTTTTGTTCACTGCCGGTGGCCATGTTGGCCCAGAACAGAATAGATTGGTAGATGGAGATCAGGATGATGGAGCCGACCATGACAATGACTACTGACGTGCGGGTGAGAAACAAGGAGGGTAGGAGAGGGAGCAGGAGGGGTCTGGCCCACCCCGCTCTCAAGGTCGGCTGCGGGAGGCGCTCCCGGGGGGCACAGAGGTGGATGGGCGAGGAGAGGGACGTCGCGCCCAAGGAAAGCGATGGCTGGAGGCTCGCAGCAGCCTGGAGCGCGCCTGGATCGGGCACCACTCGTAAGAACCAGAGCATCAACTGGGCTTTGAAAATGGTGCCAAAACGTGGTGTCTCTTGCATGTGGGCTTAGTGGACTATTCCAGTATTCTTGTAACTCGAGGATGTGATTAGGTATGGGAATATTGTACTGGGTTGTATGTAAGAAAATAATTTCACTGTGTGTTTGTACATGGGACAATCAAAGCACCATTGACCATTCGTAATAGATGCCATTGAGAGCAGGTTTTCTTTTTCGCTGAGTTCATCCAAGGCAGGGCAGAGAAGCAGCTAATGATGCTTCCTCCAATGGGGTTACATGGATTCAGGTCTGATCCTGAGAAAGTGAGAGTTACTCCATTACTCTGTGTGTATCACCCAGACTATCACACAAACCAACCTCCCTTCTATTGATTCCATTGATACCTCA
The DNA here is from genome assembly GCA_963514005.1 of Raja brachyura. Next base: position 32,186,564 of record OY740808.1, read on the forward strand.
CGCTGCCTCGGCTAGGCCTGCACCGTAATCAAGGACAGGTCGCACCCTGTCCACTCCCTCTTCACCCCTCACCCATCGGGCAAGAGTTACAAAAGTGTGAAAACGCACATCTCCAGTTTCAGGGACAGATTCTTCCCAGCTGTTACCAGGCAGCTGAACCATCCTACCACAACTAGATGGTAGTCCTAAACTTGTATCTACCTGATTTGTAACCCTTGGACTATCATTGATCGGGCTTTACTGGCTTTACCTTGCACTAAATGTTATTCCCTCATCCTGTACAACATCTCTTGTACAGGTGCACCATAGAAAGCATTTTATCGGGATGCCTCACAGCATGGTTTGCGAACAGCTCCATCCAGGACCGTAAGAAATTGCAGCGAATTGTGGATGCAGCCCAGACCATCACACAAACCAACCTCCCTTCTATTGATTCCATTTAAACCTCAAGCTGCCTCGGCAAGGCCAGCAGCATAATTAAGGACGAGTCGCACCCCGGCAATCCCTCTTCTCCCTTCTCCTAGTGGGCAAAAGCTATAGAAGTGTGAAAACGCACACCTCCAGATTCAGGGACAGTTTCTTCCCAGCTGTGATCAGGCAACTGAACCATCCGACCACAACTAGATAGATAGCAGTCCTGAATTACTATCTACCTCACTAACGACCCTCGGAGTACCTATGATCGGACTTTACTGGCTTTAACTTGCACTAAACGTTATTCCATTATCATGCACAATGAGATCATGTATTGTTTATCTGCTGATGGTTAGCACTCAGCAAAAGCCTTTCACTTCACCTTAGTACACGTGACAATAATCTAAACTGAAACTCAAACTGAACTGAATCTCTGATTCTGTTCACACCGTGGAACATTATTTCAGCAACTACCTTAATAAACATACAATAAACTATCAGTTATTCCAAGTAAACTATTGTAGTACGAAAAATAAAATTGACAAGCAAAACTGTGCAATGCTGGGGTAGTGTTGTGCAGTGTAGAGACAAAGACTGAGGTAACTCGATGGCAATAGAACGCTTACATCAGGTTGTGTTCATCGACCACAGCTCAGCTTTCAACACCATTAACCCCTACAAGCCCGTCGTCAAACTTGGGGAACTGGGTCGGAAGTCACAGTGGATGCTGGTTTAAACTGAAGATAGACACAAAAAGCTGGAGTAGCTCAGCGGGACAGGCAGCATCTCTGGAGAAAAGGAATGGGTGACGTTTTGGGTCAGAAGACGGGTCTCGACCCACAACGTCACCCATTCCTTCTCTCCAGAGATGCTGCCTGAAGCGCTGAGTTACGCCAGCATGTTGTGTCTATCTTCGGGGAACTGGGCCTCTGCTCATCCTCATCCACGATTTCCTCATTGGCAGATCTCAATCAGTATGGATTGGCAAGAGCACCTCCTCCAACCCCATCTACTGTATCTGCTGTCCAGTGTCAACTTCTGAACATTGGCGAGACTAAGCGCGGGCTCGGCGACCGTTTCGCTGAACACTTCCGCTCAGTCTGTCGTAACCTACCCGATCTCCCGGTGGCTCAGCACTTCAACTCCCCCTCCCATTCCCAATTCGACCTTTCTGTCCTGGACCTCCTCCATGGCCAGAGTGAGGACCACCGCAAATTGGAGGAACAGCACCTTATATTTCACTTGGGTAGCTTACACCCCAGCGGCAGAACATTGACTTCTCTAACTTCAATTAGTTATTGCTTTCTCTCTCCATCCCCTTCCCCTTCCCGTTCTCCCACTAGTCCCGCCCCCTCCCCTGACATCAGTCTGAAGAAGTGTCTCCACCCGAAACGTCGCCCATTCCTTCTCTCCAGAGATGCTGCCTCACCCGCTGAGTTAGTCCAGCATTTTGTGAGCACCTCATTCCTGTTAACCATCTCAGGGGCAACTCAGGGCTCTTTGCTCAGTGTAGTGCATTAATCTGTCTGTATACTCATCAATATGTAGCCAGACATAGCACCAACGCCATCTTTAAGTTCTCTGATGATACCACTGTTTTTGGATGAATAATAGGTAGTCACTGCTCAGACCATAGGAGGGAAATAAATAATTTGGACGAATGGTTCCAGAAGCACAACCTTGCTCTCAACATTAGTCTAGTTTAGTTTAGAGATACAGCGCGGAAACAGGCCCCTCAGCCCACCGAGTCCGCGCCGACCAGTGATCCCCGCACATTAACACAAGCCCACACACACTAGGGACAATTTACACTTATACCAAGCATACAAACCCAAGCCAATTAACCTACAAACCTGCACATCTTTGGAGCGTGGGAGGAAACCGAAGATCTCGAAGAAAACCCATGCGGTCACGGGGAGAGCGTACGAACTCCGTACAGATAGCACCCATAGTCGGGATTGAACCCGGGTCTCTGGCGCTGCAAGTGCTGTAAGGCAGCAACTCTACCGCTGCGCCACCGTGCCGCCCACAAAGGGGACATTTGCAAAGAGTTGATTGTTGACTTCAGGATAAGAAAGCCAAGGAACCGGGCACTCATCTTCCTTGCACTATATTGGTGACTCATCGGAAGCTTAAATATCGGAAGCTTAGTTCCCAGAATTCTCTCTCTTCTTCGTCGACCCTGACTAGTGAACAGGCTGCTGGTGTGAGCTGCAGGAGGCCTGGCCACATGGCATAGAACTTTGTGTATTGTTACCTATATTTGTCATTTAATGTTGTATTGGGACGGATAAGGGCTGACCTGAGGGTTTTTGTGTATTTTGTTTCAGGGTTATCTCCATTTAGGCAGGTTAGAGACTCCGGTTCGACGGTCCATTGCGAGGCTGGCTGGAGCACTGTTATATTTGGTTTGTTAGTCGATTCTTGTCCATGACTGTTGTTTGACTCAGGTTCGGGTTTTTGTCTTCTTTTAACTAAATTAAAGACTATTTTCTTAAACTTGAACCTGGTTCTTGATTATGTTACACGGCTCTGAGGTACCTGCCTTCGGGAGTCGTAACAGCAAGCACTCCATTGGTACCTACATCCAGTCCACTTGTGGAAAGTGTAAAAAGGTTGGTGTTCAGGCACATAGAAACTTGGAATGGGAGTGCAGGGAGTGGGCAGCTTGCTCTGTCTCTCAATTGTAAAGAGGATTGAGAAGGGTATGTGGACTGAAAAAATATCCATTGGCCAGGTGTTCAAAACAAAACGTTCAAAATATGATCCATGCTAGATAATTCAGTCAGGGACATTGGGTGAGGCAGTGGTAGAGCGACTCCCTTACAGCGCCGGAGACCCGGGTTTGATCCTGACGTTGGGTGCTGTCTGTACAGAGTTTGTACGCTCTGCCTGTGACTGGGTAGCTTTTCCCCGGGTGCTCCGGTTTCCTCCCACACGGCAAAGATGTACAGGTTTGTAGATTAATTGGCTTGATATAATTGTAAATTGTTCCTAGTGCATTGGATAGTGCTAGTGTACGGGGTGATCGCTGGTCGGAGCTGATTTAGTGGGCCGAAGGGCATTTTTCTGCACGGTATCTCGATAGTCTAAAGCTGAAAGTCCAAACTTTGAGGTGAAACGTTTTGTGGCCTGTTAACTGGTATAATATCAATGTTTGAGATGTTATACTGTGTTGCTTTCTTTGCTTTCAGCTGTGATTCCTGTGTCTCAGTCCAAGTGCGTCCATTATACTCCTGGAAGGTTGGAACTGTTGGCAGAAGTCTATGGAACATCTTAGTCCATCCGGAGGAGAGTGGAACACAGGGTTCCCGATGAGGTCCAGGAGCTGGCTCCTCTGGTGTGCTCATGTTACACTGACCACAAGCGGAGGATTGCGACAATATTGAGCTCCATCATCCTCTACTCCCCCTCTGCTTTCGTCGTGAGGTAGACAAACACAGTGTTCTCCCTATCCAACTCACCTGAGTCATAGGTTCATAAGGGATTAAGTCACAGCTCGACAACTTGGACATGGATCACCTACCAAACTTGCCCACATCAAAATCTAAATAATCCTTTTGCAACCAGTGCCCATGCGAGTGTAGCCTGCATGAGGTAGTCCAGCTGTTGGCGGCTGTGCAGTAGCAAGCAGAAGCAGAAGGAGCAGAATTAGGCCATTCAGCCCAAGTCTTCTCCGCCTATCAATCATGGCTGATCTATCTTTCCCTCTCAACCTCATTCTCCTGCCTTCTCCCCATAACCCTTGACACCCAGAGTCTGCTCTCTTCTCCAGCCTCCTCTGTAGATTTAAAGCTTGCTTCAATTATTGGCAATAAAAGCAATGATGTTATGGTTATGCAAATTTAGCATGCTACTTCTATTTGGTCTGTGCATCATGGTGCATTGCTCCATAGTGCATGGTGCACAACAGAAGATCCAAGAGCCCTGGCGATAAATGTTTACGCCCCATTAGCACAAACTCATAATTTGCTGCAAACTAACAAACACTCAGTGCATGCGGACTCTCCAATGCTTCGATGAATTCAACACCTTTGTGCATTGCACTTGTCAGTGGCTAACACAAACTTAACAGCTACTGAAATAATGATGTGATACAGGAAGTGCCTGAAAGCTCGGACAGGAATGAAAGGTCTAACTGAAAACCTCGGGCATCTTAAAACGCTCAAATGTGAGTTAGTCTGCCAAATGGAAATCTAATTCAACGGCATCAGGGCCTTGTTTTTCTGAAGGTAAGTGGGACAGGCTTATTTATGCCTGTGTTGCCTTTGCAGAAAGATCGAGTGGCATCTTTCCAATGTGTTTCCACAGTGTTAAAAGATATTTGAAACTCCCAACAAAATAAAGGGTAGATTTTGTTACTTTGCAGCTGGGGCAACTTTAATGTGACAATTCTTTCAAAAGGGAAAACAAAAACTGCAAAACATTTGGAAATCTGAAAGAATGAAATAAATAGCTGGAATTCAATAGTTCAAGTGAAGAACGTCAAGGGCGTTTAATTGTCGTATGTACTGAAAGGAAACAATGACATTCCTCATTGCAACAGACAACAGGTTTGTAAGCACAGTATTCTGTAGATAACTTAATAAATGTAGATTGATGTTGATCGTGTGTGCGCGCTCCAAGGTGAGCCATTAGAGAACCGGCCATTAGAGATGCTGGCTGGTGTGTGATTGGTTAACATGCAACATCAATCTACAATAAACAAAGAAAAAAATGAGTTCAATAAATAAAAACCAATATAGTGCAAAGTAAAACAGAGCCTGCAGTCGCGAATGCAACCAAGACAGTTTGCAGTTTGGAATTTAGTTGGTGTTTGTATTGTTCGGTAGCCTGATGGTAGTTGGGAAGAAGCTGATCCTGAACCTGGACGTTACAGTTTTCAGACTCCTATACCTTCATCCCGATGGCAGGAGAGAAATGAGAGTGTGGCCAATGTTATGTGGGCATTCAATAATGTTGGCTGCCATCTTGCGGCAGCGCCTCCCACAGATTCCTTCGATGGTGGGGAAGTCAGTACCTGTGATGGACCGAGCAATATTCCCCACTATTTGTAGTCTCCTTTGTTCCTGGGAGTTGGAGTTGCTGAACCAAGTCGTGATACAATTAGTCAATCTGCTCCCTACCTGTAGACGTTCAAGAGAGTGTTCATCGACATATCAAGTCTCCCTAATCTTCTCAAGCAGTAGAGTTGTTGATGTGTTTTCCTTATGATTGTATCAAAGTGTTGGGTCCAGGCCAGATCTTCAGAGATATGTAGGCTTAGGAACTTGACATTTTTGACTCTCTCCGTCACCGACCTGTTGATGAAGACAGGTTCGAGGATCCTTAGCCTTCCTCTTCTAAAGCCAACAATCAGCTCCTTGGTCTTACTGACGTTGAGAGCAAGGTTGTTTTTCTGGCACCATTCATTGAGACGATCGATCTCCCTCCCATACTCTGACTTGTCATTATCCATAATTCGTCCAACAACGGTGGTAATATCGGTGAATTTAAAGGTGGAGTTGGGACTGAGATTGGCCACACAGCTATGGTTACGGAGTGAGTGGAGCAGGGGGCTGAGCACGCAGCCTTGAGGTTTCCCTGTGCTGGTGGTTATCGAGGAGGAAACGTTGTTGCCCATTTATGTTCTGTTGATGAGGAAGTCGAAGATCTTGTATAGTTTAGAGTTTAGAGATGCAGCCTAAAAATACAGTCCATGCCAAACATGCTAATTTGATGTCATCTCACTTTCTCATCCGCTCCTTACAATTTACAAAGGCCAGTTAACTTACATACCCACACGTCTTTGGGATGTGGGAGGAAACCGCAGCGTCCAGAAGAAACCCATGTGGTCTCAGGGAGAACAAATACTCCAGAATTTTTGGTGCAAACCAGCATCTGCAGTTCCTCCATACACAGTTGCCAAAAGTCCATCTCGTCTTCCAGTTTAGACCGGAAGTCCCTTGTAGCCATTTTGATGGCTTTATCGAGGTCGTACCTACTTTATGAATCTGCATCGCCAGACTTGAATGCCTGAGCTCTGGTCCTCAGAAGATTGCAGACCTCCAGGTTCATCCAAAGGCTTCTGCTTGGGGGACACTCGGATGGTTTTCATGGGGACAGACTCCTCCACACACTTGGTCATGAAGCCAGTGACAAGCCAGTGGTCCACCAAGCTGATTCACCAAATAACTGAATAATGTTTTAGTAATAAAAATGCTACAAAACTATATGGTTAATAAAAGTGCTTGATCGGAAAAGTAATAACTGAATAAACAATATGAGTTTACCATTCAGATTATCATACCTTTACGATTGAAGATATCACGCATGAATCTCGTGATGCATCACAGCTTGGTTTGGAAACAGTTCCATCCAAGGTAACAAGAAATTGCACTAAATCGTGGACGCAGCCCAGGCCATCACACAAACCGACCTTCCTTCCATTGACTCCATTTACACTTTGCGCTGCCTCGGCAAGGCCAGCAGCATAATCAAGGACGAGTTGCACCATGGCCACTCCCTCTTCTCCCCTCTCCCATCGGGCAAGAGGTATAGTAGTGTGAAAACGCACATCTCCAGATTCAGGGACAGTTTCTTCCCAGCTGTTATCAGACAACTGAATCATCCTACCACAACTAGAGAGCAGTCCTGAACTACTATCTACCTCATTATTGACCCTCGGACTACCTTTGATCAGACTTTACTGGCTTTATCTTGCACTAAATATTATTCCATTATCATGTGTACGCTGTGAATGGCTCGATTGTAAACATGTATTGTCTTTGCGCTGATGGTTAGCACTCAACAAAGGTTTTCACTGTACCTTGGTACATGTGACAATAAACTAAACTGGAACTGAAACTGAATCTCTGATTCTGTTCACACTATAGAACATTATTTCACGTCAGAGGAGATTTACACAATGTTAATACATGTTTTCTTCTTTAGAAGAGACTTTGAGCAGAAGATTTAATTTACTTAGTCACATATTATTCTGAACAATGTTAATGTCAGAAATCACTCTGTCATTCCCATCTATGTCAATTGTTTTCTCTCCTATTATGAAAGACTAATCTTCACCAGAATAAGATGATAGAAGTCCACACTAAATGTAATCTAGGAAATGAAATGAACTTGTTCTACAAGGATTATAACAGATTTAATCAACAGCAACGATATGTTTAAGGAGAACTTCTTCAAAGAAGGCATACCTGGAGGAGAATTCGCAGTGGAGTAGACAAAAATGCCTGAAGAAGGGTCTCGACCCAAAACATCACCTATTCCTTCACTCCGTAGATGCTGCCTCACCTGCTGAGTTTCTCCAGCATTTTTGTCAAACAGCAATGATATTCTCTCTTTACTGAGGCAAGAGTTACAATATAGGCGTCTATATTAGTCTAACTTACAATCTGCCATCACAATCACAGAAATGATTTTGCATGGGTAATAACAATGGCTCAATGGTTTGTTATTATCACGTGTACAGATGTGCAGTGAAATTATTTTTCTGCCTACAGTTCAGAAACGCTGCGCCATACCTAAGCACAATCCTCGATTAGTACAAAGTGTATACAAATAGTCCATTGAGACCACAGGCAAGTGTCACCTGGGTCTGGTGCCATTTTCAAAGTCTGGTCCAGTCCATGCACTTGGTCTTCTGGTGCAGTGCCTCATCCAGGTGATCCCCAGGCTTCTGCAGGGCCTCCAGCCGTCACCTCTGTTGGGATCGTCCTCTCCTCGCCCGGCCACCTTCAGCCGTTGTGCCCCGCGGCGGCTCCAGCAGACGACCGTTGGGGCGTGGAAGGTAAGACCCTCGCTCTCTTCCCGGCCCTTTATCTTGTATCTGCTGTCACCCTCTACCTCCACCTCTCTCCCTGGTTCACCGGGACCTCGGGGGGGGATGAGCAGGGGCTGGGATCAGCGGATTCCATCCACAGGCCCATTGTTCCTTCCTCCTGGCCACTCGGCCCGTCGGGTCAATGTATTGCTAAATATTCTTAAATATAAACAGTCCAGTGGAGTATTGCCATCCCCAATCAGCAAGTGTACAGACATCGTCCACAGAGCCCGCGTGCAAGAGGCACCATGTTTTGGAGCAACATTTTCAAAGTCCAGTCCGCGCTCTAGTTGTTATGAGCGGTGCCCGATCCAGGCAAGCCCCAGGCTGTTGTGGGTCTCCAGCTGTCACCTTCCCTTGGATGTACGGATCAACCATGGAACCTGACGTCCCTCTCCTCTCTCGTCCACCTTAGTTCCTCGGCCCTTAGACACCTCCCGCAGCCGACCTCAAGATCCCAGTGGACTAGATCCCGGTTCTTTCTCCTCGCTAGTCGGGTCTGTCGTTGTCACCAGCTCCATCCTCCCAGTCCCTGGGCTTAGAGGGGGACAAGTAGGGGCCGGCTCGGTGATCTCTCCCTTCTAGGTCATGGTCCGGCAGGTCCTAGGAACAGGGGACGAGTTGGGCAGTTTCTCCCTGCAGGCCGCAGCCTTCTGCAAGCTTCAGCATGCACCAGATGCCGCCTGGCCTGCTGCGTCCCTCCAGCACTTTAGGTCCTTTTGTGTCTCAATACGAAGCTGTTTTTCTAAAGTCCAAAAACACTATTCCACTAAGTTTAATTTCGAGATACAGCGCAGTAACAGGCCCTTCGGCCCAACGGGTCTGCGCCGACCAGCAAACCCCACACATTAACTCTATCCTACACCCACTAGGGATGAGTTTTACATTTACACCAAGCCAATTAACCTACAAACCTGTAAGTCTTTGGAGTGTAGGAGGAAACCGAAGATCTCGGAGAAAACCCACGCAGGTCACGGGGAGAATGTACAAACTCCGTAGAGACAGCACCCGTAGTCAGGGTCTCCAGCGCTACAAGCGCTGTAAGGCAGCAACTCTACCGATGTGCCACCACGTCACACTTATGTTAGGTACAATAACGCTGGAAGGACTTGATGGGTCAGGCAGCATCTATGGAGGGAAATGAACAGAGAATGTTTCAGGTCAGGACCCCGTCTCCTTTTCCATTATATTATCCTATTTCCCAAAGATATGGAAGCGTGCCATTTTCAGAGCCACTTCAACACCATTGCATCATTAGGAAAAACATTGGCTTATTTTCCCTCTGATTACAAATCTTCTTGCGTTAATTGAGATAGCAAGCAGAGACAAATCAATCAGGTTAAGGCAATGTACACCTTCAGAATAATTCAATCATTGGGTCTGGCACAATGAAGTTGTGAGTCTCAGACAATGAGATAATGTGACATGATTTGCTGTGTAGCACACATCATTGGCAAATACCCCATTAGCGCTAAAGTTGCAGCAATTGAATCAGCTGGTGTGTTGACAGTCAGTGGACAACAGGAAGATTTGGAGATGATGTGTTTATATTAATTCTGTTTGCACACAACCTTTTTTTTTAGTTGATGATATCTCAGTCTGCTTTTGGAAAGTCAAAGCAAGGATAAAATAAAAATAGAAAATGGTGCATATATTCAGTAAATCAAAGGCTACATCTGTGGACAGAGTAACGGCATTCATGTTTTGGGTCAGGACCCGACCTGAAACGTCACCTATGCATAATCTCCAGGTTTGACCCACTGAGTTACTCCAGCACTTTATGTCTTTTTTTGTAAACCAGGATCTGCAGTTCCTTGTGTCTCCAGAGTTGATGCTTCAGGTTCAAGACCCCTTGTCAGAACCGTGAAGGAGAGAGCTTGTTTAGTTTCGTTTTAGTTTAGTTTAGGGATACAGCATGAAAAAGCAAGCCCTTCGGCCCATCGAAGCCATGCCGACCAACAATCCCAGTACATTAACACTATCCTGCACACACCAGGGACAACCTACAATTTTTACCGAGGCCCTTTAACCCACAAAGCTGCACGTCTTTGGAATGTGGAAGGAAACCGGACGCGATCACAGAGATAACAGAATCACTGTGGAGTCAGCTCCCGCAGTCAGGATCGAACCCGGGTCTCTGCCACTGTAAGGCAGTAATTCTACCGTTGCAGCACCATATCACCCCTGTTAAGCTCCAGGATGGGTGGGGAGAATGTTTATAATAGATATAAACCTGGGGTGACCATGAGGATATGCTGAGTTTAACTTGTTTTTCTTTAAAGATACAGGGCGGAAACAGGCCCTTCGGCCCATCAGGTCCACGCACGTTAACACTATCCTACAACCACAGGGGACATTTTTTACATTTACCAAGCCAATTAACCCACAAACCTGTATATCTTTGGAGTGTGGGAGGAAACCGAAGATCTCGGAGAAAACCCACGCAGGTCACGGGGAGAACCTACAGTACAAACTCCGTACAGACAGCACCTGTGGTGGGGATCGAACCCGGGTCTCCGGTGTTGCATTCGCTGTGAGGCAGCAACTCTACCGCTGCACCACCGTGACCGTCCACAAAGAGACCGATGTAAAGAGAGTTATCTTGTCGGAGAGTGCCTGGAAGGTGAGAACCCAGACAAAAGAACTGGACAAAAGGACGCAGGAATTGCAGAATGCGGAGGAGGAAGACATGGCTGACTGGTCAGTCTGGGCATGCCCTCCACTCCCACAGAGAAGAAAGGAAAGGGGGAAAGAAAATAAATCGATCACTGATGGTGTCACGGGTGTGTGGCGGGGAGGAAGACTGCAACTTTCACGTGGTCCGCCCTGTTTCGACTAATGCAATCAACTCGACGTGCACAAACGGAAGATCAAATAGAACAAGTTGTCCAACAACTTTAGGCTGTGCACGCCACACGAAAGAAGAAGGAGAAGATGTATGGCCGCAACCAATAAGGTACCTGAAGTTGTGCATCCCAACCTTGCGTCAGCCTCCTTGGAACGATGCAGGATATGTGTTTGTCTGTGTGATATGCAACAGTAGGAAGGCACTGCAGATGCTTTGTTTATACCACAGATAGATACAAAATGCTGGCGTAACTCAGCGGGACATGCAGCATCCCTGGAGAGGATGAAAGGTTGATGTTTCGGGCCGAGACCCTTCTTCAGACTTTAGAATCTATCCAGAGATGCTGCCTGACCCGCCGAGTTACTCCAGCATTTTGTGTCTATCCTCCTACAACAGGGTATGAATTTGTTACAGACTCCAACATTTTGTGGGTCTAATCAATATAATTGTGTTTTTTTCTGACTTACCATCTCTTAGGAAATGCAGAAGGTTCCTTGAGAAAATACATTCCCCTGGACTCCAAATTATTTCCAGTCTGGTGCAGAGCAACAAAGTTAACAACCTAAACTTTGTAATGGCTGCTTTGAAGCGCACTCACACTAACCGTGTTCAGCAACCAAATATAAATAATCTGGGGGTGGCACGGTGGTTCAATACTGACTACAGGTGCTGTCTGTACGGAGTTTGTACGTTCACCCTGTGACTTTGTGGGTTTTCTCTGGGTGCTCCGGTTTCCTCCCACATTCCACAGGCGTGCAGATTTATAGGTTAGTTGGCTTCTGTCAATTGTCCCTGGTGTGTAGAATAGACCTAGTGTACGGGTGCTTGCAGGTCGGCGCAGGCTCGGGGGGCCCAAGGGCCTGTTTCTACGCCGTATTTCTAAACTAAAGATATTATTGTCATTTTGACAAGGCCACTGGGAGTTTTGGGTAGTGGAGTCTGTCGAGGGCAGAGCCACCGTGATGACAGGCCTGCTGAGTTCAGTGCTGCCCTTGTTGTCAGCTATTAATCATCCCAGATTGCACCTGTGTTGGGTCTATTAATAACTAATGCAAAATAATTGCAACGAAAGGTGTTAAATAAAACAGCTCTGTTGCTGAGCTCAGCAGAACTGGTGCCTAAAGCAATTTTCCCCAGTCAAAACCAGTAGGGAAATGCTACGCAGCCTTTCAACATACAACACGACAGGCAGCAATAAATGAAGAGCTAATAACGTTGGCTATCAGGACAGCTTTACAACATGTGCGGAGCTGTATCGTGTGTTTCCTCCTGTGAAGGAAGGAACTGCAGATGCTGGTTTAAACCGAAGATAGACACAAAATGCTGGAGTAACTCAGCGGGACAGACAGCATCTCTGGAGAGAAGGGATGGTGAGACATTCTGGGTCGAGACCCTTCCTCAGACCCCTTCTTTGGTTTAGTTTAGTTTATTGTCACCTGCGCTGAGGTACGGTGAAAAGCTTTTTGTTGCATGCTAAGCAGGCAGCAGAAAGACCATTCATGGTTACAATTGGGCCGTCCACAATGTACAGATACATGATGAAGTCCAGTAAGTTCTGATTAAAGATCAGACAGGGGGGCTTCTGTTGGTAGGGGGCTTAAGTTCAGTTCTGTTTGGTTCAGTTTAGTTTGCAGTGACAATCTCTTGTTTCGTGCAATCCAGTCAGCGGAAAGTAAATACTTGATTATAATCGAGCCATTTACAGTGTATAGATTCTCTGTGCTCCCAATGCAATCTCTATATATCTTGAATGAATGAATGAATGAATGAATGACTAAGTTTATTGGCCAAGTATTCACATACAAGGAATTTGCCTTGGTGCTCCGCCCACAAGCGACAACATGACACACAGGGACAGTTACGAATGATACATATGAATGATGAATGCTCCTTCTCCAGTGAGTGACCATGGGTCGGGCATTCCCTGGAGTCAGTGGGGATCTAGTGTTTTGACAAGGAGGACTTGAGCAAGTGAAATAAAAGTTGAGCTCATTGTTGTCATAGGGGTTCTTTACATCTGGTAAAATAATACGGCTCATTTTGTTTTCTTCTTCCCCTGTTGCCAGACATGTTGAAAACAACATCCAGGAATGACACCATTTTCCCTTGTTCCAGTTGTCCTCACTTCCTGGAACCAGCCAGCTTGTCACGTTTAGTTTCACAGCTGTTCTTACCTCCACATCCAAGTCAATATTCTTCATTTGCGGGGTCCAGACTGCACACTGACAAGTTAACCTACTGGATAAGGCCTGTCCCAATTCAATATTCACATGTGCATTTCCAGGAGAAATGTCAACATTTTGATCAACAGTGAATGGCCATATTATTGAATACTTTATTCAGGTCTATCTGCAAAATGTCACAGTTGTATGGCTGTGAAAAAGACATGAGCGATTATTCATATTCTACCTCCACACACATATACACATGCACACGCACGCACTCACTCACACATACACACACACACTCACACGTGCATGCACACTCATGCATACACACACGCACACACACACTCACACATGAAAGCACACGCACGCACACTCATACACACACACACAGACACTCATGCTCACGCACGCACGCACACTCATACACATGCACGCACACGCACATACTCTCACGTGCGTATGCATGCACACACACAAACTCATGCACAAATAGCACATACATACCCTAAGTCATAGGAGCAGAATTAGGCCATTCGGCCCATCAAATCTGCTCCATCAATCGATCATGCCTGATCTATTTCCCCTCTCAACACCATTCTCCTGCCTCCTCCCAGTAACCTTTGGTGCTCTTACTCAGCAAGAACCCATCGATCTCCATTTGAAAAATACCCAATTACCTTGGCCTCCACAGCGTCTGTGGCAATGTATTCCACAGATTCACCACCCTCTGGCTAAAGATGCTAACTATTGCACACTAACAACACACTAACACATGCACACATAACACATTCACACAGACACTGACACAAATGAAGTGCACACATATACAAACAGAGACACAAACACACACACACGCACACACACACATTCACGCACTCACACGCACGCACACACACACACACGCACTCACTCACACACGCACTCACTGACACACGCACTCACTCACTCACACACACACTCATAAGCACATTCTTGCACACACACTCACACTCACACTCACTCATTCACTCACACACTTGCATACCAACACACACACACACATTCTAATACACTTCTTAGAACAAAGGAGGAAACAAATGCATCTGCCGGGCCTCCCAATTCCCCGAGCTATTAGCACCCACCACACTTGTGGCAAAGGAAATAAGCCAGTTAGCAAGACGGCCTTTATGAACGCTATGTCCAAAATAAACAAAGTACATTGCTAGTAGACACAAAATGCTGGAGTAACTCAGCGGGACAGGCAGAATCTCTGGAGAGATTCTCTCCAGAGATGCTGCTTGTCCCGCTGAGTTACTCCAGCATTTTGTGTCTACTTTCTAATTAAACCAGTATCTGCAGTTCTTTCCTACATATTTTTCCATGGCTGTTTCCATTCAGCCTTATTCAAAGTATTTCATGCCCAAAATAAATTCAGGGTTAGCGTCAGCAGCTGGTGCGTACTTGCTGCCCATAATTCATGCACCTCTTTACCACCAAGTTGCAACGTCTGACTGAATGGTTGTTCGACAAATGTCTCGCGTTTCTCTTTCCGACGGGTGCAAAAGCGAGCGTTGGCAAAAGGGTAAAAAGAGCCTAAGTTCAAGGCATAAAGTACGCTTTAGTGGCCCCATGAATGAATATAACATTCGGGCATTAATAAAGCAGAGTTAAGCAGATTGTGCCCACCAGCTATAGAAACAGCAAGAGTGCCGCGATAGGCCATTAAAAGGCTGCACTGGGAACGTGAGGAGATAAGGCATCAAGATAGCATCACTTGCTGCAGACATCTAGCAGGGGGATCAATGGCTTCCATGTCTGCTGCTATCTGTAATGACGAAATTATGGTACTATATTCCCTTAATTATCCAATCAATGTGCGAGTGTTGATAAGGGCAGCGATGGGTTGAGACATTCTGATAGTGGGGCGCGGGGAGGAGTTAATCACAAACTGGCTTATCTGGGAGGACAAAACTGAGAGACTCGAGGAGGCAGAGGACATTGCTCAGACTTTAAAGCACCGGTGTCCCTCATCAATAGCACGATGCCTTTTTTTTTGCCAGACAATATCTGGGAATCATTGTTCAAGTCTCTTTGGTAGCCGGTTAACCTGAACCGGTGCTTCACAGAGCTACGCACCCACAGATCAAACAAACACATGCACTTTGATTCCACCGGCCGCATGAACAGAGAGAGCAATGAGTATTCAATGGAAGTGGCTTCTCTGCGAAAGAAAAGATTTGCAATATGTCGAAAAAGCAGCACCTCACTTAAATCCACGGGATCCTAAACCTGAAAGTAGATTGAGGGAGACAAAAGGAACTGAAGATGTTAGTTTACATTTGAGTTGGAGGTGAATACTTTTTTCAGTACGAAAGGAATTCTGACAGGGTGAAATGGCAAAGGAAATAGACACAAAATGCTAGAGTAACTCAGCGGGACAGGCAGCATCTCTGGAGAGAAGGAATGGGTGATGTTTTGGTTTGATCTGAGCATCAGGGGAAACGTCACCCATTCCTTCTATCCAGAGACGCTGCCTGTCCCGCTGAGTTACTCCAGCATTTTGTTTCTATCTTTGGTGTAATTTGAGGAAGGACATTCTTGCTATTGAGGGAGTGCAGCGTAGGTTTACAAGGCTGATTCCCGGGATGGCGGGACTGTCATATGCTGAGAGAATGGAGCGGCTGGGCTTGAACACTCTGGAATTTAAAAGGATGAGAGGGAATCTCATTGAAACATATAAGATTGTTAAGGGTTTGGACACGCTATAGGCAGGACACATTTTCCCGATGTTGGGGGAGTCCAGAACCAGGGGCCACAGTTTAAGAATAAGGAGTAAGCCATTTAGAACGGAGACGAGGAAACACTTTTTCTCACAGAGAGTTGTGAGTCTGTGGAATTCTCTGCCTCAGAGCGCAGTGGAGGCCGGTTCTCAGGATGCTTTCAAGAGAGAGCTAGATAGGGCTCTTAAAAAATAGCGGAGTGAGGGGATATGGGGAGAAGACAGGAACGGGGTACTGATTGGGGATGATCAGCCAGGATCACATTAAATGGCAGTGCTGGCTCGAAGGGCCGATTGGCCTACTCCTGCACCTATTGTCTATTGTCTATTGTAAACCAGCATATGCGGTTCCTTCCTACACAGGGTAAAATGGCATTCAAGATTCACATACATAGAATGTAGAACATTACAGCAAAGGGACAGTCCCATTGCCCACAATGTTGAAGCTGAACCTAATGCTGAAATTAATGGCAACTAATCTCTTCTGCCTACGCGTGTTCCATGTCCTTCCATTCCCTGCATACCCATGTGCTTGATAAAAGCCACTGAAATGCCACCATCATGTCTGTCTCCATCACTAACCCTGGTACCCACCACTTTCGGTAAAAAAAATATGCCCTCCACATCTTTACATTTCATTTTTCCCACCAAAATATGATCAACAAGCTCATCAGGAAGGCTGGCTCTGTCGGAGTTGGATTAATGGGAGGTTGCTCCTGGAGGGGAGGACGCTCCTCAAACTGCGGAGCATCCTGGACAATACAGCTCACCCCCTCCATGACACACTGGTCAACCTGAGAAGCACCTTCAGCAACAGACTGGTTCCACCAAGATGCAGCACAGAAGGCCACAGGAGGTTCTTCTTCCCTGTGGCTATCAAACTGGACAACAACCCCTTCTGTCGTGGGGTAGACTGACTCTCCCCCCCCCCCCCCCCCCAATCTTTGCACATCCCCAATCCTTTCCACTTTTCACTTTAATTTCATGTTTCATGTATTTTGTGTTTTATGATTGTTGGCAGATCAATTTCCCTCCTGGGATAAAAAAAGTTATATCATATCGTGTCATATCGGAAATGCAGTGGCCTCAGAAAAAAGTTCTGACTATGCACTGCATACAGACCTCTCATAACGTTATATATTTCTATCAGGTCGCCCCTCAGCTTCCGAAACTCCAGAGAGAATAATCTAAATTTGCCCAAACTCAACTTACAATTAAAATCGTGGAGTAAGGAACTGCAGATACTGGTTCACACACAAAGTGCTGGAGTAACTCAACGGGACAGGCAGCGTCTCTGGAGAGAAGGAATGGGTGACGTTTTGGGTGGAGACCCTTCTTCAGAGTTCGTGAGTCATACTTACACAGTTTATAAAGTAGGAGACGTTATGGGGGAGGTGTTATATTAAAAACTGTGAATTAGGTATGTTGATTATGTCAGCAGCAATGTTTCTGCCTGCAGCGGGCTGCACTGGGGCAATGGGTCCTGGTCGTGGCTAGGATTACATCCTGCATAGAGATAAAACCTCACTTCCTTTGATTGGTTCTGCTGCATTCACAGAGAGAGCGAGAGTGAGAGAGAAAGAGAGAGAGAGAGAGAGAGAGAGTTCAGTGCGTGTTGCATGAAACCTTCCCAGCACGGTTGAATAATTAGCACCACACAAGTGGTGTGAGAAGTGGGTGTGAAGTTACAAGGCCATAAACCACATGTGGAGGAACATGTCAAAGTTCCCTCTCGACAGAGGTTGCAGAGTATTGATGAAGGTGTGATAACTGGAGGTGTAGCTGGTGCGAGCAGGCGAGTGGCGTAATTGTTGTAATTGGTGTGACCCAGTATTATGAGCAAGCAGTCACCAACCTTGACCGTGGGAGTCTGGCTAATGAGCTTTCCCCAGCTTTTCGCCTCTTGATTCGCACAACCTGTCTCCTGTGTCGCACGTGTCGGAAGGAGCTGCAGATGCTGGCTCTGAAGAAGGGCCTCCATTCAAAGTGTCACCTGTTCCTTTTCTCCACTGACCCGCAGAGTTACACCAGCTATATTTGTCTATCCTGGCAGAGATGAGCAAGGCCATCTGCTCCCACCATCACCTGGGATGTTAGCCGGCTCCCAGCTTGTGCAGGACTACTCCCCATCTCCTCTGGTGCAGTGTCTGAAGGAGCACAGCCACATTTCCTTGTGTTGTGCATCATCCCCTTTAGTTTATTTAGTTTAGTTTTGTTTAATTTAGAGATACAGCGTGGGAACAGGTCCTTGAGCCCAGTGAGTCGGCTCCCACCAGCAATCCCACACATTAACACTACCCTACACACACTAGGATCATTTATACATTTATACCAAGTTAATTAACCCACAAACCTGTATGACTTCGAACTTGGGAGGAAATCGAAAATCTTGTAGAAACCAACACGCAGGTCATGGGGAGAATGTACAATCTCCCTATAGACAGCACCTGTAGTCAGGATCGAACCCGGGTCCCTGGAGCTGTAAGGCAGTAGCTCTCCAACTGTGCCACTCTGCCCCCCAGAGCTGCTTTAGTTGTAACAACGCAACGCTCGGTCCACCACCGCTTCACCCTTTACGAAGAAAAGCTGCCTTTGTGTAGGAAGGAACTGCAGATGCTGGTTTATACCAAAGATAGACACAACATGCTGGAGTAATTCCAAGGGTTGGGCATCATCTCTGGAGGGATAGGATAGGTGGCGTTTGGGTCGGAACCTTTCTTCAGACTGAAGGTAGGGTGGTGGGGAATAAACTGGAGGCGAGGAAAGGCCAGAACAAATTACGACCGTCAACAGATGACCTCAGGAAGGGTGGAGCCCGTAATGGCCCATTTGTTCAGTTCAGTTTATTGTCACGTGTACCGAGGTACAGTGAAAAGCTTTTGTTGCGTGCTAACCAGTCAGAGGAAAGACAATACATGATTACAATCGAGCCACCCCACGGAATCAAGTGCTGTTCCTCCAATTTGCGTGTGGTCTCACTCCTACAGCGGAGGTCGCCCAGGACAGAAAGGTCAGTGTGGGATAGACGCAAAATGCTGGAGTAACTCAGCGGGACAAGCAGTTGCAGCTCCTTCCGACACACAAGGTCAATATGGGAATGGGAAGAGGAGCTAAAATGGTTGGCAACCCGGGAGATCGCGCAGGGCCAAGGTGGGATTGAGGGTAAGTGTTCAGCGAAACAATGTAAGTGTAAGCTGACTTCATCTTGCGCCAGCCACACAGTACTGGCATTGTCCAGAAGCATCAAGCCCTCAACCATTGAACCCTGCCTGGTTATAGGAGCCATTACAGTGTACAGGCAGGACAAAGTTAGCACTTAGCCTCATTACAATGGACAAGCGCAAGTCCATCATGTCTTGTGATCCCCACACCTGTATTTGGGAAAAGATCAACTTTAGTCTTCATAATATTTATTCTGCACCTATAGGAACCTGCTTCCCCGCTAATGTATTAATAAGATGCCATATCACTTTACAGGAGGGAAAAAAATCTAAGGCAAGCTTTCCACGAGAATGACAAGAAAATTGTGTTAAAGCCTTCGGTGTTTCTTGTGAATCAATGTATTCTTTGTCTGTAGACTTCCACGTGTATATCACATCTCACTTTTCCTAAGTTATAGGTAGCCTTTTCTACATTAATATAAAGAAGAGAGGAAAAAATAAGTGTCACATTTAAGTTACACGTCGCACTGAGGAAGTCAAAGGTCAAGTCTTGACTTGACTGTCTTCAGACTTGGTCAGATGTGTACGTACATATTTACTTTTATACTCATTGTCGGGACTGGCCAGATAATGCCTGCACAATGGCAGAAGATAACAGAGTCAATGACAGCACTGTGACACAATCCTCAAAAGATGCTCCTATGTTAGGGGCGAATTAAAGATGACAATCCTCATGAAAGCGCCTAATCGCTCCAACAAAGTATTTACACAGAAAGAGAGATAAGATGGCCTTGCATTGCTTCATTAGGGATACTTCAAAAGCAAACATAATAATAAGACCTTCCAATGCAATTTATATGTGTTTGTAAATAAATTAAAAAGCAATTTGTTCACCAAGTCAATGCCTCTTTAAATATATTTTCTCATTAATTGCCTCTAGCCAACATACTTATTTCATGATCATTTTATTTAATACAATTCACTTCAATGGGGAATAGTCTTTGTTTTAGCACATTAGGTCACGTGCAGGAACATATTTAAAATATGTGAAGAGTTTTTGCACAGTTCTTGTTTTGCATATTCTGAATAAAGCTTATTTTTGAAATTTTTTAAAAATTGTAGTCCGATTTTTTTGATTTTCAGTGAAAACAAACAGCTCGTTGTCTCTTGTCCAGCGGGAGAAAACATATTCTTTGTTACCACAGACTACAATTACAGAATAATGTTGGTAGTGCAAGACAAATACTGCAAAAATCTATAAAATCCTCAGAGACTGATGGGGTTTTTTTTTTGCTTCATTCCGCTGTCTTACTCTTCATCGCTTCTTGTGAAATGGCTCTGGCTCCTTGCTGTCTGTGAGGAGATGGATTAGATCAGACACCCTGTTCACATCACATTCCCCCATAGACCTCAACCAGGGACAGTCGACAATGTCTCTGCACCCCTTGACCTGCTGTGCTGAAAGTTAAAACTCACAATACAAAGCAGAGTATTCAGCAAGGTCTGTCTGAAGACAAAAAGCCCAAATATAAAAAGAACTCATTCATAAAACATTTACTTCACGTCTAGCCTGCTCAGATCCACAGGAGAATTAAGTATTGCTAAAATACATCAATATACAAATATATATTTATCTGCGCACCCCTGACGGCGATAACAAAAGTATTATTAGCATGATACATTGGAATTACTTTGTTGCCTTGGCGATAGAGAATATTGTTACATGCCAAATGTCCATTTCAAAACTAAATATTAAAATTGATCCATGAGGCCTGATTATCGTTTCTTTCACCTTCCATGATTAATATAAAATTATTTAGTGCCATAAAGAAAATAAAGCTAAGCTTGAATCCAGCTGACTGCTAACTACACAACATAACTAAACAAAGATAATGCATTCAAAATCAGTCAGGTTGCATTTTCCCACTTGCATTCTCAAGGTATTTGAAAGATATGATACCTTGATTTATAGTTGCGTTTTCCAAATTAAGCACTTTCATTGTAACTTCAAGTGATATTATTTTTAAGACAGTTATGATGAGGTCCTTACAGCTAAATATGTTGTTTTGATGGAGAAATACCTTTAACGCTGTAGCATGTTCTCGATCTACATGGGTTTTTTTAAAGATAGAATCATAGAATCATAGAAAATAGGTGCAGGAGTAGGCCACTCGGCCCTTCAAGCCTGCACCGCCATTCAATATAATCATGGCTGATCATCCAAATCAGTGTCCTGTACCTGCCTTCTCTCCATACCCCCTGATCCCTTCAGCCACAAGGGCCACATCTAACTCCCTCTTAAATATAGCCAATGATCTGGCCTCAACTACCTTCTGTGGCAGAGAATTCCACAGATTCACCACTCTCTGTGTGAAAAATGATCTTCTCATCTCGGTCCTAAAAGACTTCCTCCTTATCCTTAAACTATGACCACTTGTTCTGGAGTTCCCCAACATCGGGAATAATCTTCCTGCATCTAGCCTGTCCAACCCCTTAAGAATTTTGTAAGTCTCTATAAGATCCCCCCTCAATCTCCTAAATTCCAGCGAGTACAAGCCAAGTCTATCCAGTCTTTCTTCATATGAAAGTCCTGCCATCCCAGGAATCAGTCTGGTGAACCTTCTCTGTATTCCCTCTATGGCAAGAATGTCTTTCCTCAGATTAGGAGACCAAACCTGTACACAATACTCCAGGTTTGGCCTCACCTGGAGACCCTGTACAACTGCAGATGCAGCATTGAAACAGGCCATTCAGCCCACCAGGTCCATGCCGACAATCAGCCACCCCCTCACACTAGTTCTACGTTATCCACTACCGACACACTAGGGGCGATTGACAAAAGCCATGTAAACGACAAACCCGCACGTCTTTGTGATGGGGGAGTAAACTAGAACACATGGTAGAAATCCACACATTGAAACCCCTGTCCCACGGTACGAGTTCATTCCAAGAGCTCTCCCGAGTTTGCCCTGATTCGAACTCGGAGATTTACGGTAATGGCCACTCGTCGGTACTCGGGGCTCTCGTGGACATTTTTCAACATGTTGAAAAATCTTCACGAGTCTTCCCGTGCTTACCTGCCATTAGCGAGTCTTCCTGAGTACCTGCCGTTAGCGTTACGAGCCGCTAAGAGACGTCCCTGAGCTCCGACGTACCCGCTACGTTCATTCTCCGTGCTTCCCCCGAGTTTTCGTTTTTTTTAACTCGGGAGAGCTCTTGGAATGAACTCGTACCGTGGGACAGGGCCATGACCGGGAGAATGTACAAATTCCACGCTGAGAGCACCCGAGGTCAGGATCGAACCCTGGACTCTGCCGCTGTGAGAGAGCAACTCGAATAGCTACACCTCTAAATTCTGAGGGCCTTGATATGAAAAGATGTAAGCAAGTGTATTTGAGAGAGATATTAATTTTAAATAATATTTATATCTTTGTGGGAAAAAAAGCGTGGAACAGCACTGCATAACTTTTGCAATCGTGTGGGAGGAAACCCTAGCTCCTGGATTATGCGTGTGAGCACAAATATCAAAAAGATTATTACAGAAATAATTCACTGACAGTATAATTATAGGAAGGATACAGTGTTATTACAGCCTTGTGATTTAGTCTTTTGCTGCAGACAAAAGAAAACAATACCTGTTTCTCACCCAACACATCTGAGACTTACTTTTTTTTCTCCAAGCAGTGAAAGGCTAAGGCAAGGTGCCAAAACCTAATATAGCCTCAGTGTCTAATTTAAACAACAGTAAGTGGCTCCAAGCTGACCTTTAAAAAGAAACTCTTCACAAACGAGGGAGACAATAAAGGCCTTGCCTAAGAGGCTGCTGTATTTTTAGAGACAGCGACACCTAAATCAAGAACTCACACCAGAGAGGTATAATAGCAGGAAACTGCTCCAAAGAATAGATTTCCTCCTCGGAGAGTCAGATGTTCATTTTGGGACTCATTAATGTGGAAATGCAGAGAACAGAACTGGGAGCTAATCTGTAAACCAGATCCAGAAGAAACTTAAGGACGTGAGATGCTGGAGCTGATATGACAGGAGGTTACTACCCCATCAACAGCCCGTCTATGTTTTCCCATCAAGGTCCACGGGAATACACCAGGGACAACGGACACAACAATACTCATGTACTCATGGAACAACCAGGATTACGTATTCACAATGTGCATTATTTAGTCAGATCTAAATCAAAAATAGTACGTTGTCTAGTTTGTGGTTTGCCCATACTTTTTTTGGGGGGGATGGGGGGTGGGGGGATAAGGAACATTAAACATTTGGAGATAAAAGGAACTGCTGATGTTGGAGTCTTGAACAAAATACAACAGCGTTGGAGAAACTCAGTGGGTCTGGCAACATCTGTTATGAAAATAGGGACAAAACGCTGGAGTAACTCAGCGGGACAGGCAGCATCTCTGGAGACGTTTCAGGTCGAGACCCTTCTTCAGGCTGATAGTGGTAGTGGGGAGAAAGGTGGAAAGGGAGGGCGGGGAGAGCACAAAGTGATAGGTGGATGGATACAAGTGGGGGGTGTCCGATTGGCGGATGGGTGGAGTAAGTGTCAAATGCTGGAGGTGAAAAGGAGATAAAGGGTTTCATGTTTTTAGTTTAGTGACACAGCATGGAAACAAGCCCTTTGCTCCACCATGCGCGCCCACACTGGCCATCAATTACTCATTGACACGAGACGCATGTTGGCCCACTGTCCTATCCACACCCCGCACAATCGGGGCGATTAACGGAGCCAAATTAACCTACAAATCCGCACATCTTTGGGATGTGGGAGGAAACCGGAACACCTGGTGGAAACAACAGGGAGAATGTGCACGCTCCACACAGACAGCACCAGAGGTCAGGATTGAACCTGGGTCCCTGACGCTTTGGCACACGTCTAACTGCAGCACCGTGTCACGGATAAGCAGAGGAGAGAGGAGTGTGAAATGTAAAGCCAGAAGGAGGGATATGGGTGGAGGGGCAAGGGGGAGGGGTAAGTGTGAGAATAAGAGGAAAATGAGGGGCTGGCAGCATCATCAAGGACCCACACCATCCTGGCCACACACTCATCTCTCTGCTGCCTTCAGGTAGAAGGTACAGGAGCCTGAAATCTGCAACATCCAGGTTCAGGAACAGCCTCTCCCCCACAGCCATCAGACTATTAAACTCAACTCAAACAAAAATCTGAACTTTAATAACTTGTTGCACTTTATCTGCATATTTATGTGTGTATATATATATTCAATGGTGTATGGACACGCTGATCTGTTCTGTGTTTATTTATGCCTACAAGAATTTCATAGAAACATAGAAACATAGAAAAATAGGTGCAGGAGTAGGCCATTCGGCCCTTCGAGCCTGCACCGCCATTCAATGTGATCATGGCTGATCATCCAACTCAGTATCCCGTACCTGCCTTCTCTCCATACCCCCTGATCCCTTTAGCCACAAGTGCCACATCTAACGCCCTCTTAAATATAGCCAATGAACTGGCCTCAACTACCTTCTGTGGCAGAGAATAGTAAGATTGAACGAGAACTTACCAGTTCGAAGGTTGATCTTTATTTTATGAGGAGTCGAAGTGAGGGATTTCGTGAAGAGCCCGCCGGCGCGCATGCTCGACATACTTCAAAGTAGCGGCGTGGAATCACAGAAACCAACAATAGAAATGACTTTGCATAGTAAGATTGAAGTGACTAAGATTACCAGATGAAGGTGACTGAGGGTTGGGCGAGGAGGGCACGAAATCCCTCACTTCGACTCCTCATAAAATAAAGATCAACCTTCGAACTGGTAAGTTCTCGTTCAATCTTACTATTTCATTTCGGAGTCACGTGAGTGACTTGGTGAAGACTTCAAAGCTTCTGTGATTACACGCCCTGGACCACGTCCATGCTGACACACCACTACCAGGGATGGATGGGAGGAACAAACTTGCTCAATAGTTCATACTGCAAAACAAGAGCATATTTATGAATAACAAATCAAAAACCCCTCATGCGGGGACATCTCCACGTTCTGAACCTGCATTCAGCACGGCTTCTGCGAACTGTAGAGGAGCAGCAACAGGCTTGTTATAAAAACGCTGGAACACAGCTTCATTAGCCCATCCTGCTGTGGCGAGAATTTGGTCCATGGGCACCTCCATGACCCTCGCCGCTGGCGTCGATGCAGCCCTGGTGGAATGAGACTTGAACACATTAGTGTTGATACCTGACTTACCCAAGACGACTCGAAGCCACCTGGATATCGTCTGGACTGTCACTCGATGATGAGGTCTCTTATGAGTGACAAGCAGGTATCTCTCCATTCCTCTGATGCGTGCCGTCACCTTGACATAGTGGCGGATATGTGAGGCTAAACATAGCCTCCGTTTAGCGGGAGCTGAAGCCGCTGCCACTAAGGGCACTTGCGGCGTGGTGTCGGCACCAGCCGAAGCATGGCTGCCTGAAGCCCGCGCAGGCTTGCCGGCTGCCCACATCGTGGACGTTGCCGACGCATGGTCTCGCCCACCCATTCATGGGGGGCTCGGCGACCGTGACGAGACCCGACTCAACCGACCCGTCCCGGCGTCGAGAGTCGGGGTGTGCCGGCTGGACCTCACAGCCGCCCCGGGTCTCGCCCTGGAACCTGACCGTTCCTCCGTGTCAGGCAATGCCTTAGCCCTGGCAGGGTTAGGCTTCTGGGCTGCTGCCCTTCCCCTACTCGGAGGGCTGAGTGGAACGGGCCGTGCAGCCGCACGCACCCAGCTCGAGGTCGCCAGCGAGCCCGCTGACGACCTGACTGCCATGGCAGGGTCCCCCTGCTCTGGCGGCACACCACACTCCTCCTCGTCGAACTCCTCCGAGCTGGCGGATCTGGACCTGTAATCACAGGGCTTACCCACATCTCCGCCTGAGTCCCGGCCTGCGTTGCAGGTACTGCCGATGGTAAAGGCCCCGGAACTGTTGACCGGCGAACTCGTCCTGACGTCCTCCGGCCCTTGGAACTCCCATCCATGTCCTTGCTGCAAGACATAACCAACAACAAGGACCACCAACTAAAGGTAGGATACTTACCTCCGTGGCCCCTTATGAAGGGCTGGCGAGGAGCGCGCTCCACCGCCAGCCGTCGCAGCAACGCGGTACGACGATATGTCGAGCATGCGCGCCGGCGGGCTCTTCACGAAGTCACTCACGTGACTCCGAAATGAAATTCCAGAGACTCGCCACTCTCTGTGTAAAGAATGTTTTCCTCATCTCAGTCCTAAAGGAATTCCCCCTTATCCTTAGACAATATTTCATGACAATAAACTCTACAGAATCTTGAATCTTGGTGTAGATGGGACATTTTGGTCAGAGTGTTTCCACGCTGGAGCTGACTCTAGCTGATCAATTTATCTTTTAATTTACTAACACGTAATCTAGGAGGTTAACTAGATCAGCTGGAGGGGTTAATCAGTTAATCAATTACCAAGATCACTTGGGGGTTAACTAGATCAGATCATGAACATTCTCAGCATTGTCCAATGCTCAGAGAGATGTCCAATAATTTGAGGATGCCATACAAAACCCATGGGCCTTGAAGAAGGGTCTCAACCCGAAAGGTCACCCATTCCTTCTCTCCAGAGATGCTGCCTGTCCCGCTGAGTTTCTCCAGCTTTTTGCATCTATCTTCGGATTAAACCAGCATCTGCAGTTCCTTCCTACCCACTGGCCTTGAAGATACACTGTCTTTGTAAATCCACTGCAGCCTAGATGTGCTGCAAAGCTGGTGAAGACACAATCCATTCGGGTGCTCACTCTGACCTTAGCAGATCATTGACACTGACTGATCTAAACAGATCATAGACTGAGTTCCACGGTGGACTCTGTCCCAGAATAACTGCCAGCCTGCTTCAGTGTGGCAGAAGAATGTGACTGAAATACAGAGTCAGTTTTAGATGCATGTTATATGGGGCAACTTCAGTCTTTAAAAAAAAATGGCACAGTTGTTACCAACTCACCGCTGGGAAATTTGAGAGTGAATAATAATTGGGAATCATTTTTCCATCTTTTTATGTTTAGATTATGTTTAGCTAAGTTTCTTTTTTTGCTAAATTCAGATATTCTTAACAATTCTTAACAAGTAGCTTGAGCAGCCCACAGCAAATGTTGTTCATGTGGACACTAGGATCTGATGGATTAGAGGAGCATACATGCATAAATCATCAACAACATGGACTGTTTTACATTTTCATTTTGGCCATTCTGGCATTTTTTTAAACTCTATTTTATCAATGATAACAAAATGTACAAAAACAACCATAGTTTACAGCCTGCGCCAGAGCCTGTTGGAGAACCTCAAACTAAGGCCGAAAGTGGTCTAATTCTTACATTAACAAGTTGAATTGAGAAGGTTGTTGATGAAAGTACTTCCACCGAGTCCTAATATCTTGATTTATAAATAATGGTGAAAGTAACCCAGGTAACCCACAACTCTGGTGATCTGAGACCTTTTGAGAGCTATTTTAATGTGAAATAGTAAACCCATTTTGCATTACCCTTTCCTTTTTCATCTATGTTTACAGTCACAATTTAATGTAGACTAGAGTGGTATTTGCATTTGAAATAAGAAGCTGAAAAGAGCTTCAGGGAAACATTAAAAGGAAATAAGATTTTTAAAAATTATATAAATGTGATATTAATCTTTTTGACATGTGTAACCTTTAAACAGTTTTCAAATTTTGTATGAACTTGGTTACATCTAAAGTAAATAATTAGCATTTATATTTTGGTTTCGAGTTTTCATTCCAAGATGTTATTCATTTCATTTAACTTTTTTTTAATTAAAAAAAACATATAGTTGCATTGTTAAGATTATTAACGATATTTCCATCAACCGTTCCAGACAACCTCTGGATTATTTCGGGGGAAATATTTCTCCGCACACAGTATAATAGATTTTACTTTTCTTGCAAAGATAGGCACAAAAGCTGGAGTAACTCAGCGGGACAGGCAGCATCTCTGGAGAGAAGGAATGGGTAACGTTTCGGGTCAAGACAGGGTCTGAAGAAGGGTCTTGACCCGAAATGTCTCGACCCAAAATTTGTCAATGTGGTGCAGGTATGTCCTGCCACTAATTTAAGAATCATTTGGATGTGTGGTAGAACCGTCAAAACATATTTGGTCGGTTGGTTACCAAGTGTGGGGAAATGGGAGTAGTGTAGATTGAGTTGCACCATACAATGCCACCAACCCAGACGCATCTCAGCTTTGTCTGGCAACAGCTCGGCCAAAAACCGCAAGTTCTTGCAGAGAGTTATGAACGCAGCTCAGTACATCACAAAAACCTGCATCACCCGCCATCCGCCCTTCACGCTGCCCGGGAAAGCAGCCACCATGATCAAGCACCACTCACTCCCTGGTCATGCACTCTTATCCCTTCTCCTGTTGGGCAGAATATACAGTGGCTTGCAAAAGTATTCATACCCCTTGAACTTTTCCACATTTTGTCACGTTACAACCACAAATGTAAATGTATTTTATTGGGTTTTTATTTGATATACCAACACAAAGTGGCGCATAATTATGAAGTGGAAGGAAAATGATACATGGTTTTCAAATTTTTTTACAAATAAAAAACTGAAAAGTGTGGCGTGCAAAAGTATTCAGCACCCTTTACTCTGATACCCCTAAATAAAATCCAGTGCAACCAATTGCCTTCAGAAGTCACCTAATTAGTAAATAGAGTCCACTTGTGTGTAACCAAGAACCAAGAATCTAATCTCAGTATAAATACAGCTGTTCTGTGAAGGCCCCAGAGGTTTGTTAGAGAACATTAGTGAACAAACAGCATCATGAAGCCCAAGGAACACACCAGACAGGTCAGGGATAAAGTTGTGGAGAAGTTTAAAGCAGGGTTAGGTTATAAAAAAATATCCCAAGCTTTGAACATCTCACGGAGTACTGTTCAATCCATCATCCGAAAATGGAAAGAGTATGGCACAACTGCAAACCTACCAAGACATGGCCGTCCACCTAAACTGACAGGTCGGACAAGGAGAGCATTGATCAGAGAAGCAGCCAAGAGGCCCATGGTAACTCTGGAGGAGCTGCAGAGATCAACAGCTCAGGTTGGATAATCTGTCCACAGGACAACTATTAGTCGTGCACTCCACAAATCGGGCCTTTATGGAAGAGTGGCAAGAAGAAAGCCATTGTTGAAACAAAGCCATAAGAAGTCCCGTTTGCAGTTTGCCACAAGCCATGTGGGGGACAGAGCAAACATGTGGAGGAAGGTGCTCTGGTCTGATGAGACCAAAATTGAAGTTTTTGGCCTAAATGCAAAACGCTATGTGCGCTAACACTGCACATCACCCTGAACACATCATCCCCACTGTGAAACATGGTGGTGGCAGCATCGTGCTGTGGGGATGCTTTTCTTCAGCAGGGACAGGGAAGCTGGTCAGAGTTGATGGGAAGATGGATGGAGCCAAATACAGGGCAATCTTGGAAGAAAACCTGTTAGAGTCTGCAAAAGACTTGAGACTAATGCGGAGGTTCACCTTCCAGCAGGACAACGACCCTAAACATACAGCCAGAGCTACAATGGAATGGTTTAGATCAAAGCATATTCATGTGTTAGAATGGCCCAGTCAAAGTCCAGACCTAAATCCAATTGAGAATCTCTGGCAAGACTTGAAAATTGCTGTTCACATACGCTCTCCATCCAATCTGACTGAGCTTGAGCTATTTTGCAAAGAAGAATGGGCAAAAATTTCAGTCTCTAGATGTGCAAAGCTGGTAGAGACATACCCCAAAAGACTTGCAGCTGTAATTGCAGCAAAAGGTGGTTCTACAAAGTATTGACTCAGGGGGGCTGAATACTTTTGCACGCCACACTTTTCAGTTTTTAATTTGTAATAACATTTGGAAACCATGTATCATTTTCCTTCCACTTCACAATTATGCACCACTTTGTGTTGGTCTATCACATAAAATCCCAATAAAATACATTTACGTTTGTGGTTGTAACGTGACAAAATGTGGAAAAGTTCAAGGGGTAGGAATACTTTTGCAAGCCACTGTACAAAGGCTTGGAAGCGTGTACCACCAGATTCACAAACAGCTTCTTCGCTGCTGATACCAGGCTCTTCATGTGCTAAGGATGATCTCCCAATCTTCCAATCCACCTCATTGTCAACTCACACTTTTTTTAACCTGCACTTTCTCCGTCGCTGTGACACTAGATTCTGCACTCTGTTTACTTACTCTTTTGCACTACCTGCGATGTACTCATGCATGGGATATGATTTGCTTAGATTGGCCTCAAAACAAAGTTGTCCACTGTACCTCAGTCCACGAGATAATAATAAACTAATACTTGATGCTTATCATAGTTACAGTGGCCTGAGAGATCTATTTCGGTGTTGTATCGCTCTGTGACTCCACCTATAATTATCAGAGTGAAGACCAAAGGAAGATCAAGTGGAAGTATTTGAACAGTATTTTATTGGGTTACATTTTTTATTGTGTTGGTGGGAAGCATTAGGAAATATGTCAGTATTGATGGTAAGTTACTGCCATTATTAATAAACTGATATGTTTAAGATAATTAGCAAAAGAAAAAAAGAATGGATATATATTTATATCCAAAATACTTCCATAAATTGAATTTACATAAGGAGCAGCAGTTTTAGGAGAAGCTAAACTGTTTGTAACAACATCTTCAAAAGGTATAAATGGAATAAGAACATGAAAAGTAATAAATAGAAGCAGATGCTGGCTATTCGGCCCTTTCTATCTGCTGCACCATTTAGCCATGGCTGAATAGCCAATAGAGGCTCGGGGTTAAATGAATTAGACCTTCATTGATTTAAAGCAGGTAGAACGCAGCAAATGAAATCCTTCTGGTTCATAAACTACCTGATCAATGAAGGGATAATTATCCATAGTCTGCTCCTATCCCCATCAGTATTGGTGTCTTGAGAGGTGGTAAATGCTCCAGGAAGCAAATGAACCGTGTGGACAGACTGGAACAAGTTCCACACACATTCTCCTCACTCCCGGAACAACCAAACCCTTGGAACTATTGCAAAACCCCAGCCCATGGCCATCAGTCCAAACTGTTAATAGACTCAAAAAACGCTGGAATAACTCAGCGGGACAGGCAGCACCTCTGGATAGAAGGAATGGGTGAAGTTTTGGGTCGAGGCCCTTCATCAGACTAGGAGTCAGGGGAGAGGGAGACACGAAGATAAGGAAGTGTAAGGTGTGATAAAGAGACATCAAAGGGGATAGTGATAAAGGAAAACGCAGAATAGATCATTGTTAGCTGGGAGAAGGTGACAACAAAACAAAAAGAGATCAAATTTTAATATTCTGGAGGACAGTCAGACTGATCGGAGAACTAGGAAGGGGGAGGGATGGAGAGAGAGGGAAAGCTATGGTTACTTTAGGTTAGAGAAGTCAATATTCCCAATGTTGGGCGAAATATTCCCAATGTTGGGCGAATGTTCCCAATGTTGGGCAAAATGTTCCCAATGTTGGGCAAAATGTTCCCAATGTTGGGCGAATGTTCCCAATGTTGGGCGAATGTTCCCAATGTTGGGCGAGTCCAGAACCAGGGGCCATAGTCTTAGAATAAAGAGGAGGCTATTTAAAACTGAGGTGTGAAAATCTTTTTCACCCAGAGAGTTATGAATTTATGCCACAGAGGGCAGTGGAGGCCAAATCACTGGATGGATTTAAGAGAGAGTTAGATAGAGCTCTAGGGGCTAGTGGAATCAAGGGATATGGGGAGAAGGCAGGCACTGGTTATTGATTGGGGATGAGCAGCCATGATCACAATGAATGGCGGTGCTGACTCGAAGGGCCGAACGGCCCCCTCCTGCACCTATTTTCTATGTTTCTATGTTTCTATGTAAGATTCATGCCATTAAGTTGTCCATGCGAAATATGAGGTGCTGTTCCACCAATTTGCGCTGGGTCTCACTCTGAAAGTGGAGGAGGCCCAGGACAGAAAGGTCAGCATAGGAATGGGAGGGGGTTAAAAGTGTTTAGCAAACGGCAGATCAGGTAGGTTTAGGCGGAATGAGTGGCGGTGCTGAGCGAAACGAGCCGAGCCTGCGCTTGGTCTGCACATAATCCCGGTTGTGAAACACTTTAACTTTTTC
The DNA here is from genome assembly GCA_963514005.1 of Raja brachyura. The sequence continues at coordinate 32,218,864 of OY740808.1, forward strand.
ACACCTTACACTTCCTTATATCTGTGTCTCCCTCTCCCCTGACTCTCAGTCTGAAGAAGGGTCACAACCCGAAACGGCATTCCCATTCCTTCTCTCCAGAGATGCTGCATGTCCCGCTGAGGTACTCCAACATTTTTTGTATATCTTCGGTGTAAACCAGCATCTGCAGTTCCTTCCTACACAGTCCAAACTGTTAAACAGTTCTTCAATATTTCTAATGCCTCAGTGCTAACCATCACTTCATCTAGTAACTTTAAAATAAAATGAAAAGTATTAAATATGTAATAAAAATGATTTAAAAAAATTAAATCCAACCAGTTAACATGCTTTTTAACCATAAACAATGGTTTACAAACAGGAATAATGTAGCTCACCTTTTTCATCATTTATGTCCTTGTAATCCAACAATCTGTATTGAAATGCTAGGGGCAGCTCAGCAGAATCCTACTGCACTGCAGGTATGGACCAGAAGCGTTAATCACCAGCCGGGCACAACCACTAAACACTCGGGGCTCATGCGTCTCCTGAGGAGTCACCAAACTCAGCAGCACTTACGCGATGAAAATCCTGCGGTTTTGGCAAAACCCTGCAAAATCTGGGCCAAAGGGTCAAAGAGAAACAAAGAGCAAAGCACATTTTATTTAAAGAAACAGGGCTGTAAAATTTTAAGATGGTCAAAGACTAACAAGAAAGTGCAGGTTGAAAAATTGTATCTGGGTTGGAAGCACAAAAATAGATGGGCAACTAATTTTACTCCTTGCCTGATGTTCTATCTGATTATCTTCAGCAGAATTGAACATTAAGTGAGCAGCTAATGTCATGCACCACTTTGCTACCATCGGCCAAGATGAATTTCTTTCCAAGGTCAAAAGCACCTTGTCCTCTGTACCGTGCTCCAAGGAGGATTTTCTTCTTCATGGCTTCATGTCTTGCTGTTTTTTTGATGTCGAGGTTTGCTGGAGATCCATTTGTTGCATGGACTTCACGAAGAAACAAGAAAGAACTTGAATTCCTATGGTGTTTATTTTTACCCCAAGCCACACAACTAGCTTTACAGCCATTTGGGAAAAAGCAATTATATATTTATTGGTTAGCAGACTGCAATGTGCCCTTTGGAAACAGGCCCTTCAGCCCACCGAGTCCGCACCGACCAGCGATCCCTGCACATTAACACTATCCTACACACACTAGGGACTATTTACACGTATACCAAGCTAATTAACCTGCATGTCTTTGTAGTGTGGGAGGAATCCAATGATCTTGGAGAAAACCCATGAGGTCACGGGGAGAATGCATAGATAACACCCATTGTTGGGATTGATCCTGGGTTTCTGATGCTGCAAGTGCTGTGAGGCAGCAATTCTACCGCTGCACCACTGTGCCGCCCATTTTGGCCTTGTATTCACTGGAGTTCACTGAAGGATGAGGGGTGATCTTGTAGAGACATATAACATTATAAAAGGACAGGACAAGCTAGATGCAGGAAAAATGCTCCCAATGTTGGGTGAGTCCAAAACCAGGGGCCACAGTCTTAGAATAATGGCGAGGCCATTTAAGACTGAGGTGAGAAAAATCTTTTTCACCCAGAGAGTTGTGAATTTGTGGAATTCCCTGCCACAGAGGGCAGTGGAGGCCAAATCACTGGATGGATTTAAGAGAGGGTTAGATAGGGCTCTAGGGGCTAGTGGAATCAAGGGATATGGGGAGAAGGCAGGCACGGGTTATTGATTAGGGACGATCAGCCATGATCGCAATGAATGGCGGTGCTGGCTCAAAGGGCCGAATGGCCTCCTCCTACACCTATTTTCTATGTTTCTACCTATGTTTCTATGGTATCAGTACAGTTGGCTAGAAATGAACTTGTGTGAGAACATTTTCATTTATGTTGGGTTATGCAGGTACTTGTGCCATGTCTGTTTGAGGCTTAAACATTCAAGTAACATTTGAAAAAGTATTTTACAATACAGCAGGCTTGCAAATCCTGGGCCAAAGATAATGTAGGCAATGTAGATAATGTAGAGTAATAATGAAAGCTGCAGAGTGCAGAATATAATTCTAAGTATTGTAACGCCTCAGTTCTCGTGCCTCTAAATCTTTTATATATCATAGAGACTTGAAGTGTTCTCACAGGCATTGTGCCATTACTCCAAAATCAGTGCGTCCCACCAAGTTGTCTTTCAGCCCAACTGCTGTTATTTACTTAGCTTTAACTTTCAGCTTAACAGAATGACTTGCACCAAAAACTACATGGAGACTGTATAAAATATTAGAATGCAGAAACAATCTGAAAAAACGAAACAAAATAATACATAAAGGAAAAGGCTATATTTGTTCGTCAAGAGTTTTATTGCCATATTTATGTGTGTGTGCGTGTGTGCATGTGTGTGTGTATATATATATATATATATGTGTGTGTGTGCAGGAAAGAACTGCAGATGCTGACTTACACCTGACACAAAATGCTAGAGTATCTCAGTGGGTCTCAGTATCTCAGCTGCATGACCCGCTGAGTTACTCCAGACATTTTTGTGTGTGTGTGTGTATATATGTATATATATGAAAGCTGCAGAGTGCACAATATAATTCGAAGTATTGTAACGCCCCAGTTCTCGTGCCTCTAAATCTTTTATCTTTTAATAGTTTAATATCTTTTAATAGTTATATATATATATATATATATACACATATGTACATATTCCAGGGATAAATAAGAATTGTGAATTGCTGTGCAACAAATATAGGTTTATATATATATAACGCATGCATATATATGTGTGTGTGCATATATAATATATATATATATATATATACACACATATATATAACACGTGTATATATGTGTGTGTTTTATTTATATATATATATATGTATATGTATATATATATATATATATGTATAGGTGTATACATATATATATATGTATATGTGTATATATGTATATGTGTATATATATATATATATATATATATATATATATATATATATATATATATATATATATATATGTAACTATTTCTTGCACAGCAATACACAGTTCTTATTTATTCCTTGAATGTTTTTTTTAATCAGTAGTGACAAAGTGCAGGGTGTGTACAATTGACAAATGAAAATAATGCAGGCAGCTGTCAAATGAGCCGACTCTGCCCAAATGGGTGCCAGTTACTACTTTTAATTCATCCTCTTTGCATTAAAAGATAGACCTCTGAGTGGAAGTAATCTATATTCTCCATACCCTGGGGGTGCATTTTCTAAAATAAATGCATGTGACCTGGGATCGCTCACTTCCATGTACTCCTGTTGTGTCGTGAACCCTGGTGTCTCAGAGGCTTTTGCCTGTCGCTAATCTCAGCTTCCCCCAGGCAGAAGCGTGCATCAGTCGCACAAGGTGGTGTGACCCAGCGGTGGAGGGGTCACCAGGTCCCCACCCGCTGCCACCGAACGCACGGTGACAGGGCAGCCGAGCGGGGGTCCACTGGAGACATAATACTGGCAACCCGACACCCCCGCCACTGCCTCCAGTAAACCACACGAAAACAAGCCTTTAATTAATAATTAACATTGCCGAGAGAAGTGCAGCAGCGGACCCTATAAACCAGTCAGAGGAATCTGAAAGCCTCTAATTATTCGCCATAATCGCTCTCTCGAAAGGCTGCTGTGGCTGCTTTAGGATATCCGTTTCTTCGGAGACACTAGCGAGGCAGGCAGCCAACGGGAGAAAAGCCCCGAGACCAAGTAACGACCCATAGAGCGTTACTCCAAGGTATGCTGTCTAACCCCTCTGGGTCACAGGTCAGCCACAATCTCAGATAATGACTACTAATAACGTCATCCGATCAGGTCAGAAGAAGCAAAGAGATCTGAGAGAAAATTATTCGGAACAAAGGGGTGAGGTGAGCGGGGAGGGGGGGGGAGGTGGGGGAGAGAGAAGCAAACTCTTTATCCTTTGTTTAGACTTCAATAATCCTTTCTCATTTGTTCGTTGCTTCCAGTTCGCTTATTATAGGTTGCTCACAGGCAGGTTTGCTCTGGACGACCCTGACTGTGCTTATACCAGTACACCACTAATGTTGGCCATTTGCGAATATTTAGACAGGTATTTTTTCTATTGCATTGCGCAGGTGCCTTGCTGTGGATAGTCCGCTCTGAAAGTTATAACGTCATGAGGTCATTGGTGATATGAGCAAAATTAGGCCATTTGGCCCATCAACTTCGGGCCATTCGGCCCATTGGGCCATTCAATCATTGCTGATCTATCTCTCCCTCCTAACCCCATTCTCCTGCCTTCTACCCATAACCCTTGACACCTATACTGATCAAGAATCTATCTATCTCGGCCTTAAATCATCCACTGATTGGCTCCACAGCCTTCTGTGGCAAAGAATTCCACAATTCACCACTGAATTCTTCTGATTGAAGAAATTCCTCGTCATCCCCATCCTTTAATTCTGAGACGGGGTTCGAGGAAAGAGCGTTCACGTCGCGGCCCTGTTTCCACCAATCTTTCCACCACCACGGACAAGAAGCACAAGAAGCGACAAGATGGACACCACTGTATGCAGATGCCGAGAAGTGCGTTCAGCTCTGGCTGAACAACTTCTAACCTTGTGTGTGGACTCGATAAGAAGAAGATTCTGAGGCTATGAGCTCTTCCCGTTGTTAGGGAATATAGGGTTTGTAGCCAACACCAAGATGTCCTAGACTCTCCCACTAGTGGAAACATCCTCTCCACATCCAACTCTATCCAAGTCTTTCACTATTCGGTACGTTTCAATGATGTCCCCCCTCATTCTTCTAATCTCCAGCGAGTTCAGGCCCAGTGCCGTCAGAAGTCCTAATTCAGCAAACAGTGGCAGAGGCCAATATTATTTCCCTCCTCTTCCCAGTAGCCTGTTGTCAGCGACCCAAACTTTGCTCAACCCTCTAACTCTTTCAACTTGTTCCCTCAATTGTGGAAGTTTTTTGCAGAGAGGATGGCCAAACAAGAACTGTGTCTGGGACAGTCTTTGAAGGAACTCTTCAATTCATCCAAGTCTGCCAAACATTTTTCCCCATAGCCCTCCGATATTTTAGTTTTCCTTATTAGAAGATCCAGGTAACTGCAGGCTAACCTGGGACATTCATCACTTAGAAAGGATATAGTGTGTAGTTGGTACAATATCATGACATCTGGGCAAAGAACCTGGTCAGCTAAGCTTTTCGCAGAGCCACCCCCTTCTCACTGATCCATGCAATCTTCCCAGAGACTGAAGATTTAAGGGCCTGTCCCACTGTACGAGGTAATTCAAGAGCTCTCCCGAGTTTAAAACGATATCAAACTCGTGGTAAATACGTAGAATGTACGTAGCGGGTACGTCGGAGCTTGGACGTCTCTTAGCGGCTTGTAACGCTAACGGCAGGTACTCGGGAAACACGGTCAGCTCATGAAGACTCGTGAAGATTTTTCAACATATTGAAAAATGTCCACGAGAGCCCCGAGTACCTACGAGCCTTACAGCCCACCGAGTCCAGGCTGACCAGCGATCCCCATACACTAGCACCATCCTACACACTAGGGGCAATTTATACCAAAGCCAATGAACCAAGAAACCTGTATGCCTTTGGAATGTGGAAGGAAACTGGAGCACCTGGAGAAAACCCACTCCAGTCAAAAGGAGAACATAAGAACTCTGTGCAGACAGCACCCGGGTCTCTGGCACTGTAAGGCAGCGACTCTGTCCCTGCCCCACCTTGCCACCCCATTAGGTGTAAAAGGTTTGGAGGAGGATCTGTGAATCAACTTTCATCCAAGAGATGGTTAGAAACTGGATTTGACTGGAATGTGGAGGCAGGAACTCTGGCAACATTGAAGAGACGTACTGTGCATTTAAATTACCAAGACTATGGACCAGGTGTTGAAAGGCGGGAACAGTACAAGTGGGAAGCATGGACATGATCGGTCGAAGGGTGTCTGTTCTGTCTGCGACGAGAAGTGGGGGGCACCAGAGGAATAGATCGGGTAGATGCGCTGTGTCTCTTGCCCAGAGTAGGGGAATCGAGGACCAGGGGACATCGGTTCAAGGTGAAGGGGAAAAGATTTAATAGGAATCTGAGGGGTGACCTTTTCACACAAAGGGTGGTGGGTATATGGAACAAGCTGCCAGAGGAGGTAGTTGAGGCTGGGACTATCCCATCGTTTAAGAAACAGTTAGACAGGTACATGGGTAGGACAGGTTTAGATATGGACCAAACGCAGGCAGATGGGACTAGTGTAGCTGGGACCTGTTGGGCGGTGTGGGCAAGTTGGGTTGCATCATTCTATGACTATGACTATGACCCTCCTCTCGGAGAAGAGGGTACCCTCGGAAAATTGAATGTCAGGGATGACCAGAGAGATGAGAAATGGTCAAGGCTGAGAGGGCCGGCACACCTGCACGATGATTCAGGTGCTGGAGCATAGTTAAAAAGGCAGTGTCAGGGGTTGGGCTAAGATATGCATCAGGCAGTGTGTCAGAGACTGTGACTCTATGCTCTCCTCTGGCAATCTACTGAGGCCATTAAACGGGGCAGACTGCTGAATCCAGGAGGAAAACATACTCTCCTGCTGTGGCCCCCTCCGATGAATCAACTCACCAGTACTTTATTGTCACGAGCACCCAGTCAAATGCTTTGTTTTACATATAACCCGGTAAAATCACAAGGCAGACCTCACCGAGGCAGTACACAAGTCACCACAATTCTGGCAGCGACAAAGTTATAGACATTCTTGTTGGCTGCTCTAAAGAGGGCTGCCAACTCTCTCACTCTCAGATAAGGGACAAAAGGTCAAAATAAGGGACAAATTCCCGATGGCAATTCGCTGACCGACTCGGCCGTGGCTGGGTGAATGATGAGTTGGCCCGGGTGCTGGACTGCCCACAAAGCCCAGCCGGCGGGCCAGCTGAGGAGTTTTGGCCCGGGCCGCACCCCGTCCAACTCATGAACCGATGATCGGTCGTGAGAAGGAGGGGTGATGGTTGTGTCGGTGGTGAGCAAAGGTCCAAAGGTCGGACAGCTGGCCGGGCTGGCGACCGACGGGGCCACGGGTGAGGCACTGCTGCTGCACTCCATGGGGTGCACTACATTGGGACGGGTGAGGCAGGGCCCAACGCGGCGCTCCAACCCGACAGTCCCCTCGACCCGAGTAGTAGCTGTCAAATATGGGACAAGGGCGATTCCGTACGGGACAAACCAATTTAGCCCAATATACGGAATGTCCCGGCTAACAAGGGACAGTTGGAAACCCTAGCTCTAAACCTTCTCTTCCCATCGCTGGTGAATATAATCCCCCAGGGAATACAATCTCCTGATGTCATGCTGAGGCTGGAAGCGGACCTGGAAGATTTTCTTCCCGTTGTTAGGGAATACAGGGTTTGTGGCCAACACCAAGAATGCACTGCTGGTCATAGTTTCAGCCATACATTCTTGGTGTTGGCTGGAAACCCTACATTCTTTCGCGATACAAATAGAATGCAGCACAATGGCGCAGTGGTAGAGCTACAGAGCCAGAGACCCGGGGCTCGATCCCGTCTATGGGCGCTGTCTGTACGGAGTTTGTACGTTCTCCCCGGGTTTTCTCAGATGCTCCAGCTTCCTCCCACACTCAAAAGATGTACAGGTTTGTATGTTAAATAACTTTGGTAAAAATTGTAAATTGTCCCCAGTGTGTGTGTCTAGGATTGTGATAGTATGTTAATGTGCGGGGATCGCTGGTCGGCGCGGACTCTGTGGGCCGAAGGGCCTGTTTCTGCGCTGTATCTCTAAACTAAACTAAAAGACTAGGCAGGGAATGTGCCTTTAAATCCCTAAGATGCGCCTGGGCTGCATGCTTTCCCAGTGCACGTGCTCTGCCTAATTGTTGAGGAAACCTGGAACTAATGGCTGGGTTAAACCCGCTCCAACAATTGCGTTGCCTACAGTATCATCTTTCCCGAGCCGCTCAGCTCCCTGAACATTGAGAAGTTTAAAGTCCCCGTTCTCCACCGTCTCGGTCTGACCCGCTGACTGTGTCACCGTCTTCAGCATGCACCAAACAATCTGCAAGTAATCTGAAAATGCACTTCACCACCAAACCCCTCGGCCCAAATTACACCGAGCTCCCTGCATTCTGCAAAACAATTATGCTTCATGGGATATCATGTGTCCCTCTACTTTATGTTACAAGTCAACATATTTTTATAGCCTCCAGTCACTGAGTTTCAGATCTGGTCCAATCAACTTTTATTCTTGCAGATATTCAGCTGTCTCTTCCAACTGATGATGTGATGATGGCTGGGTTTTTTTTGAGCATCCGTGAGGCATTTGGAGCTGTTTGTTCTAACTTCTTGTGGCTGCTTTCAGCTCACACTCTCTCTCTCTCTGGGTTGCTGACTGGCCTCCCACTTCCATTTTAGGGTTGTCTTTCCCAGGAGAGATCCTCCAGGATCATTTCTTTCCTGATCGCTGCAGCCTGAGTCGCAGTCATTGAGCCACGCGATACAGCAACGGGCCCTTCGGCCCGCCTCGTCCATGCCGGCCAAGATGCCCTTGTCCCGCTTGTCTGCATTTGGCCCAAGTCCCTCTATTTAAATAGCTCAGCTGCTAGGGTGGGATTTGAACTCGGGTCTCGTCCTGAGTTAGCCCAGTTCTCTGGATTGTCAGCCCAGTAATCTACCCACGGCACCATCTTAATATCTCTAAATGCGTGCATATATCTGCTGTGAACAGAACTGTATCTACCACACGTGTCAGAGGCTGTGGGGAGGAGAGTGGGGTTGCGTGGGAAAGATAGATCAGCCGTGATAGAATGGCGGAGGATACCCAATGGACTAAATGGCCTAATTCTGTTCATAAGACCTATGAACAATTGAATTTAGTTTAGAGATACAGCGCAGAAACAGGCCCTTCAGCCTACCAGGTCCACACTGACCAGCGATCCCCGCATATTAACACTATCCTATGCACACTAGGGGCAATTTTTACATTTACCAAACCGATTAACCTACAGACCTGTATGTCTTTGGAGAGCGGGAGGAACCCGAAGATCTCGGAGAAATCCCACGCGGGAACGTGGAGAACATACAAACCCCATGCATGCAGCACCCGTAGTTGGGATCGAAACTGGGTCTCTGCAGGGCAGCAAATCTGCCGCTGCACCAACTTGCCGCCCAAAATTTGAACAACCTGAATTCGAATCTCTTCCACCCAGATGCAGAATTTAAAGCCAGTTATAATTTGCAAAGAGCAATTAGCTGTGGCAGTAAAGATCACAATCATCATTGGGGAAAATCTATCAGATTCACCTACGCCCTCCGGCAGTAAATATTCGCCATCCTCACCCAGTCCAGCCATTGACACTAACTGCTCTCTGAAGTGGACTAGCAGTTTCATAACGTTGGCTTACCAATACTTTCCCATCAGGCAATTAGAGATGGGCGACAAATCCTGGCGTTTTCTACGATGCACTGATCATGAATAAATAATAATAGCAACTCAGTAACTCAGGGGGTCAGGCAGCATCTCTGGAGAAAAGGAAAAGGTAACGTTTCTGGTCGAGATCCTTTTTCAGTTTGAACCTGTTCCTTTTCTCCAGAGATGCTGCCTGACCCGCTGAGTTACTCCAGCTTTTTGTGTCTGTCTTTAGTATAAATGGGTACCCGATGGGCAGTACAGACAGGGTGGGCTGAAGGGCCTTGTTTTGTGCCGAGTGACTCTATGAATCTCCCCAGCCTGCTTGTTCATCCCTGTCTGTAACTGTGTTCTGATGCTCTGCTTTGGAAAGCCATTGAGTGAGACATGGAGTTGTAGAGGCTCCTTGCTGCTCCACCTCCGATATTTGAGGCGCACCGAGAGTGGTGTTTACATGGAACAAGATGCTCCGGGGGAAATGGTGGAGGCAGGTACAATTGTAACAGATAAAATGCATTTGGACGGCTACTTGGCTAGGATAAAGGGCCTGTCCCACGATGCAAGTTCACCCAAGAGCTCTCCCGAGTTAAAAAAAACAAAAAACTCGAGGTAAGTATGTAGAAAGTACGTAGGACCTCGTGGATTTCCCGTAGCGGCTCGTAATGCGAACGGCAGGTACTTGGGAAACGCGGTAACTCTTGGGAGACTCTTTGACACTTTTCACAGTGTTGAAAAAACTTCACGAGTTACCGCGTTTCCCCAGTACCTGCCGTTTGCATTACGAACCGCTACGGGACATCCACGAGGTCCTACGCTACGTACATTACCACGAGGTTTTTTAAAAACTCGGGAGAGCTCTTAGGTGAACTCATACCGTGGGACAAGGGTCTCTTAGCTACGTATAAGGCGAGGTTGGACAAACTTGGATTGTTATCCTTGGAGCAGCAGAAGCTGAGGGGAACCTGAGAGAAGTTTATAAAAATGAACAATTTCCCCAGGGTGGAAATGTCAAAGACTACAGGACAAGGTTTGAAGGTGAGAGGGGCAAAGTTTAAAGTTAACTTGCGGGCCAAGTATTCTATCCGATCATCTCAACTAACACTGTACATCAGTACAATGAAGTCAAACTCACAATTGGTTGGGCAAAGGGGAAAAGACAGAGTACAGAATATAGTTTGCAGCATTGTAGCGCACAAAAGCTGGAGACAAAGTCCGATGTCTGAAACAGGAAATAAGTATATTGGACAATAATTGAGTCTGAAGAATGGTCTCAACCCAGGACGTCACCCATTCCTTCTCTCCAGAGATGCTGCCGGTGACCTGATGGGTCACTGAGAGATGTCCCGGTGACATCCAGAGATGTCCCAGTGAGTCCCAGTGAGTTACTCCAGCATTTTGTGTCTATATTGGACAATACCCTGGCTTATGGGATGTCTGTTCAACAGCTTGACAGCAGAGGGCAAGAAATTGTTCCTGAGTCTGGTGGTGCATATCTTCAAGCTTCTGTATCTTCTGCCCGATGGCACCGGGCAGAGAAAGGAGTACGGACATAAAAACGTGGAGTAACATAATGGGTCAGACAGCATCGGACAGGAATAGGTGAGGGTTTCGGGTCGAGACCCTTCTTCAGACAGAGTCAAGGGGAAGGGAAACGAGAGATATAGATGGTGATGTAGAGAGATATAGAGCTAATTGAATGAAAGATGTGCAAAAAAGTAACGATGATAAAGGAAACAGGCCATTTTTTAGCTGTGGGCTAGATGTAAACGAGTTGCAGACAATGATACGCAACAAGATGACTATGATGCTGGCACAACTTGGGAGAGGATAACTGGAGGGAATGGAGTAACTGGGGTGGGTCAAGTCTTTGATCATGTAGGCTGTTTTTCTGAAGCATGGTGAAATGTAGATGGAGTCAATGGTGGGGAGGCTGGTCTGTGCGGTGGACTGGGCAACTTCCTGCAGTCTTGGTCCCAAACCAAGTTGTGAAGTAACTCTGTCACTCCCTTTGCCCAACTAGAATTTTCCACGGCATTGTTAATAATACGAGAGAGGGAAATCTACCTCGGCTGCTATTTAGACCTGATCAGGGAATTATAACAAAAGCATTTTAAAATGCAGCATGGTGTGTATATGGGTGGCACGGTGGCGCAGCAGTAGAGTTGTTGCCTTACAGCACCAGAGACCCAGGTCCCGGGTTCGATCCTGACTACCGGTGCTTGCTTGTACGGAGTTTGTACGTTCTCCCCGTGACCTGCGTGGGTTTTCGCCGAGATATTCGGTTTCCTCCCACACTCCAAAGATGTCCAGGTAATTTTTAATTGGTTCGGTATAAAAGTAAATTGTCCCTAGTGTGTGTAGGACAGTGTGTGGATCACTGGTCGGTGCTGACTTGGTGGATCAACGGGCCTGTTCCTGCACTTTTTCTCTAAAACTTTTTTTTAAAAAAGCACAATACAATAAAGAGATTATTTGCAGATAATTGTGACACCGACACAGGGCAGACGCTGCTTCATAAACTCTGTGCAACAAATGAAGTCTTGCCTTGTGTTTGCAAAATCTTTGAGCTATTTTCAAGGTGGCGCAAGTGCAGTGGAGCTAACCAGAGGAAGCCAGAGATAGTAACACTGAGCTATCCATTTAACGCACAGTAAAGAGCCAAGTGTGCTCAAGGATTAATGCAATCGCAGGATAGTGCATAAACCACTCAAGCTTTCGCTGCCTTGGTTTATATTGTAGGGAACTTTTATAAATAAAGTCATGTGTACCGGGTAGCCAAATTCATGGGTGTCACTTTCAGTGAAGCAGTCTGCGTGTCACTCGATACTGAAGCAATGCAGGTCGGCCGTCATAATTGTAGTAACTCCTCCATTCCTGTCACACAAGTATTTAAATCATGGAAGCTGTCCTAAAGTAATCCCTTTTCCACGATACACATCCAGAGCTGGAATGTCCAGAGGCCCGTGTTAAGACACAGCAAGCGATGTTACTGCAGTCACCAGAGTTGGTCAAAGCTTCAGCCCTCTTTAAGTTGGGCTGTCAGACTCCGACCAAGTGAGCCTCTGCTCTCAGCGGCCATGGGCTGCCCCACCCCCCCCCCCCCCCACAACCCCTTCTCATGTCATCTGCACAATGGTTAAAATGTTGCTTTTAACTGATGTTGACTGTCCTGTCAATTCTCAGCCAGCATGAGAAAGATTAAAGCTGAGAGCAACCCAATGGAGCCAAAACGACTCACAATAAAAGCCGTGAGTGGATTCAAAGGGCATTTTTACATTCAAATCAAATAACCTAACTATGGGGTTGAGACACTGTTTAAGGCAATTTTATAGTTTCCCTCCATTCACATAATGACTGATCTGATACTGGCCTTAACTGCCCTGCTTGATACATACTGCAAAACCCCTCATACTGCAGAACATTGTCTATAACAGTGTTAAAGAAGGAACTGCAGATGCTGGAGAATCGAGGGTTACACAAAAAGCTGGAGAAACTCAGCGGGTGCAGCAGCATCTAAGCAGTGAAGGAGATAGGCGACGTTACAGCCTATAACAGCCCTGGCTATACTTAAGCACGGTGTTCCCAGCTATCTCGTCAGAGAACTTCAAAGATTCACATCTCTTAAATTCATCCCCGATGCCACCTTTACTTTTTGATCCTAAAACCACGACTGAGCTGAGGATGCTTCCACCCAGTATCTAGCCTGTCACGTGCCCCAGAATGAGATCAGGGTGGTGAATCTGTGGAATTCTTTGCCACAGAAGGCTGTTGAGGTCAGATCAATTAATATTTTTAAGGCAGAGATAGATAGATTCTTGATTAGTACAGGTGTCAGAGGTTGTGGGGAGAAGGCATGAGAATGGGGTTAGGAGGAAGAAATAGATCAGCCAGGATTGAATGGCGTAGGCTTGATGGGCCGAATGGCCTAATTCTACTCCTATCACATGACTTATGACCTGTCATTCTTCTAAACCCCCGAGTGTGCAGACCCAGAGCTTGTTCAATCTCTCATCATGTTGATACTGATTTATTAAGCCCTTGTCCCACTGTACGAGGCAATTCATGAGTTCACCCATGTTTTCACCTGATTCGAACTCGGAGAATGTCCATAGCGGGTCCGTAGGAGTTTGTGGATGTCTCGTAGCGGCTCGTAGCGCTAGCTGTAGGTACTCTGGAAATCCGGTAAACTCGTGACGTTTTCTCACCCCCATAAAAAATGTCCAGGGTAAAAAAGTATTTGTGATGAAAAAATGTGTTACTTTTTACTCGTATTTGACCGTTACGAGCTGCTACGAGACATCCGCGAACTCCTACAGACCCGCTACAGATAATTCTCCGAGTTCGAATCAGGGGAAAACTCGGGAGAACTTGTGAATTACCTCATAGAGTGGGACAGGGGCTTAACTGTCATGGCTATCAAGTTAAGGGCCTGTCCTACAAGCACCGACTCCATGCGGCAAGCGCGACCAAACCGGCAGCAAGGGCCGCGCGGAGGTCGGGTGAGTGGCGCAACGCGGCGCAAAGTGAGGCGAACTTGGAGCGAAGTCTTAAAGGTAAGTTCGCCAGGACAGAGAGGGGCACACAGAGAGGGGCACAGAGGCACACACAGAGAGGGCCACGAAGCCACACACAGAGAGGGTCACGGAGGCACCTACAGAGAGGGTCACGGAGGCACGATGTCGAGGCGGTGTGTAATGCGTCGAGGCGACTGCGAGCTGACAAGCCGTTGCCACGCGGAATTTTTGAACATAGTCAGTTTTTCGGAGCCCAGCGCGATGTTGAGACGAACTCCGCACAATTCTGCACGGCTCCGGCGATCGAAGTGGGACTGGCCCCGCGACCCCGGATGGCTCAAGCGACCACGTTAGGTCGCGCTCATCGCATAGAGTTGCATGCTGGTGGGACAGGCCCTTTACAGCAAAAAACCTTGTTTCGAGTTCCATCGAGACAAATTGTACCGTACATGATTACAACAGAGCGGCACGGTGGCGCAGTGGTAGAGTTGCTGCCTAATGCCCCTGTCCCACTTAGGAAACCTGAACGGAAACCTCTGGAGACTTTGCGCCCCACCCAAGGTTTCTGTGCGGTTCCCAGAGGTACCCAGAGGTTCCCGGAGGTTTTTGTCAGTCTCCCTAATGGTCGAAACTGACAAAAACCTCCGGGAACCTCCGGGAAACGCATGGAAACCTTGGGTGGGGCACAAAGTCTCCAGAGGTTTCCTTTCAGGTTTCCTAAGTGGGACAGGGGCATTACTGAGCTTGCAGCGCCGGAGACCCGGGTTTTTATTCTGACTACTGGTGCTGTCTGTACGGAGTTTGTACGTTCTCCCCATGACCGCGTGGGTTTTCTCTAAGATCTTCGGTTTCCTCCCACTCTCCAAAGACGTACAGGTTTGTACGTTCATTGGCTTGGTATAAAAATGTAAATTGTCCCGTGTGTGCGTGCGTGCGTGTGTGTTGGTGTTGATGTGCGGGGATCGCTGGCCGGCGTGGGCCGAAGGGCCTGATTCTGCGCTGAATCTCCAAAGGCTCAAAGATTCAAATTTATTTGTTACATGCACCATAAGGTGCAGTGAAAGGTAATTCACCATGCAGCGTTACAATTAAAAAGGACACAATACACAACATAATTCAACACAGACATCCACCACAGCATTCCTCACTGTGGTGGAAGGCAATACAGTTTAGACAGTCCTCCTCCTCCTCCTCCCTTGTTCACCTGTGGTCGGGGTCGTGACCCTCCATAGTCGCCGCTATGGTCGGCCCGATGTTCAACCCCTTTGGTCAAGATGGTCAGAACGCCGACGTTGGGACAGGTTGAGCACACCCTGCTGGCCGGAGCTTGCAAATCAGCCACCTCCTTAGCGGAGATCGCGGCTCCAAGATGTTGTAGGCCGCAGGCCAGCAGTTGGAGCGCTTCTCTAGCGACCCCCGGCGAGGGATCGCCCGCTCCACGATGGTAAGTAAAGTCCGCTCCACGCCTGCCTCCTGAAGCTCCACAGACCGAGGCTCCAAGATGTTGTAGGCCGCAGGCCGGCAGTCGGAGCGCTTCTCCGGCAATCCCCGGCAAGGGGTCGCCCCGCTCCACAATGTTAAGTTCCCCGCTGCGCTGCCGCTGAAGCTCTGGGCCCGACTCCGGGAACGGCCGCACCAAAGCAGCTGTCAGGGGGGCGAGGAAGCGACAAGGAAGAAAGTTGCATCCCCGTCGAGGTAGGTGCCTGAAAACGGTTTCCCCTATTCCCCCACCCACCCCCACACAAGACATACAGAGAAACACTAAAACATAGTTTTGGACACACTAAATAAACTATAAAGTCAAAACAATGAACTCGCTGCAGGCGAGGCAGCCGACTCACAGCGCCACCGGAACCAGAACAAAGACTCAACTAAACTACACTGAGACTAAGCGCTGGAGTGGGTCAGGTAGCATTGTGGAGGGAAATGGCTCGGTGACGTTTGTCATTCTCTCCACAGATGCTGCCTGACCGCAGAGTTCCTCCAGCACCCTGTGTTTTGCTGAAGATTCCAACATCGGCAGTTCCTTTCGTCTCCTTCTCACGTGAGGAATCAGGAAGAGCAAAAGAAACACAAAACAGAGTGCAGAATATAGTGTTACGGCTACTGAGAAAGGATCGATCGATAGAGAGAGAGAGAGATAGACAGATGAAGCACGGAGACTGGTCCTTCAGCCCACTGAGTGCATCGATCACCCGTCTTATCCCACTATCTCACCACTTCCTACACAATAGGGGGAATTTACAGAGGGCCAATTAACCTGCAAACCCGCACACCTTTGGGACGTGGGGGGAACTTGGAGAACACGGTGGAAACCCAAGCGGTAACAGGGAGAACGTGCAAACTCCACACAGAAAGCACGCAAGGCCAGGATCTCTGGTGATAAAATAATAATGCAAGGGCCACAACGAGGTAGGTTGGAAGATCGTGAATTCACCCCTAGCACATGGGAGGTCCATTCAAGAGTCTACAAACAGAAGGGAAGACCCTATTCTTGTATCTGGCGGGTTGGCCTTCAGGTTTTTATATGTTTTGCCCGACAGGAGAGCACCGCCCGCCCGCAGATGACAATCCCTTCATGCCATTCCTCTATCCATAGGTCATGGATTTTAAATATAGTTAGGATTCAGGGCGATCGCCAGAGTAGAAGAATTTCCCTCCTCTAAAATATCTGGCCCGTAAGATTCACACCATTCGAAGCACTCAGGGAACCTTTCAGCTCTTTCATATCCACGTGTTTTATTACAGCCAGAGACGCCGTATATAGGGTCCTGAAATAGACTGCTAATGTGCCACATGTCTCGAAAGGTATCGGTGGCATAGCTAGGCATTGACACAGCGCGATTGGAGCCCCTTCAAACTATTAGATGGGCCGAATGGAGGTGGGTCTGATGGACCCTGTCTGCCTACACCTACACACACACTGGGCTGTGCATCGAGGTGATGAACAAACTCCTAGGAGGCATGTGGTGAAGGATGGTGAGGCCATGCGACATCCATGCCTCAAGTTGGGAATTACTATGGATCTGCCCCTAAAATGCCCTGGAATAATTTGACAGGAGCAGAGCTGAGGGAGGAGCCTGGCTTCCTATTGGAGTCCAAGGAGTTTTTCTTCGTGGCGTTTCTGTTGACCGCGATTTCAGGGATACTTAAGGAAACAGCACGGTGGCGCAGCGGTAGAGTTGCCGCCTGACAGCGCCAGAGACAAAGGTTCGATCCTGCCTACAGGTGCTGCCTTTACGGAGTTTGTACATGGGTTTCCTCCGAGACCTTCGGTTTTCTCCAAGATTTGAAGGTTAATTGGCTTTGTTAAAAATTGTAAATCGTCCCTCGTGTGTGGGATGGTCCCAGTGCGTAGGAGAGCGCTGGTGTGTGCGGGGATCGCTGGTCGGCACAGATTCGGTGGGCCGAAGGGCCTGTTGCTGCGCTGTATCTCTAAACTAAACTAAATTAAACTAAAATAAATTCAAAACTGCTTTAAATAATTAAAAAATAAAAGTAATCTGAAAAACATAATAAACTTAATTAAAATAAATGCAGATCATAGCTCTAGGAAATCATCGATATCGGTAAAACAAACCTTTCTTCCCCATTAATCTACATGTTTTTGTTTTTTTAGTTTTAGTGATACAGCGCGGAAACAGGCCGATCAGCCATCGAGTCCGCACCTACCAGCGATCCCTGTACACTAACAGTATCCTACACACACTAGGGCCAATTTTACATTGATACCAAGCCAATTAACCTACAAACCTGTACGTCTTTGGAGTGTGGGGGAAAACCGAAGATGTCGGGAGAGTGTACAAACTGCGTACGGACAGCACCCGTAGTCAGGATCGAACCCGGGTCTCTGGCGCTGTAAGGCAGCAACTGTACCATGCCGCCCCTATTGGGAACACTCTATCCTGCAAGTAGGCAACTCATTCTCCAGCGGATGTGGCCAGTGCCGGGCAGGAGATGTGGTCTCTCCAGTGTAATGTGGACGGAGTTCCAGCACAGTTTAGCTGCGTTGCGTGTGGAATCCGGGGATGGAACTGAGTGCTCTTGCAGCGTTTGAGTTTATCAACTGGGGTCAGCCAAACCTTGTCAGTTCAGTTCAGTTTAGTTCAGCTCATTATTGTCACGTGTACTGACACACTGTGAAAAGCTTTTATTTTGCGTGTTATCCTGTCTAGGAAAGACGACACATGAATATAATGAAGCCCGCCACAGTGCATGGTTGAGGATAAAGCATAAAGGGCCTGTCCCACCAGCATGCAACTCTATGCGATGAACGCGATCAAACCGGCAGCGGGGGCCGCGCGGAGGTCGGGTGATCCTCTGTACAGGGCCGTTCCCATCAGCATGCACCTGCATGCGGCAAGCGCAACCAAACCGGCAGCAGGGGCCGCGCGGAGGTCGGGTGAGTGGCGCAACGCGGCGCAAAGTGAGGCGAACTTGGAGCGAAGTCCAAGGTAAGTTCGCCAGGACAGAGAGGGGCACACACAGAGGGGCACCGAGGCACACACACACACAGGGCCACAGAGCCACACACATAGAGGGTCACGGAGGCACCTACAAATAGGTTCACGGACGCACGATGTCCGGGTGGTGTGTAAATGTCGAGGCGACTGCGAGCCGACAAGCCGTTGCCGCGCGGAATTTTTGGACATAGTCGGTTTTTCGGAGCCCCGCGTGGTGTCGGGACGAACTCGGGACGAACTCCGCACAATTCTGCACGGCTCCGGCGATTGAAGGGGGACCGGCCCCGCGACGCCGAACGGCTCAAGCGACCACGTTAGGTCGCGCTAATCCATAGAGTTGCATGCTGGTGGGACAGGCCCTTAAAGGATACAACATATAGTGCAAAGATATAACATTGAAACGATCCCATCTGAATCGCAGGTAGACATAAATGCTGGAGAAACTCAGCGGGTGAGGCAGCATTTATGGAGAGAAGGAATAGGTGACATTTCGGGTCAAGACCCTTCTTCAGACTGATGTCGGGGGGGGGGCGGGAAAAAGAAAGGAAAAGGCGGAGACAGTGGGCTGTGGGAGAGCTGGGAATGGGAGGGGAAGGAGGGAGAAAGCAAGGACTACCTGAAATTGGAGAAGTCAATGATCATACCCGCTGGGGTGTAAACTACCCAAGCGAAATATGAGGTGCTGTTCCTCCAACTTGCGCTGGGCCTCACTCTGGCAGAATCTTTATTCACAGCTAGAAACAACTGAACTGGTTCATTTTTTTAATGTTTAAGAAGTAACTACAGATGCTGTTACCGACGATACACACAAAATGCTGGAGTAACTCAGCGGTCAGGCAGCAAGACATGTAAGAACATCCTCGAGAGGGAAGGTGAACAGCCGGAAGTAGTTATACAGTACATGTAGGCACAAATGACGTGGGTAAGAAGAGGAAGGGGTTTCTGCAACGTGAGTATAGAGATCTAAGTAGGAGGCTGAAAAGCAGGACTTCTAGGGTGGTTATCTCTGGGTTGCTTCCAGTACCTCATGCTAGTGGGGGTAGGAACAAGGAGATCTGAATGTGTGGCTGAGGACTTGGTGCAGGCGGCAGGGATTTAGATTTCTAGATCACTGGGATCTCTCCTGAGGCAGGGGCGACCTGTATAAAAGGGACGGGTTGCACCTTAATTGAAGGGGATATGTAAAAAGGAAAAGATTAGTGAAACCAAATGTAGGTCCATTGCAATCATAGACAGGTTATAATGGGAAACAAGGAAATGGCAGAACAGTTAAACGAGTACTTTGGTTCTGTCTTCACTAAGGAAGACACAAATAATCTCCCAGAAAATACGAGGGGATCGAGGATCTAGTGGGAGGGAGGAACTGAAGGAAATCCACATTAGTCAGAAAATGGTGTTAGGTAAGCTGCTGGGACTGAAGGCAGATAAATCCCCAGGGCCTGATGGTCTGCATCCCAGAGTACTCAAGGAGGTGGCCCTAGAAATCGCGGATGCATTGGTGATCATTTTCCAATGTACCCTCGACTCTGGATCAGTTCCGGTGGACTGGAGGGTAGCTAAAGTAACCTCACTTTTTAAGAAAGGAGGGAGAGAGACCGCGGGGAATTATAGATCAGTTAGCCGTACATCGGTTGTGGGGAAGATGCTGGAGTTGATTGTTAAAGATGTTATAGCAGCGCATTTGGAAAGCAGTGACCGGATCGGTCAAAGTCAGCATGGATTTATTAAGGGGAAAATCATGCTTGACTAATCTTCCGGAATAAGTTGAAGATGGGACAAGTAGAATGGATAATAGAGAACCAGTGGATGTAGTGTATCTGGACTTTCAAAAAGCCTTTGACACGGTCCCACACAAGAGATTAGTGTTCAAAGTTAAAGGACATGGTATTGGGATAGAGTATTGACATGGATAGAGAACCTGTTGGCAGATAGGAAGCAAAGAGTAGGAATTTGCAGAATGGCAGGCATTGACTAGTGAGGTGCCGCAAGGCTCAGTGCTGGGACCCCAGTTATTCACAATATATATAGTCAACAAAATAGAGAGAGTACAGAGGAGGTTTACTAGAATGTTGCCTGGGTTCCAGCAACTAAGTTACAGAGAAAGGTTGAACAAGTTGGGTCTTTATTCTTTGGAGCGCAGAAGGTTAAGGGGGGACTTGATTGAGGTCTTTAAAATGATGAAAGGGATAGACAGAGTTGACGTGGATAAGCTTTTCCCATTGAGGGTAGGGAAGATTCAAGCAAGAGGGCATGACATGAGAATTAAGGGACAGAAGTTTAGGGGTAACATGAGGGGAACTTCTTTACTTAGAGAGTGGTGGCTGTGTTGAATGATCTTCCAGCAGAAGTGGTGTAGGCAGGATCGATTGAAACATTTAAAAGTAAAGTGGATAGGTATATGGACGGGAAGGGAATGGAGGGGTATGGTCTGAGTGCAGGTAGATGGGACTAGGGGAAAATAAATGGTCGGCACGGAGTGGACGGTAGACAGTGCATATCTAAAAGCCTCCCCAATGCCACCATCGTATCTGCCTCCACCACCACCCCTGGCATCATGTTCTAGGCCCCACAGTCTCTGTGGAAGATACTTGCCCCGTACTCTTCCTTCAAACTCTGCTTCTCTCATCTTAAAATGATGCCCTCCAGTCTTGGATATTTCCACCCCAGAGAAAAAAAATGTTCTGGCTATCTACCATATCTCTGCCTCTCATAATTTGATACATTTCTATCAGGTCTCCCATCGACCTCCGGTTCTCCAGAGAAACCAACGCAGGTTTGTCCTCGAAGCATTGGTTGGAACTCTTCTTCAGTAGAGGTTGTGTTGGGGGGGGATTAGTGATATTGGACAACTACACCCCCTGAGAGCATTCAATGGTATCCAAGACACACTACAGATTGAACCGATGCCGTTGGATCAACCCCCACGTCACAGTTTCAGGAGTTAAATGATCCCAGCCACTGCTTCTTTCAGAAGCAAACAGTTGATTAGGAAATAGAACAGCACCAATCAAAAGGCAGAACAAATTAAATCTTTAAAGCAATCTAAAAGAAACAGTGGAAAAACGCCAAGGCTACCTAACTTCTAATCTTTTGAATCTATTTCCAATTTAGCCCCAACAGGTTACACACTAATAATTACAATGTATATTGAGTTTTGTTTTAGTTTCATTTAATTTAGAGATACAGCGCGGAAACAGACCTTCGGCTCACCGAGTCCACACCCTCCAGCGAAGCCCACACATTCACACCACCCTACACACACTAGGGACAATTTTACATTCATACCAAGCCAATTAACCCACAAACCTGTACGTCTTTGGAGAGTGGGAGGAAACCGAAGATCTCGGAGAAAACCCGCGTGGGTCACGGGGAGAACGTACAAACCCTGTACAGGCGCCACCTGTAGTCAGGATCGAACCTGGGTCTCTGGCGCTGTGAGGCAGCAGCTATACTGCAGTGCCATTACAGAACAATTCCTGATGCAATGTTCTGGGTTCTATGTTGCAACAGCTTTGCAGCTATATTGCAAGTTGATAGTAAAACCGAGAATAATGTAACACACGGCAAAATGCTCTAAGAAGCTTTACAGGAGCATTATCGTACAAACATTGACACCAATCTGGAGATTTTGGAGAAGCTACTGAGAGCCCGATCAAAGAGGCAGTTTGTGAAAGAAGAACGCCAGCGGAAAATGTTTAGTTGGGAATTTCAGGGCGTTGGGCCTTTGAGATGTAAAGAATGGGGAGGTCAAAGTTATGGCACCACTTAAACAGAATCCAGTCCAAGTCAACATGCACTGGTGTAAATGGGATGGTGGGGCTTTGGACTTGGACAGTAGATCATTGGAGGAACTCAGGTTCATGGAGAGTAGGACAAGAGAAGGGTTGACATTCTTAGAACAAGGGAGGAATGCAGTTTGGAGATAATAAGCAGATGAAACAGGGTTCAGTAGAATGGAGAGATGTCACATATAGGTAGAAGTTTCATCAACGGCATGGATACATGGTCTGGGGTTAAGTGTGACACTAAGATTTCTATCAGTCTATCTATCAGTCAGTTGCTGTGAAGAGGATAGCAGGGAAGGCAGTAGCGTTTGTGAGGGGTTCTGAGATAATACCTTCACTCCCCCAACATTGAGTTGGAGCGTATTTCGATGAGGTGCAGATGAGCCATCCAATATTCTGGGGAGTGCAGAGGGTTGTGGCTGTAGTGAGCAAGGTCAAGTGAGGCTCATGCCTCAGATCAAATGTGGAAAATAGGTTATCCTGAGATAAACCCACAGAAGATAATGTAGAGCACAGAGTAATACAGCATGGAAACAGGCCCTTTGGCCCAACTTGCCCAAAGTACTCCATCTAAGCACTTGTCTCAACCAACTCCTCTGGCAGCTCGCTCCTTACACCCACCACCCTGTGTGAAAACGTTCTCCATCAGTTTCCTACTAAATCTTTCCCCTCTAACCATAAATCTTTCCCTCTCACCTTTAAACTGTGGTACCTGTGCAGGTGTGACAAGTTGTGGTTCCCTCGTTTTCAGTTTTGATATAGGATCTTGCATCTGTAATGCGAAGGGCGGCACGGTGGCGCAGCGGTAGAGCTACTGCCTTACAGCGCCAGAAACCCGGGTTCGATCCTGACTACGAGTGCTTGTCTGTACGGAGTTTGTTTATTCTCCCCGTGGACTGTGTGGGTTTTCTCCGGGTGCTCTGGTATCCTCCCACACTCCAAAGATGTACAGGTTTGTAGGTTAATTGGCTTGATATCAATGTAAAATATAGTGTCCCTAGTGTGTGTGGGGTGGTGTTAGTGTGCGGAGATCGCTGGTCGGTACGGACTCGGTGAGCCGAAGGCCCTGTTTGTGCACTGTATCTCTAAACTAAACTGCAAAAAAAACTAAACTAAACTCTGTTTCTCTTTCCACAGATGCTGCCCGAGCTGTTGAATATTTCTGTCATTACTGCTCGCTTTATTTCCTGTACGATAAGTCGCTCAGCAAAACTTATAGTTTTCCCACAGGTTGCCCAAATATGGGGCCCTTTAAATAAAATGGCATCCACTCCTGATGTGAAACGCTCCTTACAATTCCATAAAAAAACATGATTCAATATGTTGCAAATCTTTTGAGATGAACACCATCAGGTCTCTTAGAATGACTTCCTGCTCTGATGTCCAGGCTCTTAACCAGAGTCCAGAGAAAGGAATTATATTGGTTCTATTAGGGTGCTGAAATGTTACTGTGGCTGCAGCAAGAAATATTTGACAAATTTGGAATGGAATGCACTTTGAGGTGCAAAAAAAACAATGTATCAGGCAGCAAGTAACTGCTAAAACGTACTTACTTACTCTTCACTGTCAAATTTAAACGTTGGTCTCAGTATCCGTAGTTCTGCTTGTTTGCTATATTTTGTTCTGGTTGAAAACACTTGATGGCTGTCTGTTTTGGGGGATGTGTACGAAGGACTGGCAGCCTCCCCCTCCCAGACCTGTGCCATTCCCAGTGAATGAGGACTGCCATCTATCACAGCAGGGAGCCAGTCTGTTCCTCACCATGGTGGAATGCGCCACCTGGTGGCCCCAACGGAGAGCTGTCCAAAGGCAGCAAGGCATTGAAGGATAGAAGGCTCTCCTTCCTCTCTTGAGGTTGCTGCTGCTGCTGCCTTTAACCCCTGTCCCACGGTACGAGTTCATTCCAAGAGCTCTCCCGAGTTTTCCCTGATTCCAACTGGGAGATTTGCGGTAATGGCCACTCGACGGTACTCGGGACTCTCGTGGACATTTTTCAACATGTTGAAAAATCTTCACGGGTCTTCCCGTGCTTACCTGCCGTTAGCGAGTCTTCCCGAGTACCTGCCGTTAGCGCTACAAGCCATTAAGAGACGCCCCCGAGCTCCGACGTACCCGCTACGCTCATTCTCCGTGCTTACCACGAGTTTGATTTTTTTTTAACTCGGGAGAGCTCTTGGAATGAACTCGTACCGTGGGACAGGGCTTTTTCAATTGACCTCAGCAACGCTTTTCGCACAATCAGTCAGTACACAAAGCAAAAATGCCTCTCTGTTGGAGCTCTAAAATCACAATGGCTATCTTTATATTTTGATATGGATTAATTTTAAAATTTCTGTAGCAGCAAATTTATAAATGTGAATGTCAAACTTTTAAAAATCATCTGTGCAATCGTTGCTGAAGGCACATAATGGTTAAATCTCAAAGGTGTGTGGGTGTGTGTGTGTTAAAACATGTTCCCCACTTGTTCCTTTAAAGTATTGGTGGCATTGGACAGCCTGGCCATAAAGGAACCAAAGGAGGAGACTGTTGGAACTCAGCAGACCAGTCAGCATCCGTGGAGGCAAAAGGTGTCGATCCTTTCCCCTCCGCAGTTGCTGAGCGACCTGCTAAGTTCTTCCTCTGTTCCGTTTCTTGTTGCAGATTCCGGCATCCATGGCCCCTTCTTTCATCATGTTAGTACCAGTTTTGTGTGTGTGTAAAATTAAAATGTCACTTGGTGGTCGAGAACAGGCCACGTGGGAGACGGAGGGCGTGCCGCCAAAAACGAAGGGGGACAATGCCTGGGGGGATGGCCGGGAGGGAGGGGGTGGGGAGTGGGGGAGGGGGCAATAACAAAGGAGGGCACCCTTTGTTCTCGGGGGCCCACCTTTGCTCAATGGATACTTTTTAAACTTTGTCTGTGCCCTTTATGTGGTCACTATTTGCATACCTTGCGCATGCAAGCACAAAATTTCACTGTGCCTTGTCACATGTGACAATAAAGCATTTATTCATGGTGTTGCATTGATGAAGGCAACAGATATTTGCAGAAAAATTAAATAAATGAAGCATGATGATAAAAAACAGTGCCAATTTCGATTTTAACTTTTAGATTTAGAAATTTAGATTCAGCTGCAAGTTATCTGGTAGCCCAAGGCAAGGGAAGTGCTCATGATCATTCTGACCTTAGGTTGCCTTGTAAGTTCTTAAAGGCTTAAACAATTTGATCATGGGGCAGTGAGAAGACTACTTGTCTGGGAGAGACGGCTGTAATATGCCGTTCATTCATCTGCTTTAAGCCTTTTTTTAGACATCCAGCATGGTAACAGGCCCTTCGACCCACCGGGTCTGCGCAAACCAGCAATCCCCACACACTAACACTATCCTACAAACATTAGGGACGATTTACATGTATACCGCCAATTAGCCTACAAAAATGTATCTCTATGGAGCGTGTGAGGAAAAGGAAGATCTAGGAGAACATGGAAACACTGCACAGACAGCACCCGTAGTCGGGATCGAACCCAGGCACTGCTGCTGCACCACCATGCTGCCTTTGCGTGACGTCCTCCATTTCAATGCTTTCCGTCACTCATTCTGCTCTATTTTATGGGCCGTTTCTGGCGAATGGAGCATAAATGTATCATTTAAAAGAAACAAAATGCTGGAGTAACTGAATGAGTCAGGAAGCATCTCTGGAGGATGTGGAAAGGCAACATTTCGGGTTGGGACCCTTCTGCAGATTGTAGTGGGGGGAAGAGAAAGCTGGAGAAGAGGTGGGGCAGGACAAAGTCTGGCAAGTGATGGGTGGATACAGGTGAGGGTGGGTGGTGTGGGTGGGGGGGTGTTGGGTAGGTGGGTAGACTAACGCTGGTGGTGAAAGAGAGACAAAAAGGATGTAAGATGAGGAGTGAATTGTGAAGCACGTGAGTGTGGAGGGGGAGAAGACAAGTTATGACAAGTTACGAAGAAGTTATGATCTTTTCATTGTTAGCAAATGACCATTATATGTTTAGAAAGGAACTGCAGATGCTGGTTTACAGCGAAGATAGACACAAAATGCTGGAGTTTTAGGTCGAGATCCATTGGGTCGAGAGGGACACAAAATTTTTGACCCGAAACGTCACCTATTCCTTCTCTCCAAAGATGCTGCCTGTCCCGCTGAGTTCCTCCAGCATTTTGTGACCATTATATAGCAATGTTACAAAATTTTGAGATTTAAAAAATCAAGTCTGCAATTTATCCCATCAGATAAAGCATAAAAAGAAGTTTAATTTGACACCTAATTTACTTTCATATCTTCAGTATTAAGAAAGTTATGGCCATTTTCATGCTCGGAAATTAGCATCTTGCTCCCCATTGCCTTTCAATTGACTTAACTCAAAAGCTGTGATCTGGAAAAGTTAAAAGCCCATAACTTTCTTAAAAATTAAGAGAACTCAATGAAATTTTCAGTTATTATAGATTGAAGCATTCTGAAACAAATATGAAACAATCTTACTTGGATGACCTGAAATTAAAGCATATAATTAGTTAGTTATCTAATTGTAGCTAATTACAAAATTCAATGAGTAGATCTAAACATCTATCCATTTCTTAAGAAAAGATAAACTTTTTTTTAATTGCCTAAGTGTCCAAATAACATTCGCACAATAATCCACAATATAACATAATTTTAAAATCTCATTTTCATGGATTTCTGGGCCAAATGGAAGGAATTTAGTGTTTGATTCCTGTAAATTAATGGCCATTTAAATCAACTAGCGAGTGGGTTTTAGTGGAATGCGGTGGATTAGAACGTTGCGGTTAGCGGTGAAGTCGGGGGGAAAAATACTGTTTGTTCATAGATTTTTTGGGACCCCATTTCGCAACATAAAAATATTATTAAAGCCTCCCGAAAAACCAACTTTTAATATAAAAATAAACTATTTACCTTTTCTTCTCCCCTACGCAAACTCCTTCCGGTTGTCTGCGGTCACGGCTTTTGAAGGTGATTTTTAAATTACTCTAGTTAATAAATAATCTAGAGTAATTTAAAAATACCTTCATTGATGAAATGTCGGAGCGATTTTTCTTCCGCAACCAAATCGCCCGACATTCATCGATTTGTCCTGCCTGTTGAAAAACGGCACTTTAAGCCCGCCCCCCTCTGAAAGGCGCCA
This sequence comes from Raja brachyura, assembly GCA_963514005.1. Next base: position 32,246,169 of record OY740808.1, read on the forward strand.
AAGTCGCGCACACGGGGAGCGGCAGAACTGCAGCGCTGCTCAAGGTAAGTTTTGCAACATACCTACATTATATGTTTGTTCATTCAAGATAGATCTACAATGCAAGTTGCACACTGGGTTTTATCTTAAAGCACTTGTCTTTATATAAATTAATCTAATCACAATTTTCATAGTTTCGTGCATCAATCTTTGACTCAAAACATCAAGCAGAGAACTGGATGCCAGATTTGCCCGCTGCCTCATGAAGTCAATAGACAATAGACAATGGACAATAGACAATAGGTGCAGGAGTAGGCCATTTGGCCCTTCGAGCCAGCACCGCTATTCAATGTGATCATGGCTGATCATCTCCATCAGTACCTCGTTCCTGCCTTCTCCCCATATCCCCTGATTCCACTATTTTTAAGAGCCCTATCTAGTTATCTCTTGAAAGCATCCAGAGAACCTGCCCCCACCACCCTCTGAGGCAGAGAATTCCACAGACTCACCACTCTCCGTGAGAAAAAGTGTTTCCTCGTCTCCGTTCTAAATGGCTTACTCTTTATTCTTAAACTGTGGCTCTTGGTTCTGGACTCTCCCAACATCGGGAACATGTTTCCTGCCTCTAGCATGTCCAAACCCTTAACAATCTTATATGTTTCAATGAGATCCCCTCTCATCCTTCTAAACTCCAGATTGTACAAGCCCAGCTGCTCCATTCTCTCAGCATATGACAATCCCGCCACCCCGGGATTTAACCTTGTAAAGCTAAGCTGCACTCCTTCAATAGCAAGAATGTCCATCCTCAAAATTCGGGGACCAAAACTGCACCCAATACTCCAGGTGTGGTTTCACTAGGGCTCTGTGCAACTGCAGAAGGACCTCTTTGCTCCTATATTCGATTCCTCTTGTTATAAAGGCCAACATGCCATTCGCTTTCTTCTCTGCCTGCTGTATCTGCATGCTTACTTTCATAGACTGATGTACAAGGACCCCCAGATCCCGTTGCACTTCCCCTTTTCCCAACTTGACACCATTCAGATAGTAATCTGCCTTCCTGTTTTTGCTACCAAAGTGGATAACCTCACATTTATCCGCATTAAACTTCATCTGCCATGCATCTGCCCACTCCCCCAACCTGTCCAAGTCACCCTGCATTCTCTTAGCATCCTCCTCACAGTTCACACTGCCACCCAGCTTTGTGTCATCTGCAAATTTGCTAATGTTACTTTGAATCCTTTAATTCAAATCATTGATGTATATTGTAAATAGCTGCGGTCCCATCACCGAGCCTTGCGGTACCCCACTAGTCACTGCCTGCCATTCTAAAAGGGACCCGTTAATCCCTACTCTCTGTGTCAGTCATCTAAGAGCAGTAATTATCCCTTGTGGCCTTAGACTTCTGATGTGCCAACTTGGCATCGACAATAATAACCGTATTCCATCTGGGTCATGTGGATGAATGTGACTCCAAGTCCAATCCAGGTCCAAGTGTTTAATCCAGACTGACGGTTTACTGCACCACTGAGGCACTGCGGAATTGGTGGATAATAAACCAGTGCCCGCTGATTCTACCTAACATGGTTCAATGTTAGAAAAAATGTATTTGGAGAAAAACCGGTAGAAAAACAAGGCCAGCATCCTCATCAACCGTCCTTCATCAATAATCAGTCTCATAACCAGACTGGCCGGTGAACAAGTCCTTGTGTTTCTGCGAGACTTTGCTATGGGTTGCTACGTATGAGTACATGCTGCAGGAATGTAATTCATTACTCCGGAGTGCTTCAATGTTTGTCCCTTCCGTGCAATTTAAAGAAGCTCTGCTCTGTTTTTGCCCCCTTATAACTTGCTCCAACAAGCTTTAAATCAATAGACAATAGACAATAGACAATAGGTGCAGGAGTAGGCTACCTACTCCCGTACAGACACTGGTGTGATTCTCTCGATCGGCAGCAGATCATTGCAATTCCCCTCCCCCACTCTCCCCCCTCCCACCCTTAAGGGTCTGTCCCACCAGCATCCGACTCCATGCGATGAGCACGATCAAACCGGCAGCGGGGGCCGCGCGGAGGTCGGGTGAGTGGCGCAACGCGGCGCAAAGTGAGGCGAACTTGGAGCGAAGTCTAAAGGTAAGTTTGCCAGGACAGAGAGGGACACACAGAGAGGGGCACAGAGCCACACACAGAGAGGGTCACGGAGGCATGACGTCGAGGCGGTGTGTAATGCGTCGAGGCGACTGCGAGCTGACAAGCCGTTGCCGCGCGGAATTTTTTAACATAGTCAGTTTTTCGGAGCCCCGCGCAATGTCGTGACGAACTCCGCACAATTCCGCACCCATAGTCAGGATTGAACCCGGGTCTCAGGCGCCGGTAGGCAGCAGATTTCCCGCTGCCCCACAGTGCCACCCACTCTAATCTCTAATTATTTAACTTGAATTGTAAAACTCCCTTTTTCACCCAAGTAGCTGGAAAAAACTACATTCAATCTTGTACTTGCAACATATTTAAACCAATATTTTCATTGGAATTGGTTACAAAGTGCCTAGACAAATTATCCTATCCCATTCAGAAAGAGTAGTTTAGACTCCTGCTGAAAGGGTGCTATGAAGCAATGAGTACGTTTTCAACGGCAGTCCTGATCTTACCTGTGATGATGCTGAAACTGCAGCCAAATCTGTTTTAGATTTGCCCACTCGGCTCCTCAACGTTTATCATTTACTACAGACCAGCGGCCAGATAGTGGACAAAGATGACCATGTGGAACAACATCTGACCGTGCTGGCGTGTGGGGATCCCAAAGTCAACAAATGCCCCACCACCAAGTTTGTAAAAAGAAAGATCAAAAGTCGTAATAGCCCTGTCCCACGGTGCGAGTTCATTCCACGAGCTCTCCCGAGTTTAAAAAAATCAAACTTGTGGCAAGCACGGAGAATGAACGTAGCGGGTACGTCGGAGCTCGGGGACGTCTCTTAGCGTAAGCGGCAGGTACTCTGGATGACTCGCTAACGGCAGGTAAGCACGGGAAGACTCGTGAAGATTTTTCAACACGATGAAAAATGTCCACGAGAGCCCCGAGTACCGACGAGTGGCCATTACAGTAAATCTCTGAGTTCAAATCAGAGCAAACTCGGGAGAACTCTTGGAATGAACTCATACCATGGGACAGGGCTGTTTCTGTTTCTCTGCCGCCAACTTGTGTTTAGCTGCCTGTACATGCATGGAGATTAAATATTTTTTCTCATGATTCACTGCTTTCTCACATGTGTTGCAAAACAGCACACAGTTGTCTGTAGAGAATATATCACTCCCGTACACTCTCGCCAAATCGTTTTTTACAAGGCGTTGACTTGACTTTAGGCATTTTGACGCTTGCAGGGGTAGATCCTACAGGAGCGGGGATGTAGACCTCTACAAGCCAAGAAGAGGAATCAGAGCTGCCAAGGAAAGGTACTCTGAGAAGTTGAGGAGCAAATTCTCAGCAAATGACTCAGCAAAGGGCTTGCAAAAAATCACAAGCTACAAGAGGAAAACCCCCCGCTCCTTGAACAATCGTCAGCTGACCAACGACCTGAACGAGTTCTACTGCAGTTTCGATAAACAGCCACCTACTCCCCAATCACCTACTTAAAGCATGACTCCAGTTTGCAAAGACTGGACCCTTTCCCTAGGTATGTTACAAAACTTACCTTGAGCAGCGCTGCAGTTCTGCCGCTCCCTGTGTGTGTGTTTTGGCGCCTTTCAGAGGGAGGCGGGCTTAAAGTGCCGTTTTTCTTCAGACTGGGAAATTCGATCCATGTCGGGCGATTTTGTTGTGGAAGAAAAATCGCTCCGACATTTCATTCATGAAGGTATTTTTAAATTACGCTAGATTATTTATTAACTAGAGTAATTTAAAAATCACCTTCAAAAGCCGTGAGCGCTGACAACAGGAAGGATTTTGCGTAGGGGAGAAAAAAAGGTACACAGTTTATTTTTATATTAAAAGTTGGTTTTTATGGAGGCTTTAATCACATTTTCATGTTGCGAAATGGGGTCCAAAAAAAATGTATGAACCAACAGTATTTTTCCTCCCGACTTCACCACAAACCGCAACGTTCCAATCCACCGCATTCCACTAAAACCCACTCGCTAGTTGATTTAAATGGTCATTAATTTACAGGCATTAAACACTAAATTCCTTCCATTTGGCCCAGAAATTCATGAAAATGAGATTTAAAAATGTTGTTATATTGTGGATTATTGTGTGACTGTTATTTGGACACTTAGACAATTTTAAAAAAGTTTATCTTTTCTTAAGAAATGGATAGATGTTTAGATCTACTCATTGAATTTTGTAATTAGCTACAATTAGATAACTAACTAATTATATGCTTTAATTTCAGGTCATCCAAGTAAGATTGTTTAATATTTGTTTCAGAATGCTTCAATCTATAATAACAGAAAATTTCATTGTGTTCTCTTATTTTTTAAGAAAGTTATGGGCTTTTAACGGTTCTAGATCACAGCTTTTGAGTCAAGTCAATTGAAAGGCAATGGGGAACAAGATGCTAATTTCCGAGTATGCAAATGGTCATAACTTTCTTAATACTGAAGATATAAAAGTGAATTCAGTGTCAAATTAAACTTATTTTTATGCTTTATCTGATGGGATAAATTACAGACTTGATTTTTAAAATCTCAAAATTTTGTAACATTGCTACTTTCCCACGCACCATCTCCAATCACCACTTAGCACCCACTTACAGCCGGGTTTTGCCCCGGTGGTGTAAATTTTCTTGTAAGTTACGTTAAAACGTCAATCGTGGCACTCAATCGTGAAAAGGGCATTATCTTCCTGAAATCAACAAAAAATTAATGAAAAGGCACATGGCATTTATGGCAAAATCCTGGTTTTAATAATAACTGCTCAATAATTAGATGATCATTGCATGAAAGCAACCAGTGAATGCTCCAGTTATTCTTTTTAAGTTAATCACCTATATACAGAGAGATTGGAAGGCTTGGAATGACTTGGGAAAGCAACACTCCCTTCCTTCACGCAGACCTCTCTCCACAGTTACTGCTGTGATATTATCCAGAAGAAAACGAGGCCATTTTATTTAAAAAATCCAAAATCAAATTCACCAACAAATCCCAGGTCACCATCTCATGTTCTTAAAATCCCTTAAACTCTAAGCAAAGATCTGAGCAGCACCTGGCAGAAGTGGGTGATCATTTGAGCACAAAATGGATGTTTAATTAAGACTGAAAGGTCAGTTTGGCTCAGTGTAAGGTCCAAATTAATCCTTGTGATTATCTGTGGGTGGCATGGTGATGCTGTTGTAGAGTTATTGCCTCACAAAGCCAGGGTTTGATCCTGTCTACAGGTGTTGTATGTATGGGGTTTGTACGTTCTCCCCGTGACCTGCGTGGGCTTTCTCCGAGATCTTCAGTTTCCTCCCACACTCCAAACATTATACAGGTTAGCAGGTTAATTGGCTTCATGATCATTGTAAATCGTTCCGAGTGTGTAGAACACACAAGGAACCCAGGGTCCGAGTGCAGGGACGGCTGGTCGGTGTGGACACGCTGGGCCGAAGGGCCTGTTTCCGTGCTGTATCTCTAAACTAAACTAAACTAAACCAAATATCAAGACATCCGCACTTTGGTTGATTGATTGGTTGAAAGATACAGGATGGAAACCAGCCCATTGGCCCACCGAGACCACGCCAATCACCATTGACCCGTTCACACTAGTTCCATGTTATCAGTCTGCAGAAGGGTCTCGACCCCAAAACGTCGCCCATTCCTTCCCTCCAGAGATGCTGCCTGCCCCGCTGAGTTACTCCAGCATTTTGTGTCTACCTAGTTCTATGTTACCCCGTTTACACGTCCACTTGCTACACACTAGGGGCAATTTACAGAGGGCCAATGAACCTACAAAGCAGTACGTCTTTACGATGTGGGAGGAACCCAGAGAAAACCCATGCTGTTACAGGGAGATCATGCAAACTCCACACAGACAGCACACAGGTCAGGATCAAACTCGGGTAGTGAGTACCAGGTGCATCACTGTGCCGCCCTTGATCTGGTAGAGCTTCCTCTCCCTTGATGAAAGGGTGTAGAAATGCACTTGCTAGCTTTCTATTCTGATAATTTATATCCAGAGGGTTTGTCCAGTGTTGTTCCATGATTAGCCGTGTTTCTGCCCCTTTGCTCTGCGAGATAAAAGCCTTGCAGAGTTCAAGGCACCTATGTTTGACCTCACTGTTCACTTTATTTGGAACGGTGAAAGCTGCAAATATTTAGTTTAGTTTAGTTTCGCGATACGGCGCGGATACAGGCCCTTCGGCCCACCGAGTCCGCACCGACCAGCCATTCCCACACCTGAACACTACCCTACACACACTCGGGACAATTTTACATTTATACCAAGCCAATTAACCTACAAACATGTGCGTCTTTGGTGTGTGGGAGGAAACCGAAGTTCTCGTAGAAAACCCACGCAGGTCACGAGGGGAATGTACAAACTCCGTATAGACAGCACCCGTAGTCAGGATCGAACCCGGGTCTCTGGCGCTGTAACTGCACTACCACTGTGCCACCCTAATGTGGATCGCTGAACCATGATGCAACCTGAGGGATAAGGATGTGGAAGTCACCTCCCCTGCATGAGGGTATTTGTGCCTGTTCTCACGGAGCCCCATCCGACTCATGAACCGATGGTCAGCCATGGGAAGGAGGGGTGGAGGTGTGGGCAGTAAGCGAAGGTCCGAAGGTCGGACAGCTGGCCGGGTGGCCGAATGATGGGGCCACGGGCGAGGCGCTGCTGCTGCTGCACTCCATGGGCTGCACTACGCTGGCACGAGTGAGGCGGAGCCGGACGCGGCACTCTGACCCGACAGTCTCCTCCACCCGAGGAGCAGCGGTCAAATATGGGACAAGGGCGATTCCGTACGGGACAAACCAATTTAGCCCAAGATACGAGATGTCCCGGCTAATACGGGACAGTTGGCAACCCTAGACTACACTGGATTCTGTCCCTACTGCATCAAGAATAGCAGCCAAGGCCTCCAGTCAGCTGGGGAATATTTTCCACCGCCTCACCCTCCTCTCCTAGTGCAAGGCCCGGGCACCGTGCCTGACGGAGAGGTCAGGGTGGAGACAGCAATTAGCAAAGGATGGAAGGCGGTCAAGAATGGGGCAGAGCACACAGCATGGATCAGACTGCATGGGCAGGGATTGGGGTGGCAGCCATATGGACAGAGAGGGGCGCAGAATCTGAATACCTGTAGAAGGGGAAGGTAGGGAGGTATTCCCTGTCCAGGGATGGATATCAGGAGGTCTCAGGCATCAGCAGACAGAGGGCAGGATTGACACGGAGAAGGGCTGGTTAGGTCTAAGGCTCATGATTCTCACCGACAGGCTGTGGAATCATGGCCATGTTGTCCAATTTGCCTGCAATGCCACAATAGCGGCACGGTGGTGCAGCGGTAGAGTTGCTACCTTACAGCGCCAGAGACCCGGGTTCGGTCCTGACTACAGATGCTCTCTGTATGGAGTTTGTACGTTCTCTCTGCGACCCGTGTGGGTTTTCTCTGGGTGTTCCGGTTTGCCCCCACACTGCAAAGACCCACAGATTTGTAAGTTAATTGGCTTCTGTAAAAGTTGTAAAATTATCCCTAGTGTCTAGGATAGTGTTGGTATACGGGGTGATCACTGGTTGGTGTGGACTCGATGGGCCGAAAGGCCTGTTTCCATGTTCTATCGATAAACTAAACTAAATTGACAAACGTTATCCTGCACCAAGCGCCTGACTTGGAAATCACATCCGGGGCAGAAGGATGACCCCGGACAGGAAGTGCGCAGTGTATTTTCCCGAGTGGTGTGATCTGATCTGGAATTGGCAGCAAACTCCGTTCTTGGCATTAAATTGATTTTCCATCAATCTGAAAACGTGGCAAGCAATCGAATTTACAGGTGTTTCTTAACTTTTACCAATCAACCGATTGAACACATCAAATCTTGGAATGTTTTGCTTTCCAATCCCATTTTTATTTTGGAAAAGTCTATTGCTGTTATTTTATTATAGAGAGCAAGAAAGAGCCAGGAACAAAGGAGGATCTGGAGTGGGGTACTTCGTAATCTTGTCAGAGCTCTTTATGTGGTGACTTTTTGCATACCTTGGGTATACAGACCAAGAATTTCACTGTGACTCATTCATTCATTCATTCATTCATTCATTCATTCATCCATTCATTCATTAATTAATTCATTACCCAAAGATAGACACAAAATGCTGGAGTAACTCAGTGGGACGGACAGCATCTTTATAGATAAGGAATGGGTGAAGGAAGGTTCTCTCCCCAAAACGTCACCCATTCTGTCTCCAGAGATGCAGCAAGTCATCAATGACATCCATGAAAAAGTCGCAAGTACGACCAGATTATTCGCTGATGATTGTTTGCTGTACCGTCCAATTAAGTCAGCTGATGATGAAGATGCTCTCCAAAAGGATCTCGATACTATGGTCGAGTGGTCACAACAATGGGCATGCAGTTCAACCCTTCCAAATGTGAAACCACACGTGTCACCAGAAAGAGGAATCCAGGCATCACAACTTACAACATACTTGGTGTCACCCTTGAAGAATCCAAACAACCCAAGTATCTTGGCATCAAATTGCAGAATGATCTACGTTGGAATGGTCAGACTCATCATGTAACAGTGAAACAGGTGTCCTAAACTTCCTGAGATGCAACTTCCATCATTGTTCAGCTTCTGTCAAGGAGAAGCTGTATTTCACCCTCATTAGACCTCATCTGGACTACGCAGTTGCAGCTTGGGACCCATACACAGTTAAAAACATTTCATCCATCGAACGTGTCCAAAGACAGGCCGCTCGATTTGTTACTAACACCTACGAGAGAGAAGCGAGTGTCACCAAACTTCTGAATTCTCTGGGCGGGGTGGAACCCTCTCCAAGACAGACGTGAAGCTCACCATTTGCCCTGTTTTTACAAAATGTTAAATGGTCAGCTAGACATAGATCACAAGACCTACACCAACCCCAAACCAATTAGGAGCAGATGAGGGCATTCGGTCCAATTTGTGGTCCCAGCCACAAAGACAGATGTGTACAGCAATTCGTTCTTTCCACGCACTATTAAAACATGGAATAATCTCCACCAAGCCACGGTTGCCCAGCCAGATGCAACTAAATTTAAAGTGGCACTTTCTTCCCAATAACCCTCTCTGGCTAAACCCTTCCCTTCACCACCTCCAGTTTAAATTCCAGTTGGAATATTTTGGAGGACCAAATAACCAAGAACCAAGAAGAACCAAGTCACGCTGAGTTACTCCAGCAATTGTGTCTATCTTTGGTGTAAACCAGCATCTGCAGTACCTTCCTACACAAGAAAGTCTTCCACATTCCCCTTGCTCCCGGTCCCACCTCATACACCTCCTGACCTGCTTGTTGCTCTCCAGGCTCTCATAGTCATGTTTCCGATTTCAATCCATCGAAAATGATTTAAAAAGTCGGGAATCGGCAACTTTTGCATTGCCTGAAATAAAGGGCAAAATGTAAAAAAAACAACGCTCTTTCAAGAAAAGATCTTCGGGAGAAACTTCTGTTCCTTAGGGCTGGTGTCTGCAACTAATCACTCTGTGCCCAGCCTCTCCTTTTAATGCAACAAGCCCACTTAAGGGCGCACGGTGGCGCAGCAGTAGAGTTGTTGCTTTCAAACGCTTAAAGTGTCAGAGACCCAGGTTCAGTCCTGGCCACGGGTTCTGGTCTGTACGGAGGTTGTATGTTCTCCCCGTGACCTGCGTGGGTTTTCTCCAAGTACTTCACTTTCCTCCCATGCTCCAAAGACGTACAGGTTTGTAATTGGCTTGGTATAAATGTTTTTTTTAATCGACCCTAGTGTAGGATAATGGTAGTGTGCGGGGATCTCTGATCGTTGCGGAAGGGCTTGTTTCCGCATTGTATCTCTAAACTAAACTGAACTAAATACTGCTTTGACCAATGACCGGTCCCGTGATCACATTGCCTTATCCCCTCCACATTCGTCAGGGAGTTGAGTTATCAATATTTTTTTTATTTTCCATTGCTGGCAAAATGCGGGAGGGAAGGGGACGGATGAACCGGGTTTGGTGTCGTCCCAACGGGAGAGTGTGTGTTCTGTTGCTCTCATGAAGCAATGCCTGAGATGAGGTGCAAGAACCCTGTCTGAAGAAGGGTCTCACCCCAAAACTTCACCCATTCCTTCTCTCCAGAGACGCTGCCTGTCCCTCTGAGATTCTCCAGCATTTTGTGTCTATCTTTGGGGAATGAATGAATGAATACTTACATGTGACAAGTCACAGAGAAACACTTTGCTTGCATACTCAATGCCTGCCCAAGTGCTGCTAGAAGCTATGGATTTAATTCTCCTTTCTATTATCGTGAACTCTGGACTAAATCTAAAACAATGCTGGTTTCCAGTTCTCCTTCGAAGGAAACAAATATTCCAGTCGAGAAGATTTTATTTTCTAGTATTTATGTATTACAAAAGTCACAATCTTAAGATAATTGCCAGGGGAAAAAAGCACACAAAAACCCTCATCTTCCACCTGCTACGAGTCATTGTGATATGCAATGTATGCCTGAACGATTGGTGGAGGGAGGTTCATTTAGAACTGCCAAAAATAAAGTGGTTATATATTGGAACTGGGCAAATTCACAGAGACATAGGGAACTGCAGATGCCGGAACCTTGAGTGAAACACAAAGTGCTGGAGTAACTCAATGAGTCAGGCAGCATCTGTGGAGGGAATGGACAGGCGATGTCTTGTGTTTCAGACTTGATGAGCTTCAGTAAAAGGGCAGGGAATGGAGGGGGTAAGCATGCAGAGATTAGTTTAACCTGGCACCTTGTTAGGCATGGACATTGTGGGCCGAAGGGTCTCTTCCTCTGCTTTACTGTTTTAATGTTCTATGAGTAGCACTTTTTGACAAACGGTACCAAGCATCCAGCATACACATAATTAGCTGAATGGTCTACTTGTCTGCTGCACCATTCTGTGATTCCAAGGCTGGCTTCCTTCCTATTTAATCCATAGTTCTTAGAACATAGAACAGTTACTCCAGCACTTTGTGTACCTGCCGAGCAATTTGTGTGCCTTCTGTGTTACTCTTGTGTTACTCTTGACGCTAGACACAAAATGCTGGAGTAACTCAACGGGACAGGCAGCATCTCTGGAGAGAAGGAATAGTCGAGACCCTTCTTCAGACTGAAGAGGTGAATGCTCTTGAAACTCTTAAATGCTGCCTAGTAAAACATGTACTATATACATATACAACCAGATCTCGCTTACCTACAAGCAATCCTTTAGAAAATTATAATGTTATTTGCAAAACACAAAATGCTGGAGGAACTCAGCGTGCCAGGCAACATCCGTGGAGGGTGTTGTCTGTGGAATTCTCTGCCTCAGAGGGCGGTGGAGGAAGGTTCTCTGGATGCTTTCAAGAGAGAGCAAGATAGGACTTAAAAATAGCGGAGTCAGGGGATATGGGGAGAAGGCAGGAACGGGGTACTGATTGGGGATGATCAGCCGTGATCACAATGAATGGCGGTGCTGGCTCGAAGGGCCAAATGGCCTACTCCTGCACCTATTGTCTATTGAGGGAATGGACAGGCTGCGGTTTGAATCGGGACTCTTCTCAGATTCAGATGGGGGGGAGTTCAGATTGAGAGACTGTGCTGGCCCTCCTCAATTATCAGCGTGAGGCCAAGGCAGATCAGGGGTCTGTGGGGAGATGGGTGAGGGGAGCTGGTGGTGGCTCGGGGTCAAATGCCTGTTGGCTGTTCATACTCTGGACGCTGTTCTCTTAGTGGGAAGCCTCAATGGTGGAGAGTCAACACAGCCCTCTGATAAAACGGAGCAGGTCGGCTTGAGCAGGCAGCAAGGAGCTCGAACTGTGGATCGAAAGCCACGCTGGGTATAATCTATCAACGTCTCAGTATTATAAAACAACCACTGTACTCAACATGTCCTTCCACCTCTAATACCTCCGGGCTTTTTAAACTCCAAGCTTAATCCTGATTGCCTCACTTTTCCCTTTCACTTAACGGAACCTGTACACTCCAGTCATAGCTCGTCAACTAAGTTTTACAAAATTGAAACGAAATTAAACCCAACCAAATTTGGCCCTGCTTTATATCATGGCAAAAACGAGGCTTTAATCAAAGTGTAAAACACATGCTTATCTGCATTATTTACATTAGTTTATTGGAGCAGAATTAGGCCATTTGGCCCATCAAATCTACGCCACCATTCAATCATGGCTGATCTATCTCTCCCTCCCAACCCCATTCTCCTGCCTTCTCCCACACCCATACCAATCAAGAAACTCAATAACCACTACAGCCGTCCGTGGCAATTAATCCCACTGATTCACCACCCTCCGACTGTAGCAATTCCTCCTCATCTCCTTTCTAAAGGTAGGTCCTTTAATTCGGAAGCTATGGCCTTTTGTCCCACGCTCACCCTCGAGTGGAAGAATGCTGACATTGCATAAGTGTAGTCCACTGAGCAATATTCAAAGGCTGAAACAATCTGCAGTACTCAAGGAGGGCAGTGTCCGAGCTCCCAGTCACATTGTTCCTTTGCAACCACTTAAAGAAATTGCAAAAATTAGCTCATCTAAAATAAATAAATTGATTGAAAATTAAATTGGATCTTGGGGACCTGCTGTTGAAGATCTGCTAATTATGTTATTGGACTGAGGCAGTTAATGAAGAGATGAACTTCAACCCATAGTGAATCAAATGTAATCCAACTAGATTCTGTTGAACTCAATGCTCCTAAGCATCTGCAGAGTAATATGCACAAAGATTTGAATGTCAACAACTGGGGCTGAATTCTGTTGATGTATTTATAATTTGCAATCCCAGTGTTTTTGGAAACCAGGCAGACTGAAAAGGGATTAAAATATAGCAAACAATAATTGTATTAATTTTGTCCAATCCATGCACTAACTACGTTACCACACAATTTATAAACCCATTTGACTCTTTGTACTATGTACTGTGTGCTTTGTATAGGAGAGAGCTGCAGTTGCTGGTTTAAACCGAAGATACTGTAGACACAAAAAACTGAGGTAACTCAATGGGTCAGACAGCATCTCTGGAGAGAAGGAATAGGTGATGTTTGGGGTCTCGAGGGAGTGGTGGGAGTTTGCAATCTTCATGTGGTCTGCCCTGTTTCGACGAATGCAATCAACCCGGCGTGCACAATCAAATAGAACAAGTTGTCCTGCAACTTTAGGCTGTGCACGCCATACACAAGAACAAGACGACGAAGTCAATTCCTTTTCTCCAGAGATGCTGTCTGCCTCGTTGAGTTACTCAAGCTTTTTGTGATTCTTTGTACTACATCCACTTTCTCCCAAAATCCCTTTCCCTTGATTTTTGTTCAGGATGCACTGAAACTTTACTTGCAAATGGCAGCAAGCTCTAACGTGAATGGCGTGAGGTGTGGATACTTTCTTTGAAAGATAATCCCCGATGTGTGTTCTCTGAACACTTCACCTTCACAAGCCGAAGGGACACTTTTTCCGGACATTTTAACTTGGCATGTATTGGTGTACGTGGGGGGGCTTTATTGAAATGTACAGATTAGTGAACGGCTTGGATGGAGTGGATGTGGAGAGGATGTTTCCACTAGTGGGAGAGTCCAGGACTAGAGGTCATAGCCCATCGAGCTGTTGGGAGGTGTGCTCCTAATGGATAAACCATCTTATGGTAAAACACTAAATTGGATTCCATTTACCTTTGAGAAAGAATGCAAAGTTTAATTTCGGAGTCACGTGAGTGATTCCGTGAAGAAGCCGCCAACCCGCATGCGCGTCAACACGTCGCCGCATGGCGCAACGCTGATTGGCAGATGCGCTGCTCCTGCCAGCGGTAAGTTTAAACCTGAATGTAAGTTTTTAAACTTTTCAGGTTAGGGTTCCATGGCAGGAATCTCTTCTTACAGAGTTTCCTGCTGGATTTCAGGGTGAAGTCGAGAAGGGCCGAGGAGACACCTTTATGGACCGCGTCCCAGTCACGGACCGTGGGGAATCCCGGTCACGATCTCAGAGAATCCCAGCCACGGACCGCGGAGAACCCGCTACGGAGACCGCAGGAGTGCGGGGAGTGGCGGCGGTCAAATTCGCCTTCAGAGTTGCTGGCGGTGGACCAGCGGCTTCAGACTGGTGCCGGCAGCATCTTGGCAAACCCGCTTGGAGGGTAGCCACGGAGAAAGTCCAAACGAGTCGGGCCAGGAGGATTCCTATGGAGAGGATCCCCTCCTTCAATGGGTAATGTTCTTCGGATGTCTAACCCACATGGAGCACCCAATGGAGAGGTGCTTCACAATGGTATGCTCCAAGGAGGGAGTTATATCACCGCGGGGCTCTGCGGGGCCCACGGCAACAGCACCTGTGTACAGGGCTGCACACTGTCTCCCTCTCCGAGCAGGGGAGCAGTCGGGGTCAGTGTGTAACTGACTCCAAACTCGGACGTATGTCCGTGGCACATACTAGAGTTCCTGAAAGGGCCGGCAGTGAACAGCGCTATCAGGGGTGGCGTTGGAGGGGCATGGTACCCAGGAAACCAGCCGCCGTATCTGCTATTCAGGTAAAACCTATTCAACAGGTGAGACCTGCATGAGGGAGCTAAAGCTATCGAACTACAAGTACAGCCTCATCGTTTCGCCGACAATAGACCCCACACCTCCATCAGCAGCAAGTGGTTCACTGAAGCTGGTGGCAGCCAGCAAGCTGGGCAGAGATCTTGCAGCGTACAATTCCACTGTTGCACATTATCAGTTACAACTGTGACTATGTATCCATATGACTTCATTAGCTCCAATGTGAACATCAGTGTTTGGTAAAAGTGTTTTAGAGTTGGCATCAGTTGTAATTTGTAATCCTGGTGAAACCAGACCTTGCAATTGCATTTGCAAGTCTTTGTGGCAAGTCGTACAAGCGTGCGATGTACTGAAACATGAAGTCACTTCTTCAGGTGGCCTCTGCACTCGGAGCATTGATGACGTTCTGTTGATGATCACTCATTGCCTTGGAGCTCTGGTCAATACCCACTCCCGATCCAACGCCACTAGAGCAGACAGCCCTGTCCATGTTGCAAGATGGGAAGGTGCCAAAAGTGATTACACTTTCAAAGCAATCCACCGGTTATAAAGAACTTCGGAAAGTTTTAAGAGTGTGAAATAAGCAGGAAGAAATACGTGCTCAGGAAGGTTGCAGCACATATACATTCATCAAGAGAAAGCACTTGATTTCATCAATTATGATTTCATAATTAGCTTCATATTGTGAATGTTAGATACCAATGGGACAACTCGTAAAGATTCATTGAGGTTGTGATCTTATATAATATTGGCTTTCAATTACTTTTTATTCAAAATGGACCACATTCCTGTCATAATCTCACCATAGATTTAAAGAGTTTTGTAATTATTACAAATCTTAGGTTATAAGGTCATAAGTGATAAGAGCAGAATCAGGGCATTGGGCCCCATTAAGTCTACTCCACTATTCAATCAAGGCTGATCTATCTCTCTCTCCTAATCCCATTCTCCTGCCTTCTCCCCATAATCCCCGACTTCCTTACCAATTAAGAATCTATCAATCTGCCTTAAAAATACCCAATGTCTTGTCCTCCACAGACTTCTGTGGCAAAGAATTCCACAAATTCACCAACCACTTAATAAAGAAATTCCTCCTCATCTCCTTTTTAAAGGAACACCCTTTTATTCTGAGGCTATGACCTCTAGTCCTAGACCATCCCATAAGTGGAAACATACTCTCCACATCCACTCTATCCAAGCCTTTCACTATTCGGTAACTCCACGAGTACAGGCCCAGTGCGATCAAACGCTTGTCGTATGTTAAGCTACACATTCCTGGGATCAATCTTGTAAGCCTCCGCTAGACCCTCTCCAGAACCAGCACATCCTTCCTCAGATCTGGGTGCTCAAAATTGCTCACAATACTCCAAATGCGGCCTGACCAGCTCCTTATAGAGCCTCAGCATTACATCCCAGTTTTTGCATTCTAGTCTTGAAATAAATGCCTGCATTTATCTTGAGCGTAGTTAACTGATTTTGTTTGTAAGTGTTCAGTTGAACCAAGAAGAAACCTGCTTTGATTTAATGTGCTGCACAAGCCACATGTTCCACAGTTTCCATGAGTCATTTATTTCTTGTTGGAAACTAGCAAGTTAGTGCACTGACAGCCAATGATGAAGAAGGGATGAAAGAGAAATAACCAGTAAGTTTCCAGGGGTTTAAAACAAAATGTACTGATTGAAATCATAGAGTCATAGAGTGGAAACAGGCCCTTCGGCCCAACTTGCCAACACCGGCCAACATGTCCCAACTACACTAGTCCCACCTGGGACAAGAAAGGACTAGTCCCACCTGGGACCAGGACAAGGAGGCTCTGCAGAGAATAGTGCGTTCAGCCGAACGCACTTTGGGAATTACACTCGCCCCTCTGCAGGAACTATACATCAGAAGGTGCAACTCCAGAGCCAATAAGATAATGGGAGACCCCTTCCACCACAGCAACAGACTGTTCCAGCTGCTACGGTCAGGCAAACGCCTCCGCTGTCATGCTGTGAAAACAGAGAGGATGAGACAGAGTTTCTTCCCAGAGGCCATTAGGGCTGTAAACTCCTATCTCACCAGGGACTAACTTACTGCACCAAACTACTGCTGTGTTGTGTCTTTTTTTAATTGCTGGTTTTTTTTCTCACCAATATGTAATTACTGATTCTGTTCTATTTTGATTTGTAGTTTTTTGCACTTTCCGCAGGCATTGCCACTTTACATTTCACTGCACATCTCGTATGTGTATGTGGCAAATAAACTTGACTTGACTTGCCTGCGTTGGGTCCACATCCCTCCAAACCTGCCCTGTCCAAACCAAATGAATCTGTGGACCGCTGCTTCCCGCATCTGTGTTTCCTTTCATTCCCATGTTTCATTTTATGTTTTGTTCTTAGTGGGTTCTCCATGCACTTTGCTGATTGCAAAGAAATCTTTGGTATGAAACACGGAACAAAAAGCAGAGAACTGCAGAGTACTTAGTTTGAGAGGGTAATTAAGAAGCACGCGGTGAATAAGCAAAAAGGGAGCATAGACGACCAACTGAGGAATCATTCCAATCTATCCCGGGAAGAGCTGCCAAGATTTTATCCAATTAGTAACACTATTTTACTTCGATAGGATTATCTATTTTTTATTAGGGTTTTGCAGCAAGGAACTTTTTGATAAATTATAAACTATTAAGACGTTCAGATTTTTGATAAAAATTGATGAAAACTGAAGCAAACAAAGGTTCCATCATCAAATTTTAAACATTAATGGCAATTTCTGAGTACAGTTTTTACTTGATTTGGATTGAAATATGTTGTAATCCATACTTTTGTTGGCCTTCTTCCCATTTCAGCTATTAACTTTATCATCTTCACCACCTCTAACCTGAACTCTGGAATTCGCTCTATGGGGCGGCACAGTGGTGCAGCGTAAGAGTTGCTGCCTGACACCGTCTGCAGTGCCGGAGACCCGGGTTCGATCCCGACTATGGGTGATATCTGTATGGGGTTTGTACGTCCTCCCCATGACTGAGTGGGTTTTCTCCAAGATCTTCGGTTTCCTCCCACACGCAAAGACGTACAGGTTTGTAGGTTAATTAGCTTGGCACAGGTATAAGTTGTCCTTAGTGCATGTTGGATAGTGTTAGTGCGCGGAGATTGCTTGTCGGTGCGGACTCGGAGGGCCCTCTAAACTAAACTAAACTAAACTAAATCTTTCTGACTCTTGCCACTGGGCCTTGGGACATTCCTTAGTACATTGCCCCCCCCCCCCCCCCCCCCGTGAGCAACAGAGAAGAATGAAGATCCACACTTACGAGTTTCGTTGATGTGTCACAGTCAGTTGCTTAATAAATGTAACTGTCTTACTCATGGAAAGCAGAGGGTAATGGTGGAGGGTGTATTCTGGCTGGGTGGCTGTGACCTGGGATCCGTCCTGGGACCTCTGTGGTTTCTGATATATATAAATGACTCAGACGTAGATTTAGATGGGTTAGTAAGTTTTTTGGACAAGAAGTTTACTGGAGTTGGAAACAGTGAGGAAGGCCATCAAAGTATACAGCAGGATATAGATAAATACAGAAATTGGCAGAGAAGTGTCAGAGAGAGTTTAGGTCACTTTCGAAGGCCGAATGTAAAGGGAAGGTACATGGTCGATGGCAATATTCTGATGTGCAGATGGATCCAGGTCCATAACTCCCTGAAAGAGACAGCACAGGTAGATAGTAACTATTATTGTTACGTGGACGGAGCACCAAGGCAAATTCATTGTATGTGAATACCTGGCCAATAAACTTACTTACTTACTTAGAATGGTAATGAAGGCGTATGGTGTGCTCACTTTCATTAGTTGGCGGCATTGAGTATGCAAGTCAACAAATCATGTTGCAGCTCTTCAAGACTTTGGTTAGGCTGCATTTACAGTATTGCATGCAGTTCCACTTGCTCCATTACAGGAAGGATGCGGAGGCTTTGGAGAGATTGCAGAAGAGATTTACCAGAATGTTTCCAGGAATAAGGGGTATTACCTACAAGGAAACGTTGAACAAACCTTGGAAGATAGGCACAAAATGCTGGAGTAACTCAGCAGGTCGGACAGCATCTCTGGAGAAAAGGAATAGGTGACGTTTTGGGTCGTGACTCTTCTTCAGACTGAGAGTCAGGGGAGAGACATTTAGACAAGTACGTGGATAGGACAGGTTTGGGGGGTATGGGACAAATACAGGCAGGTGGGGCAAATGTAGATGGGACATGTTGGACAGTGTGGGCAAGTTGGACCGAAGGGCCTGTTTCCACGCAGTAAGACTCTATGACTATGAGAGGTAAACCAGAGGCATGCTTTCTCTAGAATGCTGAAAGTTGAGGGGAGATCTAATAGAAGGGGATAACGTTATGAGAGGCATAGAAAGGAGAACCTTTTTCCCAGGGTGGAAATGTCAAAGACTACAGCGTGTAGCTTTGAGACAAGAGAAGTACAGTTCAAAGGATGTGTACAGGGCAAGTTTTGTTGGTGGGTGCCTGGAAGGCTCTGCCAAGGGTGGTGGTGCAGGTAGTGTTGTTTCGGTGGCTTTTAGCTAGGCGCATGAATATGCAGGGCATAGTGGTAAATGGATCACGTGCAGGCAAAGGAGATGAGTTCATCTTGGCATCGTCTACCGCATGGATGCCGTGGGTTGAAGGGCTTGTTCCTGTGCTGTGTTGTTCTATGCTCTGTGTTCTAATACAACAGCTTTCAAAACATGTCTAATAGCGAGTGTCCTTGGGGCGATAAATATAGCTTAAGGTCATAATTCTGTAAACTGGAACAATTAGAGGAGCCTTGCCTGGTGATTAGTTTGTTTTGGCTCGTGACCAGTGTTGAAGGCTGTGATCGGCAAGGATTTTAAACTTGCAGCAACGGTTATGGAAAGCCGTGTTTTGCAGGATTCAACATCAACCCTGAAATCACCTTTGTGTCTAGTTTAGTTTAGAGGTACAGCGCGGAAACAGGCCCATCGGCCCACCGAGTCCGCACCGGCCAGCAATCCCCGCACATTAACTCTACCCCTACACACACTAGGGACAATTTTGTAAAACATTTATACCAAGCCTGTTAAGCTACAAACCTGGGGTTACACAAAAAGCTGGAGAAACTCAGCGGGTGCAGCAGCATCTAAGGAGCGAAGGAGATAGGCGACGTTTCGGGTCGAGACCCTTCTTCAGACTGGCGACGTTTCGGGTCGAGACCCTTCTTTTATCTCCTCAAGGTATGCCTACTTTGAAGAAGTTCTCCTATCTCCTCAAGCTACAAACCTGCACGTCTTTGGAGTGTGGGAGGAAACCGAAAATCTCGGAGAAAACCCGCGCGGTCACGGGGAGAACGTACAAACTCCGTACAGACAGCACCCGTAGTTGGGATCGAACCAAAGGTCCCCATAGCTGTAAGGCAGCAAAAATCTACACCTACGCTGCCTGAAGTTTGACGTTTGCAGCGGATGATGCAACATGGGGAAATCTTCTTCCCACTGTTGTTTCCCTCGAGGCCTGAGAGCAAAATAAATCTGCACATGTTGAAACTCCAAACCAGAAAACCCTGTCTACGCACAGCAGGACTGCGGGCATCAATCAAGTAAAGAGATGAGATAATCCTATTAGTGTTCCATCTTCAGATGCTGACAGGCCTGCAGCATAGACCCAGCTTCTTCTGAGTACACGAGCAAACAGATAATCGACGAGCAATAAATTATACATGTGCAACTCGTTGAACTGCAGCTGGGAACCAGCAATGCTTTGACCATTAAA
Organism: Raja brachyura; assembly: GCA_963514005.1. The sequence continues at coordinate 32,266,557 of OY740808.1, forward strand.
TACGATGGAATGGCATGGCTCCAGATAAACTAGAAAGGAGACGAGGCTTCCCGCCCAACATATCAAACGTTTACCATGTTGAGCCTGCTTCCAAGTGGTCTTTGAGCACTTCCAGAATTAATAGCTTTTAACAGGGATCTAAGGGAAGGAGCAGGAAGTCATTAATCTAATCAGGCGAAGAGTGTCAAATGGTGCAGTCCTTTTAATATGAAGGGTTTCATCACAAAATCAATATTTCAAAAGAGAATAATGTTGAACAAATGAGGAAGTGCGAGAAACACACAACTTAGCATCTGGAAAGCTAAAGTAAAGGTTATCCACAGTTCAGAAGTGCTGAACAGAGAAAAAAAGATCACTTTCCTTTGTAATGTTGTATCCCTCTTTTATCTCAGTTTAGTTTGCTTTAGTTTAGAAATACAGCGTGGAAACAGGCCCTTCGGCCCATCGAGTCTGTGCCAACTGGCGATCCCCGCACACTTATCCTATCCTGCACACATGAAGGATAATTTTACCAAGCCAATTAACCTACAAACCTGCTTGTCTTTGGAGTGTGGGAGGAAACCGAGGCACCCGGAGGAAACCCACGCAGGTCACGGGGAGAGCGTACAAACTCCATACAGAGAGCACTTGTAGTCAGGATTGAACCCGTGTCTCTGGTGCTGTAAGGCAGCAACTCTACCGCTGCGCCACTGTGCATCTTTTACAATACTCCTTCCTGCCAGCATTGTAAAAACATTAGTGTATAAGAAACATGAAGGGAGGGGGGATAAATGAAAAACAAATGCCTTGCCCCACCCCCAAACAAATGGCAAGGTTTGGAGGTGAACAGGGTGATGCTTGAACATTTGAACACTTTAGAAGCTCTAAATAAACCTCTAGCTTCCACCTCACCTACTTCCACTTTAATTAGGAAGTAGAGTTTGAAGTGGGGGTAGTGTAACTGGGCTGGCTAATTAAACAGTATTTAAAGAGTAGGAGTGCAAAGAGTAGGAGTGAACGGGTCCTTTTCAGAATGGCAGGTCGTGGCGAGTGGAGTGCCGCAAGGCTCGGTGTTGGGGCCGCAACTGTTTACCATATGTATTAATGATTTGGAAGAGGGAATTAGGAGCAACATTGGCAAGTTTGCAGATGACACAAAGCTGGGTGGCAGTGTGAACTGTGAAGAGGATGTTAGGAGGTTGCAGGGTGACCTGGACAGGTTGAGTGAGTAGGCAGGTGCGTGGCAGATGCAGTATAATATAGATAAATGTGTGGATATTCACTTTGGCGCCAAAAACAAGGGGGCAGATTATTATCTCAATGGGGTTAGGTTAGGTAAGGGGGAGGTGCAGCGAGACCTGGGTGTCCTTGTACACCAGTCACTGAAAGTTGGATTACAGGTGCAGCAGGCAGTGAAGAAAGCTAATGGAATGTTGGCCTTCATAACAAGAGGATTTCAGTATAGGAGTAAAGAGATTCTTCTGCAGTTGTATAGGGCTCTGGTGAGACCACATCTGGAGTATTGTGTACAGTTTTGGTCTCCTAATTTGAGGAGGGACAGCCTTGTGATTGAGGCAGTGCAGCGTAGGTTGACAGGATTGACCCCTGGGATGGCGGGACTGTCATATGAGGAAAGATTGAAAAGACTAGGCTTGTATTCACTAGATTTTAGAAGGATGAGGGGGGATCTTATAGAAACATATAAAATTATAAATGGATTTGACAAGCTAGATGCAGGAAAAATGTTCCCAATGTTGGGTGGGCCACAGTCTTAGAATAAAGGGGAGGTTATTTAAGACTGAGGTGGGAAAAAACCTTTTTCACCCAGAGAGTTGTGAATTTGTGGAATTCCCTGCCACAAAGGGCAGTGGAGGCCAAGTCACTGGATGGATTTAAGAGAGAGTTAGATAGAGCTCTGGGGGCTAGTGATATGGGGAGAAGGCAGGTATGGGTTATTGATAGCGGACGATCAGCCATGATCTCAATGAGTGGCGGTGCTGGCTTGAAGGGCCGAATGGCCTCCTCCTGCACCTATTTTCTATGTCTCTGTCTATGTTGGATGCCTCAGATTTAAACTGTAGAACATTAGTTTAACGCTGAAACATGGGGCGGCACGGTGGTGCAGTGGTCGAGTTCCTGCCTCACAGCACCAGAGGCCCAGGTTCCATCCTGTCTACGGGTGCTGTCTCTGGATTCTCCGGTTTCATCCCACACTCCCAAAACGTACAGGTTTGTAGGTAAATTTGCTTTGGTAAAACATTTGTAAATTGTCCCTCGTGTGTAGAATAGTGCTTCTGTACGGGGTGATCACTGGCCAGCTCGGACGAGGTGGGTCGAAGAGCCTGTTTCCGCGCTGTAGCTCTAACCTCTATAGTCTGTAGAGCATGAATAGTACAGCATGTGAACAGGCCCTTCGACACACAATGCTGTGCTGAACATCAGGAGGTGAATGTGAAATTCTGCCACAGACACCAAGGAGGCCAAGACAATGGATATTTTTATGGCAGAGATAGATAGACTCTTGATTAGTACAGGTGTCAAGGGTCATGGGGGGAAGGCTGGAGAATGGGGTTGAGAAGGAAAGATGGATCAACCATGATTGAATGGCAGGGTAGACATGATGGGCCGAATGGCCCAATTCTGCTGCTATCACATGAGCCTATGAACATGATGCCAAGACCATCACTTATCTACCTGCACACAACCCATATCCTTCCATTCCCGACATATCCATGTGACTCCCCAAAGTCTTGTAGATACCATTTTCTCGTATCTGCTACCAACACCCTGTGTAGTGCGCAGTGTTGCGCGAGAGCGTAGAATGCAGTGCGTTCCAGGCACTCAGCACCTTCTGTACAAAATGTGCCCTGTACATCCCCTTTAAAATTTGCTCATCTCAAACCTCAGGAAACTCCGCTGCTAAAACAGGGTCAGAGTAGATGTGTTGGAATCCTACGGGTTTTTTTTTACAGTACCTGCGGACACAACCAAAGATTCTATAGCTATAGGATCTTTGGACACAACCCCTGCCAGAAAGCTGTGACTTCCCTAACTGCTTCCCGACCAGGGACTTCCCTGCCTAATTTCCATCCCACCTGCACCCGGGCAGCTGATACAACAGATATTGGACACATGATCCTCCTAGGAATCAAGGATTAGATTGCCCCTCCCCGTCCGAGCGGCAGATAAGACTTCCCCTCAGAATCTCCACTCATTTCCCAACCCCAATACAGACCCACCCCGCACTGCTGTGCTCGCAGGCACCCCGAGTGCTTCCTGGTGCATGCTCCATGAGTGACATGGAGTCACCCTGGTCAGTCAGAATGAATACAGAGCAGCGAGACACCCGGTATACAAGTGTAAGGGTTTTAGATTAGTTTAGTTTAGAGATACAGCATGGAAACAGGCCCTGCAGCCCACCGAGTCCGTGCTGCCCAGCGATCCCTGCACATTAACACTATCCTACACACACGAGGGACAATTTATACATCCACCAAACCAATTAACTTACAAACCTGTACGTCTTTAGAGTGTGGGAGGAAACCGAAGATCTTGGAGAAAACCCACACAGGTCACGGGGAGAACGTACAAACTCTCGTAGACGGGATCGAACCTGCGTCTCCGGCGCTGCAAGCACTGTAAGGCAGCAACCCTACCGCTGCGCCACCGTGCCGCCCCGCCAGTTACAAGAACAGCTGCACAGCAAGTATCCGATCTAAGCCGTTTCTCCTCCCAGTCTCTGTGGGCAAAATCTACATCTAAAAGGCTTGTGACATCCAGGAATCACACCCCATTACTGCCAGGAGTGGCGCAGCTGATGGGGCTGCTGCTGATCACTGCTCCAAGGACCAGGTTCAATCCTGACCAACAGTGCTGCCTGTGGGCTGTGCAGGTAGGTTTCCTCACACAGGCAACTGGCCGCTGTAAAATGTTCCCAGTGTGTGTGGGTGAGTGGTAGCATCTGGGGCATGTGTAAAGGGCCTGTCCCACCAGCATGCAACTCCATGCGATGAGCGCGACCTAACGTGGTCGCTTGAGCCGTCCGGCGTCGCGGGGCCGGTCCCACTTCGATCGCCGGAGCTGTGCGGAATTGTGTGGAGTTCGTCCCGACATCGCGTGGGGCTCCGAAAAACTGACTATGTTCAAAAATTCCGCGCGGCAACGGCTTGTCGGCTCTCAGTCGCCTCGACGCATTACACACCGTCTTGACGTCGTGCCTCCGTGACCCTCTCTGTAGGTGCCTCCGTGACCCTCTCTGTAGGTGCCTCCGTGGCCCTCTGTGTGTGTGCCTCTGGGCCCCTCTCTGTGTGCCCCTCTCTGTCCTGGCGAACTTACCTTTAAGACTTCGCTCCAAGTTCGCCTCAATTTGCGCCGCGTTGCGCCACTCGTCCGACCTCCGTGCGGCCCTCGATGCCGGTTTGGTTGCGCTTGCCGCATGCAGGCGCATACTATGGGAACGGTCCTGTACAGGGATCACCCGACCTCCGCGCGGCCCCCGCTTCTAGTTTGATCGCGCTCATCGCATGGAGTCGGATGCTGGTAGGACAGGCCCTTAACAAGCTCATTGTGGGAGAAGTTATTTAATTTATTTAGTTTAGTTTAGAGAAGCAGTGCGGAATCAGGCCCTTCAGCCCACCAAGGCTTCACCGACAAGCCATCAGAGCACTATCCTACATGGGACAATTTACAAACCTGTACGTCTTTGGAGTGTTGGAGGAAACCGGAGCACCCGGGGAAAACCCAGGTGGTCACGGGGAGAACGTACAAACTCTGCACAGACAGCGCCCGTAGTCAGGATCGAACTCAGGTCTCTGGCCTTGTAAGGCAGCAACACTACCGCTGCTCCACTGTGCCGCCCTGTAAAGGGTCAGCACGTGGCAGCAGTGCCAGTGGGCCGAATGGCCTCTTTCCGTGCCGTGCGACTCTACAATTCTACTGTAGAGGAAGGAACTGCAGATGCTGGTTTAAACCACAGATAGACACAAAAAGCCGGAGTCACTCAGCAAGACAGGCAGCATCTCTGGAGAGAGGAATGGGTGATGTTTCTACTTCTGTGACAGGAGCTGTAGGAACCATCTGAACACCTCCTTCATTTATCATTTATTGTGAACTATCTTTCCACGTTTTGCTTTAAGGACTCCTCTCACCAATGCTGAAGAAAATACTTCAAATTAACTCACACGTCACAACCTCGGTTGTTGCTGCGCACCTATGACTATCTGATGGTCTCAGCAGGGACAAAACGGACTCTTCGGAAAAAATCCCCTTAATAGTTATGGTCAGCTGAAGCTAAAAACAACTTGTTTCAATGCTATTCTAAGCAGAAGCTAAGGTGACACTCAAATATGGGTTATAGTGCTCAGTTTAGTTTATTGGCACATACTCTGAGGTACAGTGAAAAGCTTGAGTTGCGTGCTAACCAGTCAGCAGAAAGACAACACATGATTACAATCGAGCCATTTACAGTGTACAGATATATGTTAAGGGAATAACGTTTAGTGCAAGGTAAAGCCAGCAAAGTCTGATCAAGGATAGTCCAAGGGTCACCAATGAGGTAGATAGTGGTTCAGCACTGTTCTCTGGTTGTGGTAGGATGATTCAGTTGCCTGATAACAGCTGGTTTTCCACAGCAGCTTCTACCCTGCGGCTGTGGAAAGCATCTTGTCCAGAAACATTACAATCTCATTTGGGAATTGCTCTGCCCAGGACAAGAAGGCTCTGCAGAGAGTAGTGCGTTCGGCCGAACGCACTATGGGAACTTCTCTCGCCCCTCTGCAGGAACTATACATCAGGAGGTGCAACTCCAGAGCCAATAAGATAATGGGAGACCCCTTCCACCCCTGCAACGGACGGTTCCAGCTGCTACGGTCAGGCAAACGCTTCCGTTACCATGCTGTGAGAACGGAGAGGATGAAAAGGAGTTTCTTCCCAGAGGCCATTCGGCCCGTAAACTCCTATCTCACCAGGGACTAACTCTACCAACTTACTGTACCACAATACCGCCCACAATATTTAATATGAAAAATAACATGTGATTCTGTTCCATTCTGTTTGTCGTTTGTTGTTTGTTTGTTTGTTTTTTGCACAAAGTCTGCTGGCACGGCCACTTTTCATTTCACTGCACATCCCGTATGTGTATGCGGCGAATAAACTTGACTTGACTTGGAAGAAACAGTCCCTGAATCTGGTGGTGTGCGTTACACCTGAACAAAAATCCCAAATAAACGCAGATGCTAGAAATTTTAAAATGTGAAGAGAAAATGGTGGGAACATTCAGGAGGTCACGTAGCGTCTGTGGAAAGTGGAATGGAGTTCAAGTTTCAGGTCCAAAAACCTTTGGCAGCTCTGGGAAAGAGAGAGAAATAAGTTAAATTTGGGGGAGGCAAAGTGGAGGAGGAACTCAGCGGGCCAGGCAAAGTTTGTGGAGGAAATGAACCACAACGTTTTAGGGCAGGACATTTCTTTTAACTCTTATTCCTCATGTCTACAGACGCGGGGAGAAAGATGGACAGGACAAAGGGAATGCCAGTGATGATGGGTGAGGAAAGTTGAGGATTAGTTGTGGAGTTAATGGTTCAATGGGAAGAATTAGAATGCAATTACACAAAGATGCACACAAGGTTGTGAAATGCAGAACAGTGAGATATTTTGCCTGAATAAGATAGGCTTAGAGCATTATTGGCCAAGCGTGGGAAGGTGGGACTAGTGTAGAGGGGGCACGTTGGTTGGCATTGTCAAGTTGGGACGAATGGCCTGTTTCCATGCAGTATGACTCTATGACTCGATTGAATGCTAGTAGAGAGGTCAACATGCTGAACTACTGAAAACTATTAACTATTAAACTAGGTCAACATTGCAGATAGACGACTTACAACAGAAATAGGCAGGACCGATGCACTTAGAGAAAGCAATTTACCTGAAATTGTAGAATTCAATGTAGAGTTCTGAAGACCGCAAAGATGTTGTTCTTCAGTCTTGCATTGGGGCTTGATATAACGCAGCAGGGGACCACTGACAGAGGTGAGAGTGGGGATGGGATGGAGAAGGAATGGGGCAGATAACTGGTAGCTCATCTTGTAGGACTAAGACCAGGTGCCCTGCTAAATGATCAGCAATCTGCACTTGGTTTCACCAATGTAGTGGAGATTGTACACATGCAATTATGACATTCACAACTCCATTCTGTCAATGCCGTTTTCAATAGTCAAGGGTATTTATTGCCATATGTAATGAAATGAAACAAAGACATTCTTAGTTGCAGCAGCACAACAGGATTATAAACACGGTATTTAATAGATAACATTATATATAAAGGGAAAAAAATAGATAAATAGAAAACCCGATATAGTGCAAAAAGAAATCACAGCCAGCAGTCCCTATGAGGTAGTTCACAAGTGCAGGAGGGAACTACAAATGCTGCTTTAAGCTGAAGATAGACACAAAAATCTGGAGTAACTCAGCAGGTCAGACAGCATCTCTAGTGCAAAGGAATGGGTGACGTTTCAGGTCGACACCCTTCTTTAAGCTGAAGATGTGCTTCGACCCATAATGTCACCCATTCCTTTTCTCCAGAGATGTTCTTTGACCCGCTGAGTTATTCCAGCTTATTGTGTCTGTCTAAGGTAGTTCAGAGTTCAGAGTTTAATTGGCATTCATAGTGTTCAATAGCCCGATAGTTGTTGGGACGAAGGTTTTCTTGAACGTGGGCGTTACGGCTAAATTACCTGTATAACGTAACTGCATAGGTTGGAGTGTAAAATAAGTGATAAACAACTGCGATCAAAGCAAATCATTGAGCATGGGAACGCATGTAATCACATTAACCAGACTAGGTGACCAGTTTGCCAAACACTTACGTTCCGTCCTCCACGACCTGCTGGATCTTTTAGTTGCTAGCCATTATAACTTCCCTTCCTATTCCCATTCTGACCTTTATATCCTTGCCCTCCTCCATTGCCAGAGTGAGAAGTTTACGGAGATTCGGCATGTCGAAGAGGATTCTCCTAAACGTCTACAGGTGCACGGTAGAGAGCATTCTGATTGGTTGCATCATGGCCTGCTTTGGCAACTTGAACGTCCAGGAGCGGAAAAGTCTACAAAAAGTTGTGATCACTGCCCAGTCCATCACCGGCTTTGACCTCCCCATCGTCAAAGGGATCTATCATAGTCGCTGCCTCAAAAAGGCAGCCAAAATCTTCAAGGATCCACACCATCCTGGCCACACACTCATCTCAACGTTGCCATCAGGAAGAAGGTACAGGAGCCTGAAGACTGTAATGTCCAGGTTCAAGAACAGCTTCTTCCCCACAGCCATCAAGCTATGCAATTACACAACGAATAAGCTCTGAGCTCTGAACTGCAAAAGACTATATTATTATATGTTAGTTGCACTATAGTTGTTATTTATTGGACGTTTTCTTTTTTTCCCCGATATCAATGTTTACATATTCACATATTCTGTTCTGCAGCGTTAGAATTTCATTGTCCCGTCCGGTGACAGATGACAATAAAACATTCTTGACCCTTGACTCTTGAGGTGACACACAAACACATATTCCATTTGGATAACTAACAACCCAACAATATAAATATTGAATTCTCCAGTTTGAATAGCTCTTAATTGCTCCCTCCTGCCATTATCCATGTGTGCTCCATTCCCCCCCCATCTCCCTCTACCACCCCACTCGCCCCCCCATCTCCCTCCTCCTCATTTCCCTCATCCTCCTCCCCTCACTCCGAAATGGATGAGGTTTTGGGGCTGTTTTTAAAATTTAAAGGATTAATAACTTCAGAAATATAGGTGGGAAGGCGGCGGGAAGATGTTTATCGCCACAACGGGAAAAATGTGAGTAGGATGTGTGAAAATGGGAAGGCTGTGGCCTAGCGTTTGGAAGAAGAACACACCATGGGCACATCGTTGGCTCAAACCCGCCGAAGACGTTTAGTTATATAAAGTTGTCAAATTGTCCCTAGTGTGTGTAGGGCGGTGTTAATGTGCGGTGTTACTCTTGTCCATGGATTGTCACCTTGTTGTGGTGGAGAAGCCTGCATGATCCTGAGATCCTGAGAGCGATGCCGTCTGGAGCTATTCTCCTGGTAGGGTCACCAATGGCGGTAAGATCGAGGGGGAGGTCCCTGACAAAGGGCAATCCAACCAAGACCTCAACGGCGGAACAGGCAGAGGACGATGGCTGACTTTAGTGGAGCGTCACAACGGCTGGGAAGGCGGATGAAGGCTGCAGCGGAAAAGGATCACCAGTGGTCTTGGATTCCATGCCACCAGATTCTGACCCAGATCTGTCAAGGACCGTGTGGTGTCTGTCTGTGCACCGGTCTCCCCACGTTAAACAAAGTCACACACAGGCGTCCTCCACGAGAGGACAGTCATACTTGTTTCGAGTGACCGCCGATGATGATGATAATGTGCGGGGAACGCTGGTCGGCGCGGACTCGGTGGACCGCAGGGCCTGTTTCAGTGCTATATCTCTAAACTAAACGAAACTCCTGCACCTATTTTCTATGTTTCTATGTTTCTATGTTTCTAAATGCCTCCTGTCCATTCCCTCGCCAGATGCACCTTGAGTGCAACACTTTCGACTTTGGAGATCCAGTGTAGAAACAGACCCCTCAGCCCATTGAGACCATGCTGACCAGCGATCACCCCGTACACTAGCACTATCCTACACATTAGGGACAATTTACAATTTTGCAGAATCCAATAAACCTCCAAACCTGTACTTCTTTGGAGTGTGGGAGGAAACCGGAGCAAAGGAAATCCACGCAGTCACAGGCAGACCATGCAAACACCATATAGACTACATCCATAGTCAGGGTAGAACCTGGGTCTCTGGTGAGGCAGCAACTCCACCGCTGTGCCACCGTGCTGTCCCTTTGAGTTTCTCCAGCTCTTTGTCTTCTGATCACATTGTCATTATTTTTAATTCTTTTAAATACATGTTTTAGCTTATTTAATAATCATTCCAGCACAGTTGACGTGCTGGAATGATTGTAAAAATAAATGTACAGTGAGGGCTGTGGGGGGGGGGGGGGGGGGCGTGGAATAAATTGTCTTCAGGAAGAACAGAAGAAAAGATCAGAAAAGTCCCTTGGTTTCTATCATGTCCGCAGAGACCAGTGGAGTTTCACACTAAAGGGCCTGTCCCACCAGCATGCAACTCTATGCGATGAGCGCGACCTAACGTGGTCGCTTGAGCCGTCCGGCATCGCGGGGCCGGTCCCACTTCGATCGCCGGAGCCGTGCGGAATTGTGCGGAGTTCATCCCGACATCGCGCGGGGCTCCGAAAAACTGACTATGTTCAAAAATTCCGCGCGGCAACGGCTTGTCGGCTCGCAGTCGCTTCGACGCATTACACACCGCCTCGACGTCGTGCCTCCGTGAACCTATCTGTAGGTCCTTCCGTGACCCTCTATGTGTGTGGCTCCGTGGCCCTCTGTGTGTGTGTGCCTCTGTGCCCCTCTCTGTGTGCCCCTCTCTGTCCTGGTGAACTTATCTTAAGACTTCGCTCCAAGTTCGCCTAACTTTGCGCCGCGTTGCGCTACTCACCCGACCTCCGCGCAGCCCTCGCTGCTGGTTTGGTCGTGCTTGCCGCATGCAGGCACATGCTGGAGGGAACGGCCCTGTACAGGGCATCGCCCAACCTCCGCGCGGCCCCCGCTTCTAGTTTGATCGCGCTCATCGCATGGAGTCGGATGCTGGTAGGACAGGCCCTTAACTGTGAATGACCAGGAAATACAAGGGGCTCTTTAGCCTAGGATAAATCTATTGTACTCTGCCATAATGTGCTCAATAAACATACGAGATAAGGATTTTAGGCAGAACCTAAGTACATGTGCTGCACTCACGCATATTTGCATCACACTGCACTTACATCAAACAGTCCAGAATCAAATACACAGGACAAGATGTTAAGAAGTCCCTTGTGCCAGTAGGTGGGGAGCATTTCACGACATTCGTTGATTGTTGAGAGTGGTAGACGCTCAACATCGGGGGGGGGGGGGGATACGTATACGAATATCTTGGCCTGGGTAACCTTCCGGACAGTTGGGCACAGGACACATCATCAGTAGTGTACCCTTGCATCACTGGGTGTTTCGGCCTTTTAACACTATACACCCTCCACAAGGGCGGCCCGCTGCAGGATGATCAGCCCTCAGCGCGTGTCCCATGTCAAACTGTCCCAAAGATTCACCATGACGTACTTGGGGCCCAGCATGGGTCTTTCCGCTTGAGCCAAATCCAATGGCTGCTTCTTTCAGCCGGGTCTGAGAGATATATACGGTCTATATTCCAGCAGCTAGGAGCTGAGGGTGGGCATTGTAGGCAGCGTGAAGGGGCTGAACGAAACTGTCGTCCGATGGGGTTTAATGTAGAGGAGGCCATGTTGCAATCACCAAATGCAGTAGACCATGTTTGAAGAGGTGGAGGAGATGCTCTGCCTTACCTGGAGGGGCAGTTTAAATGCCTGGATGGTGTTGAGGGAGGACATGAAGGGATTGGACATGCCTCAAAAAGGCTGGCAGCATCATCAGGGACCCACACCATCCTGGCCACACACTCATCTCCCCGCTACCTTCAGGTAGAAGGTACAGGAGCCTGAAAACTGCAACGTCCAGGTTCAGGAATAGTTACTTCCCCACAGCCATCAGGCTATTAAACACAACTCTGAACATTAATAGCCCATTGCACTTTATCTGTTTATTTATTTATGTGTGTATTTATATATTCAATGGTATATATGAACACACTGATCTGTTCTGTATTCATGCCTACTATATTCTGTTGTGCTGAAGCAAAGCAAGAATTGCATTGTCCTATCTGGGACACATGACAATAAACACTCTTGAGTCTTGAATCTTGAATCAATTGCGAGAGTGTTGGGAGAATGTACTAAGTGGCGGGGAGGGGTTAGTGTGGAAGGATGAAGGAGGCAATCTTTGCAGTGGCAAGGGCTACACTCCCCACCATGGACTCCATCTACACTTCCCGCTCCCTTGGAAAAGCAATCAATATGATCAAAGAGTGTAGGAAGAGTGCTGGCTTGAACCGAAGATAGACAAAAAAATGTTGGAGAAATTCTGTCCCACTGAGTTCCTCGAGCATTTTGTGTCTATCTTCAATAGAAGCAAAGACCATGGATTCTTCTCACCACTCCAGCTAGACAGTGTATCCATAAGATCTGTTATTAGAGGCTTCTGGACGATCCTTCCATAAGCTAGTGAATTGTCCAATTCACTTCTATCCAATTGCGGACATTGGACTTTGTCTCTAGATCTGGCACTCTACAATTCTGTGAACTATATTCTGCACTCTTTGCCCAAACTCTCACTGTAGTCTTGCTAGTTTCCTACCTCTAGTTTCCCTCTCCCTTGACTCTCCGTCTGAAAAAAGGGTCTCGGCCCAAAACGTCACCTATTCCTTTTCTCCAGAGATGCTGCCTGACCCGTTGAATTACTCCAGCATGTACTGTGTCTCATTCACTTGACTTTGGCTCGATAGTATTTGTGTATAACGTTATCTGATGCGATCGGAGAGCAAGCGAAGCCAAGCTTTTCACCGCCCCTCGCGACATGTTACAAATATAAACCTGAACCTAAGCCTAATCCTTTCATGAACTGGGCCAAGTGACAACATGTATTCGGCCCTATTGTGTTAAGCTTCACTCTTGGCAGCAGATAGTGGCTTGGATTCAAAGTGTCACATTCATTCGCTCTATTTTGTGGAGAAGTGAGGCTGCTGGAGAGGTCCGTTGCACTCTGAGCCCGACAGGGACAGTTTGCGTCTTTCACAGCTCATTTAGAATAGCTCGACGGTGGAATCACCATATTTAGTTTCAAAGTACTGTAATCCACATTATCTAACAAATCTAAAGGCACGGACTCTGGTGCAGAAGGTAATCGAGGCTCCTTAAGTTGCTTTCTCAGTAAATTGCTGAATCGGGCAGGTGCCCTTGTTCAGACCAAACCAGATCACCAGGGTAATATTGTTACTGGGGTAATTAGCTGGTATCTAGTCTGGTTCTGTCAGTAATAAGCTGTACTCTCTTAACCTGAGACCAGTACAAACCTTGAAGATTGTGAAATCCTATCCTCAGCTGCGGAATCAGACGTTTAAAAGGTCTGATCTAAAATAAAACATCTGTTTCTCATCGAGTTTACACTCAAGCTTGAGTTTTGCATGTTACATTTCACTATTAGTCGCAGGCAATGATTTGGGTTCATTGCGTCTTTTCAACTGGAACCTATTTCCAAGGGAAAACAGGGAAGGCAAAAAAATGGTGTTGTTTACTTGTGTAAAATTTGTCACGTAGATAACATTTGATTATTACTTATAAACGAGCCAATGCGTGTGCTTCTCTCAGGGGGAGGCGATGCTTAGAGTGGGGTAAGTGAAAGTTGCTGGATCTCTGTTGTGAAGGTGGCGGGCAAGCGTAATCATAGTCAGAGCAGTGTGTGGGGGCAATTAATATCACCCGGAGCATACGTGGGGTCAGGCAGTGAGTAGGGTGCACTGAGCCAGGCTAATGGCTTCCATTCACATTCAAGGTCAATCATTGGGTAAACCTTTAAAACAGGCTGCCTGTAAAACAGTCTGCAAGCACACGCACACACAAACACGCATGCAAACACACCCGCACATGCATACATGCACACACCCACACACACACTCGCACCCACGCACACATGCACGCTGGCACATGCATGCTCACAAACACACATACACACACGCGCACACGCGCACACATGCACACACACCCATGCACACACGCGCACACACACATGCACACACGCACACACACATACACACGCGCACACACACACACATACACACCTACACACAAACACGCACACACACACAAACATGCACATACACACAAACATGCACATGCACACACACACACACATGCACACACACACACACACCCACACACAAACATGCACACACACATGCACACACACACCCACACACAAACACGCACACACACACAAACATGCACATACACACACACACACACACATGCTAATATCATGCTTCCCATCGAGCTTCTGCCAGCCCTTTGGAGGACAACCCCAACAATCCCACCCCTATGATTTTTCCTCATTAATTTTGGAAATTGTTTGGTTTGGCCTAATTTTCTTTAGATTCAGTGTCCACCCCTTATAGAGACAACTTCTGTCTATCCATACAGCCATGACCTTCTGCACCTTCCCCATCTCATCTCAAACATCTCTGCTCCAATGAAATGAACTCCAAGTCCTCCAGACCAACCTCCAATTTCTCATCCCGGGAACTACTCTAGTTAATCTTTCTTTCTCCCCATGAAAGCCTTCACGACTTTCCTCGTGCAGAGACCAGAACTGGACACAATAGCTCTGAGTTATAGAATCATAGAGTCATAGACTGATAGTGTGTGGAAACTGGCCCAACTTTCCCACACCTGCCAACATGTCCCAGCTATCGTCGTCCCACCTGCCCACGTTTGGTCCATATCCCTCCAAACCTGTCCTAACTGTTTCTTAAATGCCTCAACTACCTCCCCTGGCAGCTTGTTCCATACACCCACCACCCTTTGGGTGGAAAAGCGACCCCTCAGATTCCTATTAAATCTTTTCCCCTTCACCTTGAACCTACTGTATGTCCTCTGGTCCTCGATTCACGTACACTGGGCAAGAGACTCTGAGCATCTACCTAACCTATTCCTCTCATGATCTTATACACTTCTGCAGAAACGCTAATCATAACTGAATGGTTTCCTTCCTTTGCACTTTTCCGAAGCTTTATTTATGAAGCTAGGAGAGTGTATGTTTTTATTAACAGACTTTCAATACCTGTCCTTTTCAAAGTTTCTGGTCCATTTAATATCATACATTTATTCAGCAAGGAAATTACCTCTTCAATCCAACTCAACCACGCTAACCAAGATAGCTATTTGAGCTAGACCCACTTACCTGCCCACATCCCTTTCAAACTTTACTATTCATGTACCTGTTTAAACGTCTTTTAAGCATTGTAAATGTACCCACGGCTAAACAGCTTCCTCCGACTGTTCGTTCCCTATAACCCACCGCCGTCTGTGTGTATAAGTCTCCCTCTCTAGGCATATTTTCAATCTTGGAGTAACTCAGAGGGATAGGCAGCATCTCTGGATAGAAGGACCCGAAACGTTACCCATTCCGTCTACCCAGAGATGATGCCTGTTCCGCTGACACTTTTGCATCTATCTTCGCCATAAACCAATATCTGCAGTTCCTTCTTACATATTTTAAATCTTTCCCCTCTCACCTTAAATCTATGCCCATTAGTTTTAGATTTCCCTATCCTGGGAAATGATTCATGGCTATTTTATCTATGCTGCTACGATTTTATGAACCCCTATAGGGTCACCCCTCAACCTCCAAAGCACCTGGGTAAAAACTCACAGTCTATTGAGTCTCTCTTTTTAATTTAAGCCTTCCAGTCCTAGTTACGTGCGGTAACAACTTACTAAAGACCCTGTGGATTTATCAGTGCTCTATCCGGCTAAATGACATCCTTCCTGTAGCTTAGCAACCAGATCTGTACACAATACTCCAAGTCTCACCAACGACGTGTAGAGGTGCAATATGACATCCAAACTCCAGGGTCAAAATCTGCCACAGAGGGCCGTGGAGGCCAATTCACTAGATATATTCAAGAGGCAGTTAGATATAACTAATGGAATCAAGGGATATGGGAAGAAATCAGGAACGGGGTACTGATTTTGGAATATCAGGCATGATCATATTGAATGGTGGTGCTGGCTTGTACGGCCCAATGGCCTACTCCTGCACCTATTTTCCATGTTTCTATGTTTCTATGATATCCTGAAGCCTCCTTATCTCACAATGGAGCCCTATATTCAACCCACGGTGAGAGAACCACACATTCAGCCTATAATATCAGTTGGCCTTTTCTTTAGCCTTGGCAAGCTCTTCATCTTATCGTTTCCAATTGCTTAATTTTCCAATCTCCAATATCGTTCCCCAAAACTTTGGTATTTGTACACCTTTTAAAGCATCAGTAAAATTTTAGCAGTTTCTTTTCTTTCAAAAATACTCTTTATTGATAATATATATAGCGAATACTAATAAACGGCATTTTCTCTATTTTTATTGTACCATCTATTTTCTTACAATGTGCCAACATCATTCATGCATTCCCCTTGAACAATACACCAGTGAAAGTTTGAGAGGCTGTTACGCTGTATCTGGCCCAACGGAGAACTGTACCTTTAACTGTGGTCCTGCCCCCGAGCCTTGGATTCGGCTGTGTTAAACATCAATGCGTCCCTTTGCAAGTACTCCTGCATCCTGGAATGTGCGAGTCAGCAATATTCACTTGTGAACATCCTACACTGGTCAGATCCAAGTGCATCTTTCAATGAGTTGGTGATCTTCCGAGCCCCCAGGACCAACCTATAGATCACAGAGTCCCTAGGTGAACCATGACATTATATCCCATTCAAGACCTTCATGACAAATGTATAGACCATGAAGAGATGGATAGTCATCTGATGGGTTTAGTTTAGTTTAGATTAGTTTAGTTTAGTTTAGAAACATAGAAAATAGGTGCAGGAGTAGGCCATTCAGCTCTTCAAGCCAGTACCGCCACTCAATATGATAATGTCTGATCAGCCAAAATCAGTACCCCTTCATGCTTTCTCCCCATATCCCTTGATTCAGTTAGCCCTAAGAGCTAAATCTCTGTCTTGAAAACATCCAGTGAATTGGCCTCCATTGCCTTCTGTGGCAGAGAACTCCACAGATTCACAACTCTGGGTGAAAACATTTTTCCTCATCTCAGCTAAATGGCCTTTAATCTTAAGCTGTGACCCCTGGTTCTGGACTATCCCAACATCAGGAAAAAAAATTCCTACATCTAGCCTGTCCAATCCCTTAAGAATGTTGTGTAAGAAGGAATTGCAGATGCTGGTTTAAACCGTAGATAGACACAAAAAGATGGATTAACTCAGCGGGACAAGCAGCATCTCTGGAGAGAAAGAATGATTGACGTTTCGGGTCCAGACCCTTCTTCAGATCTTAAGAATTTTATCTGTTTCTATTTGATCCCCTCTCATCTTTCTAAATTCCAGTGAATATCAGCCCAGTCAATCCACATTTACATTATATGTCAGTCCCGCCATCCCGGGAATTAACCTGATGAGCCTACGCTGCACTCCCTCAAGAATGTCCTTCCTCAAATTTGGATTCCAAAACTGCACACAATACCCCAGGTGTGGTCTCACCAGGGCCCTGTACAGTTGCAGTAAGACCTCCTTGCTCCTATACTCAAATCCTCTCGCTATTAAGGTCAACATGCCATTTGCTTTCTTCACAGCCTACTGTATCTGCATGCTTACTTTCAGTACAAACATACCCTGGTTTCGTGACACCTCCCCTTTTCCAAAATTGACACCATTCAGCCTGAAGAAGGGGCTCGACCTGAAACATCATCCATTCCTTCTCTCCAGAGATGCTGCCTGTCCTGCTAAGTTACTCCATCATTTTGTGTCCATCTTTGATTTAAACCATTATCTGCAGTTCCTTCCTACACCATTCACATATTAATCTGCATTCCTGTTCTTGCCACCTAAGTGGATAACCTCACATTTATCCACATTATACTGCACCTGCCATGCATCTGCCCACTCACTTGGTATTTCCTTGGTCAAAATTGTTAATCTATATAACTAAAAGGCTCATCATGACCACTTCCTGTCTGCACTGTATATTGATTTTAGAAATAATGTTACCCTACATCGCTATGATTTTTGGCCATCTTACTCACAATCCTTCTCCACTGTGGCAGCCCTGAGGATTTTTCCAATCGATGAAAATTAAAAAGTTATGAGTGTTTAAAAAGTCTTGAGATCAGCTGATTGGTCCTCTCGCCATTCAATCACCATGATGAAGCTAACGTCACTTCCGGGGGAGGGGAGGGGGGGTAGGGGGCAGGACTATAAAACCCCAGATGCCTGGAAATGAGTCAGTCACTCTGAAGAGCGTGAGGGAGGTGCCACAATTGTGATTCTAAGCTGTGAATCAACTGAACTGTGAGTCTGCAATGTACTTGCAATAAATTATTTGTTAGCCATTAATGACAATGCAATGAGGTGTTTGGCCTGCCCCGTGCTTGAGACTTCAATGCAAAATGGAAATGCAATGACTGCCATGAGTTGTTTGGCCTAGCCTGAGCTTGAGACTGCAATGCAAAATGGAAATGGAAATGAAATTAGTTGTTTGGCCTGTCTGAAGCCACTAATTTTGCCCTACAAGGCCCCTATTGGCTGAGAAACCAGTCCCTTTTGCCCAAAATGCCCGAATTAGCCCTGGAGGAGCATTTTGGGCCAAAGTGCCAGGCCAGGAAAAGTCCAGAACAAGTGCCTTTCACTGAGATGTCACTCAGATTTTTTTTTAAAGAGTCCCTTCGACCCATCAGGCCTGTACTAGCCCAGGAGTCCCTTTGGCCCATCAGTAAGTATTCCCCCTGCAAGTATTAAACCTCATCCCAGTATTTTTCTCCCTCCATTCATTGGCTCCCTATGAGATCCAGGCCAGGATAGACTTTCCTCCTTCATTGCTGTGATCTGCAGAAAAAGATGAAAAATGTCTAAAATTGATTCTCCACCCTCCCCCCTTCTCTCTCACCAGTTTTGGGCAGAATTTCTGGCAGTTTCTGAGCTGCCAGCCCACCAGGCCTGAGTGACTGAGCTGCCAGCCCACCAGGCCTGAGTGACTGAGCTGCCAGCCCACCAGGCCTGAGTGATTGAGCTGCCAGCCCACCAGGCCTGAGTGACTGAGCTGCCAGCCCACCAGGCCTGAGTGACTGAGCTGCCAGTCCAAGAATCCATTCGGCCCATTGTCCCTACTAGCCTTCTGGAAACCAGTCCCTTTGGTCAACAACACCCATACTAGTGCTCCAGAAAGCCACCCCTCCCCAATGGCCACCAATATTGGAATTGGTGGAGAGGTGGAATGTTGCATTGGGGTACCAGCCCCCCAATGGGTCCCACTTATTCTCGTATATATTGTAAATAAATGTGGTCCCAGCACTGAGCCTTGTGGCACCCCACTAGTCACTGTTAGTTTAGTTTAGTTTATTGTCAATGGGCATGGAAATTGGCATGGAAACACGCACTTCGGCTCAACTTGCCCACACCGGCCACCATGACCCAGCCACACTAGTCCCACATTGCCGCATTTCGTCCATATCCCTCCAAACCTGTCCTATCCATGTACCTGTCTAACCGTTTCTTAAATGTTGGGATAGTTCGTGCCTCAATTATCTCCTCTGGCAGCTCGTTCCATACACCCACCAGTCTTTGTGTGAAAAGGTTACCCCTCAGATTCCTGTTAAATCTTTTCACGTTCAACTTAAATTTGCCCCTTCACCTTAATAAAGGCCATATGCAGGGCCGTTTTTTTTTACACGGAGGGTGTTAGGTGTCTGAAACTTGCTGCTGTGGGTGGAGGCAGATATGATACGACAGTGAGTTTAAGAGGCTTTTAGATCGGTACATAGAAATTCAGGGGATGGAGAAATATGGAGCTTGAGTAATAATATGAAAAGATTAAATGTGAGATAGGGAGATAAGGATAGAAGAGGCATTAAATGTGAAGCCAGAGGAAGGAAATGGAGGTGGTTTATCTTGGCATCACGTTCAGCACTGATATTGTGGGCGTGTGTTGTACTGTTCTATGTAGGTAGGCACTGCAGATGCTGGTTTAAACCGAAGATAGACACAAAATACTGGAGTAACTCAGCGGGACAGGCAGCATCTCTGGAGAGAAGGAATGGGTGACGTATCGGGTTGGGACCCTTCTTCAGACTAATCAGGGAAAATAGAAACAAGAGATATAGACAGTGATGCAGAGAGATATGGAAGAAATGAATGAAAGATGTGCAAAAAAAGTAATAACGGTAAAAGAAAAAGGCCATTGTTAGCTGTGTGCTGGGTGAGAACGGGAACCTGGTGTGACGGGTGGGGGAGGCACCTCCAATTTTCTCTTCACTTTTCTATGTTCTATGCTGTGCTTGAAGGAGATTTGTTGTTTTGTAAAGAGGCTCTGTGGATCATGTTGCGCTAATGCCTACATCTCCTTTCTCACCTCCATCCAGGGAACCCTGCAGCCCTTCCAGGTGTTATGGTAGTTCACCTGCACTTCCTCTAACCTCGTCTACTGCATTTGATGCTCCTGATGTGGTCTCCTTTACATTGGCAGGACCACTTGCCAACTAGGTGATCATTTTACAGAATGCTTGCACTCAATCCACCAAGGTACATGATAGGATAACTTTGGAGGGATATGGACCAATTGGGACTAGTGTGGCTGGGACATGTTGGGCAGTGTGGGCAAGTTGGGCCGAATGGCCTGTTTCCACACTGTATCACTCTATGACTCTATGACCTGCTGGATCTCCAGGTTGCTGGCCATTTTAACTCCCCTTCACATGCTATTAAACTTGGCTCGGAACTCTGAACGTTAATATCCCTCCATCTGTTATTTGCACTTTATTAATTTATTAATTAATGTGTGTATTTACGTATATAATTGTAGTCAATGCCTACTATGTTCTGTTGTGCTATGCAAAGAAAGATTTTCATTGTCCTGTCAGGGACACATGACAATAAACTCTTTTGACTTTGACTTTGACGACATTCCCACGCTGACCTTTCTGTCCTGGGCCTCTTCCACTGCCGGAGTGAGGCCACACGCGAACTGGAGGAATAGCACCTCATATTCCGCTTGGCAGACTTACAACCCAGCAGCATGAACAGTGACTTCTCCAATTTTAGGTACCTAACCTTTCAACCTCCCTCTCTCCCCTGTGCCCTACCTGGATGTGCACCCATTTCACCTTTCCCCTTCCCCTTCCACCTATATTTCCTTCCTCTGGTTTCACATGCAATGCCTCTTCTATCCTTATCTCCCCATCTCACACTTTTTTGATCTTTTCATATCTGTCCAACCATCTGCCAATCAGCCCCTTTCCTTCCCCACCTGTATCCACCTGCCAGGTTTGCCCTGCCCCCCCCCCCCCCCATCAACAATCAGTGTGAAGAAGGGTCCCGACCCGAAACGTCGCCCATCCATGTTCTCCAGCGATGCTGCCTGACCCATTGAGTTACTCCAGCACCTCGTGTCTTTGTTTCTAAAGCCCCATGCTGTGCGGTACGGTGGCGCAGCGGTAGAGTTGCTGCCTTACGGCGCCAGAGACCCAGATTCGATCCTGACTACGTTGCTTGTCTGTAGGGAGTTTGTACGTTCTCCCCGTGACCTGCGTGGGGTTTCTCCGAAATCTCCGGTTTCCTCCAACGCTCCAAAGACATACAGTTTTGTACGTTAATTGGCTTGGTATAATTATAAATTGTCCCTAGTGTGTGTAGGATGGTGTTAATGTGTGGGGATCGCTGGTGGGCACAGACTCAGTGGGTCGAGGGGCCTGATTCGGTGCTGTATCTCTAAACTAACCTAAACTAAACTAATCCGCAGTCTAAAGAAGGGTCTCGATCCGAAACGTCACCCATTCCTCTATCCCGAGATGCTGCCCTGTTGCACGAAGTTAGTCCACCATTTGGTGTCCATCGGCAGTTACTTGTGTCTATTACAATCCATTTTATCCATCATGGAATATTAAAATATTATCTTTCAATTCCCACACAGTAACAATGCATGTATGTATTATTGTGCTGCTCATACTCCTCTTCCTTGAGGAAAATAATAAAGCTGCAATGATATAGTGGAGCCTAGTGTTGGAACTTCAGTCACTGGAACAGTTTGGCATGACTCAACTTGCTTCCCAATGAAACAGGTCTTTTTACTTCCATTCTTATCTTCCGATCTAGACACCTTGATCAGCTGCTGTGGTGCACTTGCACAATTGCAAGCCAGAGTCATACGAAACTCTTTTCTTTTTGGTTGCAATTTGAATAAACCAGCTTGGGTAATTACTTTGTAAGGTCAATAAACCGTGACTGTATAAACCTAACTGCAGATGTAATACTAATGACTTTTAAGCTCCCCTCTTTCGGAAGTGGGCTCTTAATCTTGCTTTCCTGCTCCAAAAAACATAAACTAATCAATTCCCATGTAAAATAACTGAAAGGCTGGATGCACCTGGAATGTAAAAGGTTAAGTCAAGGAATAAGGCTTTGATCTGGTAGCTTTGGTTAGATAGGAGTGACCTAATGCAAACATCAGCCACATGCAAAACCAATTTCCATTCACTGCTACTTAAAATATCATGGACAATTATCAAAGTCCATCTTTAGTTTTCTTCACCGAATTCCAGACATCCTTAAATATTCTTCTAAACTGCATGTGTCAAGTGCCCCAATGGTGATTGAATATATTAAAACGGTGGTGCAGCGGTAGAGTTGCTGCCTTACAGGGAGCTGCCTGTAGAGTTGCTGCCTTACAGTGCTTGCGTCGCCGGAGACCAGGGTTCGATCCCAACGACGGGTTCTGTCTGTACAGACTTTGTACGTTCTCCCCGTGACTGCGTGAGTTTTCTCCGAGATCTTTGGTTTCCTCCCACATTCCAAAGACGTACAGGTTTGTAGGTTAATTGGCTTGGTATAAATATAAAATTGTCGCTTGTGTGTGTAGGATAGTGTTACTGTGTGGGGATCGCTGGTCGGGCCGAAGAGCTTGTTTCCACGCTGTATCTCTGAACTAAATGAAAGGAAGATGAAGGATAACACATGCATTACACAGATACACACACACATACACTCGGGAGTACATCTAGAACAAAACACCATATTTCCTATACTTTGCTCTTTTAATGTATTGATCAAAAAATATACACAGTGACTGGAGTAAACAGAAATTTTATAGCTACTGAATATTTCAGTTGCTAGCTGCTAAAATAAAATCATCGATCACTGCATTCAGCCTCAGTTTTGGTTATTTTAGCCAGGTAAATTACACCCAACGCATTGTAACAAATCATCTTTGTAACAGGAGCAAATATGAATCCTGTCGCTACTCAGTGTGCTAAAGATACCTCCCACTTGCTCAGCTCACCAACTGAATATTGAGCATATTTCTGAGAACGTTAACATCATTAAAATGACTTTAGTTTAATTTTCTGAACAAAATTTATCAATTGGATCCAGAATGCTTCAGTTCAGTTTAGTTTATTGTCATGTGTAACGGGGTACAGTGAAAATCTTTTGTTGCGTGCTAACCAGCCAGCGGAAAGACAATACATAATTCTTCGCCGAACACCTCCGCTTGGTCCGCAATAACCAACCCGACCTCCCGGTGGCTCAGCACTTCAACTCCCCCTCCCATTCCGTATCCGACCTCTCGGTCCTGGGCCTCCTCCACGGCCAGAGTGAGCAACACCGCAAGTTGGAGGAACAGCACCTCATATTCCGCTTGGGGAGTCTGCATCCTCTGGGCTTAAACATTGAATTTTCTCAATTCTGTTAACCCTGGCTGCCTCCTCCCCTTCCCACCTCTCCCTCAGCCCTCGGGCCCTGGCATTCCTTCTCTCTCTATCTCTCCCCCACCCAAGTCGCACTAGCTTCTCATTTTCACACTACAAACAGCTTACAATGGCCTGTTTCCTTTATCATCGATACTTTTTTGCATATCTTTCATTCATTGTTCTTTATCTCTCCACATCACCGTCTATATCTCTCATTTCCCTGATCCCTGACCAGTCTGAAGAAGGGTCTCGACCCAAAACGTCGCCTATCTCCTTCGCTCCTTAGATGCTGCTGCACCCGCTGAGTTTCTCCAGCCTTTTGTGTAACCCTCCCACACATAATTCTTCTTCTTCTTGTGTATGGCGTGCACAGCCTAAAGTCGTAGATCAAGGGTAGACATCCAGGCCAGGACAGCATCAGTTTCTGGGTGGATGGCTTTGATGCCCCCAGGGAAAAGCCTCAGTGGGCAGTCATTCACGATGTGTGGGATGGAATGGTCTGGTCTGGATGTCCGCGGTCACAAGCAGGGCTGTCTGTCACCCCCCACTCATGCAGGTGATGGGCGGTTCTTGCATGGAGGGTGCGGATTCTGTTCAGGGTTAGCCATTGCTTGCGATGGAGGTCAAATCCCGGTGGCTTCATTGTGGGGTCTGTGATGACCTCTCCGTTGTTGGCGTCAGCACCTTTCCAGGCTCTGCGCCACTCAGACTTAGAGTCAAAGTACATAATTCCAATCGAGCCATTCACAGTGAACAGATACATGATGAGGAAATAACGTTTAGTGCAAGGTAAAGTCCGATCAAAGATAGTCTGAGTGCCCCGATGAGGTAGATAGTAGTTCAGCACTGCTCTCTGGTTGTAGTAGGATGGTTCAGTTGCCTTATAACAGCTGGGAAGAAACTGTCAACCATGATAGTAATGGATATAGAATCATGCTGCAAGCTGGTACCTAATTTGGTAGGGTATGGACTTAGAGAAAGCAGTGCAAAGTTGTTATAGGATACTGGGCATCTGCCACACACAGTTAATAGGGAGCGCTCTTCTGATATTGACACTGTTGATGCAAAGCACAGGGAGTTTCTTTGAATTAACTTTCATCGCAGACCCAGTGATGCTGCGCATGTATGATTCCACTATTCATATGTCACTTTGTCCCTGAGCAAAATTAATAAAGTAGCCGGTAACTCCTGGTAGAGATTGATTTTAAAAATTGTCTTAAATGAAAACAGATGTTCCATGGTTCAGCATTGTGGCACAGCGGTAGAGTTGCTGCCTTACAGCCCTCACTGCGGGTGCTGTCTGTACGGAATTTGTCCAGTCTTCCCGTGACCACGTGGGTTTTCTCCAGGTGCTCCGGTTTCTCCCAAAGCCATACAGGTTTGTGGCTTAATTGGCTACTGTGGTTTAGTTTAGAGAAGCAGCATGGAAACAGGCCCTTCAGCCCATCGGGTCCGCGCCGACCTGTGATTAGGGCAGATACGAGCACTTCACACACCAGAGATGGCAGATTAGATGCCTTTCCCTCTGTACTGCAGTGCCTCTCCAGAGCCATCCATTTCAGATGCGGCACAATGGAGCAGCAGTAGAGCTGATGCCTTAAGGGCCAGTCCAACTTTCATGACCTAATTCATTACCTTTTTTACTCGTGGACATTTTTCATCAGGCTAGAAAAACGCCCCGACCTACTTAATGCCACGAGTACCTACGACTAGCATCACAACCTCCTACGACCTACCTATGACCTCCTACGACCTCGTTACGACCATGCTGCGAGTATGAGTCAAGGGCAAACTCGGCAGAGGTCCTGAATTAGGTTGTGAAAGTGGGACAGGCCCTTTACAGCACCAGAGACCCGGGCTCAATCCTGACTGCGGGTGTCACGGGTTATGGGGCGAAGGCAGAAGAATGGGGTTAAAAGGGAAGGATAGATCAGCCATGATTGAATGGTGGAGTAGACTTGATGGGTCTAATTCTGTTTCTGGAACAGATGAAATGCCAAAGAAGGAAAAACATTGCAGAGTTACATTTCACCCTTGATGTGTTCATTATGGAGAATTGGCAGCAAGCCTGTGATGTTTTTGTTTTGTCTGCAAAACAACCTGGACTCATCTCATATCGAACCATTAACCTCCATCAGTGATAAAACATGCCAGGTAACGTCAACACCAGTCTAAACAGCTGACGAGCTCAGACCTTAACACCATGTGGCCTTCACTATCCCTGTGATTCTTAATTGAAACACGTACACAGGAAACTGCAACAGCGATGAAGGAGATAAGAATGGATCGATTTCATTCCAACTGGTGTCAACAATATATGTAGCTCCTGTACGCTTCTTCTCTTTATCATTATTACAATACTGTACGGGTGTTTTATAATGAACCGTAAGGTATTTTACCATATGGGTGCTGTCTATATGGAGTTTGTACCTTCTCCCCTTGACCTGCGTGGGTTTTCTCTGACGAAGGGTCTCGACCCGAAACGTCGCCCATTCCTTCTCTCCAGAGATGCTGCCTCACCCGTTGAGTTACTCCAGCATTTTGGGTTTTCTCCGAGATCTTCGGTTTCCTCCCGCACTCCAAAGACGTACAGGCTTGTCGGTTGACTGGCTTGGTACAAGTATAAATTGTCCCTCCTGTGTGTAGGATAGTGTCAGTGTGCAGGGATCGCTGGTCGGTGCAGGCTCGGTGGGCCGAAGGGCCTGTTTCTGCACTGCATCTCTAAAATAAATATTGTTTCAAAGATTCCACTTCTTGGATTAACTTTTAGCTCCACATTTTTAAAACAATGCCACATGTCATTTTTAAATTTAAAAAAATAATAATTACAGTAAATTATGATATTGACAATTAATTAGACATGTGACCACAGCCAGTGATATTAAACATGCTATAATATAAACTCTTAAACCCATTGCACTGTTGGTGCAGAATGAATTTCTAGCTCCTTGTATAATATTTAATATCCAAAAACGTTTTAGTTTAGATTAGTTTCATTTAGTTTATTGGCACATGTACCGAGGTACAGTGAAAAGATTTTGTTGCGGTGCTATCCAGTCAGCAGAAAGACAATACAATGATTACATTGAGACATTTACCGTGTGTAGATTCATGAGAAGGGAATAACGCAAATGGTATGTTAGCATTCATAACAAAAGGAGTTGAGTATAGGAGCAGGGAGGTTCTACTGCAGTTGTACAGGGTCTTGGTGAGACCACACCTGGAGTATTGCTTACAGTTTTGGTCTCCTAATCTGAGGGAAGACATTCTTGCCATAGAGGGAGTACAGAGAAGGTTCACCAGACTGATTCCTGGGATGTCAGGACTTTCCTATGAAGAAAGACTGGATAGACTCGGCGTACTCACTAGAATTTAGAAGATTGAGGGGCGATCTTATAGAAACTTACAAAATTCTTAAGGGGTTGGACAGGCTAGATGCAGGAAGATTGTTCCCGATGTTGGGGAAGTCCAGAACAAGGGGTCACAGTTTAAGGATAAGGGGGAAAACCTTTAGGACCGAGATGAGCAACACATTTTTCACACAGAGAGTGGTGAGTCTGTGGAATTCTCTGCCACAGAAGGTAGTTAAGGCCAGTTCATTGGCTATATTTAAGGGGGAGTTAGATGTGGCCCTTGTGGCTAAAGGGATCAGGGGGTATGGAGAGAAGGAAGGTACAGGATACAGGAATAATAGAAAGTAGACAAAAATGCTGGAAAAACTCAGCGGGTGTGGCAGCATCTATGGAGCGAAGGAATGGGTGACGTTTCAGGTCGAGACCCTTCTTCAGAGTAATGAGGTGAGGGGGGGTTTGGGAAGAAGAAAGGAATAGGTGGACACAGTGGGCTGTGGGAGAGCTGGGAAGGGGAGGGGAAAGAGGGAGAAAGCAGGGACTACCTGGAATTGGAGGTCAACGTTCATACCGCTGGGGTGTAAACTAGCCAAGCGAAATATGAGGTGCTGCTTCTACCATTTGGACTCACTCTGGCCATGGAGGAGGCCCAGGACAGAAAGGTCGGATTCAGAATGGGAGGGGGAGTTGAAGTGCTGAGCCACCGGGTGATCAGGTTGGTTATTACGAACTGAACGGAGGTGTTAGGCCTACGCTTGGTCTCACCGATGTAGAGCAGCTGACACCTAGAGCAGCGGATGCAATAGATGAGGTTGGAGGAGGTTCAGGTGAACCTCTGCCGCACCAGGAAAGACTGCTTGGGTCCTTGGATGGAATCAAGGAGGGAGGTAAAGCGACAAGTGTAGCATTTCCTGCGGTTGCAAGGGAAAGTGCCAGGGGAGGGGGTAGTTTGGGTGGGAAGAGAAGAATTGACCAGTGAGTTACGGAGGGAGTGATCTCTGCTGAAAGCCTACAGGGGAGGGGATGGGAAGATGTGGCCAGTGGTGGGATCCCATTGGAGGTGGCGAAAATGTTGGAGAATTATCTGTTGTATGTGACGGCTGGTAGGGTGGAAGGTGAGGACAAGGGGGACTCTGCCCTTGTTTAGAGTGGGGGGGGGGGGGGGGGGTTGGGGAGTGAGAGCAGAGTCACAGGGTATAAACATAATGATACAAACTTAAGTTCACCCCATTATAAACAATGGATCCAAGTATACATTCCATCTTATCAGAGGTCACCTTGGCAGAGAAATGTCCTTACAGTCTGACGCTGAAATATACATTTAACATTTTTGGATTTGCTAAGTTATAATTTTATTAGATTTCATAATTTATATTATATTTATATAAAACAGGGGATAGACACAAAAAGTGGATCAGACAGTATCTCTGGAGAAAAGGAATAGGTGACATTTCAGGTTGGGACCCTTCTTCAGACCCTTCTTATATATAAAACAGGGTATGTAAACAAGAAAATAAACTACAGCTAACATAAGCACGTGCAAATTATTTCGAAAATCAGATTTTTAAGTTACAAAATCACAGGAATAAAATTATGAGTCTAATGTTACTGCCGAACCTAGAGGTTTGGCTTGGTTTAATAAATCATTCTCCCTTTCTCAGCTTCCCTCTGTAATCCTCATTTTTCTTCAGAAATACAACCAATTATCCCTTGAACCCTATGCACATGGTCTGCTCTAAAGTGCAGAATTCCTTCCTTCCTTTACCTTTTTGGTTAAACTCCTAAATTGCCTCCTTATTCCTACTTGTTCACCATTTAGCTTGCATTTAACCTATCACCCTGGCAATAATTTGCCCGGATAAGCATTGCAATCCATTCATATTCATTTACATTCTAATGCGGTCATCTTGAACTAAGGGGGACCTGGCGCGGGGGGGGGGGGGGGGGGGGGGGGGGGTACTTTGTCAGTGACTATTTGTATATCTTGTGTATGCATGCAAAGAATTTCACTGTGACTTGTCACATGTGACAAGCAACTATTCCATTCCATTCTATTTAATTCCATTTTACTGTTTGTGTCCAGTCCAGCATTTGATTTGGTCAATGCATTCCAGGGAAATTTCCAGAGACTTTAAACAGAATATATTGCAAACACGCAACGGGTCAGGCAGCATCTGTGGAAAGAACCACATTATTGCTTTGGGACACTGACCCTTTGTCAGTTCTGGACATGTGAGAAGTCCAGCATGTTTTACATTGCAGGGAAGAGGAGGGGTGCATTGAACAAAGTTAATAGCTGTGAGATAGTGAAAGGCCTTTCCAGTTCTGAGGAAGGCTTGTCACAGCTATTACTGCCTGCCATCATTTTGGTCAGTTTCTGCGTATGTTCTGATCTGCTCAGCACGTCCCATGGCCTTGCGATTAGCATCACATCACACAAAGAGGATTAACCTAATTCTAATTGCAATATTAGATCATCCATTCTCACACTATCTCAGACATTCCCACTGTAACACTCAGCGCCATCTCTCACACGCTCTAATTTTCTCTCCTGCCCAATTCCGATGAAGTCAACATTTTCCAAGTTCAGATGATGAACTTTAATCTGTAAATATTTTCATTTCTCTTTTTGTCGGGTGTTGCCTGCTGAGGAGGAGATGGAGGCGCAGCGGTAGAGTTGCTGCCTTACAGCCCTTGCAGCGCCAGAGACCCGGGTTCTATCCCGACTATGGGTGCTGCCTGTACGGAGTTTTACGTTCTCCCTGTGACCCACATGGGTTTTCTCAGAGATCTTCGGTTTCTTCCCACACTCAAAGACGTGCAGGTATGTAGGTTGATTGGCTTGGTAAACGTGAAAATTGTACCTAGAGTGTGTAGGATAGTGCTAATGTGCTGGGATCGCTGGTCGGCGCGGATCTGGTGGGCTATAGAGCCTGTTAAAGCGCTTATGTTTCATACAGATTTATACCATCTACAGATTATTGTTTTTCTATAAATTGCATCTTTGAATCCTTTCACAGGTGAAACGTCAGAACCATTCACACAGACCATTCTGCACGGTTTAACTCAAGCATGGGGTGGAAGATTGCAACCTTCACGTGGTCCGCCCTGTTTCAACTAATGCAATCAACTCGACGTGCACAAACGGAAGATCAAATAGGACAAGTTGTCCAACAACTTTAGGCTGTGCACGCCACACGAAAGAAGAAGAACTCAAGCATGAACTCATCTCTGCCTCTACAGTGCCAACTTTGTCAGGAAAGGATGCAAGAAATAAGAGTCAAAGAAGGAACTGAAATGCTCCTCCACAGAAAATTCAACCAAGTTCCATCTTAACAAATTCTCCCAGTAACCTCATCGATCCCTCGTAAACTTTCCAGTTGAAATAATTGGTCCCTATTTAGTCTTTTGATTTGTTAGTGAGCCTCGATTGAAAGAAGCAGGTCTTCTCTTTGCTGAAGTATTCAGATACGCTTTTGAGACAACCTGGATAACAGAGGCGATTTAAAATCAAAAATCAAGAAACTGGGATCTGAACATCTGAAATTAAAACAGGAAAAGCTGAAAACACTCCTAGGCTCGACGCGGTGGCACAGCGGTAGAGTTGCTGCATTACACTGCTTGTAGCAACGGAGACCCGGGTTCAATCCCGACCACGGGTGCTGTCTGCATGGAGTTTGTACCTTCTCCCCGTGACTGCGCGGGTTTTCTCTGAGATCTTCGGTATCCTCCCAAACTCCAAAGACGTACAGCTTTGTAGGCTATTTGGCTTGGTATATGTGTGAATTGTCCCTTGTATGTGTAGGATAGAGTTAGTGTGCGGGGATTGCTGGTCGGTGCGGACTCGGTGAGCCGAAGGGTCTGTTTCCGCGTTGTGCCTCTAAACAATGGACAATAGACAATAGGTGCAGGAGTAGGCCATTCGGCCCTTCGAGCCAGCACCGCCATTCAGTGTGATCATGGCTGATCATCCCCAATCAGTACCCCGTTCCTGCCTTCTCCCCATATCCGCTGACTCCGCTATCTTTAAGAGCCCTATCTAGCTCTCTCTTGAAAGTATCCAGAAAACCGGCCTAAACTAAACTAAACTCAGCAGATCAGAAACATCTGCAGCACGAGAAACAGAGGCAACGTTTCAGGTTGAAGATCATTCATCAGCTCAAGGAAAATGGAGGAAAAAAATCAAGTTGCAGAGTGGAGGAGGGATGACAAGGCAAGGGAAATATCTCGAGTAGGGTGAACCAAGGATCGTCCAGTGATGCCATTATTTCCATTGCTGCCTGGTGTTTTAAACTTTATATTTATCATGAATTTGCAAGATGAATAGAAAGTTTAAAATACCGGCCAACATTGTATTGAAATTAAAGTCTTCTCAAGATCATGTGCAATGGCCCATTGAAATTATTCATGATTTTATGGTTCAATGGTTCTTTATCTGTCAGATATGCAACTGCACAATGAAATTCGTTTTGCACATATTACACATTCAGGTGCCGCCATTTTAGGCACCATTATTCAAAGTCCAAAGTCTGGTCGGCCCGTACGCTGGATGTATTTTATTTATTTTTTAATTTATTTTTTTAAATTGAATTTAATTTTTTTACAAAATGCTTTTATTCAGAACAAACAAATACAAAGTAGGAACATGATCAGAGAATGCCTATATTGGCATTTTACAAAGAAAGTTATCAAATTAAAATATTAACATTTTTATCAGTAATACATTCGACCTCCTGCGGTGACCAGCGTTCACAGAAGGCCTCCACAGTCCATGTGGACACCGCGAGTTCCCTCTCCAGGAACACGCGAGCACGGACGTAACCCCGGAAAAGGGGCAGGCATGCTGGGTGTATTGGAGTGGTTCTTGAGAAACGTCATCCCTCTCCTCTCCTCTCCTCTCCCAGCCATCTTTGTGTTCCCGTGGTATTTCCAGCAGCCAACGTTGGCACTGGAGGCATTACACCGGTTCAACTCCTACCAGCCCTCGCTCCTTGCGTCCCATGCCTTCAGCCCCTCCCAGTTATACCGCCCGGTGATCCTTCTGCTGTATCCTGATGATCGCAGAGCCTTCGGGGGAGCTGTAGTAAACTGCCCAGTACTTACAAGTGGCATTTTGATTTATTTAGAACATTGTTAACGCACGGGTCGTGAATGTCAGGGTCACTTCAATACCTCCACAATACCTCACACAAAAGGGTGGTGGGTGCATGGAACAAGCTGCCAGAGGAGGTAGCTGAGGCTGGGACTACCCCTACATTTAAGAAACAGTTAGACAGGTACATGGATGGGGCAGACGATAGACTCAAAAAGCTGGAGTAACTCAGTGGGACAGGCAGCATCTCTGGAGGGAATTAATAATTTGAAGATCATTAGCAAAAGAAAAACGATTGGATATATATTTATATCCAAAATATTTTCAGAAATTGGATTTGCATAAAGAGCAGCAGTTTTAGGCGAACCTAAACTGTTTGTAACAACATCTTCAAAAGGTATAAATGGAATAAGAACATGAAAAGCAAGAAATAGAAGCAGATGCTGGCTATTCGGCTATTCGGCCCTTTCTATCTGCTGCACCATTCAGTCATGGCTGAATAGTCAATAGAGGCGCGGGGTTAAATGAATTAGACCTTCATTGATTTAAAGCCGGTAGAACGCAGCAAATGAAATCCTTCTGGTTTATAAACTACCTGATCATTGAAGAGATAATTATCCATAGACTGCATGAGTTCTCTGCTCCTATCCCCATCGGTATTGGTGTCCTCAGAGGTGGTAAATGCTCCAGGAAGCAAATGAACCGTGTGGACAGACTGGAACAAGTCCCACACACATTCTCCTCACCCCCGGAACAACCAAACCCTTGGAACTATTGCAAAACCCCAGTCCATGGCCATCAGTCCAAACTGTTAATAGACTCAAACTGTTAATAGGCTCAGGCAGCATCTCTGGAGGGAAGGAATGGGCGATGTTTTGGGTCGAGACCCTTCTTCAGACAGGTTTGGAGAAATATGGACCAAACACAGGCAGGTGGGACAAGTTGGGCAAGTTGGGCCGAAGGGCCTGTTTCCACACTGGATCATTCTATGACTCTATATCTTCTTTTCAACTCTGGATTTAATAGTTAAAGTTGTAAATATATGTAATAATGCACTTCTCCATATTGCACAGAAATGATTGGATAAAGTTCATAAGCAAAACTCCTTCAGGCACATTTGTTTCTCCGAACTCCGCGATAAGGCAGGCAATGAGGTTGCATCTGCATTCACTCCGTCTGTGATAAAATGATGACATTTCCTGGAACAAAATCTGAATGATTTAATTCCGTTTCGGAATATTCCGTTCATTCACCAACAATGCTCCTGTATTTCTCTGCACCTGTCCTGTACTGTAACTCAGACATCAAAGCTATTGTTAAACAATTTAGACAGCGATTGACAAGAAATTGTACTTCACAAAAGTAGCTAATTATGGTTCACTCTTTAAGGCCCTGTCCAACTTGGGTGTCATTTGCGCATCGCACAGGTGGGGCGCGCGAAGATTTTGTGAATCCCAAAATCCTGGGGCGCCGTGGGTCGCTTACGCGCGCGTCGTGATGCGTAAAATATGTTGCGTAAATGATGCACAAATGACGCCCAAGTGGGACAGGCCCTTTACCTTTAATAGTAGTCCGAATGTTGCTTCTGACTTTGGAGAAAATACCTTGGACCAGCATTCAGATTTGGTGCAAGTTATTTGCCCAGTGTGGCATCATTATTGTTTAACCCGGGCTTTGCTTCTAATCTAATTAGCCAAGTCATTATATTTTACATTATCCGAACTCCAGCCCTTGAATTATAATTTGGTGGCTTTAGTCTGAATTTAGGTAAAATTATTCATCCGTAATGTAGATTGGGCAGACTGTTGTGCACATTCTTCACTACAAGTTCTTGTCAATGAGTCAACAATAGGTCTGCTCCCCGCTGTAGTTCCATTTGTTACTATTAATGACTCAGGAAAGCCTTCAGAACTACCTTTCAGATTGCAGGAAATCGCAACTGCAGACATCTGACGATGCAATCCTCTCATACCTAATCTAATGTACAAGCGAGCACCGTTTAAAAACAGTTTCACCTAGTATTGCACGTTGAAAGTGTTTTACTCTTGAAGCATGCAGAGTAATAGCTGCATACTCAGTCTCAATTATTAATTGTCCACAATAATTCCGTCTGAAAATGATTAAATGCTTGTAGTGGGTCTTCAAGGCACCAGACAATGAATAGTGCATATTGCCTTCCCAATCTCCCTGTAACCCAGCATCTGGTGTAGTTTTAATGTAAAGGCTTAGCAAACATTTCCATCAGCCAATGCATGAGGCATCGCTGGCATGGCAAGCAAGGGCTAATGGAGCTGTGGAAATGGCTTTGCAACCCCCTGATTTTAAGCGTTAAATGGAACTTTTTCCTTTGAGTCGAAAGACTGTCTGAAGCCTTTCCACATCTCCATCCATAAACTAGCAAGACAACATATGGCTCCACCAAGCTTTCTTACTTCTGATTCAATTTCATGCACAGTATATTTTAAACAATTGGTCCATAGAGAAATTGCAATGCAAACTGAAGACTGAGCGATGAAGATTAAAGTTATAATACCAAGGAACTGCAGATGCTAGTTTATACCAAAGAAAGACACAAAATGCGGGAGTAACTGAGCGGGTCAGGCGGCATCTCTGGAGGACGAGGATAGCTGACATTTCGGGTCGGGAACTTTCTTCGCAAAGTCACGATTTGAAACGTCGCCTATCTAGTCGACCACGAACGAAGGCCCGTAGGCTTTCCGCAACCACGTGCGGCGACAGGCCAGACTCTCCGCCGAGATACAGAGAAACACAGAAAATAGGTGCAGGAGTAGGCCATTCGGCCCTTCGAGCCAGCACCACCATTCAATATGATCATGGCTGATCATCCAAAATCAGTACCCCGTTTCTGCTTTCTCCCCATATCCCTTGATTCTGTTAGCCCTTGAGAACATACAGTGAAATGGCCTCCACTGCTTTCTGTGGCAGAGAATTCCTCAGATTCACAGCTCTCTGGGTGAAAATGTTTTTTCCTCATCTCAGTCCTAAATGGCCTACCACTTATTCTTAAACTGTGACTCCTGGTCGCAGTTTACATGGGGAACATTTTTCCTGCATCTAGCCTGTCCAATCCCTTAAGAATTGTATATGTTTCTATAAGAATAATGAGCCAGTGGGTCCGCTACCTGCAGGGGAAGTTCACAAGCTGCCGAGCTCAGCCCCGAAGAGTTGGGAGCAGAGGAGGGAGCCGGTGGTGACAATGGATGTGAGGAGTGGGCCGGCAGGGGAGGGACTGGGGTATTTTGCATCCAGTGCCTTCAAGTTCGGCTGCAGGAGGCGCCCCGGGACACAGAGGAGGTCGGGCGGGGAGAGGGACGTGGGTTCATGAATCAATCCGGTCGTGGGTGACAGAGGAGGCCCTGCAGCACCCTGGGATCGGGAGCCACTCCAGTACATCCAGCACGTGGACATTTTCCTATTGTAAATGGCGCCAAGTATGGCGACTCGTGCATGTGTGAGCTATGCGGAAAGAATTTCACTGGGCAGTCCATAAAGGGGCTGTCCCACTTGGGCGACCTAATTGGTGAGTTTAGAAGAGTTTTAAAAAATGACATGTCGAAGACCTCCTTCGACTATGTTGAAGACCAGCTTCGATTAGCTTCGACTAGCTACGACTAACTTCGGGAAAATTGGACACCGAATAGTGGAGAGTGAAGACGACCTCCTTCGACCTCCTTTCGACCTCCCTTCGACTGCGATGAAGACTATCTATGACTACCCTCGATTACCTGTGACTAACATGCCGACCTACTATGACCTACTACGACTTAACCTACGAGTATAAATAGTATCAATTTTTTCCATGGCAACCGTTTTTTCTCGCGGGCATTTTTTAACATATTGAAAAAAACGCCGTGACCCAGCTGAGGCCTCGAGTACGCGAAGACCTCTCTCGAGCATGAAGGAGAATTACGAAGACCTACGACCTCGTTGTCGACCATGCTGCGAGTATGAGTCGAGAGCAAACTCGCCAGAACTCGCGGATTAGGTCGCCCAAGTGGGACAGGCCCTTTAGTATCAATAAAGAGCCATTGAATTGATTGATTCTCCAGAGAAGCTGCCTGACCACTCAGTTACCCCAGCATTCTGTGTCTTTCTTTAAGATTAAAAATATAATTGGTTATATTTACTAATCACATTATATGTAAAAAAATAACGCACTTCTCCCGGCCTCAGAATGCCGTGTTCAATCTGGATACAACAACATATTTTATTTGTTAAAGAAGGAACTGCAGATGCTGGAGAATCGAGGGTTATACAAAAAGCTGGAGAAA
This sequence comes from Raja brachyura, assembly GCA_963514005.1. The sequence continues at coordinate 32,302,747 of OY740808.1, forward strand.
CTCAGCGGGTGCAGCAGCATTTAAGGAGCGAAGGAGATAGGCGACGTTTCGGGTCGAGACCCTTCTTCAGACTCTGAAGAAGGGTCTCGACCCGGAACGTCGCCTATCTCCTTCGCTCCTTAGATGCTGCTGCACCCGCTGAGTTTCTCCAGCTTTTTGTGTAACCCAACATATTTTATTTGCTGTGATGCAGAATGAATGTTTTATTATTTTTAACTGCTTATATATGATAGGGGCAAAAGTAATGTGGATGATTAGATGCAAGCTCAGCAGTCAGGATTATTGCAAGTACACACAAACGCACGCATGACTGGAACAAACTGGGAGTCTGCCTTATGACATGATCAATAGAGTGAAATCAACTGCAGCAGTGTGTTTGAGTGTAGGAAAATCCTGGCTGTACATCTGTAGTTTCTCAAACAATAATGATAATGAGAGGTGCTTAAATGATTACATCAGTCAGAGTGATTGTGAAGTTGTTACTGCGTGCCATTTCTTCCACTGGAGTTGCAGACTCCATGAAGAAAAGAGACGTAGAGGTGTGGAGAAGAGGAGAGAGGATTATGTGGGGGAAAATGCCCGCTTTGCGGCCGCGAGACCGGAAAGCTCGGCGGACCATGGTACTGGGAGGGAGCCGGCGAATGCAACAGACGCGGAGGAGGGTGAACCGAGGTATTGCCTCCAGCGCCTTCGGGGTCGGCTGGAGGAGGCGCCCCCGGGATTCAAAGATGGCCGACGGTTCGCCGGCCGATCTGGTCATAGGCGACGGAGGAAGGCCCTGCGTGAGCCTGAGGCTTATCCGGATCAGGAGCTGCTCCAGTTAACCGGGTGAGCGGGCGGACTTCGGACTTTGGAACTAGCGCCAAAACATGGTGGCGTAAATATGTGTAAATATGAAAAAATTTAACTGCAGTTGCGCATGCTACAAATAAAGCCCCATTGAAAATCAATGCTTAGGACCACGGGTTTCGAAGGAGCGGACACCATAGTACAGTGAAAACAATTAATAACAGCACAATTTGAGACAACAATTTGAGGTGTCGGAGATCAAGGATAGGGGTGAGGCTGAGTGGAATCATCTTTCAGGTGAGAGTGTCCAGTTTTGCTTTTTCAAATCAGCTTACGCAAGATGATTTTTATAATCAAGATGTTGACAAAACTGAAAATTATTGCCCAATGCTAATTGCCCCAGAAAAAGTAGTGGTTAGCAAACTTTGTGAAGGTGCAGTCTTGTTGGTACAATTACTGCTACAATCGACCTGGGTACAAAAGTCCAGCACTTTATCATAACAATAATACATGTTATTTATGGGCACCTTTCAGGACCCTCAAGGACACTTTACAGATTAAAACAAGCAAATTACAAACATATAAACAAAATGAACCAAAAAAGAGGTAGTAGGGACATCAACAATACCCAATTCAAAGAGAGAGCAGAGGCAGCTAATCCCACCAGAGTTCTCTCTCACTTCTGGCAGCCATCTTGGAAACAGAACAATCAAAACACACCTTAACATGAACATCCGCCACAGTGAGTCCTACACACTCCTCACTGTGGTGGAAGGTGAAATAAAGTTCAAGTCCTTCCTCTAGCTCTTCCTCGGTCGTGGGCCTATTACTCATTACATTAGCACTAACCTAAACTTAGGGTAAATTTATAATTTTTCTGAAGCCAATTAACCGACAAACCGGTAAGTCTTTGGAGTGCGGGCGGTAACTGGAGCACACGGAGAAAAGACATGGAGAATGTCACAGGGAGAATGTCTAAACTCCGTACAGACAGCGCCCGTTTGGAACTTGCATGTCGCGGATGGTGTACAATGCAGTCGTTGTGGCCAGTGGTGAAGATATAATTACTGGGAATCCGTTAGGGTTCCTACTTGGAATTACACTCGTTGATGCAAGTGGAGAATATTCTTTTTTTTTAATATTTTTATTAGAAGCAATGCATATTACCAATGATATAACAGTTTTTTAAATACACATTTAACTTGTTTCAAGAGTTATACAAATATTACGAAATGATTTATGTAAGCTTCTATTTTTTTTAGAAGGTAAAGAAGTAAAGGAATAGGTGTATAATCAACGAAGATGGAGATTAAATAATATTGATTATGATTAGATAAGAAAAATTTAAAAAATAAAATATTTAAAAAAAACAATAAAAATAAAAAATAATACAAGCAAACAATTATTATATAATTAAAAAAAAATTAAAGTATACAAGTGGAGAATATTCTGTCACGCTCCTGACTTGGGCCTTGCCGATGATGGAAAGACTTTAAATATCCCAGACTCCTCATTCAGCACAGGATATCCAACTTCTGACCTTTCCTCATAGACTTTACTTTAGACTTCAGAGATAGAGTGTGGATACAGGTCCTTCCTCCACTGAATCACCTTGTACACTAGCACTATCCTACACGCACCTGGGACAATTTACACACTTTTTTACAGAAAAAATTATTAACCTACAAACCTGCACATCTTTGGATGTGGAAGGAAACCGGAACACTCAACGAAAACCCACGTGGTCACGGGGAGAACGTACAAATGCCATTCAGACAGCACCCATGGTCAGGATCGAACCCGGGTCACTGGCGCTGTAAAGCAGCAACTCTACCGCTGTGCCACCGTGATGCCCCATGATGCCCTGAGATGCAAGCTTGTCCTTCCTAGTGACTGACTGAGGTTTGGACATTGTATTTTGTTGAACGTATCCAATGTAGATTTTGTGCCCAGTGGTAAAGAAATAATCATGGGAATCATGTAGCGTTGGCTGTTGGAACCACACTCATCTGTGCACATGGCGAATATTCTGTCACGCTCCTGACTTGTGCCTTGTCAAAGATGGAATGACGTTGAAGTCTCCCAGATGCCTCATTCAATGCAAGATATCCAACAGACCTTTCCTCATAGCCTCAGTACATATGTGGTTGGTCCAATAGTCCCATATTGGTCCAATATTGTCTTGATCTTGCTGCATGTTGGCAGGGATTGGGTATTATCTGTGGTGCTGTGGATGGAGATAGATGTGCATTCATCCATGAACACCCTCACTGATGGGGCAATTGAAGATGGAATAGGGGATTAGGCCACTGCCTTGAGGAACTCTTGCTGCAATGTCTAAGGGTGGATTCATTCACCTCCAACAACCACAACCATTATCCTTTGGACTGCTCCAACATCTTGCCCCATTGCCCACTGACTTCAGTTTCAACTGGACTTCTGGGAGTTTTTGACAGTCAAAAAGGCCCAACAGAGGATGTACTTCCTACGGCAGCTGAGGAAGCACAATCTGCCATAGGCAATGATGGTCCAATTCTATACGGCCATCGTAGAGTCTGTCCTCACCTTCTCCATCATGGTCTGGTTTGGCTCAGCCACCAAGCACGACACCTGGAGGCTGCAGCGAATCATTTGATCAGATGAGAAGATTGTTGGCTGCAAACTTCCCTCCATCGACGAACTGTACACTGCAAGGGCCAGGAAGCGAGCGGGTAAGATCATCTCTGACCCCTTTCACCCTGGCCACAAACTCTTTGAAGCACTTCCCTCTGGAAGGCGACTCCGGACTGTCAAAGCTGCCACAGCCAGACATATAAACAGTTTTTTTCCACGAGCAGTAGCTCTACTCAACAACCAAAAGCCTGTAGCCTCCTTTTGCTCTGGTATTTTGTTTCATTCACATGTTTAAACTATAATGTTTTATTCTTAATGCTTTAATGTTTTATGTTTTATTCTTAATTGTTTACTATATGTCGTGTGTTACTTGCGACCGGAGCGCCAAGGCATTTTCCTTGTATGTGTACATACTTGGCCAATAAACTTATTCATTCATAAGATACCATCGGCTGAGTTACATACACATAAAGTTTTCTGAGGGTCAGCACCTTGTCACCATGGAGAAGTTTGAATGCTCTTAAGATACTGAGAGCTAAACCGACAGGGCCTATGCCCCTGACAGGGTTGCCCACAGCACACAGGCTGAGATGGAGGTACTTGATAAGGCATGGGCCATGAAGAAGATCTCAATAATGAAACAGGTAGAGGTTAACGCTCACAAAATGCTGGAGTAACTCAATAGAGGTCAGGTAGCATCTCTGGAGAAAAGGAAAACATAGAAAACAGAGAAACATAGAAATTAGGTGCAGGAGTAGAGGCCATTCAGTCATTCGAGCCTGCACCGCCATTCAATATGATCATGGCTGATCATCCAACTCAGTATCCCGTACCTGCCTTCTCTCCATACCCTCTGATCCCCTTAGCCACAAAGGCCACATCTAACTCCCTCTTAAATATAGCCAATGAACTGGCCTCAACTATATAATAACCATATAACCATATAACAATTACAGCACGGAAACAGGCCTTCTTGGCCCTTCCAGTCCGTGCCGACCATTTATTTTCCCCTAGTCCCATCTACCTGCACTCAGACGATACCCCTTCATTCCCTTCCCGTCCATATACCTATCCACTTCACTTTTAAATGTTAAAATTGATCCTGCCTCCACCACTTCTGCAGGAAGATCATTCCACACAGCCACTACTCTCTGAGTAAAGAAGTTCCCCCTCATGTTACCCCTAAACTTCTGTCCCTTAATTCTCATGTCATGCCCTCTTGTTTGAATCTTTCCTACCCTCAATGGGAAAAGCGTATCCACGTCAACTCTGTCTATCCCTTTCATCATTTTAAAGACCTCAATCAAGTCCCCCCTTAACCTTCTGCGCTCCAAAGAATAAAGACCTAACTTGTTCAACCTTTCTCTGTAACTTAGTTGCTGGAACCCAGGCAACATTCTAGTAAAAACCCTCCGTGGCTGAGAGTTCGTGAGACCCACCACTCTCTGTGTGAAAAAATTCCTTCTCATCTCGGTCCTAAAGGATTTCCCCCTTATCCTTAAGCTGTGACCCCTTGTCCTGGACTTCCCCAACATCGGGAACAATCTTCCTGCATCTAGCCTGTCCAACCCCTCAAGAATTTTGTACGTTTCTATAAGATCCCCTCTCAATCTCCTAAATTCTAGAGAGTATAAACCGAGTCTATCCAGTCTTTCTTCATAAGACAGTCCTGACGTCCCAGGAATAGGTGACTTTTCGGGTCCAGACCCTTCTCAGACGAAGGACGTGTCTCCACCGGAAACGTCACATTTTCCTTTGCTCCACAGATGCTACCTGACCCGCTGAGTTACTCCTGCATTTTGTGTCTATCTTCAGCATCTTCAGATCCTTCCTAGGGGCGGGAGATTACAACCTTCACGTGGACTGCCCTGTTTCGACGAATGCAATCAACCTGGCATGCACAATCAAATAAGATCAAATAGAACAAGTTGTCCTGCAACTTTAGGCTGTGCATGCCATACGCAAGAAGAAGAAGAGATCATTCCTACACAGAGGATAGTGGCTGGCACTTGGATGGAGCTTCACAATGGGTGAGAAGGCGGAAGAAGGCTGAAGAAGGGAGATTCCCAACAGTGGTGGCATCCATGCCATTGAATGCTGACCTGTCTCTGTCAGGGACAGTGTGGTGGCTGTCCGTGCTCCAGCCCCACCCACGTTAGAAGACGTCATGCACAAGAATCCACCAGAAGGGATATTCCACCTGCTCATCTCTGCAATAAAGTCCGTGGTTGCAGGATTGGCCTCTTCAGCCATCTTAAGACCCACCGAAAGGACCCGCCAGGAGGACAATCATACTCAACTCTAAGTGGTCACCGATGATGCATCGTATAAAGATATTTTAATGGAAGTTCGCTTGAAAATGAAGTTATGGACTGGTAAAACACTTCCGACATGTGGTATCCAAATATATGCCTTCTGCACCCCGAGGCGGCACGGTGGCGCAGCGGTATAGTTGTTGCCTTACACCGCCGGAAACACGGGTTCGATCCGGACAACGGGCGCTGTCAGTATGGGGTTTGTACCTTCTCACCGATACCTGCGTGGGTTTTTCTCCGGGTGCTCCGCTTTCCTCCCACACTCCAAAGACGTACAGGTTGGCAGGCTGATTAGCTTGGTAAAATTGTAAGTGGTCCCTAGTGTGTGTAGGATAGTGCTAGTGGTCGGTACAGGCTCGGTGGGCCGAAGGGCCTGTTTCTGCATTGTATCTCTAAACTAAACTAAACTAACTGGAAATGTATGTGAAACTGAATCTCATGTAACCCATACACCAGGTTTTCCCAAATGTAGCATGGTAGGTGAAGGTAGTTAGCTGTTGTTGTCGTATGCCCAAGGTCAGGCTGATGAACAAACAGCAGATGCTGGCTTTATTCAAACAATGCGTTTTCTGTGGTCTAAACAGGGTAGCGGAATGGATGTTGGGGCGAAATTAGTAAGCTCACTGAAAGCTTTGCTGCAGTCTGTTGAAACAGCAAAAGAAGGATCACGTTACAATCCCTCTGGTTTAGTGAGAAGTGTCACCTTCAGCAAGAACGCAATCAAAGGAGCTAGGGAAACGAGAGCCCCTGCCCACAAAAACCTCAACACTGCATGCATCTATAATAAATAACTCACTGAAATCCTTGGTAGCAATTACATTATTCATCAAATATTTATCCTTTACAGCAGTTAGCATTTTGTCCTTTTTTCCAGCTCCCACGACCAAGTGCTTTAGAAAAATCAAAAGATGAGATGCCATTGAGAAAAAAAAATCATTGCAAAATCCCTGCAAATTCAGAGGGGAAAAAAAGCCCAAAATGTTTTTGCAAGAAGAAAACTTATACAAGGCTGCGCTAATCATTTAAAGTGCCACAGATTTTCCTTGTTTTATTTTCAAAACATTGACTTCTTATTTCTTTTGGCATTTCTCCATAGGAAGCAATCAGTATTAAGCAAATTACAGGGAATCAAAAGAGAGACACTCACAGGCTTTCAGACAGACAAATGTTCCAAATTAAATTCTAAGGTTGGTGGTAAATCATTTTCCTCCCAGTTTCATTGTGCATTTCAAAAAGGCTTAGCTTTTATAGCCATCATTTTTGTTCTGTTTGTTTCAGGCAAATCCCTAGTAAAATCCACAAAGCCTTGTCAAGGGCATATTAGGTCTTTATCTTTACGGCTCAACATCTTTACTATTCAAGGGTCGGCTGATCTCTCTCGTGGATGAATGCGCAAAGGAAATAGCATAAAACTCTCACAGAGGGTGAAGAGCAGGCGGGCAGGCAGCTGAATAGACTTCACCTGTTTTACTCGACTCAGAATCCTGTACTCATGCAAACATTCATGGCTACCATTGTGACCATGAAACATATACAAAGTCACATCAGAGAAAAACCTACATTGAAACATCACGGACAAAAAAAAAACTTTTCAATGCAGAAAGAAAACAATTAAATAATTCAGTATTTACTGATTTACATTCTTCCTTTGAACTGTGTGATGGTTGAATGTAAGTAACCAGTTCAAATCTTTGAATGGCAACTTAGAGATTTGCTTGTGTCGACCCTTCTGTGTATAGATACATAAATACTTGAAATGAAATAAATCCCAGAAAATCATAGCTGCCAAACTATTTGCCTCATTTATAATTTAGACTGCAGTTGGAAAACTTATTTTTAGTCTTTATCATCTCTATCCCAGGAGCTTCTTGGCCACAACAAGCTTCCTTTACAAATCCGAGGCAGTGGTCAGCACAGGCCTCATTCAACGTTGCCCTGTGATCAGCTGACAGGAGATGCACTTGTAGCAAAATCGGCAATGGCAGTTTTCCCTCTCCGGGGGATCAGGAATCCCATTATCACGAGGTGCCCCATCCGGCTGCCAAACATAAGAGCTTTCCCATCAACGGCAGCACATCAGCTGAGGCGAGAGGCGGCTAGCTCTGTACAAAGCCCTGAACGAGCTGGGGAGGAAGCAGAAACTTTACCGCAGATAGTTCGATCAAGGAAGAAATATCACTCTGAATTTCAAGAGTAGGAAGGAACTGCAGATGCTGGTTTAAATCAAAGATAGACATAAAAAGTTGGAGTAACTCAGCGGGTCAGACAGCATCAATGGAGAAAATGAATGGGTGACATTTCGGGTGTGAAGAAGCACCTCTATGCTTGGAAATTCAAGTTCTGTTTCCCTGGCACGGAACCCTGTTTGACCAGCGTGGGTCTGCAGGATTTGTCTAACCCTTAAGAGATTTTTTTCCCCCATAAACTGTGATCTTTCTAATAGGAGGGTAACTGTTTGATAGTTTAGTTTAGTCAAGTCAAGTCAACTTTATTTGTCACATACACATACAAGATGTACAGTGAAATGAAAGTGGCAATGCCTGCGGGATTGTGCAAAACAACAGGCCAACAGAACAGAACCAGTATTTACATTTTTTTTTAAAAGACGCAACAGTAAATTAGTAAATGAGTTCCTGGTGAGATGAGAGTTTACAGTCCTGATGGCCGGTGGGAAGACACTCCAGCTCATCCTCTCTGTTTTTGCAACGTGACAGCGGAGGCGCTTGCCTGACCGTAGCAGCTGGAACGGTCCGTTGCTGGGGTGGTAGCGGTCCTTCATTATCTTGCTGGCTCTGGATCTGCACCTCCTGGTGTATAGGTCCTCCAGGGGGGGGGGGGGGGGGGGGGAGTGTAGTTCCTATGGTGCGATCAGCCGCACGCAGTACTCTCTACACAGCCTTCCTCTCCTGGGCAGAGGAACATCATGAAAGCACGCACGTCGGCCCACTGAGTCCATGCCGACCAGCAATCCCCATGCATTAGTTCTATCCTACAGACAAGGGACAATTTCCAGAAGCCAATTAACCTACAAACCTGCACGTTTTTGGAGTGTGGGAACCGGCGCGCCCGGATAAAACCTACACCAGCTATAGGCAGGATGTACAAACTCCACACAGACTGCACCCATAGTCAGGATCGAACCCGGGTTTCCAGCGCTGCAAGGCAGCAACTCTACCTCTGCGCCACCGTGTCCCCTGCTTGTAACTGTTTGATCGTTACTATTACTCATCTAGCTTGGTTATAATTTATGAGCATGTTCTTCATTTTCTATAGAGAAGCAACAAGGAGACTCTAAAGACTACTGATGATAGTCGCTGAAGTAACAACAAACTGTCCTAAGACCTCAGAAGGTTGAGCAGCATCTGTGGAGGTGGATGGATGGCTGATGGATTCGGGTGAGATCCTGCATTAGGATTTAACTCAGATCATTGACCTCTCCCTTTGCCTCCACGAAAAGCTCTCAACTAAGAAAACCAAGCCCAAAGCCAAAGTATTATCTAACTATCTAACTCAATATACCAACTTACAATAAATGACTCCATATGGAAAAAAAACCCCAGCTACCTACATATTAATCCTGGAGATGTAAGTATAGAATAGAATAGTTTCTTTATTGACATTGTAACATGAACCATGTACAACGAAATTTAAAAATGTCAACCAGTCAGTGCAACATTCAAACCATAAAAGCTAACGATACATACAAGGTAAAATATTAAAAAAGGTAAACCACTAAAATAAATATGAAATATAAAAACAGCACGCATAAACACCCAACCCTACATCCTTCTGTCGATTTCACAGTGTACCAACCACAGTCCCTTAGTCCCCGCATTCCTTGGCAGCTACATTTAGTGCCTTTATAGCAGTGGGGTAAAAACAGTTTTTAAGTCTGTTTGTCCTTGTCCTTGTAGATCTGTACCGTCTGCCTGACGGCAAAAGTTCAAACAGGGAGTATCCGGGGTGGGAAATGTCCTTTATAATATTCTGGGATTTTTTTGATGCAGCGGGAACTGTGTAAGTCCTCCAAGGTAAGGAGATTGTCATTGGGGCAGTCAAGTGGGCACTTCATTTCATTGGTGGACTGGGAGATTGCAACCTTCACGTGGTCCGCCCTGTTTCGACTATTGCAATCGACCCGGCGTGCACAAACAAAAAGATCAAATGGAGCACGTTGACCTTCAACTTTAGGCTGTGCACGGCATACGCAAGAAGAATAATTCATTGGTGTTTTGTTGAGTTAGGCCCGCGAAACCTCAGGAAGAGTCAACAGTTAGTTCTGGCATCCCAGAACAAGACATTTCCCCTTGTTTGAGCTGCTCCAGAACAGAGGCATTTAATAATCGTTTAAACATTCTGTTTCCAGAATATACTCAATGGACTTGGCCTCCAGGAAGTATTGACGAGCAGGCTGGGATGATTTAAGCATTCATTTCTAATCCAACATTGTGATAAAACCTGCCTGCTCTCTATTTCCTGCCCCCATCCCTCATCCATCCACAGTATTGATCATTAACAGCAAGAATGCTTTGGAAACCTTTCACTACCTGATGTACCTTCCTGCTGCAAGGAATTGAGGAAGGCATTAAATTATTCTAAGTCTGAAGAAGAGTCTCAACCTGAAACGTCACCCTTACCTTCTCTCCAGAGATGCTGCCTGTCCTGCTGAGTTACTCCAGCATTTTGTGTCTATCTTCGGTATAGGTGATGGATGCTCAATGCCTTGGCAGGATATCGGCATGCTAAATAGCACCCCGCTTCAAAGAGAGGAGTGCCGCTATGCAACATTGCATTTACCACTGATTCAGAGACTGAGCAGTGGAAACAGAAACTATGGCAACTTCTCCAAGGGAAATCTGGGGGCTTCTTTCAGGAAAATGCATTAAGTGTATGATAGTTGTATACCAATTGTGTGCAACATCGCAGCCACCAACACTGGTGTGTTCCCGGTTGACAAGGGGATTGTCCTCTCATCTCTACTTGCTGTAGCATCGTCAATATGCAGAGCCCGATTACCACATGGTCTGGAAGAGCAGGTCAAGTGATGCCATGCAGGGTTACACAAAAGGCTGGGGAAACTCAGCGGGTGCAGCAGCATCTAAGGAGCGTAGGAGATAGGCGACGTTTCGGGTCGAGACCCTTCTTCAGACTGGTTAGGGATCAGGGAAACGAGAGATATAGACGGTGATGTGGGGAGATAAAGAACAATGAATGAAAGATATGCAAAAAAGTATCGAAGATAAAGGAAACAGGCCATTGTAAGCTGTTGAAAATGAGAAGCTAGTGCGACTTGGGTGGGGGAGAGATAGAGAGAGAAGGAATGCCAGGGCCCTAGGGCTGAGGGCGAGGTGGGAAGGGGAGGAGACACCAAGGGTTAACAGAATTGAGAAAATTCAATGTTTAAGCCCAGAGGATGCAGACTCCCCAAGCGGAATATGAGGTGCTGTTCCTCCAACTTGCGGTGTTGCTCACTCTGGCCGTGGAGGAGGCCCAGGATCGAGAGGTCGGATACGGAATGGGAGGGGGAGTTGAAGTGCTGAACCACCAGGAGGTCGGGTTGGTTATTGCGGACCGAGCGGAGGTGTTCGGCGAAACAATCGCCCAGCCTCCGCTTGATCTCACCGATATAGATCAGCTGGCATCTGGAGCAACGGATGCAGTAGATGAGATTGGAGGAGGTGCAGATGAACCTCTGTCGGACCTGGAAGCACTGCTTGGGTCTCTGAAAGGAGTGGAGGGGGGAGGTGAAGGGACAAGTGTAGCATCTCTTGCGGTTGCAAGGGAAAGTGCCCGGGGAAGGGGTGGAGCGGGAGGGAAGGGAAGAATTGACAAGGGAGTTGCGGAGGGAGCGGTCTTTGCGGAAGGCAGACGGGGGGGAGATGGGAAGTAGTGGCGAGTGGAGGGGTCACGTTGGAGGTGGCGAAACTAGCGGAGAACTATGTGTTGTATGTGCCGGCTGGTGGGGTGAAAGGTGAGGACAAGGGGGACTCTGCCCTTGTTGTGAGTGGGGGAATGGGGAGAGAGGGCAGTGTTGCGGGGTATGGAGGAGACCCTGGTGCGAGCCTCATCTATAGTGGGGGAGGGGAATCCCCATCCTCTGAAGATGACCTGGTGTGGAGCACCTTATCCTGGGAGCAGATGCGGCGTAGACGGAGGAATTGGGATGCCATGCATGTGTTTATCTGTTGGCTCATTGTCGAATATTTCAAAGTCAAAGCCAAGCACATGCAACCGCACTTGGTGTAGCACCCATTACATACACCCACATCCATTTTCATATCACTGAGCTGATTGAATCTAGAAACTATGTATATTTTGGCCGAACAGCTAGATGAAGTGGTTGAGGCAGGATCTATAACAATGTTTAAAAGTTATTTGGATAGGAAAGATTTAGAGGTATATGGGTCAAATGCAGGTAAATGAGACCAGCTCAGATGAGCACCTTGGTTGGAATGCCCAAATTGGGCTGAAGGGCCTGTTTCCATGCTGTAAGACTTGATGAACTCCCCCTCTAGTGCCAATGTTGGGTACTGCATTGAAATATCCCTGTGATAATCAAAAGGACACACGTGTTGGAGTAACTCAACAGGTCCGGCAGCATCGCTGGAGAATTTTGTAATAGGCCATTCCTATCTTCGCATCTTGAATAAAATAGGATTGAGCAGTCGACATGTATTTAAGAAAGGAAAATTTGGTTTGCCTAATCTACTAAAATCCTTACATGATGTTGAGATTAGATAAGGGGGAAGCAGTGGATGTGGTGAGTTTGGTAACCTTTGTCAGCAAGGTTAGAGCGCATAGAGTGGGGGTAACATATTGACATCAACTGAGAACGAGCTCAGACAGAAAAGAAAGAGTGGACCTCTCTCAAACAGGCAACGGAGTGCCACAGGGACTTGGGCTTGTGCCCCAACTATTCATGAGCCACATTAATGATTTGCCCGAGGGGAAACATATTGCATTTCCAAGTTTGTTTCTGATGCAAAACCAAATGGGGATGTACGTGGGATATAACGGGGGAGGAGAATGTAACTAGGGATGCAAGAAGAATATTGGAGCTTTTCATGTGGGGATTTGATACTGGAATAAAAATGCATTCTTAAAATTATTTTGGGGATGTAATGAGAGCTCACTTGGAATATTGTGTACAATGTTCTCTTCTTTCCTAAACAAGAGGGAGAGCACTAAAGATTCATTGAAAGATTTGTGTTGCAGGGACAGACTGAGGGCTGTATTCAAGAGTCAAGTGTGTTTTATTGTCATGTGTCCCAGTTAGAACAATGAGGTTGTTACTGGCTGCAGCACAACAGAATATGTAAACGTAGCACACTGTAAACAATATGATAAGCGAGAGAGGAAAAATGTCAGTGTCACAGATGGCTTGGGAACAGATCTGCCCAAGACTGCAAGGAATTGCAGTGAGCTGTAGACGTGGGCCAGTCCATCATGCAGACCAGACTACCAGTCTCCTCAACCCTGACACTAGGGTCTCGACCCGAAACGTCGCCTATCTCCTTCGCTCCTTAGATGCTGCTGCACCCGCTGAGTTTCTCCAGCTTTTTGTGTACCCTCGATTCTCCAGCATCTGCAGTTCCTTCTTTAACACTGTCTACACTTCACACTGCCTCGGAAAAACAGTCAACAGAATCAAAGACCTGTCCCATCCCGGTTATCCCTTCTTCTCGCTGCTCCCACTGGGCAAAAGATTCAGAAGCTTGAAAGGGCACACCACCAGACTCGGGAGCGGTTTCATCCTTCAATTATCAGGCTTCTGAATGGTTCTTCCATTAGGTAGGGTCCCGTTCAATTCACCTCTACTCCCATGATGGACATTGAACTTTGTCACTGGAAGTGTTGCGTTCCAATGCTGAGAACTATATTCTGCACTCTGTATATTCCCCTTTGCTCTACCTATTGTACCTGTGTTTGAGTTCATTGTATTTATGTATAGCCTTATCTGATCTGATTGAATAGCATGGAAAACAAAGCTTTGCCTTGGTATAGTGACGATAATAAACCTAAACCAAAAACTAATGTGGACAAAGTGCAGAAAAACAGTGTTGAGGCATAAGATTAGCCATGAGCTTGATGAATAGCAGAGCAGACTCCAGTTACCAGGTGGCCTCCTCCAGCTCTCATTCACTATGTTCTCATGTTCTCATTATAACGTGATTTCTTTCATCCACGTGTAGCGTGTAGGATCTGCAATCTTCGTTAATGACTCCAATAAAGATATGTACCGAGACGACACCAGGTTTTTCTTTGCATAAATAATTCAACGCAAAGGTAAATAAGAAGGAAAATAAAAAGGCAATCAACGATTCATGGAAATTAATTGATTCCAGGTTACCAATTTGTCTTCCTGGAATTTATTGCCATCTGAAAGCAGATGCATTCATTAACTAAAGAGGTTTGTTCAAATATTACACGCTGACTGTAAACACCCCTCTTGCAGCACTTGAGCTAATTGCGTGCAGTTCCTTCGTAAGACTCAGTAAAGATTACATGCGGGAGGTTACATACATCACAGCCTCTCTTTACAACTGATAGAAATTCATCTTTAATTCAAGGCCTTTCACCGACCTCCTTCTGCCATGATCGACAATTGGCATGTAATTATGTCTTATGCTAAAAATTAAAGAATACATTCTGTCTGCACTTTTGTGGATTTTTTATACAACATAGGTGCAAACATGAAGCTTCCACTCAATAGGTGCTCGATGCGAACTCGAAGATAGAAGTCAGGGAAAAAAAGGTGATTCTATTTAATCAAGAATCAGTTAAGATAATGGAGCCGAGGTTTAGATTAAATTGTATTTAATGCTGTAACAGTGATAACAACTACACAACGATTGACTTCTCGTTAACCTTCAGAGTAATTGTGTTAAAGGCATTATTTCTTTGAATGCAATTATTTAAAGCATTTTCTTCTTGTGGAAAATGTTTAAACCATGTTTTTCTTCCACCGTCAGCAATTCTGCTGGGACCACATCGGGCTCTGTGAGTAATGGAGGCTTACGTAACCAAAATGGAAAATCTTATCCTGAACTATCTGAATCTGGAATGCAGATTTATACCGATGGGCGAATAGCCTGTGCTGATTAGTCCAAATGTAGTTCCATTCTCCAAAACCGGTTACTGCCATTGGGCAGTTTGAGCAGAATTGTTGTTTACTCCTCAATCCTTTTCCTTCCTACTCAGCATTTTAATATTAAAAAAACTATTGAGTTTGCATAAAAATGCCACAGAACATACTCTTTTCCCATCTGGCTGAATAGAAGATCAGTAACACATTCTCGCTGGTGCTAATGCACAGGCCAGGACAATACTGAATTACAGGTTTTAATCTAGTCTCTTCTCTCTTAATGAAAACTGATATCAATTTGTACATTTAAATTAATAAGAATGATTTTCATCAACCTCATGGTGTTGGAACAACCACCTACTTCTTTTGTTTTGTTTAGTTTGGAGGTACTGTAACGTCGATCCTCCAAATCCACACTGACCAGCGATCCCCGCATATTAACACTATCCGACACACTGGGGATAATTTCACAATTTTACCAAAGCCAATTAACCTACAAACTTGCACATCTTTGGAATCTGGGAGGAAACCGGAGCACCCGGGGGAAACCCACATGGTCACGGGGAGAACGTACAAACTCCGCACAGCCAGCACCCGTAGTCGGGATTGAACCTGTGTCTCTGTAAGGCGCTGTAAGGCAACAGCTCTACCGCTGCGCCACTGTACTGCCCACGTAAAATTCAATTTCACATCAACGTCTGCTAACTTGCAGGCTGGTTAAATTAAAATTGCCAACCCAAAACTGGCAAAGTCTGACTGGCAGATTATCAGGACCACAGTATACACTGCCTATTACAGGTCAGAATTCACATTGAACATTACTTATCCATAACTTCTTTTGGAGCCGTTGGTTTAATTGATTGTCCATGTTTATTTAAGCTGCCCCATCCATTCACCCCCAATAACCTTCCTCCCACATTACCAACAAACATACCTCGCTGTACAACCCAAATGTTCACTGGAGAGCGTTTGTATCACAGAAGAAGAGGTGCTGGAGGTCTTAAAGTGCATAAAGGTAAATAATTCCCTGTGACCTGGTCAAGTGTATCCTGCAACATTGTGGGAGGCAAAGGAAGAAATTGCGGGATCCTTCTAAAGATATTTGTATCATTGCCGCCAAGGGTGAGGTGCTGGAAAACTGGATAGTGGCTAATCTTGTGCATTCATCTAAGAAAGGCTGTGAGGAATGGATAGGACCTACAGGCAGGTGAGCCTAACATCAGTGGTGGGTAAGTTATTGAAGGAAATTATGAGAAACAGGCTCTGGAAGCAGTTGGAGATGCATAGATATGTTTTAGTTTAGTTTAGACATACAGCGCGGTAACTGGCCCTTCAGCCCACTGAGTCCGAACCGACTAGTGATCCCCGCCCACGAACACTGTCCTACACACTTGAATCTTTGACATTAGTACAATCAAGCCAAACGCAAAGTACAATAGGTATAGCAAAGGAGACGTTACAAAGAGAGCAGAATATAGTTCTTAGCATTGCTGTGTAAACATTCCAGTGACTAATGGCTGCAATGTGGTAGAGGTGAATCAGACAGACGAGGGGAAGAAGCTGATCCTGACTATGAAGGCTGAAGAACTATTTTCTGTGCTCTATGACTATGAGAATGTTGGTTACGAAGTGGAAATAGTTCTGCAACCTTTAATAGCCAGGTTAAGCCCCTGTCCCACATTCCCGAGCTGCCCACGAATTCTCCCGCGTATTCCCCTTGATTCAAACTCGGAGAATGTTTGTAACGGGTCCGTAGGAGACCGTAGATATATCGTAGCGGCTCGTTATGTCAGTCGTAGGTACTCGGGGCATTAAATGTTGCAATTTTTCTCCTCCCGACTATCTTTTTACTCGTGGACATTTTTTGTCGGGCTGGAAAAAACGTCCCGACTTACCTGATGCCCCGAGTACTTGCGGCTGGCATAACAATACGCTACGATATATCCACGGACTCCTACGGACCCGTTACCAACATTGTCCAAATTTGAATCGAGGGGAAAACTCGGGGGAATTCATGAGCAGCTCGGGAAAGTGCGACAGGACCTTTACTGAGGTGTTTAAAACATTTTCATTTTGTGTAGTTTTTTTAAAAATACATTTGTAGCTATGAAGAAACAAAAATGATTTTAATGGTTTTCTTCTAAGTTTAATTTAGTGTATTTTTTCTTTTAGTTCCCTTTACTATGTCAACTCAGGCAGTCCCTCTCCTGTGATACAAGCAGAATGGTGAGATATATTCGTGGTAGATGCATCATTAATCTGTTTTGCATGTATTATTTCCTTCTTCTTTCTCTTGAGAAAAGATACACCCACCTTTTGTTTCCTCTTTAAAACATTGAAACCCTCATGAATATGTTTGCAGCAGGTAGTGACCAGAGAATAAATAGGACGGGTCTCACCTGAAAGGTCACCTGAAAGTTCATCTCGAGAGATGCTGCCTGTCTCGCTGAATTACTCCGGCATTTTGTGTCTATCTTCGGTGTAAACCAGCATCTGCAGTTCCTTCCTTCGCAGTGTTTTTTTCACATGCATCTCAATAACAAGATAATCCTTTGAAGGCCGGTATCAGAGAGCATGCACATTCTCCCTTGATCGTACCTTAACAAACAAATACAAAAAGATTAACAGAAGGTTGGTGCATAAATAGGCATTGAACCTAGTGATGGCCAGAGGAAATGTGAGAGGACGAGGTGAAAATACATGGTCATTTCATTCTTGCTTAGGTACAATATTTTTATAAATCTGCAATAGCTTTGTATACATGTTGGCTCTAATGCAAACATGGATTATTAGAGAGTCACAAAGTGTGGAAACAGGCCCTTCAGCCCAACTTGCCCACACTGGCCAACATGTCCCATCCGCACTAGTCACATCTGCCTGCATTTGGCCAATGTCCTTCTGAACCTGTCCTATCTATGTACCTGTCTATATATGTTCTTAAACCTCAACTACCCCTCGTAGCAGTTAATTCCATACACCTAGCACCCTTTGTCTGAAAAAAATACCCCTCAGGTTCCTATTAAATCTTTCCCTCCCCCCCCCGTCCCCATCACCTTAAACCTATGTCCTCTGGTTCTTGATTCCCCCACTTGGTGCGTCTACCCGATCTATTCCTCACTTTGAACACCTCTGTAAAATCACCCCTCATTCTCCTGCACTTCAAGGAATATGAGTCCAAGCCTGCTCAACCTCTCGTATAGCGCAGGGCCTCGAGGCCTGGCACCATCCTCATGAATCTTCTCTGCACCCTTTCCAGCAGGACAACATCTTTGCTTTAACATGGTGCCCAGAACTGAATACCATACTCTCAATGCGGCCTCACCAACATATTATACAATTCCAACATAACCTCACAATTTCTATACTCAAAACTCTGACAGATGAAGGCCAATTTTCCAAAAGTCTTTTAGACCGCCCCATCTGCCTGTGACGCCACTTTCAATGAACTGTGTACCTGTACTCCTTGATCCCTAGGCTCTACAACACTCCCTAGGGCCCTACCATTCACTGTGCAGGTCTTGCCCCTGTTAGTGCAACACCTCACATTTCACTATATGAAATTCCATCAAAAATTCCTCAACCCACCCGCCCAACCGATCAAGACCCTGCTGCAGTTTTTGACAACCATCTTGACTATTTACAATAACACACATGTTTGTGTCATTCTGGACGTGTAAAGCGAAAACCACATGAAGCACCATCGCATGTGATATAAACGGTGAGGAATATGGAGATATTCAGTGCTGGAGAACCTCAGTATTGAGGTAGTTGTGTAACAAATGTAATGCAACTATCCAACAAACCTAACACAGTTATCACCGGCAGGATTTCAGAGGGTCTAAAACTTAGCTCAATTCTGGAAGTCAGAAAACAACTAGTCTAGTTTAGTTTCATTTAGAGATAATGCGTGGAAACAGGCCCTTCGACCCACCAAATCCACATTGACCACCCAACATCCATACACTAGTTCTATCCTACACTAGTTCTATCCTACACACTTGGGCCAATTTACAGAAGCCAAAAGCCCAATAAATATGCACGTCTTTGGAATGTGGAGGAAACCGGAGATAAACCCATGCCGGTCACGGGGAGAATGTAAAAACTCTGTAGAGACAAGACCCATAGTGAGACAACAACTCTAGCAAAGGATGAACTTCCTTTCTGCTTTCGTTATGTTCTACTCAAGATATTATCGCATCAGACTGCTCAAGATCCAAGGAAAGTTACAAAGACTTTGCCGAAACAATTTGAATGAAAATAACAATAAGAAAATGTTTAAAAATTACAAGCACAGCCATCTTTGTTTCAGTTGTTTACCCTCGATTGGATGTCTTTGAACAAGTCCTAGCTATCTCCACTGAGTACAGGATACAAACATACAAAGTGCATGCATTTAGTCCAACCTAATAAATAGCCCCTTGTTTCCACTCAGCAGCCTGAATATAAGTGATGAAAGAAGCTGCCATTTAATGAGGACCTACAAAAGAACAGAGAATATGGTCCAAACAATATGAGCAAAGCATCAACATTAATCTTCCTCTTTATTCATTTGGGGGGCAGTAGCCATTGCAAACAAGGCTGGGATTTCTCATTCATCCCTAATTACCTTTGGGAAAATGATGGTGAGCTCGAATCTTCTTGGTTTAGTTTAGTTCAGTTTAGAGATACAGCGGGGAACAGGCCCTTCGGCCCACCAGGAAGGCCCTCCGGTCTGTCCCGGCCAGCGATGCCCACACATTAACACGACCCTACACACACTAAGGACAATTTTGCATTTATACCAAGCCAATTAATGTACAAACCTGCATGTCTTTGTAGTGTGGGAGGAAACTGAAGATCTTGGAGAAAACCCACACAGGTCCTGGGAAGAACGAACAAACTCCATATAGACAGCACCCGTATTCAGGATTGAACCCAGGTCTCTGGTGCTGTAAGGCAGTAGCTCTACCTCCAAGCCACTGTGCCTCCATACTTTTGGGTAGGGAGCACCAGGAACAATAAAACAATGGGATCTATTTCTGAAGATAGAGACACAAAAAGATGAATTAACTCAGCGGGTCAGTCAGCATCTCTGGAGAAAAGGAATAGGTGACGTTTCGGGTTGGAACCCTTCTGTGACAGGAGTGGAACGGGCAGAGGGTGGTGTCCTCTTATCATGCTTTGTGATAAAGGTAAACAGTTTGAGAGGTGCTGTCGGAGCTGCCTTGGCAAGTAACTGTGGTGCATTCTTAAATGGAACAAACTGCAGTCATTGTGTGAATGAGTGTTTGGGGTGGAGGGCACCGAGCTTCTCGGATAGTGTTGGAGCCCCATTCACCCAGGCAGGTGTAGGATATTCCATTACATTCCTGACATTGCTTTGTAAGTGGCTGTCAGGAAATGTGTGATCCACTTTTGAATCAGTTGAGTTTCTGTTCTAAAGGAAAGGACACAAAGTGCTGGAGAAACTCCAGGGTGCACGGTGGCAAAGCGGTAGAGTTGCTGCCTTACAGCGCTTGCAGCGTCGGAGACCTGGGTTTGATCCTGACTACGGGAGTTGACTTTTTTCCCCCACACACCAAAGATGTACGGGTATGTAGGCTAATTGGCTTGGTAAATGTAACAATTGTCCCTCGTGTGTGGAGGATAGTGTTAATACTCTATGTGGAGATTGCTGGTTGGCGTGGACCTGGTGGGCCGAAGGGCCTGTTACCGTGCTGTATCTCTAAACTAAACTAAACTACAACTCAGTAGGTCAGGCAGCATCTCTGGAGAACAGGTGACATTTCAGGTCAGGACCCTTCTTCAGTCTGATTCATTCCAGAACTTTGTGTCCTGTTATGTAAAACTGCATGTGCCTTGTTTCTAAGAGTTTCTGATCTAAGATGTTTATGATAGAGGACGAAGGAATGATAATACCAGCTAATCGCTAGTCTAAGATTGTTGCTTGCCATGTTAGTCCTTACTTGATGTAGTTTAGGTTTTGCTGCATACTGGAATTGTCTTTTTTTTCTCAGGAGTCTTAAGTGGAAGTTAACATTGTGCAACGATTAGTGAACATATGCACACCTGACTTAATAATGGTGGATAGACACAAAATGCTGGAGTAACTCAACGGGGCAGGCAGCATCTTTGGAGACAAGGAATGGGTGACGTTTCAGGTTGAGACCCTTCTTCAGACTAATTAATAATGGTGGATTCATTGAAGAGATTAGTGTCCTCCTATCCTGGGACAGTCCAATAACATACGGCCAACGATTCCTTATCTATTCTGATTCGAATCCCATGAATCATTACAGCTATCTGACAATACCATAGATAAAGGTAAATTACATAAATAAATCCTTTACAATACTACAGATAAACGCAAATAATTTCTGAACCGTCACGAATGGTTAACCTACAGGTGTGCGCATTGGCATGTTATACTTGTGTAAGGTGCTGTCAAATTACACATATGTGTGCCAGCATCTTATGCACATGCGTCCAGGTATCTTACACACGTGTGCAGGTATCTTACACACATGTGTAGGTATGTTACACACATGTGTAGGTATGTTACACACGTGTGTAGGTATGTTACACACATGCATGTAGGTATCTAATTTTGTGTTATCAATATTTTTATACTAAATATCCACAACAGTTTTTAGTCACATGTATTGTGCAAAAAATAATAATTTTGATTATATTGAGAGTGGATATTTCTAGATTATTTGGATACTTAGGCTATTTAAAAATGTTAGCCTTTTCTTAAGAAAGGGATAGACATTTAGATCTAGTAATTGAATTTAGATGGATTTAATTGATTGAATTCATTGATTTGATGAAACTGATGAATTATAATCTTTTGTTGGGTATTTACTATTTGTTTTAGCGTTTAACTTGATCATTTCTACCTTTTTTCTACCTTTTTTCTAAAACTGCAAATAATAGCTTGTTTCTGTTAATGCAGTTCAATGTTTTTTTGCTTTTACATTTTAAACAGATGTCTCCGCAAAATTGTCAATCCAATTGCCCAGCAAAACAGACTGATTTACACAGCATTCGCAGAGATTATCCGAATTTGTACTACTCCAAATGTGATGATGTACAGGATATTCTCACTGGGAAAGTAGTGGGCAGAAAGGCATGTCATACATTGCAAACCTGTACTTTACAATGCCAAAATTGAAAATCTGAGAAAAAACAAGGTGTACAGATTGGTTACAATCTGAGGAGTATGATGATGCTACTGCTTATGATATGCCAATGTACCAGCTGGCAACTGATCTTCTCCATAAATACTTGGTCTATTGCTAGACATTGTAATTAATTTACCTGTCTGTTACGGATTTACTACATGCAGGTATCTTACACACGTGTGTAGGTATCTTACACAAATGCAGGCAATTATCCCTGCCGGCCAGGAACGTCACGGGTGAGTATTAGATTGGGAGCGCTGTCTAATCAGAGGACAGTGACGCTGGACTTGCGCGGGATGGGGCCGGGATACAGCTGGCTCGGCAGCAGCCATTTTATAACAGTTAGGCTGCTGTACAATGTTTGGAGTTAGATAGTAAATTACTGTTTAATTACTTTCTCCGTTGTTGTTATTGCTCCGGGCAATATATAACCAATTCAACATTTATCCTTCCCAGAAAATACTAAATGGAGATTGGGTGCTTCCACGCAGTTTTGCTGTTCCATCCCTCTCTCCTGAGTGAGATTTCAATATCGTGAACAGTGGGTACACTATAGTGGATAACACTCACAACCCAGCAGTGTGTAACCAACTTGGTAAGCTACAGGAGTAACCAATGGACTAATCGACAGCTTCAGAGCTGAGCCCAAATCTAATCGCAACATAATACACAGTACGGGTGTCAGGGGTTATGGGGAGAAGGCAGGAGAATGGGGTTAGGAGGGAGAGATAGATCAGCCATAATTAACTGGTGGGATAGACTTGATGGGCCGAATGGCTTAATTCTGTTCCTATCACTCAAGACCTTACGACGTTTAGCTGGAGGCAATTAAAACAGTAGGAAACACATCTGGCTATGACCTATTTCTTTAATCCAAGTACGCTCAGACCAACTGTGACACCTCAATGGGCTTGACTGGAATCAACAAAGAACTGCAGATGCTGCTTTCTACCAAAAATAGAAACATAGTGCTGGAGTAACGCAACGGGTCAGGCAGCATCTTTGGAGAAAAAGGACACATAACGTTTCGGATCTGACATTTCAGACTGAAGAAGGGTTCTGACCCGAATCGTCACCTATCCTTTGTCTCCAGAGATGCTGCCTGGCACGTTGAATTACTCCAGCATTTTGTGTCTATCAGCTAATTCAAGTTGGGTTGGGATTGAAATTGGAAAACTTCTCCGTTTTTTAATTTAAAAAAACGTTGCTTGTACGGCAGATCCGTATGCTGTAAAGTGCTTTATTCTCCTAAATGTGATTCCTCTTGTAATGTTTGAAATACATAATCATTGATTTGCCCACCATCTGCAATCAGCTTTTGGGCTGGCCAGAATATACATTGACATAGCATATACAGAGCTCTTTCAATAGTGCCATAATATCTCGCCCATCCACTGAAAAGAACAAATCAAACCAGGTTAATATTTTAGCATATTGTCACAAATGTGTACTGATTGGGGATGATCAGCCATGATCACATTAAATGGCGGTGCTGGCTTGAAGAGCCGAATGGCCTCCTCCTGCACCTATTGTCTATTGTCTATAAATAAAACATCTCTACTAAAACAATTCAGATTTATGCTAAATTGTCAGCGTAGAAGAATGTTTATCAATTGAGCGCATTAGTTCAAATTAAATAGCTTTTGCCTAACAGCGCCAGAGACCCGGGTTCAATCCTGACTACGGGTGCCGTCTGTACAGAGTTTGTATGTTCTCCCGTGACTGTGGGTTTTCTCCGAGATCTTCAGTTTCCTCCCACACTCCAAAGACGTGCAGGTTTGTAGGTTAATTGGCCTGGTATAAATGTAAAATTGTCCCCAATGTGTGGAGGGTAGTGTTAAAGAGCAGGGATCGTTGGTCGGTGTGGACTCAGTGGGTCGAAGAGCCTGTTTCCGCGCTGTATCTCCAAACTAAACTAAGACTTCCAGTGTAACATGATTCCTAGAAGCTGCAGTGGATATTGGAAAAACCCACAAAATCACAGCTCAACACCACAAAATTGTGTTTAAAATGACGGACCAGCTCAGCCTCACCTACAGCCTCACTTTCGGAAAGAAAGGACTATATAAAATATGAAGGACGGCATTTGGTTTTGCAAGCTTATTGTTAATAATAGATAAGCCATAAAGAGTATTCCGAAAAAATATACCTGGCTATCAAAAGTATTTTGTACTGCAATTAGTTTTTTGTTTCTTTTCCGGGCAGAGGAAGATGCACTTGGAATTGCAACCTCTTGTAAATGTAACATTGATACATCCCCAGAGGCCCATGAACTCCAGCTGTAAAATAATGCGTGTGGTTTTATCACCTGAGTAACCACATGGTCAGTTTCCTGCTTGCCACCCAGCTGTAAGATTGGCATTGCATAGTGGCTGCCATTGACAGCGTTTTCATTGCTCTAGACTTCAATGAGTTCAAAATCAGCCCAGGACAAAAGGGGTCAACCTGCTTTGCAGATTTGTCACCCGGGCAGTGAAGGTGAAAATTACCCGCCTGTGAGCACAAAATCCTTCAAGGAGAAAGAAAGCAATTGGAAATCCCATAAAAGGCCACAGGGAAAGAGGAGAATGGATGAAGAAAGAGACCAGAGGCAGATGATCCATTGAGAAACATCATCCCCAGCTGCCTCAAGGACAATTGTTTAAACTGGCAGGCAACAAGGAACTGCAGATGCTGGTTAATACAAAAAAGAGACACAAAGTACTGGAGTAACTCAGAGGGTCAGGCAGCGTCTCTGAAGAGGTGATGTTTTGGGCAGGGACACTTATCCAGTCTGAGGAAGGCCCCAGACCCCAAACGTCACCTACCCATGTTTTCCAGAGATACTGCCTGACCCGCAGAGTTACTCCAGCACTTTGCATCTTTTATTACTTAAGATGACAGTTTGACATTCATGTATTGATGGAGGTGTTGCATTGATTAATGATAACAGGCACTGTCATGGTATTTCAATTCAGCTTTTTTCTAGTACAAGTGTGAGTCCATTTTTTTTTCCAACCTCTTCCTGTATCCATGTTTTAATTCCTCCTTCTTCAGTGTTGCATATCCTTGATTTGGGATGAAGTAGTCCTACAAAGCCCATTTGGTTCAATGCCCATTAGGCATGAATTTCCCAAATGCGCCCAGACCACAAAATAAATACATGGACTAGAACGAAGGAGGATTGAGCATGGGAAGAAGGGAGGGGGGGGGGGGGGTGTTAAAGGAGGACCCGGGGTTGGGGGACCATCATGTGGAGGGGTTGGGGGGGGGCAAAGGAGGACCCGGCGTGGGATACTTTGTAACTCTGTCCGCGCTCTCTATGTGGCGACTCAAACAAACAATCTCATTGTGACTGTCACATGTGACAGTAAAGTGTTCATTCATTCATTCCTTCATTCTTTCATTCACTCTTTCATTCACTCTTTCATTCACTCTTTCATTCACTCTTTCATTCACTCTTGACACTCATTCAGATTTCCAATCTTTTGCAGTAAAGCCTTGTTTTTTGCTCGGTCTTGAAGGATGTATGTGTAATTTATGTGTAATTTATGTGTAATTTATGTTGTGCATTGTCTGAGACCAGGTGCCTGTGATACTGTGAAGCAAAATTTTCATTGTGCCTTAACCTTACTGTACTCTTGCACATAACGTTCGACTCAACTTGACTCATCATAATTGTTAACCGATTCGAGCAAGATTACGCATTTGATTTCAGTACATTGGCTAACATAACTTCTAAATGTGATTCAACTTCAATGGTTTTACATTACCAAGAACATGTTGGTTTAGATTAGAGATTCAGCATGGAAACAAGCCCTTTGGGCCATTCAGTGACCATGTGGGATATCTCCGGGTGCTCTGGTTTCCTCCCACATTCCAAAGATGTACAGGTTTGTAAGTTAATTGGCTTCGGTAACATTATAAATTGTAGGTATGTTACAATACCTACCTATAGCAGCACTGCAGTTCTGCCGCTCCCCGTGTGCGCGACTTTGGCGCCTTTCAAAGGGGGGTGGGTTTAAAATGCCGATATTTTCTAGGCAGTCCAAGTCGATCCATGTCGTGCGATTTTGTCGCTAAAGAGAAATCGCTCCGACATTTCATTCATAAAGGTATTTTTAAACTACGCTAGATTATTTATTAACTAGAGTAGTTTAAAAATCATCTTCTAAAGCTCTGAACGGTGACAGCGGAACGGACCTAAGGTAGGCGTTAAAAGAATCTACACAGTTTATTTTTACATAAAAACTTGGTTTATGGGAAGGCTTTAATCACATTTTCATGTTGCGGAAAGGGGACCAAAAAAAAGTATGAACCAACAGTATTTTTCATACTGACTTCACCGCAAACCGCAACGTTCTAATCCACCGCATTCCACTAAAACCCACTCACTAGTTGATTTAAATAGCCATTAATTTACAGGCATTAAACACTAAATTCCTTCCATTTGGCCTAGAATTTCATGAAAATGAGATGTAAAAATTATGTTATATTGTGGATTATTGTGTGAATGTTATTTGGACACTTAGGCAATTTTAAAAAAGTTTATCTTTTCTTAAAAAATGGATAGATGTTTCGATCTACTCATTGAATTTTGTAATTAGCTACAATTAGATAACTAACTAATTATATGCTTTAATTTCAGGTCATCCAAGTAAGATTGTTTCATATTTGTTTCAGAATGCTTCAATCTATAATAATTGAAAATTTCATTGAGTTCTCTTAATTTTTAAGAACGTTATGGGCTTTTAACTGTTCTAGATCACAGCTTTTGAGTTAAGTCAATTGAAAGGCAATGGGGAACAAGATGCTAATTTCCGAGTATGAAAATGGTCATAACTTTCTTAATACTGAAGATATGAAAATAGAAACATAGAAACATAGAAAATAGGTGCAGGAGTAGGTCATTCGGCCCTTCGAGCCTGCACCGCCATTCAATATGATCATGGCTGATCATCCAACTCACTATCCCGTACCTGCCTTCTCTCCATACCCTCTGATCCCCTTAGCCACAAGGGCCACATCTAACTCCCTCTTAAATATAGCCAATGATAATGAAAATGAATTGGGTGTCAAATTAAACTTCTTTTTATGCTTTATCTGATGGGATAAATTGCAGACTTGATTGTTAAAATCTCAAAATTTTGTAACATTGCTATAAATTGTCTCTAGTGTGTGTGTAGGATAGTGTTAGCATGTTGCGATCGCTGGTCGGCGCAGACACAGTGAGCCAAAGGTCTTGTTTCCACTCTGTATCTCTCAACCAAACTAAATAAACTAAACTATACACTAGTCCTATGTTATCCCACTTTCTCAACCACTCCCTACACATTAGAGGCCAATTAACCTACAAACCCGCTTGCCTGTGGGATGCCACAGGGTCACTGGGAGAAACTCCATACAGACAGCACCCGAAGTCAGGATCGATCCCAGGTCTCTGGCACTGTGAGGCACTGTGCTGCTTGTTTCTAATGTAATTAAGTCTGCAATTGTTCTAATAGAAAAGTGAAGGTGAAGGTGTGGCACTGAGGTTGACTTTGACTGGAAAAGGATTGTCACCACATATCAAATATAGATAGTCAAAATTTCCAAATAATGAAGTACATGGAAATGTCAAACGAACATTTAAATCTAAAATCATCTTTACTGGCTGGATCGAGCTAGGCATATGAAGAAAGCTGCAAATAACATCTATGGAATTAGGTAGTATTAATTAAAATGGTACGTTTCGGATAACACTTGGTTTCATCTGGAAACATGTTTAGCCAACACTAGTTTACCGGCACGTTCATTTCTAACTGGCCTTCGCGTAAAGCATTAACCTTCAATTAGGCTATAAATAAGCAAAACTGCCAAGGCCTGCAAGATAAGCCCAACACTGCTTGATGGTCGTTGCCATCAACAATATGAACATTGGATCAATGGGTCAAAATAAGCTGCAGATATACTGAAACACTGCCCGTTTCCAGACGAAGATCAAAGCTGTAGTCAGCTTCAGTTCACAATTTCATGTTATAGGAGCAGAATGTGGCCATTCAGCCCATCAAGTCTACTCCACCACTCAATCACGGCTGATCTGTCTTTCCCTCTCAACGCCATTCTATTGCCTTCTTCCCATAACCGGTGACACCCTTACTAATGAAAAATCTCTCAATCTACGCCTTAAAAATGTATTTGGTCTTGGTCTCCATAGCTGTCTGTGGCAATTAATTCCACAGATTCACCACCCTCTGACTAAAGAAATTCCTTCTCATCTACTTTCTAAAGGTACGTCCTTTTATTCTGAGGCCTCTGGTCCTAGACTAGTGGAAACATCCTCTCCACATCCACTCTATCCAGGTCTTTCACTATTTGGTACATTTAAATGAGGTCATCCCTCCTCATCCTTCTAAACTCCAGCGACCACAGGCACAGTGCCGTCAAATTCTCATCACATGTTAACCCAATCATTCCTGGTATCATTCTCATAAACCTCCTCTGGACCCCTCTCCAACGCCAGCACATCCTTCCTTAAATGTGGGGGCCAAAACTGCTCACAACAATCCAAAGAGGCTGCCTGTGAATAATTTGCCACAGAGAAGTGAATCTGTACACAACTGGCATTGATTATTGAACTCTGTGTCACTCCTTATTACAGAGCTGTCGTACAATTAACTGTCCGGTGAGGATGCAGTTGAAAGAGGGGGGAATGATTCAAGCTAAGGCCTTTTGAAGGTCACAGGAACTCAGCTTTATTTGAAAAAAGTTCATGAAAGGAGAGAAAAGTAACCTGTTGGAGTTGACTCAGTGAGTCAGGCAGCATCAATAGGCCGCAGAGGTAGAGTTGCTGCCTTACAGCGCTTTCAGTGCCACAGATGCGGGTTTGATGCCAGCTACGGGTGCGGTCTTTACGAGTTTGTTCGTTCTTCCTGTGGCCACGTGGGTTTTCTCCGAGATCTTCGGTTTCCTCCCACACTCCAAAGACATACAGGTTTGTAGGTTAATTGGCTTGGCAAATATTAAAATTGTCCCTGGAGGGTCTAGGATAGTGTTAATGTGCGGGGATCGCTGGTCGGTGAGGACTCGGCGGGCCGAAGGACCTGTTTCCGTGCTGTAACTCTAAACTAAACTAAACTACTGAACGTTCCTCTCATAAATTAGGGGGGGGGGGGGGGGGTGTTCCTGATCTCCCAACCTACCTCATTGCAGCTGCATGCATTTTTTTTGTCACATGCGCTTTCTCTGTAGTTGTACCACAATATACTGCAATCTGGTATTTTCTCTCTGCACTACCCCTGATACTTTTGTGGGGCTTGTACGGTAATATATAATTGGATAGCATGCAAACGTAATTGTTCTCACATGGAATACATGACAATAATAAACCAGTACCAATACCATTTGTGTTAATTAAACAGTCACATCATCAGAAATGAACTTTTAACTAACACATATGGTTGAACTTAACAAATATCTATTTCCAGACAGTCTTTCATTTATAGATATTTCTTTGGTTAGATATCTTGGCATTGAAATGACATGGAGTAAGACTCCTAGATGAGCAATTAACAGGATTTTAAACACATTTTTTACTTCTTTATTTGAGAAGCTGCATTAGACTGTAAAGCATAAATGAAACTAAAATTATACACCTTCAGAAGAAGCAAGGAATTCAGAGACATGTGCCAACGGTTCATATGTTATAGACCTTGATACAGTGTGGAAACAGGCCCTTCAGCCCACCTTGCCCACGTCCCAGCTGGCGTTTGGCCCATATCCATCCAAACCTGTCCTATCCATGGACCTGGCTAACTGTTTCTTAAATGTTGGGATAGTCCCTGCCTCAACTACCTCCTCTGGCAGATTGTTCCATCCACCCACCACCCTTTGTGTGAAAAAGTTACCCCTCAGATTCCTATTAAATATTTTCCCCTTCATCTTAAACCTTTGTTCTCTGGTCCTCGATTCCCCTACTCTGGGCAAGAGACTCCCCAATCTATTCCTCTCAACTCTTGTTGCCCAATCTAAGATCAAGCAATTTATGGTAGGATGAGAAAAAAAGCCTTGATCTGCTCTATCCTGGTTCCCTTATGCATCCTCCTGATCTACCTAGACTATGTGCATCTACCTGATCTATTGCTCTCATGATTTTATACACTTTGATAAGATGGGGATCATTGAGGAAGGAGCAGATAGAGAGGGAATGGAGAACACCTTGTGTGCAGATGGGAGAGGATTAAGTTCTCAGATTGATACATGGAAGGGTGTGGGTGGTGTAGATCATGAGCTAGTGGGTGTGTTGGTAAAACAACCTGGGCTACGCGTCATTTGTTCCATTCATTGCTCCTTGTGTGAGCTTGTCAGGCACAACCTTATCCTCATGAAATGTTCACCCTACCACTGCTTGCAGTACTCCAGGGGTGGTCTCACCTGGGGTTTTATGGAGCTGGAACATAACACGTAAACCAGTCCTTCGCTTGCATACGCACATATCCCACTTGCATTCTGATTATTTTCTGTCCCTATACATGACATTTCAATGATTAATTAGCTTCCACTGCATGTAGCTTTTCATCATTCTTTTCTACACTTTAAGGTCCCAAGTCATGAGCTCATACTTGCTGAAGTTCAAATCCAGTCACCACAACTTTGACCTGTCAATGTTTCCACCTACACCACTTACATTGCCAAAGCTTTCCATTCTTAGCCAATCTAGTTACATGGCTTTCTGTTCATTAATACAATGACCAGTTGCTGCTTGAACACAGGTCCTTGATTGACACCACTAGTCTCATCAATTTCCCCGCTATCGTTATTGGCCTTTAATTCCACAAGTGTATGCTTCAGCCAGTGAGTTTTTGTGAAGTACTTAATCAAATACCTTGCAGTGTCTGCAGATATTTCCTCGCCCGCTATTTTCGTAACTGCCTCAACGAAAATGAATCAGGTTCACCTATATTGCCTCTCCTTTACAAATCTCTCTTGATTCTCCCCACTCAACCCAAAACTTTTAAAGCATTCGTTCTTTAATTCTAGACCCGTGTAATTTCCCAAGTATGAAAATACATGTTTGGAATGGGTGTCGTTACTCAGCATCTTGAGCCTGCTCCGCCATTCAATGATATCATGGCTGGTTGTAACCTCAATACATTCCTGTCTATTTGTGGTAACTCTTCATTCCTTTGCTCATCAAGTATTTATCTAACTCTGCCTTAAAAATATTCAAATACCTTGTTTCCGCCACCCTTTGAGGAACAGAATTCCAAAGACAAATTTGGGAGGAAATATTTTACTGCATCCTTGACTTGAGTGGGCAATCCCTTATTTTAAACAGTGGCCCATATTTCAATAGTTCAATGATTCCTTTACTATCATATGAACCAAAGTACAGTGAAATTCTTTTTTTTGCATACAAATCAGAAGATTATGGATAGCATGCAAACATAAGTGCAATAAGCACTTCATACATAGAAACAACCCGCTGAGTCAAAATGCAATGGTCGCCAGGTTTACTTACACGATTTACTCACACGAGGATCTATCCTCTCAAGACTTTTTAAACACTTATGTTTTAATTGTTGCTTCTCACTCTTCTTAACGATAGATGCAAATCTAGTCTGGCCAACTTCTCCACATAACATAACCCTCACACACAAATATTAGTCCAGTAAACCTTCTCTGAACTGCTTCCAGTGTAACACCATCCTTTCTTAAGGAAGAATACCACCATTCTACACTGTACTCTAGAAACATAGAAACATAGAAATTAGGTGCAGGAGTAGGCCATTCGGCCCTTCGAGCCTGCACCGCCATTCAATATGATCATGGCTGATCATCCAACTCAGTATCCCGTACCTGCCTTCTCTACATACCCTCTGATCCCGTAAGCCACAAGGGCCACATCTAACTCCCTCTTAAATATAGCCAATGAACTGGCCTCAACTACCCTCTGTGGCAGAGAGTTCCAGAGACCCACCACTCTCTGTGTGAAAAAAGTGCTTCTCATCTCGGTCCTAAAGGATTTCCCCCTTATCCTTAAGCTGTGACCCCTTGTCCTGGACGTCCCGAACATCGGGAACAATATTCCTGCATCTAGCCTGTCCAACCCCTTAAGAATTTTGTAAGTTTCTATAAGATCCCCTCTCAATCTCCTAAATTCTAGAGAGTATAAACCGAGTCTATGCAGTCTTTGTTCATAAGACAGTCCTGACATCCCAGGAATCAGTCTGGTGAACCTTCTCTGCATCCCTCTATGGCAATAATGTCCTTCCTCAGATTTGGAGACCAGAACTGTACGCAATACTCCAGGTGTGGTCTCACCAAGACCCTATACAACTGAAGTAGAACCTCCCTGCTCCTATACTCAAATCCTTTCGCTATGAAAGCTAACATACCATTCGCTTTCTTCACTGCCTGCTGTACCTGCATGCCTACTTTCAATGACTGGTGTACCATGACACTCAGGTCGCGCTGCATCTCCCCTTTTCCTAATCAGCCACCATTTAGATAATAGTCTGCTTTCCTATTTTTGCCACCAAACTGTACTCTAGATGTGGTCTAGATGTGGTCTCACCCAATGACTTACAAAATAAAAGTATAACTTTTCTACTTTTATATTCAAGAATCAGCTACATGCATAGACATTCTCAAGAGGGAACTAAGATAATGTGAATACATTGCTCTCAAAGGACTTGATCTAAATGTTCCACAATTGAAGAATAAGACAGAGAAAGATTAAAAACGTCATGCCAAAATTTGCTACATTTCAACGTACTCAAGGGCATTTATCAGGGGATGGAAATCACGCACATGTTCTCTTTACATTCTCTACACACGCACTACACAAACAATTAAGGGCAAGGAATGATTCATGGAATTGCAGTGAAGATGCGTGATATCAGTTATTAATATTGGCCTGGACATTGCAGTGAGCAGCAAAAGACAATATTTTCCTTTGAGCCTTGGGTACAGTTTCAATAAACATGTGTTTGGCTGGCAACAGTGGCCTCCTCTGTGTTTGTTCAAAATTAGCATCCTCTACTGGGGATCTTTGAGCTGTCAAAACAACAAAGACATTTTTCAACTAATCTAATGATAAATCCTCAATGTGATGTCCAGACTTTAAATGGGAAGCAAAAGGCATGCCTGTGGTATCCCATGAATACTGAATCCAGCTCTCTATGGGAAGAATCTGGATCGAACACATAAGTTGGCAATTTGATAAAACCACCATCGAGATACTTCCATCTAATCTATTTCTTACAAAATAGCACTGAACTATTAACAGAAAGACATTTAAATCAGCAAATGGTAAACCATTGGAAGTTATACGATCATCAACAGGTGATTTTTAGTTTACCTAGTATCCATGACTCAAAGTCAAAAGCAAAAATGATATAATAATGATGATTTGAACTAAAAGGTAGTCATTGTATTCAATCTGCTAAAGCAGCAAGTTGCTTAATGATAAATCAAACTGTTAATGTGCAAAAGCATTGGAATCATTTCTTACTTCACACAGCCCCCTTACATCACTACAACAGTACACTGATTTGATAATGGTGAGATGACAATTTGCCTTCAATCCTACCAAGAGTTGCAAAAAAACAGGTTTGCCTTACCAATAAAATAATGTTTTTTCAGGACAGAGAATGTGGAACAGGACAGCACAGGAACAGGCCTTTCGGCCCACTATATCTACGTCAAGCATGATGTCAAGAGCAATGCTTATCAGCCTGCAAATAGTCCTTATCCCTCCATATACCTACTCCAAACGCCACTATCTCCATATGCCTACTCCAATCGCCACTATCTTATCTGCCTCAACCATCATCCCCAGCAGCCTGTTCCAAACACTCACCATCCTTTGTGTAAAACAAGCCGTCTTACGCATCTCCATTAAACCTTTCCCCCTTCAACTTAAAGCTGTGCCCGCTAGTATCATTTTTCCATTCTTGGAAAAAAAAGTTGTGATTGTCTACACTATCTGTGCCTGTCATCATTTTATATAGTACAATCAGGTCTCACCGCAACCTCTGGCATTCCAGAGAAAACAATCCAAGTCTGCCTGACCTCTCCCTGCAAATACTTCCTAAACCAGGCATCATTCTGGTAAACCTCTGCACCCCTTTTCAAAGCCTCCATATCCTTACTGCAATGGGGCAACCAGAACAGCATGCATTACCCCAGATGCATTCTAACCTAATTCCTATGTCATAACCTCCTGACTCTTATGCATAATACCCCATCCAATGAAGGCAAGCATACCATAGACCTTCTTTATCACTTTATTCACTTGCATTAACATTTTTAGAAGGTTTAGGGATAGATCTGTGCGTGAATACTATTAAGGGCTGTGCCATTAATTGTATATTTTCCATTTACGCTCGGCTTCCCAAAGTGCATCACCTCAGACTTGCTTGGATTACATTCCTACTGCCATTTCTCTGCCCCATTCTGGAGCTGATCTATAATCCCACTGTCTACTTTGACTGCCTTCCTTTACAGTCCATGATTCCAACCATCTTGATGTCATCTGCAAACTCAGTAACCTTTACGTCCAAGTCATTTGTCAGCATCTCAAACAGCAGAGTTCAGTTTAGCTGAGAAATACAGTGTGGAAAACAGGCCTTCGGGACCATCAAGTCCATGCCAACCAGCGATCCCCACACCCCAGCACTATAACACACGAGACAATTTATGATTTTTATCTAAGCCAATCAACCTATAAACCTGGATGCCTTTGGAGTGTGGGAGGAAACCGGAGCACAACGGGAAAACCAAAGTGGTCACAGGGAGAAAGTACAAATTCCATACAGACGGCACCCGTAGTCAGGATCGAACCTGGGTCTCTGGCACCATAGCACAGCAACTCTACTGTTGCACCACCCTGCAGAGATCCCTGCGGAACTCCACTGGTCACAGATCTCCAGCCTGGATATTGTCCTTCAAATTGTAAATCCCTGCTTCCTATCAGTAAAGGGCCTGTTCCACCAGCATGAGCCTGCATGCGGCAAGCGCGACCAAACCGGCAGTGAGGGCCACGCGGAGGTCAGGTGAGTGGCGCAAAGCGGCGCAAAGTGAGGCGAACTTGGAGCGAAGTCTTAAAGGTAAGTTCGCCAGGACAGAGAGGGACACACAGAGAGGGGCACAGAGGCACACACATAGAGGGTCACGGAGCCACACACATAGAGGGTCACGGAGGCACCTGCAGAGAGGGTCACGGAGGCGGTGTGTAATGCGTCGAGGTGACTGCGAGCCGACAAGCCGTTGCCGCGCGGAATTTTTGAACACGGTCAGTTTTTCGGAGCCCCGCGCGATGTCGGGACGAACTCCGCTCAATTCCGCACGGAAGTGGGACGGGCCCCGCAACGCGGGACGGCTCAAGCGACCACGTTAGGTCGCGCTCATCGCACAGAGTTGCATGCTGGTGGGACAGGCCCTTAAGACAGTTCAGAATACAACCAAGTCACTGTTAATCCCATGCATCCTAATCTTCTGGATTAGCCTACAATGGGGAATTTAACAAATACCTTTAATAAAACACATATACTGTAGAGGTTAAGGGCATTGATTGTCTCCGGTTGTGTATAAAAGTATGATTCCCTAAAGTATGACTTTGTCTGTGATTCTGACATTCCATCATCAATTCTAACTTGATCCAAACTTCCCGATCCTGACAAATGCTTTAAACGGTTTAGAAAAATGGTCAAAATATATTTTCTTTCTTCAAGAACTCATTAGCTTACCAACTGCCTCTCTGTTAAACTGATGGTACATTCTACCATCGCACGGCGATGTACAGTGAAATGCACCTACCCTTATGAAGTTTCTAATGTAAAGCAAATAAACAGATTTGTATCACCCAGCATCGATAATACCCTGTAGAAACAAGGAACTACAGATGCTAGTTCTTGCACAAAGTGCTGGAGTAACTCAGCAGGTCAAGCAATATCTGTGGAACAGAATCCACATTCTCCAGAGATGCTGCCTGACCCGTTAAGTTACTCCAGCACTTTGTGTCCTTTAATAATAATGACCTAACAGCCAATACACTTCAAACAAGGCCACAAAGAGCAATCTCTAGCCCATTCGACTAAATTAATTTCAGGAATCAAATGCGTTTCCCAAAATGTAAGCACTGTAGACTTAAAGCCACTGGTCCCCATCCATGTTATATATGAAAGGCCTTTAAATGCGTGTGCCCATCTTCAGCATTACCAACTGATGCATCACTGTATTGCAGAAACCAGCAACATGAGAATTACCACCACAAACCCGCAGTGATTCAGAGGTATAAGTGATGAGAATATTAGTGCTACAGTTAGATACAGTAATACCTCTCCCACAGCCAAATAACTCCGCCTCTTCCTTTCTTCTTCCCGCCCCCCCACTCCCAACATCAGTCGGAATTTAAGGTCACCTATTCCTTCTCTACATAGATGCTGGCTCACCCGCTGAGTTTCCCCAGCATTTTTGTCCACCAGTAATACCCCTTGGTCAATTGACGAAAGTGGAATAAAGATATGTTTTTGTGCGTATTAAAACTTTCATCACTGATGGATGTTAAGATCATAGTTGTGTCTCAGGCAACAGGAAAGGAAAACTACAATTAATTAAAGCAAGGCAAAGTTACAAGGCAGTTTCTTCTTTCAGTAAATCAAGAGCAGTTATTGCATTGCAGGCAAAGTGCTTTAAGGGAAACACTTCTGTTGGTACTGTTCAATACAAAAATTAAAAAGGAACTTACCTGGTTGACATGCCAATGAGACAGTATGCCACCAAAATAATTTGGTGCAATAGTTGACTGATGTTGGGGCGGCATGTTGGTGCAGCGGTAGAGTTGCTGCCTTGTGGCCCTGTCCCACTTAGGTGATTTTTTAGGCGACTACAGGTGGCTAGGCTGTCGCTACATGTGTGCCGGGGCGTCGCCTGCATGGTCGTGAGTAATCTCCTCAGTCGCCCAAAGAATCGGAGCGTTTTTCTGGTCGCCGCTGGATTTTGAAATGTTTAAAACTTTTCGGCGGAAGTCGACGACATTGGGCTTGACGCCAATGAGCGCAGCGTGACTTCTCCTGATGTAGGTGCTGACGTAGGTTGTCGCCAGGATGACGTAGGTAGTCGCCGGTGCTGACTTTGGTGAAGTCCATTGGCGTCTACGCACGTCAACCTACGTCAACCGGCGACAGGTAGATTGTCACGGGTGAACATAGGTTGTTGTAGGTGTGGTCGTAGGTGTACGTCCTAATGGGTCGCTGGTTGTCAGTAGCTAGCCGTAGCTTGACGTCGACTAGGTGGGAGGTTGTTGTAGATACTGTTGTAGACATTGTCGTTGGGGGGGGGGGGGGGGGGGATCACCCAAGTAGGACAGGCCCACCTAAGTAGGACAGGCCCCTAACGGCGCTTGCAGCACTGGAGACTCGGGTTCGATCCCGACGACGGGTGCTGTCTGTACGGAGTTTGCATGTTCTACCCATGACCGCGTGTAGCAGCTTTAACTACGCGTCAGTGGGTGTTCTTTATATCGTTACACATTTTTCCACATAGAGTCATAGTCATAGAGTGATACAGTGTGGAAACAGGCCCTTCGACCCAACTTGCCCACACCGACCAACATGTCCAAGCTACAGTAGTCCCACCTGCAAGCATTTAGTCCATATCCCTCCAAACCTGTTCTATCCATGTACCTGTCCAACTGTTTGTTAAATGTTAAATAGTCCCTGCCTCAACTACCTCCTCTGGCAGGAACGCTTGTTCCATACATCCACCACTCTTTGTAGGTATGTTACAAAACTTACCTTTAGCGGCGCTGCAGTTCTGCCACTCCCCGTGTGCGCGACTTTGGCGCCTTTCAGAGGGGGGCGGGCTTAAAGTGCCGTTTTTCCACAGGCAGGGATAATCGATGAATGTCGGGCGATTTCGTTGCGGAAGAAAAATCGCTCCGACATTTCATGAATGAAGGTATTTTTAAATTACTCTAAATTATTTATTAACTAGAGTAATTTAAAAATCACCTTCAAAAGCCGTGAGCACCGACAACCGGAAGGATTTTGCGTAGGGGAGAAAAAAAGGTAAATAGTTTATTTTTATATTAAAAGTTGGTATTTCGGGAGGCTTTAATAACATTTTCATGTTGCGAAATGGGGTCCAAAAAAATGTATGAACAAACAGTATTTTTCCTCCCGACTTCACCGCTAACTGCAACGTTCCAATCCACCGCATTCCACTAAAACCCACTCGCTAGTTGATTTAAAAAAAGTTTATCTTTTCTTAAGAAATGGATAGATGTTTAGATCTACTCATTGAATTTTGTAATTAGCTACAATTAGATAACTAACTAATTATATGCTTTAATTTCAGGTCATCCAATTAAGATTGTTTCATATTTGTTTCAGAATGCTTCAATCTATAATAACTGGAAATTTCATTGAGTTCTCTTAATTTTTAAGAACGTTATGGGCTTTTAACTGTTCTAGATCACAGCTTTTGAGTTAAGTCAATTGAAAGGCAATGGGGAACAAGATGCTAATTTCCGAGTATGAAAATGGCCATAACTTTCTTAATACTGAAGATATGAAAGTGAATTAGGTGTCAAATTAAACTTCTTTTTATGCTTTATCTGATGGGATAAATTGCAGACTTGATTTTTAAAATCTCAACATTTTGTAACATTGCTACTCTTTATGTGAAATAATGTTACTCCTCTGATTCCTATTAAATCTTTTCCCCTGTGCCCTCTGGTCCTCGATTCACCTGGGCAAGAAACTCTGGGCATCTACCCAATCTATTCCCCTTATCTATAAGATAACCCCTCATCCTCTTGCACTCCAAGAAATAGAGTCCTAGCCTACTCAACCTCTGATGACTGTTCACACCCTCTAGTCCTGGCAACATCCTTGTAAATCTTCTCTGAACCCTTTCCAGTTTGACAACATCATTCTCATAACACGGTGCCCCAGAGCTGACCACAATACTCTAAATGTGGCCTCACCAACGTCTTATACAACTGCAACATGACCTCCCAACTTCTATACTCAACAATACATTACAGAATATATTCAGACAATTACAAAATACATTTTAATGAAGGGCTAGTGATGGTTTTTGTTCAAATATTTTTAATGGACAAACAAGAACTATTAAAAAAAATATGGTCCCCATTTATTGAATATTTGAAGGGGCAAACTGGTTCGGCACGAGAACCCAACTGAAACCAGAATCAAAGAATAGATGAAGTTGTACATTTCATAAAACGCGGATATATCTCCAACGATGTAAAATCTGTAGAATATTCCATTCTTTCCCAACTTTTTATATATATATATTTTTTTGTTTAATCTTTTTCCACTATTTTCTACCTTTATAAAAAATGGAAAAAATATATATAGAAGCACAATTATTAAGCAAGGATTAACATGAATAATACTGATTATGTATATCTACAAAGAACAAAATGATTTTTATTATGTCAACAATGAACACATATCTTTTTTTAAAATTATGTAATTGCTTCTATCTAATAAAAAAACTTTAAAAAAAAAAAAAATGTAACTAGATTTTTAAAAACGTGCCAATACTGTTAACATAAACACCAGAGGAAATTTTAGAAAATTAGAAAAGTACACTAACGATTACCTGCAGATTGCTATATAATAACTTTTCAAACCATGTATACAATGAGGAACCTTGTGCTTCCAAATTCCTATGAAAAATCAGGCATATAATGTTATTTTGCTGCTGTAATTACCAATTAAATGGTACCAATTGACAGCAGCAAAATAGTGTGCAGCACAATACAATCTCTGTGTTCATAGTTCATATATCATGTCTGTTCTTATGTCAAGCTAATCCAAATATGATATAATTTAATAAAGAATGCTAAATGTGTAAGGTTATTAAGATTTGAAACAATTTTACATATTGTGTCAAACCTGTGACCGCCACTACCAAAGATAGACACAAAATGTTGGAGTAACACAGCGGGACAGGCAGCATCTCTGGAGAGAAGGTATGGGTAACTTTGGGGATCGAGACCCTTCTTCAGACTGATGTCAGGGGAGAGGAAGATAATAGGCAATAGACAATAGGCAATAGACATTTGGTGCAGGATAGGCCATTCGGCCCTTCGATCCAGCACTGCCATTCACTGTGATCATGGCTGATCATCCACAATCAGTACCCCGTTCCTGCCTTATCCCCATGTCCCTTGACTCCACTATCTTTAAGAGCTCTATCTAACTCTCTTGAAAGCATCCAGGGAATTGGCCTCCAATGCCTTCTGAGGCAGAGAATTCCACAGATTCACAACTCTCTGGGAGAAAAGGTCTATCCTCGTCTCCGTTCTAAATGGCCTACCCCTTATTCTTAAACTGTGGCCCTTTGTTCTGGACTCCCCCAACATCAGGAACATGTTTCCTGCCTCTAGAGTGTCCAAACCCTTAACAATCTTATATGTTTCAATAAGATCCCCTCTCATCCTAAATTCCAGAGTGTACAAGCACAGGCCCTCCATTCTTTCATCATATGACAGGCTCGCCATCCTGGGAATTAACCTCGTGAACCTACGCTGCACTCCCTCAATAGCAAGAATGTCCTTCCTCAAATTTGGAGACCAAAACTGCACACAATACTCCAGTTGTAGTCTCACTAGGGCCCTGTACCACTGCACTGCCTGTATATGTAGATAAGGAAGTGTAAGGGCAGTAGGTTCGTGGGAAACATCTCCACCTACCTGCAGGTTCCCCTCCTGTTGCACAGCATCCTGACCTGGCTGAGTCCTTTATTATCACCCGGTTGAAATCCAGGAATTTGCCCAAGGGATCGCAATGTTTCAGGAGGACAGCTCCCAAATTCTCACAAACATTTTGAGATGGGCAGTAATTGCCAGCCTTGCCAGCAATGCCCTGATCCCAACTGCAAATTTAAAACATGCTGTCAGCCAATTCACACCTCGTTGGATCTACTGACTGGAGTTTAGGTGCCTGTATAACAGCAACACCAAATCAGCACCTACTCCTGCGAATGGTTTGCCTCCAAACTCAGCTCTGAAATCGACTTATCATGACATCAAAAGTTATAAAACAGTCATGTCATCTGCACTGAAAGCAATTACTGACATTACGGATTCACCATGGAGGATAAAAAAAATAGATATCAGAAAACGATTTTAAGACAATAACTTTATTTTAGGATTTAAATGCAATATAAAATTGCAAGTGAAAAATCATCTTTCCTATATCCTTGATCAACTTTTTAATGGTCTTTCCTTACTGAGTGCAGTGAGTCACATTGTACACACTATGGAAGGTCACCATGACTTTTGCAGAAGTGTCATCCAAACCTGTGGGCGTCACACTATTAAAGGTCAAAGTCAGTCAGCGCATGGAAACACTATTATCTCCAATTTAATTCCGTTTTGTTTATAGTCACATGTACCGAGGTTCAGTGAAAAGCCTTTTTGTTGCGTGCTAACCAGTCAGCAGAAAGACATCACATGATTACAATTGAGCCATTTATAGTGTGTAGATACATGATAAGGGAATAACGTTTAGTGCAGGGTAAAGCTAACAAAGTCCGATCAAGGATAGCCCGAGGGTCACCATTGAGGTAGATTGTAGTTCAGCACTGCTCTCTGGTTGTAGTAGGATGATTCACTTGTCTGATTATAGCTGGAAACAACCTGTCCCTGAATCTGGAGATGTGTGTTTTAACACTTCTATAACTTTTGCCTGATGGGAGAGGAGAGAAGACGCAGTGGCCAAGGTCGACTCGTCCTTGATTATGTTGCTGGCCTTCACAAGGCAGCATGGGTTACAAATGGACTCAATGGAAGGGAGGTCGGTTTGTGTGGTGGTCTGGACCTCATCCACAATTTGCTGCAATTTCCTGCGCTCTTGGGTGGAGCTTTTCCCAAACCAATCTGTGATTTCCCATCCAAGTCACATGTCATCCCGACTAGGACAAATATATTTATTCACTGGGTAAAAATTCTGCAACACCATATAGACAATGGACAATAGGTGCAGGAGTAGGTCATTTGGCCCGTCGAACCAGCACCGCCATTCAATGTGATCATGGCTTATCATTCACAATCAGTACCCTATTCCTGCCTTCTCGCCATATCTCCTGGCTCCACCATCTTTAAAAGCTCTATCCAACTCTCTCTTGAAAGCATCCAGAGAATTGGCCTCCACTGCCTCTGAGGCAGAGAATTCCACAGATTCACAACCCTCTGTGTGAAAAAGTTGTTCCTCATCTCCGTTCTAAATGGCCTACCCCTTATTCTTAAATTGTGGCCCCTGGTTCTGGACTCCCCCAACACCAGGAACATGTTTCCTGCCTCTCGCATGTCCATCCCTTAATAATCTTATTTGTTTCAATAAGATATCCTCTCATCCTTCTAATTCCAAAGTATACAAGCCCGGTCGCTCCATTCTATCAACAAAAGACAGTCCTATCATCCCAAGAATTAACCTCGTGAATATATGCTGCACTCCCTCAATAGCAAGAATGTGCTTCCTCAAATTTGGAGACAAAAAATGCACACAATACTCCAGGTGTGATCTCACTAGGGCTCTGTATAACTGCAGAAGGACCTCTTTGCTCCTATACTCGATTCCTCTTGTTATCAAGCCCAACATGTCATTCGCTTTCTTCACTGCCTCTGTACCTGCATGCTTACTTTCATAGACTGATGAACAAGGACCCCCAGATCCCGTTGTACGTCCCCTTTTCCCAATTTGACACCTATCAGATAATAATCTGCCTTCCTGTTTTTGCCACCTAAATGGATAACCTCACATTTATCCACATCAAACTTCATCTGCCATGCATCTGCCCACTCCCCCAACCTGTCCAAGTCACCCTGCATTTTCATAGCATCCTCCTCACAGTTCACACTGCCACCCAGTTTTGTGTCATCTGCAAATTTGCTAATGTTACTTTGAATCCCGTCATCTAAATCATTAATGTATATTGTAAATACTTGCACTGAACCTTGCGGTACCCCACTAGTCTGCCATTCTGAAATTGACCCGTTTATCCCTACTCTTTGTGTCCTGTCTGCCAACCAATTTTCTATCCATGTCAGTACCCTACCCTCAATACCATGCTCTAATTTTGCCCACTAATCTCCTATGTGGGACCTTACCAAATGTTTTCTGAAAGTCTAGATACACTACATACCTGGCTCTCCTTTGTCCATTTTCCGAGTTATACCCTCAAAAAATTCCAGAAGATTAGTTAGGCATGATTTCCCTTTTGTAAATCCATGCTGACTCGGACCGATTCTGTTACTGCTATCCAAATTTGCCGCTATTTCGTCATGACTCCAGCATCTTCCCCACCACCGATGTCAGGCTAACTGGTCTATAATTCCCTGGTTTCTCTCTCCTGCCTTTCCAACAGGAACTGAAGCAATTACAGTATGTGAGCATCATCCAACCAACTATCCCTATTCTTCATGTATGGGTAAACCTTCTAATGGGAATTGCTTATCTAAATCATAATCCATGCATATTCACATACAGACTGGATAATGGCGGTGAAACATTTAGAAACATAGAACATGTTAAGCATAGTAAAATAGGTGCAGGAGTAGGCCATTCGGCCCTTCGAGCCAGCACCACCATTCAATATGATCATAGCTGATCATCTAAAATCAGTACCCCATTCCTGCTTTCCCTTGATTCCTTTAGCCCTCAGAGCTAAGTCTAACTTTCTTAGCGTACGTTCTCTTTTATAAACTGGTATCCATGAAGCCGGTTTTATCTCTACTCATAGAGCCATAGAGTCATAGAGTAATACAGTGTGGAAACAGGACCTTTAGCCCAACATGCCCACACCGGCCAACATGTCCCAGCTACAATAGTCCCACCTGCCTGCGTTTGGCCCATAACCTTCTAAACATGTCCTATACATGTACCTGTCTAATTGTTCCTTAAATGCTGCAATAGTCCCTGCCTCAACTACCTGCTCCGGGAGCTCGTTTCATACACCTACCAGCATTTGTGCGAAAAAGTTATCCCTCAGATTCCTATTAAATCTTTTTTGCTTCACCTTAAACCTATTTACCAGCAGACATTGATAAATCGAAGGTAGACACAAAATGCTGGAGTAACTCAGCGGGTGAGGCAGTATCTATGGAGAGAAGGAATTGGTAGCGTTTCGGGTCGAGACCCTTCTAAGGGTCTGAAGAAGGGTCTTGACCCGAAACGTCACCAATACCTTATCTCCATAGAAGCTACCTCCACATGCAGAGCGCCCAGCACTCACTCAGAAGGTGGCGTGAGTGCTGGGCGCTCTGCACGTGGAGCCCACGTCTCTGTCGTGCCCTGGACTGTCAATTCTCACTAGTTTAACCCCCTTCCCCCCCCATGCCATGTTTCCAGACAGTCGGCAGTAAAGGACGCCGTCTCACATCCCGTGGTCCATTGTAGCAAGGGTTTACTGTACACAACTTAAGGGGCTGTCCCACTTGGGCGACCTAATCCGCGAGTTCTGGACAGTTTGCCCTTGACTCATACTCGCAGCATCGTCGACACGAGGTCGTAGGAGGTCTTCGTAATCCTCTCCTTCATGCTCGAGAGTGGTCTCCGCGTACTCGAGGCCTCAGCTAGGTCGCGGCGTTTTATTCAATGTGTTTAAAAAGTGCCGGCTAGTAAACAAAGGGCGCCGTGGAGAAAATTGATACTTTTTTTTACTCGTAGGTTTAGTCGTAGTTGGTCAGCAGGCAATCGAGGGCAGTCGTAGGTAATCGAGGGCTGTCGAAAGTAGTCGTAGGTAGTCTTCATCATAGTCGAAATGAAGTTGAAGGAGATCGAAGGAGGTCGTCTTCACTCTCCACTAT
This sequence comes from Raja brachyura, assembly GCA_963514005.1. The sequence goes on from OY740808.1 coordinate 32,347,519, forward strand.
TCAGTGTCCAATTTTCCCGAAGTTAGTCGTAGCTAGTCGAAGCAGATCTTCAACATGTCATTTTTTCAAACTCTTCTAAACTCGTCAATTATGTCACCCACGTGGGACAGCCCCTTTAGCTTGCACCAAAGTGAAGCCAAATTAAATTTACTTCAAGAAAGACTATGTTGTGCAACTGATCTTTACAAATTACATTGCTGCAGCAACTATCAGTGTGTATTAATTTCCTTATGAATTATGGCCATCAAATGAACGAGCAGATATAAGGCAGTCAAAGAAAAGAACATAGTGTATCTGAAGGTAGACACAAAAAGGAGTAGCTCAGTGGGTCAGACAGCATCTCTGGAGAGAAGGAATAGGTGACGTTTCAGGAGACCCTTCTTCGGACAGAGAGTCGGGGAGAGGGAAACGAGAGATATAGACGGTGATTTAGAGAGATATAGAACAAATGAATGCAAGATGCTAAAAAGTAACGAAGATAAAGGAAACAGGCCATTGTTAGCTGTGTGGTAGGTGAGAACAAGTACTGACAATGACTCAACAAGATGACTTTGAAGCTGGGGTTACACAAAAAGCTGGAGAAACTCAGCGGGTGCAGCAGCATCTAAGGGGCGAAGGAGATAGGCGACGTTTCGGGTCGAGACCCTTCTTCAGACTGGTCAGGGATCAGGGAAACGAGAGATATAAACAGTGAGGTGGAGAGATAAAGAACAATGAATGAAAGATATGCAAAAAAGTATCGATGATAAAGGAAACAGGCCATTGTAAGCTGTTTGTAGTGTGAAAATGAGAAGCTAGTGCGACTGGGGAGGGGGGGGGGGGGGGAGATGGAGAAGGAATGTCAGGACCCGAGGGCTGAGGGAGAGATGGGGAGGGGTGGGGGCAGCCTGGGTTAACAGAATTGAGAAAATTCAATGTTTAAGCCCAGAGGATGCAGACTCCCCAAGCGGAATATGAGGTGCTGTTCCTCCAACTTGCGGTGTTGCTCACTCTGGCCGTGGAGGAGGCCCAGGACCGAGAGGTCGGATACGGAATGGGAGGGGGAGTTGAAGTGCTGAGCCACCGGGAGGTCGGGTTGGTTATTGCGGACCGAGTGGAGGTGTTCGGCGAAACGATCGCCCAGCCTCCGCTTGGTCACACCGATGTAGATCAGCTGGCATCTGGAGCAACGGATGCAGTAGATGAGGTTGGAGGAGGTGCAGGTGAACCTCTGTCGGACTTGGAATGACTGCTTGGGTCCCTGAAAGGAGTGGGTGGGGGAGGTGAAGGGACAAGTGTAACATCTCTTGCGGTTGCAAGGGAAAGTGCCCGGGGAAGGAGTGGAGCGGGAGGGAAGGGAAGAATTGACAAGGGAGTTGCGGAGGGAGCGGTCTTTGCGGAAGGCAGACAGGGGGGGAGATGGGAAGATGTGGCGAGTGGAGGGGTCACGTTGGAGGTGGCGAAACTGGCGGAGGACTATCTGTTGTGACTTTGAAGCTGGACTTGGTATGACTTGGGGGTTACACAAAAAGCTGGAGAAACTCAGCGGGTGCAGCAGCATCTAAGGAGCGAAGGAGATAGGCGACGTTTCGGGTCGAGACCCTTCTTCAGACTGGTCAGGGATCAGGGAAACGAGAGATATAAACAGTGATTTGGAGAGATAAAGAACAATGAGTGAAAGATATGCAAAAAAGTATTGGTGATAAAGGAAGCAGGCCATTGTAAGCTGAGATGAAGTCGGTTATGGTGCTCGAGATGGTGGCCTGGTGCTCGTCAGTGGGGTCATGGTCCAGGGGTAAGTAGGAGGAGGTGTCCGAGAGTTGGCGCGTGGCCTCTGCTTTGTAGAGATCGACGCGCCAGACTACCACGGCACCTCCCTTGTCGGCGGGTTTGATAACCCAGTCTGGGTTGTTGCGGAGTGAGTCGATGGCAGTACGTTCAGAGGGGGAGAGATTGGAGTGAGACAGGGGGAGTGGAGAAGTCGAGGCGGTTGATGTCCCGACGGCAGTTCTGAATAAAGAGTTCTAAAGCTGGAGGGCCACGAGGGGGGGTCCACGAGGAGGGGTTACGTGGGAGACAGGAAAAGGGATCATCAGTGGGGGGCGAGGACTTGTTCCCTCCACGAGGAGGGGGTACGTGGGAGACACCCACGAGGAGGGGGTACGTGGGAGACAACGGTATGACTTGGGTGGGGGAGGGATGCAGAGAGAGGGAATGCAGGGGTGGCTTGAAGTTAGAGAAATCAGTACACACCACCGGGCTGTAAGCTGCAGAGGCAAAATATGAGATGCTGTTCCTCCAATTTGCAATTAGCCCCACTCTGACCATGGAGGAGGGCTCAGGCAGAAAGGTCAGTGTGGGAATGGGAAGGGGGATAAAAGTATTTGGCAACCGGGAGATCAGGTAGGTCCAGGCGGACTGAACAAAAGTGCCCCTCACTGCTAATCATGGAAAGCTAAAGATATTAACCCACCACTGATACAGTAGGTAAACCACGCTGACTTGGTTGTGCACCGGAAAATCACAAATGCCTCTGCACAGCCTCTATGTCTTGATTAGTTTCCCATTCAAACTAGAGTTGAATAAAGATGCTGGAATGGAATGAGGGATGTGGTTTGCTGCACAAGTTGAGCAAAGAGAAATTGCAAAAATGCACAAGTGGGCGAAGGAACAGATGCTTTCATTTCTGTCTCTTGCACTGAAGCATGTCTGCTGGAGAATTGTCCTTGAACAGTTTGTGCTCTTGGAAACCCCGCACTCTCCCACAGAGAAAGCAAGACCATCCCCTTGGATTTTGTAATTGAAAGTCAGGGCATGAGAACATTGCTGCCTCCTGTTGTCACTCCTTCACCCCACCCCACCCCACCACAAGGTGCATGTCACAGTGAGTACCAGCAGCCTTCATCAAGAACACATCAGCCCAGTGTCCATACTTCCCAATGCACCTTTGTGGCTTGCAGCTAAGCTGGCATGACAGATGCATAGCTGGACTATAGCATTTTATTTCTCCTTTGAATTTCAATTTCCATTCACAAAAACATCGGCAAACTAATTCCCGGATTATGGAGACGCAAGAAAATGCAGATGCTGGAATCTTGATTGGGGCATAAGAGTGCTGGAGGAACTCAGCAGGTCGGTCAGCATTTACGGAGGGAATGAGTCTGAAGAAGGGTACTCACCTTGAAGAAAGGCTGTACATTCCCTGCCCAGATGCTGCCTGACCCATTGAGTTCTGCCACCACATTGCGTTTTTTTTAACTCAAATTTCATGACATTTGCATCCAGCACTCCAAATGCGGCCTAACCAAAATGTTAAAAGGCTGCACTATGACTTCCTGAGTCTTATACTCTCCAACTTTTATACTCAATAACCCAACTGTTGAAGGCAAGCTTGCGTTACATCTTCTATGCCATCCTACACACTTGGGTTGCCATTTTCAGGGACTTGCACACTTTCCTTGTGTATTGAACCTCCCAAAATGCAACACTTGTCTGAATTATACTGCGTCTGGCCCTAGTTTTCAACTGAGTATCATTTGGCAAACTTTCTTCAATATCCACAATTTCACCAATCCACCAACGTTGCTCATAAGACTACCTACGTTTTTGTCCCAGTCATCTATATAAATTACAAGCTACAGGTGTGCAAGCACTAATCCTTGTCAGAAAACCATCCTTGCACCACTAGCCTCGTCCTACTGTGAGAAAACTAATTTTGAATCCAACCTGTCACTTACTGTGGACCCCATACTACGCAATCGTCTACATCAATCTACCATGGGGGACTGTGTCAATGCTTTACTAAAGTCCATGTAGACAACATCTACTGCCATGCTCTCATCAATTATCTTCATCGCCTCCTCAAAAACCTCAGGCAGGTTTGTGAGATTCGACATACCCTATACATGGCCATGTTGGCTCTTCCTAAGTCCATGACTTTCCAAATACAAGGAAATACCAAAGTTGTTCTCCAATAATTGATGTAACGTTCTCTGGCCTATAATCTGCTATGTTATCCCCATTGCCCTCCTGAAACAAAGGAACCTCATTGACTGGACACAAGAAGCTGGAGTAAGTCAGCGGGACAGGCAGCACCTCTGGAGAGAAGGAATGGGTGATGTTTCGAGTCGAGACCCTTCTTCAGACAACAACATTGGGGGCTGTTCTGAACTCATCTGGGACTTTTCCTCTGGCCAAAGAGATCTTTGTCACAGCCCCAGCAATCTCCTTCCTTGCTTCATTCAATATCTGGGGCCAAGTCCCATCAGGACCTGAGCACCTATCCACCACAATGCTCTTTCATGAAACCCAACACATCCTCCTTCCCCTCCTTAATATCAACAGGCCCTAGGATATCAACATACCCCTCCCTGATCTCACCATTATCCGTGTCCTTCCCCTTGGTGGCCATCAACACAAAGTACTGATTAATTACATTGCCCACTTCAATGGCTCCAGGCATAAATTCCTTCCTTTGTCCTTGAGTGGATTTCCCCTTTTCCTGGCTACCGTCTTGTATACGTATAAAATGCTTTGGGATTTTCCTTAATCCTACTTACCAAGGACATTTATTGGTCTCTTACAGCCCTCTAGCTTCCTTGTATAAATTCTTTCCTGCATCCTGTACATTTCTCAAGGGCCTTGTCTGGTATCAGCTTCCTAAACCTTACAAATGCTTTTTTTTTCCTTTTTGATGAAGACTCTAATGTTTCTTGTCATCCACACTTCATGAACCTTGCCAACCCAAACTTTCACCTTCACAGGTCCACGCTGGACCTCCGCCATGAGTTCAGGCCTACACTTAATCAGAATAGACATGTTGGCCAAATGGCCTCCTTTGCACTGCAACATGTTTTGATCCGATGATCCTAAAGAATCATAAAACTGAGTCCTAAGATACTTCAGCAAACGAAAGACATTTGGACCAAAATTCTGCCCACGTTGTGACATCCCTCTCTCTCACCCAGGAACATTTGCTACAAATCAAGGGCTGTTAACTCATTCTGTAAACTCAAGACACACATGCAAAATGACCCTGTGACAGCAAACTTGTTACATACGTATACTCTATTTCATTTCGGAGTCATGTGAGTGACTTCGTGAAGAGCCCGCCGGCGCGCATGCTCGACATTATCGTCGTAACGCGTTGCTGCGACGGCTGGCGGTGGAGCGTGCTCCTCGCCAGCCCTTCATAAGGGGCCACGGAGGTGAGTATTCTACCTTTAGTTGGTGGTCCTTGTTGTTGGTTATGTCTTGCAGCAAGGACATGGATGGGAGTTCGAAGGGCCGGAGGACGTCAGGACGAGTTCGCCGGTCAACAGTTCCGGGGCTTTTACCATCGGCAGTACCTGCAGTGCAGGCCGGGACTCAGGCGGAGATGTGGGTAAGCCCTGTGATTACAGGTCCAGATCCGCCAGCACACCACAGCTCGGAGGAGTTCGACGAGGAGGAGTGTGGTGTGCCGCCAGAGCAGGAAGACCCTGCCATGGCAGTCAGGTCGTCAGCGAGCTCGCTGGCGACCTCGAGCAGGGGGCGTGCGGCTGCACGGCCTGTTCCACTCAGCCCCCCGAGTAGGGGCAGGGCAGGAGCCCAGAAGCCTAACCCTGCCAGGGCTAAGGCATTGCCTGACACGGAGGAGCGGTCAGGTTCCAGGGCGAGACCCGGGGCGGCTGTGAGGTCCAGCCGGCACACCCCGACTCTCGACGCCGGGACGGGTCGGTTGAGTCGGGTCTCGTCACGGTCGCCGAGCCCCCCATGGATGGATGGGCGAGACCATGCGTCGGCGTCCACAACGTGGGCAGCCGGCAAGCCTGCGCGGGCTTCAGATAGCCATGCTTCGGCTGGTGCCGACACCACGCCGCAAGTGCCCTTAGTGGCAGCGGCGTCAGCTCCCGCTAAACGGAGGCGGTTGAACACGCCCGCGCGGGAATCGCGCAGTTTCGCTTCGGCGGCTGTTAGCGACAACTACCGGCACCGGCAGGGCCTCGATGAGGTGCGGGCCGATGATAGGAGCCCGGTTTTCTTTTCAGAGCCGGAGGACTCCGACCACCTGAGTGTTCAGGGTGAAGGGCGTATTGACCGTATGGAGCGGCTGCTGGAGCTCCTGCTTCAAAGCCAACAACAGCAGGGCAGCCACAGGCACAGGGCGTCGTCACCAGCCTCTACCATCAGCCTGGAGCAGCAGGAGGAGGAGGTTTTGGTGGATTCCATACCATCTCCGTTGGAGGTGCCAGCGGAGGATCTTCTGGATGTGGCGACCAAATTTGCGGCCCCACATTCATCTGGACTTCCTTTAAACACAAAGCTGGCAGCCACTGTGGACTTTCTTAACAACCAGCAACTACAGGAAGAAGTCCTCATTCAGGCAATGAGCCGTCACAAGGCTCCATCCAATTGCAACTCCTTCAACATGCCTGTGGTCAATACGCCGATATGGGGCAACATCAGTGCGGCTATCCGTCAACAGGAGGTAAAATTGCAGCGGATCCTGAAGCTCCTCACGGCCGGTATTACCGCCTTTGCGCGGTCGGTGGACGGGGACGAATTGAATTTGGACCAGGAAGATGCCCTAGCCCTCCTATGCGCGACCCAGCATGAAATCAACGGGTTTCGCAAAACCAGCATCCGCCCAGCGCTCAATCCAAAGTTTGCAGGATTGTGCAAACCACCGCCGCCGCCCCCGCCCCGTTAGCTCTTTGGGGAGGACCTCTCAAAGAGAGTCAAAGAGCTTGACGAGCAAGGCAAAACGGTGGGGATCATGCGCCCTCAGAAAACCCCCGCACCGTCAGGCTCAAAGTCTCCATACATTCGATCATGAGGGTCTGCTAGTACCTCGACGAGGACCCACCCTCAAGCTCCACAACGACAGCAACATCAGACCCAGCGCCAGGGGTCTTTTTTAGGACAGGGTCGGCAGAGACCCTGGTGGAAAACGAAGACGCCGCGCCCTCAAGCCAACCCAGCACCTCCACGTCCGCACACGCGTGTCAAGGACCGCCGGTAACCACGGAGGTGAGGGGGTCTGGTTCTCTCTTTTCTCTCTGTTTAGCTTCACATGTTGGTGGTCGCCTTCGGTGGTTTTTGGGTGCATGGGGTAATTATACTGGTGACGAGTATGTGTTGCAGAATATTCAGGGGCATAAAATTGAGTTTATTAATGGCGACATTCCTCCATCCCAGCACATGCCCGCTCGAACGTTTAAATTATCTGCTGCAGAACAGGCAGACGGCTACAAGGAACTGTTAAGTCTTGAACAGAAAGGAGTGATTGAGAGAGTGGTGCATGAGCCAGTTGAATTTGTTTCGAACATATTAACCAGACCTAAGAAGGATGGAGGTTGTCGTGTCATTATTGATCTAACCCGTTTGAATACTTTTGTGACATATACTCATTTTAAAATGGATACATTTGAAACAGCCAAATCATTGATTTCTCATGGTTTCTTTATGGCATGCATCGATTTAAAAGACGCATATTATTCCGTATCCATCCAGACATATGACAGAAGGTTTTTGAAATTCATCTGGATGGGGCAACTCTGGCAGTACAAGGCTTTGCCTAATGGGCTCACCACAGCCCCTAGATTGTTCACTAAATTAGTGAAGCCAATTATGGCTTATTTGAGACAACGACACCATATAGTTATGGCCTATTTAGATGATATCTTAATTGTGGGCCACACCCTGGAATTGGCTGAACAGGGTGTTGCAGCTGCTGTCAATATATTTCAACAATTAGGGTTTATTGTCCATCCAGAGAAATCAAAGTTCTACCCTGCCCAGGTGATTAATTACCTAGGGTTCACGGTGAACTCTATAAGCATGAGGGTTACCATTCCAATTAACAAGATTGAGGAGGTTACCCAGGTGTGTCAAGATTTAATCCGCACCAATATACCATCGATTCGGCACTTAGCTACAATAATTGGGAAGCTGGTAGCTTTGTTTCCGGCAGCGCGATATGGACCTTTACATTATCAGAATTTGCAAAGAGCTAAAATTGCTGCGTTAAAACAGAACGCTGGTCATTATGATCGGTCCATGCAGCTGCCGCCCGAAGCGATAAATGAGTTGCAATGGTGGGTGTCACATTAGCAGCTCATTCAAGCCTATTAGGGAGGCTAATCCGGTGGTATATTTGCAAACTGATGCAAGCTCCAATGGCTGGGGAGCCACGGATAATTGCTCTAGTTGTGGAGGCAGATGGGACACCCTTGAATCAACGATGTTGTTAACTCAAGGGATTAACTATTTGGAGTTGCTGGCAGCATTCCACGGACTTCGTGCGTATTGTTCCAAGCTTGTTGGAGCACATGTCCGTCTCCAAATAGACAACACCACAGCAGTAGCATATTTAAACCATATGGGTGGTACCAGGTCAGTTTCGTGTGACAAATTGGCTAACTCAATTTGGCTCTGGTGTGTTCAAAGAGACATTTGGATTTCAGCTACCTATATGCCAGGTGAGCTTAATACTGTGGCAGACACCAGGTCACGCAAATTTAATGACAATATTGAATGGATGTTGCATCCTGAGATTTTTTCTGAAGTCACAGCCAAATTTGGTAAACCGGACATTGACCTCTTTGCGTCACGGTTGAACCATCAGGTACCAACCTACGTTTCATGGGAACTAGATCCTGGGGCAATAGCGCTAGATGCATTCTCGCTGGACTGGGGGAAGTGGTTTTTCTATGCCTTCCCCCCGTTTTGCCTCATCAGTCGGGTATTGCAGAAGATTCAGGCAGATGCTGCCAAGGGCATCCTTATTATACCCGACTGGCTCACACAGCCTTGGTATCCGGTGGTCTTTGACATGCTCAACGAACCTTGGGTCCTTTTGAAGGGTTGCCCACAATTGGTTACTCACCCTGTCTCAGGGGAGCCACATCCCTGCCATGGCTATTTAAATTTGTTGGCTTGCAGGTTCTGAACAGGCCGTTAGTCCAATACGGCCTCTCGGCTCGGACCATGGATACCATCGGGGCGTCGTGTCGAGAGTCCACAAGGCGAAGATACCGCTCGCATATTAAGAAGTGGGAAGCCTACTGCAGCCGCTCTCGCATCACGTACGATGACGTGACAATAACCGACGTCCTGGAATTCCTCGCGGGGTTGCACCATAATGAACACTTAAGTTACAGTGCCATCAACAGCGCCAGAAGTGCGCTATCATTCTACCTCAGTTTGGTGGTAGGATCCAACAGGCTAGTGTCCAGACTCATGCGGGGTATATTCAATATGAATCCGCCTACACCATGCTATAATATCACCTGGGATGTCAGGGACGTATTAACCCTGCTCAGGACGTGGTCACCCATGGAAGGGCTCCAACTGGACCAACTCACCATGAAGCTGGTGATGTTACTAGCGCTGACTTCAGCTCAGAGGGTACAGACACTACACAAACTTCGTGTCGACAGAATGACGTCTACCCCCACAGAAGTAGTCTTTTTCATTGACGAGCTACTAAAGCAGCATAGACCTGGGTGCACAGGGCTGCAGCTGAAGTTCCCGGCATACCCCGCAGATGCTAGGCTATGTTTAGCCTCACATATCCGCCACTATGTCAAGGTGACGGCACGCATCAGAGGAATGGAGAGATGCCTGCTTGTCACTCATAAGAGACCTCATCATCGAGTGACAGTCCAGACGATATCCAGGTGGCTTTGAGTCGTCTTGGGTAAGTCAGGTATCGACACTAATGTGTTCAAGTCTCATTCCACCAGGGCTGCATCGACGTCAGCGGCGAGGGTCATGGAGGTGCCCATGGACCAAATTCTCGCCACCGCAGGATGGGCTAATGAAGCTGTGTTCCAGCGTTTTTATAACAAGCCTGTTGCTGCTCCTCTACAGTTCGCAGAAGCCGTGCTGAATGCAGGTCAAGAACGTGGAGATGTCCCCGTATGAGGGGTTTTGATTTGTTATTAATAAATATGCTCTTGTTTTGCAGTATGGACTATTGAGCAAGTTTGTTCCTCCCATCCATCCCTGGTAGTGGTGTGTCAGCATGGACGTGGTCCAGGGCGTGTAATCACAGAAGCTTTGAAGTCTTCACGAAGTCACTCACGTGACTCCGAAATGAAATAGTAAGATTGAACGAGAACTTACCAGTTCGAAGGTTGATCTTTATTTTATGAGGAGTCGAAGTGAGGGATTTCGTGCCCTCCTCGCCCAACCCTCAGTAACCTTCATCTGGTAATCTTAGTCACTTCAATCTTACTATGCGAAGTCATTTCTATTGTTGGTTTCTGTGATTCCACGCCGCTACTTTGAAGTATGTCGAGCATGCGCGCCGGCGGGCTCTTCACGAAATCCCTCACTTCGACTCCTCATAAAATAAAGATCAACCTTCGAACTGGTAAGTTCTCGTTCAATCTTACTATTCACGGCTCCTCCAACTCCTGAATATTTGGATGGTCAATCCACAAGGACTTCATTAGGTTCCTGCATTGAACCCAAGTTCAAAATGTTGGTTTTCTGCCTTGTCAAACTTGACTTTCAGTCCACAACAACTAATGGCTTTTAGAGTGGTTGTCAATCCATGAATCCAGTTCTGAATTAATTCCGCAGTTTTCATGTTGTTCACCATTTTAAAATGGACAAACTAAGGTCAAGCCAAGGACTTACAGATGTTATAGTAATGTTACATTACATTGGATCATCAAAGCCGCATTTCCTAATCATTACTCTTTGTTGTAACTCCAGGCGTTGATTACAAATGCTTGGAGAATGAGTCAATATAACAAGCCCAGTCCCACCAGTTATGAAAATACTTCCCTCAACTTCACTTCAGACAGTACATTCCAGATTTCAACCACAAAGATTTGTACTGGTGAAAAGCCTCATACTCAGACACCCCTGTCAACGCCTCACCTTAAGAAAAATGCAGCGGAACTATATTTCAATTCCATTTAAAATTAAATTAGTGGTGTTATTTAATATGAGCTTTCCATCCAGTGCTTCTTCAAAACTAAATTTCACTGGAGATCTTCCATACCTTGGGGAAAAGTCTCTGGCTATGTATTCCATCATCATCATCATGTATATTTCTATCAGGTCTCCTCAATTACCTTTGCAAGGAAGACAAACCTAGCCTCTCTTATCCCTCCTCATTTCTGAAATATTCTCCCTTAGTGAATCTCCTCTGCATTCTCTCCAGTAAAACCTTGCCTGTTGTGCGGTGGTCAGAACTGTACACAATCTTCCAGTTATGGTCTGGCCAATGTGCTATAATTACAGACCAAGAACCCCTGGCATATTCCACACCTCAGATAATGAAGACAAACATCCCTTACATCTACTTCACCTGGGCTGTTACTTTCAGGCATCTTCAGGCTGGTACACCAGGGTCCCTTCGTTCCTCAATCCCACCAAGAGATCTACCATTCAATGTGTATGTTGTAACATTATTAGATCCCACAAAAGGTAGCACCTTAACTTTTTGAGGCTAACATTCTATCTGCCATTGCTCTGTTCAACTTACCACCAAGTGACTCGAGGTAAGTTGGCAAGAGATCAATGTAACTTCAGTTTCAGTTTTAGTTTATTGTCACGTGTACCAAGCTGCACTGAAAAGCTTTTGTTGCGTGCTAACCGGCCAGCAGAAAGACAAAACGTGATTACAACCGAGCCATTTATGGTGTAGATATACATGATAAGGGAATAACGTTTAGTGCAAGTTACGTTTAGCCAAGTAAAGTCTGATCAAAGATAGACCAAGAGTCACCGATGAGGTTGATAGTTCAGCACTGCTCTGTAGTTGCGGTGGGATTATTCAGTTTATAACAGTTGGGAAGAAAGTCCCTGAATGTGCAGGTGTGCATTTTCACACTTCTATACCTTTTGCCCAGTGGGGGAGGGGTGAAGAGGGCGTAGCTAGGGTGCGACTCGTCCTTGACTATGCTGCTGGCCTTGCCCGGGCAGCGTGAGGTATAAATGGAGTCAATGGGAGGGAGGTTTTATTTAACTTAAATGTCGATCTGTGATCTATAACCAGCATATGCTCTGCCCAGAATATTGTCATCAGCAACAGAATAATGGTGAGTCGTAAGCAGAGCTCTCCATTAAATAAAGTACAGCCAAAGTATTTTTCAACGTGACATCATCATTAAAAAAAATTGTTTAGTGTTAGTTAATGCAAACCTTTACCACAAAGTTTCACAAGAGGATCAGTGTTCCATAATTCCATAGTTATCCAAAAGAAATGAATGTATAGAAAGAAAATGTTTTGGATTCTGTTATGGGATTCTGTGGCTCTTTTAGATGCAGTTGATAAATTTCCTAAGATGTAAGCGATGAATATTGCCACCAACAACAGGAAGCAATTCAAATTAAAAGGCAAAATTAATCCAAAAACAATCTGGGGCTATAACCTCCAGTGGTCTGTAAAAAGGAGATTTTGTGAAAGGCAAAACAAACGTCTAGTTGTAACAAGGGATTCAGATGGTAAATATTATGCTGGCCTTAGATGCAAGTGGGTTGGAGGATTGGACTTAAGAAGTCTTGCTGTAACTATATAGAGACCAATCCTGGCGTTTGGTGCAGGAAGGAACTGCAGATGCTGGTTTAAACTGAAGATAGACACAAGATGCTGGCACCAGTTCTGGATTGAAGAAATGGATGACGTTTCTGGATGCTGCCTGTCCCACTGAGTTACTCCAGCATTTTGTGTCTACCTGGAGTTTTGTGCATTGGATATTAGTATCAAAGGAAGGACAAACATGTCTTGGAATTTATACATTATCGATTCATTGGATTAGGCAAAACAAAATTATATATACTTGACAATTATTGAAGAGTTAACGGAGTTAAAAAAATGTCTCGTTTCCCTTCCCCCTGAATTCCTGTCTGAAAATGGGTCTCCACCCGAAACGTCACCCATTCCTTCACTCCAGGGACGCTGCCTGCCCCGCTGAGTTACTCCTGCATTTTGTGTCTATCTTTGGTAAAATCATGAAACACTGGTGAGTTTCGATGACGGATTAAAATGCAACACAGTTTGCCACTCCTACCAAATGTTTCATGAGTGTGGTGACAAAGCTCTTCAGCTGTGGATCAATATGGCAATACTGCTACCAGCCAAGCACTTTGACAGCCAGGAAAGGCAGGGGTTAACTCTATCCTGTGACATTTACCCATCAATGAAGAATGAACAAAATTGGAAAATACGGGGCAAAGTGAAGAACAAAATGAATGCAGAGAAAATGAATGATAAGGCCGGTATTTCTCCACTGTTATTCGACTGAACGTGAAGTTAACCGAGTAAATCATGTTTGCAACCTTTTCCAGGTCAAATCCCACCAATCATGAATTCCGCCAGCCTCTTCACGTTTTACACTGACCTTCGACATTGATAGAATTTCCATTGCGGAAGAACACGTATTATTTTTCATGAAACGCTTGAAAATTGCAGGAAATTGGGCAACATTGCCTTGGGGGGGGGGGGGGGGAAGTTGCCTGTAATTGGGCACTCTGGGGCAATAACCAGACTGATTCCTGGGATGTCAGGACTTTCATATGAGGAAAGATTGGATAGACTCGGTTTGTACTCGATGGAATTTAGAAGATTGAGGGGGGATCTTATAGAAACGTACAAAATTCTTAAGGGGTTGGACAAGCTAGATGCTGGAAGATTGTTCCCGATGTTGGGGGAGTCCAGAACAAGGGGTCACAGTCTAAGGATAAGGGGGAATTCCTTTAGGACCGAAATGAGGAAAACATTCTTTACACAGAGAGTGGTGAGTCTCTGGAATTCTCTGCCACAGAAGGTAGTTGAGGCCAGTTCATTGGCTATATTTAAGAGGGCGTTAGATGTGGCACTTGTGGCTAAAGGGATCAGGGGGTATGGAGAGAAGGCAGGTACGGGATACTGAGTTGGATGATCAGCCATGATCACATTGAATGGCGGTGCAGGCTCGAAGGGCCGAATGGCCTACTCCTGCACCTATTTTCTATGTTTCTATGTTTCTAATATGGTCCTAATCTTGAAGAGCTAACCTGAGAGGTAGGTTAACACTTCAACCGTTGGACCCCTTCGATCCATCACCGCACTGGGTACCTTCCCCCAAACTGCTGTCGCCACTCCCCACCAACATGCAGCCAATCTTCAACCATATGAATAAAGCTTCCCCTCTCCTTTGTCTGCACAAACTACCATTCTGGCTCGCTTTCCCAATTTGATGCCTGATCCCCTAACCCTCACTGCAATTACAGTGTGATCACTTTAGCTTAGTTTGGATATACGGCATTGAAACAGGCCCTTCGGCCCATCGATAACATGCTGACCAGCAATCCCCACACACTAACACTATCCTACTCACTAGGGACAATTTTACCCGGAGAAAACCCATGCATGTCATGGGAAGAATGTACAAACTCTGTACAGCCAGCACCCGTAGTCAGAATCAAACCCAGGTCCCAGGCGTTGTAAGGTAGCAACTCTACCACTGGAGTAACTCAGGCAGCATCTCTGGAGAGAAGGAATGGGTGATGTTTCGGATCGAGACCCTTCTTCAGACTGATGTCAGGGGAGTAGGCGGTATAGAGATAAAATGTAGTCGGATACAGTAAGACTGGTGGGTATTGAGTATGTGTGTGTATTGAGTATGTGTGTGTTCTGAGTATATGTGTGTATTAAGTATGTGTGGGTATTGAGTATGTGTGGGTATTGAGTATGTGTGGGTATTGAGTATGTGTGCGTATTGAGTATGTGTATAAATACACATTGAACTTTTTTCTTTTTTTCTCCCATTATGTATATGCTGTGACTCAGCAAGTAAGAATGTCATTGTCCTATCTGGGACATATGACAATAAAACACTCTTGACTCATGAGATACAACTCTACTGCTGCACAATCAGCATATTCACCACATTTGAGGTCATCCTTGACATTTCTGGGGAAAAAGTCGTTAAGGGTAATCAATGTACTGGCACCAAATGTAAAAGCCTGGAGACGACATTCATGAACCCAGTGCCGGGAACACTGTTCATGTACCACTGGCAATAGGAATAGCTGTCATCCTATGAAAATTTGTTGGGAAAAAAACCGATTGTACCTGCACAGCACATTTTTCATGTTAAGTAATAACAGTTACACAATTATGCTAATTTGATACTTTCACCAGGAAAGCTGCCCTTGTACAGGAGGTTGCTGAAGAATTTCATTAATCACAGAACTGACCTGACAATCCAAAGGCCAAGCCTATTCTTTTCCGCGTCAGTCTGAACTCTGATTAACAAAACCCAAGGAGCTAGGGATTCCTACTTGAATTTCAGGATGATGGATTGTCACTGTGCAAAACTGTAATTTCCAATGGACTCGCACTGCCTTGAGATATTCCTGGCTAGGAAATCCTCTTTAATTTCACACTTTTACCATGATATTTCCCACACTAGATACGTAACCAAACAAAATACTGCTCGATATCTTCTTGGCTCAAAAATTGGGAAATTGCTCCCATCCCACCTCAACAGACCTTTAACCCCCCCTCCCATTCCCACACTGACCTTTCTGTCCTGGGCCTCCTCCATTGTCAGAGTGAGACCCAGCGCAAATTCGGGGAACAACACCTCATATTTTACTTGGGCAACTGACACCCCAGCGGTATGAACATTGACCTCTCTAACTTCAAGTAACCTTTGCTTTCCCTCTCTCTCATCCCTTCCCCCTTCCCAGTTCTCCGTCTAGTCTGACTTTCCTTGTTTACATTCCATCTCCATTTGCTTTGTTGTTACCTTCTCCCAGCTAAGAATGATTTATTCTACATTCACCTTGATCTCCATCCCCTTTGTCTCATTTCCACACCTGACACTTCCTTATCTATCTCCCTCTCTCCTGATTCAGTCTGAAGGAGGGTCTCGATCCGAAATGTCACCAATTGTCCCCCATTCAGAGATGCTGCCTGTCCCGCTGAGTTACTCCAGCATTTGTGTCGATCTTAGATCCAAGATGTTACTATTTTAACCAGGAGTGGACCACTTCAGCCATGCAGCACCTTCTGCCGTGTGGGAACTTGGTTCATGGCAATGTCATTGCATCTTGCAGGAAAATCTGCATAAACGCCTTGGCTTAACAATGTGTACTCTGGTTGACCAATGTTTTGATTTAAGCATCTTGCCGGATAGCCTCATTTCCAACTTGCAAACTGTTCGGTTCATGACTAGTTTAGTTTAGAGATAGTGGTGAAACAGGCCTTTCGGCCCTCCGAGTCCACACTGACCAGCGATCCCCGTGCATTAACACTATCCTACACACACTAGAGACAATTTACACATACACCAAGCCAATTAATCTACAAACCTGTACTTCTTTGGAGTGTTCGAGGAAACGCAAGATCTCGGAGAAAACCCACGCAGGTCACAGGGCGAACGTGCCAACTCCGTACAGACAGCACCCCTAGTCGTGGTCGAATCCGGGTCCCTGGCGCTATAAGGCAGCAACTCTTCCGCTGCGAGACTATGGCCTTCCAGTTCTCAGGAACAAAAATGCCTGTCTGGGAGGACTAATAATAGTAAGATTAAACGAGGACTTACCAGTTTGAAGTTTGATCTTGATTTTATGCGGAGTTACATTGGTGATTACGTGAAGAAGGCCTGCCAGGCCGCATGCGCAGAAAACTTCAAAGCAGCGGTATGAAATCACAAATAAACAACACCAAAGTAAACAGTAAGATCAGTGACTCGAGAACTACCAGATGATCTTTTATGAGAGAGGGTTGGGCGTGGTGGGCACGTAATCACAAATGTAACTCCTCACAGGGGCGCCGTCCTGTATGGTATGGCTGCCCAGCCTGCAGCTGTATGCTTTTCACCCTTTTCTTTATTTTTAGTGTGTTAAAGTGTTTTGTTTTTGGAGTCTATTTTTTTTATGTGGGAGGGGAAGGGGGAAACTACTTTTCCTGGTCCCTACCTGGTCGGAGAGGCAGCCTATCTCCGGGCTGCACTTTTGACCCGTCCTCGCAGCCTACCAGCGGGCCTGGAGTGGCGTTTCCTGAGGGGACCGCCCAGAACCTCGGCTTCGGCAGTGGCGGAGCGTTGGAGCGCCATCGCGGGGCGGAGCGGGTGATACCTTGCCTGGGTCGCCGCGCTGGAACTTCGGTGAGCTGGAACCGCCGACAAAAACATCGCGGAGCTGCGGAACTGTGGAGCGGCCAGCTGCGGGCAGCCAGCTGCGGGCGGCGGCGCTGACTTCAACATCGGGAGCCAGTGGGGGAGCTCCATTCAGCGCGGCCTTGTTGGCTTTGGAAGCCGCGGACTCCGGTAAGGAAGCGGCCGTTCCAGGTGTCCCAAGCCGCTGAGGGGATTCTCCTGACGCCGGAGCACCATCACCCGGCAAGAACGGCCTGGAACATCGGGCCTCCAAGAAGGCGAATGCGGAGGCCTCAATAGGCCCGACTATGGATGGACATGGGTTGGGGACTGGACATTGTGCCTTCCCTCATGATGGGAGCCATTGTGGGGGATGTTTTTTTATGTTTAAATCTCTTTATTAGTGTTGTGTCTGTATTCTTTATTTTATGTGCTGCATGGCAAGAAACATTTCTCTACACCAATTGGTGTATGTGACCAATAAACTAACCTTGAACCTTGAACCTTGAACCTCATAAAATCAAGATCAAACTTCAAACTGGTAAGTTCTCATTTAATCTTATTATTTTACTTCGGAGTCACGTGAGTGATTCCGTGAAGAGTTCAAAGCTTTGTGATTTCATGCCGCAGATTACTATCTCGGCATTCCACTGCATTTGATTGACTTGAAAGATAAATAAATGCATTAGTAATAACATTGTATTCAATGTAATGATAGGGTTTATTTAACAATGTAAACAAACAACAGTACCCCTAAAATTTAGGTACTTAAAATGTCATTGACAAACAGGCCTCGATTGACAATTGGCCGATGATAAAATTCTGAAACATCAGCTCATTTGCCCATCCGACGGCTGCTAAAATTTGGTCGAAGGACACATCCCTCCCTTTGGCCGCCGACATAGCTGCTGCCCTAGTATAATGAGATGTAAACACACTATCTAAATGATATACTGATGTTGATGCTGACCTGGTGGAACGAGACAAACAATCATCAATGTTAATATCTGTTGCAGCCACCTTGAAATAGTCTGAACTGACCTTCTCTTGTGTGATTGTTAATTAACTAAAACACAGTGCTGAATCCATACTTCTAAGGATTCTGGTGGCCGTGATAACATAAAATGAGACCGTGGGGTATTTGAAATGATCTTACAAATCATGCCAGCCCTGGTCTGTTCTGCTAGTGTAGACCAGAATATAAAATGTAATGGCATGAACAGCCAATTCCATCCTGTCCAGCCACAGCGTATGCAATGTTTTGCCGTCGTTGTGCTGATATTAAAGTAATGACTAAGGATGTAGCTGGAACCCCTTGGTGAAGTAATGTTTACACATTTACAATAACCAACTGCATAATCTTATGATGTGAATACTTGTATCAAGATCTTTTTAACAAATTGATATCCGGGTTGGACCCGACAATGTAGTTCCCTTATGTTACAGCTGTAATTTCTCTATAACTGAACTATTGTCAATATCATTTAAAATGAACTGGAAATGTCAGTAATTTGTATCATATCAAATGTATCATTAATATTTAACAAACATTTCAGATCCCCTCAATAGTGATGTACTGCTTTTTTGGATGCTATCCATGCATACTGCAGTGAACACCCTCATGGCTAAATGTGACAACCTGAGGCATAAGTCAATCCATTGAAAATGTGTAAGTCAATAGTCGTTTTATTGTGCAAAGATCAGTCTCCTGAACCACAGTGTAAAACAGCAAGCTCTTGCTTTTTGGCATAACTGTACCGTTGTGCCATAATGCCTGATGAAGCAGGCAACACGGACGCTTGGCCAGTCCGATAGTACGAATCCAAATGAGGTCTTGCTGACTGTTTTAAGACCCAGCTAATGAGGAAGACATAAAGACCATTCCCCCTATTGAAGCGCGAATGTATTTCTCCACACTGTTGTGTCACATATTTTTGCAAACAGTGAAACATGCATAAACATGACAAACATTTGATGAAGTATTGACTCATGCTTTCATCATACTTTGAGATCCAACACTTATTCTGTGTTATCATCAATCTAAACTGGACGATACACCAGTGGCAAGGAGATTAAATACAGGATATTCTTCCTAATTTCCATGAGACAAACACATGTCACCATTGTAGAGTAGCAACTTAAATTTGTGCATGAAGAATATGTATATTCACTCAAAACCTTGACTCAACGGTGCATTTAGTATATATATTTAGTTGATACTAACAACTGGAGAATTGGTAACGCATGCAATCTCCACTACCTTTGAGTAGGTGATGGTTTTTGGAACTTCTCATCTTAGAGTTCTAAACATCAGTTCATAATAACTGAATTCAACCGACCACACTACTGTAGCGAGTTTCAAGTTCAAGTTTAATGAGTTATTGTCTTGTTCAGCAATGCTGAATACTGTTACTTCATCATTGTGGCTGAAGTAGCCTCAGCTGACAATAGCACAAGGTTGTTAGCAACGATCTAATGCTACTTACACAATATCAGTTCCTTGATTTGCTCAGCTGCAACACAGCTACTATATTGCCAATTACTCTTAATGAAAATAACTCAGTTTTGTAACAGATTGCTATAACCCTAATCTCTTGCCACAAGGCGGAGACAAGGCTACTAATAATTAAAGGTAAATCCCAATGACCAACAAACAGTTTATCCCATACTGCAAACCTTTACTGTTATAGTACAGTTATATTGTCTTTGATAACCTTTGTAATGGGATTTGTATAACATGTATCTCTTACCTTATGAATCGGTTGAAGTCAGGAATAAGTTTTTACATTCGGAAAGTTCATATCTCCTTTCTTCATAATAACATGCCAATCCTGCCTTATTGCATGGGTGGTTTGCATGAGAACTTCTGCCCAAGTTTTCCAAACCCTGGCCATAAACCAAATTACTTGGAATGCTCCAGCTGTACCTCACCAAATATTTTTACCCTTTGTGTGTTGTACAAACAAATGTAAATATTACAACTTGTGAACGGTGCAATACCCAAATATTGGAAGTACTAGACCCATTTAGTTGAGCATGATTGGAAGGTGCATAGGATTTCTGAGCTATCATGCTGCCCCCAGCTCCAGTGGACTGCTACAGCCGATGAGCACCTGGGGTGCGTTCTGAATGATAACTTTTGCCCGTTGTTGGCTGAATGAATTCATCTGCCAGGCTTCTTCCCCTGTAGAATATACCTACCTGAATAACCGATTCAGTGGCTGGCTCTCACATCCCCCTGATAGCATTGTTCACTGCCGGCACATATGTGCTTGAGTCTGTTCTATTGACATTTTTAGAGCCCGAAGTCATCTTGACCTTTTGCTCTTCCCTCCTCAGAGAGGGTGATATGTAGGCAACTCTAACAGGTGCTGCCGCAGGCCATAGGATACAAATACTGCCTTTCTGTCCTGGACCTCCTGCACTGTCACAGCAAAGTGCCACATAAAGTGGAGGAACAATGCCTTATATTCCTTTTTTGAATTCCACTCCCCCCCCCCCCCCAACTACACTCCGGTCATCCTATCAGTTCGGCTGTTTGCAACCATTGTATCCCTCATGTTATCACAGCTTCCACCAGCCAACAATGGACAATTGTGGGCTCCACCCTTCCTGAGGCCATCTGTTGCTGACCCTGAGTTGTTCTGGCCTTTTCTAACTTCCAGTTTATCCTCTCCTCCCCCACCCTCCCCACCTCTACTTTCAGTCTGAAGAAAGGTTCCAACCCGAAGCAACCCCTATCCTTTTTCTCCAAAGATGCTGCTTGACTCGCTGAGTTAAGGGTCTGTCCCACTGCCGCAACCTAATTTGCGAGTTTAGAAGAGTTTGCCCTCGACTCATACTCGCAGCATGGTCGACACGAGGTCCTGGGAGGTCTTTGCAACTCTCCTTCATGCTCCTGAGTAGTCCCCACTTACTCGAGGCCTTAGCTAGGTCGTGGCATTTATTTCAACATGTTGAAAAATGCCCGCGAGTAAAAAAAGGTCACCATGGAAAAAATGGATATTTTTTTACTTGTAGGTTTAGTCGAAGTAGGCCGTAGTAGGTCGTAATGCTATCGTAGGTAATCGAAGGCAATCAAAGGTAATCAAAGGTAGTCGAACGTAATAGCTCATTGAGAAAAAAAAGTGGGTAAACCGACCGGTAATGTTAAATGCCCACTAAACTTTATTAAAATTTGTCTGGGTTCTTAATAGTGTCTCCACCTTTTCTCCCCCCCTTCTCCCCCCTTCTCCCCCCTTCTCCCCCCTTATCTCCCCTTCACTCCCCTTCTCTCCCCTTCTCTCCCCTTCTCTCCCCTTCTCCCCCCTTCTCTCCCATCCCCCCTCCCCGCTCTCTAAAGGACTTACCGCAACTGAGCCAGCCGTCTTTTACCTTCCTGTTCATTGCGGGTGTGAATTTCGGAGAGCGCTCCCCCGCTGCCCCCTGTGTGTGTGTGAGTGTGTGTGTGTGTGTGCGTGCAGACGGTCGACCCAGCTCGCGGTTTCATCGCTGATGGTCGATCCAGCTCGAGGCTTTTCAGGCGAGTGCCCTCGAGCTTGAAGGTTGAAGACAGTCGCTGAAATGTCACGTTAAGGGACGGGCCCTTAACTCCAGCATTTTGTGTCTATCTTCAGTATAAACCAGCATCTAAAGTTTCTTCCTACACACAGTGAATTGCCTTCCTGGATCTGCTTAGAGAGATTGTGCATAACGTAAGCTGATCCCATGGTCAGGCCAGAGTAAGCCCCACCCACAAAGCTCCTGGGAAAACCTTCAGATGATGGCCAAGAAATGCACTCCCTCTCCCTCCCCCCCCACCACCACCTCCCCCAGCAGTTTTAACTTCTGCCAAAGTTGTCATTCTTTCAACAAGTTGGACTGTGCCAAAGCTGAGAATTCGTAAAGTATTAAGCATGAAAAATAAGTTTTAATACGTGATCTTAAAAAATTCAATAAAAATTTGTCAAATTGTCATAAAACATATTGGGACATTCTCAAATAATAACTACAAACACAAATAATTAAAGGATTATACATTCCAAAGGAATAACACTCATCTTTTTTGTAGGAGCAGGAAGGAACTACAGAATTCAGACTCTGATAAAGGGACTTGACCCGAAACATCACCCATTACTCTCCAGAGATGCTGCCTGTTCCGCTGAGTTAAGGGCCTGTCCCACTTACGCAATTTTTTCGGTGACTTGCCGCCACGCATCATAGTCGCAGCAGGACTCCGAAAATTTTCAACATGTTGAAAATCTAGTGGCGACAAAGAAAAGGTACGACACTTTGGGCGACTGCTCACGACCATACAGGCTTCACCCCGCGACCTGGATTTTCAACATGTTGAAAATTTTCGGAGATCTGCTGCGACTATGACTGGTGCCGGCAAGTCACCGAATATATTGCGTAAAGCCGGTGTCCCACTGTGGCGACCCGATTTGGCGAGTTCAGAAGTGTTTGCCCTCGAGTCATACTCGCAGTATGGTCGACAGGAGGTCCTAGGAGGTCTTTGTAACTCTCCTTCATGCTCGAGAGTAGTCCCCACATAATCGAGGCCTCAACTAGGTCGCTGCGTAATTTTCAACATGCTGAAAAATGCCCGCGAGTAAAAACAGGTCGTCGTGGAAAAAATCGATATTTTTGTTTACTCATAGGTTTAGTCTAAGTAGGTCGTAGTAGGTCGTAGTAGGTCGTAGTAGGTCGGCATGTAATTCATAAGTAATCGAGGGTAGTCGAAGATAATCAAAGGTAGTCGTAGATAGTCTTCAACATAGTCGAAGGGAGGTCGAAGGAGGTCTTCTACATAGTCGAAGAAGGTCTAAACTCATCAATTAGGTCGCCGCAGTGGGACAGGCCCTTAAGTGGGACAGGCCCTTAACTCAAGCATTTTAAGTCTATCTTCGGTTTAAACCAGCCTATGCAATTTCATTTCGGAGTCACGTGAGTGACTTCGTGAAGAGCCCGCCGGCGCGCATGCTCGACATATCGTCGTAACGCGTTGCTGCGACGGCTGGCGGTGGAGCGCGCTCCTCGCCAGCCCTTCATAAGGGGCCACGGAGGTGAGTATTCCACCTTTAGTTGGTGGTCCTTGTTGTCTGATTATGTCTTGCAGCAAGGACATGGATGGGAGTTCGAAGGGCCGGAGGACGTCAGGACGAGTTCGCCGGTCAACAGTTCCGGGGCCTTTACCATCGGCAGTACCTGCAGCGCAGGCCGGGACTCAGGCGGAGATGTGGGTAAGCCCTGTGTTCACAGGTCCAGATCCGCCAGCACACCACAGCTCGGAGGAGTTCGACGAGGAGGAGTGTGGTGTGCCGCCAGAGCAGGGGGACCCTGCCATGGCAGTCAGGTTGTCAGCGGGCTCGCTGGCGACCTCGAGCAGGGCGCGTGCCGTTGCACGGCCTGTTCCACTCAGCCCTCCGAGAAGGGGGAGGGGAGGAGCCCAGAAGCCTAACCCTGTTAGGGCTAAGGCATTGCCTGTCGCGGAGGAGCGGTCAGGTTCCAGGGCGAGACCCGGGGCGGCTGTGAGGTCCAGCCGGCACACCCCGACTTTCGACGCCGGGACGGGTCGGTTGAGTCGGGTCTCGTCGCGGTCGCCGAGCCCCCCATGGATGGGTGGGCGGCACCATGCGTCGGCAACGTCCACGATGTGGGCAGCCGGCAAGACTGCGCGGGCCCCAGGCAGCCATGCTTCGGCTGGTGCCGACACCTCGCCGCATGTGCCCTTAGTGGCAGCGGCTTCAGCTCTCGCTAAACGGAGGCGATTGAACACGCCCGCGCAGGAATCGCGCAGTTTCGCCTCGGCGGCTGTTAGCGACAACTACCGGCACCGGCAGGGCCTCGACGAGGTGCGGGCCGATGACAGGAGCCCGGTTTTCTTTTCAGAGCCGGAGGACTCCGACCACCTGAGTGTTCAGGGTGAAGGGCGTATTGACCGTATGGAGCGGCTGCTGGAGCTCCTGCTTCAACGTCAACAACAGCAGGGCAGCAACAGGCACAGGGCGTCTCCACCAACATCTACTATCAGCCTGGAGCAGCACGAGGAGGAGGTTCTGGTGGATCCCGTACCACCTCCGGTGGAGGTGCCAGCGGAGGAACTTTTGGATGTGGCGACCAAATTCGCGGCCCCACATACGGCTGGTCTTCCTCTCAATTCAAAGCTGGCAGCCACAGTGGACTTTCTTAATAATCAGGTGCTGCAGGAAGAAGTCCTCATCCAGGCTATGAGCCGTCACAAGGCTCCATCAAACTGAAACTCCCTCAACGTGCCTGTGGTCAATACGCCAATATGGGGCAACATCAGTGCGGCTATCCGTCAACAAGAGCTACAATTGCAGCGGATCCTGAAACTCCTCACGGCCGGTATTACCGCCTTTGCGCGGTCGGTGGACGAGGACGAGCTGAATTTGGACCAGGAAGATGCTCTGGCCTTATTGTGCGCGACCCAGCACGAAATCAACGGGTTTCGCAAAAACAGCATCCGCCCAGCACTCAACCCGAAGTTTGCAGGATTGTGCAAACCACCGCCGCCGCCGCCGCCCCGTCAGCTCTTTGGTGAGGACCTCTCGAAGAGAGTCAAAGAGCTTGACGAACAAGCCAAAACGGTGGGGATCATGCGCTCTAAGAGTGCCCCCACACCGTTCGGCTCAAAAGCTCCATACATTCGCTCACGAGGGTCGGCCAGTGCCTCGACGAGGACTCACCCTCTAGCTCCACAACGACAACAACACCAGAACCAGCACCAAGGGTCTTTTTTAGGACAGGGTCGGCAGAGACCTTTTTGGAAATCGAAGACGCCACGCCCTCAAGCCAACCCAGCACCTCCACGGCCACCCACACGTGTCAAGGACCGCCGGTAACCACGGAGGTGAGGGGGTCTGGTTCTCTCTTTTCTCTCTGTTTAACTTCCCATGTTGGTGGTCGTTTACGGTTGTTTTTGGATGCATGGGGTAATTTTACTGGTGATGAGTATGTGTTGCGGAATATTCAGGGGCATAAAATTGAGTTTATTAATGGCGACATTCCTCCATCCCAGCACATGCCTGGTCGTACGTTCAAATTGTCTGCTACAGAACAGGCAGCAGGTTACAAGGAAATTTTAAGTTTGGAACAGAAGGGTGTGATTGAGAAAACAGTGCATGAGCCAATTGAATTTGTTTCGAACATATTTACTAGACCTAAGAAGGATGGAGGCTGTCGTGTCATTATTGATCTAACCCGTTTGAATACGTTTGTAACATATACTCATTTTAAAATGGATACGTTTGAAACAGCCAAATCATTGATTTCTCATGGCTGCTTTATGGCATGCATTGATTTGAGGGATGCATATTATTCAGTATCCATCCAGAAAGATGATAGAAGGTTTTTGAAATTTATCTGGATGGGGCAACTTTGGCAGTATAAGGCTTTGCCTAATGGGCTTACTACAGCCCCTAGATTGTTCACTAAATTGGTGAAGCCAATCATGGCTTATTTGAGACAACGACATCATATAGTTATGGCCTATTTAGATGATGTCTTTATTGTGGGCCACACCCTGCAATTGGCTGAACAGGGTGTTGCAGCTGCTGTCAATATATTTCAACAATTAGGATTCATTGTCCATCCAGAGAAATCAAAGTTCTGCCCTGCCCAGGTAATTAATTACCTAGGGTTCACGGTGAACTCAATGAGCATGAGGATAACTATACCAATTAACAAAATTGAGGAAGTCACTAAGGTGTGCAGAGATTTAATTGGCACCAATATACCATCGATTCGGCATACAGCCACAGTAAGTTAGTGGCTTTGTTTCCGGCAGCACGATATGGACCTTTGCATTATCAGAATTTGCAAAGAGCTAAAATTACTGCGTTAAAATGGAACGCTGGTCATTACGATCGATCTATGCAGCTGCCGTCCGAAGCGATAACTGAGTTGCAATGGTGGGTGTGTCACATTAGCAACTCATTTAAGCCTGTCAGGGAGGCTAATCCGGTGGTATATTTACAGACTGATGCAAGTTCCAATGGCTGGGGAGCTACTGATAATTGCTCTAGTTGTGGGGGTAGATGGGACACCCTTGAGGCATCGATGTTGTTGACTCAAGGGATTAACTATTTGGAGTTGCTGGCAGCATTCCACGGACTTCGTGCATATTGTTCCAAGCTTGTTGGAGCACACGTCCGTCTCCAAATAGACAACACCACAGCTGTGGCATATTTAAACCATATGGGTGGTACCAGGTCAGTTTCGTGTGACAAATTGGCTAACTCAATTTGGCTCTGGTGTATTCAAAGAGACATTTGGATTTCAGCTACCTATTTGCCAGGTGAGCTTAATACTGTGGCGGACACCAGGTCACGCAAATTTAATGACAACATTGAATGGATGTTGCATCCTGAGATTTTTGCTAAAGTCACAGCCAAATTTGGTAAACCGGACATTGACCTTTTTGCGTCACGGTTGAACCATCAGGTACCAGCCTACGTTTCATGGGAACCAGATCCTGGGGCAATAGCGCTAGATGCATTCTCGCTGGACTGGGGGAATTGGGTTTTCTATGCCTTCCCTCCGTTTTGCCTCATCAGTCGGGTATTGCGAAAGATTCAGGCAGATGCTGCCAAGGGCATCCTTATTATACCCGACTGGCCCACACAGCCTTGGTATCCGGTGGTCTTTGACATGCTTAACGAACCTTGGGTCCTTTTGAAGGGTTGCCCACAATTGGTTACTCACCCTGTGTCAGGGGAGCCACATCCCTGCCATGGCTATTTAAATTTGTTGGCTTGCAGGTTCTGAACAGGCCGTTAGTCCAATACGGCCTCTCGGCTCGGACCATGGATACCATCGGGGCGTCGGGTCGAGAGTCCACAAGGCGAAGATACCGCTCGCATATTAAGAAGTGGGAAGCCTACTGCAGCCGCTCTCGCATCACGTACGATGACGTGACAATAACCGACGTCCTGGAATTCCTCGCGGGGTTGCACCATGATGAACACTTAAGTTACAGTGCCATCAACAGCGCCAGAAGTGCGCTATCATTCTACCTCAAGATTGGGGTAGGATCCAACAGGCTAGTGTCCAGACTCATGCGGGGTATATTCAATATGAATCCGCCTACACCACGCTATAATATCACCTGGGATGTCAGGGACGTATTAACCCTGCTCAGGACGTGGTCTCCCATGGAAGGGCTCCAACTGGACCAACTCACCATGAAGCTGGTGATGTTACTAGCGCTGACTTCAGCTCAGAGGGTACAGACACTACACAAACTGCGTGTCGACAGAATGACATCTACCCCTACAGAAGTAGTCTTTTTCGTTGACGAGCTACTAAAGCAGCATAGACCTGGGTGCACAGGGCTGCAGCTGAAGTTCCCGGCATACCCCGCAGATGCTAGGCTATGTTTAGCCTCACATATCCGCCACTATGTCAAGGTGACGGCACGCATCAGAGGAATGGAGAGATACCTGCTTGTCACTCATAAGAGACCTCATCATCGAGTGACAGTCCAGACGATATCCAGGTGGCTTCGAGTCGTCTTGGGTAAGTCAGGTATCGACACTAATGTGTTCAAGTCTCATTCCACCAGGGCTGCATCGACGTCAGCGGCGAGGGTCATGGAGGTGCCCATGGACCAAATTCTCGCCACAGCAGGATGGGCGAATGAAGCTGTGTTCCAGCGTTTTTATAACAAGCCTGTTGCTGCTCCTCTACAGTTCGCAGAAGCCGTGCTGAATGCAGGTCAAGAACGTGGAGATGTCCCCGCATGAGGGGTTTTTGATTTGTTATTAATAAATATGCTTTTGTTTTGCAGTATGAGCTATTGAGCCAGTTTGTTCCTCCCATCCATCCCTGGTAGTGGTGTGTCAGCATGGACGTGGTCCAGGGCGTGTAATCACAGAAGCTTTGAAGTCTTCACGAAGTCACTCACGTGACTCCGAAATGAAATAGTAAGATTGAACGAGAACTTACCAGTTCGAAGGTTGATCTTTATTTCATGAGGAGTCGAAGTGAGGGATTTCGTGCCCTCCTCGCCCAACCCTCAATCACCTTCATCTGGTAATCTTAGTCAATTCAATCATACTATGCGAAGTCATTTCTATTGTTGGTTCTGTGATTCCACGCCGCTACTTTGAAGTATGTCGAGCATGCGCGCCGGCGGGCTCTTCACGAAATCCCTCACTTCGACTCCTCATGAAATAAAGATCAACCTTCGAACTGGTAAGTTCTCGTTCAATCTTACTATTCCTTCGGACAATATCCATGTTCCTGTCCATAGACAATATCCATGTTCCTGGGATAGTCCCTGCCTCAACTACCTCCCCTGGCAGCTTGTTACATGCACCCACCACCCATTGTGTGAACGTTACATCATTCTAAAGATTAATTCCCAATGATGGAGAAGGATTGATGAACTGGTCAGTAAGGATTTCCAACCTTCTTGACCTTTGCTTCCACCTAATTTACAGCATTTTCATTTATTTACCAATTTGCCCTCATCATTCCTGTCTCATATGTGAAATTTATTCTTCGCTGAAGGGATTGAAGGAATAAACAAGAATTTAAGCATGATTTTTATGAAGAAAACAGCTATCAATTAGTGTCCACAAATTCTGCAGCGGAAGAAAATAAAAGATTGGTGTAATTTCTCCATTTATTAGTCCAATGTAAGTGTTAATCCTGGCTAAAATAGAGCAGCCCTGGCATGAAAATTTAGTAAGGGCTTATGTACTGTTAGGCCATTTAGGTCAAGTCTAATGTGCTCCGTAGAAATAAGACAAGCTGGTGAATGGTGCCGACAGGTCTGGGGCCCAGATCAGTGTTGCAGAGAATGAATGGGACATCTGCAGATTTCTTACAATGAGGTGGAAAACACATAGAGTTGGCAGGATGAATGCAAACTGACTGTACATAGTATAAATTATGTTGCAAGATGGTTACCCTGTTAATTGTTGATTGGTTGAAATATCAAGCCTTGGAGGAACTGTTTGAATCCCAGGTCACATGTTGCACTATTCATTTGTGTTGGCTTCCTTCTGGAAGCTTATTCCAAGTACAATGTATTCAAGATTGTATTATTGGGTTGGGGAACTGTCAATTATGTACTGTTATAATTACAATGTTTAATTGGATTGTCAAGAGACTAAACCCATGTGGTTTGGCCCCTCAAGGTTCGGGGACCTATAAAAGGCAGCCCCCACAAGGTCCTTTGTCAATCTTCTGGAAGAGCGCTTAGGACTGTGTGACCTTTTGGAGTGCCTCTGCTTGCATGAAGCTAGAGGGCTTAGCCAAGCAGATACAAGGATTGAACCCGCTGTGGTTATGTATTGTATGGGGGAACTTGTTGTGTTTTCCAAAAATTAAGTTTAGTTGCTCAAGTGCTTGAATCAGTGTTTTATTGGCTGAACTAGACTGGGGGGAAGCTTAGAAAGAGCTATTTAGAAAAGAAGCTAAAATATTGCAAAAGGAATGTTCTTTGGGTAGCTTTTAAAACCGGCTCAGCAGCACCCCTTTCAACAGCGCGTCACTTAAGGATGCCTTTGGAACTATAATTACAAAATACCCTGCAATTTGGTATGCCTGAGTTATCAGTTCCAAATATAAAGCTGGATGCAACCTCAAATATACTTATTCAAATGGTTAGATGAGGCTGGAATGCCTGACAACAGATTCAAAGGCAGACAGCGGATTTTGGAACCTTGCTCACAGGATTCTACACCCTGTAAATAAACTACTATACGGAGGAAGTAGTCATTCCTGAAAGGAAGAACCATGAAAATCTTAAATGTTCAACCTGAACCATTTTGTTCTTCATTGCTGGGAGATTTGTTCAGTGTCACACTGTGCCCAGGTCTGATCACCCTGCGGTGGGCCTGCCTCGACTGAGGGTGTCTTGTGATAAAAGGCCGAAACACCCAGTGACGTTGAGGTACACAACTGAAGATGTGTCTGATTGGTAGTAAAATTCACCTAGAGGTCATACCCAAGAATGTCAATTGTAGTGAAATCTTAGGGATTGTAACATCCAGTCCTACTAATCAATCTAATGAACATCATGGAAAAATGACTTCACAACACAAGCTGGGTATTAACATCATAGAAGACTACTGTGACGACATTTTTTACGTGTTACCATGAATCTCAAGAGGACATTTTTAACCTGGATGACTTGTTACCTTTGTACACTAAGTGGGTGAGAGAAATCCCATTCAACTAATCGATCCTTACAAACAGTTTACCTGCGTATATTATGGAGCAGTATATTGCAAGATCAGGCCCTTCAACCATCAATGTCTAGATCAACCACTATGCCAACTTAAAAGAATCTCTTCAACCAGCCGCGTCCGTCCATTCTCTACACAGCCATGTGTCTGAAAAAAAGCCTCTTAAAATGCCACTAGTAGTTTAGTGTAGTTTAGAGATACAGCGCAGAAACAGGCCCTTCAGCCCACCGAGTCTGCACCAACCAGCGATCCCCACACACTAACACTGTCCGACACGCACTAGGGACAATGTATATTTACACCAAGCCAATTAACCTACACACCTGTATGTCTTTGGAGTGTTGGAGGAAACTGAAGATCTCGGAGCAAACCCAGGCAGGTCATGGGGAGAACGTGCAAACTCCATACAGACAAGCACCCATAGTTGGGGTCGAACCCGGGGGTCTGGCGCTGTAATATAACATAATTTTTAAATCTAATTTTCATGAATGTATAGGCCAAATGGAAGGAATTTAGTGTTTGATTCCTGTAAATTAATGGCCATTTAAATCAACTAGCGAGTGGGTTTTAGTGGAATGCGGTGGATTGGAACGTTGCGGTTAGCGGTGAAGTCGGGAGGAAAACTACTGTTTGTTCATACATTTTTTGGGACCCCATTTCGCAACATAAAAATATTATTAAAGCCTCCCGAAAAACCAACTTTTAATATAAAAATAAACTATTTACCTTTTCTTCACCCCTACGGAAAATTCTTCCGGTTGTCGGCGCTCACGGCTTTTGAAGGTGATTTTTAAATTACTCTAGATAATAAATAATTTAGAGTAATTTAAAAATACCTTCATTGATGAAATGTCGGAGCGAGTTTTCTTCCGCAACGAAATCGCCCGACATTCATCAATTTGCCCAGTCTGTTGAAAAATGGCACTTTAAGCCCGCCCCCCTCTGAAAGGCGCCAAAGTCGCGCACACGGGGAGCGGCAGAACTGCTCCACCACCATGCCGCCTGCTTTTACCACGACTCCTGGCAGTGCATCCAGACACACATCGCTCTCTGTGTAAAATAAAGTTGAAGTGTAGATGGAGCCATTAATAGGAGGTTTGGAAGCCCCACCACACATTGCCTTTAAACTTTCTCCCTCTGACCTTATGCCCTCTAGCATCTGACTATTTCACAACGGAGACAATCCAAATCCAAATCCAAACTCTCCTCGTAGCTTATCCCCATTAATCCAGGCAGCATCTTGGTGAAACTCTTACGCAACTTCTCCAAAGACCTGAGGGAGCGTATTAGACCATAAACTGATGTTTTGCTTCCTCTAGCGCTCGTGAACATTAGTCATTCACACCAGAAAACATTCTTGGCACAAAGTTACGTTTACAGTTCTAGATCAGAGCAATTACAGCTTTATTGCTGAAATAACATTTAAAGGCACTATTCAAGGTTCGGGCATGGAAAGCATTTGGGGAAAATTAAACCAGTGTTAACAATTCACTCATCTCAAAATAGCCACCTGGTCGGTGGATGCCTCATTAACGGCAAGTACCGAGCGAGGGCAGAATTTTATCACCATCCGTGACATGTGGGCGAGAGTTTAGTTTAGTTTAGCTTAGAGATATAATGCAGAAACAGGCCCTTCCGCCCACCGAGTCCGCGCTGACCAGCGATCCCCGCACATTAACACTCTCCTACACACACTAGGGACAATTTATATTTATACCAAGACAATTAACCTACAAACCTGTACGCCTTTGGAATGTGGGAGGAAACTGAAGATCTCAGAGAAAACCCACGCGGTCATGGGGAGAACGTACAAACCCTGCGGTCGGGATCGAACCCTGGTGCTAAAAGCTCTGTGAGGCAGTACCTACCGCTGTGCCATCCTCAAATCCAATGCAAGTGGAGAGAAGAGATGAGTAAAAGGAAACTTTGGAAACATAAAGAGAAATAGGAACCCCATTGAAATCACTGAGGAAGTAGAGGAAGAATCAAACCTTCCCAGAGCACCATAGTTCAACCAGCTGTATGCTCTTTGGAAGAAAATCTTTGATTTGACCACACAAAGAGGCGTCTCAAGAGCTTTGTGTGAAATGTTCAGACTACAGTTCAATGTCTTTAATCAAATCCATGTGCCAAAGTTCCAATGGGTAGGAGTGAACACAATGCTATTTCATCACATTAGCATTTAAAGTAGGGAAACTTGGGAAAAATAAGCATGCCGGCAAATAAATGTTAAAGTGAACGTTATTAAAAAAAACTTGGTTTTTCAGCTTTGAAGACGCTGTCATGCATGATTATTATTCAATCGCAGATGTTCCACCTTACAAAGACACCTTTGTTAGTTTGGGAAACGGTGCAATGTTGGATAAACACCTACCGCAAAATCCACATATATATAGTTTATTGAGCTTTTGAATACTGAAAGTATATTGGTTTGAAATTGGAACACAAGAGGATATGGTGGGAACTTCATATGTAATCAGACCCACTTGAATTGGTAATTTGCTCCACCATATATGTGATGACAACCAATAAAATGCTTTTGAATTAGAGTCACCGTTGTTATGTATCCAAATGCCAACGTCAATGTGCACATTCTACACAAAGCATTTGTTTAAGAAGGAACTGCAGATGCTGGAAAATCGAAGGTAGACAAAAGTGCTGGAGAAACTCAGCGGGTGCAGCAGCATCTATGGAGTGAAGGAGATAGGCAACGAGTCTGAAGAAGGGTTTCGGCCCGAAACGTTGCCTATTTCCTAGACTGCCAGGGCAGTTATGTTTGTGGATTTGGGGGAGAAGATAAAACTGTGCTGTGCGGGGCTGGGAAAGGCAGATACAGATACTGGTATTTACCAAAGATAGACACAAAGTGCTGAAGTAACTGCGGGTCAGGTAGTATCTCTGGAGAAAAAGGATGGGTGATGTTTCAGGTCGGGACCCTTCTTCAGCCTGAAGGAAGGTCCCGACCCGAAACGTCACCCATGCTTTTTCTCCAGGGATGCTGCATGACCTGTTATCTTTTGATCATGTAGAGTTGTTAGCACAGCAGTCAAACATAATTTCTGCCCAATACGGTTTAATGATATTCATCAACACGGCATTATGAGATTCCTGATATTGTTTTTGCTAGCACCAGGACATGTTTTTCCTACCAAGTGCACTGATCATTCGATAGATATGCAGAAACTCAGTCCAATTGAATTTCCTTCAATTCTCCCTGATACACATCATTCTGATGGAGGTGACGGTTGCACCTATCAACCAAGGCAAAGACTTAGGAGTTCCACATTTAATAACTCTTTGTGAAAAAGTTGTCTCATGATATTCAACATGGCCTAATACCATCACCAATTCAGTCCTTTAGAACCTACAGGAGCTTCATAAACAACAAATGATTGAGTTGTTTGTTCCAGATATAACCAGCTACATGCAAATCTCTTTCCTAAGTTAAAGATTCAGGCTCACAACCAAGCGTCAGAAGTGACCAGTTACCTATTTAAATTAACTGTTAATTGATGACATTAAATTATTTTGTAATTTTAATGCTAAGCCTTCAACCAGATGAAAAATTAAATCATTATATATTTTGGCACAGTGATGAAGCGGTAGAGTTGCTGCCTATAGAGCCTGTCCCACTTGCATGCGATTACATGCGTCTGGCGCGACCAAATGTAGTCGCTTGAGGCGTATGGGACACGCGGGGCCGGTCCCACTTCCAAGCTCGGAGACGTATGGAGTTGTGCGGGAAATGGTCCCGACACGCTCCGAAAATCCCGCACTGTCCAAAAATTTTGTGCGCGCCAACGGCCAGTCGGCCCGCAGGCGCATTGAGGGCGTACGCAGCGTCTTGATGGCATACGCAGTGTCTTGACATCGTACGAAGCGTCTTGACGGTGTATGCCTACCGTGTGGCGTTGCGCGATGACGTCACTTCCCGGCGTGGCTTTGCGCGATGACGTCACCGCCTGACACCATGCAACATCCAAATTGAGTCAGCCAGCCTCCTGCCCAGCTGATTGGTGTGTATGACGTGAATTATGTCACGCGTGAACTTAGCGCAAACTTACTGCATACTTAGGGCGTACTTACCGCGTATTTACCGTGAAGTTAGCCTGAACTCCACTTCCATATGGTCGCGCCAAATGCATGCAATCGCATGCAAGTGGGACAGGCCCTTTACTGCGCCAGAGACCCGGGTTCAATCCTGACTACGGGTGCTGGCCGTACATAGTTTGTACGTTCTCTCTGTGACTGTGTAGGTTTTCTCCGAGTGCTCGAGTTTCCTCTCCTCTCACATTCCAAAGACATGCTGGTTTGCAGGTAAATTAGCTTCTGAAAATTGCCCCTAGTGTGTAGAACTAGTGTACTGATGATCCATAATTGATGTGTATTTGGTGAGCTGATGGGCCTGTTTCCGCACTGTATCTCTAAACCAAACTAAACTAATTTCTATTTCACCGTCACACAGAACAATTATCCAAACATAATCATTCCAAACCCAGCACTGCTAGCATATTTAATTAATCTGCTGCTAACTTAAAACAATAATTACCAATTGGAAACCAGGTTATAATGGAAAATACTATAAATATTTAAAGAATATATACAGGATCAATTTTACTTCGGAGTCACGTGAGTGACTACGTGAAGAAGTCCCACCATGCGCAAACGCGTGATTACGTCCGCGCATGTCGCACTGAACGGGCTGGAGGGCACAGCTCCACCAGCGGTAAGTAGAAAACTCGCAGTTTAGTGGTTTTAAAAACTTTGCCTGTGAGTATTTAACTCTGTAAAGCTGGCTCGAGAAGTCAGTAGGAGTTGGTGGTATGGAGCGGTCAGGTAGGAGATTTCGCTCTAAGCGTGGGTCCACGGATTCACTAAATCGATTGGGTCGGGAGATTAGCGCGGCAACGCCGGTTCCGATACCGGGTGCTGTTTTACCGACAGCCGTCTCATTAGAAAGTGAACTTTCCACACTAGTTCCAGTTAGTCAGGAGGCTGAGGCCACCGACAGCCATAGAAAGGCTAAAAGAAAATCTAATAGACCCGTGTTGTCAGACAATTCTGAAGAAGAATGTGACTCCCCTCCAGATAATAAAAGAATGTGGGAGAGGATGCAGAATATGGAGAAGATGCTCCAAACTCTGATAAAACAAGGGTCTAAGGACCCAGTGATTCCCCAGGCAGCTGTTCAACGAGGCGCATATCAAGAAGAATATGTGGAATGTCAGCAAGGGCCTTCCAGCGCCTTGTTTCGGACTGGAGGATGCCTCCCTAATATATGAGTTGGGAGAAGCGGGGCAGGATGCAGCTGACCCCATATCTGGTGTCCCTGCTTATGTGCAAACACCAGAGCACAAGAGCCACGCTCCGGGTGTCCCGGATATTGCAATGAGTTTTGCTATTCCGGAGGGGACTGGTGAGGCAATGGACGAGTATTTTGCAAACAACGTTAGTTATTTAGTGTCTCACCAGCTCCAGCAAGCTATAATGCTAGAGACTACCAACAAGTACAAAACACCTGTCAATTGTGCAGCATTGAAAGTCCCCACGGTGAACCCAACTATTTGGGCACCCATGAGTCCTTCTATGAGAGGACAAGTTCAACATCAACACGTCCTCCAACTTGTGGCTGCAGCAATTACTGCATTTGGTACTATGGTCAAAGGGACCATAAATCAGACACAAAAAGATATGTTGGCTCTGTTATGCAATGCATTTTTTGAGGTAAATTGCATTAGAAAAATCGCCATCAGTCCAACTCTTAATCAAAAATTTGCTGCATTCTGTAAGGTGACGAATATTCAAACGCCTCAGTTCCTGTTTGGAACGGACCTTGTCAAACAGATATGAGATATTGATGATGAGGCAAAAACAATTGGTTTGATGAAGCCAAATACATCACGGCCACCTTTTCGCAAACTTGGGTTTGTGTATCGTAGATCGGATCCAGGTGCTGGACCGAGCAGGGGGAGGCCAGTGGGGCAACGAGGTTACCCACCAAGACAAAGTGGCTTCAACCCCAATATGAGCAGACAACAGGCTTACAGGCCAACTGCAGAGGTACAGGGAACTTTTGTTAAAGGTTCTGATGCACAACCTCCTATTGGAGGTAGATTACAATTGTTTTACAATGAATGGTGCTGGATAACATGTGATAGGTTTATACTAAATACTGTGTCAGGTTCTACCATTGAGTTTATCTCTGGGATAGATCCACCTCAGCAGCACAAGCCAAATAAAATGTTGGTGTTTTCTGCTCCAGAGACTGAACAGGTTAACAATGAGATTAAGAATTTATGCCAAAAAGGAGTGATTGAGAAAGCCATTACGCATTCTCAACAATTTGTGTCCAATATATTCCCCAGACCTAAGAAAGATGGGGTTTGTAGAGTAATTCTGGACCTCACTCACTTAAATTCTTCAGTGCTCTATAGACATTTTAAAATGGACACCTTCTTTACTGCAAAACAGCTGGTCTCACAAGGTTGTTATATGGCAACTATTGATTTGCAAGATGCGTATCATTCAGTGCCAATTCATGCTCATTATCGCAGGTACTTGAAATTTAATTGGATGGGATAGCTGTGGCAATACAAAGCATTGCCTAATGGATTAAGCTCACCACCCAGGCTAGTTACTAAATTGTTAAAACCTGTGCTGGAGCTGTTAAGGGCTCGTAATCACATTGTCATGGCTTACTTAGATGATGTCTTAATTATCAGCAACACTAAAGAGTCAGCTGAGGAGTCGGTTGCAGTAACCAAAAATGTGTTTGAAACATTAGGGTTTTTGGTCCATCCAACTAAGTCCAAATTACAGCCATCCCAAAATAATCAGTATTTGGGATTTCTTATTGATTCAGTTGATATGACAGTAACATTACCAGCAGCCAAGGTTGTGGATATTGCTGATGCCTGTACTTGTCTCACACAAAAACTTTATCCCTCCATCCAAGAAGTTGCTAAGGTCATTGGGAAATTGGTAGCAGCTTTCCCTGCAGTAAAGTTCAGTCCTTTGCATTATCAACATTTGCAAAGAGCAAGAGAACAAGCACTAAAAGAGCATGCAGGCCATTTTGATTGGGTTATGCAGTTACTAGCCACAGCTCTAGCAGAATTGCAGTGGTGGATTGTTAATGTCAGTCAAGCTACCAATAACATTTTGGTGCAGGAACCTTCAATGATTTTACAGACTGATGTGAGTGCTCTCGGATGGGGGGCTACGGACATTGAGTCCATCCGTGGAGGTAGATGGAATAAACAAGAAGGTTTGATTCTTCACACACAAGGGATGAATT
Organism: Raja brachyura; assembly: GCA_963514005.1. The sequence continues at coordinate 32,385,084 of OY740808.1, forward strand.
ATTTGGAATTATTGGGGGCATTTTATGGGTTAAAGGCATATTGCGCCACAATGAATAATTTACACGTTCAACTCCAGATTGATAACACTACGGCAGTGGCATATATTAATCATATGGGAGGAGCAAGATCAGTTTCATGTGATAGCATGGCTAATCTCATATGGCATTGGTGTACTTCAAGAAACATTTGGGTTTCAGCCATCTATCTGCCAGGGGTAGTCAACGTGGTGGCAGACCAAAGGTCACAAAAATTCAATGACAATATAGAATGGATGTTGAATTCTAAAGTTTTTCAAACAATTGTCACTCGATTTGGATTGCCAGATATTGATCTGTTTGCATCCAGACTGAATCACCAGTTGCCTAAATATGTTTCATGGGAGCAGTAGCTGTGGATGCATTTTCGTTATATTGGAGGCACTCATTTTTTTATGCTTTCCCTCCATTTTGTCTGATTTTGTCAAAATGTCTAACCAAAATAGAGCGTGACTCCGTCACAGGCGTTTTGGTGGTCCCAGATTGGCCAACACAACCATGGTTCCCATTGGTACTCAGAATGAAGGTTCAGCCATTCATGATGGTTCCCAGCTGCAGTAATTGTTGGTGCATCCGGTTACAGGAGAAAGTCACCCGTTACATGATCGTATCAATTTGTTGGTCTGCAGGTTCTGAACAGACCATTGCAAGGCCTTGGATTGTCGAACAGGACCATGGAGGTTATCACTGCAGCCTGGAGGAATAGTACTAAAAAACAATATGTGGTTCATATAAAGAAATGGGAGATGTTTGTGTACAGTCAAATTTATCTTATCATACTGCAAGCATAAGTGATGTGTTGGAGTTCCTTGCTAAGTTGCATTTTGCTGAGCACTTGAGTTATAGTGCTATTAACAGTGCTCGGAGTGCTTTGTCCTCTTATTTAGGGCAGTCCTCAGGACAACAGCCTTTAGTATCCCGATTTATGAGAGGAATTTTTAACAAAAACCCTCCTAAACCTAGATATACAGAAATCTGTGATATCAGTATAGTTCTCACACTGCTTCAGCAATGGGCTCCAATTACATCGTTGTCTATGCAGAGATTAACTCTGAAAGTGGTTATGCTTATGGCGCTGGTTTCAGCACAACGTGTACAAACATTACAATCGTTACGAATAGATTGCATGCATTTGGCTGTAGATGACATTACATTTTATGTCTATGATTTAATCAAACAAAGCAGGCCAGGTATGGCAGGAATCAAGGTTACATTTAAAGCATATCCTGTTGACCAAATGTTATGTGTAGTTAAAGCAATATCTTGAGTTAACAAGGAGTCTCAGGGGTTCTGAGACAGGACTGCTCATTAGTCACAAAAACCCATATAAAAGAGTGTCAGTACAAACTATTTCTAGATGGTTGAAACAGGTTCTCAATTGTGCTGGAGTCGACACTCATGTGTTTAAATCTCACTCCACCAGGGAGGCTTCCACATCCACGTCGAAGGCTCAGGACGTGCCGCTAGACCAAATCCTAGCGGCCGCAGGATGGTCTAGAGAAGCAACTTTCTCACAGTTTTATGATAAACCTGTACAGACAGTGCCACGGTTTGGACATGCAATTTTGAGTTCAGTTTAATTCATTTGCTTTGTTTATATCATTGTTTGTAATTTCCTCCTGGGATAGAGCGGTTAGTACTGATTTTTTGTTATTATTGTTATTAAAAATATTTATTGAATAATTTGAAGCAATGTTCAACATATTATTTATTTACTACTGTGTCAACCGAAGCAGATTGTCGTATGGAGTGCATCTACGGCATGTAAGCACAGAGCTTTGAAATCTTCACGTAGTCACTCACGTGACTCCAAAGTAAAATAGTAAGATTAAACGAGAACTTACCAGTTTGAAGCTTGATCCTTATTTTATGAGGAGTTACATTGAGGGATTACGTGCCCTCCACTCCCACCCTCATAATCTAAGAGATCATCTGGTAGTTCTAGTCTTCTTAAAGCCTTACTATGTTACTTCGGCTATATATGTTTCTGTGCTTTCACGCCGCTGCTTTGAAATATGACGCGCATGCACCTGGCGGGACTTCTTCACGTAATCCCTCAACGTAACTCCTCATAAAATAAGGATCAAACTTCGAACTGGTAAGTTCTCGTTTAATCTTACTATTTTACTTCGGAGTCACATGAGTGACTACGTGAAGATTTCAAAGCTCTGTGTTTACAAGCCGTAGATGCACTCCATACAACATTCTGCTTCGGTTGACACAGTAGTGAATAAATAATATATTGAACGTTGCTTCAAATTATTCAATAAATATTTTTAATATTTGGAGGTGGGGGGTGGGGGGGGGGGGGGGGGGAGGGAAGACGGTGAGAATTTCCAGCATCTGTTTTTTGTGTGTTGCTGCTTGCCAGAAACATATGAAAGAAGAATTATACATTTTTTTTAACAGGGGGGTTTATCTGCACAGGACAATATATGGCAAACAGTCCACATTGCTCTTCCAAAGATAACGCAGCCCACATAATAAAAATAGAATCGCTGTGCAAACTGATGCAGATTGTGTCTCCTGCACTCATGTCAACCCATCTGTTAAACCTGAGCTAACATTGATTATATTATTGATAAAAGTATCAAGGACCGTAAAATGAAATCTTTAATACAGCGGTTGTGAAATTTGCATAGAACTGTTCAGTTATTTCACGGAGAGTGAACTGTGAAATCATGCCATGCTATAACTTAAGGTGTTACGTACTTGCAAAGTGTTGCTAAAACACTAAATTGCTGTTCATGGTTCATTGACAGTGAAATTGGCCGACACCTCGAAAACAAAAAATTAAAGCCGTGGGTGCAATGGTGTAAACGTTCTTTAAACAGAAATATTTTTGAACGAGCGTCAAAATGCTCTCGCCCGTGAAAATGTATATATTAATGAAAGAATTTTCATGATTAGTTGAACTCAAGCCTTGTGTAGTATTGAATATTTAAGGGTGTGGATAACAGTGGGACTATCGTGGGACTGAAATTAGATCGCATTCACAGGGAACAAGTTAACACTTTTATTACACACAGCATGAGAAGAAATCTTTTCCTGTATTCACAAATAGTTTTAACCAAGCAGAGGAAGGATGTCTAAAGTCCATATGATATTTAGCAAGCAGCCTGGAGTCACCTTTTTTTTAATTGCTGGAGGAAGTTTCCAGTTAGTTACAATAACATTTGATATTATATGCTGCCCCAGAAAATGGTCCATACAGGCTTTAGGAAAAAAAACACAGATTGAAATGTCCTTTGGTTATGTGTATGTTGAAAAAAAAACTTTTTTAAACCTATCACAGATTAAATGAAACTATTCAGAGTGTTTAACCCATCCACCAATATTTGTTTTTGAAAATGATTGAAGTTGCTCAACATTATTTGAAACCTTTTCTCAGATTTCTGCCTGCCTGGGGAAATGTGGTTCAGGAAAAGAAATGCAACCTGATTCTCCAAATTAAAAGAAAATTAGCTGCACATTAGTACGTTGTGGTTTTGAAATGCTTCCAACAGCTTCATCGAGAAGCTTACAACTTTGAGAGAAACTTAAAGCGTACGGTCATCTGAAGGGACTCTGTGATGTCGTCAGCTGGAAGGTTGCAAAGAGGAGTTGGTGGATTAAGGTAGACTTCGCACCGTTGACTCCGTCTACACTTCACGGCCCCGTTCGGAAAAGCAGACAACATAATCAAAGTCAAGTCAAGTCAAGTCAAACAAACTTTATTGTCATTTAGAAATACATCGATATATGCAGTTCCAAACGAAATTCCGTTGCATTTGGCTCCCTGTGCAACACGATAATTAACAGAAGGATAAACATGGATAAAAAGGATAAAAGGATAAATAGACAATGGTGGCAGCCCATTACATGGCATTCAGGAGTCTGATGGCTCGTGGGAAGAAGCTGTTGCAGAACCTTGATGTTCTGCTCCTTGTGCTACGATATCTTTTGCCCGAGGGCACCAGAGTGAACAGTCCGTGATGGAGATGTGTGGGGTCTTTTATAATACTGCTGGCCTTAGACGCGCAACGTTTGGTCGCAATATCCCCGATTGAGGGGAGAGAGGTCCCGATGATTTTTTCCGCTGTCCTCACCACTCTATGCACGGACTTCCAGTCAGAGGCTTTACAGTCCCCAAACCAGACAGAGATACAGCTGGTCAAAATACTCTCTATAGTGTTCCCCACCCTGGTCATTCTTCCTTCTCCTTGTTCCCATCTGGCAGAAGGTACAGAAACCTGCCTCCAGCATCTGCAGTTCCTTCTTTAACACAGAAACCTGAAATTGGACTAAGAAACAGCTCCTCAGTTGTCAGGCTTCTGAATGGTCCTTCCATAAGATGCGGTGCAGTCCGATTCATCTCTACCCCATTGTGGACATTGGACTTTGTGGAGCTGATGTGCTACAATGCTGAGAACTATATTCTGCAAAGTATTTGCAGAATTCTTTCCACAGCCTGACCCACTGAGCGTTTTTGATATTTTATGAATCTACGTGGGGCGCTTGGCGAATGGTCAGACCCTGATAACTGAACAGTAGGGACTCCATCCATTCCTCTCGTTCCAAGACCAGGATATCCTTGGGGAAACCCATGGACATCATTGAAACCCTGGAAGAAGTCCTCATTCCAAACACGGTAATAGAATATCTTCTCCTTCATGTGGCGTAAACAGACATTATTACATGTCTAGAGATAGGAAAGTCTTGAGGCTTTGATATAGCATTGCAAAATGAAGCAACTCTCACAGCATTACTTCTAATCATGATAAATTAAAGTGAAAATCAGTCTTGACATATCCGCAAGCATTCAACTGTCTCAGCAAACATGGTTTAGTTCAAAGATCCTATAGTAAGCAAGATAGATCACTCGATGAGAAAAATACGTAGTACGGTCATGGGCAGATTCAAGGGTAGTTTTCGCCCCCATTTCCGTAACCGGCTTCCGTCTCCGCACCAAAGATCCCACAGGATACTAGTGCAGAGACGGAAGCCGGTTAGGGAACCATCCTCGTAAAAATAAAAGTTATTTGGTAAAAATCTTCTCCTCATTTACAGAATTTAAATTTATAAACACAAACTGTTCCCCCGCAAGGTTGATCACACTGCGAGTCGGGTCGGGTCCGGTTACGGAAATGGATGAAAGAAAGGCCCATGATGCATTCTGTTGCGTACTACACGTCAGAATGTGTATTGCATTTAGCAGGAGTGGTCTACCTTGCCCAGCTATAGGACCTTTGGTTAGTTTAGTTTAGAGATACAGCGCGGAAACAGGCCCTTCGGCCCAACGAATCTGTTCTGACGAGCGATCCCCGCACATTAACACTATTCTACACACACTAGGGACAACTTACACTTATACCAAGTATACATACCCAGACCAATTCACCTACAAACCCGTATGTCTTTGGAGTGTGGGAGGAAACCGGAGATCTCGGAGAAAACCCACACGGGTTACGGGGAGAACGTACAAAGTCTGTACAGACAGCACCCGTAGTCGGGATCGAACCCGGGTCTCCGGAGCTCAAAGGCCTAAGGCAGCAACTCTACTGCTGATGGTTTCGACAGATTGTGAGCGCTCTCGCCTTGTCTAAGAGCCCAGACCTTCACAAAACCACTTTGAGAGTAACACGGCCATGCAATAAACTCTGCTGCAAAGAATAGAAAGTATGTTTTACTTTCCCAATACTTCATGGGAAGAACAAACTTAAGCGATGCCAAAAGAACAATAATTGAGATTTCTTCCACAATGATCTAACTTTGGGGACTCTTACAGATCAGAGCAAATGCTTTTTTTGGCCTTCCTCTTTTCACGTCAATAGGTCCACAACAGGTGGACTGAAATGAACCAAGAGCATTCCAGACTAGGCCCTGTCCCACTTTCCCGAGTTACTCACAAATTCTCCCGAGTTTTCGCCTCGATTCAAACTCGGAGATGCCAGCCGTAGGTACTCAGGGCTATTTTCTTTACTCATAGACATTTTTCAACATGCTGAAAAAACGTCCTGAAAAAAACTGATGCCCCGAGTACCTACAGATGGCATTATAGAAACATAGAAAAATAGGTGCAGGAGTAGGCCATTTGGCCCTTTGAGCCTGCACCGCCATTCAATGTGATCATGGCTGATCATCCAACTCAGTATCCCGTACCTGCCTTCTCTTCATACCCCCTGATCCCTATAGCCACAAGTGCCACATCTAACGCCCTCTTAAATATAGCCAATGAACTGGCCTCAACTACCTTCTGTGGCAGAGAATAGTAAGATTGAACGAGAACTTACCAGTTCGAAGGTTGATCTTTATTTTATGAGGAGTCGAAGTGAGGGATTTCGTGAAGAGCCCGCCGGCGCGCATGCTCGACATACTTCAAAGTAGCGGCGTGGAATCACAGAACCAACAATAGAAATGACTTCGCATAGTATGATTGAATTGACTAAGATTACCAGATGAAGGTGATTGAGGGTTGGGCGAGGAGGGCACGAAATCCCTCACTTCGACTCCTCATAAAATAAAGATCAACCTTTGAACTGGTAAGTTCTCGTTCAATCTTACTATTTCATTTCGGAGTCACGTGAGTGACTTCGTGAAGACTTCAAAGCTTCTGTGATTACACGCCCTGGACCACGTCCATGCTGACACACCACTACCAGGGATGGATGGGAGGAACAAACTTGCTCAACAGTTCATACTGCAAAACAAGAGCATATTTATTAATAACAAATCAAAAATCCCTCATGCGGGGACATCTCCACGTTCTTGACCTGCATTCAGCACGGCTTCTGCGAACTGTAGAGGAGCAGCAACAGGCTTGTTATAAAAACGCTGGAACACAGCTTCATTCGCCCATCCTGCTGTGGCGAGAATTTGGTCCATGGGCACCTCCATGACCCTCGCCGCTGACGTTGATGCAGCCCTGGTGGAATGAGACTTGAACACATTAATGTCGATACCTGACTTACCCAAGACGACTCGAAGCCACCTGGATATCGTCTGGACTGTCACTCGATGATGAGGTCTCTTATGAGTGACAAGCAGGTATCTCTCCATTCCTCTGATGCGTGCCGTCACCTTGACATAGTGGCGGATATGTGAGGCTAAACATAGCCTAGCATCTGCGGGGTATGCCGGGAACTTCAGCTGCAGCCCTGTGCACCCAGGTCTATGCTGCTTTAGTAGCTCGTCAATAAAAAAGACTACTTCTGTAGGGGTAGAAGTCATTCTGTCAACACGAAGTTTGTGTAGTGTCTGTACCCTCTGAGCTGAAGTCAGCGCTAGTAACATCACCAGCTTCATGGTGAGTTGGTCCAGTTGGAGCCCTTCCATGGGAGACCACGTCCTGAGCAGGGTTAATACGTCCCTGACATCCCAGGTGATATTATAGCGTGGTGTAGGCGGATTCATATTGAATATACCCCGCATGAGTCTGGACACTAGCCTGTTGGATCCTACCCCAATATTGAGGTAGAATGATAGCGCACTTCTGGCGCTGTTGATGGCACTGTAACTTAAGTGTTCATTATGGTGCAACCCCGCGAGGAATTCCAGGACGTCGGTTATTGTCACGTCATCATACGTGATGCGAGAGCGGCTGCAGTAGGCTTCCCACTTCTTAATATGCGAGCGGTATCTTCGCCTTGTGGACTCTCGACACGACGCCCCGATGGTATCCATGGTCCGAGCCGAGAGGCCGTATTGGACTAACGGCCTGTTCAGAACCTGCAAGCCAACAAATTTAAATAGCCATGGCAGGGATGTGGCTCCCCTGAAACAGGGTGAGTAACCAATTGTGGGCAACCCTTCAAAAGGACCCAAGGTTCGTTGAGCATGTCAAAGACCACCGGATACCAAGGCTGTGTGGGCCAGTCGGGTATAATAAGGATGCCCTTGGCAGCATCTGCCTGAATCTTCCGCAATACCCGACTGATGAGGCAAAACGGGGGGAAGGCATAGAAAAACCAATTCCCCCAGTCCAGCGAGAATGCATCTAGCGCTATTGCCCCAGGATCTGGTTCCCATGAAACGTAGGCTGGTACCTGATGGTTCAACCGTGACGCAAAAAGGTCAATGTCCGGTTTACCAAATTTGGCTGTGACTTTAGAAAAAATCTCAGGATGCAACATCCATTCAATGTTGTCATTAAATTTGCGTGACCTGGTGTCCGCCACAGTATTAAGCTCACCTGGCAAATAGGTAGCTGAAATCCAAATGTCTCTTTGAACACACCAGAGCCCAATTGAGTTAGCCAATTTGTCACACGAAACTGACCTGGTACCACCCATATGGTTTAAATATGCCACAGTTGTGGTGTTGTCTATTTGGAGACGGACGTGTGCTCCAACAAGCTTGGAACAATATGCACGAAGTCCGTGGAATGCTGCCAGCAACTCCAAATAGTTAATCCCTTGAGTCAACAACATCGATGCCTCAAGGGCGTCCCATCTGCCCCCACAACTAGAGCAATTATCAGTAGCTCCCCAGCCATTGGAGCTTGCATCAGTCTGTAAATATACCACCGGATTAGCCTCCCTAACAGGCTTAAATGAGTTGCTAATGTGACACACCCACCATTGCAACTCAGTTATCGCTTCGGACGGCAGCTGCATTGATCGATCGTAATGACCAGCGTTCCGTTTTAACGCAGTAATTTTAGCTCTTTGCAAATTCTGATAATGCAAAGGTCCATATCGTGCTGCCGGAAACAAAGCCACTAGCTTGCCAATTACTGTGGCTGTATGCCGAATCGATGGCATAATGGTGCCAATTAAATCTCTGCACACCTTAGTGACTTCCTCAATTTTGTTAATTGGTATAGTTATCCTCATGCTCATTGAGTTCACCGTGAACCCTAGGTAATTAATTACCTGGGCAGGGCAGAACTTCGATTTCTCTGGATGGACAATGAATCCTAATTGTTGAAATATATTGACAGCAGCTGCAACACCCTGTTCAGCCAATTGCAGGGTGTGGCCCACAATAAAGACATCATCTAAATAGGCCATAACTATATGATGTCGTTGTCTCAAATAAGCCATGATTGGCTTCACCAATTTAGTGAACAATCTAGGGGCTGTAGTGAGCCCATTAGGCAAAGCCTTATACTGCCAAAGTTGCCCCATCCAGATAAATTTCAAAAACCTTCCATCATATTTCTGGATGGATACTGAATAATATGCATCCCTCAAATCAATGCATGCCATAAAGCAGCCATGAGAAATCAATGACTTGGCTGTTTCAAACGTATCCATTTTAAAATGAGTATATGTTACAAACGTATTCAAACGGGTTAGATCAATAATGACACGACAGCCTCCATCCTTCTTAGGTCTAGTAAATATGTTCGAAACAAATTCAATTGGCTCATGCACCATTTTCTCAATCACACCCTTCTGTTCCAGACTTAAAATTTCCTTACAACCTGCTGCCTGTTCTGCAGCAGACAATTTGAACGTACGACCAGGCATGTGCTGGGATGGAGGAATGTCGCCATTAATAAACTCAATTTTATGCCCCTGAATATTCCGCAACACATACTCATCACCAGTAAAATTACCCCATGCATCCAAAAACAACCGTAAACGACCACCAACATGGGAAGTTAAACAGAGAGAAAAAAGAGAACCAGACCCCCTCACCTCCGTGGTTACCGGCGGTCCTTGACACGTGTGGGTGGCCGTGGAGGTGCTGGGTTGGCTTGAGGGCGCGGCGTCTTCGATTTCCACAAAGGTCTCTGCCGACCCTGTCCTAAAAAAGACCCTTGGTGCTGGTTCTGGTGCTGTTGTCGTTGTGGAGCTAGAGGGCGAGTCCTCGTCGAGGCACTGGCCGACCCTCGTGAGCGAATGTATGGAGCTTTTGAGCCTGACGGTGTGGGGGCACTCTGAGAGCGCATGATCCCCACCGTTTTGGCTTGTTCGTCAAGCTCTTTGACTCTCTTCGAGAGGTCCTCACCAAAGAGCTGACGGGGCGGCAGCGGCGGCGGCGGTTTGCACAATCCTGCAAACTTTGGGTTGAGTGCTGGGCGGATGCTGTTTTTGCGAAACCCGTTGATTTTGTGCTGGGTCGCGCACAATAAGGCCAGAGCATCTTCCTGGTCCAAATTCAGTTCGTCCCCGTCCACCGACCGTGCAAAGGCGGTAATACCGGCCGTGAGGAGTTTCAGGATCCGCTGCAATTTTAGCTCCTGTTGACGGATAGCCGCACTGATGTTGCCCCATATTGGCGTATTGACCACAGGCACGTTGAGGGAGTTGCAGTTTGATGGAGCCTTGTGACGGCTCATAGCCTGGATGAGGACTTCTTCCTGCAGCACCTGATTATTAAGAAAGTCCACTGTGGCTGCCAGCTTTGTATTTAGAGGAAGACCAGCCGTATGTGGGGCCGCGAATTTGGTCGCCACATCCAAGAGTTCCTCCACTGGCACCTCCAACGGAGGTGGTACGGGATCCACCAGAACCTCCTCCTCCTGCTGCTCCAGGCTGATAGTAGATGTTGGTGAAGACGCCCTGTGCCTGTTGCTGCCCTGCTGTTGTTGACGTTGAAGCAGGAGCTCCAGCAGCCGCTCCATACGGTCAATACGCCCTTCACCCTGAACACTCAGGTGGTCGGAGTCCTCCGGCTCTGAAAAGAAAACCGGGCTCCTGTCATCGGCCCGCACCTCGTCGAGGCCCTGCCGGTGCCGGTAGTTGTCGCTAACAGCCGCCGAGGCGAAACTGCGCGATTCCTGCGCGGGCGTGTTCAACCGCCTCCGTTTAGCGGGAGCTGAAGCCGCTGCCACTAAGGGCACTTGCGGCGAGGTGTCGGCACCAGCCGAAGCATGGCTGCCTGGGGCCCGCGCAGTCTTGCCGGCTGCCCACATCGTGGACGTTGCCGACGCATGGTCTCGCCCACCCATCCATGGGGGGCTCGGCGACCGTGACAAGACCCGACTCGACCGACCCGTCCCGGCGTCGAGAGTCGGGGTATGCCGGCTGGACCTCACAGCCGCCCCGGGTCTCGCCCTGGAACCTGACCGCTCCTCCGCGATAGGCAATGCCTTAGCCCTAACAGGGTTAGGCTTCTGGGCTCCTGCCCTCCCCCTTCTCGGAGGGCTGAGTGGAACAGGCCGTGCAACGGCACGTGCCCTGCTCGAGGTCGCCAGCGAGCCCGCTGACGACCTGACTGCCATGGCAGGGTCCCCCTGCTCTGGCGGCACACCACACTCCTCCTCGTCGAACTCCTCCGAGCTGTGGTGTGCTGGCGGATCTGGACCTGTAATCACAGGGCTTACCCACATCTCCGCCTGAGTCCCGGCCTGCGCTGCAGGTACTGCCGATGGTAAAGGCCCCGGAACTGTTGACCGGCGAACTCGTCCTGACGTCCTCCGGCCCTTCGAACTCCCATCCATGTCCTTGCTGCAAGACATAATCAGACAACAAGGACCACCAACTAAAGGTAGAATACTTACCTCCGTGGCCCCTTATGAAGGGCTGGCGAGGAGCGCGCTCCACCGCCAGCCGTCGCAGCAACGCGTTACGACGATATGTCGAGCATGCGCGCCGGCGGGCTCTTCACGAAGTCACTCACGTGACTCCGAAATGAAATTCCAGAGACTCACCACTCTCTGTGTAAAGAATGTTTTCCTCATCTCGGTCCTAAAGGATTTCCCCCTTATCCTTAGACTGTGACCCCTTGTTCTGGACTCCCCCAACATCGGGAACAATCTTCCAGCATTATGAGCCGCTACGAAATATCTACGGCTCCTGCAGCCTCCTACGGACTCGCTACGGACATTCTGCGTGTTTGAAGCAAGGGGAAAATTCGGGAGACTACATGAGCAACTCGGGAGAGTGGGGCAGGTCCTTTAGTCACTGTCATTTCCATACAATGAGATTTTAAAAACACTTTAAGGCATTAATCAGGTTGCTCCACACACTCTAAAGTAGCAGAAAATGTACTGTACAAAATAACCACCTTAAACAAACATTTAACGGCACCCTATCCTCTTCAGAAAATTAAAGTATTAAAGTTCAATCATGACAAAGGTTGAGAACACTCAAACCAAATCAATTTCTGCAGAATATTTTTACCCCATTTTCATATGTCCTCACAACACAGGAGGTCATTTAAGCCCATCCCTAACCCTAACCCTAACCCTAACCCTAACCCTAACCCTAATCCACTTTATGCTAGCTCAGAGTGCAATCCCATTCCCTATTAACGTTCCCTGCAACCTATTTTCCATACATTCCCATCAGCTTTTTCCAGATTTGACCTCTGACCTAAACATTTACCAGGTTTGTCCGTTCCCAGCGAGTTGCTGCGGCAGACATGCCCCGGCAAGCCGTGGAATAGCTGAGGCCGGAGCCCGTGGCCGGCGGAGCCCGCGGCTAATGGAGCCTGGGTTGGCGGAGCCTGCGGCTGAGGTGGGAGCCTGCGCATCGCGAGTCAGAGGAGCTCACCGCTGGGGCCTGGGTCAGTGCCACGGAGGTGTTCAGAGAGGACTCGGCAGCGTCGGTGGAGAGGTCGGTGCAGCGGTCACTGATGGACAGACGACAGACGAGGACGGAAATGTGGAAGTGAAAACGCCGCTGCCGGGGGAACGAACAACAGAGGAGCCGGCGTGGGGGAACCGCCGTGTGGGGGTGGGAGAGGGGGAGAATAAAGGGGGACCTGGCACAGATACTGTGGATACTTTGTAACTTTGTCCGCACCCTTATCTGGCGACTATTTGCATACCATGTGTATGTAAGCAAAGAATTTCCCTGTGATTTGTCACATGTGACAATAATGTATTCATTCATAAAGTATTCATTCATATATTCATCAGGGGCAATTTACAGCGGCCGCCAAAAAATGGTGCCATCCCTGTCCCCCGGTCCCCTCCATGTTTTGATAGCGAGTTCCATGCCTGACTCTGGCGCTGTAATGCCCCTGTCCCACTTAGGAAACCTGAACGGAAACCTCTGGAGACTTTGCGCCCCACCCAAGGTTTCCGTGCGGTTCCCGGAGGTTTTTGTCAGTCTCCCTAATGGTCGGAAGTGGTTTCCGCTTCTTCTATGTTCCGGCGATTATTCAAAAAAATTCAAAACCGGCCGTGACTCGAAAATAGGTTGCCGTTTTAAAAATCGGTAATTTTTTAGTCGAAAAAGGTAAGACCTTTTTTTCACCCAGTTCTATTCCACCAGGGAGGTCTTACCTTCCACTAATACATATTTCAGCTCTTAATACATAGCTGGGTTCACTCTACATCAGTAACAGCGGGCCCCTAACAAGTTGTATGCACACTGCTATTATCTATCATCAGAAGGAGGGCGAGGATGGTTCAGACACATCTCTGAAATGCAGGAAAAAAAATAACCATAACTACTTTGGGTCACAGTATAACAACAATTACCACAAAACATTGGCATTTTGTGATTCAAATAAAATAAGCCAAGGTTCATGTAACACAAGGCTTCCCTGCACGTCATTCTTTCCTTGAGTAATTAACTATTCTCTCTGTTTCCATTTAACTTAAGCTGCCGTGGCCTTTTATGTTTTTTTTGTTCCCTGAAAAAAGAAAGCAAGAATCACAAAGTCTAATTGCCGGATGCCAACTTAAGGACGCAGCAAATAATTCTAGAGGAATTACCATAAGCAATCAGCACAGGAGCATTGCCACGGAATTAATATTGCAAAGTCCTTTTAGCTCCACTTTCCACGTTGTGACGGGACAACGCAGAAATGTTTGACATCAGGCTTCATAATCAGTGGATTAAGAGTTAAAATTACGGTTTGAATACAACAACGCATCAGGGCAGTTAAACTATAGTCTTTTAATATTAAAAAATAATATTCACCCATTTGAGAAATAAGTCAATAGCAAGCATTTTGACCCACATTGACTTTGCATGTGACAGCCACAGAAACAGTAAGTGTGTTGTTTAATGATATTATTTAAGACTAAAAGGTCTGGTTAATATTCTGTATCATATGGTTTTAATTTGCCAGAGAAAAAAACTAGACAGCAGCTGGTCTTGATATGCATGTTACATATAGCTGTAAATATTAATGATGAGTGAAGAGTATTCTGGGGTCTAAAATTCCAAGACAGAGCTGTTATCCTCTAAATGCTTGCCCAATGCTTACGGTGTTCACAGCACTGCACAGCCACCAGGCTTGGTCAGCTTTTGATGTCGAGGTGTTCTTAGATTTGAAACAATATATCCAGGTCTTCGTCCCTCCTCTGCAGTGAAATAAATTGCTTGTTCACGGCCGCTAGAAGTCTCTGCCCTGGGGCAGAGGGGCCACTTATCACGGTTAGATCAAAGTTATGGACACCTCTGGAAAAGTCAATCCAATCAAAAGCAGGAGAAAATGTCTGTCTGTTTGATCCAGAGAAAGTTCAAAGTTGAAATGATCACTGGATCCATGGCATTGTACTAACCAACTACAAACTGGTGCAACTATGCACTGCAGGTTAACGCACGTTGCTTTTGATGAATCGTGGCGCACATTCTTTGCAGCAATCTGTCTTTGCTCTTCACACATTCAAGCACGCATATGCATTTGGAAATTTTGGTCGAGGATATACCTTGTGATTGAAGATGTTTATCAGGTGCGAGAGAGAAGCGAGGCGGCCATTGATCATCCCGTTAAACTATTGACCTCATGATGTCATCGTTCAGTCCTGGGTGATGGCATCGAGGCATCTGACACTTGTAGCAAAAACACATGTGGAAATATATTAGTTCATGTCCGACGGTAACTCTGGTGACGCAGCCTCCAGTCTCCATCAATTACACAGGCCCGGCAAAGATGCAGAAGGCCAGGCACACATAGGCACACATTGAGGAAGCAATTAGAACCATGGTCATAGAGTGATACAGCGTGGAAACTGGCCCATCAGCCCAACTTGCCCACATGTAGGGTCATCCAGTGATTTCATGTTCATAGGCTCTAGGAGCAGAATGAGGCCATTCGGCCCATCAAGTCTACTCCACCATTCAGTCAGGGCTGCTCTATCTTTCCTTCTCAACCCCATTCTCCTGCCTTCGCCCCATAACCTTTGACACCCGTACTCATCACAAATCTGTCAATCTCCACCTTAAAAATATCCATTGACTTGGCCTCCACAACCACCCATGGCGATGAATTCCACAGATACACCGCCCTCTGACTGAAGAAATTCCACCTTATCTGTCCTTTTATTCTGACGCTATAGCCACTAGTCTTAGACTCTCCCACGAGTGGAGACATCCGCTTCACATGCACTCTGCCCAGGCCTTGATCGATGGATCGAGGATGTTGGGATCTGTCTTTCTAGACTTGGTGGAAAGGTCAGTGGGTGGGAGAACGGGGTTAATATCAAGGTGAGTTGTTGGGTGGGGAGATAGCGATTTAAATGTGACTTCCCAGAGTGGTGCTTCTTTATCACATTGTGCAGTGAAGACTGTTCTGTCCCACGAGTAACCAGGAAGAGCTCCTCCCACACAAAGCCTAATTTATCCTGTAGCACTGAGAAACATGTAATACGATCTGTGCATTTTGTGGAAATTGGGTCAGTTGCACAGGCGTGAAATGCCTGGTCAGATTTCTGGAGTAACGTGAAGAAATGGCTGCTATCATGACTAACTCCATACGGCACGGTGGTGCAGCAGTAGAGATGCTGCCTTAAGGGCCTGTCCCACCAGCATGCGACCTACCGTGGTCGCTTGAGCCGTACGGCCTCACGTGGCCGGTCCCACTTCGATCGCCGGAGGCGTATGGAGTTGTGCGGGGCTGGTCCCGACATCGCGCGGGGCTCCGAAAAACTGACACTGACAAAAATCCCGCGCGGCAACGGCCGACAGGCCCGCAGCCGCACCGAGGCCGTACCCAACGTCTCAACGTCGTACGCAGCGTCATGACGCCGTACGCAGCACGTGGCGTTGCGCGATGACGTCCCCGCCCGGCGTGCCATAGCGTGATGGCGTTACCGCCAGACGCCTTGCGACGTCCAAATTCATTCGGCCCGCCTCCTGCCCAGCTGATGGGTGAGTATGATGTCGGGACCAGCCCCGTACAACACCATACACCTCCACGGTTCAAAGTGGAACCGGCCCCGCGAGGCTGTACGCCTCAAGCCACCACGCTTAGTCGTGCTCGCCGCATGCAGTCGCATGCTGGTGGGACATGCCCTTTACAGCACCAAAGACCTGAGTTCGATCCTGGCTCCGCTTGCTCTCTGCAAGTTCTCCCTGTAACAGCGTGGGTTTTCTCCAGGGACTCCAGTTTCCTCCCACACTCCAAAGACATACAGGTTGATTGGTAAAGTTCGGTAAAGATTGTAAATTTGCCCTAGTGTGTGTAGGATAGTGCTGGTGTACGGGGATCGCTGGTCGGCGTGGAGTCGTTGGAAAGTAGCGCCTGTTTCCACGCTGTATCTTTAAACAAAAAAAAAACTAAACTAAACTAAGTCCCGTTTTTAAACCCGTACATAAACATTGAATACAGATGGTTGCAAATGAGGACTATGTTCACAAATGACATATCAAGATTTGACAGTAGACAAAAAATGCTGGAGTAACTCAGCGGGTCAGCAAGCATCTCTGGAGAAAATGAATAGGTGATGTTTCAAGCCGGGACCCTTCTTCAGATGGAAAGGGGAACGAGAGATATAGAAGATGATCTGGAGATATATAGAACAAATGAATCACATTTGAACGTACAAACTCTATACACACAGCAACTGTAGTCAGGATCGAACCCGGGTCTCTGGCGCTGGAAGGCAGCAACTCTACCGCTGCTCCAATGTGTTGCCCGCCCTCTGTAATGAACACATCACATTCAGGCACCTTGTCCCTCTCCCTATTGCAACCCACCTAACTTTACCTTTTCATGTTGAAATGAGTTCATAGTTGTATTTCTTCTATCTATGTAATTGTTTCCAGCACCACGTCCTCCACGTACCGTCCTGTACCCCGCAGCCTAGCCTATGGATATGCACTACATTCATCATCTATAGATGACTCTGCCTCCATCCACTGAGGTCTCATGCTCTGGTGATCCTCTCCATTTCCCTTTCCTCATTGAAACCTTTCTTCAAAACCTTTAATCAAGTTTTGGGTCAGTTCCTAACTACCTTCTTTCCCTTTTCCCCCAATTATAGTTCTGTTTGTATTTGCTCACTGGAGGCACTAAATACATTGAGGCTACCATAGCCGTCAATGTCTTCATGATGATCACCGAATCCCACTGCAATATTCTCTAATCTTAACATTATGAGCCATGTGAGTTCATGATTTTGCAATGATGAGAATTGTTTGGGTTAACAGGTCAGTTCACGCCACCTTCTGCCTCCTCTTTCTTCCAGTGAACACCACAACCACTTTTAAACATGAGGTCATAACAACAGCACCTGAGTCTGTTCCATGTGAAGTCAGGCAGCAAGTCTCCCCAAATTACTCATCTGTCATATTTGTGATGTCCTTTTCCAGTATAAACACACACACACTCACTCACAGACACACACACACTCTCTCTTTCACACACACACACACGCATGCACACACTTGCACACACACACACACACACATGCACACTCACTCACACACACTCACACTCTCACACACATGCACAAACACTCACACACACACACACATACAGACACACAGACACACACACACACATACACACAACCAAACTCTAACACACACACACACACACACACACACACACACACACACACACACACACACACACACTCACACACACTCACACACATGCACAAACACTCACACACACACACACAGGCACACAGCCACACACACACACATACACACAACCACACTCTCACAAACACACACACACACACAGCCAACCACACTCTGACACACACACACAGACACAGACACACAGACACACAGACACACACACACAACCACACTCTGACACACACACAACCACACTCTGACACACACACAAGCACACTCTGACACACACACACACAACCACACTCTCACACACACACAACCACACTCTGACACACACACACACTCACACACACACACACACACTCTTCCTCCCCGGAGTTTGCAGCTCCCGAAGTCCGCGGGCCGCACCGGTCTTGATAACTTACACATGTCCTTGTTATTATTGCATTAACTAGATCCGAGAAAAACGTAAAACACAGGGTTTCGGGGAAAATATATTCAAAGCATTTAAGTAAACAACTAAAATCTTCTTGCCGTGTCGCTAAACTTTTCCAAGCCGCTGCATAATGCAGGCTCTGGCACATGGGTTGAAGACCTTGAGATCTTATGGTTTGCAGGGCGAAAGTGAGCATGAATGTTACAAAAATCCCTTGGTGACATGTGAAAGGGTTACATATGAAAATGTACTTGATGTTTGTCAAGGTTCATTCATCACTTAGTATAATGATGTATTGTGTATGTAAAACGTCACTTGGAAATGTCAGTAAATTATCGCCTTGAACTTGTGTTCTACAAATGTCTTTTGATGCTGATATATTTCACATTAGCAAGAAGTAAAGGGGCTGTCCCACTTTGGCAACCTAATTGGCGAGTTTAGAAGAGTTTAGGAGAGTTTGAAACAATGACATGTTGAAGACCTCCTTCGACTATGTAGAAGACCTCCTTCAACCTCCTTCGACTATGTTGAAGACCAGCTTCGACTGGCTTCGACTATCTACGACTAACTTCGTGGAAATTGGACACCGAATAGTGGAGAGTGAAGACGACCTCCTTTGACCTCCCTTCGACCTCCCTTCAACTATGATGAAGACTATCTACGACTACCTTAGACTACCTTTGACTACGCTCAATTACGTACGACTAACATGCTGACCTACTATGACCTACTACGACTAAACCTACGAGTAAAAAAGGTATTGATTTTTTCCATGGCGACCTTTTTTTACTCGCGGGCATTTTTTAACATATAGAAAACACCGCCGCGACCTAACTGAGGCCTCGAGTACGCGGAAACCAGTCTCGAGCATGAAGGAGAGTTACGAAGACCTCCTACGACCTCGTGTCGACCCTGCTGCGAGTATGAGTCCAGGGCAAACTCGCCAGAACTCGCGGATTAGGTCGCCCAAGTGGGACAGCCCCTTCACTTGTTAATCCCTAATGACCCAGTGTTAATACCTGTTCTTCATTAAACAGTACAAAATAAAATGCAGCATTCACATATTCTGGAATGGTATCAAGCAAATACAGATAAACGCTCAGACAGTAAAACCCAATTATAGTCCCGTAAAAGAGCCACAACATTATGGTGAGGTGGATGCTAACTAGCGGCTTCAGCAACAGATGGAAAACAGATTTCCATCTTGGATCCAAGATTACAATAAATGATGACTTCCAGTCAGAAATCCGACTCTGCAATTAAATGCAGTTGATGTGTCTGCAGTTCAGCACTTCACAGAAGGGCAGGCTCCACTTTTCTCTTAACCTTATATGAAAACATTTATTACGGGTCTGCGTGCCAATTGTCTACTGTGTGAGCATTAATATTCCTGCTAAATATTAATTCACAAACTTTGCCTCTGTGCAATCATTATCGATGAGTATCACACTGCGGAAAAATAACCCTGCCAATTAACCCAGTGTTATATGTTGTAAATGAACATCACTTTTTATAACAAATTAACACCAGCAATACAAAGTGCTAAAGTAAAAGAAAACCCATTATCCATGCCAATTAGACAGGGGTAAAACCATTCAAACATTTCCAACACTGTGTCTAGACTACAGGGCCTGTCCCATTTGGGCATCATTTGCGCGTCACGCAGGTGGTGCGCGAAGATTTTGTGAATCCCAAAATCCTGGGGCGCCGTGCGTGACCGTGCGTTACTGCCTAATGCATGCCATGAGTGCGTAATGCACGCCACGCGCACGTTGTGACGCGTAAATTATGCTGCGTAAATGACACGCAAATGACACCCAAGTGGGACAGGCCCTTACCTCATCCGCAAATGAGAAAATGTTAACATTTTATGTGAACACAGAACTAGATCCATTTAGACTTAATTGCTAGAATTTAATTAATCAGTATTGTTTGGCTCGATATGATATCTTTTTGTGAGTCCATTTTTTTCTATGACAACTCCAATTTCTTTTTACTAAGAGTTATTTATTCTATTGCAGGCATTAACGACTCTCAGTAGCTGTCGTGTTATACTCCTGGGCAATCTCATGCTTCTGAGAGAGGGGTTGCCTGCAGGATTGACCCTGTTTAGTTTCTCTTCCAGGCCAACGCAATAGTTGTCACTGCTGAGCTTTATGACCCAAGGCCCCATCTGCTCTCTCTGATGGATGTAAAAAAACTATTCCTTGGCACAATTTTGAAGAAGAGCAGAGAGGATTATCCTGGTCGTCATTTACCATCTAATCAAGATTTCCAGTAAGAGCAGATGGTCGCGTCATGAGGACTGGGATTTGTTAAGAAATTAGCTGTTGCATTGCCTACATTATAACAGCGAGTACACTCAAAAGGACTTTGTTGCCCATAAAAAGTATTAGGGTGACCTGATGTGGACAAATGCTCTTCTTGTAAATACACCCCAGAGTTCTTGTGTACAGGAGGTGTGCTGACTGGTACTAAAAGTGACAAAAAAAATATCCATCACAACTTAAAAAGCACAAAATGTTCTTCCAGTTTAAGAGTGGATGTAACAAATAATAAACCAAAGAGCCCATTGCGTCCAATAAACTATGAGCAATGTACAGTTGTAAGATATTCTTTCATTGTTAGCTTCGTGGAGTGGTAAATAACTAAAGGTCGCAGTCTGCTCCATCCCCACTCAAAGGCATACGATGAAAGTCATGAGCTTTTCCCCTGAAGTCAATTCAGCAAAAAAACCTTGGAATTTGTAGGCATTACTCAACTCTGACCTTTCAAAATGTACAAATGGAACTCATAGGGTACAAGCACAAAGGAAGCAATGCATTCTGCGATATACTTAAGTGTCAGAAACGCATAGAGCCATACAGCATGGAAACAGGCCCTTCAGCCCAACTCATCTATGGTGACCAAGATGCCCCATCTATGCTAGTTCCATTATTGTCATGGGTTCCGTGGTACAGTGAAAAGCTTTGTTTGTGGCTTGCTATACATGATTATAATCAACTGCAGATGCTGATTTAAACTGAAGATAGATACAAAATGCTGGAGTAACTCAACGGGACATGCAGCATCTCTGGAGAGAATGAATGGGTGACATTTTGGATGGGGACCCTTCTTCAGACTTACGTTTCGGGTTGAGACCCTTCTTCAGACATGATATGGTTTGACATGATTCTAGGTACATCATATGGTTTGACCCATATCCCTCTAAAATGTTCTTATCCATATGCCTGAAAAAGTATATAGAACTAAACTTAACGTGGTGGATCCTTATCACAAGTGCGCACAGTCTGCCTCGTTGCTGCTTGGAGTACAGCAGAGCTTACAGTTCCCAAATCCTGATTGAATATAAAGACACAAGAAACTGCAAATGCTGGAACCTTGAGCAATGGAACTAACTGCTGGAAGACCACAGTAGGGCCGGCAGCATCTGTGGAGGGAATGGACAGATGACCTTTCAGGTAAGGACTCTTCTTGAGACTAATGGAATAGGGATAGGGAGGAAAAAACTGGAAAAGAGAGGTCGGGCGGGACAAAGACTGACAAGTGAGAGAGAATATAAGTGAAGAAGCCCGGCCCCTAGTTGAAGGAACGGATTCAGTGGAGGTTGAAGTGGAGATGAGGTCCCATCACTTGCCAGGCTTTGCCACAACCCTACCTCACCTTCCCAATCAATAGTCAATAGTCAATAGTCAGATTTATTTGTCACATGCACAATAAAGTGCAGTGAAATGAATTTGCCAGCAGCAGTACAATAAAAAGGTACCCACAATACACAATAAAAATTTAACCCAAACATCCAACACAGCATTCTTCACTGTGGTGGAAGGCACAAAGTTCAGTCAGTCCTCCTCCATTTTTCCCCGTGGTCGGGACCATAAACCTCCGCAGTCGCCGATGTGGGTGACCAGATGTATAGGCAAGGTAAAGGGCCTGTCCCACCAGCATGCAACTCTATGCGATGAGCGCGACCTAACGTGGTCGCTTGAGCCGTCCGGCGTCGCGGGGCACGTCCCACTTCGATCGCCGGAGCCGTGCAGAATTGTGCGGAGTTCGTCCCGACATCGCGTGGGGCTCCGAAAAACTGACTATGTTCAAAAATTCCGCGCGGCAACGGCTTGTCGGCTCGCAGTCGCCTCGACACATTACACACCACCTTGACGTCGTGCCTCCGTGACCCTCTCTGTAGGTGCCTCCATGGCCCTCTATGTGTGTGGCTCTGTGGCCCTCTGTGTGTATGTGCCTCTGTGCCCCTCTCTGTGTTCCCCTGGCGAACTTACTTTTAAGACTTCGCTCCAAGTTCGCCTCACTTTGCGCCGCGTTGCGCCACTCACCCGACCTCCGCACAACCCCCGCTGCTGGTTTGGCTGCGCTTGCCGCATGCAGGCGCGTGCTGGTGGGAACAGCCCTGTACAGGGGATCACCCAACCTCCGCGCGGCCCCCGCTTCTAGTTTGATCGCGCTCACCGCATGGAGTCGGATGCTGGTAGGACAGGCCCTTTAGTCCCAAATCGGTGCTTCCCTACCGGAGACCGCAGCTTGACGATGTTGCGGTCTTCTAGTGAATTCTCCCATCACTTTCTGCTGTGCTTAAAATCTCTATCCACTGTGGTCAGGATGGTCACATTCAGACTGTTACCTGAAAATATTTTACTGGAGAAAGGGTTAGTAGGTCTGCTTCATATGTATCCCTGGGTGGTGATAAAGCCATAATCCAAAATCATAATTCACAAGAAATGTCATTGGCCTTGAGGGGAGAAGCCAAGACAGCATTGAACAGTTGTGTATTGTGGACACATAAGCATAGCCTGAAATAAAAAGCACAAATGGTTAAACTTGTTTTCTCTCTCTCGTTTATTATATTGTTTACAGTGGACTATTTTTCCATATTCCGTTGTGCTGCGGCCAGTAAGAACGTCATTGTTCTGTCTGGGACACACGACAATAAAACACACTTGACTCTAGACTCTGGAAGTCGCTGTCGATCAGGTAGTCGCTGCAAAGGAAGAACCACATTTAACATTTCAGATCAATGGCCACTTACCACAAAAGTTTGTGCATAATTTGCTCAGCGTTTTGATAACCAGCTGTTCAAGGCCCATGAACCACTTAAGGAGTAGAATTCAAGGAGTAGAATGAATTGAACAAGCATTAAGCGACAGAAGTTTAGGGGTAACATGAGGGGGAACTTCTTTACTCAGAGAGTGGTGGCTATGTGGAATGATCTTCCAGCAGATGTGGTGGAGGCAGGATCGATTTTAACATTTAAAAGTAATGTGGATAGGTATATGGACGGGAAGGGAATGGAGGGGTATTGTCTGAGTGCAGGTAGATGGGACTAGGGGAAAATAAATGGTCGGCACGAACTGGAAGGGCCGAGAAGGCTTGTTTCCGTGCTGTAATTGTTATATATGTTATATTAGGAATAGAGTTGTAAGTAGTATAAGGGTAAAGCCATAGTCCATCACCCACTACCTCCGGTCAATGTCCCACCAGTGGACCTTGATAGGATTAGTACGGGTGTCAATAGTTACGGGGAGAAGGCAGGAGAATGGGATTCCGCACTTATGTTTCATGGTCTTATGACTGTTGACACAAGGAACTGCAGATGCTGGAATCTAAACTGCCATTTAAACACCACCTCACCTGTATACATCTATCACTAGGCAGGCTTTGTTCCACTCCCCCACATTCTTCCAGCTTTCTCGCTCCCACTACAATTGGTCTGATGAAGGGTCATAAGGTCATAAAGGATAGGAGTAGAATTAGGCCATTCGGCCCATCAAGCTGACCACCATTCAATCATGGCTTATCAATCTCTCCCTCCTAACCCCATTCTCCTGCCTTCTTCCCATAACCTCTGACACCTGTAAGGGCCTGCCCAACTGTGGCGACCTAATTGGCGAGTTTAGAAGAGTTTGCCCTCGACTCATACTCACAGCATGGTCGACACCAGGTCCTAGGAGGTCTTTGTAACTCTCCTTCATGCTCGAGAGTAGTCCCCGCGTACTCAAGGCCTCAGTTAGGTCGAGACGCTTTTTTTTAGCATGCTGAAAAATGCCCGCGAGTAAAAAAAGATCGCCATGGAAAAAAATCAATATTTTTTTTTACTCGTATGTTTAGTTGAAGTAGGTCGTAGTAGGTCGGCATGTTAGTCGTAGGTAATCGAAGGCAATCAAAGGTAATTGAGGGTAGTCGAAGGTAATCAAAGGTAGTCGGTAGCCGTAGATAGTCTTCAACGTAGTCAAAGGAGGTCTTCAACATATTCGTAGGAGGGTCGCTACATAGTCGAGGAAGGTCGAAGGGGGTGTTCTACTTCGGTGATACAACACGACCATGACACTTTTTCAAACTTTCCTAACTACACTTGCAAATTAGGTCCCCGCAGTGGGACAGGCCCTCTACTAATCAAGAATCTACATATCTCTGCCTTAAGAATATCCACTGCCTTAAGAATATCCATTTTACAGCCTTCTGCCATCCAGTCAACCTGTTATCTTTAGGGTCCCCACCCAGGGCATGGGAGCTCTGGAGGACCTCCCATGCCCTGCAGAAATGCTACCTGACCCCCTGAGTTACTCCAGCACTTAATGTTCAGTCCAAAAATCATTGATTGATCAGTATTGTTGTTTGAGGGACATTGACTCACCTGTGCTATTGGGTAAGGGACATCGACCTATTTGTGCTACTGACTGACTGGGCCTGGGCATGCTATTGGTTGATGGGCATTAGCCGACCCGCTAAGGCCGTTGGCTATTGGTTAATTGATGAATAAGGTCCTCACATGACAAAAAAAAAACTGGTGTTGTGATGAGTGGATGTTTTACAGCCTGAGACTTGGTTGATGGTGGTGTTCCCCAAGGATTAATGCTAAGTTTATGTATTCTGTAGATTGTTCAGTAATGACCGGAATTGAAAGCAAGATTACTCCAGCTGCTACCAACCGCGAATCTGGAGCTGTGATAAACTGTGAGTGGTACAGTAGCAAGCTGGAAGACAACGTAGATTTGCTAAAAAAATGATCAAACAAGTGGCAGATTAAATTTAAAAAGAGTTCATAAATTCATAAGTTATAGGAACAGTCAGGCCATTTCGCCCATCAAGTCTACTCCACTATTCAATCATGTCAGATCTATCTTTACCTCTCAACCCCATTCTCCTGCCTTCTCCCAATAACCCATGACACCCGCACTAATCAACGATTTGTCAATCTCCACCTTATAAATATTCATTGACCTGGCCTCCACAGCCTTCTGTGGGAATGAATTCCACAAATTCACCACCCTCTGACTAAAGAGATTCCTCCGAAACTCCTTCCTAAATGTACATCCTTTTATTGTGAGGCTGTGGTCTCTGGTCTCAGGCACTTTTACTAGCCGGTAAGTTTCAATGAGGTCTCCCCTCATCCTTCTAAACTCCAGCGAGTACAGGCCGAGTGCCATCAAACGCTCATCATATTTTAAGAGCAAATTGACGTGATACTCTTTGGCAGAAAGAATAAGGAAACACTGTGTTGCCTGGCAGTTCTAAAGAGTGCGTGGAACAGCTAGTCCTGGAAATACAAGTACATAAATCTTTGTAGTTGGCAGGAAATGTGAAGGGAGTAATTGACAAAGAATTTGGATCCCAGGGTTTATATAAAGATGACAAAGGCAGCAGGATTAAGTGGAACAGTTTTTAATAAAGTTTGGACAATGAGAAAATTGTATCTAAGTCTGGTCACCACAATTTGGAATGATAGCAATGCTGAAGACAGGAGGCAGAACAGATTTAGAGGAATCTATCTAAGATGGGTGACTTCAGCTACAAGGTTAACTCTGCAGAGATGAGGTTGCTCTGCATCACAGGATGTTGATGGGAGATTTGATGAAGTTGTGCATGATCATGAAAATTCATGTCGTTCCCAGTGGTGGATGGTTCATGAACTGAGGCAGATTCAATGATTCACTGGGGGGTGCCGTCCTGTACGGGTTTGGCTGCCCAGCCTGCAGCAGTCCGTTTTTTTCATCTCTTTTTCTTTATTTTTAGTTAGTTGAGTTTTTGTTTTCGGAGTTCTAGCCTATTTTATGTGGGGGGGGAGGGAGAAACTGCTTTTCAGGGTCCCTATCTGGTCGGAGAGGCAGCTTTTCTCTGGGCTGCACCTTCGACTCGTTCTCGCGGCCTACCAGCGGGCATGGAGCAGCGTTTCCTGAGGGGACCGCCCAGAACCTCGGCTTCGGTGGCGGTGCAGCTCTGAAGCGCTATCGCGGAGCGGAGCTTGCCCGGGTCGCCGCGCTGGAATTCCGGTGAGCTGAAGACCACCGATAAAAACATGCCGGAACCGCGGGACTGTGGAGCGGCTAGCCGTGGGCGGCGGTGCTGAACCTTAACATCGGGTGCCTGGGATCTCTCGCCGAGATCGCCAGTGGTGGAACTCCGTCCAGCGCGGCCTGTTGGCTTCGGAAGCCGCGGTCTCCGGTAAGGAAGCGGCCGTTCCAGGCATCCCAAGCCGCTGAGAGGGTTCTCCCGACACCGGAGCACAATCACCCGGCAAAGAAGGGCCTGCAACATCGGCCCCCATAGCGGCGACTGCGGAGGCCTCAATAGGCCCGACTATGAGTGGACATGGACATGGGGATGGGACTGGACTTTGTGCCTTCCCTCACAGTGGGAACCATTGCGGGGGGATGTTTTTATATTTATTGATAAATTCTTTAATGTTGTGTCTTATCTTTGTCTGTGTGCTGCAATGGCAAGTCAAATTTCACTGCACCAATTGGTGTATGTGATAATAAATGTCCTTTTTAAATGTCCTTTTATATGGATAATAGATCTGGTGGAGTTTGGAAAATATTTCAGTGTTTCTAGAGAGGGTAGATACGGTCTGGAACTCATTGTTTAGAAGAACTCATTGTCTGAAGAAGGGTCTCGACCCGAAACGTCGCCTATCTCCATCGCTCCTTAGATGCTGCTGCACCCGCTGAGTTTCTCCAGCTTTTTGTACAACCCTCATTGTTTAGATGTCTGATGAAAACAGAGTCAATGTTTAAAACAGATAGCCACTCATAATTTGGAGAAGTGTAAGGAAAAAGTCTAACTGTAGAGAGCTAGCTTGGGCTGAATGGGCCGAATGGCCTTCCTAGTCTATACCACAGCTATTTTAGTTTAGTTTAGAGCTGCAGCGCAGAAACAGGCCCTTTTGGCCCAGTGAGTCCGCGCCGACCAGCGATCCCCATACACAAACACAATCCTACACATACTAGGGACAATTTACAATTTCACCAAGCCAATTAACCTACAAACCTGTACAGCTTTGGAGTGTGGGAGGAAACCAGTGCACCCGGAGAAAACCCATGCAGGTCATAGGGAGAACGTACAAGCTCTGTACAGACAGCACACGTGGTTAGGAGCGAACCTGGGTCCCCGGTACTGTAAGACCCTGGCACACAGTGATCTACAACCTCACTGTGGCTCTAAAATCAACTTAAAACTGGAGTAACAAGTTTCAGTTTAGGGTTTTACTGGCCTATTATCTAAGTATAACATTACATTGTTTCCTCAGAAGGAAATATTTAAAGAGGCCCATTTTGATTATAAAAATGCACAACCAAAATGTTTTCCATGATTGCTTCACAACGACCAACAGAGGATTTTAACTGGGTCTATTCTAATTCTTTCCCTTCTCCGCCTCCCCCATAGCCCTATGATCAAAATAATTCTTTACAAATTCTGTTGCAACTCTTTGATATATAAAAAATGACTTTCATTAACACAGAGCCTCGGATGTTGGAGAATCTCCAATGCAATAATCACTCAGTTGACACAGGAGCATGGGAGACCTTGGGACAGGTTGGTTAAAGATGTATGCTTTAAACAGTGGAAGAAAGGGGAATGGAGAGGTAGGGAGGTTCTAGGAGGGGATTCGTGGAAGACTGGGCAGCTGAGGTGTTTGGGTAATGAAAATCAGGGGCACACCAGGAATGGGAGTCAAGGATGAAGCTGTTCTCGGGGGGGGGGGGAAGTAAGAATGGAGGAGCATATAAAATATAGAGAGGTAACATCATCGGTGGTCACTCGAAACGAGTATGACTGTCCTCTCCTCTCCATAGGATCGTCTACTTGTGGGTCTGCAGATGTCTGTAGAGGCCGATCCGCGATCCACACACCTTGGTGCAACGTGGGCAGTGGAGACTGGCGGGGGTTGGTAGTCGTCGAGCCCCCTTCTCTCCTTACGGTGCTGTCGCTTTGTCTCTGCGACACGGCGTAGTCCCATTTCGTGAGGTGCAGCTCCTTCCGGCACGGATTTCCTCCAGGAGCGCCTGACCAGTGCAATGTGCTCCCAGTTGCTCGATGTGATGTCGAATTTCTTCACGATGATCACGATGATCACGATGGCTATGGACGGATTTGAAGATGGAGATGGTAAATCTGTACATTCACACGCTAGAGTTCAATCACGAGCAGAGAACACAGGGTGTACACAAGAAGTTGATGCAACTAGAACTCTCCGAAATACTTCACTCAAAGTTAAATACAAAGACCGTCATGTCACAAAAATGAAACTTATTGCAGAGAAAATGCCGAAGGACTTAAAAGTTTACTGTGCTGTAATATGGTCATAAAATGGTAAACTCGACACACAAAGTGCTGGAATAACTCAGCGTGTCAGGTAGCATCTCTGGAGAAAAATGATGGGTGACTGAATGCAGTCTGAAGAAGAGTCCCGACCCAAAACACCTATCCCTTCTCTCCAGAGATGCTGCCTGACCCGGTGAGTTACTCCAGCTCTTTGTGTCTATCTTCGGTATAAACCAGCTTCTGCAGTTCCTTTTTATACATAAAACGGCAAGAATTGTGCTCATTGTCACTTGTCCATTGTCCAGGCTGTATTAACGCGGTTGTCCGAGGATTGATATTGTTTCTTTATTGTCGTGTATCGAGATACAGTAGAAAACATTGTTCTGAGTGTTACCCAGGCAAATAACACTATGCTCAAGTGACCAATCATGGTCATTCCTGGACAATGAGCCTCTTTCACAATTTAGTACTCAAAATGAATATCATTGAGTGATCAGATTTCTTGACGGAAGTTTTTCTTGATGTGTCCGTTTATAGTTTATCCTTTAATTAAATAGCATCGTCACTGAAACCAGTTCAGTGCGAGATTCAATGTTCAATTTGCGTTTGAGGTAAATCAAAGTCAAAGTCAAACGAGTTTATTGTCATGTGTCCCTGACAGGACAATGAAATTCTTTCTTTGCATAGCACAACAGAACATAGTAGGCATTGACTACAATTATATACGTAAATACACACATGAATTAATAAATTAATAAAGTGCAAATAACAGATGGAGGGATATTAATGTTCAGAGTTCCGAGCCAGGTTTAATAGCCTGATGGCTGTGGGGAAGTAGCTATTCCTAAACCGGGTTGTTGCAGTCTTCAGGCTCCTGTACCTTCTACCCGAAGGTAGCAGGGAGATGAGTGTGTGGCCAGGATGGTGTGGGTCCTTGATGATGCTGCCAGCCTTTTTGAGGCAGCGACTGCGATAAATCCCCTCGATGGAAGGGAGGTCAGAGCCGATGATGGACTTGGCAGTGTTTACTACTTTTTGTAGTCTTTTCCTCTCCAGGGCACTCAAATTGCCGAACCAAGCCATGATGCAACTGGTCAGCAAGCTCTCTACTGTGCACCTGTAGAAGTTAGAGAGAGTCCTCCTTGACAGACCAACTCTCCGTAATCTTCTCAGGAAGTAGAGACGCTGATGAGCTTTCTTAATAATTGCAGCTGTGTTCTCGGACCAGGAAAGATCTTCACAGATGTGCACGCCCAGGAATTTGAAGCTCTTGACCCTTTCAACCATCGACCCGTTGATATAATGGGTTGATGATCACGATGAAGATGGAGATGATCTCAATCGGGGGCTGGAATGACAGAAGTGACCTGTGGGCTAGGAGGAAGAACATACAATCATAAACCACAGTGTACAATATCCGATCTGTTGATTTCAATGGAACAAAGCATCATAAACTCACTTCCATAGAGGATCGTTAGGAGTGCAGCCAATTAATACCAGCAATCAAAGGTGGAATTCACCGCAGATACTCTGGCCTGGATTTTAGAAAGTAGCCAGAAGCTGTTCTTAAGAATAACATCAGTGAAAACCTCTGGCCGTGTGGTTGAAACGCATCACGAATTACAAAAAAATGGAGTCGTGTCTGAGTGGATTGACATTGCTTTTTGAAAGATTAGTGAGGTGATCCCCAGCCATGTCCAGGAATGATTTTGTACGGGTTCGGAACACATTTAGCAAAGTATTTCATATGAGATAGTGAGCTAAAGTGTCGGCTCATTGAACCAAACGCCACGTGCTGCGATGCCTGGGGATTGATTTTCAGGGGTGGCACGGTG
This sequence comes from Raja brachyura, assembly GCA_963514005.1. The sequence goes on from OY740808.1 coordinate 32,415,587, forward strand.
GCACAGCAGTAGAGTTGACGACCCGGGTCCAATCCTGACTATGGGTGCTTGTCTGTATGGAGTTTGTACGTTCTCCACATCACCTGGTCCGGGAGCTTCGGATTCCTCCCACGCTCCAAAGTCGTACAGGTTTGTAGGCTAATTGGCCTTGGTAACAATTGTAAAGAATCCCTAGTGTTTAGGATTGTGTTAACATGCGAGGCGATCTTTGGTCATCACGGTTTTGGTGGGCCGAAGGGCCCGTTCCCTGTTGTATCGCTAAACAAAACTACAAGGAGATAGGAGGGACAATGGCAGGTACCCAGACTGGGAGGTGATTTTCAGATATCCATGTCGGAATAGCCAGATTCTGAGAAGCCAGGGCAGAGAACCATGTACCCACTTTGCCAAGGTTAAAGTAGCGAATATGAGACGCATGGATAAAGTCATGAAATTACAATGCTGATAATAGGTTAACAATGAACAAAGCTGTGGTAGGTGCAATCAATACAAAAAAGTACCTGTACAAAGATATATTGACCTTGGAGAGAGTCCAATGCAGATTTACAAGAATCATGCTTGGATCCAATGGTATAAACTAGGAAGAGAGATTTCACAACATTTCCTGTAACCTGGCAGAATAAGGCATGATCTAATTATAAAATTTCAGGACATTGCTTCGCTAATTGAGGAGGTTGGGGCCAATATTGACATTTTAGTTTCAATGAGACCTCTGGTCTCAATGAGGGATTCTGGTGTTCAGGAAACAGTATTTCAGAGAAGTAGCAGGGATAGGGGCAAACAAATTTGGACCTCTCCTCTGCAAATATAAACTAAAGCTGGGCCTTAGAATCACAGAGCCTTACTGCACAGGAGGAGGCTATTCGGCCCCTTGAGTCCATGCTAGGCAAATGGGACCTGATATGAATCTCACCTCTCAGCTCTTGGTCCAGTTCCTTGTGGGTTGCGACCCTTCCAGAGGAGTTCCATGTACTTTATAAGTGTGTTGGGGGTCCCTTCTGGCAGTGAGTTGCAAATTAACATCACTCACTGAGTGAAGTCATTCTTTCCTAATTCCCCTCCAATCCAAATTGTAAACGCTGTAAGGCAGCAACTCTACCGTTGCGCCACCGTGTTGGGCTGTTAGATGGGTGTTTCGTATGCAGAGTTACGAGGTTGTGGGAGGTAAATTGGTACAGGACTCAGATGAGGTCTCATTGAATGGGAGAACCTGCTTCAGGGGCTGAAGGACGGCAGAACATGCGTCAGGACCTCAGCCCTACTGTTCCTTTATTCACTGTCTTGTTTTCTTCTGTAAGTGCAGAAGTCAGGTGAAGGCAGTCCACCACAGTCAATGACAGGTCAACATCTGCTATCAAAGCTCATAAAAGAATGATTACTTGTTCGAGGCGCTGGAACGTGTCCAATTGTCCTGAAGCTGTAACCACAATAACATCTTCAGGAGAGCAGGGGAGGGAGAAATGGGCAGAGGCTCTGTTCTATTTTTCGTCTAATAACATATCATAAAACCAAACATTGAGAATGTTATTAAGAAATGTGATAATGGACAAAGGTGTGCATTCACATATTTAGTTCAGTTTAGTGACACAGTGTAGAAACGGGCCCTTCGGCCCATCGAGTCCACCCACTAATGGGCCTGTCCCACGTAGGCTGACAGAAAATGTCAAGTTGTCGGCAATCGCCTGAAAAACCAGCAACTGGAACGGTGACTGCCAGAGTGGAACACACACACACACACTGGTTCCTTCACCAGCCCGTTATGCAGGTGGGGAACAGGGCAAGCGGGGGGAGCACTGTCTGAGTGAAATTCACACGGTGCAAAGCCAAGGTGATACAGACACACACGGCAATGAACGGGAAGGTTGGCGCTGTCAAAAGACGGCTAAAGCACAGTGTACGGTAAGTCCTTTAAAAGAGGGGGGGAGATGAGTGGAGACAACTTTTAAGAAGCCAGAGATACACGGCTGTGAAGCTCGGCGGACATTTAACATTACCGGTCGCTTATCCTTGGTTCTGAAAACTACTGCTTACATTTTTTTTCCCCAATGAGCCAATGAAATTCACTGGTCAGCATCAGCTACAACCTATGAGAACCTTCAACCTTCAACCGATGTTGGGGAGGTCCAGGACAAGGGGTCACGGCTTAAGGATAAGGGGGAAATCCTTTAGGACCGAGATGAGAAGGACTTTTTTCACACAGAGAGTGGTGGGTCTCTGGAACTCTCTGCCACAGAGGGTAGTTGAGGCCAGTTCATTGGCTATATTTAAGAGGGAGTTAGATGTGGCCCTTGTGGCTAAGGGGATCAGAGGGTATGGAGAGAAGGCAGGTATGGAATACTGAGTTGGATGATCAGCCATGATCATATTGAATGGCGGTGCAGGCTCGAAGGGCCGAATGGCCTACTCCTGCACCTAATTTCTATGTTTCTATGTTTCTGATTCCTGGCGACCCACTAGGACCTCCAGGCGACCCACCTACGGCACGAGAATTCTCGCTACGCTCCATGGCGGCTTCATTCTATTTGCCGCTAATTATTCAACATGTTGAAAAGTTCATGGCGATCATAATGAGGCCACAACTAGTTCCCAGAATGCCTCACGAACTCCTCACAACCATGAAGGCGACTCCCCGGCAACCACCTGCGAACATGCGGCGAATATGTGGCGACTGCTCACCTTAAAAGACGGGCCCACAACACTATCCTACACAGGCTAGGGACAATTTACACTTAGACCAACCCAATTAACCTACAAACCTGAACTGCTTTGGAGTGGGGGAGGAAACTGAAGATCTCAAAAAAACCCCACGCATTCACAGGGAGAACGTACAAACTCCGTACAGACAGCACCCGCGGTCAGGATCATTGCAAGCGCTGTAAGGTAGAAATTCTACCTCTCAGCCGCCGTGATCAGGAAGTGAAATTCCGCTCAAAAGAACTAACATGAAAGAGGAACTGTTGGCACCGTTTTAAAGTTGCTGCCTTGTGTCATTATCCAGAGAGTGGTTTGCACAACTGCTCCACAAACATGAACAGGACATACCAACTATTTTGTTGCAAGATTTCGAGGACAATTCATTTTAAGACCAGGTGAATGGCAAGAGGTGGAAAACTATCAGCCTGAGGAAGTGTCCCGACCCGAAACGTTATCTCAGGAGTTAAAAGTGTTTTATTGGCATATGTCTCAGTTGGAACAATGGAATTCTTAGTTGCAGCAGCACAACAGGATGTGTAAACGTAGTGTAGGATGGAGCTGCAGGTGCTGGTTTAAACCAAAGATACACACAAAATGCTGGAGTAGCTCCGTGGGACAGGCAGCATCTCTGGAGAGGATGGAATGGGTTACATTTCAGGACCCAAAATGTTACCCATTTCTTCTCTGCAGAGATGCTGCCTGTCCCGCGTTACAGCACAATGCAGCGCCAGAGACCCGGGTTCGATCCCGACTACGGGTGCTGAGTTTCTACTTTCTTCCCGTGATGTGCGTGGGTTGTCTCTGAGATCTTCGGTTTCCTCCCACACTCCAAACTTTTTTGCTTATTATATTGTTTACAGAGTACTATGTTTACACAAAATGCAAGAGTAATACCCCCTGTCCCACTTTGGAAACCTGAACGGAAACCTCTGGTGACCTTGCCCGCGACCCAAGGTTTCACTCGCTTGGAAAACGTCGACCTGGATCGACCGAAGCGTGAGCTGCATCTACCGATCAAAGATCCTATAGGATCTTTGCTACCGACCGCACACACACACACACACACACACACATCGCGAAGGTGGAGGAACGCTGTCTGTGCGATGAAGAGGAAGGTAAACGGCTGCCACAGAGCACGGTAAGTCCTTTAGCGAGTGCGCGGGGTGGGAGAGAGGAGAGTGAAGGGGGAAGAAGGGCAGGAGAAGGGGGAGAGAAGGAGTGGAGAAGTTTAATAAAGTTAGCGGGCATTTTACCTTCCGGCGGGCCCTTCTAGATCGTGAAGCTCCAATGAGCCAAACAAAATGGCTGGTCAGCGAAGGAGATGGCCTTCGACTGCCTGTAAGTAAATAGCGACCCCACTCCACTGGCTTCGACCAAACGGCAACCTATTTTAAGTCAAGGCTGGTTTTGATTTTGTTGAAACAATCGAAGCAACCCTGACCACGCGGAAACCACTTTCGACCATTAGGGAGAGTGACCAAAACGTCCGGCAACCTCATGGAAACCTTGGGTCGTGGGCAAGGTCACCAGAGGTTTCCGTTCCGGTTTCTAAATGGGACAGGGGCTTAAGGCAGCAACTCTACTGCAGCGCCATTGTGACTATATATATAAATATATGTATATGTTTATACACACATATCCATGCACACACACGTACACATTAAAATCAAACAATAATAGTGCAATAACAACAGCAATAGTCTGTGTACTTCAGAACTAATTGGAAGTTGTAGTGTGTAATAGCCTAATGGCTGTAGGCAAGAAGCTGTTCCTGAATTGCATTTCCCTCCACAGATGCTGCCTCACCCGTTGAGTTCCTCCAGCAGTTTGTTTTTTGCAGGTGGAAAACCTTTGACTCATTTTGCAATAAGGCAGAACAACATGGACCTCATGAACGCCTGAGCTCGATCGCAGAGAATCATCCCTGCTTGCATTCTGTTGTTGGACCACACATATGAAGACAAGGTGAACGATGCTGAACCCTATGTGCAGGAGCCCTGTGACAAAAGCGAGGAAAGTGATGATTGGAAAGCTTGAGGTGTGGGATGAGTCCAATGAAAACCACTGGAAAAATGAAGCAGTTGAACGGATCCAGGTGCCGTATCTTGTTGTCTCCAGCCTAGTTCTTGTACACAGGGGATCTGTTAGCAAATAAAGTCCACATAGCTGATGCACTGTCCCCTGCTGCAGCAGAGTCTACAGCCTCAGAGTCACGATCACTCAAACAGTTTCAGGGCAGGGGACGGTCCAGTCTGCACTGGTGTGCGGTTAATGATGGCGTTGTTCTGAGGGGAGTTGGGAAGAGGGTAGTTCTAGGCCAGATGAGTGCGAGAGCCTAGTCATTATTTTTTGTATACCATGCGCGTGTGTGTATGTGTGCGTGTGTGTGTGCGTGTATGTGTGCACGTGTGTGTGCGTGTGTGTGTGCATGTATGTGTGCGCGTGTGTGTGCACGTGTGTGTATGTGTATGTGTGTGCCTGTATGTGTGTGTGTGTGTGTGTGCATGTGTGTGTGTGTGTGTGTGCATGGGTGTGTGCATGTGTGTGTGTGCATGAGTGTGAGCATAACTAAGCCACCAGTTTCTCGGTAAACTGGAGCACATATCAACATATAAACTGCTCACTGCCCCAGTTTCTCTCTTTGCCACCAGGGCTCTAGCTTCCAAGCCCTTCCTCCTCCAGCTACCGTTGCAGTCCACTGGCACCAGAGACCCGGGTTCGATCCTGACTACGGGAGCTGTCTGTCCGGGGTATGTACATTCTCCCTGTGACTGCGTGGGTTTTCTCCGGGTGCTCAGGTTTCCTCCCATACCCCAAAGACATACAGGTTTGTAGATTATTAGGCTTCAGTAAAATTGTAAATTGTCCTGAGTGCTAGTGTACAAGTGATCACTGGTTGGTGCAGACCCGGTGGGCCGAAGGGCCTGTTTACGTGCCGTATCTCTAAAGTGAACAAAACTGAGCAGTGACGGGATTGTTCAAAGTCAGCATGGATTTATGAAGGGGTAATCATGCTTGACTAATCTGCTGGAATCGTTTGAGGATGTAACATGTAGAATGGATATGGGCGAGCCAGTGGATGTGGTGTGGATGTGGTGTCTCTGGACTTTCGAATATTTTCAATTTAAACCAACATTGCAGTTCCTTCCGACACCGTTTCAAAAAGCCTTTGACAAGGTCCAAGAGATTAGTGCGCAAAATTAAAGCACATAGTATTGGGGGTAGGATATTAACATGGATAGAGAACTGGAAGCAATGAGTAGGAATTAACAGGTCCTTTTCAGAATGGCAGGCAGTCATTAGTGGGGTGCCTCAAGTCTCAGTGCTGGGACCCCAGAACAAGTTGGGCGAGGGAATCAAATGTAACATCTCTAAGTTTGCAGATGTCACAAGGCTGGGTGGCAGTGTGAGCCGCGAGGAGGATGCTATGAAGCTGCAGGGTGACTTGGATTGGTTGGGTGAGTGGGCAGAAGCATGCCAGATTCAGTGTGATATGAATATAGGTGAGGTTATCCACTTCGGTGGCTAGAACAGGAAGGCAAATTATTATCTGAATGGTGTCAGATTAGAAGAAGGGGAGGTGCAACGAGACCAGGGTATGCTTGTAGTCACTGAAAGTAAGCCTGCAGGTCCAGCAGGCAGTGAAGAAAGTCAATGGCATCTTGGCCTTCATTGTGAGAGGGTTTGAGTTTAGGGACTAGGAGGTCCAACTTGTAGTTGTCCAGGGCCCTGGTGAGACTACACCTGGAGTATTGTGTGCAATTTAATCTCCTAATTTGAGGAAGGATATTGTTGCAATTGAGGAAGTGCAGCGTAGATTCACCAGGTTAATTCCCTGGATGGCGTGACTGAGGTATGATGAAAGAATGGGGTCGACTGGGCTTGTATTCGCTGGAATTTAGAAGGATGAGAGGGGATCTTACAGAAACATATAAAATTCTTAAGGGATTGGACAGGCTAGATGCATGAAAAATGTTTCCCATGTTGGGGCGGTTCCAGAACCAGGAGTCACGGTTTAAGAATAAGGGGTAGGCCATTTTGGATTGAGATGAGGAAAATCTTTTTGACCCAGAGAGTTGTGAATCTGTGGAATTCTCTGCCACAGAAGGCAGTGGAGGCCAATTCACAGGATGTTTTCAAGAGAGAGTTAGATTTAGCTCTAGTGGCTCAGGGAATCATGGGGAAAAAGCTGGAACAGGGTACAGATTTTGGTTGATCAGCCATGATCATATTGAATGGCGGTGCTGGTTCAAAGGGCCGAATGGCCTACTCCTGCACCTATTTTCTATGTTTGTAAACGGTATCAATGTCACTGACACTCAGCACAGATTTTCCAGCCTTTCCTTAACAATGTCTTTCTTGTGACTCGACAAAAATTTCCCAACAAAATTGCCATCAGTACTCGAAGGCCGTCAAAAGGTAGCAGGCGGTGATTTATCTGAGAGCTTGCTGATGCTCACTTCAAGTGTAGCCGGAATTGGTGGCTTCAAGGTCATTCACACCCTTAAATACTCGGCCTGATGGAGAGAGACAGAGGGCCAGAAGGGGCGTTCAAGCCCGTGAACAAGACCAAGACCATCATTCCCATGCTCAGTAGATGCCTGTCCCTCTCATACAGGTGAGTGAGGAGCCTAAAAGAAGGCCTGCTCTGCTGGGAAACATGTGAGCTTCAAACCCATGAAATGGAAATGAGATAAAGCAGGTGTCAGGAACTCTGCATTCAGTCTGACCATTGTTGGTGCAGAAAGGTGTAAACCCCACCCAGAGGATAACAAAACAACTTAAAATCACTCCATTTGTGAAAGAGAAAGTCCTGAAGATAAAGACTGGGTGATTAAACCAAAAGTCTTTTTTTTTTTTTTTTGTTAAATTTTTTTAATTAGTAGTAGCTTCATAATAAAAAGCAATTTGTTCGTTGTAGACATACATTATCAATATTATTTATATTAACAATTGGATAGTAATTGTAATTCTATATATTTTTTACAGTTTTTATAAAGATAGAAATTAATAGAGAGAGAGGAAACAAAAAAGAGGAGGAAAAGTTGAGAAAGAATGGAGTGTTCTACAGATTATGCATCGTTGGAGATATATCCGCGTTTTATGAAATGTAATTTCATCTATTCTTTGATTTAGGTTTCAGTCGGGTTCTCGTGCCAAACCAGTTTGCCCCTTCAAATATTCAATAAATGGGGACCATATCATTTTAAATAGTTCTTGTTTGTCCATTAAGACAAATCTTAATCTTTCCAAATATAGGGTCTCCGACATGTCTGTAGTCCACATTTTAATTGTGGGGGTTATAGGACCTTTCCAAAATTTTAATATTAATTTTTTCCCAATTATTGAACTATAATCATTAAAGGTTGTTTATTGATTATACTGAATACCAAAAGTCTTTAACCAAAACGGTAGAGTTGCTGCCTTACAGCGCTTGCAGCACCAGAGACCCGGGTTCGATCCTGACTACGGGTGCTGTCTGTACAGAGTTTGTACGTTCTCCCCGTGACCTGCGTGGGTTTTCTCCGATATGTTCAGTTTCCTCCCACACTCCAAACACCGTACAGGTTTCTAAATTGTCCCTAGAGTGAGTGTCAGTGGGCGGGGATCGCTGGTCGGTGCGGACTCGGTGGGCCGAAATGGCCTGTTTCCGGCGCTGTATTTCTAAGCTAAGCTAAACAAACTGCTTCTTTTGTACGTGATTCTACGGGCCACTTTAGTAGAGGGTCAAGACTTTTGAATTGTGCTTTAAAATAAATAAATAAATATAAATATACTTTTCAATTAATTCCAGGAAATCAACATATGGGGGAAAAGTGGAGCTGAGGTCAAAGATCTGCCACAATGTAATTGAACGGCGGGGAAAGCTCATGGGGGCATGAGGCAGATTACTGGACCCATTTCTCTGTTTTTTTGCGCTTCAGTTTGCAGACTAAAATGGAGTCGCCCCATGCTAATGTCAGCCACTTCCTGGCAGGGAGCAGAAGGCAGCATATTGGCAGTGACCTTGCAGTTGTTTGTAATTGATGAGGAGCCTGAGGGAACCAGGAAAATGGGAGTACATTACCCATAAAACAAAGACTTCAATTAGTCGGTGATGAAAAGGACATCTGGAAAAGAAGAACTGTTTACCAGCTACAGGCATTTTTCTAACGTCGTCTTCCTTACCCAGCTAATTATTTATGACCAATGTGGCATGTTTGTTTAACTGAAAACAACATAGTGATTGTGCACTGATTTGAGATTATAATGATTTATCACCTTTTCCTGCTTTGAACTGCCTTTCACTGGATAGTGCTCTGTGTGTGCGGACACTTAGGGTGAAATATCAATTATACAACAGTGTCATCGTTTGTTGTGTATGATCACACAATAATTAGCCTGTCTCCTGCAATGAGGGCATTCGGATCGGTGCAGAAAGATGCTCTAAACACTGGCTGAGCGATGTTTCTCACTCGCCAGCAACCCCAGCAAGCATGCACTCAAGTAATTAGCTGGAGGATTGCAAGCTCAGCACCAGGCCCACAGCCGCCACTCTGCAGGCTTCACCACCATGTAGTCTGTCTCTCCTGGTTCCTACTGCCCCCCCAACTCCCCCTCCAACTGGGAACCTCAGTGATGATTCCACTGGATCTTCCCCTTCCCCTTCTTTTAACCAGTCTGAAGAAGGGTCTCGACCCGGAACGTCACCTATTCTTTTTCTCCATAGATGCTGCCCGTCCCGCTGAGTTATGCCCCTGTCCGACTTAGGAAACCTGAACAGAAACCTCTGGTTTCCGTGCGGTTCCCGGAGGTTTTTGTCAGTCTCCCTTATGGTCGAAAGTGGTTTCCGTTTTAAAAACGGTAATTTTTTAGTCGAAGCCGGTTGCGATGCTAGTTGAAGGTGGTTGCCGGAGGACAAAAACCTCCGGGACCCACACGGAAACCTTGGGTGGGGCGCAAAGTCTCCAGAGGTTTCCGTTCAGGTTTCTTAAGTGGGACAGAGGCATTACTCCAGCATTTTGTGTCTATCCTCAGTGCAAACTAGCATCTGCAGTTCCTTCCTACACAATCAGATGAAACATTTGCCTTCGATCCGCGATGATTATTTGTACATGTTCGCTTCGACTCCCAAGTTGAAATGCACCAGTGTGAATTTGTGAAGGGAGCTGTTGTCACACGGATGTTCATGGTAAAGATGAGGCAATGTGGGCTTGGGAATGAAACATTATTGAAGAGTTGAAGGACGTGTGAGGAGTCTCGGATGCAAGTCAGAAGGGACTGGACGGCGGGAACGGAATTCTCTTAGATGGAGAAGATAGACATAAAATGCTGGGACAGGCAGCATCTCTGGAGAAAAGGAAAGGGTGACGCTTCGGGTCAAGACCCTTCTTCAGACGGAATCGACCCGAAACATCACCCATTCCTTCTCTCCAGTGATGCTGCCTGCCCAGCTGAGTTACTCCAGCATTTTGTGTCTATCTTCGGTGTAAACCAGCATCTGCAGTTCCTTCCGACACATTAGATGGAGATGAGTTCAGTGGGACATTAGCAGGCAGAAACAATGGTTCTGCCAGGGCAGTCCTGTTTGTGGATGTTGGGAAGGAGATAGAAGTGGACAGTATGGGGCTGGGGTACCCACAAGTTGGAGGGCGTGATCGCCAGAGATGATGAGATCGGTGACTGTCTGGGAGATGCTGACCTGGTGTTCCTCTGTGGGGTCAACGTCGAGGGATAGGTCTGAGAGCTGCCGCCTGGCCTTAGCACGGTAGAAGTCAGTTCGCCGGACTACAACAGCACCTCACTTGTCAGCGAGTTTGATATCAGTATTTGGATTGTTTCCGAGTGAGCTGAGGCCTGTGCCTTCAGAGGGGGTGTGATTGGAGTGGGTGAGGGAAGTGGAGGAGTCAAGGCGGCTGATGGTACATCAACAGTTGGAAATATAAAATTTCACAGAGGGTAAAAGGCCTCAGGGGGAGAATCCATGAGGAGGGGGTGCGTTGGAGTGGGATGAAGGGATCATCACTGACACACAAAGACTCTTTGCCAGAGACAGAAGCACGGAGTTGGGGTCAATGGAAGAAGAATGATGGGCTCATCACTCATTGAGGTGTGGGCGTTGGGTTACACAAGTAAATAAAAGCTGTTCTGCACACTTCCACACGCAATGTAGAAACCATACAAATTACTACCAATTTCTAGACCTTAAGAAGATAAATCATGATGTGTCAGACTTCTTTCAATCTTGTAACAGTAATTTCATGTGTAGATAGACACAAAAAGTTGGAGGAACTCAACGGGTTCCCTCTGGGGAAAAGGAATAGGTGACGTTTAAGGGTCAAGACCTTTCTTCAGATTTCACGTGGTTCATTCACACTGAAGATATTTTGTTTTAATTTACAACACTTTGACAATGTTCTGATCAAATTGAATGGCTTATCCTTCCAGAAAACTAACCATGAACCAGTAACCAACAGTGCATTACAATCTCAATAGCTACGGAATCATTTCCAAGTGGCAGCTGCTGCACTGGAAAAGTTCAGCTAATGTTATAAAGACAAGTTCTTGACACGATGATCAAACACGTCGTGCAGTTCCTATTCAGAACCTGCACAAAACTCAAAAAAAGATGCCACGAAGTAATGCATTAGACCATCCCGTTGGAAAGCCAAGAAGATTTACTGTGGATCAAAAGAGGATGGATTCACTTGGAGAATGAATTCACCATTTCCAGATATCGCACGGTAACTCTGAGCACTCACATTCACAGGACAATAGGATTATGTTAGGTTATTATCTAACACCCAATTCAAGATGGAGCAAAAAAACATATAATAACGGTAGATTAAACAGAACTTATACCGAGTGCATCATTGTGGGTCTTTTTTTTACAAATACTTTTATTCATAAAACAAAAACAGACATACAGAGTATTCACACGATTAAAGGCTGCCTATATTGGCAGTTTGCAAACATACAGTCATCAAATTAATAAATCACCAACTTTATCAATAATACACTCAACCTCCCGTGGCGATCTGCGTTCACAGAAGGCCTCCAGAGTCGCCGTGGACACCGCGTGTTCCCTCCCCAGGGAATCATAGTGGGTCTTTAGAGGTGGTGAAGGCGGCACAGCACATCACTGGCCACTGTCTCCCGGCCATTCAGGACATTTTCCACCGGCGTTGCCTGTGAAAGGCACACAGCTTCATCAAGGACCACGGCCACCCAGCACACAGACTGTTCTCCTTGTTGCCGTCAGGCAGACGATACAGGAGCATGGCTGCACGTACCACCAGACTTAAGAACAGTTTTTACCATCAGGCCATCGGGCTTCTGAACTCATAAACACATCATATATGTTGATTATTTTATTTATTAATGTCTTTTACCTACCAATGTCACTTTTATCTTATCTTTTTTTTACCTTAATTTTATCCTTGCTGAGGTGACCCGTTGTCTTGTCAAACACATTTCATTGTACCGTTGTCCCTGTGTTAACCTACATATGACAAATGAAACTGAACTGAACATAAACCAACATTTGTTACTTCCTTCATATGTTCTCCCTGTGACTGTGTGAGTTGTTCCTGGGTGCTCCAGTTTTCCAACATCCCAAAGATGTGCAGATCCCACATTTGACTACACTCCCCCCCCTCCCCACACACACCCCCCCTCCCCACACCCCCCCTCCCCCCCACACCCACCCCTCCCTCCCACAACCGCTCCCGCCCACACACCCCCTCCCCCACAACCTCCCTGCACACCCCTCTCCCCCCCACAAACCCCCCACAACTCTCCCCTGCCCCCACTACCCTCCCCCCCACAACCCCCATGCCCACATACCCCTCCCCCCCACACAAACCTCTCCACAACCCCCCCCCCCCACAAACACCCCACAACTCTCCCCCTCCCCCGCCCACTACCCTCCCCCCCCCCCCACAACCCCCCTGCCCCCACACCCTTCTCCCCCCCCCCACATTTGGTGTCTATCTTCTGTGTAAACCAACATGTGTTACGTCCTACATATGTTCTCCCGGTGACTATGTGAGTTGTTCCTGGGTCATCCAGTTTTCCAACATCACAAAGATGTGCAGGTTGCTAAGTTAAAGGGCCCCTGTAAATCACTCAGGTATTTTGGGGAATGTGGAGAGACGGTGGTGGTGGGTCTACGTTAATCAATGGCATTGGGGAGGTGTGTGGAGGGGTGGGGAGAATAGGTTACAAGAAAAAATCAGCAGGAATGGGTTTGCTCTGTGTCCTGGCACAGATTCAAGTGGCCTTCTTAAATGTTGTATGGAGATATGATTATGGTGTAACCAGACAAATCTGCCAACCTGTACAATATTTCCAAGGCAAAAAACAACTCTCACCTGCCATCAAAGTACCACAGCAAAACAAATGGGGTGATATTCTATAATATGGTTACAATTGGGGCCAGTGAGTCTCACATCTGTGGTCAGAAAGTTACTAGACTGTATTCTGAAGGACAGAATATACATGCATTTAGATTAACTGGGGTTGATTAGGTATAGTCAGCATGGTTGTGTTCATGGGTGATTCTGTCTAATGAATCTGACTGGGTTTATTGAAGATGGGAGCAAAAAGGTTAAAGAAGGCAGAGCTGTAGACATTGGATTTCAACAAGGCATTTGACAAGGTTCTGCATGGTACGTTGCTCTGGAAGGGATCCAAGGAGAGATAGCAGACTGGATAGAAAATTGGCTTCCAAGTCAAGCCAAGTTTATTTGTCACATACACATACGGGATGTGCAGTGAAATGAAAAGTGGCCGTGCCTGCGGACTTTGTGCAAAAAACAAACAGACAAACAACCAACAAACTACAAACAGAATCACATGTTATTTTTCATATTAAATATTGTGGGCGGTATTGTGGTCCAGTAAGTTGGTAGAGTTAGTCCCTGGTGAGATAGGAGTTTACGGGCCGAATGGCCTCTGGGAAGAAACTCCTTTTCATCCTCTCCGTTCTCACAGCGTGGCAACGGAGGCGTTTGCCTGTCCGTAGCAGCTGGAACCGTCCGTTGCAGGGGTGGAAGGGGTCTCCCATTGTCTTATTGGCTCTGGAGTTGCACCTCATGATGTATAGTTCCTGCAGAGGGGCGAGAGAATGAGGGGGGATCTCATTGAAACTTACCCAAGTGTGAAAGGCCTGGATATCCTTTTATTCTAAGGCTATGGCCTCTGGAGAGGATGTTTCCATTAGTGGGAGAGTCTAGGACCAGAGGCCATAACATTATAATAAAAGGATACACCTTTAGAAAGGAGATGAGGGGGAATTTCTTTAGTCAGAGTGTGGTGAATCAGTGGAACTCTTTACCGCAAACAACCGTGGAGACCAAGTCAATTGATTTTTTAAGGCTGAGATTGACAAATTATTGATTGGAAAGGGTGTCAGGGGTTATGGGGAGAATGCTGGTGAATGGGTTTCAGAGGGAAAGATCAGCCACCAGAGTAGACTTGATGGGCCGAATAGCCTAATTCTGCTCCTATAACTTGTGACCATATGAAAGGGAGCAGAAGTCTTGTGAAGTTGCTCAGATACTTCTGGTGTCGACATACTTTGTCCAATTATGCTGAACATCAGTGAGCCGAGCATGTTCAGAATGCGCAAAATGACTCTATGTACAATGTCTCAAGGACTGAAGTACTGATGGTTCACACATGCACTGTCTGTGACAAGCTTGCCAGTTTGCCGAGAGAATGATACCTTCCTGGTTCATCACTGCTATCTTGCTCTGAAGACTTCTTCAAGTTAGGGTTCAATCCAGGGTTAGTCCATGGATATGTACCCTTTGGACCATATATAGAACATGTTGGACCTTTCGGGTTATGGGAAGAAGGCAGGAGAATGGGGTTAGGAGGGAGAGATAGATCAACCATGATTGAATGGCATAGTAGACTTGATGGGCCATCTGGCCTAATTCTACTCCTATTCCTTATGAATTTAGATCTTATGGCCTTTGTGCGATGCTTGATTCAATCACTACAATGTTTTGGGAGGAAGACTTCTGCATCAGGCTGGGTTTTCTGCATTTATGATGTTTAGTTCTGCGGTGCATATGACAATACATTGGACTTGACTTGGCTTTCCTAATAATGGTGCCGTGAAGATGGGGTGACGAGTAACTGGTACTAATCCCGCAACCAAAGTGCCATGTCCTGAAGTGGTAAATCACCTCTGGGATGTAGTCAATTCAGGATCATCTCCTGCTCAGGAGAAGGTGCTACCTGTAGGACAGGTGTTCCCAACCTTTTTCGTCCCGTTTACCCCTGGCATCTTTAATACCGCATAATAATGTTACTTCACTTATTTATAAACTACTAAGGATGAATAGATGGTGGTCTACCAGAACCAACCACAGACAGTCAATGAGAAAAAATATGTACAAATCCAGAATCAACAAATGTTCCCCCTGGGGGTAAATTAACCCCAGGTTGGGAACCCCTGTTGCAGGATGAAGCAGATGTAAATCCTCCAAGTGCTCCTAAAACTCCTTGCCACACCTGCATGATCTCGGCATGTCCAATT
Source organism: Raja brachyura (assembly GCA_963514005.1). The sequence goes on from OY740808.1 coordinate 32,430,810, forward strand.
CTTTACAACAGTCGCCATTAAAGAAACATCTAGCCCGATCATCAAACACCGATTAGTGACTCGTGCAAACTTAGTTGAGTGTCATGCAAAGGTCCACTGCTCTCTATATGCTTCAAAATCTGCCAGCACACAGTGCATGAGAAAATAATGCCACAGATGGCATTCAAGGGTGGCACAGTGGCGCAGCGGTAGAGTGGCTGCCTTACAGCGCCAGAGACCCGGTTCGATCGTGACTATGGGTGCTGTCTGTACGGAGTTTAAACGTTCTCCCTGTGACCATGTGGGCTTCCTCCAGATGCTCCGGTTTCCTCCCACACTTCAAAGACGTCCAGGCTTGTAGGTTAATTGGTATCAATTGTCCCGAGTGTGTAGGATAGTGTTCGTGTACGGGGATTGCAGATTGGCGCATACTTGGTGGACGGAAGGACCTGTTTCCGGGCTGTAACTCTAAAGTCTAAAGTAAAGGTTAAAAAAATCTTTAATGAATGGTCTTCAAAATGTGGATGCACATGATCAGGTATTTCCATTGAAACATATTCAATAAAAATCAGCTTCCAAAGAAATTTGTAAGCAGGTACTATTTTCCTTGACCTATAGGCATGCAATGATACAGTCTGGCACACAAACCCTCTGGGCAAAATATCAAGGGTTCTCTCTCCATGGGTCATTAATGTCGCTCAACTACTGCTCCGGAAATACTATCAGATAAATGGAGTGAGCATTGATGCCTGGTGAAAGCACTATGTTATCTCCTGAATCTGTGCTACTTCCAGCCGTATTCATCTAACACCCCAATGACTTTGAATAAAGAAAATGATTAAACTTAGCTTTAAAGGTGCCTTCTCCCAACTTAGCTGCAAGTTGAATAGCCTGCAGAGTTTCATTGTTCATGGTCACATGCGCAATTTATCATCCCTCAATGGGAGGAAAGTGGTAAGGAATGGATAAACAGATAGCACAGAGGAAAGGCTGTGTAGGGAAGAGCCTCGGATGCTGGTTTATACCGATGATCGACACAAAATGCTGGAGTAACTCAGCGGTGCGGGCAGCATCTCTGGAGAGAAGGAATGGGTGACATTTTGGGTTGCGACCCTTCTTCAGACTGAATAGATGTTTTAGTATCCCATGGATATTTCTCGCAAAACCACAAATCCGTTGGTAAATTACACCTTCAGTTCCTGATTTAACAATAGGAAAACAAAGGTTTAGATTTACGAGACATTTCATAAATAACCTTTTTTATTCAGAAGCCGGAACAAAATCAAAAACAAGTTTACTTTGAAAACCACTGCAGCGAATCTTCATTTTGACATTTCTGCAAAACTGAAGCAAGTTCAACAATGAAGTTTGATGGAAAATCCACAACAAATGTGCATTTTGGAGCTGAACGTGTGAATAAACTAGAATGTATGTTGCTAAATAAATAATTGGATCGAACTTAGTGATACGATTCACCACTGTCATGGCTGAATACAAAGAAAATGCGCACAGAAAAATAAAAACACAATGAGGTGAAAGAGTTTAACACAGCCGAACCCTGCCAAATCTGGATATAAATCCTGACCTGGTGAATGATTCTTGGACACCACACTCTGAACACTAACAATTGCAGCACCAGGGAAAAGGCAAACACATTAACAAAGACTTAACAGAAGCCAACGTTCATTAACTAAGAAATGTCGTTTTCCCACCCAACCATTGAATGCAATATCTCTTTAACTAGCACACACAACTTTGGCTTGTTGGACAATTGGTTCTTTATTTGGATGACATTTTCAATGGTTCAAAGGTGCTTTATTGTCATGTGCGCAGTGCACAGTAAAATTGTTTTTGCATAGATGACACATGCACCAGTCGCCATCATTTTGTGCCATTTACAAAAATTCCAAAGTCCGTTCCATGAGCTCGAGTGGCTCCCGATCCAGGTAAACCCCAGGCTGCTGCAGGGCCTCCTCCATCGCCCTCGACTGGATCGACCCGCGAACCGACATTCCTCTCCTCGCCCGACCGCCTTTGTGGTCCTGGGGGCGCCTCCTGCATCCGACGATGAAAGCGCTGGAGGCAATATCCCAGTCCCTCTCCTACCAGCCCACTCCTCAAGTCCGTTGTCACCAATGGATCCCTTCTCCTCAGATTCCAGCTCGGTTGTTTCCGAGCTTCTCCCTACAATCTGCGGCCCGCTGGGTCTTGCCTCACGGGGGGGGGGGGGGGGGGAGGGAGGGTAGGCAGCTTCCCCCTTAAAGGCTGCGGCCCATCGAGTCTTCCTCAATCCGACTCCGCAGCATAACCCGGGAGCTCTGCACCGCCACGGGGCCGTCATAAATAGGCATATGCAAAAACAAGTTGTTCCTGCTTCAATGCAAAGATTTATCGGGCACTGAGATAATGTTGCAACTTTACTTCCACTAAGTGTTTGTCATAAATTTGCAGAAATTTGGCAGCCCTGGGTGCAAGCAGCATATTTGCTGCCTGCTGCAAGGAACTGATGAAGCAAAGGCTACTCTGCTTTCTCTCAAATGCTGAAGGCACATTTGGCATTGCAAATCATTTGTGAGTGCTTTTATGAGGATGTTTAGATGCTTGCTTTCCAGCTTTCCTACTTTCCTGACGTGCTGCTGAAAGCTGCAGTCTTTGTAATCAGGGAAAACTTACCTGATCCCCCGGAATTTTGAACACCTTCCTCACCTTCCTCAAACACCTTCATTGCTCAAAGAGATCATCAGTAGCATATATTTTTGTAGAAGCAGGGAACTGCAGATTTTGGTTAACAAACAGAAAAACAATAAGTGCTGGAGTAATGCCATTGGTCTGGCAGCATCACTGGAGAACTTGGATAGGTGACGTTTCAATATGGGACACTTCTTCAGACTTATTATTAATTCAAACATTTTTAAACAGTTTTTTGGATCTGTGCCTTTATAGAAAGCCAGCATTCATTCCCCTATCAGCCTCATGAAGGTGGTGCAGTATATTTTCGCTGTTGCAGTGCATCACGGTGGTTTTGTGACAGAAGTTTCAGGATTTAAAGCCCAGTAGCAATAAAGATAAACTGATATATTTATAAGTAAAAATAGTAAGATTAAACAAGAACTTACCAGTTTGAAGTCTGATTGTTATTTTATGAGGAGTTACGATGAGGGATTACGTGAAGAACCCCGTCCAGCCGCACACGTGTCAATCTTCAAAGCAGCGGTGTGAAATCACAGATAATAGTGACTGAAGTATAATAGTAAGATGAGAGAAGATTAGAACTACCAGATGACGTTTATGAGGGCTGGGAGCGGAGGGCACGTGGTCCCTCATCATAACTCCTCATAAAATAACGATCAAACTACAAACTGGTAAGTTCTCATTTAATCTTACTATTTTACTTCGGAGTCACGTGAGTGACTACGTGAAGACCCCGCCAGCACGCATGCGCAACATATCGTCGTACGCATGCGGAAGCGACGGTCGGGAGGAGCGGGGCTCCTCCAGCGTGAGTTTAAAAAGCTCACGCCAGGTAAGTCTCACCGAAGGAGTGAGTCGACCATAATGGAAGGGAGAAAGAGTAAGAGAGCGGCGGCCAAATCAGCGGCTAAGGACAGCAGCCAGCGGAGAACCGCTTCTCCAGAGCTTCAGGTTCCACCTGCAGCTCCCGACTTTTCGGACTTTGAGACCGTTGGTACGCCACGGTCGGGGAAAACTACCCGGAAGTCGGCCGGGACGGACTCAGCGGAGTCCGGTCCCGAGGGCACCCCGCTCGCTGGTAGCGACGGAGGTCGCCTTGACCGCATTGAGCGGCTGATGGAGCAGATGCTCCAACGTGACCTGTCACAGCAGGGGCAGGATCACAGTGGGACCCCTAGTAGGCCCACGGCAAGTTCCTTTCGAGGACTGCCCAATGTATCCCCTTCTATACAGGGGAGCATTGAGGGTCAGAACTGGGCTGACCCAGAAGAGGGAGAGTTGGCTGAAGCACCTGCAGCGTCAGGGGTGTGTGAAGATTATATGGATGTGGTGAGCAAACATGCCATGCCCAACCAGAAGGGCCTACCCATCCACCCCAAGCTGGCTGCCAGCATTGATTATATGGCCACCAACCAACTTCAGGAACAGGCCATCAATGCCACAGCAGATAAATATTTGGCGCCAGAAAACTGCAAATCGTTAAATGTGCCCGCGGTGAACAACCCGATATGGGGGAACATGAGCCCCTCAAGTAGAGGGCAGGAGATGAAACTTCAGAAGATCCTGAAGCTCCTAACCGCAGGGATTACTGCAGTAGCCAGAACAGCAGTGGGAGTGGATATGCCGCAAGAGCTGCAAGATGCTTTGGCCTTACTGTGCAATACACAGTATGAAATTAACAATTTCAGGAAAAGCATTATAAAGCCGGCGCTTAACCCCAGGTTCGCGGGGTTATGCAAGCCTGGGAAGACGCAGCCTCCAAGCCTGTTATTCGGGGAAGATCTCCCCAAACAGGTAAAAGATCTTGACGAAGAGGCTAAGGCTTTGGGCCTTATTAAAGTACCTGGGTACACTAAGCCTCATCACCCACACAGAACGCACCCCTACGCACCCACCGGGCAGAGTTACCCTAACAGGTCTGCCGGTGGTGAAAGCTCGAAGGCCGGCATACCTGCACAGCGGTCTTTTTTAGGCCAAGGCCCAGGCCGGCCTCCTTGGAAGATGCGCCACTCCCAGAACACCTACAACCAGCCGAGGAAGCAAGGGCAGAAACCTCCACACCGGCAGTAACCATGGAGGTAGGTGGGTCTGGGATCCCCAAGAACACTACTGACCTAAATTCACTCTGCATAGGGGGCAGGTTGCACATGTTCCTCGAGAATTGGCTCACTTTTACCTCTGATCCTTATATACTCAGGAGTATTCAGGGTTACAAAATTGAATTTATTCACGAACTCCCTACCCCGGTACAGCATGCGCCTAGTCGGAAATTCGTCCTTTCTCATAGAGATAAGGCAGCAGGGCATGCTGAACTACAGAGGTTAATAGAAAAAGGGGTAATTGAAAAGGCCTTTAAAGAACCTCAGGAGTTCGTGTCTAATATATTCACTAAAAACAAAAAAGATGGCGGGTGCCGCATCATCATAGATTTGACCGACCTGAATACTTCTGTCCAGTATATTCATTTTAAAATGGACACCTTCGACACTGCTACTCAGCTTGTAGCCAATAGGTACTACATGGCATGCGTTGACCTTAAAGATGCATACTATTCAGTACCCATACACAAGGATCATAGGAAATACTTAAAATGTATCTGGATGGGACAATTATGGCAATATAAAGCTTTGCCTAATGGGCTATCGTCAGCACCCAGATTGTTTACCAAGATATTGAAACCAGCTTTGGCCTATTTAAGGAAACAGAATCATACTGTTATGGCCTATCTTGATGACATCCTCATAGTGGGGGAGAATTTGGAAATGGCTACTTTGGCAGTCACAGCCACGAAACATATTTTTCAGATACTGGGGTTTACGATACATCCAGATAAATCAATATTGGAACCCTCTACCACCATGAAATATTTGGGGTTCATTATTGACTCAGTGCAAATGTCTGTCACGTTACCACCAAGCAAGGTGGAAGACCTGATAGAGGCTTGCAGGAGCCTCTTTGGCATTAAGGTCCCATCCATTCGGCAGGTGGCCAGGGTGATTGGGAAGATAGTAGCTGCATTTCCTGCAGCACAATATGGGCCCTTACATTACCAAAATTTACAAAGAGCAAAAATTACGGCGCTCAAAAATCATGCTGGCCATTTTGATAGGCCCATGAAAATTCCAGAAAAGGCAAAAGCTGAACTATATTGGTGGATGGGTAATGCCCAAAATTGTTCCAAACCCATGACTATCGCCAATCCCTCGATCACCTTACAAACGGATGCCAGTGCCAAAGGGTGGGGAGCTACTAACACTACCTCTAGCTGTGGAGGTAGATGGAGTACACCAGAGTTAACCCTATTTAAAAACTTAGGGATTAACTATTCAGAAATGCTCGCAGCATTTCACGGACTTAAAGCATACTGCACTAACATGCACAAAGTTCATGTTAGACTACAGATTGACAACACCACGGTGGTAGCCTATATTAACCACATGGGCGGTGTAAAGTCGATATCGTGTGATGAATTGGCCAACAATATCTGGCACTGGTGTCTGCAAAGAGGAATTTGGATCTCTGCAACTTACCTACCAGGTAAACTAAACACAGTGGCAGACACCAGATCACGGAAATTCAACGACAACATAGAATGGATGTTGGATCGGAAAGTGTTTACAGATATTGTAGAACGTTATGGGACACCAGATATCGACCTTTTCGCGTCCAGGCTAAATCACCAACTACCAACGTATGTTGCTTGGGAGCCAGACCCGGGGGCGGTAGCGATGGATGCTTTCTCGCTACACTGGGGGGATTTGTTTTTCTACGCTTTCCCCCCTTTCTGCCTCATCAGTCGGGTCTTGCAAAAAATCAAGCAAGACTCCGCATCGGGTATCTTGGTAGTGCCCGACTGGCCTACTCAACCATGGTTCCCTCTGGTACAAAAGATGGCCACAGAACCCTGTGTCAGGGTGAATAAAAGACCAAGCCTGCTTGTTCATCCTGTTACAGGAGAAAGTCATCCATGTCATGATCGTATGGATTTGTTAATTTGCAGACTTTAAAACGGCCACTTCATGGACTCGGACTCTCCAACAGGACCATAGATACTATCACGGGAGCCTGCAGAGAGTCCACAAGGAAGCAGTACTTGACCTACATCAGGAAGTGGGAAAGATTCTGCGTGACTACTAAAACTACATACGAAACCGCCACCATCACGGAAGTGCTGGAGTTCTGGCTACCCTTCATTACGATGAGGGTTTAAGCTACAGCGCCATTAACTGTGCCAGGAGTGCCCTATCGTCTTACTTGGGCAAGGGGAGTGACCAATTGGGAATTGGGTCACATCCCCTGGTATCCAAATTTATGCGGGGAATATTTAATTCTAATCCCCCCAGGCCCAGATATAGCCATACCTGGGACATCAGCACGGTATTGACGATGCTGCGAGGATGGACACCGAATACGGGACTCCCTTTGGCCAAATTAACCTACAAAATGGTCATGATAATGGCACTGATCACGGCGCAACGGGTCCAGTCCCTGCACAAACTCAGTCTGGATGCCATGGCAATTACCAGTGGGAAAATCACATTCCAGGTGCAGGGACTATTGAAGCAAGATCGACCCGGAGTGTCTGGACATACTTTGGAGTTCCTGGGTTACCCAGCGGACACTCGTCTTTGTATCGTTACATTGATTCTGCGATACATTTCAGTCACTAAAGATCTAAGGGGCACGGAAACAGCTTTGCTTGTCAGTCACAAGAAGCCTCATCACAGGGTCACGGTGCAAACCATTTCCAGATGGTTAAGGGTGGTACTGGATGCGGCGGGGGTGGATACTAATGTGTATAAATCTCACTCCACCAGGGCAGCATCCACCTCAGCGGCTAGAAGGATGGAGGTACCACTGGACCACATCCTGGCCACAGCGGGTTGGAACAATGAGAGAACCTTCCACCGCTTTTATAACAAACCCGTGACCTCCCCTGACAATTATGCAGGGAGGATCTTAAGTGCTGCCAGTTAAATAACCCTTTTGGGACACAATATTGTGTTTGGTATGAATAAATACCTGTTTTGTTTTTCAGCCAGTGTCTTGTCTGAATCACGTCCATCCTCTTATCCCAGCTTTAGCGGTGTGTGAGCATGGAGCTTCCAGGGCATGAAATCACAGAGCTTTGAAATCTTCACGTAGTCACTCACGTGACTCCGAAGTAAAATAGTAAGATTAAACGAGAACTTACCAGTTTGAAGTTTGATCTTTATTTTGTGAGGAGTTACGATGAGGGATTACGTGCCCTCCACTCCCAACCCTCTATTATAAAGATCACCTGGTATGAAAGTTCTCTTTTTTCTCTTACTATGTCAGTCATTGAGACTGTTTTTTGTTCTGTGATTTCACACCACTGCTTTGAAGAATGTCGCGCATGCGTGCTGGCGGGGTCTTCACGTAATCCCTCATCGTAACTCCTCACAAAATAAAGATCAAACTTCAAACTGGTAAGTTCTCGTTTAATCTTACTATTTTACTTCGGAGTCACGTGAGTGACTACGTGAAGATTTCAAAGCTCTGTGATTTCATGCCACAGATTCAAATCCCAGCGTCTCACTGCTTTGATTGACTCACAATAAGAAATTAATCAATAAACAAACATAACATTGCTTGAAACAAATTAACAGTTTATTTATAAATAAACAATAGTAACCCCTTCTACCCCAGGGGGAAACTATAAAACTGAACTTAAAACAGAAAAGGCAAATACACCCGATATGGCAATTGGCTTATGATAACATTTTTGGAACATTAGTTCACTGGACCATCCTGCGGCCATGAGTATGGTCTATAGGGACGTCCATCGCCCTGGCCGCTGAAGTTGATGCCGCCCTGGTGGAATGAGATTTAAACTGTCAGTGTCAATCCCGGCGTAAACCAGCACCTGCTTTAGCCACCTTGAAATAGTTTGAACCGTCACCTTTCTATGCGTTTTTTTTGTGGCTAATAAATAATGCTGATTCCTCTCCTCTTAGGGTACTAGTAGCCTCAATGTAATATAACAAACATGACGCTACACACAGGCAGGAATCCGTGGCATATGCCGAAAAGATAATCTTAAACCCTGTCACCCCTATTCTACTCTGCTTGAGCAAATCATAGATATAAAAAATAATGGCATCTGTCGATACATTAATCATATCTAGTCTCAGCTTCTGAAATGTCTGCACACGTTGTGCTGAAACCAATGTCATAAGCATGACTACCTTCATGGTGAGTTTGGACAAAGACAGGGCTGTGACAGGAGTCCACTTACGAAGGAGCATAAGAACCTTGCTTACATTCCAGATAACCGAATACCTGGGCCTAGGAGGATTGGAATTAAAAACTCCCTTCATAACTCTAGAAACTAGAGGATGTGTCCCCACAGAATATAATTCTGATTCCATGGGTAAATATGAGGACACTTCTGGCTATATTGATCGCACTATAGCTTAACTTATGATCGAAATAGAGAGTTGACAAGAACTCCAGCATGTCTGGGATGCCTGCAGTTTGATATGAAATACTCTGCCGTAAGCAGAACACCTCCCACTTTCTTATCGAGGAGATGTACTGCTTCTGGGTACTATCCCTCCAGGCCGATGTGATAACATCCACTGTGCGATCGGACAGTCCTCTCCATAGGTATGACCTTCTTAGAATCTGCAAATTAACAGATCAATACGATCATGTAAAGGATGTTGATCGCCAGTTACCAGGTTCACCAGTAGGTTTTTATGTTTGGGAACAATCATATGAGGCTGAATAGCCATCTGCAAAGCGAGAGGGAACAGTGGCTCTGTAGGTCATTCTGGCACTACCAATCCTCCTGAAGCAGAGTACTGCTTGATTTTTTGCAGGCATCGGCTGATGAGATAGAATGGAGGAAATGCATATAAAAACATTCCACCCCAATGCAGCGAGAATGCATCGACCGCTGCTACCCCAGGATCTGGCTCCCATGAGACGTATTTAGGAAACTGGTAGTTTAGTCTAGATGCAAACAAATCAATATCTGGCATCCCGTATCGAGCAACAACATCATTAAATATGTCCTGATTCAACATCCATTCTATGTTGTCATTGAATTGGTGTGACCTTGTGTCTGCCACTATGTTGAATCTACCCGTAAGTAGATTGCTGAAAGCCAAATGTTTTTGTCAATGCTCCAGCTCCAGATATGATTAGCCAATCTGTCACAAGATTCTGACTTAACTCCACCCATGTGATTAACATATGCCACTGTTGTAGCGTTGTCAATTTGAACCTGCACATGCAAATGACTCATGGTAGAGCAATAAGCTTTAAGCCCATAAAAGGTTCCCAAAAGCTCTAAATAATTGATCCATCGCAATTGCAGAAGGGATTCACTATTCCATCTGCCTCCACAACTGGAAGACATATCAGTAGCACCCCAACCTAGAGCACTAACATCAGTCTGTAAGACTATGGCAGGTGGTTCAACCAAAACTTCCCTGGAACCATTTGACACATTTGTGATGCACCATTGTATTTCTGAAATGGCTTCAGCTGGTAATCCCATGGGCCTGTCAAAATGACCTGCATGTGTCCTTAGTGCCTGTTCTTTTGCTCATTGTAATTGTTGATAATGCAGAGGTCCAAACTGCACAGCTGGAAAACCAGCCACCAACTTACCAATCAAACTGACCACCTGTCTAATTGAAGGTCATTGTTCACCAAGGAGCTTGATACAACCTTCAATTAATTGCTGCCTTTTTTCACTGTCAGAGTCACTAACATGTGATCTGAGTTAATGGTGAAGCCAAGTAATCAATCATTTTGACTGGTGTTAATTTGGATTTATCAGGATGAATGATGAACCCCAACTGCTCAAAGGTGAGTTTATCACCTGAAACAGATGATTCAGCTGCATCCCGAGTCTTTCCTACAATTAAGATATCATCTAAATAGGCCATTACAAGGCAGTCCACTAAAACAATCACCTAAATAGGCCACTAAATAGGCAGTCAGAAACAGGTGAGTTGATCATGGGGAACAAGGATATGGCAGACCAATTGAATAACTACTTTGGTTCCGTCTTCACTAAGGAAGACATAAATAATCTGCCGGAAATAGCAGGGGACCGTGTGTCAAAGGAGGACTTGCGTGAAATCCAGGTTAGTCGGGAAGTGATGTTGGGTAAATTGAACGGATTAAAGGCCGATAAATCCCCAGGGCCAGATAGGCTGCATCCCAGAGTACTTAAGGAAGTAGCTCCGGAAATAGTGGATGCATTAGTGATAATCTTTCAAAACTCTTTAGATTCTGGAGTAGTTCCTGAGGATTGGCGGGTAGCAAACGTAACCCCTCTTTTTAAGAAGGGGGGGAGAGAGAAAACAGGGAATTACAGACCAGTTAGTCTAACATCGGTAGTGGGGAAATTGCTAGAGTCAGTTATTAAAGATGGGATAGCAGCACATTTGGAAAGTGGCGAAATCATTGGACAAAGTCAGCATGGATTTACGAAAGGTAAATCATGTCTGACGAATCTTGTGGAATTTTTCGAGAATGTAACTAGTAGCATAGATAGGGGAGAACCAGTGGATGTGGTGTATCTGGACTTCCAGAAGGCTTTCGACAAGGTCCCACATAAGAGATTAGTATATAAACTTAAAGCATACGGCATTGGGGGTTCAGTATTGATGTGGATAGAGAACTGGCTGGCAAACAGGAAGCAACGAGTAGGAGTAAACGGGTCGTTTTCACAATGGCAGGCAATGATTAGTGGGGTACCGCAAGGCTCAGTGTTGGGACCCCAGCTATTTACAATATACATTAATGATCTGGATGAGGGAATTGAAGGCAATATCTCCAAATTTGCGGATGACATTAAGGTGGGGGGCAGTGTTAGCTGTGAGGAGGATGCTAGGAGACTGCAAGGTGACTTGGATAGGCTGGGTGAGTGGGCAAATGTTTGGCAGATGCAGTATAATGTGGATAAATGTGAGGTTATCCACTTTGGTGGCAAAAAAAGGAAAGCAGACTATTATCTAAATGGTGGCCGATTAGGAAAAGGGGAGATGCAGCGCGACCTGGGTGTCATGGTACACCAGTCATTGAAAGTAGGCATGCAGGTGCAGCTGGCAGTGAAGAAAGCGAATGGTATGTTAGCTTTCATAGCAAAAGGATTTGAGTATAGGAGCAGGGAGGTTCTACTTCAGTTGTATAGGGTCTTGGTGAGACCACACCTGGAATATTGCGTACAGTTCTGGTCTCCAAATCTGAGGAAGGACATTATTGCCATAGAGGGAGTGCAGAGAAGGTTCACCAGACTGATTCCTGGGATGTCAGGACTGTCTTATGAACAAAGACTGCATAGACTCGGTTTATACTCTCTAGAATTTAGGAGATTGAGAGGGGATCTTATAGAAACTTACAAAATTCTTAAGGGGTTGGACAGGCTAGATGCAGGAAGATTGCTCCCGATGTTGGGGAGGTCCAGGACAAGGGGTCACAGCTTAAGGATAAGGGGGAAATCCTTTAGGACCGAGATGAGAAGGACTTTTTTCACACAGAGAGTGGTGGGTCTCTGGAACTCTCTGCCACAGAGGGTAGTTGATGCCAGTTCATTGGCTATATTTAAGAGGAAGTTAGATGTGGCCCTTGTGGCTAAGGGGATCAGAGGGTATGGAGAGAAGGCAGGTACGGGATACTGAGTTGGATGATCAGCCATGATCATATTGAATGGCGGTGCAGGCTCGAAGGGCCAAATGGCCTACTCCTGCACCTAATTTCTATGTTTCTATGTTTCTATACAACATGATCCTGAGCTCAGAGTAGCCCTAGAACTGGTTTTAACAATTTGGTAAACAGTCTAGGAGCTGACGTTAATCTATTAGGCAGTGCTTTGAATTGCCAGAACAGACTCATACAGCTAAACCAAATATGTCCTATTATCGCAGTGAACAGATGCTGAGTAATATGCATCTTTAAGATCTATGCTTGCCATATAACACCCTTTGGAAATCAGCTGTTTAGCCGACAGAAACGTCTCAATTTTGAAGTGTCAATACTGTACAAAAGGGTTAAGGCTCGTCAGGTCCAGAATGATTCTACATCCCCCATCCTTTTTAGACCTAGGAAATATATTTAACACAAACTGGTGGAGTTGACGAACCAAATCCTCAATCACCACTTTACTGCACAATACCTCAAGTTCTGCCTGTATCTGCATATTCTCTTGTGAGAAAACGAGTGTCCGACTTGGAACATGCTGAGTGGGTGAACACAAATTAGGGTAGAATTCAATTCGAAACCCTTCTATACTGCACAAGCACAAACGGATCCGATGTTATCTCCTGACATTCTTTTAGGAACAAGTGTAACTTGCCCCCAACTTGAACATCTTTCCCACTTAATTTGATTCTATCAGGAGCAAAACCACTGACCTGCATGTTGACCGACGGCACTTGTTGCCCCCTGTTCCTCGTGGGAAAATTCATCCTTCCCTGTGTGGCTGTGGCAGGGTGCCAGCTTCGTATGTTCGGGAATGAACGGCTCGTCCTTTCACCAGTCCCAGTCATTGCACCCCGTCGATAGGGGAATTGCCTCCGACCCATTTTGCTGCTTGTTGGCACTTTTATTAACCCCACAGTTTTTGCCTCATCATCAAGTTCTTTAACTCGCTTTGCGAGGTCCTCCCCAAATAGCTGATTAGGCAACTGTACATTGCTGGGCTTACAGAGCGATGCAAGCTTAGGGTGAATATTTGGGCGTATGGCACTCTTTCTTAAGCAGTTCACCTTACAATGTGCACTGCACAGAAGCCCAAAGCATCCTGATGTGTTTCTGTAGGTGCACCTCGTCCACCTTTCTGGCGAACGCAGTAATACCTGCAGCAAGCAATTTCAGCACCCGCTGGAGTTTTATCTCTTGTGCCCGAACTACAATCCCCATTTGTGCCCATATAACATGGTTCACCACCGGCACCTTCATTAAGGCACAGTCAACCCGGGGTTCATACTTCTTTATAGTGTCATCCAATACCAGCTCTTGGAGCTGATGGGAGAGCAAATAAGTTATACTTGTGGACAACCGCTGCCCCAATGGCTCTCCTGCGTCTGTGAGAATGGCAAATGTTGCAGCCAAATCAGGTATTGTAACCTCATGCCCTTCACCCCCTGGGCCGTGTTCACCCACTGGTTCGGCGTCAGTATACCCCTGACCCGTCAAGCTCTCCTCCTCCATGAGGGAGTGATCAGGCAGCCCTATTGCAGGCGCTGCTGGCACAGGCTCTCCATCAGCCCGGCGTGGACACCACTCGTACTCCCGGAGTGCATCCTTCGCGAGTATCCTCTCCAACAGGACCTCGATTTCATTTAGCCGTTTAGAAACGGTCTCCCCTTGCGGAGGTGACTCCTCCTGGCCCGACTCGGAGTCAATGGGCCTAGCAGACTTCGAAGTGGCCTTACGCCCCAACGGCGCGGCGACGCTGCTCACAGGTAATGTGTCTGCAGTCGCTAACGCCCCTGTTAACGATGATCTAGGTGAGCTAGGCCGGCACCCGCTACCCACACTTCCGCGGTCTTCCAAACCTTTACAATTGGGCGCCTCCCCTTCACCTTCGTAGCTTTCTGCATTTTAGTACTAGCGCTGTGAAAGCAACCTCCAAACTAAGTTTAGCACTTACCTCGATGTTTTTTAAACTTACCGCTGGAGGAGCTCTGCTACTCCAACCGTCGCTGCGCCATGCGTCTGACGTAATGACACGCGTGCGGCTGGACGGGGTTCTTCACGTAGTTACTCACGTGACTCCGAAGTAAAATGGTCTTACTTGTGTTAACATTCCAGTGTACCTGCTGTCTTGTATCCCTCACCCACCCAAGTCGCACCAGCTTCCCGTTTTTACCCAACAAACAGCCTACAATGGCCTGTTTCCTTTATAGTATCATAGAACAATCATGGAAAAATAGGTGCAGGAGTAGTTCATTTGACCCTTCGAGACAGCACCGCCATTCAATATGATCATGGCTGATCACCTAAAATCGGTACTCCCCGTTCCTACATTTTCCCCATTTCTCTGGATTCCTCTAGCCCAAAGAGCTAAATCTAACTCCCTCTGGAAAACACCCAGTGATTTGGCCTCCTGCAGCAGAGAATTCCACAGATTCACAACTCTCTGTATGAAAATATTTTTCCTCATCTCAGTCTTAAACTGTGACCCCTGATTCTGGACTCTCCCAACATTGGGAACATTTTTTTTGCATCTAGCCTGTCCAATCCTTTAAGAATGTTACATAACATGTAACATGGCTAGATGCAGGAAAAATGTTCCATCTTAAGTTTCTATAAGATCCCTTCTCATCTTTCTAAATGCCAGTGAATCCAGTGAATTCCGGTGAATATCATCGTACCTTTTTAACATATCTTTCATTCATCGTTCTTTATTTGCTCAACATCATCGTCTCTATCTCTCATATAGAAGAGTCTGAAGAAGGGTCTCCACCCTGAAACGTCACCCATTCCCTCGTTCCAGAGATGCTGCCTGTCCCGCTGAGTTACTCCAGCATGTTGAGTCTATCATCGGTTTAAACCAGCATCTGCAGGTCCTTCCTACACGTCTTGCCCAACGAGCTGGTTGAAGTTGTGATTTTGTGAATTACTGATTCGGTCTTTCTCATTTGTCAATCATTGTGGTGTGATTGTTCAGGGTTGTGGGGAGGGTGATAATCCAGCGAGTTGCTTTGTCCTGGGTAGTGGCCAGATTCTGAGCGTTCTTGAGCGTTCTTCGCTCAAGATGAGTGGACAAAATGCCTTTGTGTTCCGGACCTATACTTGGTAAATGGTGCTGGGGCCTGGGAGACATTACAGGATACTTAAAGCCCTCTCCCACTGTACGAGTTCATTCCAAGAGCTCTCCCGAGTTTGCCCTGTTTCAAACTCTGAGATTTAAGCCCCTGACTCACGGTGCGAGTCCACCCACGGGTGGCCCTGAGCGAAAGAAAAAATGAGACTCGTGGTTGTGTACGAGATTCCAAGTTTACGTTCAAGAGTTTAACCGAGTTCCCACGGGTATGTCTAAGTTTGCCGTTTACTTCTCATTTCTGCGATGTTCCAAGTTCCTCTCCCGAATTACTCTTGAGCCAACAACGTCTACCGACGTGTGGAAAATTCATCACATGGAGTGATGTCATGCAGTTTTATTTTCATTATAAATCCATCCATCCAAAATTGCATTCAAAAGTCCATTTGAACTGCATTTGTTCAAGGTCTGGCATCAATCATAGGCTGTTTTTTTTTTTGTCGGGAGGAACTGCAGATGTTGGTTTACACCGAAGATAGACACAAAATGCTGGAGTAACTCAGCGGGACAGGCAGCGTTTCTGGAGAGAAGGAATGGGTGACGTTTCTGGTCGAGTCCCTTCTTCAGACTAAAAAAAACGTTTCGACCCTTCTCTCCAGAGATGCTGCCAGCTTGGCTGAGTTACTCCAGCTTTTTGTGTCTAGTAAGATTGTTTTATTCCCTTAATCTATCTCTCAGCAAGATGTTGGTAAACGTCTAACAAAAAGATTAGGTAAATTGAATATTAACGTTATTTGTTCCCCCCGACAGCAAGGTCAGGAAGACCAGAGGGATAGCAGTGTCTCTCTCTACTCACCCAGTATGTCCATCAGAGCAGCCGTCCCACCATCGCGACTTAAACTGTATAAAAAGCAGCGGCTCAAAACATTGCTGATTGGGCGGATCTGACCAGAAACCACCCCTTTCACACTCACCCCAGCCCGCCCGCGAACCTCTGAATAAACGACAAAGCTCAAACTCTGCACCGAGGTCAGGATCGAACCCGGGTCTCTGGTGCTGCCTGGATGATAAAAAATTATCAATTAAAAGAATTGAAAGCAAAAGCTACTGAGGATAAATTTTTATCGGTTAATAAACAGCAAAAGCAACTTGAGAATGTTTAATTGATAAAAGATGTCCTGTCTGAATTGGTTTAAATCTGGTATTTTTACCCATCTTTGGTATTTGCATAATGAGGTGTGGAAGGGACAGCTCTGACCTTTAGCCGTTCTTGTTATGCACTCAACATGCAGGACTGTTTGGTTATTTTTTATTCTTTATCCTGAGACAGGAGAAATAAACAAAAAGAACGCTATTGACATGCTCTGAGTCGTCATCTATCCATGCAGAAATCTCCACGCCGTTAATATAATTGTTAGTGGCAGCTATTTAAATCCTTCTTCCCCATATCGTCACAATAACCATTTTAATTTTGCGCATTGTTATTCTTATTACCTTGGATAAAAGATTTTTATCCCATAAATAAGAACCAATGATAGTGAGGTGCTTGCTTCAGATTCTTCTGTTCTTCTGATTCTCTCTGTTTCTCTCTCCTGTCCTCCTCTCTCTCTCCCTTCTCCCCCTCCCATTCTTCCCCTCCCTCTCTCCCCTCCCTCTCTCCCCGTGGGCAATCACTACTAAATGTGTCTGCCCACACAGTCAGTACACGTAAGCTACTGTAGTGTGATAACCAGTTAGCAGAAAGACAATACATGATTACAATTGAGCTGCCCACAGTGTACAGATACTTGTTAGAGGGAATGTTTAAGAAGGAACTGCAGATGCTGGAAAATTGAAGGAGAAACTCATCGGGTTAGGCAGCATCTATGGAGCGAAGCAACTTGGCGACTTTTCAGGTCGAGACCCTTCTTCAGACTGATGTGAGGGTGGGGGGGGGGGGGAGGGTTGGAAAGAAATGTAAGATGAAGTCTAGTAATATCCGATTAAAGAAAAAAGGGTCTTGACCCGAACGTCACCCATTCCTTCTATGAATGATGCTGCCTGTCCCGCTGAGTTACTCCAGCATTTCCGAGGGACTCCAACGAAAGAGATGCTCTCTTCCCTGAAAATAGTAACAGCCTGGCACTCACATGGCATGAATGTCATTTAGCACCTACAGTAGCAGCTGATGATCCAGTAATGTCCAGATACCAGTCTAGTTACACTGGTAATCAGAACCAGAATCACACTTTATTCGCCAAGTATGTTTTGCAACATACGAGGAATTTGTTGAAGTATCAAATGAGTTACAAATGGAACCTCCAGCAATCATTTCCACCTCTAATCTCATGAAGGAGTTTAGTTTAGTTTATTGTCACGTGTACTGAGGTACAGTGAAAAGCTTTTGTTGCGTGCTAACCAGTCAGCGGAAAGACAATGCATGATTAAAATCGAGCCATTTACAGTGTACAGATGCATGATAAGGGAATTACGTTTGGTGCAAGGTAAAGCCAGTAAAGTCCGATCAAGCATAGTCCAAGGGTCAACGATGAGTAGATAGTAGTTCAGAACTGCTCATTGATAAAGCATCTGAAGATACTGCCCTGAGAACTTCTTATAGTGATGCTCTGCCACAGGATCGTTATCTCCATAACTACAACCATCGGCCCTTGTGCAGGGGACAGTTTATTGTCACGTGTACTGAGGTACAGTGAAAAGCTTTTTGTTGTGTACCAACCAGTCAGCGGAAAGACAAAGCATGATTGCAATTGGCCATCCACAGCGTACAGATAATGTTTAGTGCAAGCTAACTGCAAATAGACCAGTGTTTTAGACAATATTGATCACTCAATCAACATGTATAAAGTGGGTATCAGCGTGTTTGGGCAATATTTGTGTGAGCTTGCAATTGCCTGCTGCACTTCCTACTTTGCAACTGTGAATATGAACACTTCATTGGATGGGATCTGGGATATTTCGATTTGGAGGAATGTGAAAGGTCCTATATAAATGCAGCATTCTCCAGCATTTTTGTCCATCTTAAATATATAAATGCAATAACCTCTTTCCTTTGTTTGTACACACTCTCTGTAGCTGTGCTATAGCAAGGATTTGGAAGCTTTGGAGTGGGTGCCCCATGGCTTGACAAGGAGAGCTGGAACTGCGGGCCTTAGTTACCAGGAAACGTCAAGCTAGCTGGCGCTCTATTCTCTTGAGGGACAGCAGGAGGACGGAGAAGTTTGATTTTTTAATCAAAACATGTATTCAATTATTAAATAATAATATATATATATTTTTTAATATTTTTTTTTATTAGAGTAGGTAAGCAGTACATTAGCAAACACATATTATGATAGTAATATTTTGTGCGCAACAATCGTACATTATTAATATTATCAAGTGAATAATAATATTTAAACTACAATAAAACCAGCCAGAACCCCCCACCATAATACAATGCAAGCATATATCCATAATAAACTACAATACAACTATGATACAATCCTTATTGAGGATACATTCTACACCCTGCGGAGCCCAGCGGTCCTGGAACTCCCTCAGGGTGGTTGGGGAGAGGGCGTATCCCCTTTCTAACCCCACCCGGGCATAGAAAGTTTAGTTTAGAGGTACAGCGTGGAAACAGGTTCTTCAGCCCACCGGATCCGCATCGCCCAGCAATCCCCGCATTGATATTAACTCTATCCTACACACACTTGGGAAAATGTTTACATTTACCAAGCCAATTTACCTACAAACCTGTACGCCTTTAGAGTGTGGGAGGAAACCGAAGATCTGGGAGAAAACCCACGCGGGCCACGGGGAGAGCGTACAAACTTCGTACCGAGATCAAATCCGGGTCTCCGGCGCTGCAACCGCTCTAAGGCAGCAACTCCACCGCTGCGCCAGCATGAAGCTGATAGAATTAGATGATGAAGGATGAAAGGATGTCATGTGAAGCATGACCTGATTGGGATGAATGATCTGTTTATGTAGTGAATGGACTGTGTGTTGTTACATGGTCACCACTTAGTAATGTTTCAATCTATGAACCTGAAGGGAGCAAGGTCTAACCGAGACAGGGATAAAAACAGACAGGACCGGCGTACTGCCAGATCTGGCTACTAATATCGAGGGACCTCTAATAGCTTCTTGCAAGAGCATGTTAGCCTACAAAGGTATCCTTCTTCATTGTGTAATCATCGCTTGTGCCAACCGAAGACTTGTTCTTGCCGCTGGGATTTATAAGCATAAAGAATGATCATCAAAACAAATGAGAGAGACATAACAGATTAATGAGTTAGAAATGAAAAGATACCGTCGATAATCTTTGGAAAAACAACCACTTCAATGTTTCAAGGTTTCAAGTCAAGGTCAGTTTATTGTCACGTACCAATTAAGGTAGAGTGAAATTGGAGTTGCACCACACAGCCATAGTAAGTGAAAAGCAACAAGATACACAACCACATGAAACTTAACATAAACATCCATCACAGTATTCTTGCTCCTTCTACTAATATCTACCCGTAATATCTATAAAAACGTTTTCACCCTCTGTGGCAGGGAATTTGATGGAATCCCCTGCCACAGAGGGCAGTGGAGGCCAAGTCACTGGATGGATTTAAGAGAGAGTTAGATAGAGCTCTAAGGTCTAGTGGAGTCAAGGGATATGTGGAGAAGGCAGGCATGGGTTATTGATTGGGGACGATCAGCCATGATCACAATGAATGGCGGTGCTGTCTCGAATGGCCGAATGGCCTCCTCCTGCACCTATTTTCTATGTTTCTATGTTTCTATGTTTCGAAAGAGTAATCCTGGTCATTTGGCTTCATCTTACGGTTCAAGTTCATTCAATTTCAAATAGACTCAGCATCAGAAGATGGCATAGAAAGGAAGAAGGATGATAGGAATAGATCGGGTAAACACGTACTCTGAAGAAGGGTCCAAACCCAAAACATCACCCATTCCTTCTCTCCAGAGATGCTGCCTGTCCCGTTGTGTTACTCCAGCATTTTGTGTCTATCTTCGCTGTAAACAAGTAGAATCTCTTGCCCAGTAGGAGAATCGAGAATCAGAGGACATAGGTTACAGTGTGGGGGCATAAATTAAATAGGAACCTGAGGGGTAACTTTCTCATACAAAGGGTGGTGGGTGCATGGAATGAGGTGCCGGAGGAGGTAGATGAAGCAGGTACTATCACAATGTTTAAGAAACATTTAGGCAGGTACATGGATAGTACAGGTTTAGAGGGATATGTACCAAATGCAGGCATGAGGGACTAGTGTAGATGGGACATTATGGCCGGTATGGGCAAGTTTGGCCAAAGGCCCTGTTTCCATACTGCATCACTCTATAACTCCATGAGAAATGAATCACCTTTCTAACGGGCACATTGACAATGCCCAGATTGACAATATTATTATTGTCTTCCCTCGCATCTTCTGTAATATTCAACGTAGGATATATAACTTATCCCTCATAAAGGCTTAATATTTATTTAATATGGAATGGTAGAGAAGAACTTCTTTGGAAAACATCACTGAGCCAAGATAGTGACCCAAGGAGACCTAATTGTCCACACCTTCCACATGTCTGAGGGGGGATCTTATAGAAACATACAAAATTCTTAAGGGGTTGGACAGGCTAGATGCAGGAAGATTGTTCCCGATGTTGGGGAGGTCCAGAACAAGGGGTCACAGTCTAAGGATAAGGGGGAATTCCTTTAGGACCGAGATGAGGAAAACATTTTTCACACAGAGAGTGGTGAGTCTCTGGAATTCTCTGCCACAGATGGTAGTTGAGGCCAGTTCATTGGCTATATTTAAGAGGGAGTTAGATGTGGCCCTTGTGGCTAAAGGGACCAGGGGGTATGGAGAGAAGGCAGGTACGGGATACTGAGTTGGATGATCAGCCATGATCATATTGAATGGCAGTGCAGGCTCGAAGGGCCGAATGGCCTACTCCTGCACCTATTTTCTATGTTTCTATGTCAGTGCCCTACCCCCAATACCTAATTTTGCCCACTAATCTCCTGTGTGGGACCTTATCAAAGGCTTTCTGGAAGTCCAGATGCACTTCATCCGCTGGCTCTCCTTTATCCATTTTACTTGTTACATCCTCAAAAAATTCCAGAAGATTAGTCAAGCAGGATGTCCCCATCTTAAATCCATGCTGACTTGGACCAATCCTTTTACTGCTATCCAAATGCGCCTTTATTACTTAGAAACATAGAAACATAGAAAATAGGTGCAGGAGTAGGCCATTCGGCCCTTCGAGCCTGCACCGCCATTCAATGTGATCATGGCTGATCATCCAACTCAGTATCCCGTACCTGCCTTCTCTCCATACCCCCTGATCCCTTTAGCCACAAGTGCCACATCTAACGCCCTCTTAAATATAGCCAATGAACTGGCCTCAACTACCTTCTGTGGCAGAGAATTCCACAGACTCACCACTCTCTGTGTAAAGAATGTTTTCCTCATTTCGGTCCTAAAGGAATTCCCCCTTATCCTTAGACTGTGACCCCTTGTTCTGGACTCCCCCAACATCGGGAACAATCTTCCAGCATCTAGCTTGTCCAACCCCTTAAGAATTTTGTAGGTTTCTATAAGATCCCCCACCAATCTTCTAAATTCCATCGAGTACAAACCGAGTCTATCCAATCTTTCCTCATATGAAAGTCCTGACATCCCAGGAATCAGTCTGGTTTAATAATTCTTTAATTCTTTAACTTCTTTAATAATTGACTCCAGCATCTTCCCCATCACCGATGTCAGGCTAACTGCTCTATAATTTCATTTCGGAGTCACGTGAGTGACTTCGTGAAGAGCCCGCCGGCGCGCATGCTCGACATATCGTCGTATCGCGTTGCTGCGACGGCTGGCGGTGGAGCGCACTCCTCGCCAGCCCTTCATAAGGGGCCACGGAGGTAAGTATCCTACCTTTAGTTGGTGGTCCTTGTTGTTGGTTATGTCTTGCAGCAAGGACATGGATGGGAGTTCCAAGGGCCGGAGGACGTCAGGACGAGTTCGCCGGTCAACAGTTCCGGGGCCTTTACCATCGGCAGTACCTGCAACGCAGGCCGGGACTCAGGCGGAGATGTGGGTAAGCCCTGTGATTACAGGTCCAGATCCGCCAGCACACCACAGCTCGGAGGAGTTCGACGAGGAGGAGTGTGGTGTGCCGCCAGAGCAGGGGGACCCTGCCATGGCAGTCAGGTCGTCAGCGGGCTCGCTGGTGACCTCGAGCTGGGTGCGTGCGGCTGCACGGCCCGTTTCACTCAGCCCTCCGAGTAGGGGAAGGACAGGAGCCCAGAAGCCTAACCCTGCCAGGGCTAAGGTATTGCCTGACACGGAGGAGCGGTCAGGTTCCAGGGCGAGACCCGGGGCGGCTGTGAGGTCCAGCCGGCACACCCCGACTCTCGACGCCGGGACGGGTCGGTTGAGTCAGGTCTCGTCACGGTCGCCGAGCCCCCCATGGATGGGTGGGCGAGACCATGCGTCGGCAAAGTCCACGATGTGGGCAGCCGGCAAGCGTGCGCGGGCTTCAGGCAGCCATGCTTCGGCTGGTGCCGACACCACGCCGCACGTGCCCTTAGTGGCAGCGGCTTCAGCTCCTGCTAAATGGAGGCGGTTGAACACGCCCGCGCGGGAATCGCGCAGTTTCGCCTCGGCGGCTGTTAGCGACAACTACCGGCACCGGCAGGGCCTCGATGAGGTGCGGGCCGATGATAGGAGCCCGGTTTTCTTTTCAGAGCCGGAGGACTCCGACCACCTGAGTGTTCAGGGTGAAGGGCGTATTGACCGTATGGAGCGGCTGCTGGAGCTCCTGCTTCAAAGTCAACAACAGCAGGGCAGCAACAGGCACAGGGCGTCGTCACCAGCCTCTACCATCAGCCTGGAGCAGCAGGAGGAGGAGGTTTTGGTGGATCCCATACCATCTCCGTTGGAGGTGCCAGCGGAGGATCTTCTGGATGTGGCGACCAAATTTGCGGCCCCACATTCATCTGGACTTCCTTTAAACGCAAAGCTGGCAGCCACTGTGGACTTTCTTAACAACCAGCAACTACAGGAAGAAGTCCTCATTCGGGCAATGAGCCGTCACAAGGCTCCATCCAATTGCAACTCCCTCAACGTGCCTGTGGTCAATACGCCGATATGGGGCAACATCAGTGCGGCTATCCGTCAACAAGAGGTAAAATTGCAGCGGATCCTGAAGCTCCTCACGGCCGGTATTACAGCCTTTGCGCGGTCGGTGGACGGGGACGAACTGAATTTGGACCAGGAAGATGCTCTGGCCCTCCTGTGCGCGACCCAGCACGAAATCAACGGGTTTCGCAAAACCAACATCCGCCCAGCGCTCAATCCGAAGTTTTCAGGATTGTGCAAACCACCGCCGCCGCCCCCGCCCCGTCAGCTCTTTGGGGAGGACCTCTCGAAGAGAGTCAAAGAGCTTTACGAACAAGCCAAAACGGTGGGGATCATGCGCTCTCAGAGTGCCCCCGCACCGTCAGGCTCAAAGTCTCCATACATTCGATCACGAGGGTCTGCTAGTACCTCGACGAGGACCCACCCTTAAGCTCCACAACGACAGCAACATCAGACCCAGCACCAGGGGTCTTTTTTAGGACAGGGTCGGCAGAGACCCTGGTGGAATACGAAGACGCCGCGCCCTCAAGCCAACCCAGCACCTCCACGTCCACCCATGCGTGTCAAGGACCGCCGGTAACCACGGAGGTGAGGGGGTCTGGTTCTCTCTTTTCTCTTTGTTTAACTTCACATGTTGGTGGTCGCCTTCGGTTGTTTTTGGCTGCATGGGGTAATTTTACTGGTGACGAGTATGTGTTGCAGAATATTCAGGGGCATAAAATTGAGTTTATTAATGGCGACCTTCCTCCATCCCAGCACATGCCCGCTCGAACGTGTAAATTATCTGCTGCAGAACAGGCAGCAGGCTACAAGGAACTTTTAAGTCTTGAGCAGAAGGGAGTGATTGAGAGAGCGGTGCATGAGCCAGTTGAATTTGTTTCGAATATATTCACCAGACCTAAGAAGGATGGAGGTTGTCGTGTCATTATTGATCTAACCCGTTTGAATACTTTTGTAACATATACTCATTTTAAAATGGATACGTTTGAAACAGCCAAATCATTGATTTCTCATGGTTGCTTTATGGCATTCATCGATTTGAAAGACGCATATTATTCAGTATCCATCCAGAAATACGACAGAAGGTTTTTGAAATTCATCTGGATGGGGCAACTCTGGCAGTACAAGGCTTTGCCTAATGGGCTCACCACAGCCCCTAGATTGTTCACTAAATTAGTGAAACCAATTATGGCTTATTTGAGACAACGACACCATATAGTTATGGCCTACTTAGATGATATCTTAATTGTGGGCCACACCCTGGAATTGGCTGAACAGGGTGTTGCAGCTGCTGTCAATATATTTCAACAATTAGGGTTTATTGTCCATCCAGATAAATCAAAGTTCTGCCCTGCCCAGGTGATTAATTACCTAGGGTTCACGGTGAACTCTATGAGCATGAGGGTTACCATTCCAATTAACAAGATTGAGGAGGTTACCCAGGTGTGTCAAGATTTAATCCGCACCAATATACCATCGATTCGGCATTCAGCTACAATAATTGGGAAGCTTGTAGCTTTGTTTCCGGCAGCGCGATATGGACCTTTGCATTATGCAAAGAGCTAAAATTGCTGCGTTAAAACAGAACGCTGGTCATTATGATCGGTCCATGCAGCTGCCGCCCGAAGCGATAAATGAGTTGCAATGGTGGGTGTGTCACATTAGCAGCTCATTCAAGCCTATCAGGGAGGCTAATCCGGTGGTATATTTGCAGACTGATGCAAGCTCCAATGGCTGGGGAGCCACGGATAATTGCTCTAGTTGTGGGGGCAGATGGGACGCCCTTGAATCAACGATGTTGTTGACTCAAGGGATTAACTATTTGGAGTTGCTGGCAGCATTCCACGGACTTCGTGCGTATTGTTCCAAGCTTGTTGGAGCACATGTTCGTCTCCAAATAGACAACACCACAGCAGTGGCATACTTAAACCATATGGGTGGTACCAGGTCAGTTTCGTGTGACAAATTGGCTAACTCAATTTGGCTCTGGTGTGTTCAAAGAGACATTTGGATTTCAGCTACCTATTTGCCAGGTAAGCTTAATACTGTGGCAGACACCAGGTCACGCAAATTTAATGACAATATTGAATGGATGTTGCATCCTGAGATTTTTTCTAAAGTCACAGCCAAAGTTGGTAAACCGGACATTGACCTTTTTGTGTCACGGTTGAACCATCAGGTACCAACCTACGTTTCATGGGAACCAGATCCTGGGGCAATAGCGCTAGATGCATTCTCGCTGGACTGGGGGAATTGGTTTTTCTATGCCTTCCCCCCGTTTTGCCTCATCAGTCGGGTATTGCGAAAGATTCAGGCAGATGCTGCCAAGGGCATCCTTATTATACCCGACTGGCCCACACAGCCTTGGTATCCGGTGGTCTTTGACATGCTCAACGAACCTTGGGTCCTTTTGAAGGGTTGCCCACAATTGGTTACTCACCCTGTCTCAGGGGAGCCACATCCCTGCCATGGCTATTTAAATTTGTTGGCTTGCAGGGTCTGAACAGGCCGTTAGTCCAATACGGCCTCTCGGCTCGGACCATGGATACCATCGGGGCGTCGTGTCGAGAGTCCACAAGGCGAAGATACCGCTCGCATATTAAGAAGTGGGAAGCCTACTGCAGCCGCTCTCGCATCACGTATGATGACGTGACAATAACCGACGTCCTGGAATTCCTCGCGGGGTTGCACCATGATGAACACTTAAGTTACAGTGCCATCAACAGCGCCAGAAGTGCGCTATCATTCTACCTCAGTATTGGGGTAGGATCCAACAGGCTAGTGTCCAGAATCATGCGGGGTATATTCAATATGAATCCGCCTACACCACGCTATAATATCACCTGGGATGTCAGGGACGTATTAACCCTGCTCAGGACGTGGTCTCCCATGGAAGGGCTCCAACTGGACCAACTCACCATGAAGCTGGTGATGTTACTAGCGCTGACTTCAGCTCAGAGGGTACAGACACTACATCAACTTCGTGTCGACAGAATGACTTCTACCCCTACAGAAGTAGTCTTTTCATTGACGAGCTACTAAAGCAGCATAGACCTGGGTGCACAGGGCTGCAGCTGAAGTTCCCGGCATACCCCGCAGATGCTAGGCTATGTTTAGCCTCACATATCCGCCACTATGTCAAGGTGACGGCACGCATCAGAGGAATGGAGAGATACCTGCTTGTCACTCATAAGAGACCTCATCATCGAGTGACAGTCCAGACGATATCCAGGTGGCTTCGAGTCGTCTTGGGTAAGTCAGGTATCGACACTAATGTGTTCAAGTCTCATTCCACCAGGGCTGCATCGACGTCAGCGGCGAGGGTCATGGAGGTGCCCATGGACCAAATTCTCGCCACAGCAGGATGGGCTAATGAAGCTGTGTTCCAGCGTTTTTATAACAAGCCTGTTGCTGCTCCTCTACAGTTCGCAGAAGCCGTGCTGAATGCAGGTCAAGAACGTGGAGATGTCCCCGCATGAGGGGTTTTTGATTTGTTATTCATAAATATGCTCTTGTTTTGCAGTACGAACTATTGAGCAAGTTTGTTCCTCCCATCCATCCCTGGTAGTGGTGTGTCAGCATGGACGTGGTCCAGGGCGTGTAATCACAGAAGCTTTGAAGTCTTCACGAAGTCACTCACGTGACTCCGAAATGAAATAGTAAGATTGAACGAGAACTTACCAGTTCGAAGGTTGATCTTTATTTTATGAGGAGTCGAAGTGAAGGATTTCGTGCCCTCCTCGCCCAACCCTCAATCACCTTCATCTGGTAATCTTAGTCACTTCAATCTTACTATGCGAAGTAATTTCTATTGTTGGTTTCTGTGATTCCACGCCGCTACTTTGAAGTATGTCGAGCATGCGCGCCGGCGGGCTCTTCACGAAATCCCTCACTTCGACTCCTCATAAAATAAAGATCAACCTTCGAACTGGTAAGTTCTCGTTCAATCTTACTATTCCCTGTTTTCTCTCGCTCCTTTCTTGAAAAGTGGGATAACATTAGCTACCCTCCAATCCACAGGAACTGTTCCTGAATCTATAGAACATTGGATCCACGATTTCTGGAGCCACCTCCTTGAGTACCCTGGGTCTCCCTGGGTATTTATCAGCCTTCTGTCCCATCCGTCTACCCAATATTATTTCTCGCCTAATGCAGATTTATTTCAGTTCCTCTAGTCGTCTAGATATTCTATCCTCGAGTATATCTGGGAGATTATTTGTTGCTTCCTTAGTGAAGACAGAACCAAAGTTCCTGTTTAACTCTTCGGCCATTTCATTGCTCCCCATAATAATATTACCTGTTTCTGCTTCAAGGGACCCACATTTGTGTTTACTAATCTTTTTCTCTTAACATACCTAAATAAGCTTTTACTATCCTTCTTTGTATTCTTGGCCAGCTTACCCTCGTACTTCATCTCTTCACCCCCATATTGCCCCTTTTGTTATCTTCTGTTGTCCTTTGAAAGTTTCCCAATCCTCTGGCTTCCCGCTACTCTTTGCTATGTTATACACCTTTTATTTTAGTTTTATTCCATCCCTAACTTCCCTTGTCAGCCACGGTTGCCTCTCACTCCCTTCTTTGGAATGAAATGATCCTGCATCTTCTGGATTATGCCCAGAAATTCCTGCCATTGCTGTTCCACCATCATTCCTGCTAGGATCCTTTTCCAGTCGACCTTGGCCAGCTCCTCTCTCATGCCTTTGTTGTCCCCTTTGTTCAACTGCGACACTGATACTTCGGATTTACCCTTCCCCCTGTCAGATTGCGGAAATTGCTCAGAAATGCACTGTGGAGATTACATAACCTTTCGGCACCCAGTTGCCGCAAAAGTAGCCCCTTGTAGGGTGAAGTGCTCAGTAACCATCTCACCAAACATGACAGAAATAAATGAGGAGGGACGTTTATATGTGGCTGCAGAAACGATAAATCTAATTACTTCATAACAATGATCTGAAGTTCTGCTAAAACACTGAAACCTCCGTTTGTCAGGAATAATGGAAATCAAAAGAATTGAATCATGGTTTTAATGAAGCAATGCCTCTACTCATTTTTTGGAGATATAGCATGGGAACAGGTCCACCGAGTCCATGCCGACCATCGATCACCCGTTCCCACTGACTCCATGTTATCCCACTTTCTCATCCACCTTCCACACATTAGGGGCAATTTTTCTATTAGGACAGGAGTCAAGACTCTAGAATGTTTTATTGTCAGATATCCAGAAACAGAACAATAACATTCTTAAGTTCAGAGCTTATTTGGAGGTTGCAGTGTTTAGTAGCCTGTTGGTTGTAGGGGAGAAACTGCCCCTGAACCTGGACGTTGAAGTTTGCAAGCTCCTATACCTTCTTCCCGATGGCAGGAGAGAAATGAGAATGTGGCCAGATTGGTGTGGGTCTCTGATGATGCTGGCTGCCTTTTTGAGGCAGCGACTCTTGTAGATCGTTCGATGGTGTGGAGGCCAGCACCCGTGATGAACTTGCATAGGAAAGAAGTGCAGATGCAGCTTTAAATCGAAGGTAATACTAGAGTAAACCAGCGGGACAGTAGCGTCTCTGGAAAGAAGGAATGGGCAGGGACGGAAATCCTGTGTGGGGACAGGGGGGACACGTTCCCCCCCCCCCCCCCCCCCCCCCGCCATGTTTTGAGAGGCGGGGGATGATCCTCCCCCCCCCCCATGATTTGTAATCCGTATTTTAAAACGGGGAAAAAAAGCTATTAAAAATCTCCGCTTTCTGCGAGATAGTGGGGGGTGGGTCTGATGATCGAGGGCGCCGATTGGACGAGAGAAACGTCAGTCAGCAGGCAATGGGGGCGGGATATGATGATTCAGCACGATGATTGGAGGAGGGAGATGTCCGTGGAGCAAAGATCATAGAGCGGAGCTTGAATCGGCCCGTTCGCGGGGCTTTTCATCGCCCGGCGCGGCCGGCCGCGGGATCTTCCACCGCCCTGCGGTCAAATTGCTGCGTTGAGGCGATCGAGGCTCCCGATGTTGAAGCCCCCGCAAACTGACCGATTGAAGCCACCCAAGTCGGGGTGGACGAAGCTGCTGTTGCTGGAGTTCGTAGTCGGTCACCAACCAGGTCAGGTCCCGATGTTACCGTCCACAGGGCCCAGGGCTGAAGCCTCGCGTGTGTGCGCATGAGAGCGCGGCCACCAAGAAATTGTGTCCCCGCATGTTTTGAGAGCGATTTCCGTGCCTGGGAATAGGTAACATTTCGCATCGAGACCCTTCAGACTGATGGGATGACGTTTCGGTTCAAGACCCTTCTTCGGTCTGAAGAAGTGTCTCGACCCAAAACGTCACCCATTGCTTCTCTCCAGAGATGTTGCCTGTCCCTCTGAGTTACTCCAGCATTTTGTGTCTACCCGTGATGAATTGGTCAGTGTTCACAACTTTTTGCAAACGTCTTCCTTCATTGGCGTTTGAGATGCTGAATCAGGCTGTGGTGCATCCAGTTAATAATCTCTCCACCGCACATCTGCAGAAGCTTAAGAGAGTATTCAGTGACATACCGAATCTCCTCAATCTTCTAAGGAAGTGGAGGTTTGATAGGCTTTCTTTATGATTGCATCAATGTGTTGGGTCCAGGACCGATCTTCAGATATGCATGCCCAGGTATTCAAACTTTTTGACTCTCTCCACCACCGTTGCATCAATGAAGACAGATCCTCGTCTTTCCTCTTCCAAAGTCAACAATCGGTTGCTTGGTCTTACTGATTGTTGTCCATCGATCTCCCTCCTATACTCTGACAGATCTGCATCTGTAATTCAACCACGTGGTGGCGTTGGTAAGTTTGAAGATGGAGTTGGGACTGTCAGGAGTAGAGCACTCGTAAGTAGAGCAGGGGGCTGAGCACACAGCCTTGAGGTGCTCCCGTGCTGATGGTTATCGAGGAGGAAATGTTGCTGCCAATTCATACAAATTGTGGTTTGTTGACGAGGAAGTTGAGGATCAAGTTGCAGAGGGATGTGCGGAGATCCAGTTCCATGAGCTTGGTAGCCAGGTTGGGGGGGATGATTGTGTTAAACGCAGAGCTGTAGTCTCTGAACAAAAGCTTGATGTATGTATTTTCATTATCCTCTTGCTCCAGTACAGAATGCAGAACCAGTGAGATTGCATTCTCCGTTGACCTGTTGTGGTGGTAGGTGAACTGTAGTGGGTCGAGATTCTTGCTGAGGTTGGAGTTGATATGCGCCATAACCAACTTCTCAAAGCATCAAAGCACTTCATCACCACAGACATTAGTGCCATCGGTCGATAGTCGTTGAGGGACATCACCTTACTCTTCTTGGGCACCAGTATTACTGATGCCCTTTTAAAGCAGGTTGGAGCCTCGGGTCTCAGTAATTAGAGGTTGAAGATGTCAGCAAAAACTCCAACCAGTTAGTCTGAGATAGACACAAAATGCTGGAGTAACTCAGTGGGACAGGAAACATTTCCTTCTCTCCAGAGATGCTGCCTGTAGGTATGTTGCAAAACTTACCTTTAGCGGCGCTGCAGTTCTGCCGCTCCCCGTGTGCGCGACTTTAGCGCCTTTCAGAGGGGGGCGGGCTTAAAGTGCCGTTTTTCCACAGGCAGGGATAATCGATGAATGTCGGGCGATTTCGTTGCGGAAGAAAAATCGCTCCGACATTTCATCAATGAAGGTATTTTTAAATTACTCTAAATTATTTATTAACTAGAGTAATTTAAAAATCACCTTCAAAAGCCGTGAGCACTGACAACCGGAAGGATTTTCCGTAGGGGAGAAAAAAAGGTAAATAGTTTATTTTTATATTAAAAGTTGGTTTTTTGGGAGGCTTTAATAATATTTTTATGTTGCAAAATGGGGTCCCAAAAAATGTATGAACAAACAGTATTTTTCCCCCCGACTTCACCGCTAACCGCAACGTTCTAATCCACCGCATTCCACTAAAACCCACTCGCTAGTTGATTTAAATGGCCATTAATTTACAGACATAAAACACTAAATTCCTTCCATTTGGCCCAGAAATTCATGAAAATAAGATTAAAAAATTATGTTATATTGTGGATTATTGTGTGAATGTTATTTCGACACTTAGGCAATTAAAAAAAAGTTTATCTTTTCTTAAGAAATGGATAGATGTTTAGATCTACTCATTGAATTTTGTAATTAGCTACAATTAGATAACTAACTAATTATATGCTTTAATTTCAGGTAATCCAAGTAAGATTGTTTAATATTTGTTTCAGAATGCTTCAATCTATAATAACTGAAAATTTCATTGAGTTCTCTTAATTTTTAAGAAAGTTATGGGCTTTTAACTTCCAGATCACAGCTTTCGAGTTAAGTCAATTGAAAGGCAATGGGGAGCAAGATGCTAATTTCCGAGTATGAAAATGGCCATAACTTTCTTAATACTGAAGATATGAAAGTAAATTAGGTGTCAAATTAAACTTCTTTTTATGCTTTATCTGATGGGATAAATTGCAGACTTGATTTTTTAAATTTCAAAATTTTGTAACATTGCTACTGCCTGTCCCGCTGAGTTACTCCAGCATTTTGTGTCTAACTTTCGTTTGAACCAGCATCAACCAGCTAGCTTGCACAGGTTTAAAAAATACAACCAGGTACACCCACTAGATCCAGTTACTTTCCGAGGGTCCACCTTCCTGAAGGATCTTCTGTCATCGGCCTCTGTGACTGTGATTGTCAAACCATCTGGGGCTATGG
This sequence comes from Raja brachyura, assembly GCA_963514005.1. Next base: position 32,463,054 of record OY740808.1, read on the forward strand.
GACCTGGGCAGGCTCACCAGCTTTCTCCCTATCAAAGCAGGTATAGAATGCATTGAGCTTGTCTGGGACTGATGGTTAATTGTCGCTTGAGCTGCCCCCTGTGTTTGCATTGCAGGAAGTGATGGCGTGCAAACCCTGCCACAGCTGCTGAACATCCACCTCATCCCCCAACTTAGATTGAAAGTCCCTTTCAGCACTTTTGACGGCCTTGTCAAGGTCATATCTGCGCTTCTTTTATGACTCTGCATTACCAGACTTGAATATGCAAGATCTGGTCCTCAGAAGAATGCGGATCATCCAACATTACATCCAAGGCTTCTGCTTGTGGAACACTCACGTGGTTTTCATGGGAACGCACTCCTCCATACAAAGTTTCCTTATGAAGTGGGTAACAACAGTAATGTATTCATTCAGGATGTTTAAGAAGGAACTGCAGATGCTGGAAAATCGAAGGTAGACAAAAATGCTGGAGAAACCCAGCGGGTGAGGCAGCATCTATGGAGTGAAGGAAATAGGCAACGTTTCGGGCCGAAACCCTTCAGTCTGAAACATTGCCTCTTTCCTTCAGTCCATGGATGCTGCTGCACCCGCTGAGTTTCTCCAGCATTTTTGTGTTCCTAACGTATTCATTCAGGTCAGTTGTTGAGTCCTTGAACATCACCTATTACAGAGGCCAATTAACGTACAAACCTGCTTGTCTTTGTGATGTGGGAGGAAATTGGAGCAGCCGGAGGAATCCTGTGTGGTCACGGAGAGAACGCACAAATTCCACACAGCCAGCACCCGAGGTCAGGGTTGAACCCATCCTCTGGCACTGAGGCAGCAGCTCCACCAGCTGTGCCACAAATTGGTCCCTCGTGCGTTTTTGCCAATGTCATGGAAAATGCCGTCTGCTGTGTATTTCCTTTGGGTGAGAGGAACTAGGGTGGTCTTACCTTCCGTGCCTTCAATCGAGGTCAGCCTCTCCTCTTCCCCTCCCTCCTCTCCCTCCCCTCTGAGGAACGAGGGCTGGAGAGGGCCGGGTGTGGAGAGAGGGAGGACCAGCGTGGAGGAAGAGGGGACTGCAACGGGACTTTGTGACCAGCTGCAGCTGGGTCTGTAAAATGGTGTCAACATAGAGCCCCTTGCACACAGACTCAGTGGACTGTTCTGCACATTCTGCACTAACCGGGGAGATAGTGCTTATGTGTGGCAACAGTCTTGCTGAGCTGCATGCAAAAAAATGTATTTCTCTGTCACTGGGCCCACGTGACGATAGAGAGACCATAGAACCAGAGATAGTGTGGGGTCACCACACTAGCACCAGGCAGGAGGAGCCCTTCGGCCCATTGAAGCTGTGTTACCTCTTTTGAAGGTAAATCTGCATGCGCCATATATGCACTGACCCTAAAGTTGCAAATTCAAATAACAAAGACTGGCGTCAAGGCAGCTTTGCTGTCCTTGTTTGCAAATTGCTCTCAATTATCCGCCAGACATTTTGGACATTCCACCCCTTCAGTCAATGGGGAGACAGACAAGAGAGGCTCAGCTCAAGTGAATCACACCTCCGGCAGATTAGCCACACCTCAAAGACAATACTGTAAATGGAACAGGCTGCAACACGGACTGCTGGGGGTGTACGCCTGAAACGACGTCAGATATCAAAGAAATTCAATGCACCCGGTACCGTGCGAACCCATGCGCAGGCAATATCCAGAATGGCACAGGTTAAGACATTTATCATTGGATAAATGAGGACATATGTTGTAAATCAGGGGGTTTATGTAAAGTTGCGGAGCAGCCCTGAAGTAAATGAAATCAATTTAACAAATAGCAGAGACAACCTTAATTTCAGTCAGTATGACACTGATGTTCCAGGTAAAGGGTATTATATTTTATGGGTCACCATAGCAAATGCATTACCAGCATGAAGGTCGCCATATGTTACACGATTATTTGTATGAACTGCAGTCACCATCTTTTCAATCACTTAATTACCAAATAGAGAAGCTAAATATTGCAGAAGGTTGGAATTGGAAACAAAAACATGAAATGCTGGAAATACTCAGCAGGTCAGGTACCATCTGCAGAAGAAGGTCAATGTCTTTTCATCGTAACATCTCTTTCGTGAATAGGCCAGCTTTGATGATTTGGCAGCTCCACAAGCCCTTGAATTGCTTTTTTTTTAAAGTGCAGACTTCAAATCTGCGCTGTGTCCTGATGGGATTTGAACACAGATCTGCTGTATTTATAGTTCAGCTCTCTCGACAATTAATAGAATGACAATAGAAATGCAAAAGTACTGCACAACCACGGCATCCCCACGCTATTGAGAGGCACAAAAAGTTGGAGTAACTCAGAGGGTCAGACAGCATCTCTGGAGAAAAGGGAATGGGTGACGTTTCGGGTGGAGAACATACCATTCCCACTAACTGCACACAAGCCTTCATCAAAACTATCACTTCATCTGCCACATGTCTCATACACATATCCATTTTTGACACTAAAATTAGAGTGAGGAAGATTTGGGCCAACGTCAGTCTATTTAATCCTCTAATTATTACTGACAAAACATCTCCAGTAATAAGTGCAGTCGGTGCCATGGTCAGTAAGGTCACACCAGAAAAAAAAGTGCAAATAGCCAGAAGGAAACAACAACAGACAGGAACTAATAATGATGAGTCTGCTGTTAATGTCGCCTGCACTGTGACACAGATACAGAATGTACAGCTGGCAGCTGTGGTGCATGACTTTTACAGCACAAGCAAATGGAATCATGTAACGGATGTCTAATTTGGGAACATTTATGCTCTTCGTGTTCACGGGCGACATTAAACTTGGCCAACACAGCAGACTTCACCCAGGCAGCACACAAAGAGTTGACATGTCACTGACGTCAGCAAAGTAGCTTAAAGCAGCTCACAGCATGGAAACAGGCCCTTCGGCCCATCGAGTCCGCGCTGGCCGGCGATCCCCGTACACTAATGCTATCCTACATACTGGGGGCAATTTACAATTTCACACGCAGACCCATGGATCATCTAGTTACAATTGTTCTATTTCTCAACTGATTTACAGGGAGCCCATTAAAGTACATTCTTTGGAATGTGGGAGGAAACTGGAGCACCCAGCGAAAACCCACGCAGGGTCGCAGGGAGAACGTGCAAACTCCACGCAGAGAGCATCCAACGTCGGAATCGAACCAGAGTCTGTTGCACTGTAAGGCAGCAGCTCTAGCAGCTGCACCACTGTGCCTAGTTATCAAATAATCATCTCACTTTTCCACCATTTCTGGGTTAAAACAATCTTGGTAGCTGGTTATAACAACATGAATCAAGAGGCCTGGGTTAGTATGAACTGGTGTTAAACAGTAACAAGTTCTGCCATTTCTGCCTTCTAAATATGAAACCTAACATTTTTTAAATTGAAAAAAAAATGTTGAACATGCTTCATTTTTACAAATATCTGCAAAGAATTTAAAAAAAAAGTAACATAAGTGATTATTTTGCAAGTCAATATTCGAGGAGCTGCAATGGGATTTTTAGTTTAAACAAAGGTGACAGAATAATTGGATAATAATAATAATAATATTGCCTTGAATCAATGGCAATTGTGAAATGCTTTGCTGCAGAATCGACTCTCCTGTTATGACCAGCACATACAGTTACTGTGGTCTTTGTAAAAAGCTCACTGAGGCAATTAACCTTAACACCCTGGTAATGGATTTGCCGCCAAGCTGCTGCCTCGGTGATGAGAGTTAACAAATAGACCTGTCATAAGACACCTTTGAGCTGTTGGGTCTGTTCGGCTCAGTGCGATTGTGAGAAGCAAAAACACTGCAAAGTGCCGTTTGCATCATCAATAATGGAAAGTAGGCACTTCTCGTTGTACATTGATCCACTGCAGAGTGTTGTGTATCATGCATTTAGTGTGAAGGTGTTTAATGCTAATTGCAACACTGTGGATTGATCTATGACAAGAGCAACTTCAACCGCCCACATCTCCATTGAGACTGGCTGCTGTTTTGAGGTCAGTGTAGATTTTGATTGCTCCATTTTCTGCGCATGCAGTTCATCGACCTAGACAATTAAAGAACAGAGCTGACAGTTCTGGTGAGGCTCCAAGGCGCCTGTTGGCAAGCCGCTTACTCCCTGATGCTCAGAGTGCTTTTTAACATTCAGAGGCCTTCTCCTTAGGGGCAAAAACAGACAATACGAGTGTGTTCTAACTGGCGTCATGCTGCATATTGTCTGAAGCTGGTGTAAGGAACAAGGATAAAAGAGCATAATATCATAGGTCATCAGACTGCAATGAGGAGAGCATTATTGAATTGTATCTCAAAGAGAGGAGGAAATGCAAGTTTATTTTTATGTTAATACGTGGCTATTAGCCTTGCTGAAATGCACACTTTTGGAATTTTTTTTTTGGATAATGCATGATAGTTTTTCCGTTATTTTGTAACATAACCAATTAAGAGAAAATCCTTTATCGCTCCTCCAGTGCTTTTGAATGAGTGCAGCACAGAATCATTTACCGAGACCTTCATTAGCAGTAATTTACGGCACTTATCTGTTCAGCTGCAAGAGTAAAATAGTCAATTAATCAATGCACTAGTGACAATTCAGCCTGGAACCCTGGTCTCTATCAATACCTCACCCCCGCCCCAGCCCAACAACCCCTCAGTATGCCCAGTCTGTCTCCTACCTCTCCTTACCCACACCCGACCCCCCCCCCCCCCCCCATGTCCCCACCCACTCTCAACTTATGGATGGTCCTTTGTTTGAATTAATACTATTTGCTCTGACGACAAACACACATCAAGGAAGAGTGTTTGTATCTGCTCGGATTTAAATGAAGACAAACAGAGATCTAAAACGAAATGAATTATTCCATTAGCTTATGAGCGGAGCTCCAATATAAAGGGGGGGGGGGGGGGGAGGGGGGTGTTGAACAATTCAGTGCCAGAGGCAATTGTTGCATTGTTAAATGCCTCACCCCTATGCCTGTTGTCCGGCACAATCTTCCGGGGTGGGCCGCGCGGCGGCAGTAGGCTCCCGGGACGTGCCGCAGAGCCGGACGACCTAGAGCAACCCAGTGGTCCACGCCGCCGGGATCGATGAAGGACCCGGCGAGGGGCCGCTGAGAACAAAGAAGGACCCGGAGGAAGGGCCACTGAGAACAGAGAGGGACCCGGCCAACCGCTCGGCCGAGAGCAAAGAGGGAACCAGCGAAGGGGCCGCCAAGAACAAGGGACCCGGTGGGGGGTCACCGAGTGAAAAGATGGACCCAGTGGGGGGCGGCGCAAGTGACCACGTGCGATGGCAGGCCTGGTTCACCGCTGCACCAGGATAAAACTGTACCAATAACATTTGAAACTCTGTCAGCTTCAGAAACTTGGCAACACTCTGTGTACAGCCGAGCTGAGGTCTGCTGTACAATTTTACCGGATTGTAATGTGAAAACGGAGAATTTCACTGTACCGAGATACATGACAATAAAGTATCATTGGATTGAATTATTGATCTACTCACTTGATTACATTGTCATTTATCCAAACATTGACTTTGAATCACCAGCATTGGGATAGCAAAAGAGCTGCAGATACTGGATGCCTTGATACTCAGCAAGTCAGGCAGCATCCGCAGAGCTAACTGGATGATCTTACACGAGAATACAGCCACAGATAATGGTCACCTCTAACATTATCACAGGTCATCACTGCAGTTCCCCAGAGACCTAACCCAGTCTCTAACCTCTTATCCACTTCTCTTGTACCACATTCCATGAACAATGTGTTACCCAGCTCTATCTCATCCCTACCTCACTCGACCCCATCACTCCCTCACATATTTGATTCTGTTTGTTTGATGTCCAATACAGAAGTGGCTCTAACAAGGCTATTGGGATGCTGAAACCTTGCCATTTAGTTTCTGTCACAAACTCTTTTTCTAACCTTTCTCTTCCTTTGATGCCAGATAGTTCAATCCCTTGCCATCATAATTGATTCTGGGGTGGAAGATTGCAACCTTCACGTGGTCCGCCCTGTTTCGACGAATGCAATCAACCCGGCGTGCACAATCAAATAAGATCGTTGTCCTGCAACTTTAGGCTGTGCACGCCATACGCAAGAAGAAGAAGATATTTGATTCGACACGAGTTTATAACCTTCCAACATTCACCAATCCATGACCACAACCGTTGACTTCCATGTCCATTGAGCAACATATCTGTTTGGTTGCTTCAGTTTACCTGCAGCTGAAGTACTCTTCCATGTCCATATTACTTATTTTAGTTTTAGTTTAGAGATACAGCACAGAAACAGGCCCTTCGGCCCACCAAGTCTTCACCCACCAACAATCTCCGCACATTAACACTATCCTACACACACCAGGGACAATTCACACTTATACCAAGCCAATTAACCTACAATCCGGCATGTCTTTGGAGTGTGGGAGGAAACTGAAGATTTCAGAGAAAACCCTTGTTGTCACAGGGAGAACGTACAAACTCAGTACAGACAACATTTGTTGTCGGGCTCAAACCCAGGTCACCAGAACTTCAAGCAGTGTAATGCCCCTGTCCCATTTAGGAAACCTGAACGGAAACCTCTGGAGACCTTGTGCCCCACCCAAGGTTTCCGTGCAGTTCCCGGAGGTTCCTGGAGGTTATTGTCAGTTTCGACCATTAGGGAGACTGACAAAAACCTCCGGGACCGCACGGAAACCTTGGGTGGGACGCAAAGTCTCCAGAGGTTTCCGTTCAGGTTTCCTAAGTGGGACAGGGGCATAAGGCAGCAACTCTACCGCTGCGCCACCGTGCTGCCCACACTTATCAACTTCATTATTCCAAACCAGTCCTGATAACCTTTCCAATTCAATGCATTTACTAGTCTGAATGGAAATTGCAGGAAACAGATAGTTGGGTCAGAGGGCAACTACACAGGGAGAAACTGAGTAATGTTTCATTAACGGCTCGATCTGACCGGGAATTAATAGACATCGACAAGGAGTAGTTCTGTGTCAGGGTTGAAGGCGAGATTACATTGCAAAAAAAGTTGACAATGCAGGGCCCAACAGGGAGGAATGGTTTGGACTCCCCATCTGTCTTTAGGCCTTTAGATTTTAGAGGCACAGCATGGAAACAAGTCCTTCAGCCCACCGAGTCTGTGCCGACCAACAATCACCCCATACACACTAGGGACAATTTACAATTTGTAGGAGTGAATTACCCTACAAATCTGTACATCTTTAGGGTGTTGGAGGAAACCACAACACACAAATAAAACCCACGCCCTCACAGAGAAAACATACAATCTCCGTTCAGACAACAACTGTAGTCAGGATCGAACCTGGGACTCTGGCACTGTAAGGCAGCAACTCTACCGCTGCACCACCCTTTCATATGATTCTGCCTGTTCCATTTATTCCTCGCACAGACCAAGTTTTATTTCTAGACTCATTCTAATAGGATTCCCTTTAATCTTTCAATATCATGCTTTTGTTTTGTCTTGGTAACCAGGCAATGCATCTCCATATTTTGCCAGCAGTTGCTTGCTGTTGTCAGCCCTGTGAACGGACCTTCCATAAGCTAGGGTATAGTCCCGATCCTCCAGACCACCACGTTGTAGGTGTTGAACTTTATCTCTGAAACTGTTACAAACGGTATTCCGCGTTCTTGATTTATTTTCTCTTTGTTCTACCCGTTGTACTTAAAGTTGCTTTTGATCGTATTCATGGTAGTTTTATCTGATTTGATTGGAAATCAAGCAAACAAAAGCTTTTCACTGTATCCCAGTGACATTAATAACCCAACACAATAGAGAAAGAAAAATAGACAGAAAAAAAAATCATTCACATCAAAAACTTGTCTCACACTGAGGTTAAATCTGACTCAGGCCAAGTGAAACCTTTTTAAATTCCAAAATTCCAAATGTAACTCATCCAAGATTCCTGTATGAAATAGACTCTGAAATATTAGACCACACGGCTAACAGATTGTAGATGCCTCGATGTTCAATTATTTGACAAGTGAGCTATTTAAATGCATGCCATCATTTTAAAATGTGATTTTGTTATCAGTTCGCATATATGGCGGTCACGGTGGCGCAGCGGTAGAGTTGCTGCCTTACAGCGAATGCAGCGCCGGAGACCTGGGTTCAATCCCGACTATGGGTGCTGTCTGTACGGAGTTTGTACATTCACCCCGTGGCCTGCGTGGGTTTTCTCCGAGATCTTCGGTTTTCTCCCACACTCCAAAGACGTACAGGTTTGTAGGTGAATTGTCTCAGTAAATTGTAAAAATTGTCCCTAGTGGATGTAGGTTAGCGTTACTGTGCGGTGATCGCCGGGCGGCGCGGACCCGGTGGGCCGAAGGGCCTGTTTCTGCGATGTATCTCTAAACTAAATGAAATGAAGATAATTTGTTTTGAATAAAATTAATTCAGGTGATTGAGGGCGTGTGTGGTGGGCAGCGGAGTGTGGGCAAACCACCCAGAAGAATGCTTTTTTTAAAGAAAGCAGCAGGAGCGTGTGAGTGCACATTCTCTCCTTCACAGATGTTGACACCATGCAATCAATTACTTTTAATCGCACGCTAACAACATGTAACCAGAACAAGGTGATGATTGCAGCAGCCTGCTCCCTGCTCCACAATGTGGCAAGTCTAATTGAACACAGTCAGATATCACTCTGCATTTACACAGATTGTCCACACGTGCCATGCTGCATAATGTAGCATGGATAACGATTTCTTGATGTGGATGAAAATGCTGCGTGTTTTCCAAGGAGTTCGATCCTGACCTCGGGTGCTGTCTTTGTGGAGTTCGCACATTCTCCCTGTGACCTCGTGGGATCCCTCCAGGTGCCCTGGTTTCCTCTCACATCCCAAGGACGTGGGGGTTTGCAGCTTCTTCCAATCAGCCTCTTTAAATTGCCCCTAGTGTGAATGGGTGAGCGGTGGTCGGCACGGCCCTGATAGGCCGGACGGCCTGTTTCCATGCTGCATCTTTCAATCAATCAATGATTCAATTAGATGGAGAATCATTCAATCTGAACGCTGTCACTTCATGTTGCTTCTGGTATTTTCATGTTGGTGGATGCTTTCAAATTGTGAGATAATTGCAGGAAATACTACATGGGACAGGCCCGTTAGACCCAAATTACTGGAGTAACTCAGCGTGACAGGCAGCATCTCCGGAGAGAAGGAATAGATGATGTTTTGGATTGCGACCCTTCTTCAGACTGAGTCCAGGGAGAGGGAAAGTAGAGATATGGGAGGGCGGGGTGTGAAAATGACAGAACAAAGCAGACGATGAATCAAGGAAAAGCCTGTTGTTTTCACACCTCACCCCTCCATATCTCTACTTTCCCTCTCCCCTCACTGACAAAATAGCAGAACATTCTGGACAGACTCAATGGATGATGCAGCATCAGTGGTAAATGGAAAGTAAGATTAATACTTAGTGTCTATGACGTTTCATCAGAATCCAGGTTGGTCACTCATTTTTCTGAATGCCACACAGATGGCATGTGCCTTGACTAAAGAAATCCCTTAAGCTTTTGCTGACAATTGTCTTAACTATTTTACCGCTGAGAATGTGAATAGTCTTAACAACTAACCCAGAATTATTTTTCAGCAAGCTGCCTGCATTTGTGTTAGCAACCTTTCTACCAATAATATCACCTAAAACACCAGAAATTCTGTTGATATTTTCACTGTGATAATGTTAGTGGCTCTTGTCATGATATTCACTTCCATTTTCCTCGCGACAGTTTTAATAATTAACCCGGTACATTTGTTAGCAATTTTGTTTGATGGTTTTGTTCATGTTTTGCCTGCTGATATTAAAGGCAGTTTCCCCAATGAGTGTGTTGGCATCTATAGGTTCTAATTGTAGTACATTTCCCTGAGGATTGAGATCATGAAGTTATTAAAGTGAAAAACAAAAACCTCAGAATCATGAAAAGGAAATATATAATTAACTAGACTAAGTGGGACCCGTTGGGTCTCATGTTCACACGGGACGGGTGGTCCCCCGACGCAATATTCCAACTCTCCACCAATTCCAATATTAGTAGCCTGTGGGGAGAGGGGGGGGGTGCTTTCTGGAGCGCTGGTATGGGCGTTGTTGGCTGCAGGGACTACTGGTCTCCAGAGGGCTACTATGGACATTGTGGGCCAAATGGATTCTTGGGGTGGCAGCTTAGTCTCTCAAACATGATGTGCTGGCAGCTCACTTGTGGCTGGTGGGCTGGCAGTTGACTCACGGCTATTCCTTGAAATTCCATTTCAAGCAGAGTGCATGGCCACCAAATTCAAATCCATTTTCCTACCGTTTCAAGCAGGGTGCAAGGCCACTAAATTCAAGTACAGCTTCATACCACTTCAAGCAGGGTGCAAAGCCACCAAATTCAGGTTCAGTTTCCTACTACTTCAAGCAGGGTACAAGGCCACCAAATTCAAGTGCAGTTTCATACCATTTCATGCAGGGTGCAACGACACCACTTTCAAATGCAGTTTCATACCATTTCATGCAGGGTGCAACGACACCACTTTCAAATGCAGTTTCATACCATTTCATGCAGGGTGCAAGGCCACCACATTCAAATGCATTTTCATACCATTTCAAGCAGGGCAAAACCACCATAAGGCCACACAAAACACCACACTCACAGTTCAGTAGATATTCAGTGTGTTCAGTTGATTCACAGCTCAGACAGAGTCGTGACCTCTCCCTCCCCCATCATGCAGAGAGTGAGCCACACCCACACTTCCGGGTTTTATAATCCCTCCCACTCCCACCAGAAAAGGTGTGGCCTTCATGGCATGATGATTCTCAACAGGAGTGAGATTCTCACCATTTTTTAAACACTAAACACTTTTAGTATTCATTGATGAGAAGAATCCTCTGCACCTGATGAGTGGAGGGGGACGGAGTTAGATGGCCTAAAATCACAGCCGTAAGTGGTAGCGTTTTATCTAAAATCAATATAGTGCAAACAGGAAGTTGGCAAGTTCAGCCAAACAGCCATTTGCAGTGCATTTCCACTTCACCCCAAACACCCCCCCCCCCCCCCACCTGCTGAAACAACCATTTACAGTGCATTTCCACCACTCCAAATCCCCCCCGCCCAAAGAGCCATTCGCAGTACACTCCCACTCACCTCAAAGACAGCCATTTGCAGTGCATTTCTACTTGAAACCAACCATATTTGGATTTTCAAACCACATTAAGGGCACTCACAGTTGAGTAGACGTATTTAGTGTTATTCAGAGTGACATGACCCTCTCACTTCCTCCATGTTGCAGAGACTGAGTAAGGCACACCACTTCCAGGTATTATAGTCCCTCCCCCCCCTCCCACCAGCAGGGGCAGCAGAGAGAATTGCAAAAAATTAAAAAAAACATTAATATCTCTCTGATTTTTCATCGATGGGAAAAATCCTCCGGTCCCGGAAGGTGGAGGGCAGCTTTAAGCAAGGTGGCCAAAAATGACAGCCGTAGGTGGCGGCGTTTTCTCGGAAATCACAGCACAGCGACCAAAAGGGGCCAAGATCAGACTTTTAGTAATATAGATAGGAGGTAGACTCAAAATTCTGGAGTAACTCAGCGGGACAGGCAGCACATCTGGATAGAAGGAATGGGTGACCTTTCAGGTCGAGACCCTTCTTCAGACCTGAATATGATAATACTAAGTTCTAAGTTCAGACCTAAATATGAAGAAGGGTCTCAACCCGAAATGTCACCCATTCCTTCTATCAAGAGATGCTGCCTATTCTGCTGAGTTACTACAGCATTTTGTGTCTTATCTTCAGTGTAAACCAGCATCTGCAGTTTCTTCTTACACATATACAATTAACTGTAGTACGGGTGTCAGCAGCTATGGGGAGAAGGCAGGAGAATGGGGTTAGGAGGGAGAGATAGATCAGCATGATTAAATGGCGAGTAGACTTGATGGGCCGAATGGCCTAATTCTGCTCTTATCACTTATGACCTTATGAACTGTCCTGTATTTGTTGTGCATGAGACCAAACCTATGACATTAATCACATAACGATTGCTCACAGTGACCAGTTAGTAAGATCAGAAATATAAGTGTCTTTAATAGATTCCTTTAAGGCCCAAACTGTAACTGTAGATGCCTCGTAAAAGAATTGCACTACTAAAGGGAAGTATGCATCATGCATGATTACCCCGCACATATACATGCACCATTGAAAATAAATTGCCTGTGTTACTATTAGCACTTGTTGAATTCAGTGGCTTGAAGATAAGATGAAGATAAGCTGAGGGAAGTCATCATGAAGTAGGGGATCCGACCAGAAACGTCATCTACTCATTTTCTCCAGAGATGCTGCTGACCCATTGAGTTACTCCAGCATTTTGTGTACACCTTCCACATGATGGCCTGGACCTAAGGGCCTGTCCCATCGGCAATTGTTTTGGCGACTGCCGGTGACTGTCATAGTCTTAGCAGGTCGCTGAAAGAACGGCGACTAGCACCTAGCCAACGTCCAGCTACGTCAAGCTGCCGACAAGCAGCGACCCATTAGCTCATCCGCCTACAACCACACCTGTGACAAGGTAAGACAATTCAGTTGCCGGTACCTGTCACCGGTTGACGTAGGTTGACGTGCGTAGACGCCAATGGAATTCACCAAAGTCAGCAACAGCGCCAACCTACGTCATCCTGGCGACAACCTACGACAGCGCCTACATCAGGAGAAGTCACGCTACGCTCATTGGCGTCAAGTCAACTGTCGCCGAATGTTGCAGAAACATTTTGAACATTTCAAATCCAGCGGCGACCAGAAAAACGCTACGATTCGTTGGGTGACTGAGGAGACGTCTCACGACCATACAGGCGACACCCCTGCGACCATGTGGCAACAACGTAGTCGCCTGTAGTCGCTAAAAAATCACCTAAATGGGACAGGGGCATTAATCTGAAGTGTGCATCATTCCACAGTATTGCGTAATTTCTACCAGAAGTACGCGAGGATGTTCATCAAGGTATATTAATAATGCCTGTACTCACCAGGTGGATGCTAGTGTTTACAGCATTGAGGATAGTGAGCTAATTACAGATATGTAACTGTGTAGGAAGGAACTGCAGATCCTGGTTGACACCAAAGACTAAAAAATGCTGGAGTAACTCAGCAAGTCAGGCAGCATCTCTGGAGAAAAGGAATAGGTGACGTTTCAGGTCGAGACCCTTCTTCGGACTTAGTAAGTCTCAAAGAAGGACGTTTGTGCACAAATGCAGGTAATTGAACAATTGTTGCAGCTGCATTTTACTGCAAATCAAATCATGCTGCGTTTCGTCTGCAAGTTCCTTGCACTGCTATCTATATCACATTAGTTCCCAATAAGTGAAAAGCATTTAACTGGAGGAAATCAATCCCGCACGAGAAATAAGATTCACACCCAGTGCCAAAAAGAGCTGAGGGTATAAAATGTGTCATGCAGCAAAGAAAAAACGTGAGAGGACTGTAATTGGAGAGTTAACATGCAGAGGTAGATTTTCTTTCAAGATTGTTCATGCTAAATGGAATCACAAGCCGCAAAGTGGGTATTATTTAACTGTGGACTCCTTAAATCATTTCCAGCAGCGAAGCTGTGAAATGTTTAAACAGTCCTGCTTGACAAGACGTTGTGACAGAATGGGTAGCTGCAACTGAAGTTACACGTCTCACAGCTCCTGAAACCAATCTGGAGCTTGTGGCCTGCCAACATCCGACGGAAAAACTCCAGCTACGGTGGAAAGAATGCATGTACTTTCAGGAGCGAGTAGGAATTTGACAGGAAATACTCCTGACATAATGAGAGCACCTTGCTACAGAGTTAAAGACGAAGGGCATCAGGGGTTATGGGGAGAAGGCAGCAGAATGGACTTTGCTGGCTTTACCTTGCACTGAACTTTATTCCCTTATCATGTATCTATACACTGTAAATCAAAGATCCTATAGCGAGCAAGATAGATCACTCGACGAAAAAGACGTAGTACGGTCATGGGAAAATTCAATAGTAAATTTTGGCCCCATTTCCGTGACCGGCTTCCGTCTCCGCACCAAAGATCCCATAGGATACTAGTGCGGAGACGGAAGCCGGTTACAGAAAAGTCATCATAAAAATAAAAGTTATTTGGGAAAAATCTTCCCCTCATTTTCAGAATTATAATTTATTAACACAAACTGTTCCCCCGCAACGCTGATTACACTGCGGGTTGGGTTACTGAAATGGATGAAAAAAAGGCCCCCGTTCCGCTCCATTGCCTACTACACGTCAGCCCATTGCATTTAGAAGGAGTGGTCTATCTTGCTTGCTATAGGATCTTTGCTGTAAATGGCTGGATTTTAATCATGTATTGCCTTTGTGCTGGCTGGTTAACTCGCAACGAAAGCTTTTCACTGTACCTCAGTACACGTGACAATAAACCAAACTGAACTAGAATGGGGTTGAGGGGGAAAGATAGATCAGCCATGATTGAATGGCAACGTTAACATGATGGGCCGAATGGCCTAATTTCTGCTCAGAAAACATAAAGTTACAAGGTACAAGATACATTTATTTGTCACGTACCAATTGGTACCGTGAAATATGTGGTCACCATACAGCCATACGAATAAAAAAGAGCCTTTAACATAGACATCCCCACACAGCGGAGTCCAAGTTTCCCACTGTGAGGGAAGGCACCAAGTTCAGATATCCTCCTCTGTTGTCCCCTGTTGTTCACCCGTGGTCGGGGAGCTCCCGAACCCCTCGCTGTTGCCGCTACGGGCGGGCAGAGGTTCAGGCTCTCTCACCGCGGTGATGGAAGTCCGACATCGGAACGGGAGAACAACCTCAGCGGCATGGACAACCGAATCAGCCACTTCCTACCGGAGTCCGCGGCTCCCGAAGTCCACAGGCCGCGCTGGGCGGAGATTCACGCTGGCGGCCCTCGGCCAAAGGTCCCAGGACTCCGCGATGTTAAAGTCAGCGCCGCCCGCGCGGGAAGCTCTCGAACCACAGCTCCGTGATGGTGAAGCAGCAGGCCCAACACTCTGGAGCTGCAAACGGCAATCCAGGTGAGGCATCGCCTGCTCCACGGTGAATCCAGCGCTGCGCCGCAGCCACTGAAGCTTTGGCCGGTCCCCGGCAGGAAAGGCCGCGCCAATCCAGCTAGCAGGCCGCGAGGAGGGGGGCGAGGATACGACTCGGAGAATAGTCACATCCTCGCCGGGAGGTGACTAGGAAACAGTTTCCCCCTTGCCCTACCCCCCTCCCCACATAGAAAAACTAAAGAAACGTACTTTTGAACATGAACATGAAAACGCTACAAATTTTTGTTAAAACAAACTGCACACAACTTCGAGAACACAAGCAAAACAAGATTCTGATGGAAATATCTTATGTGAATATTGTACATTAATTTAGTGCCAGTACTGTTGAGAGCAAATAAAATGCAAAAAACGATTCTGTCTTTAAAATACATTATCCGTCAAACATCGTTTTGTTGGATCAGCCAGTGTGGAAGAAAGTGCATTGAAACAAAAACATATTGACTGATTTTCTGCCTCCCCAGCTCCCCTCCCTGTCTGCCCACCTACACAGCTACTGCAAACCAAAGATCCTACAGCAAGCAAGATAGTCCACTCCACAAAAAAGACACAGTACGGTCATGGGCAGATTCATGGGTAATTCTCGGCCCCATTTCCGTAACCGGCTTCGTCTCCGCTCCAAAGATCCCGTCATAGCGGAGCAAAGATACTAGTGCGGAGACGGAAGCCGGTTACGGAAACATCCTCGTAAAAATAAAAGTTATTTGGTAAAAATCTTCTCCTCATTTTCATAATTATAATTTATTAAAACAAACTGTTCCCCCGCAACGTTGATTACACTGCGAGTCGGGTTACTGACATGGATGAAAAAAAGGCCCATGTTCCGCTCCATTGCATACTACACGTCAGCCCATTGCCTTTAGAGGAGCTCCGCTACAGGATCGTTGCTACAAACATTCACATGTCTTGATAACAATTTTTAGTGTGGATTCACCATCCTGATTGAAAAAACATTCTCTGTACCTCAATCCTACTTGGCCCATCCCTTGTTTAAAAACTGGACCGCCCCTCCACCCCCCCCCACTCCCCGCATTTAGTTCAGAGACGCAGCATGGAACCAGGCCCCTCAGCCCACCGACGCCACACCCATCATTGATCATCCGTTCACACTTGGTCCGAGTTATCCCATTTTCCCATCCACTCCCTACACACTGGGGGCAATATACAGAGGGCCGATTAACCTACAAACCAGCACGTCTTTGGGATGTGGGAGGAAAACCGGAGCACCCGGAGGAAACCCACGTGGTCGCAGAGATGCAAACATGCAAACTCCACACACACAGCATGCGAGGTCCGGATCAAACGCGGATCTCTGGCACAGTGAGACACCATGCTGTGTTGGGGGGCTCAGCCCCCTCCTTCGCAACATCCTCCCGGCTGAACCGAAGGGCCGAATGGCCTACTCTTGCGCCTATTGTCTATTGCCTATTGTCTATTGAGCCATGCAGCAAGTTTATAAGAAGCCTCACTGCTAGGCTTTTTAAAGCTGAAAATAAATAAATCCTTTGCAAATTGCAGTTCCTACCTCCAATTTTTTGGCGTGAACAATTTCATGAACTATATTACTGACAATGGGATGTTGCGCGTTGTAAATCAATGTTCACTCTTCAGGTTACTCTCGGCATAGCCGGCACGCCTGGATAGTAATTTATAGATTGTTCTTAATTGTGATGTTAGGTGTAACATTATCGGCACTGTATGTGGTGTCGATATTGCAATTGTTATTAACATCGTCATATTATCACTAATTTTGGATGATCAGCCATGATCATGTTGAAAAAACATTCTCCTTATCTCAATCCTACTTGGCCCATCCCTTGTTTTAAATCTGTGACCCCAGCCCCCCCCATCCCCCCATTCCCACCAACCCCCCATCGCCCCCCCATCTCCTCCACCATCCTCCCCACCCCCCCCCCATTCCCTTCATTTAGTTTAGATTCACAGCACGGAAACAGACCCCTCAGCCCACCGACTCCACAGCCATCATTCGCTTCATGCTAGTTCTAATTTATCCCACTCTTCCCATCCACTCCCTACACACTAGGGGCAATAAACAGACGGCCAATTAACCTACAAACCCGCACGTCTTTGGGATGTGGGAGGAGACCGGAGCACCCGGAGGAAACAAACGTGGTCACAGGTGCTGGCTCGAAGGGCCGAATGGCCCACTCCTGCGCATATTTTCTATGTTTCTATGGTCAACAGCAATCGTCCCAAAGTTACTTAAAGGAAATAAACCATGTTAAACCTGGTTAAGAACAGCGAATGAGCGTGGCACGTTGGCGCAGCGGTCGAGGTGCTGCCTTACTGCGCCAGAGACCCAATGACCCCAGCGTCTCTGGTGTGTAGGATAGCATCAGGGGTGAGGGGTGGTTGTTGGTCAACGTCGACGCGGTGGGCCGAAGGGCCTGTTTCCGAGCTGCATCTCTGAAGTCTAAAGGCACTGTTTTGGGTAAAGGCCATTTTAAACAACGACTGGTCCTAATCCCATTGTGACAGGTTTGAACTTTTGATGCCTCATCAAAGTGCACGTTTGTCTGAGCTCTCAACCCCCGACACACAAATGGAACATTTTCCTTTTGTCTCAGTCTACAAACAGACGAGGAGACTTTGTAATAAATATCTCAGTCTCTCCGCAAAAGCCCCGCAGTGCAGTTCTAGCGGCAGAATTTCAAAGTTCGTGATATCACACTTTAAAACTTTTTTTTTTCAAAGTGGGAGGAATGTAAGTTGTTCCCTCAAATTAAAACCATGCAGTCGACCTGAAACAGAGAGAGAGAGAGAGAAAAACCCTTTTCTTAATGTTGATTACCGTCGTGACCTTGCACCAGTTCACGAGAAAGATGACATTGCCGGGATATTTAAAGAGGTGGATTACTCCTCATTTGTTTTGAAGCCAGGAACAGTGGCTCATCAGTGCTGCACTGTAGCTGTGCAGGCGATCCCATAAGAAGATTAAAGCTGGTGAATATTTCATGCCCTGATTGACAAATCCTGAGAACCTGTTGTGGGACTGGCGCCCAAGACCCAATTTAAAATTGATCCTTCCAGCAGTCTGGTTAACGCGCTCGCCTTTCACTGAGGGAGGGGCAAAGGCAAAGCCACTCGTTAGGCAGGCGGGGGAGGGAGAGGGGGTGGGGTGGGAGTGGGTGAGAGACTGTGCGTGGAGTGGGAGGAGAGAGTGGGGGGGGAGGAGGGGGAGGAGGGGGGGTGAGTGGGGGGGAGAGAGGGGGAGAGAGGGGGTGAGAGGGGGAGGAGGAGGGGGGAGAGAGGGGGTGAGAGGGGGAGAGTGGAGGGGAGAGGGGGTGAGAGGGAGAGAGGGGGAGAGGAGGGAGAGAGAAGGGGTGAGAGGGGGAGGAGGGGGGAGAGAAGGGGTGAGAGGGGGAGGAGGGGAGAGAGGAGGGGGAGAGAGGGGGTGAGAGGGGGGAGGAGGGGGGGTGAGGGGTGGGGGGAGAGGGGGGGAGGGTGGGGGGGAGGGGGCGGAGGGGAGGGGGTGGGAGGGAGGGAGGGGGGGTGGGAGGGGGGAGGGTTTGCAGAGCGTCAATTATTTAATTATTTTATTGCCACTTTATTTTCTTGAGCGGGGAGACATTCTGCCGTCCCGCAAATGAAAGGGGAAGAATTGGGAGAATAATGGGATTTTCAGGGTGGGAGGATCACTGAGTGTGCAGACAGGCTCCAGGGTGTACACAAGGAAGGGCTAAAAGGATGCAATTCTGTGGCCTCTGCACCAAAGCTTATTCTTATCGGTGATATTTCAACTCATCCTAAGAAGTCGACATAACCACAACAATTACAGCTCCCGGAACAAATTGATTGCAAACAAACTCTGCCAGAAGGTTCAAAGACAACATTTATTTTCCACCTTGCCTGTTTTTCATTTTCACAGGGCAATGTTCGAATTTGCATTTCGCAACATACCGCTGTAAAACGTGACCATATGCTCCCTTCTCCGACATGCACACAGTGCATCCGATTCAATTTATCAAACCCGTGGGACAATATCATTTACTGCATGGAAAATGGAAACAGAAGTGTTCAGACTTGCTACTGTCGGAGGTTTCACGTCAGAGTTTATACATGCAGGGAGTCACAGAGTCACAGAGTCTCACAGTGTGGACGCAGGCCCTTCAGCCCACACCAACCACCATGTCCCATCTATATTTGTAGGATGCTGATGCTGGTTTAAGATAGGCACAAAATGCTGGAGTAACTCAACGGGACAGGCAGCTTCTCTGGAGGGAAGTAACGGTGATGATTCGGGTCAAACCCTTCTATACGTTTGGCCCAGTATCCCTCTAAACCTGTCCTATCAACATACCTGACTAAATGTTTCTTAAACATTGCGATAGTCCCTGCCTCATGCGTACACTCACCACTCTTTGTGTGAAAAAGTTACCCCTCAGACTCTTATTATCTGAATGGTGGCAGATTAGGTAAGGGGGAGATGCAACGAGACCTGGGTGTCATGGTACACCAGTCATTGAAAGTAGGCATGCAGGTGCAGCAGGCAGTGAAGAAAGCAAATGGTATGTTAGCATTCATAGCGAAAGGATTTGAGTATAGGAGCAGGGAGGTTCTACTGCAGTTGTACAGGGTTTTGGTGAGGCCACACCTGGAGTACTGCGTACAGTTTTGGTCTCCAAATCTGAGGAAAGACATCCTTGCCATAGAGGGGGTACAGAGAAGATTCACCAGACTGATTCCTGGGATGTCAGGACTTTCATATGAGGAAAGATTGGATAGACTCGGTTTGTACTCGATGGAATTTAGAAGATTGAGGGGGGATCTTATAGAAACCTACAAAATTCTTAAGGGGTTGGACAAGCTAGATGCTGGAAGATTGTTCCCGATGTTGGGGGAGTCCAGAACAAGGGGTCACAGTCTAAGGATAAGGGGGAATTCCTTTAGGACCGAAATGAGGAAAACATTCTTTACACAGAGAGTGGTGAGTCTCTGGAATTCTCTGCCACAGAAGGTAGTTGAGGCCAGTTCATTGGCTATATTTAAGAGGGCGTTAGATGTGGCACTTGTGGCTAAAGGGATCAGGGGGTATGGAGAGAAGGCAGGTACGGGATACTGAGTTGGATGATCAGCCATGATCACAATGAATGGCGGTGCAGGCTCGAAGGGCCGAATGGCCTACTCCTGCACCTATTTTCTATGTTTCTATGTTTCTATGACTCCTATTCAATCTTTCCCTCTTCACCTTAATAGGTGACGTTTCAGGTCGAGACCTTTCTTCAGACTGAGAGTCAGGGGAAAGGGAGACGTAAGATATAGACGGTGATATAAAGGCAGGGATATATAGTGGGGGGAAAAGAGGGGGGGGAGAGGAGGAGGGGAGAGGGGGGAGGAGAGGGGAAGGAGAGAGGGGGAGGAGAGAAGGGAGAGTAGAAGGTGAGGAGGGAGAGGAGAGGGCATGAGTAAAGGGAGTGAGAAGAAGGGAGAGGAGGCGGGGGGAAGAGGGGATAAGAAGAGGGGAGAAGGGGGAGGAGAGGGTGAGGAGAGGGGGTGAGGATAGGGGGGGAGGAGAGGGGGGAGAAGGGAGAGGATAAGGGGAAGAGGGGGGAGGTGAAAGGAGAGGAGAAGATGTCAAAGGCGTCTGGGAGAGGGGGGATGATAGGGGAGGAGGGGAGGAGGGGAGAAAGAGGTGGTGGAGGAGGGAGGGTGGGATAGTGCGGAGAGGAGTGTTGGGTATTTTTAAGGAGGAGATTGAAAGGTTCTTGATTAGTAAGGGTGTCAAATGAGGGGGAGAGGAGATGGGGGATGAGGGGGAGATGAGGGAGAGAGGAAGGATGAGGAAGGGGGTGGGAAAGGGGGTAGGGAGGGAGTAGGAGGGGGTAGAAGGGGAGAGGATGAGGGACGCGGAGGGGGTATAGAGGGGAGGATTAGTGAGGGTGTCAAAGGTCAGGAGAATGGTGTTGAGAAGGAACGGTAGGTCAGCTATGAATTGCAGAGTAGACTCGATGGGCTGAATGGCCTAACTGCTCCTACGACACAAACTTGGGAGAAGGAGTTTAATAGTTGGGAAACAAAAGCCAACAAACTGCACGCGTTGGAAATCTGAAATGATACAAAAAATGTTGAAAGCAGGGGTCAAGCTGCAGCAGTGGAAGGAGAAACAGAGGCAACGTTTCACGTTGTTTGATAGAAATATTGAATAACAGGAGCGTATGCAAGTTGTCAAATTGGGATGTGAATATTGGAATGTGTAAGAAGAATCTTAGATTGTGACTGTTACTTTAAATCACAAATACAATGCATTCTAAGGGTTTCAGAGTGGTTTAGTTTAGTTTAAACAATAATTATAATTGAAATATTTTTCGGTCAAAATGTTCAACTTCTCAGCACTTCAATCACCTACAATTGGATTTAGCAGGTGTGTGTGTGGGTGTGCGTGTGGGTGTGTATTGCATGTGTGTGGGTGTGTGTGTGGGTGTGCGTGTGTATGTGTGTGTGTGTGGGTGTGCGTGTGCATGTGTATGCGTGTTCGTGTGTATGCGTGTGTGTGGGTGTGTGTATGTGCGTGTGGGTGTGCGTGTGTGGGTGTGCGTGTGCATGTGTGTGCGTGTGTATGCGTGTGAATGTTTGTGTGTATGCGTGTGCGTGTGTCTACAAGCGTGGTATGTGTGTGTGGACTTGTCCATGTGTGTATGTGCATCTATGTGACAGGCTGATGTATTATCAGGAGGTGTACTGACTACGTCAATGTGACAATGAAGCCACGCACCTTTAGACTCGACACTTTAGAGACACTGCTTGCAAACAGACTGTTTGACCTAGATGCCATTTTGGGTTGTGACGCTTCTTCAAACAGGTGATGAAGGGTCCCGACCTGAAATGTCACCTATTCCTTTTCTCTAGAGATGCTGCCTGACCCGCTGAGTTACTCCAGCATTTTGTGTCTGTCTCCAATGGTTCTATGATTCTTTTTTGTCACGTATGCACTGCACCCGTTGCCATATTTTGGCGCCGTTTAAAAAAGAGAAAGAAAATAGTCGCAATTCGGGTCCACATGCTGGGCGTACTGGAACGGCCAGGTCTGGGTCAGCCTAGGCAAGCCCCAGGGTGCAGTGAATTGCTTCCTGCATCACCCTCGACCAGCTCAGGCTGCCAACCAAAGTCCCTCTCCCCTCCCGACCTCCTCTGTGTCCAGCAACTGACCGTGAAGGTCCCTCTCCTCCGACCCACTCCTCCCGTCTGTCGTCTCCAGCGCCCCCCCCCTCCTCCTAAGCCTGTCCATTGGGTTTGAATAAGTGTGGGGACAGAGTGTGGCAAAGACACAAGCGGTGCACAATTCTCCAGGTCCACCAGCTTCCTCGTTAACTCTCCACCTCCTTTTGTTTAGGTCCGTGCGGCAACAATTTGGCGCCTTGATGCCCCCATCCATTGCGCCTCATCTTCCTTGCACAACCAGCAGAATTCCCAAACAATTAAAATGCACCCACTTCATATCTTCACCAGATTCGATCCCCCGTTATTCAAAATAACACCAAGGATGACCTGGGAAATCAAAATGGGTGCCGTGGATTGTGAATAATATTCTGTGCCCTGACCCTGCTATTGCAAGTAATCTCGGAATCATCAGTGGCTTGTGTGAGATGAAGAACACTTCCAGGAAACACGCTGGGCCAATTTCCTGATTCAACAACGTTCCCCATCAGGTTTCTTCATTGAAAGAAATTACGTGTTCCTGAGGATAAAGCAATTAAAGTGCGATCTCCTGAGACTGGGTCTGGTTTTCTCTTCAGGAGCAGCAAGTCCAATGTCCCCAGCTCTCCTCATATCAGGCAGATGGCAGGATAAAGTGTCGGCCTTGCTTCAGTAATATCACTCTCGCTTCAGGGTCACGGGTTCAACCCTCTCTCCAGAGTCTTGAGAGCCACGGCCAGCAGACAATAACCAAAGGACCAGAGGGAGAGGGGTGCATTGTCACAGATGCTGTTCTCCAGGTGAGATATTAAACAATGCCTAATGGATTCCTCTGATGGAACCATAAGGTCATAAGTGATAGGAGCTGAATTAGGCCATTCGGCCCATCGAGTCCTACTCCTCAATTCAATCATGGCTGATCTATCTCTCCCTCTAAACCCCATTCTCCTGCCTTCTCGCCATAAACCCTGAAACCACACAAATCAAGAATATATCTATCTCTGCCTTAAAGATATGCATTGACATGGCCTCCACAGCCTTCTGCGGCAAATAATTCCACAGATTCACCGCCCTCAGATCCCATTGCATTTGTCTGAGAAACGGTCCAATTCCCACAGTGTGCTGATCAACATGTCTCTCTGAACACCACCATCCCAGGATCTGCTGCCTCTCCCATGCGCAACACTTCTCCAATATCAAGTTGTATCAAGCAGTTATATCAAGGTCATTGGCCCCGTTGCGGAAGCGTCCACATCGTGGGGCCGGAATCCTGAGCTAATTCTGCTGCCACCATCATCTATTGCCACAAGCGATGGCTTCCACCGATTGCCGCCGGAAGCTCGCGTCTTTTTCAGGATGGACGATGACAGCGAGGCCGACGTTTGTAACAAGATGGACACGAAAAGAAGAAGATCAAGGTCATTTGATACTCGTACTGGCTCCAAGCAACGTGAAACTCTCAGGGCCAAGTTAACTGTATCATTGTTCAACACAAAATGCTGGAGTAACACAGCACCTAAAGCAGCATTTCCGGGGGAAAATGGATAGGTGACGTTTCAGTTCTAGACCCTTCGTCAGAACGATTGTTGGGGGAAGAGGAACTGGAAGCAAGAAAAGCAGGATAAATTAGGGCCGGCTTAACAAGGGGTGCATCAGGAAAGTTGACCCATACAAGTAATTTCCGAGAAATGGAGGCATAACCAACTGGAGAGATCCTGGGATTGTGAGCAATAGACAAAAAGTGCTGGAAAAACTCAGTGGGTCAGATAGCTTCTGCAGATTGATTGCAAAGAGTTGTGGATGCAGCCCAGACCATCACACAAACCATGCTCCATTGACTCCATCTAGACCACACTGCCTCAAGAAAGCAGCCACCCTGATCAATGACCACTCACCCCTCAGTCATTCCCTTTCCTCCCTCCCCCCCCCCCCCCACAGGAAAAAGATACAAAAGCTTGAAAACATGTATCACCAGATTCAGAATGTTTCTTCCCCGTTGTTATCAGTCTGCCAGGAGCCAAGGACATGGTCCTTTAGTTTAGTTTAGAGATACAGCACAGAAACAGGCCCTTCGCTCCACCGAGGCGTGATTGATTCCACCGTCCTCATCCATAGCCCGATGTCCATTGTCCATCCATGTGAGAATACATTCACATGTATGCCATTCTTTCCTATCCAGTCACCTGGAAGGATTGCAGGAGTAATGAACGTTCATCTTGCAATACAGCCTCCGCCCCATCGACTCCATCTATGCCATGCTGTGAGTCAGTCATCTAAATCGTTCGACATGGCTTCTTGTCCACTCCCGCAATATCCCCTGAAGAGCTTACCAGTTCCACCCCTATTACTCATCAGGGTGCCTTCTGTACGGAGTTTGTACATTCTCCCTGGGACCACGTGGGTTTTCTCTGGGTGCTCCGGTTTCCTCACGCATCTATATAATTAAAGGTCTCATCTTTACCACTTACTGTCTGCGCTGTATATTGATTTTACAAAAAATGCGACCCTATATTACTACGATTTTGTGGCTATCTTACTCACAATACTCCACGGCTGAGGCAGTCCCGAGGATTTTTCCAATCGATGAAGAATAAAAAGGTTATGAGTGTTTAAAAAAGATTGAGATCAGCTGATTGGTCCTCTTGCCTGTTAATCACCATGATGAAGGTAACGCCCCTTCCGGGGGGGTGGGGGGGGGGGGGGGCAGGACTACAAAACCCCAGATGCCTGGATATTAGTCAGTCACTCTGGAAGATGGCAAGGGAGAGGCCTCAACTGTGATTCCAAGTTGTGAATCAACTGAACTGTGAATCTGCAATGTACTTGCAATAAATGATTTGTTAGCCCTTAATGACAATGCCATGAGTTGTTTGACCTGCCCTGTGCTTGAGACTGCAATGCGACATGGAAATGAAATGACAATGCCATGAGTTGTTTGCCTGCCCTGTGCTTGAGACTGCAATGCGACATGGAAATTAAATGACAATGTCATGAGTTGTTTGGCCTGCCCTGTGCTTGAGACTGCAATGCAAAATGGAAATGAAATGACAATGCCATGAGTTGTTTGACCTGCCCTGTGATTGATACGGCAATGAAAAATGGAAATGAAATGACAATGCCATGAGTTGTTTGGCCTGCCCTGTGCTTGAAACAGCAATGCAAAATGGAAATGGAAATGAAATGAAATGAGTTGTTTGACCTGCCCTGTGCTTGAAATGGAAATGGAAATGAAATGAAATGAATTGTTTGGCCTGCCTGAAACCACTAATTTCGGCCCACAAAACCCCCATTAGTCGAGAAACCAGTTCCTTTTGCCCAAAATGCCCGCATTAGCCCAGGGGGAGAATTTTGACCTAATAGGCTCGTGCTAGTCCAGAAAAAGTGCCTTTCACGGAGTTTTCACTCATTTGTTTTTTTTTAAGAGTCCGTTCGACCCATCAGGCTTGTACTAGCCCAGGAGGTCCCTTCGGCCCATCAGTAAGTATTCCCTCTGCCCAAACCTCACCCCAGTATTTTTCTCACTTCCTTCATTGGCTCCCTGTGAGATCCAGGCCTGGATAGACTTTCGTTCTTCATTGCAGTTATCTGCAGAAAAATATGAAAAATGTCTAAAATTGATTCTCCACCCTCTCCCCCTTCGCTCTCACAGAGTCGCTCACCTGTTTTGGGCAGAAGATCTGGCAGTTTCTGAGCTGCCAGCCCACCAGGCCTGAGTGACTGAGCTGCCAGCCCACCAGGCCTGAGTGACTGAGCTGCCAGCCAAGAATCCCACAATGAATCAATTCGGCCCTCTAAAAACCAGTCCCTTTGGCCCACAACTGCTCCAGAAAGGCCCTCCTCCACCCTCCCTCACTGGCCACCAATATTGGAATTGGTGAACAGGTGGAATATTGTGTTGGGGGACCAGCCCTCCTGTGTGAACTTAGTCTAGTTCCAAAGACAGGCAGGTTTGTAAGTTGATTGGCTTCTGTGAATTGTCCCTTATATGTAGGGTAGAACTAATATATGGGAGATCTTGATCAGCGCAGACACCATGGGCCAACGAGTCCGTTTCCATGCTGTGTCTCTAAACTAAACTAGACTAAGCTCTGGGTCACCGTCCAGAAACACAAGATCTACATGCACACTGACACCTCCATGGTCAACCTCACCTTTGATTGTTTCACAACAGATTTGAATGAGCAGAATTTATTTCTGGCTAAATATTTTATAGGAGAAGGCCATCCAGTGTGTAGAGGCATTTTTTAAAACTAATTCCTTAAAATACTTTCACCGAATTTGGTTTCGTTTAGAGATGCAGCATGGAAACAGACCCTTCGACAAACCAAATCCGCGGCAACCATTGATCACCCGTTCACACTAGTTTTATGTTATCCTACCTGCTCATCCACTCCCTACACACTACGGGGCAATTTGCAGAGGCCAGTTAACCTACAAACCCTCACGTCTTTGGCATGTGAGAGCAAACCAGAGCATCTTAGGCAACCCACAGGGAGAACGTACAAACTCCTCACACACAGCACCTGAGGCCATGATCGATGACAGATCAAATTCTCGAAGCAAAATAAATCAAAACTGGGATGTATGTAATCTGCAGCCTTGGAATTTTAGGCTGTGATTTTCATTCCCTTTGGCTTCACGGCTGGCAAAGGCCAGAGGGCCTGTTTCTTAGATGCATTTTTTAATGTGAAGATGCAGTGTGGTAACAGGCCCTTTGGCTCAATAGACAATAGACAATAGTGCAGGAGTAGGCCATTCAGCCCTTCGAGCCAGCACTGCCATTCAATATGATCATGGCTGATCATCCCCAATCAGTACCCCGTTCCTGCCTTCTCCCCATATCCCCCTGACATTGCTATTTTTAAGAGCCCCATCTAGCTCTATCTTGAAAGCATCGAGAGAACCTGCCTTCACCTCCCTCTGAGGCAGAGAATTCCACAAACTCACATTTCTCTGTGAGAAAAAGTGTTTCCTCGTCTCCATTCTAAATGGCTTACTCATTATTCTTAAGCTGTGGCCCCTGGTTCTGGACTCCCCCAACATCGGGAACATGTTTCCTGCCTCTAGCATGTCCAAACCCTTAATAATCTTATATGTTTCAATAAGATCACCTCTCATCCTTCTAAAAGTCCATCCATCCAGAGTGTACAAGCCCAGCTGCTCCATTCTCTCAGCATATGACAGTCCCGCCATCCCAGGAATTAACCTTGTAAACCTACGTTGCACCACCTCAATAGGAAGAATGTCCTTCCTCAAATTTGGAGACCAAAACTGCACACAATGCTCCAGGTGTGATCGCACCAGGGCCCTGTACAACTGCACAGTCACTGAATCTGTGGCTACCAATGATCACCTGCACGCTGGTTCTATGTTATCCCAGTTTCACAAATGAAGGGCAGTTTACAGAAGACATTAAGCCTACAAACCTGCACAGCTTTGAAGGAAACCAGAGCACCTGGAGAAAACCCATAGAGTCACAGGAAGAACATGCCAACTCCATACATTTAGCACTTGTAGTCAGGATCAAACCCGATTATATCTGGCTCTGTAAGGGAGCAACTCTACTGCTGTGCCATTGTGTGCTGCTGTTCTACAACTGAGTCAATACCCACTGGTTGGTGGGGTCAGTGAAGTCCCAGACTGATTCCTGGGATGTCAGGACTTTCATATGAGGAAAGACTGGATAGACTCGGCTTGTACTCGCTGGAATTTAGAAGATTGAGGGGGGATCTTATAGAAACTTACAAAATTCTTAAGGGGTTGGACAAGCTAGATGCTGGAAGATTGTTCCCGATGTTGGGGGAGTCCAGAACAAGGGGTCACAGTCTAAGGATAAGGGGGAATTCCTTTAGGACAGAGATGAGGAAAACATTCTTTACACAGAGAGTGGTGAGTCTCTGGAACTCTCTGCCACAGAAGGTAGTTGAGGCCAGTTCATTGGCTATATTTAAGAGGGCATTAGATGTGGCACTTGAGGCTAAAGGGATCAGGGGGTAAGGAGAGAAGGCAGGTACGGGATACTGAGTTGGATGATCAGCCATGATCACATTGAATGGCGGTGCAGGTTCGAAGGGCCGAATAGCCTCCTCCTGCACCTATTTTTCTATGTTTCTATGTTTCTATGTTTCTATGTCCCCAAGGATTACTGATTTATTCCAGATCTTGTTGAAAATATAAGTACTTGGAGGTGTGTGCCCAGTTTTTGTTACTTGACTCCCTCATCAGTGGGAACTTTATTTCATATAGCAGTTCCAAGCAAAATGCTTATTTTATGGTTGTGCAGGCTCTGAAGGATTTGCAACCTGCAAATATTATCAATAAAGCAAAGCAAGTGACTTAAAACGTCAGGTCGGTTTAAAACAGGGCAACTATTGTATAGGAAATGTGTTAATACAATGTCAGTCAGCAGTTGTTAAGAGTCTCAAATTGCTAAAAGGGCCACAAGCAAGTAAAGAATCTGATTGATAAACAGCATTAAAGTGTAGCTGGCCGACGGGAGGGGAGAGGAAAATATTGTGCCAGTAGGAATGGCAACTGGCCTCGTGTGTACGAGTGTAAGATTTACATTAACTGGAAAAATCTTTTCGTCCTTTAGAATTTAGTGTTTCGAGATACAGCGTGGAAACAGTCACTTCAGTACTGACCAGCGATCACCCCGTACACCATCGCTCTCTCCAACACGCACGATGGACAATTTATAATTTTACCAAAGCCAATTGACCTGCAAACCTGTACATCTTTGGAGTGTGGGAGGAAACTGGAGCTCCCGGGGGAAACCCACGAGGTCACAGGGAGAACGTACAAACTCTGTACGGACAGCGCCCGTAGTCAGAATCACACCCGGGTCTCTGTTGCGTTAAGGCAGCAACTCTACCGCTACGCCACTGTGCTGCCCAATTTTCAGATGTCTCTATGCCTGTGAGGTAGAGTGGATGTAGTAGTGGGGGCTACTAACTAGTTAGTGTTTGCTGAGGAGTCAGGGTCAGATTGGGGGCTGGAGGGTTGGATGCATGAACAGTACAGACAAAATGAAAATCATCTAAAAAGATGCATTTATAGAATAAAAACGACGCATTTCCAGAATAAATTTGGCTTCAAGCATTTGTAGATGTTCCAAAACACTTTGCAACCAATGTAGTCCTTCTATTTTGAATTTGAGTTTAGTTTATTTTCATGTGTACCGAGGTACAGTGAAAAGCTTTTGTAGTGCGCTAACCAGTCAGTGGCAAAACAATACATGATTACAATCAAGCCATTCACAGTGTACAGATGCATGTTAACGGGAATAACATGAATAATGTCTAGTGCAAGATAGAGCCAGTAAAGTCTGATCAAAGATAGTCTGGGGGTCTCCAATGAGGTATAGATGTAGATCTAGCTCTCCAGCTGTGTTATTGTTACATAACGTACAATCATAACGCTTCTGCACACAATAGCATGATGATAGCTAGTTGAGATAATTTTAGTTTAGTATTGTCACGTATACTGAGGTACAGTGAAAAGCTTTTGTTTTGTGCTAACCAGCCAGCAGAAAGACAATACATGATTACAATCGAACCATCCACAGTGTACAGATAGATGATAAATGGGAAAACGTGAATAACGTTTAGCGCGAGATTAAGTCCAGTAAAGTTTGATTAAAGATAGTCTGAGGGTCTCCAATGGCGTAGGTAGTAGCTCAGGGCTGCTCTCCAGTTGTTGGTGGGAATGGTTCAATTGCTTGTTAGTAGCTTGGACGAAACTGTCCCTGAATCTGGCGGTGTGCATTTTCACACTCCAATGCCTCACTGATTGGTGTCTGTTGGTAAGCAAGTCGAGGATCCAGTTGCGGAGATGAGTGCAGTCGTGTTGTTTGCTAAGTATTGGCTAGAATGGTGGAATGGTTGGGATGGCGGGATGAAATTGCCTGGCTTTGTTCAAACAGCGCCAAAGGATTTTTCCAAACGCAGGTTGTGAGCAGCAGTACAAGGCTCTTTCAGCCCTCCACCCCGGTTTCAGTCCCCATTCCCGTGTCCCGCACACTGGTGTGGGGTTTGAACCCACAACCTTCTCACTCTAGCAGATGTGATGTTGACAAACATCTGCCAGGAATCAGGATCCCTCCTCATGGCGATGTCAATTTGATGAAAATACCACAATATCAGTTGGTTCTTCCCACCAAGAGTTTGTTCGAGGATAAATTGTTAAATGGACAAAGTTGTCCCTCATGTGTGTAGGAGAGTGTTAATGGGCGGGGATCGCTACTCGACGCAAATGCGGTGGGCCGAATGGCCTTTTTCCGCGCTGTGTCTCTGACCCAAATCAGCTGAAAATGTCAGAGGGGAAAGGAAATATGCACTGGCTCATTACACTATCAAACTCTCATCTCTTAATATATTAAAATGGGAGATAAACTATTAATTACCATTCATGTGTAATTATCACAGCCAAATCAATGTTATTTATTCTTAGTTAGGTCTGAAGAAGGGTCCTGACCTGAATGGTCAGCTGTCCATTCCCTCCCCAGTTGCATGAGAGGAATAGATCAGGTAGATGCTCAGAATCTCTTGTGTTAAAGAAGGAACTGCAGATGCTGGAAAATCGAGGGTACACAAAAGGCTGGAGAAACTCAGCGGGTGCAGCAGCATCAAAGGAGCGAAGGAAATAGACAACATTTCGGGCCTAAACCCTTTCAGTTTCGGCTCCTTCGCTCCTTAGATGTTGCTGCAGCCGTTGAGTTTCTCCAGCCTTTTGTGTACGCTCAGAACCTCTTGTCCAGAGTAGGGGAATTGAGGACCGGAGGATATAGGTTCAAGGTGAAGGGGAAAAGATTTAATAGGAATCTGAGAGGTACCTTTTTCACTCAAAGGGTGGTGGGTGTATGGAACAAGCTGCCAGAGGAGGTAATTGAGGCTGGGACTATCCCAACGTTTAAGAAACAGTTAGACAGGGACATAGATAGGACAGGTTTCGAGGGATATGGACCAAACACAGGCAGGTGGGACTAGGGACATATTGGCCAGTGTGGGCAAGTTGGGCCGTAGGACCTGTTTCCACACTGTATCACTCTATGACTCTATAACTCAATGCTGTCTGATCCATTAAGTTCCTTCAGCACTTTGTGTTTAGCTCACGATTCCAGCGTCTGCCGTGGTTTGTGTATCTATGATATGTGCCCCATTTTTAACTGGAGTGCGCCAGAAAGCAAAATCATGTCGTGTCAACACCGTGCTCACAATTGTAGCTACTGCCACCCTGTCAAATTTAATGGACCCCCAGGCAAAGGGTTACAATCTCATGCTGGATGTATTAATAGAAATGGCAATGCTGCACTTCCTCTACATCTCACTCCTCAGCCTTCCCCTCTTCTCACCTCAATTATTTTCAGAATAAAAATATCAAAATGAAATGAAAGAATGCAGAAGGTTTTAAAATTCTGTCCTACATGTATCCAGGTGGTTAACCTTCTGTTATTGAGGGGTGGGGGCCGAGGATAATTCCAGAGTGTTGGCAATCACACACCCACCCAATTAAACCCTAATTTTCTCGCTAATAGGTTTTTACCATTTTTGTTCTGGATTCTCGTGTTGAAGAAATAGCTTCTTTCAGTGACTCACTTTATTGTTTGAAACACCTGTTAAGAGTATCTCTCATCCTATAAACTCAAAGGAAACACAATCAAGCATGAGGCCTCAAGTTTAACAGTTAAATATTATGGAGTTTCTTTGGGGTATCTCCACGGTGGCACATTGGTAGAGTTGCTGCAATAGACAATAGACCAATAGGTGCAAGAGTAGGCCATTCGGCCCTTCGAGCCAGCACCGCCATTCAATGTGATCATGGCTGATCATCCCCAATCAGTACCCCGTTCCTGCCTTCTCCCCATATCCCCTGACTCCGCTGTTTTTAAGAGCCCTCTCTAGCTCTCTCTTGAAAGCATCCAGAGAACCTGCCTCCACCGCCCTCTGAGGCAGAGAATTCCACAGGCTCACCACTCTCTGTTGGAAAAAGTGTTTTCTTGTCTCCGTTCTAAATGGCTTACTCCTTATTCTTAAAGCCTTACAGCATTTGCAGCGCCGGAGGCCTGGGTTCGATCCTGACTATGGGTGCTGTCTGTTCGGAGTTTGTACATTCTCCCTGTGAACTGTGTGTATTTTCTCTGAGATCTTCGGTTTCCTCCCACACTCCAAGGATGTGCAGGTATGTAAGTTAATTGGCTTGGTATGAAATGTAAAACTCTACCTAGTGGGTGAAGGATAGTCTTAATGTGCGGGGATCGCGGATCGGCGCGGACTCAGTGGGCCGAAGGGCCTGTTTCCGCTCTGTATAACTAAACTAACCCAATAGTTCAACCCTGAGATAGACATAAAATGTTGGAGTAACTCAAAGGGTCAGGCAGCATCTCTGGAGAAAAGGAACAGGTGACGTTTTGAGTTGGATCCTTCTTCAGACAGAAGATAGCTCTCAACCCGAAATGTCCCCTATTCCTTTTCTCCAGAGTTGCTGCCTGACCTGTTGAGTTACTCCAGCATTTTATATCTATCTTCGGTAGACCAGCATCTGCAGTTCCTTCCGACACAGTTTCTATCCTGAGGATATGTTTCCAACACAGCATTGCAAATGGTGTCTGTCTGAATATCAATTCCTTGACCCCATTGAGCGAAAGACTAATTTTATACAAGTCATCATGATCTCTTCTTGTAGCCATTTTTCTCCCTGAAAGGTCTGGAAGAAGAGGGAAAACAAAGCTCCACCAGGAATAGGTAGAATATTCCCAAGACATAGAGAGGACAGGAATATGCCTGAAACTTGGCAGAGATGGCTGAGATGCTGGATTTCTGGAGGATCATTCCCAGAATCCGGAACTGATGTAAGAAATCCCACAAAGACCTGACAAAAGCCTCAAGGATAGTCATCCACATTTCAGTCTATTCTGGCAATAAGTTTATCTCCTTCAAGCATGATTTTTCATCCACATCATATATTTCACCTCCAATAGCAAGGGTGGTCTCTACCCCTTCTCTCTCTTCACACTTATTGTCAATCACACTTATTTGCACACTAATACATTCTGACAGGTGGCAATTGTTGAACTTACCTTGTGCCTCCGTCCTCAATCGAATGCTTTCACCTCCAACTAACAACATCGATGCTCTCTGTCGGATCATGTCCTGGACGCAGAAGGCCATGATGTTCCTTTCCAGAAGCCACCATCTCTCTTCTTCTGCAGAAGGTCATGGTCAGAAGCCCAACACCAGGGAGATGAAGAAGATAAGGAGGAGCGCACAGCTTTATGGCTCTCATCCCGACAGAACAAGATGAAACCTCCACCCAGTCTCCATACACATCGTTCTGATATGTACTATACTGCTCAATAGTCATAGAGTCACAGTAGGTATGTTACAAAACTTACCTTTAGCGGTGCTGCAGTTCTGCCGCTGGCCGTGTGCGCGACTTTGGCGCCTTTAAGGGGGGGGGGGGGCGGGATTAAAATGCGGGTTTCTCCATGCAATCCGGAGCTTTCTGTTGTCGGAGTGCGAGCTATTTTTGGAGATGCGTTCCGACTGCCGGTAAGTCCGTTTTTTTTAATAAATAGCCCGACTACTTAATCACTGCAGTAAAATAAAAATTAGCACCTAATGCCGTGAACGCCGACAACGGGGACCGATTTTACGTAGGGGACAGGTAAGTGAAAGCTGACTTTAATCAATATTTCATGTTGTGAAACGGTGATTTAGCCCCCATATGAACTGGCAGAAAATTTCCTGCTGATATGGGGTTTAAATTCACCACAACCTCAACGTTCTAATCCATCGCGTTCCAGAAAATCCCACTCGCAAGCTGTTTAAAATGCCCATTAATTTACAGGCATTAAACACTGAATTCCCTCAATTTGGCCTATAAATTAATGACAATTAGATTTAAAAATCATGTTTTATTGTGAATTATTGTGTGACTGTTAATTGGACACTTATGCTTTAAAAATTTTTTTCTTAAGAAATGGATAGATGTTCAGATCTAGTAATTGAATTTTGTATTTGGCTACAATTAGGTAACTAGCTAATTATATGCTTCAATTTCAGGTCATCCAAGTAAGATTGTTTCATATTTGTTTCAGAATACTTCAATCTATAATAACTGAAAATTTCTTTAAGTTCTCTTAATTTTTAAGGAAGTTATGGGCTTTTGACTGTTCTCGATCACAACTTTTGTGACAAGTCAATAGAAAAGCAATAGGAAGCAAGTTGCTAATTTCCGAGTATGAAAATGGCCCTAACTTTTTTAATACTGAAGATATGAAAGTGAATTAGGTGTCAAATTAAACTTATTTTTATGCTTTATCTGATGGAATAAATTGCAGACTTGATTTTTAAAATCTCAAAATTTTGTAACATTGCTAGTCATAGAGTGATACAGCGTGGACCTTCGGCCCAACTTGCCCACCACAGGCCAACATGTCCCAGTTACATCAGTTCCACCTGCCCGCATTTGGCCCATATCCCTCGAAACCTGTCCTATCCATGCACCTGCCCAACTGTTCCTTAAACGTTGGGATAATCTCTGCCTCCTCTGGCAGCTTGTTCCATACCCCACCACACTTGGTGTGAAAAAGTTACCCCTCAGATTCCTGTTGAATCTTTTCCCCTTCGCCTTGAACCTATGTCCTCTAATCCTCGATTCCGTTCAGTTTAGTTTATTGTCACGTGTACCGAGGTACAGTAAAAAGCTTTTGTTGGGTGCTAATGAGTCAGCAGAAAGACACTCCATGATTACAATTGATCAAGGTAAAGCCAGCAGAGTCCCATCAAGGATTGTCCGAGGGCCATCAAAGAGGTAAATAGTTCAGCACTGCTCTCTGGTTGTGGCAGGATGATTCACCTACTCTGGGCAAGAAACTCTGTGCATCTACCCGAACTATTTCTCTCATGATTTTGTATACCGCCATAAGATCACCCCTCATCCTCCTTAAGGGCCTGTCCTACAAGCATGCAACTCTATGCGATTAGCGTGACCTAACGTGGTCGCTTGAGCCGTCCGGCGTCGCGGGGCCGGTCCCACTTCGATCGCCGGAGCCGTGCGGAATTGTGCGGAGTTCGTCCCGACATCGCGCGGGGTGCCGAAAAACTGACTATGTTCAAAAATTCCGCGGGGCAACAGCTTGTCGGCTCGCAGTCGCCTCGACGCATTACACACCGCCCCGACATCGTGCCTCTGTGAACCTATCTGTAGGTGCCTCCGTGACCCTCTATGTGTGTGGCTCCATTGCCTCTGTGTGTGTGTGTGCCTCTGTGCCCCTCTCTGTGTGCCCCTCTCTGTCCTGGCGAACTTACCTTAGACTTCGCTCCAGGTTCGCCTCACTTTGCGCCGCGTTGCGCCACTCACCCGACCTCCGCGCGGCCCCTGCTGCCGGTTTGGTTGCGCTTGCCGCGTGCAGGCGCATGCTGGTGGGAACGGCCCTGTACAGGGGATCACCCGACCTCCGCGCGGCCCCCGCTTCTAGTTTGATCGCGTTCATCGCATAGAGTTGCATGCTTGTAGGACAGGCCCTTTACGCTCCAAGGAATAGAGTCCCAGCCGACTCAACCTCTCCCTACAGCTCACACCCTCTCGTCCTGGCAACATCCTCGTAAAGCTTTGATATAATTGCCAAATAAGTGTCTGTTTGTATCAAATTATGAGCAGTCTTGAGCCCAGGGCCTTTGAACCATTTAAGGCCAAATGGTGTCAATATTATTGAACAAGGAAGGTAGCAGATGCCGGCTGGCGCCTGAGAGATGATTTTTTTTCATTTATGTGACAATGAACTTCAAAAAAAGATTAGCAGAAAAAAACAAAGTAATCTTTTTTCACCCTGTTGATATTGTCTGTACATGATACTGGTGAGCAAAAGGCAATGCTGATCAAACACATCTGAAAAGTAATTGGCATTTCCAGATATCTGATAGCTCTTTATGCTCAATAATCCTTCTGTAGCTTGAAGCGGAACTTTCTGTCTCTTTCAATTAGTTTGTAGAGTCTGAGCTTTTCAAAACAAGTTGCACGTTTTGCGACTAATCCGATGTATGCTTCAGTCCACACCCAATGCCAGCCTTGGAGACCAGGTCCTTCCGCACAAGGCTAGGTTCTGATGCAGAATGGAATGGTGGTAAAGGGCCAGACACTCTACAACGGAAAGGCCTGGATAGAGTGGATGTGGAGAGGATGTTTCCACTAGTGGGAGAGTCTAGGGACTAGAGGTCACAGCCTCCGAATTAAAGGGCATTCCTATTGGAAGGAGATTAGGTTATTTTAAGTTAAATAACTTAACTTAAATAAAGTTATTTAGTCAGCGAGTGGTGAATCTGTGGAATTCTTTGCCACAAAAGGCTGTGGAGGCCAAGTCAGTGGATATTTTTAAGGTAGAGATAGATAGGTTCTTGATTCGTATGGGTGTCAGGGGTTATGGTGAGAAGGCAGGAGAATGGGGTTAGGAGGGAGAGGTAAATCAGCCATGATTGAATGGTGGAGTAGACTTGATGGGCTGAATGGCCTCATTCTGTTCCTATCACTTATGACCTCATGAACTTATGGCCAACCAAATGCCACTGGGCTAGTGCAATGGCAACCTACCCTTTAAACTTTTAGTTTCGCTGAGTTTCTGGATACAGTGTGGAAATAGGCACAGGCCCGCCAACCAACAATCATCCTGTACAGTAGTTTTATCCTAGGGACAATTTACAGAAGCCAATTAACCTACAATCCTGCACGTCTTTGAAATGTGGGAGGAAACAGGAGCTCCCGGAGAAAAACCCACATGGTCACGGGGAGCACATTCAAACTCCATATTGACAGCACCCCTAGTCAGGATCGAACCTGGATCTCTGTCGCTGTGAGGCAGCAACGCTACCGCGACACAACTGTGCCCCCCAGAGGCCTTTGAAAGAGGCTTCCTGATATTGTGTTGAAGAAGGAACTGCAGATGCTGGAGAATCGAGGGTACACAAAAGGCTGGAGAAACTCAGCGGGTGCAGCAGCATCTAAGGAGCGAAGGAGATAGGCGACGTTTCGGGACGAGATCCTTCTTCAGACTGGTTAGGGATCAGGGAAACGAAACATATAGACAGTGATGTGGAGAGATAAAGAACAATGAATGAAAGATATGCAAAAAAGTATCGATGATAAAGGAAACAGGCCATTGTAAGCTGTTTGTAGTGTGAAAATTAGAAGCTAGTGCGACTTTGGTGGGGGAGAGATAGAGAGAGAAGGAATGCCAGGGCCCGAGGGCTGAGGGAGAGGTGGGAAGGGGAGGAGACAGCAAGGGTTAACAGAATTGAGAAAATTCAATGTTTAAGCCCAGAGGATGCAGACTCCCCAAGTGGAATATGAGGTGCTGTTCCTCCAACTTGCGGTGTTGCTCACTCTGGCCGTGAAGGAGGCCCAGGACCGAGAGGTCGGATACGGAATGGGAGGGGGAGTTGAAGTGCTGAGCCACCGGGAGGTCGGGTTGGTTATTGCGGACCGAGCGGAGGTGTTCGGCGAAACGATCGCCAACCCTGGTCTCACCGATATAGATCAGCTGGCATCTGGAGCAACGGATGCAGTAGATGAGGTTGGAGGAGGTGCAGGTGAACCTCTTTCGGACTTGGAAGGACTGCTTGGGTCCCTGAAAGGAGTGGAGGGGGGGAGGTGAAGGGACAAGTGTAGCATCTCTTGCGGTTGCAAGGGAAAGTGCCCGGGGAAGGGGTGGAGCGGGAGGGAAGGGGAGAATTGACAGGGGAGTTGCGGAGGGAGCGGTCTTTGCGGAAGGCAGACAGGGAGGAGATGGGAAGATATGGCGAGTGGAGGGGTCACGTTGGAGGTGGCGAAACTGGCGGAGGACTATCTGTTGTATGTGCCGGCTGGTGGGGTGAAAGGTGAGGACCAGGGGGACTCTGCCCTTGTTGTGAGTGGGGGAATGGGGAGAGAGGGCAGTGTTGCGGGGTA
The DNA here is from genome assembly GCA_963514005.1 of Raja brachyura. The sequence continues at coordinate 32,501,231 of OY740808.1, forward strand.
TGGAGGAGACCCTGGTGCGAGCCTCATCCATAGTGGGTGAGGGGAATCCCCGTTCTCTGAGGACATTTGTGATGACCTGGTGTGGATCACCTCATCCTGGGAGCAGATGCGGCGTAGACGGAGGAATTGGGAATAGGGGATGGAGTCCTTACAGGAAGGAGGGTGGGAGGAAGAGTAGTCCAGGTAGCTGTGGGAGTCAGTTGGTTTGTAGTGGACGTCGGTCAGGAGTGTATCACCTGCAATAGAGATGGTGAGGTCAAGGAATGGTAGGGAAATGTCGGAAATGGTCCAAGTGTATTTGAGTGCCGGATGGAAGTTGGTGGTGAAATGGATGAAGTCAGTCAGTTGTGTGTGGGTGCAGGAGGTGACACCAAAGCAGTTGTCAATGTAACGGAGGTAGAGGTCGGGGATGGGGCCCTGGTATGCCGAGAACAAAGATTGTTCGACGTGCCTGACAAAGACGTGCCCATGCATGTGCCCATAGCTACGCCTTGTGTTTGGAGAATGGGAGGAGTCAAAAGATAAGTTATTGAGGGTAAGGACCAACTCCGCTAGGCGGAGGAGGGTGTCAGTGGACGGGTATGGGTTGCTCCTCTGGTCAAGGAAGAACCGGAGGGCTTTGAGACCATCCTGTTGGGTCTCCTGATATTGTCTTTTGTCTCTGGCTGCTCTGGAGAAGTGTTTGTTATTCACATGCAACGGGCCACTAAACCGTCACAGTTATTGAATAATACACATTTCCAATGAAGATGTGCGGAAGAATTTTCTTTCTGAGTGTCACAAATCTTTTGAATTCTCTAACTGGCGCCTTGTGGAGGTTGAGTAATTGAATGTATTCAAGGGCAGGAAGGACAGATTTCGGGGCTTTGGGGGTAGTAGATGTAAAAGTATTGGACCAAATTTAGATTTTCCATGATCACAAAGCAGACTCCATGAGTTACCATGTTATGTGCCTGCTTGACGAGCTTCCAGGGTTCCAGTAGTGAACCGAACTGGACATGGGTATGGAGACACAAAGGGCAGCAGAAGCTGGAAGCTAGAACAAAGAGCAGATCTGAAGGAACTCAGTGGGTCTGGCAGCATCTGTGGAGGAAATGGGCAGACACATTTCAGGTCGGAACCGTTCTTCAGTCTGACGAAAGCTCCAGCCCGAAATGTAGTTTAGTGTAGTTTAGAGATTCAGCAGGAAACAGGCCCTTCAGCCCACTGAGTCCGCGCCGACCAGCCATCCCCACTACCCCACACACACACTTAGGACAATTTACTGTTTTTACCAAAGCCAATGAACTTTCAAACCTGCACCTCTTTGGAGTGTGGGAGGAAACCGGAAATCTCAGGGAAAACCCATGCAGGTCACGGGGAGAACGTACAGACAAGCACCCGTCCTCAGGATCGAACCCGGGTCCCTGGCGTCGTGAGGCTGTGGCTCTACCACTACGCCACCGCGCTGCCCTTAATCTGTTCTTTTTCCTCCACAGGTGCTGCTTGACCCGCTGAGTTCCACCAGCACTTTGGTTTTTGCATGTCTGTTAGGAGGATGGATTGGAAACAGTACCAGTTTGCCTCCGAATCCAAGCAGTTAGTTGAATTGAATTTCAATGCTGAGCATGGACTGCTTTTTGCCCCAGACTCCCCTGTGATTGATGGCTCCCACTGCACATTTACTGGAATGAAACTGGGGATCAAGGAGTTAAGTTACGAGAACAGGTTGCTCAGACAAGAACAGTATTCCCTTGAATGTGGACGATTAAAGGGTGATGTAATTGAGGTGTTTAAAATGATGAAAGGATCTGATAGGCCAGAGAGTGAGAAACTATTTCCTCTAGTTGGGAGAGTTGACAACCAAGACATAATCTTAATGTTGAAGCTAGGTCGCTCAGTTGGGGGGGGGGGGGGGGGGGGTTGGCAAGAAAACAGCAGCAGAGGTCTGGAGCTCTCCCCGAAAATACTGTTGAGGCTGAATCAATGGAAATTGAGATTGATAGATTGTTTTGAGCAAGTATACAATGGTAGATGGAGCTAAGGTGATTAATTGTGTGGCTGAACACACACTTTAAAAAAATCAGATTGCTCCTCCAAAAGTCAAAATAAAGGCATGTAGTTTCAAACAAAGAAACAGCAAAAGAGGTTTGAAAAAATGTTTGTAAGCTATGCCAAAATAATTTTACATCTTAATACACTATAGGGCTATTAAGATAACTGGTGTGCGACAGTACATAACCCAGGATAACTCTTGGGGATTTTATTTCCCGACTGCACTATTTTTAGAGCACTAGTTAATGAGTTTCCATTAAATTTCTGTCTATGCTATTTTAATGCACGTATTAACCTGTCTATTTTAAATAAAAGTTACAATAACACTCAGAGGAAATCAAACCGTCCATCGTTTATAAGCGGGCATTAAATAATGTCAGGAAATGCTTTATATTTAACCAGGAAGGCTGAGCTAATATTCAAATCTATAAATGTAACTTCCTAATAATTAATTCAATGGCTTCAAAAGAAACAATGTTTCAAATGTGGAATCTGAAGATCTAAAGCAGGGGTCGGCAACCTACGCCCCCGGGTCGAATGCGGCCCGTAACCCGGAATCATCCAGCCCGCAGGCGTGCTTTTCTCCCGTAACCATCCAGCTCGCAGACTTCCGTCATCTCCGGTCCCCCCCGGGCCTGAGGCCGTGGCGCCCAGGCATGGTGGCGCAAGGACGCAAGGAGGCCCGCGCTGTCGGCCGCAATGGCGGAGCCGCCGAGAGTGGTTGAGCTCTGGCCGTACTGCATCCTGCGCAAGGCCTCCAGCGCGGCCGTGCACCTTCTGTGTCTGGCTTCACTGTGGCCTTGCATCTGCTCACAGTAGCAATGTTACAACATTTTGAGATTTAAAAAAATCAAGTCTGCAATTTATCCCATCAGATAAAGCATAAAAAGAAGTTTAATTTGACACCTAATTCACTTTCATATCTTCAGTATTAAGAAAGTTATTACCATTTTCATACTCGGAAATTAGCATCTTGTTCCCCATTGCCTTTCAATTGACTTAACTCAAAAGCTGTGATCTAGAACAGTCAAAAGCCCATAACTTTCTTAAAAATTAAGAGAACTCAATGAAATTTTCAGTTATTATAGATTGAAGCATTCTGAAACAAATATGAAACAATCTTACTTGGATGAGCCATTTAAATCAACTAGCGAGTGGGTTTTAGTGGAATGTGGTGGATTAGAACGTTGCGGTTTGCGGTGAAGTCAGTATGAAAAATACAGCCGGTTCATACATTTTTTTTTTGTCCCCTTTTCGCAACATGAAAATGTGATTAAAGCCTTCCTAAAAACCAAGTTTTTATGTAAAAATAAACTGTGTATCTTCTTTTATCACCTACGTTAGGTCCGTTCCACTGTCACCGTTCAGAGCTTTAGAAGATGATTTTTAAACTACTTTAGTTAATAAATAATCTAGCGTAGTTTAAAAATACCTTTATGAATGAAATGTCGGAGCGATTTCTCTTTAGCGACGAAATCGCCCGACATGGATCGATTTGGACTGTCTAGAAAAAATAGGCACTTTAAGCCCGCCCCCCTCTGAAAGGCGCCAAAGTCGCGCACACGGGGAGCGGCAGAACTGCAGCGCTGCTAAAGGTAGGTATTGTAACATACCTACTCACAGACATGCCTCCTGGCCCCTATGCAGAACAAGGTTGCCGACCCCTGGATTAGAACTCACTTAATATAAACTGCATTGTCTTCAACTTACTTTACTCATTTGTTTAATTGTGTAATTGATAAAATGACTATTTCATCACAAGAAAATATTAAAAAAGAAGAAAATATTAATTACTCAGTCGTTCCATATTGTGAATTATGTGGGTACTGACTTTCCTAGGCTGAGTAGACCTTTATTGGCATCAGAATAATGACAATAGATACTTCAATGCCATGCTCTTGGCTTCAAGAACTCTCTGGGCTGTCGTTAATATGGATGGCAACAAAGTGAATAAAGTTCTGCTAGTTTAGTTTAAAGATACACAAAAGCAGGCCCTTCGGTCCACCGAGTCCGCACCGACCAGCGATCCCTGCACATTAACACGATCCTACACACACTAGGGCCAATTTACACTTATACCAGGTCAATTAGCCTACAAACCTGAGACAGACACAAAATGCTGGAGTAACAGCTGGGCAGGCAGCATCTCTGGAGAGAAGGGATGGGTGACGTTGCGGGTTAAGATGCTTCTTCAGACTCGTTTCGGATCGAGACCTTTCTTCAGACTCAAACGTATCAACCCAGCGCACATTCCTTCTCTCCAGAGATGAGTTACTCCAGCATTTTGTGTCTATCTTCGGTTTAAACCAGCATCTGTAGTTCCTTCCTCAGGGCTGCCAACATTGGGTGAGAGTTGAGAGTGAGAAATTGCGAGTGAGTTGCGACCGGGGGGGGGGGGGGGGGGGGGAGGATGTGGGAGTGCCACAGTAGCACGGTAAGGAGGTTTTACATTTTTCAGCTTGAAATTGTGCAATCTGGTGCATACTGTAGCGAGTCTTTTAACTTACACTTGAATGCAACATTTATGCTTTAAATTGGATTAGGTATGAATAAGGTTAGGCTAAATTACATTCCTAATTACATTCCACAACAGAGCCAGGCCCTGCTCAACAGGTGCAGCACATGAATGACTATATTCATGTATGGAAATCAGATCATATTCATGCTGTTATGCATATATATAGAGAGAAAAACTCAGAGAAACAAAGCAAAAGTCAGACTTCCATCACTGTTCTGCACAAATAAATCAATCAACCTTGTTCAAGAAGGAACTGCAGATGTTGGAGAATCGAAGGTAGACAAAATTGCTGGAGAAAATCAGTGGGTGCGGCAACATCTATGGAGCGAAGGAAATAGGCAACGTATCGGGCCGAAACCCTTCTTCAGACAGTTTCAACCTTACCCTTTGAATATAGAAACAAGATGAAAATAATGCCATATATTCAATCATATATGGTTCAATGAAATTAAGATATATATGTAAAAATATATATGGAAACAGGCCCTTCCGCCCACCAGGTCCACACCGACCAGCAATCTATCAAACACCAATTCCATCCATCACGCCAGGGACAATTTACAGAAGGCAATTAACCTACAAATCTGCACTTCTTTCGGATACGAGAGAAACCGGAATATCCAGAGAAAACCCATGTGGTCGTAAGGCAGCATCTCTACCGCTGCACCACCGTGCCACCCCATTAAATTATTTTTTCTGTAATATATTTATTATGGTGTCACGTGAATAAAGATGAAGACATGATTCTGATTTCTGCCCTTAGTTGGATAACACACATGTCCAGTCATTGTGTTTTATGGCTGGTTTTCAACCTCTTCAGGCTGAAGGTCTCGACTCGAAACATCACCCATTCTTTCTCTCCAGAGATGCTGCCTGTCCTGCTGAGTTTTTCTAGTTTTTAGTGTCTATCTTCAGTTTAAACCAACATCTGCAATTCCTTCCTACTCTATTTGTTAAGCAAAACAGGTCCTATTCTCATTATATCATTTTGTGATCAGCGTGAGAGCATGAGATTTTTGTGAAATGCGCGAGTCTCACGCTCAATGCATGAGAGTTGGCAGCCCTGCTAATAATTCAAACATTTTATGCACGTTCCAATTGTTTGGACAAAAATCACTTATTACTGCTTTATAACAGTTAAGTTACTTTAAGACTATTTCAGAAATTATGGCAGTCAACAAAAAAATCAACGAACAAATTAAAGCAAACTAAAAAAAATAACGTTCCCTTTCCTGACTCTACCTCATAAGTACTTTAACGCTGTTAACAGAGCAAAGGGATATTAATCTCAAGAATGAAAATGGGGAAAGTGAGGGCAATTTTGCTTAAATGGTAATTCTAAGCCCATTCAGACCAGCATAGAGTCAGTTATACAATATGTACATGGCTGGCCCAATTTGTCCATACTGATCAAGTTGGCATTCTGTGTGCCCAGGGACTGGCTGCCATTCCCAGCTCAGCTCGCATCCCAGGGACTGGTCGCCGTTCCCAGGTCGGCTCGCCTGTAACAGAATGAGTGGTGGGCGGGGAAGGTATTGAGGGAGAAGGGGGGGGGGGGGGAGGGGAAGAAGGAAGAGAGAGAGGTTTAATTGAAGCAACTTGCAGTGAGAGCATTGCTGTTGCTGCTGCTGCTGCCCACTAGTGTTGTGGGAAGGGGGCGGTCGTGGCTTCTGTTCCAGGTCGGGACCCCGCAAAAACGAATTGAAAAAAACCCCACGTTTTTTTGGGTTACGGGTGCCCGTAGTCCGAACCCTGTCCTAGATGCTTGGCCTCATTGTGATCGTCGTTGCCCCCCCCCCCCCCCCCCACCACTCCAACCCCCCCCCCCATGTTTGACAACTGCTTCACCTGCCGGCAGCTTCACATTCAAACAAAGAGAAGAGAAGAGAAGCGACGTTATTCACAGCCGTCAACCGACGCGCTTCCCCAGAGCGCTGGCAGCCGGCGCAAAGGGACAAACTGGCGCTGGGACTGAACTCAGCGTGAGAACTCGGTCATGAGCGTGAGAGTGTGAGAAATAGCTCCAAGGCGTGATTCTCACGCCGAAAGCGTGAGAGTTGGCAGCCCTGCTTCCTACACATTTAGCCTACAAACCTGTGCGTCTTTGGAGTGTGGGAGGAAACCAAAGATCTCGGAGAAAAGCCACGCGGTCACGGAGAGAACGTACAAACTCCATACAGACAGCACCCGTAGTCGGGATCAAACCCAGGTCTCTAGCGCTGTAAGGCGCCACCATGCCACATTAACATTAACGAACATTAGCTAAAGTTAGCTAACATTTTACTTCCATGTAAAGAGATGAAGCCTCTGCTGAACGATTGTTAGTGCAGGAGAGAAAACTTGTTGAACTCCTTCATCAACATTTACTACATGGACCTTCTACTCAGTACAATGGGAGAATGAAAACAAATATTTGTTTTAAAAAAGACATTGGAGGGCTAATAATACGCATTGTTCTTGTAGCAATGCAAGAACAACAGAATCTAGCTTAGTTCAGTTTAGAGATTTAGCACGGAAACAGGCCCTTCGTCCGCACCGACCAGCGATCCCCACACACTAGCACGAGGGACAATGTACAATTTTTACCAAAGCCATATTAACCGACGAACCAGGAGATAGACACAAAAGGCTGGAGTAACTCAATGTGACAGGCAGCATCACGGGGTACTGATTGGGGATGATCAGCCACATTGAATGGCGGTGCTGGATCGAAGGGCCGAATGGCCTACTCATGCACCTATTATCTATTGTCCTTTTGACCATGGGATGGAGACAACCCTTGACTTGAGGTTGACTGTGTAAAGAGGTCAACAGCAGCGCACCGACCAAAGTTAAATCTGAGGAATTCCTCCCAGCAGACACTGCCTCTGTGTGCTTGATAAGATCACTTTCATTCTTCACTTTCAATAGGGTGGGATTTGATGATTTGCTGTCCATGGCCAGAACAACACTGAGAAATCAATGCAAGTCAGGGTTAGGCTGGACCTCCTGCTTCCTTTCCACCCACCATCAGTTCTTTAGGTCGCAGGTTTTCTGTGGACTACAGTCTTCAGATGTTGAGGATCTATTCAACATCAGAAATGTGTTTGACTACGTCAAAGTCCCCACACTTTTCTTTACCATTCTTTCCTCCAACAAGCTCCCCACTTGACAGAACAAATTTGCAGGAGGAACGGGAAATTGCACAACCGACATTGTTCCACTCTGGAATCTTAGTCGTCCTGACTCCAGTCATTAAGCTGTCACCCGGTTTAGGAATAGCTACTTCCCCACAGCCATCAGGCTATTAAACTTGGCTCGGAACTCTGAACATTAATATCCCTCCATCTGTTATTTGCACTTTATTAATTTATTAATTCATGTGTGTATTTATGTATAGAATTGTGGTCAATGCCTTCTATGTTCTGTTGTGCAATGCAAAGAAAGAATTTCATTGTCCTGTCAGGGACACATGACAATAAACTCTTTTGACTCTTTGACTCTTTGACATGGAGACCTTGCTTGTGAATCCACATGGTCAACAGGCCTCAATGTCCATCCAGATGCATGTTCGAGATGGGCCTTGTATTTAACATCTGTAAAACAAAGGTCATCTGCCAACCTGCTCCTCCTCCATCTCCATCAACACCAAAGGTTCACAATCAGATGCTGGCAAATGGAAGATAGGTGGAGTAGTAGCTCAGCGGGTCAGACGGCATCCCTGGAGCAAAGAAAGCGGTGACGTTTCAGGTCACGACCCTTCTTCAGACTTGACCTGAAACGTCACCTATTCCTTTTCTCCAGAGATGCTGTCTGACCCACTGAGTGACTCCAGGTTTTTGCGTCTATTTTCGATTTAAACCGTTCCTTCCTACACCTGACACATGTAAACTCCTTCTCACAATTCCGGAGGGGCCTCTGAGCAAAAGCGGATGATTCAGCATCTTCAGAGCATCAGCACGGCCCTTTAACCATTGAGGAAAATTAGTGTTCGAAGATCAAGACCCTGTAGAAAGCTCAACATTTACTGCTTGACCAACTAGAGATAAGGACAATTTACAGCAGTGACCTCAAGATTTGGAGAAATCTCATCAATGTAGTCTCCAATACATCTTCCAAATCCACTGGCTGGAATACCCTTCTTCAGACCCATTCCATCTATCCAGAAGAATGGTCTCGACCCGAAACATCACCCATTCCTTCTATCCAGAGATGCTGCCTGTCCCGCTGAGTTACCACAGGATTTTGTGTCTATCTTCATTTCCTTCCTACACACATCATCTTCCTTGTATCCACATAGAACAGTACAACACAGGAACAGGCCCTTCCACCCACAATATCTATGCCAAACATATCGCCAAGTTCATCTCCCCTGCCTGAGATTGATCCTCATCCCCGCATTCACTGCATTTCCATGTGTCTATCTGAAAGCCTCTTGAACACCAATATCATATCTGCTTCCACCACCACCACCACCCCTGGCAGCTTGCTCCAGGCACCCACCACTCCATAAAGGGCCTGTCCTACCAGCATCCGACTCCATGCGATGAGCGCGACCAAACTAGAAGTACTCCATCACAATTAAAAATCTAAGCTGCACTTTCAGACTTTCCTTACATAATATGGAAACATAGAAAATAGTTGCAAGAGTAAGCCATCCGGCCCTTCGAGCCAGCACCGTCATTCAATGTGATCATGGCTGATCATCCACAATTCCTGCCTTCTCCCCATATCCCCTGACTCTGCTAGCCCGAAGAGCTCTGTCTAACTCTCTTTTGAATGCATACAGTGAATCACCCTCCACTGCCTTCTGACGCAGAGAATTTCACAAATTCACAACTCTCTGGGTGAAAAGGTTTGTCCTCATCTCAGTTCAAAATGGCCTACCCCTTATTCTTAAACTGTTTCCTGCCTTTGCTCGTCCAATCCCTTAATAATTTTATGTTTCTATAAGATCCCCCCTAATCCTTTTAAATTCCAGCGAATACAAGCCCAGTCATTCCATTCTTTCATCATATGATAGTCCCGCCATCCCGGGATTTAACTCCGAGACCAAAACTGCACACAATGCTCGAGGTGTGATCGCACCAGGGCCCTGTACAACTGCAGTAGGACCTCTTTGCTCCAATACTCAAATCCTCTCACTATGAAGGCCAACATGCCATTAGCTTTCTTCACTGCCTGCTTTACCTGCATGCTTAAATTCAGGGACTGATGTAGAAGGTCACCCAGGTCTTGTGCACTTCCCCTTTTCCTAATCTGACACCATTCAGATAATAATCTGCCTTCTTGGTCTTGTCACCAAAGTGGATAATCTCACATTTATCCACATAAAACTGCATCTGCCATGCATTTGCCCACTTACCCAACCTGTCTAAGTCACTCTGCATCCTCCTCACAGTTCACACTGCCATCCAGCTTTATGTCATCTGCAAATTTACTAATGTTACTTTTAATTCCTTCATCTAAATCATGAATATATATTGTAGATCGCAGTGGTCCCAACACCGAACCTTGCAGCACCCCACCAGTCACTGCCTGCCATTCTGAAAGGGGCCCGTTAATTCCTGCTCTTCTTGCTTCCTGTCTGCCAACCACTTCTCTAGCCATGTTAATATCCGACCCCCCCCCCCCCCCCCCCCAATTGCATGTGCTCTAATTTTGCACACTAATCTCCTGTGTGGGACCTTGTCAAAGGCTTTCTGAAAATCCAGATACTCCACATCCACTGGCTCTCCTTTATCTATTTTACTTGTTACATCCTCAAAAAATTCCAGAAGTTTGCCAAGCAAGATTTCCCCTTCATAAATCCATGCTGTCTTGGACCGATCCTGTTACTGCTATCCAAATGTGCCGCTATTATATCTTTTATAATTGACTCCAGCATCTTCCCCGCCTCCAATGTCAGGCTAACTGGTCGATAATTCACTGTTTTCTCTCTCCTGCCTTTCTTAAAAAGTGGGATAACATTAGCTACCCTCCTATCCACAGGAACTGATCCTGAGTCTATAGGACATTGGAAAATGATCACCAATGCATCAACAATTTCTAGAGCCACCTCCTTGAGCACCCTGGGATGCAGACCATCAGGCTCTGGGGATTTATCAGCCTTCAGTCCCATCAATCTATCCAACACCATTTCCTGAGTAAGGTGAATTTCCTTCAGTTCCCTCTTCACCCTCGATCCTCTGTCCCCTAGTACTTCTGGGAGATTGTTTGTGTCTTCTCTGGTGACAGGTTCAACTTGTCTGCCATTTCCTTGTTCCCCATAATAAATTCACCTGTTTCTGTCTTCAAGGGACCCACATTTGTCTTAACTAATCTTTTCCTCTTCACATACCTAAAGAAGCTTTTATTATCCTCCATTATATTCTTGGCTAACTTACCTTCGTACTTCATCTTTTCTCCCCGTATTACCTTTTTAGTTATCTTTTGTTGTTCTTTAAAAGTGTCCCAATCCTCTGGCTTCCTGCTCATCTTTGCATCGTTATACATCTTTCAGTTTAATACTGTCCTTGACTTCCCTTGTCAGCCACGGTCGCTTCTTGCTCCCCTTAGAATCGTCAATGTTTCTACTATACTTCGGAGCTGGCTCGAAGGGTCGAATGGCCTCCTCCTGCACCTATTTTCTATGTTTCTATGTTTCTATACAATGATATTTCTACTTCTCTTTCACAACGCCAGTACATCCTGAATCCTGAGTCTGAAGAAGGGTTTTGGCCCGAAACGTTGCCTATTTCCTTCGCTCCATAGATGCTGCTGCACCCGTTGAGTTTCTCCAGCATTTTTGTCTACCTTTGATTTTCCAGCATCTGCAGTTCCTTCTTAAAGATCCTGAATATATCTTCAATACTCTGAGATGATTGTCAAAGTAAAAAGCCTCATTTCTTTTAAATCATTTTTTAGAGACACAACCAACATATGCTGTCAGTGTTGCAAAAACAGGTCCCAAATGGCCCATTTCCTAAAGTGAAAATGTCCAGATATTTCCATTTCACCCACTACATGGAAACCACCAAAGAGTAGATACCAGCAGTTCAATCACTTTAGTGGACAATCTTGTTAGTCAAGAACTATCATAAAATATGATTCAATCCTAATTCGATCCCGACTACAGGTGCTGTCAGTACGGAGTTTGTACGTTCTCCCCGTGATCTCTCTGAGATCTTTAATTTCCTCACACAATCTAAAGACATGCAGTTTTGTACGTTAATTGGCTTGGTATAAGTGTAATCACTAGTATGTGCTAATGTGCGGGGATCATTGGTCGGTACGGACTCGGTGGGCTGAAGGGCCTATTTGGACACTGCACTGTCACTGGGAGAATGTACAAACTAGGTAGAGACAGCGCTGTATTCCTAAAATAAACTAAACTAAAAAATGAACACTGGAAATACTCTGCAGGTTGGGCAATAACTGCGGCGATGGAAAGAGGGCCAATGTTGTTCATGGGTGCGAGGATAGATTTGAAGATGAAGAGAAGGGGAAGGGGAGGAGAGAATACAAGGTAAGCCCAGTTACAGAATAAATTGCCCCTTCCGCTCTTTCCAGCCCACCAGACTGCACATTACCATCTGCTATTTCTGACACTTCCAATGAGGTGCCAACATGGGTTATTTCAACACAACTACTCCACAATTCCAACTCCACCAAACTCTAGCCCCTGCCCACACCATCAACTGTAGGAGATGTAATGCCTTCCTCTTCCCGTCCACTCTTCCCACCATTCAAGTCTGTTAACTCTCTTTCTGTGTGAAGCAATTATTTACCAGCTTTCACTTCTGGCAAGTTAGCACATTAATTGCTGCTCACAATGTGTTAACCATGTAACAATTACAGCCGTGCCGACCATTTATTTTCACCTAGTCCCATCTACCTGCACTCAGACCATACCCCTCCATTCCCTTCCCGTCCATATACCTATCCACTTTACTTTTAAATGTTAAAATCGATCCTGCCTCCACCACTTCTGCTGGAAGATCATTCCACACAGCCACCACTCTCTGAGTAAAGAAGTTCCCCCTCATGTTTAACCCTAAACTTCTGTCCCTTAATTCTCATGTCATGCCCTCTTGTTTGAATCTTCCCTACCCTCAATGGGAAAAGCTTATCCACGTCAACTCTGTCTATCCCTTTCATCATTTTAAAGACCTCAATCAAGTCCCCCCTTAACCTTCTGCGCTCCAAAGAATAAAGACCTAACTTGTTCAACCTTTCTCTGTAACTTAGTTGCTGGAACCCAGGCAACATTCTAGTAAATCTCATCTGTACTCTCTCTATTTTGTTGACTTCTCCATAATAGGCAGACCAAGTGCAGAATTTATGCGGGTTTTGGAGAACACCTTAGCTCAACGCATTAACATGACCCTTGCTTTCTCGTTGCAGCCCAGAAAGGGGGCCATTCAGCCCAACAGGTCTATCCCAGCTCCCAGCAGAACAATCCTATCATTCCCATTTTGCTTATTCCCTCCTCTGGAGCCTTGCAACTTATTCTCTCTCTCACCAACTCCACTTCAAGTCTTGCCGCCAATTCCTGAGGTAATTTACAGGTGTAAATTAACCGATTGGCATATTGGGATATGGAAGGAAATGGGAACACCAAGTGTAAACTCACATGGTCACAAGACGAACGTGAAAGCTCCACACAGTCAGCATGGACCAGATCCCTGGACAGCTGAGGCAGCAGCAAGAATCCAACCCAAGGTTTACAGCTATCTCTGCCTGACCGTTCTGGCCTTTATCCTGATCTCTGTGTTGAAGGAACTGCAGATATATGTGATTATGCTGAAGGTGGACACAAAATGCGGGAGCAACACAGCGGAACAGGCAGCATCTCTGGAGAGAAGGAATGGATGATGTATCGGGTCGAGACCCTTCTTCAGACTGAGAGTCGGGAGAGGGAGATAGAGATATGGAAGGGTAAGGTGTGAAAATGAGATATCAAAGAGGACAATGCTAAAGAAATGCAGAATGGTTCATTGCTGGCTGAGGGGAAGGTGACAATGAGGCATGCAATCAGTAAGATTTAATCAGGTGGATAATCTCTCCTGTTCCAACAAACCTAACATCAGGTCAAAGGACAGCTCTGACTTTCTGACTAGTCACAGTTAAGCCTTTGTGATTCAACAATGAATTCAGCAATTTTATTCCATATATCCAATCATCCTTCAAAATTTCTTTCATAATTTCAAATAGTTCAGTATTTTCATGTCCTTGCACCTTTTGCTATCATACTTTCATCATATTACTCATTGAATCCCTCTCTCCTTCCACTCTTTCACAGTTCCACTACATCCTGAACATATTTTCTCTTTCTCTGTGGCTTAAAATCTATGTATGTCATTGAATTCCCACTTTACATGAAAGGCTATCTTCCTGAAATATCAATTCTGTTTCCACAAATGCCGCCTGTCTTGCTGATTTGCATTTTCCATTTATCCTTGAATTAGTCTTGTTGGTTCATAATTTCTATGGAAAGTCCTTTCAAAGTGAAGACCCACCACCATCTTCACAGTGCAACACAGGTCGGCACGGTGGCGCAGTGGTAGAACTACTGCCTTACAGCGCCAGAGACCCGGGTTCGATCCTGACTACGGGTGCTTGTCTAGACGCAGATTGTACATTCTCCCGCGACCTGCGTAGGTTTACTCCGAGATCCAGATTGATTCCTGGGATGTCAGGACTGTCTTATGAGGAAAGACTGGATAGACTCGGTTTATACTCTCTAGAATTTAGGAGATTGAGAGGGGATCTTATAGAAACTTACAAAATTCTTAAGGGGTTGGACAGGCTAGATGCAGGAAGATTGTTCCCAATGTTGGGGAGGTCCAGGACAAGGGGTCACAGCTTAAGGATAAGGGGGAAATCCTTTAGGACCGAGATGAGAAGGACTTTTTTCACACAGAGAGTGGTGGGTCTCTGGAACTCTCTGCCACAGAGGGTAGTTGAGGCCAGTTCATTGGCTATATTTAAGAGGGAGTTAGATGTGGCCCTTGTGGCTAAGGGGATCAGAGGGTATGGAGAGAAGGCAGGTACGGGATACTGAGTTGGGTGATCAGCCATGATGATATTGAATGGCGGTGCAGGCTCGAAGGGCCGAATGGCCTACTCCTACACCTAATTTCTATGTTTCTATGATCTTATCTTCGGTTTCCTCCCACACTCCAAAGACGCACAGGTTTGTAGATTAATTGACTTGGTGTAAATGTAAAATTGTCCCTAGTGTGTGTAGGATAGTGTTAATGTGTGGGGGATCGCTGGTCGGCGCGGACACGGTAGGCTGAAGGGCCTGTTTCCGCGCTGTACCTCCAAACTGAACTAATCTAAATTAAACTAAACTAAATTAAACTGATGCAGGCCAATAGGTAGTAGTCTCGCCACCCTGTGAGCAATCAGTGCAAAGCTTTAAGGGCCTGTCCTACAAGCATGCAAATCCATGCGATGAGCGTGACCTAACGTGGTCGCTTGAGCCGTCCGGCGTCGTGGGGCCGGTCCCACTTCGATCGCCGGAGCCGTGCGGAATTGTTGGAGTTCGTCCCGACATCGCGCGGGGCTCCGAAAAACTGACCATGTTCAAAAATTCCACGCGGCAACGGTTTGTCAGCTCGCAGTCACCTCGATGCATTACACACCGCCTCGACGTTGTGCCTCCATGGCCCTCTCTGTGAACCTATCTGTAGATGCCTCCGTGACCCTCTATGTGTGTGGCTCCGTGGCCCTCTGTGTGTGTGCCTCTGTGCCCCTCTCTGTGTGTCCCTCTCTGTCCTGGCGAACTTTTCTTAAGACTTTGCTCCAAGTTCGCCTCACTTTGCGCCGCATTGCGCCATTCACCCGACCTCCGCGCGGCCCTCGCTGCCGGTTTGGCCGCGCTTGCCGCATGCAGGCGCATTCTGGTGGGAACGGCCCTGTACAGGGGATCACCCGACCTCCGCGCGGCCCCCGCTTCTAGTTTGATCGCGCTCATTGCATGGAGTCGGATGTTGGTAGGACAGGCCCTTTAACTCTCTCAGGTGTCAGGCTCATGAATACAAAACTTGAATCCTTTCCCAGAGCTTACACAACAATTTAGGGTAACAACTGGGGTGCACCTTAATGAAAGAAAATGTTCCCTATGCTTGACATTTCCAATTTCCAATTTCATCTGAAGCCAGCATGAATATATTGCACTCTCAATATTTTATTCACAACTAAAAGGCTATTGACTGCACCTTTACCAAAATCAAATACTTAAAATTTGTTAAATTAATTATGCCTATTTGCTTGTAGGCTTATTTGCAAAGTACTTAGCTTTCAGGGCAGGAAAGCTCCTGGCAAAATAACTTCACCACAAAGTGCTCAATACGTCTTACAGATGTAAAGTATGTTCAGATTATTAAGGCTTTTAGATTCAGCGTATCTCAATGAAAGTCATTTTACATTGATTTGAATGTCAATGGTGATTAACAATCAAAATTGCTTCGAAAGTACTTCGGATACGGTAATCACCCTACAACTCAGTGGCACTGGGAGGCAATATGACTTTTGTCAATAATCCCCCTTTAAATAATTTGTAATGCCATTACAAACCAATTTTAACCCTTTTAATTCAATTGACAGATGCCCTTTAAAAATATTTTGCCAAAAATCAAATTGTGATGTTGGAATAGAAAACTTGCTGGTAATAGATGAAGAAAGGAGGAACTGCAGGTGCTGGGTAATAGGCTAAATGACACAAAGTGCTGGATTAACTCAGCAGACCAGGCAGCATCTCTGGAGAACATGGATAGTGGCATTTTGGATCAAGACCCTTCTTCAGTGATTGTAGGGGATGTGGTGGGGGGTGTGGGGGGGGGGGGGTGGACAGAAGCAAACTGGAAGAGGGGTGAGGCGGGGTGTGATGCGGTGTGGTGGGGTGAGGCAGGGTGAGGCGGGGTGAGGCGGGGTGAAGCGGGGTGAAGCGGGGTGTGATGCGGTGTGATGAGGTGTGATGAGGTGTGGTGGGGTGAGGTGGGGTGAGGCGGGGTGAGGTGGGGTGAAGCGGGGTGAGGCGGGGTGAGGCGGGGTGAGGCGGGGTGAAGCGGGGTGAGGCGGGGTGAGGCGGGGTGAGGCGGGGTGAAGCGGGGTGAGGCGGGGTGAGGTGGGGTGAGGCGGGGTGTGATGCGGTGTGGTGGGGTGAGGCGGGGTGAGGCGGGGTGAGGCGGGGTGAAGCGGGGTGAGGCGGGGTGAGGCGGGGTGAAGCGGGGTGAGGCGGGGTGAGGCGGGGTGAGGCGGGGTGAGGTGAGGTGAGGCAGGGTGATGCGGGGTGAGGCGGGGTGAGGCGGGGTGAGGTGGGGTGAGGCGGGGTGTGATGCGGTGTGGTGGGGTGAGGCGGGGTGAGGCGGGGTGAGGCGGGGTGAGGCGGGGTGAGGCGGGGTGAGGCGGGGTGAAGCGGGGTGAGGCGGGGTGAGGCGGGGTGAGGCGGGGTGAGGTGAGGTGAGGCAGGGTGAGGCGGGGTGAGGCGGGGTGAGGCGGGGTGAGGCGGGGTGAGGCGGGGTGAAGCGGGGTGAGGCGGGGTGAGGCGGGGTGAGGCGGGATGAGGTGGGGTGAGGCGGGGTGAAGCGGGGTGAAGCGGGGTGAGGCAGGGTGAGGCGGGGTGAAGCGGGGTGAAGCGGGGTGAGGCAGGGTGAGGCGGGGTGAAGCGGGGTGAAGCGGGGTGAGGCAGGGTGAGGCGGGGTGAGGCGGGGTGAAGCGGGGTGAGGCAGGGTGAGGCGGGGCAGGACACAGGCAAAGGTTATTTTTGATGGGCAGATGGTTGGAAGAAAGATGGACACATAAAGCTGGAGTAACTCAGCAGGTCAGACAGCATCACTGGAGAAATGGAATGGGTGACGTTTTGGGTCAAGTCCTTTCTTCAGTGTGACGATCAAGGAAACAAAGCATTGTTGGCTGTGGGCTTGGTGAAAACGAATTTTACAGAAAATGAAACTCCGCAGGACGACAATGAAACAAGTACAATGACTAGGGTGGTGGGGGGGGGGGGGAGACGGAGAGAGAGCGGATGCAAAGGTTACTTGATATTAGAGAAATCAACATTTGTACGTTGGGTTGTAAGCTGCCCAAGGGGAATGTGACTTACTGTTCCTCTAATTTGCATTTGGCCTCACGCTGACGGTGGTGGAGGTAGAAACAACAAGGTCCAGAGATCAAAGCCGATAGAGTGAGACAATTGAAGTGTTGTAAACTGTGAAGCGCGAGGGAGAAAAGTAGCAAGAGGGGAGGTCAACCTCATCTACCGGAGTGGGCTCCTATATATCGGCAAGACCAACCGTAGACTTGGCAATCGTTTCGCAGAACACTTACACTTGGTCCGCCTTGGTCCGAGTGATCTCCAAGTTGCCAAATGTTTTAAGTCCCCCTCCCATTCCCACACTGACCTTTCTGTCCTGGGCCTCCTCCACTATCAGAGTGAGGCCACATGCAAATTGGAGAAACAGCACCTCATATTTCACTTGGAAAGCTTACACCCCAGTGGTATGAACATTGACTCCTCTAATTTCAAGTAGCCCCTCCATTCCCTCTCCCCCCACCCTCGCGCCTGTACTAGCTCCACGGTTCACATCCTTGTATTGCTGTCGTTAGGACATCTTTCTCAGCCAACATGGGCCATTATGGACTCCACACTCCATAAGGTCATCTGTTGCCAGCCCTGTTTCGTTCTGACCTTCTCTATCTGTTATATGGTTATATGGTTATATAGTTATATCTTTCAATCTAAAGCAGGGTTCCGATCCGAAACGTCGCCTATTCCTTTTCTCCAGAGATGCTGCCTGACCCCCACAGTGTTTTATATTCGACCTATCACCCTTGTCAGCGCTGTCATCTGTTTGTTCATCTGTTCATCTGATGATTAAATTTTTAAATTTCTTTAAATTTTCTTAAGCTGTGCCTGACATGTGAGAGAACACAAACTTTCAGTTTAGTTTATGGCCATGTGTACCGAGGTACAGTGAAAGGTTTTTGTTGCGGGCTAACCAGTCAGCAGAAAGATGATATGTGATGCAATCAAACCATTTGCAGCTTATAGATGGATACATGATAAGGGAATAACGTTTAGTGCAAGGTAAAGCCAGTAAAGTCCGATCAAGGATAGTCCGAGGTTCATTGGGGGAGTCCAGAACCAGGGGCCACAGTTTAAGAATAACGAGTAAGCCATTTAGAACGGAGACAAGGAAACACTTTTTCTCACAGAGGGTGGTGAGTCTGCGGAATTCTCTGCCTCAGAGGGCGGTGGAGGCAGGTTCTCCGGATGCTTTCAAGAGAGAGCTAGATAGGGCTCTTAAAAATAGCCGAGTCAGGGGATATGGGGAGAAGGCAGGAACGGGGTACTGATTGGGGATGATCAGCCATGATCACATTGAATGGCGGTGCTGGCTCAAAGGGCCAAATGGCCTACTCCTGCACCTATTGTCTATTGTCACCAACGAGGTAGATGGAGGTAGATAGAACCTTTTGGTTTGTGCTCTTGGTGCTCTTGGTTCTCGGGATGATAGGACAAATAGTTTTTGTCCTTCATCAGTTTCACTGTGAAAGTGCTGGCTGCCTATTTTTAAACCGGCGGCGCCGGAAGAGGGAGATGGCAGCCCTGCCGACAGTTTTTTTCATCCTTCTTGTCATTTTTAGCGTTTGTTTAAAGTTTATTTTAATGTTCCTCCGTTTGTTTTATGTGGGGGGAGGGGGGGAGGGGTAGGGGGAAACTTTTCTTTTTTTCCAGGTTCTTACCTTCACGGAGAGGTGATCAAGTTTCGGATCACATTCTCCGGGCTCTGCGGCCTACCATCGTTGGAGCTGGAAGCCTCCTCGGACTGTCGTGAGACCCACCGCGGGCCGCGGACTTACCATCGGAGCGGATCCCTTGCCTGGGATCGCTCTCACCGTGGCCTGCGGACGTACCATCAAGGGCTCACAGTCTCAGGAGAGGCCGAGTCGGGAGCTCCAACGCCGCAGAAGGTTCGTCCAGCCCCGACGCGAGGTTCGATCGCCCGGCACGGGGGAGCTGACATCGCCCCGATGCAGGAGCTGACACCTCGATGCAGAGGGTCCAAACGCCGCCGGCTAGGGGACTCAAGACCGTCCCGTCAACGGGGGGCTCAAGGCCCCCGACCAAGGAACAACAACAAGGGAAGGACTTAGAACTTTAACTTCGCCTTCCATCACAGTGAGGAATGTGTAGGAGTCACTGTGATGGATGTTTATGTAAAAATGTGTTTTTTGAGTCTGTTGCTTTTTTAAACTGTATGACTGACCTGGCCAGTATATTTCACTACACCAATTGGTGTATGTGACAATAAATGAACTTATGAACTTCCCCCTTTCTCTCAGTAACCTTCTGCAGGCCTACCAGCACCTTTGGTCTTTTGCAAGATCCCTCCCTTGACCTCGCTACAACCAGCCATGCCTTTAGACCCTTTAAGCTGATGGTGGAATTGCCAGTACAAGTCATTTTTGCCAGCTGTACTTTTTTAAAATGAGAGATACAGTGCAGAAAAAGGCCCTTCGGCCCAACAAATCTGCACCAACCAGCGACCCCCCCCCCCCCCCCCCCCCCGCCCTCCCATACTCAAGCAGCACCCTACACACTAGGGGAAATTTTTACCATTTCAGCAAAGCCATTCGTCCTGCAAACCTGTTCGCCTTTGGAGTGTGGGAGAAAACTGGAGCACCCGGAGAAAACCCACAGGGTCATAGGGAAAATGTGGGAAAATTCCACACAGACAGCACCCCTGGTAAGGATTGAACCTGGGTCTCTGGCACTATAAGGCGGCAACTCTACCGCTGTGCTTCCAGATTGCTCCCTAAACACACTTCATTGATGTGGTTTTTGGTCACAACACACCATATTTCATTGTGTGTTTTAACATTCATATTTCTTAAGGTTATGACTCTGTGGAACTCTCTGGGAAAATGTCCACAATAAATATGTGTTTGTGGTTTAACACTTTATTCAGATTATTTCACATCAATCTTAATGTCAATTAAACAATATTTTTATTATTTTATATTGGTCATAATTCATACTGAAAAGCTATTTTTTCTTTGTGATTTTGTTATAATTGAAATGTGTATGTGTGTGCATGCATGCTTGGGCATATGGCAAATCTGCATACACGTGCAAGCTGATTAATAATCCACTAAAAAAACAATTTTATTCAAAATGCCGTTCATTTGTTAAGAAATATATTACATGCAGATTGAATTATTAGCTTCATTGTTATCCTAACAGAACCAGTTGGATGACTTTGTTTTATAAAGTAGTAAATCATATTAAGCCACCTTTGTTGAAGGGCTTTGGATTCCACCAGGATAATCTCTTCACATTTTCTCATCACTGATTATAATAATGCCTTTCAGCTCTAGATTCCGAGAACAATGTCTGTAGAGAGGGTTACACAAAAAGCTGGAGAAACTCAGCGGGTGCAGCAGCATCTAAGGAGCGAAGGAGATGTGCGACGTTTCGGTTCGAGACCCTTCATGTCTGTAGAGATTTCAGTTTAGTTTAGAGATCCAGTCTGGAAACAGGCCTTTTGGCCCAGCGAGTCCGCGCCGACCAGCGATCACCCGTGCAATAGTTCTCTCTTGTACACCTAGGGCCAATTTGGGAAAGCCAATTAGCCTACAAACCTGTACGTCTTTGGGATGTGGGGGGAAACTGGAGCGCCCAGAAAAAAACCCACACAGTCACAGGGAGAATTACAAACTCAGTTCAGTTCAGTTTTATTTGTCATATGTAGGTTAACACAGGGACAACGTTACAAAGAAATGTGTTTTTACAAGACAACGGGTCACCTCAGCAAGGATAAAATTAAGGTTAAAAAAAAGATAGGATAAAAGTGACAATGGTAGGTAAAAGACAATAATAAATAAAATAATCAACATATATGATGCGTTTATGAGTTCAGAGCCTGATGGCATGATGATAAAACTGTTCTTAAGTCTGTTGGTGCGTGCAGCCATGCACCTGTATCATCTACCGCTGCACCATCTACCGAACTTCTACCGCTGCACCATTGAAAGCATCCTGACCACCTGCTTTACGGTATGGTACAGCAGTTGCACCGTGGCAGACAGGAAGGCACTACAACGGGTGGTGAAAACCGCCCAGTACATCATCGGTGCCCCGCTCCCTGCCATGGATGCCCTCCACCGAAAACGGTGCCTGAAGCGGGCCGGGAAGATCATCAAGGACCCCTCACACCCTAACCATGGACTGTTTGCCCTCCTCCCATCAGGGAGGCGGTACAGGAGCCTCAGGTCCCGCACCAGTAGGACGAAGAACAGCTTCTTCAACTACACCATCAGACTGCTGAACTCGGAGCCCAGCTGATAGACTTGTCTGCACCCTGTATTTATTTATTTCCGTACTGCTATCACTACACTCTGTATTTATTTTTTTTTATATCGCTATCACTACGAATGACGCTAAACTGCATTTCGTTGTACCTATACTTGTATTTGTGCAATGACATTAAACTTAAACTTGAATTGAATTGAATTGAATTGAATTGAATCTGCCTGACGGTAACAAGGAGAACAGTCTGTGTGCTGGGTGGCCGTGGTCCTTGATGATGCTGTGTGCCTTCCGCAGGCAACGACGGAGGAAAACGTCCTGAATGGCCGGGAGACAGTTGCCAGTGATGTGCTGTGCCGCCTTCACCACTCTCTGCAGTGACATGCGGCTGTGGGCAGAACAGTTCCCGTACCAGACTGTGATGTAGCCCGTCAGCAGGCTCTCGATGGTGCAGCTGTAGAAGTTGCACCATCTATACAGGCAGCACCGATAGTCAGGATCGAATGCAGGTTTCTGGCCTTGTAAAAGCCCTGTCCCATGGTATGAGTTCATTCCAAGAGCTCTCCCGAGTAAAAAAAAATCAAACTCGTGGTAAGCACGGAGAATGAACGTAGCGGGTACGTCGGAGCTCGGGGACATCTCTTAGCGTCTAGTACTGCTAACAGCAGGTACTCAGGAAGACTCGCTAATGGCAGGTAAGCATGGGAAGACTTGTGAAGATTTTTCAACGTTGAAAAATGGCCACGAGAGCCCCGAGTACCGACGAGTGGCCATTACCGTAAATCTCTGAGTTCGAATCAGGGCAAACTCGGGAGAGCTCTTGGAATGAACCCGTACCGTGGGACAGGGCTTTAAGGCAGCAACTCTACCGCTGTGCCACTCTGCCACCATTTGTTGCTTCTCAGTTAGTTTACATATTTCACAGAGAAATAAGCAGCATGATTACATTTGCTACTATCCATAGACTTCTCAAATGAAAATAGGAGGCAGTAAACATTTCAATCCATGGAGCTGGCTTTCTTTATTTGAACACGATAACCTACTGCAGATCAGCTGGCCAAACAACCCCTTTGCTGACAGATAAGCTAATACTTGTTTAAGCCATCACAATCTCAGATCGTCATTTAAAACATGCTATGATTCCCTAAAAAAAACATTCTTATGGTAAAAAATGATATTTAAAATGACCAAAAAAAACAGCTTGTATAGATATCCCATCAACACTAACTTTTTTTACATTTACCATTTCCTACCCCTACTACCATTGCTGAATAGATAATTTAGTCCAGTACTTTCTTTACACGCTTATCATATTTTCCTGGAAATTGAGGTAATGATTCTACGTTGATCTAATCATCTCGACTCGCCTATATTTCCTTATTGACCTTTTCGCTAATCAGCCAGATACAGACATGGATGTCCAATTTGGATAAGGCATCTGAACAATAATTCTCTTGTACCAAGTACTGTGGTTACTCTATTAGTTAATTCTGAACCCTTGAGTATAATGTTCTAAGCAAGATTAATACTTTTCAGGCCAGCTGTAGTGCCTGTATATTAATTAAATGGATTAATGCAGGTCATATGTTGTACGACAGAAATTAAGTTACCCAGGTCTAAGTCAGGAAAGAGATACAAGCCCCTCTTAAAGAGATCGTGTCCTATTGTTTTAGCTTTGTATTGCAAATAAAATGAAACGTATTGTTTAAAGCGTTTTCGATTGTCTTTAGATTTGGTAAAATTACCAGTGAGCAACAATTTCCTGGGCCTTCCCTTTTTGTTTCAACAAATAAGGCGTTAAATCACTGTGGGAATAACGCCACCTATTCCTTTTCTCCAGAGATGCTGCCTGACCTGTAGAACTAATCCAGCTTTTTGTGTCTATCTTCGGTTTAAACCAGCATCTGCAGTTCCTTCCGACACTCTCACATTCAATGTAGACCTGTTCGATTCTCCCACTGACGGACAGTGCAGCTTTGCTTTGCAGTCATCATACTGAGCTGGCCCTGTCTTGCACCCAACACCTGTAATATGTCATCCTATGGAACATATTGGAGTATTCAAAATACCTCACAGTAGGAGGCTAATCAGAAAATACCCCCAAAAGACTTCTAAGTTGTATTTGAATACATATTGTTTTAATCTGTCCAATAAACACGTTCTTAAATATCAACCTGCTCATTCGTGGAAACTCCAAATGAGTAACGGCTCTGCATAATATGTTGTCATCTTTCAGCATCGAAGATATGAAGGATATTTAGAAGGATCTCAAAGTTTGCAAATGCTTCTCTCTCCAGTTACGGAGAAGGCTCACAATGTAATGCTCCGCAGTGTCAAGTTGCCGATGGACCATCTTGGCGCAGTGCACTCTTGCCCGCAATGACGTTTTAATTAACACTTTGTTGACAGCTGAACAAACATACATCTGTAGTCGAAGGAAGTCAAACTAATTACTGGTCAGGTTCATTCATAAAACGTACAAGCACAGTTTCTCCATCTTGCCTGCAGGGATGGTTTAACTGGAAGCCAGAGGAAGTCAGAAATCGGGAAACACTTCAGGTCTGTTTATTTCCTCTTATATCTGACTACAACCCTTGTGTCCATTGTGACCTTTGAACCTGCCCAGGTCATGGGGTCAAAAATTGCATCACAGCCATAGATGCTTCCCTTTAACTATCAGTAAGGATATTGTCTCCTCGTTCAATTAAGTGCCATTGAGTAATTTGGGGATTTTAAGACAAAGGCAGTTATTGTAGTGCATATTCAAGATAATGGGGCAGCATATGTTTGATCTGCATTCCATTAAATTATTTTTAGTTTCTGCAGCTTGGGAATTGGCACGCAGTTGTAACGTATGTCATTTGTGTAAGTTTGAATAAACATCCAGATGCGACTGCCAAAGAAAAATCGCCACAAGTCAATTCTGTACTGCAGAATAAATGAAAGTTTACATTTTCAGTTTGCTCGGAACTTGTATTTATCGATGGTGACCAAATTGGTCAACCTTGAAAACAAGCTTTGATATTGTGTCAAGTGATGAACTGGAGCCTGTGCGTAGAACATTGTACGCAGAACATTGCACTTTCTATAGTTTTCAAAGACGGCAGCACTCCCTGCTTTCTTCATTGGTTGCATGCATCTGCCTAGCACCCAATATCACAGTTCGGACTACTTAAAGTTGAACCTGTCAAAGTGGAGATATGCAATATAGTTGCAGAAAACGGCAGCAATTATTCTTGATGTGAACCTGTCATGAGGTCATAAGGCATTGGTGTACAAATCGGCCATTCGGCCCATCAAGTCTACTCTACCATTCAATCATAGCTGACCTATCTTTCCCTCCTAACCCGATTCTCCTGCCTTCTCCCCATGACCTCTGACACCTGTACTAATCAAGAAGATGTCCAGAGATGTTTCTGGTGAAATGCTGTACATGAGAGGGAGTGAGCGTCAAGCGGTTCTCATCGTACTCAGTCAGAGGCCGTCGTGCAAGATAAAGGAGGGAGATTGATCCGGTATCTACAAGTGGCAGAGAAGCATTCCTGGTGGACAGCATGGCCGGCAATATTCCTGGCAAGTGGGGCCAAGCCCTGATATAAGCTTGGCTCGCCAGCCGTAGATGTTGCCGGGACCCGGGCCTCGAAAGTGAGGGGGGACCCGCACCCACAAAGAATTGGGTAGGGCCATCGAGGAGAGAGGAGGGCTGTTAATGAGCGAGCGTGCTGTCGGAGAGTGAGGGGAGGCTGCGTCGGAGAGCGAGGGGGCCGTTGGAAGCTCCCGGCAAGCAAGACGGAACCATCCTAGTGAAGACCCAGCGGCGAGGATGAGCCCACGGTGGGTACTCAAGCTCGGTCGAGGACGTGATGCCGCGAACAAAGAGGGCCCCAGTGTGGGGGGTGGGGAGGGGGTCCACTGGGAACAAAGAGGGCCCCAGTGTGGGGGTGGGGAGGGGGTCCACTGGGAACATAGAGGGACCCAGTGTGGGGGGTGGGGAGTGGGTCCACTGGGAACATAGAGGGCCCCAGTGTGGGGGGTGGGGAGGGGGTCCACTGGGAACATAGAGGGACCCAGTGTGGGGGGTGGGGAGGGGGTCCACTGGGAACATAGAGGGACCCAGTGTGGGGGGTGGGGAGGGGGTCCACTGGGAACAAAGAGGGACCCAGTGTGGGGGGTGGGGAGGGGGTCCACTGGGAACAAAGAGGGAACTGGGGGAATATAGCGAGTACTTTGTCACTTTGGCAGTTCCCTATACGTGGTGACTCGTTTCACATGAAGATAGCCACAAAATGCTGGAGAAACTCAGCGGGTGAGGCAGCATCTATGGAGAGAAGGAATTAGCGATGTTTCTGGTCGAGACCCTTCTTCAGCATTTTGTGTCCACCTTTGATTTTACCAGCATCTGCAGTTCTTTCTCAAGCGACTGTTTTCATATACCTTATATATGACATGTCACATGGGATAATAAGGTATCAGTCAACATGCACCCTACAAGCTGTATAGGTAAATGGCAGGAATGTGGCTCCAATGCAACTCCTCCAATGCAGAAAAGTTTCAATGACTTGACAGAAGATCAGAAAGAAAGTGAATTCCTCACCACCAAACCCAGCCAATGTTCTGGTTCCTGCTCTCCTGTCCCCCCTTTTAGAGATACAGCACAGAAACAGGCCCTTCGGCCCACCGGGTCCGCACCGACCAGCGATCCGCGCACACTCACACTATTCTACATTCACTAGCGACAATTTACACTTATACCAAATCAAATTGACCTACAAATCTTCGGAGTGTGGGAGGAATCCAAAGATCTCGAGGAAAAACCAACACGGTCACGGGGAGAACGTACAAACTCCGTACAGACATCACCCGTAGTCAGGGCCGATCCCGGGGTCTCTGGCACCGCTGCGCCACCGTGCCATCCATATACCAATAACCCGCATCTTTCTGGCATCAATCCTGACGCTCTACACCAGCCCCCAATGCCCTCTTCCAATGTTCACGGGCACGACAATAACTCACGGATACCTCGGAACAATTTGACTATATCATTGCGCAAACGTTCTACAGAACAATCATTTCTCTAAGTTCCTCGTTCAAGCGAGGTTGAGCAAACCTGAGGACAGCATGAAAGAAGTACAAAAGGACCTCAAGGATCGGGAGCGGTTAGGATCCTGGATCGTTATCCATATACATGGACTACTTGCACTGGAGCTGAGAGCTTGGATACCACCACAGAGCCTAGGGGGATGAAGGTTCAGTTTGCTAAGTAACCTGGAGGTAAAAGACTACTGTCAGAAGTGGTGATCACAAAACCACTAAAATATAAAATCTCATGGCAGAAGAAAGATCTTAAGAAAGGAGGCAGAGAGAAAATAGGCAACTTGTCAAGATCCCTGATAATCGGACAAGGGAAAATGGTGGAATGTATTATTAATGAAATGGTAACAGGCCACTTATAAAACGTAAAGCACTGGTCAGAGTGGATGTATGATAGGGAGATCATATTTTGACAAATGAGTGAGTGCTTATAGAGACTGTAGCTAGAAAAATAAATAAAAAGGAGCCAGTAGATGTGGTGATTTGGACATTCAGAAGGTCCTTGAAAAAATGCCATAATAGCAGTTCAATAATCAATAGTAAAAAAAGTGAGACTGGGGATAATATGTGGCTTGGATTGATGTAAGAAAAGGGAGCACGGCAGCACGGTGGCGCAGCGGTGGAACTACTGCCTTACAGCGCCAGGGTTCGACCCTGACTGCAGGTGCTGTCTGTACGGAGTTTGCACCTTCTCCCCCTGACCGCGTGGGGTTTCTCCAAGATCTTCGGTTTCCTCCCACACTCCAAAGACGTACAGGTTTGTAGATGAATTGTCTTGGTATAAAATGTAAAATTGCCCCCAGTGTGTGTAGGATAGTGTTAATGTGCAGGGATCGCTGGTCGGTGCGGAGTCGATGGGCCGAAGGGTCTGTTTCCACGTGTATCCCTAAAACTGAACTAAACTAAACTAATTAGGAACAAATTTAATAGTTTCGTTTTGTGTGGTTTAGAGATACAGTGCAGAAACAGGCCCTTCAGCCCACCGAGTCCGCACAGACCAGCGATCCCCTCATATTAACACTATCCCTACACACACAAGGGACGATTTTACATTTATACAAAGCCAATCAACCTACAACCCTGTACGCCTTTGGAATGAGGGAGGAAACCGGAAATCTCAGAGAAAACCCGCGTAGCCACTGGAAGAACGTACACACTCCGTACAGACAAGCACCTGTAGTCGGGATTGAACCCGGGACTCCGGCGCTGTAAGCACTGTAAGGCAGCAACTCTACCGCTGCGCCACCATGCCGCTTAATAGATGCACCTTCATTATAAAACAACAAATACAAAAGGAAATCTACACAATAACATGATCTGTAATCATCAGGCCGTTGCCCACAAGGCTACTAACATGGGATTGTGCTATTAGTGTATCTCAGCTGAGCCAACCGTGAAATCCACTCACACTTCTTTCACTGAATTTGCACAGAGGATTCAACTCAGTCAGTCAACATGATGACAGTCAACATCTGAAAGCCCCTCTCGAAGTCTGCGTGCAAGATTGCAGAAAGTTATTTGCTTACTAGCACAGAAGTGTTGAAAACAGAGCCTAGCTGCGAGAGCCAACTAGCAAGAAATACAGAAGAATCCTGCATACCGATCTCCACACTCTAACCCTTCCCCCAATGTACACATGATGGGGGGGGAAATAATGTCCCCACCATTTCAACAACGCAATTTCTTTCTGTGAAAAGAAAGATGCAGCAAAAACATTGTGCCTTCATTTCCAGTACTTGCTTTTGATAGATATTGGCACCATCCAGCCTTGTCAACAATATTAATGGCTAGAGTTTCTGCTTAGTTTGCAATCAGCAATTCAGATACAATGTTGTGCTAAAAATTGCACTTTTGTTAACTATATTATTACCAAGTTTTAATCCACCTTTACATGTCGTTGTGTGTAGGAAGGAACTGCAGATGTTATTTTAAACCGAAGATAGACACAAAAAGGTCATAAGTTCATAAGGGATAGGAGTAGAATTAAGCCATTTGGCCCATCAAGTCTCCTCCACCATTTAATCATGGCTGTTCTATCTCTCCCTCCTAACATTCTCCTGCCTTCTCCCCATAACCTCTGACACCCGTACAAATCACGAATCTATCTATCTCTGGCTTAAATATATCCACTGACTTGGCCTCCACAGCCTTCTGTGGCAAAGAATTCCACAGATTCATCACACTCTGCCTAAAAAGCTCGATTAACTCAGTGGGTCAGACAGCATCTCTGGAGAAAAGGGATAGGTAACGTTTCGGGTCGAGACCCTTCTTCAGACTGTAATCTGAAGCAGCCTGAAGCAGGGATTTGACCTGAAACATCACCTATTCCTTTTCTCCAGAGATGTTGTCTGACCCGCTGTGCTTTTTAATGTTGTTGAACGGTTAATTCTCCATGATCCTGGCACAAGGGCTGAAGAGGTCGAGGTGTGGAGGAGGACATCGGTCCACGGGACAACCCGAGTGGAGGTGAGAGCTGCAACGAGACTTTGTGGCCAGCTGCAGCTGGGACTGTTTAACGGTACCAAAATGTCCGTGTATATGGACTCAGTGAGCTGCTCTGTACATTCTGTTCTAACCGGGGGATTGTCGGAGGGAAGTCTGATGAGGGGTCTCGACCCGTTCCTTCCATCCAGAGATGCTGCCTGTCCCGCTGAGTTACTCCAGTTTTTTGTGTCTATCTTCGGGGGCTTGTACTCACAGCATGTACGGGCAAAGTCTTGCTGAGCTGCATGCAAACAATGTTTTTCACTGTACCTGGTACACATGACAATAAAGAAAGCATTGAACCGTTGAACAGACAGCATTTTAGAATTTCTTTAGCACCTCACATTTTTTTTTCAAATTAGAAAGATTCAAATATGTTAGTAATTTGGTGTCATGGATTCATCCTCCCAAAACAACCCTTTTTCTAAAAGAAAATTGAGTGCTTAATCTAGGTATGTTACAATACTTACCTTAAGTGGCGCTGCAGTTCTGTCACTGCCCGTGTGATCGACTTTGGCGCCTTTGAGAGAAGGTGGGTTTAAAATGTGGTATTTCGGAAGTCAATTCAAATCAATCTTGAACAGGCTATTTAGTTGATGAAGAAAAATCGCTTCGACTGCCGTTCTCTGAAGAGATTTTTAAACTGCGCTTGCTAATTTAATTGCTGTAGTAAATTTAAAATCATCTTCTAAAGCCATGAACGCCGACAACAGGACAGACCTTACGTAGGGGACAAGGCAAGGTACACAGTTTATTTTTTCATTATAAAGTGCTTCTTAGGATACCTTTAGTCAAAATTTCACATTGCGAGAAGGTGATTTATTCCCCATACGAACCGGCAGTATTTTTCCTGCCAATGTGGGGTTCAAATTCACCGCAACCGCAACGTTCCAATCGATCACGTTCCAGAAAATTTCACTCGCAAGATGATTTAAATGGCCATTAATTTACAGGGCTTAAACATTAAATTTGTTCCATTTGGCCTATAAATTAATGACAATGAGATTTAAAATGTAAGTGTCCAAATAACATTCACACAAGAATTCACAATATAACATGATTTTGTCACACTCTGCCTAAAAAGCTCGATTAAGCTTCAGTTCAACTTTGGAGCTGTATGGAGTTGCTTACCCTTCAGCATCAAATGTGCAGCGTAGTTGCGACTGTTTTATTGGAGGTTCTGAAACAGTGCCTGGAGGTGCCCTGCTGAAGTTTGTAATGGACAGCTCCATTCTGCCCAGTCTCACCACCATCAGGCCACAACTCTTATGCCAGTTACAATGCAAGGTGCAGAAGCAAGAGGCTGGGATTGAGGAGCAACTGGATAGAGGAGGCCATCGGAATACTCCCTCACCAAATCTCCTTGAAAGTATCTACCCATTTCAAATAACTACACCGCACTCATAAGGTCATAAGGTCATAAGTGATAGAAGCAGAATCAGGCCATTGAGCCCATCAAGTCTACTTTGCCATTTAACCAGGGCTGGTCAAACCTCCCTCCTAACCCCTTTCTCCTGCCGGCTCCCCATAACCCCTGACACCCGCACTAATCAAGAATCTATCTATCTCTGCCTTAAAAATATCCACTGGCTTGGCCTCCACAGCCTTCTGTAGCAAAGAATTCCACAGATTCACCACCTTCTGACTAAATAAATTCCTCCTCATCTCCTTCCTAAAGAAATGCCCTTTAATTCTAAGCCTATGACCTAGTTGCAGACTCTTCCACTAGTGGTAACATCCTCTCCACATCCACTCCATCCAAGCCTTTCACTATTGCGAACACATCACATTCACACATTCACTCACACTCCCTGCCCTTTACTATTACAGCATACACAACATGAAATATAAACCAGGAAACAAATAAATAGTTGAAAGCAAACTAAATCAGATTATTTCAAGTTAAAGTCACCTAGTCATCAATGTACTCCAGTGATGCCCGTCTTCTGTGTGCCTTTGCCTGTCCACTTGCTTGTGCTGGTGACAGTTTGGTGTTCATGGCATGGTTGGTGGAAGGATGCTGACCTCCAGAGATTGCATCTGCAGGCAGCAACTTCACGGTGAAGGGAAGCATCATGGATTGGCTGCATGGCAGACAAGGCCAAAGTCTGGGTCGTGATGGGGATGGATGGGTGGGGAGAGGAGGTGTGCTGTCTTCCTGAAAAACTATTCATGCTCCATGGAGCTATTGGAAGGCTGCGTTAGTGGTCCTTGCAGCCTGTTGGAGGATAGATTAGTTGTCCATTTCCACCCAGAGCTGAAATGGCAGTGGGCGATCTTCCACAGCAACACTGAGACACAGACTAATTGCTGCATCATTGTTCTGTCTAATCGTACGTAGATGGTACTGGCCCCCATGTAAATTCTGGAAAGTGCTGACTCCACATTTTGCACAAAGCCCTATGCCAGGCTGGTGATCATCTCTCCATATTCCTCAAGATCGAATGCATGCTTCCTTGCATCCCAATGCATCAAGCATTGTATTATAGATGGATATCTGCCTTCTTCTTTGTGTTGCCAGGGAAAATCTTTATCCCTTGTGTTCACCTTGCCTTCCAACGAGATGGGTGCCTGCACTATTCCTCTCATGGTCTCTCGGCACCAAGCTGAGCATTGGCCTCCAGTACTACTCCAGCATTTTGTGTCTGTCTTCAGTGTAAACCAACATCTGCAGTTCCTTCTGACACTAAAGAAGAATAAACTAACTTTAACGAACACCAACCATTTGTGACATTAAACGTCCTGATGAGTGGTCCATCCCAGTTAGTTCTACAAGAATGCAAAAACCATCCTAATTTGCAGTCTGCTCAAAGTTGGTATGCTGCTAGAATGCCACCGAAATTAGTGTAGAAGTGGGAGGTCATGTTGCAGTTATATAAGGCCGCATCAGGAGTATTGTGTTCAGTTCTGGGCACCATCTTATATGAAAGACGTTGTCAAGCTGGAAAGGGTTCAGAGATTTATGAGGTTGTCGCAGGAGTCGAGGGTTTGACCTACAGGGTGAGATTGAGTAGGCTGGGACTCTCTTCCTTGGAGTGCAGGAGAATAAGGAGTGATCTTGTAGAGGTGTACAAAATCATGATGAGGAATAGGCTGGGTAGATGCACAGATTCTTGCCCAGAGTAGGAGAATCGAGGACCAGAGGACATCGGTTCAAGGTGAAGGGGAAAAGATTTAATAGGAATTTGAGGGGTAACTTTTTCACACAAAGGGTGGTGGGTGTATGGAACAAGCTGCCAGAGGAGGTAGTTGAGGCTGGGACTATCCCAACGTTTAAGAAATAGTTAGACAGGTACGTGGATAGGCCAAGTTTGGAGAAATATGGGCCAAACATTGGCAGGTGGGACTAGTGTAACTGGGATATGTTGGCCAGTGTGGGCAAGTTGAGCTGAAGGGCCTGTTTTCACACTGTACCACTCTATGACTCAATGAAAGAGTGTGAGTTAATTATAATCCATGCTTCTATTTTCAGGATGTGTCCAGTTTAACACCACAATACATCGAACTGTAATCTTTCTTGTTAATTATTTAATGATTGGCTTGTCCTAACTGTTAGATTTCTGCAAAGATATCTAGCGTGCAATGAAGAAAGTTGATTTGAGATTCCAGCTTTGTCACTGAATCAGATCTTACACATTCCAGGCAAACATCATATAGTTCCATTCCAAAGCTAATTATTTGAATAACAAAAGTTTGAATAATCATTTTTCTTGAATAGTGCAGGTGTCAGAGAAAATGGAGAGAAGGCAGGAGAATGGGGTTAGGATGGAGAGATAGATCAGCCATGATGGAATGGCGGAGTAGACTTGATCGGCCGGATGGCCTAATTCTGCTCCTGTCACTTATGATCTTATGAACAAACTTTCTGTCTCCTCATATATTTTTGCTTACGTTTCTCATGACCGGCCTTTACAGAAGACCACTCCACCTTATTAAATGGCCACTTCCATCTTCCCAGTTACATAGCCCCACCTTTTACCATGGGACCGTGAGTCGGGGCAATGTGTAAAATGGAGTCGTCTATCATTGTGATCAACCATTCGATTCCAAAGTGATCCGCCCATTGGTTTCCTGCTGGCATTACTTAGGGGCAAATTGGACTTTTAAAACAAGCCTTCCTGGTACTTTTTGTTCCAATTGGAATGCATTGCACTCGGTTCCCTCCATTCAGTATGCACGAGAGAGCGTGATTGATGGCGCACATTTACAAGTGGGCGGTGAACAACCCTGGCAATTTACTCCAGTAAGTGGTAATTCTACACGGGCATCCTGCCACACTTAGCCTTGGGTTTTTTTCCCATCTCTGTCGGCCCCTTCTCTCAGGTGATTTACTATGCAGCTTTCCAATTTGGTGTCTATCTGTTGTATATTCGTTCTTGGCAACAGGCCAGGGAGAGGGATTGGATTTTAAACGTGTCTGAGCTGAGTCCGTTTTGCAAAGAGTGAGATATTCTGAGTCCGTTTTGCAAAGAGTGAGATATCAAAGAGTGAGATACTCTAAGCTGTTAAATGTTTACATCAGTGCTAGAGGGATGATTTAATAGAGCCTTATTGTTATCCATGCCAAATACCAGAGACTGTTAAATCACAATATCCATGCTAATATGTAGATAAACCAAATAATCAGAAAATTCATCTACAATCAAGTTAAAATATCACATGTGTAGGGCAGTGATTCTAAGAAGCTAGAGCGTTGTCGGTTATGTCTTAAATTACCCGTGCGGTAGAAGGAACTAAATTCTACAGCTCCGACAATCCGGGTTTAATCCAATGCTGTCTGTGGGGAGTTTGCATGTTCTTCATTGCTGTGTGACTTTCCTTGGGTGCTCTGTTTTCCTCCTGTGTTCAAAGATGGGCAGGTTAGTCAGATTTTCCAGTCTGAAGAAGGGTCTCGACCCGAAACGTCGCCTATCTCCTTCGCTCCTTAGATGCTGCTGCACCAGCTGAGTTTCTCCAGCTTTTTGTGTAACCCTCGATTCTCCAGCATCTGCAGTTCCTTCTTTAACAGGTTGGTCGGATTATTGGGCTCATAATCGGCCCCCTTGTGTGCAGATGACTTGGTGGGCACAAGGGGATTGTTGATTAGAATGTGGGGTGAACGCAAATGGGATCAGGGTAGGGCCACCCCCCGCCACGGTTACCATGTAATCCCGCGCTACCCGCTCCATGGACGGATAGTCGGCGACTAAACCGTCTCCCCCACCTGGTTTGCCAGGTGAGGAGGGGGCTGTGGACCCCCAGCAGGACCAAAAACAAGACTTGTCAAAGGGCGGATGAGCTCCTAGCGAGCCAACGGCCACCACACTTCAGTAGAAGTTGCGATCACTGTCGTACACGGCATTGTAAGGAATGATGATAAAGCACACACACACCAAAATCCGATACTTCCAGCGGCAAAAGTCTACAGAAACTGGAGGACGGAGATGTGTGGTGCGTCCGTCACCGTTCCCGTTGGAAACTAGCACCACTGCGTCGCTAATGTTTTCACCGATGATGCATGAATGAATGACTACACTGCAAAGAACAGCATGAGCAGAGTGGTCCGCTGACGGTGTAAGGGTGCTTCAGATCCACCGCTGCTCTGCTAAGCCATCCTTGGTGTCTTCTTTGAGCAGCAGGGTTAGTAATTTACCTGTAATGTTACTCAGGGCTCTATTTTTGGCTGCCTCCTCTACTCGCCCACTTATGGGGCTTACGCACCATCTCCCAAGATGAGAACCAGCGAGGTTGCCGTCTGTCTTAACCTTTCGTGGCGTCTGTGATATCAGACGACCTGTCTCTTATCCAGATTGGATGATAGGTAATCTCCCACTTTCACTCTCATAGTCATAGTGATACAGTGTGGAAACAGGCCCTTCGGCCCAACCTGCCCACACCGGCCAACGTGTCCCACCTACACTAGTCCCACCTGCCCGCATTTGGTCCATATCCCTCCAAACCTGTTCTATCCATGTACCTGTCTAACTGTTTCTTAAAGGGTACACAAAAGGCTGGAGAACCTCAGCGGGTGCAGCAGCATCTAAGGAGAGAAGGAGATAGGCAACGTCTCGAGTCTCGACCCGAAACGTCGCCTATCTCCTTCGCTCCTTAGATGCTGCTGCACCCGCTGAGTTTCTCCAGCCTTTTGTGTACCCTCGATTCTCCAGCATCTGCAGTTCCTTCTTTAACTGTTTCTTAAATGTTGGGATAGTCCCAACCTCCTCTGGCAGCTTGTTCCATACACCTACCACCCTTTGTGTGCAAAAGTTACCACTCAGATTCCTACTAAATCTTTTCCCCTCCACCTTAAACCGATGTCCTCTGGTCCTCGATTCACCTACTCAGGGCAAGAGACTCTGTGCGTCTACCCGATCTATTCCTCTCATGATTTTATACACCTCTGTAAGATCCCCACTCATCCTCTTGCACTCCAGGGAATAGAGCCCCAGCCTACTCCACCTCTCCCTACAGCTCAGACCCTAGAGTCCTGGCAACATCATCGTAAATCTTATCTGCACCCTTCACAGCAGAACGCTCCCCAACAAAATATTATAAAATGAAAGCCGTCATCTGTGGCCTCCCCACTGCAAGCTCCATACCCTGCCATCAGTTTGAACGCCCTCACTCATGCTTTAATATTAAAGTCATCAATCCTCACCGATGATTACCTTGGTCTAGACTGCTTCTGGGACCTCGCCAGCCAGATCCTTTCATTCCCGGGATCTGCATTAAATATTGTCTCAAATTCAATGTCAACAGTGTTTCTCAGCCACAGACAGTGTTGCTCCCCTATGAGCAGAACTGAACTTTTATTAATCAATATGTACCAAGGAAAAGCATCATTCAGAAATCAAAACAATAACATTCTTATTTTGCATAACAGTTAACATACTGAAATAGTAATTCAGAGGTCTGGACTTCGAAGGAAAATGCCAATTTACCTGTCACTAATTTTAAATTCAGCTAACTAAATAAATCATTAATCAAAGGCCGATGTTAGTGAATGGGACGAAGAAAGTAATAGGTTCAGTAATGTCTTTGTGAATCCAAGACCATGTGCCCATAACTGCACCTGGAATGATGTCAGAGTCCATGGGTCCTTGCTGTATCCATTGCATGCAGCCAATTCTTGACATCATGTGGGATGAATTGAAATGGATGAAGATCGGTGGACACTTCAGAAGGTCTTCCAAGTACCTCTGGCTAAAGAAGGCCATAAATATCTCAGATAGACACAAAATGCTGGAGTAACTCAGCGGGGCAGGCAGCATCTCTGAAGAGAATGAATGGGTGACGTTTCGAGTCGAGACCCTTCTTCAGACCCTTCTTCTGAAAAAGGTTCTCGACCCGAAAGGTCAACCATTCCTTCTCTCCAGAGATGCTGCCTCTCCTGCTGAGTTACTCCAGCATTTTGTGTCTATCTTCGGTTTCAACCAGCATCTGCAGTTCCTTCCTGCACATAAATATCTCAGATTGACTTTGGCACTCATGTTGGGCCCCATGATGGGTGGAAAAGGAGACGTTTACTTGTTTACCCGTGAACAACAGAGCAGTGGAACACAAAGATTTGACCTGAACTCTTGATTGCAGGAATGCTTAAGGGCCTGTCCCACTGTATGAGGTAATTCAAAAGTTCTCCCGAGTTTTCCCCTGATTCGAACTCGGAGAATGTCCGTAGCGGGTCGGTAGGAGTTTGTGGATGTCTCGTAGCGGCTCGTAATGCTAACGGTAGATACTCGAGAAATCCAGTAAGCTCGTGATGTTTTTTCAACACTGTGTAAAATGTCCACGGGTAAAAAATATACTCGTGATGAAAAAAATGGTTACCTTTTACTGGTACGAGCCGGTACAAGACATCGACGAACTCCTACGGACCACCTGCGGACATTATCCGAGTTCGAATCAGGGGAAAGCTCGGGAGAACTGTTGAATTACCTCGTACAGTGGGACAGGCCCTTTAGATCTGCCTGTGTCTAGATCTTCCAGAGTTGAATGTGGATAGATTCACTGCACTGGCATCTCTTGTCCAAGAAGCTTCTGCTGGTGATGCTTTTGTTATTGAACTACCATGTGTTTTTGGGCTCTTTATTCTTTAATGGTTATCTCTTTATTGAACTATTTTTGGTCACTTTTTTTTACCAACATTCTCCTGCAATTCATGATGAGCAATGATGAATCGCAGGGCCATCAGTCGGGGAGAAAAGTAAGGCAGGCAAAAATAGAATGCTGGGCAACATCAAAATCAAAGTACCAATCCTTCAATCCAGAGTGGTCATCAATGAAGATCTAGCCCTGGGGGAAGCTCTTCCACTGTGGACAGCTCGATTGTAATCATGTATTGTCTTTCCGCTGACTGGTTAGCATGCAACAAAAGCTTTTCACTGCAACTTAGTACACATAACAATAAACTTAATTTCACTAAACTGAACTAACTAAACAAAAGTGCGTAGGAAGGGACTGCAGATGCTGGTTAAAACCGAAGATAGACACAAAATGCTGGAGTAACTCAGTGGGACAGGCAGCATCTCTGGAGAGAAGGAATGAGTGGCGTGCCGGGACAAGACCTGGGTCCTTCTGGAGACCGTCTGGAGACCTGGGTCTCGACCCAGAACGTTGCCCACTCCTTCTCTCTGGTGATGCTGCCTGTCCCGCTGAGTTATTCCAGCATTTTGTATTTAACTAAACTAAGGTACCTCTCTTGATACCTGAAGGCCCCAAACACATAAGCAGACCAGTCTGACCATGCTCTACCCTTGTATACGTACACTCCAATACTCATCCAGATCACAGCTTGTGATCCCGCCAGTCCTATCCAATCCTGGCAGTCACGGCACTCACAAGGTGGCACTTACCTGCACCCAGTTATTAATAATGCAAATTAAACCTAGCTGGCAAATGAGGAGTAAACGTTGATATAACTGGTGGAGCCACCATAGAGTCTGTGCTGCGACCACTGAAGATGCCAGGATGACCAAACTTAATCCTTCGTCTCTGCTCACTTCCATTTCAACCTGTCGTCTTGGCTAATGTTCAGTGTGTAATTATATAACTTGCCTTTACTCCCGCCATTCCCTCATCCATGTTATCTTGTGTCGATCGTCTCTACGATATCCAACACCGGGTCTGACGTATACCAGTATCCAATTCAGTATGATTCAGGATAACCTGCAGCGACACATGACCCACCACATATTATCAATCTGTGCGCACTTGGGCTTTACGAGGATGTTGCCAGGAGCTATAGGGAGAGGTGGAGTAGGCTGGGACTCTATTCCCTGGAGGGCAGGAGGATGAGGGGTGATCTTATAGAGGTGTGCGGACTGGAGCACCTCACACGCAAGGAGTTGGACTTGCTTATAGACCAGGCATTCCCATAGCAGATGCGACAAAGCGCCCCATTCCCAATGCACTCTTTGCAGCGATGGCCCAAACTACATTTGCAATTACAGCAGTCATGGCCAAATGAAGAGTTGTATTTTTCGTAATCGGTTTTGGCTCAGTGGAAAAGGCAGAGATCTCATCTTTAACTGAGGCTAAGAATAGAAATTCCAGGAATTAGTTCAATGCCAAGGCTTGTACACGAATGTTGGTGCTGTAGCTGGCTTTCTCTTTTTACTTGCTTAGCTCATTTCCATTTTTATGTCTGAAGGTTTCTTCTTAAACTCCATCAAGTCACACGGCAAAACCACTTATCTTTATAATTTTACTCAGTCAGTGAAGATACTCAGGCCATCAATCCAAATATAATCTGGAATTGTGTTCAGTTCGGCTAGAGATAGCATTGCCTATTCGACCTGATTTCAGACTTGTATCCCCATGAGGCTCTCCAAGTCACTCCTTTCAGCAGTTCCAAAGGCAATCTCCATATTTTTTGCACAATCAATCACCCACGTCCAACATTGATCTCAATTATCCTTAATTAAGTAAATCATTAAATCCCATTGTCAATCATTGCATTTTCTTTTTAAAATTCAGTCCGTCAGACTCATTATTGATCTCAAGTGGTTTTTCAATGAATCAGTCTAGTCAGCCACTTAGGAACGATTTTTCATCTGCCTTCCTAATCAAATCAGTTTCGTCATGTACCTTCACACTATTCGGGAAGGAACAGTTGCCGTTCCATTAGCTACAGAGGAGGAACACTTCCCCCATCTCCTGATATTCTCCAACAAAAGTTATTACAATAAATAAGCTCAGAAGGTCATAAGGAACAGGAGTAGAATTAGGCCATTCGGCCCATCATGTCTATTCCACCATTCAATCACTGCCGATCGATCTCTCCCTCCTAATCCCATTCTCCTGCCTCTGACACCTGTACTAATCTAGAATCTATCTTTCTCTGCCTTAAAAATATCCACTGACTTGGCCTCTGCAGCCTTCTGTGGCAAATAATTCCACAGATTCACCACCCTCTGACTACAGAAATTTCTCCTCATCTTCCTAAAAGAACATCCTTTAATTATAAGGCAATGACCTCCAGTCCTAGACACCCCCACTAGTGGAAACATCTTCTAGACTCTCCCACTAATGGAATCATAACTGAACTGGAATGTAAAGGGCCTGTCCTACCAGCATCCGACTCCATGCGGTGAGCGCGATCAAACTAGAAGCGGGGGCCGCGTGGAGGTCGGGTGATCCCTGTACAGGGCCGTTCCCACCAGCATGCGCCTACATGCGGCAAGCGCGACCAAACCGGCAGCGAGGGCCGCACGGAGGTCGGGTGAGTGGCGCAACGCGGCGCAAAGTGAGGCGCACTTGGAGCGAAGTCTTAAAGGTAAGTTCGCCAGGACAGAGAGGGGCACACAGAGAGGGGCACCGAGGCACACACATAGAGGGTCACGGAGGCACCTACAGAGAGGGTCACGGAGGCACGGCGTCGAGACGGTGTGTAATGCGTCGAGGCGACTGCGAGCCGACAAGCCGTTGCCGCGCGGAATTTTTGAACATGGTCAGTTTTTCGGAGT
Organism: Raja brachyura; assembly: GCA_963514005.1. The sequence continues at coordinate 32,541,582 of OY740808.1, forward strand.
CCCGCGCGATGTCGGGATGAACTCCGCACAATTCCGCACGGCTCTGGCGTTTGAAGTGGGACCGGCCCCGCGACGCCGGACGGCTCAAGCGACCACGTTAGGTCGCGCTCATTGCACAGATTTGCATGCTGGTGGGACAGGCCCTTAACTTCAACACAGTCTAGGAAGCCTCTCCGTGTGTATAAATTGTGTTCAGTTCTGGGCAACATGTTATAGCAAAGATATTGTCAAGCTTGAAAGGGTTCAGACAAGATTTATGAGGATGTTGCCAAGACTAGAGGGTATGAGCTATAGGGAGAGGTTGAGTAGGCTGGGACTCTATTCCCTGGAGCGCAGGAGGATGAGGAGTGATGTATAAAATCATAAGAGGAATAGATCGGGTAGATGCACAGAGTCTCTTGATCAGATTAGATAAATTGAGGACCAGAGGACATTGGTTTAAGGTGAAGGGGAAAAGATTTACTAGGAATCTGTGGGGTAACATTTTCATACAAAGGGCAGTGGGTGTATGGAGCAAGCTGCCAGAGGAGGTAGTTGAGGCTGGGACTATCCTAACATTTAAAAAACAGTTAGACAGGTACATGGATAGGACATTTGGAGGGATATGGATTAAACGCAGGCAGTTGGGACTAGTGTAGGTGGGACTAGTGTAGCTGGGACATGTTGGCCAGTGTGGGCAAGTTGGGCCAAAGGGCCTGTTTTGAAACTTGTAAGCACCCTTTATGAGTGCTTATTTGCATATGTTGGCATGGTATGCAAGCAAAGAATTTGACTGTGACTTGTTACATGTGACACTAAAGTTTTCAATTCAATCCAATTCTCTGGTTCAGCATCTGATGATTTCAAATCATCGGGAACCCACTCTTTCTTTCAACTCATTGCTGCCGATGCTCCTGTACTCATTTCAACACAACCGGACATTTCGAGTAGCAAACCAGCATCTGCGCATGTTCTCCAGAGATTAGTTATTTCCTTTTAATAAACCAGCATCTGCAGTTTTTTGGTGTCCATCATTCATCGCCGGTCACTCAAGACAAGTATGACTGTCCTCTCATGGAGGACGCCTGTGCGTGACTTTGTTTAACGCGAGGAGACTGGTGCACAGACAGCCATCCCACGGTTCTTGACAGATCTGGGTCAGGATCCAGTGGCATGGAGTCCAAGGCGATCGGGGACCCTTTCCTGCTGCAGCCTCCATCCACCTTCCCAGCTGTTGTGACGCTCCACTTAGGTCGGCCATCGTCCTCCGCCTGTTCCACCGTTGAGATCTTGGTTGGATTGATCTTTGTCAGAGACCTCCCCCTCGACCTTACCGCCATGGGTGGCCCTACCAGGAGCAGAGCTCCAGACGGCATCGCTCTCAGGATCACACCAGCTTCTCCACCACGACAAGGTGACAATCCGCAATTGGTTTAAAAGGGCCGTAAGCAAGTTGATCTGAATATTTTATTTTTCTGACTCCATAGAAGGAGCCTTTAGCCTGTTGAGTGTATCCAATCTCCCATTTATTTCTCTGTAACATGCCCACCAACACCTCGGTGCTACTGCAGCCAACCAACATTATACCTTAGCCATTGAACCCAGAGGCCGTCATATCTTTGGCCACTCCCCATCGGGATGTAGGTGAATACGTGACTGTATTAGCCTGCCCAGCTCTGCTTAAAACAGGGAACCATTTTCTGTAAAGAATGATTTTGGTGCTGCCCTGCACCCAGTGACATTATGGGCAACATCCTGCCCATCTTACTTGATTCACTAGAACAGATTACCGAGGTAGCAGAAATGTAGACCGCAGTAATACTCTCGAACGCCTCCAGAGGCTTTCCTGTCTGATTTACTGTTTATATCTAGCGAGGCATAAGTGCAAAGCGGAACTGGGAATATTCACGTCTGTCTGTTTTTTAACCGTTATGCTTGATCTTTACCTGCTCCACCTCTCACACACACATGGTTGAAGTCTATTCCTGGTTTTTGACTAGCTATTCAAAGCGATGTCCTTTGATTTGGAATCAAAGGAATGCCAGGACAGATGAAAAATCAAGTACAATTGAACGAGGAAACGAAGAATACAAGATCAAAATGGTGAAATATGGCTTTGAAATCAATAGTATTTTCAAAGCACAAGTCAGCAGTATGTCAGCTCATCTGCAGAGAAACAGCATTCAGGGCAAAATATAAGTTTTCCTTCCATGTCTAAGCTGTGACTATAATATGTAAAGAGAAACTCGACTACTGAGGTGATGTCTTGAGTGGAATATTTAATGGACGTTTTCTCAAGTAGAAATAAGATAACTTATGGTTATATTTTGCGGAAAACTATGAGATTATTCAGAGGTGCCCTGAACAATATTTATTCCTCAATCAACATGTCCAATAGAGCAATATAGTCGCCTGGACAATCTCTGATTGTGCTTTGAAATTTACTAAATGCAAAGTCACTCACGTTTACTGCGATGTAACAGTAACAAGGACTTAATTGGACTTGATGGTGCTTACTTCAGAAAGTCGGGGGGGGGGGGGGGGGGGTCCAAAACTGCAGATGTTAGAAATCTGAAATAAAGAATGAAAGTGCTGTAGACATTCAGGAGGTGAGAAAATCTCCATTTGTTAATGTTTGTGGTTAACAGTCCTTTGCCCGAAATGGGAAGGAAAGATGATGAGGCACACAATGCTGGAATAACTCAGCGGGACAGGCAGCATCTCTGGAGAGAAGGAATGGGTGACGTTCTGGGTCGTGGGTCGAGACACTTCTTCAGACCCATTCCTTCTCTCCTCCTATTTAAACCAGCATCTGCAGTTCCTTCCTACACAGGAGCGAACACCAGTTAGTTTAAATGCAGAGAGGAAAGGGGTGGGGGTGGATTGGACAAACTGGATGTGTCTATGGTTAAAATATAGATGAACTCAAACATAACGCAGGCTGCAAGTCCAAACATGAACAAAGGAATAGAAAAGCTTTGAAATGGAATGGAATTAAAAAGAGAAGATAAATGAAGAGAGATTAAAGAAACTGCTAAATGAGGATTTGTATAAAATTCCCAGCAGGGCAAAACATGGAGAACGGAAAATAAAACCAAGCCAACATTAAAGATGGATGCCCCAGAGCCCTAGAGTTGATTAGTACAGGTGTCTGGGGTTGTGGGGAGAAGGCAGGAGAATGGGGTTAGGAGGGAGAGATAAATCAGCCATGATTGAATGGTGGAGTAGACTTGATGGGCCGAATGGCCTAATTCTACACCTATCACTGATGATCGTATGAGAACAATTGACCAGGTCAAATATAAACAGAACGCGAGTGTCCTAAAACTAGAATGAGATATTGAACTTGGAAATTGTAACATGTACAGACAGAAGATGAGGAGCTGCTCTTCAAAACCACACTGGGCCCTGCTAAAACATTCCAGAACACCACAGCCAGACACGTCAGATTGGGAATGGGATAGGGGAATGAAAGTCGCAGGCAACAGGACACTCCTGGATCGGATACATACGTAAACTACCCAATCTACATTTAATTATACTAACCGAATATTGAAAGACTTAGATCGAGTGGATGTGGAGAAAATGTTTCCACTAGTGTGAGAATCAAGGCCTAGAGGTCATAGCCTCGGGATTAAAGGATGTTCCTTTGGGAAGGAGATGCGGAGGAATGTCTTTAGTCATGCCTCAGAAGAATTCTGCTAGTACTTTCTTTAGAGGGGGGTGAATTTGTGGAATTATTTGCCACAGAAGGCTGTGGAGTCCAAGTCAATGGATATTTTTAAGGCAAAGATAGACAGATTCTTGATTCGTACGGGTGTCAGGGGTTATGGGGAGAAGGCGGGAGAATGGGGTTGTGGGGGAGAGTTAGATCAGCCGTGATTTAATGGCGGAGTAGACTAGATGGGCCAAATGGCCTAATTCTGCTCCGATCACATGAACGTATGCACATTGTGAGCACTTCTAATGGGAGGTAATTACTGTTCACCTTAAAGAAATAATGCCCAAACCGACGAAACATCATGCAAGAAACAATGTGTCTCAATGGGTAGGAGGGTCCAAGATAGGTGGCCGGTCAACAGGTGATAATTTAAGTCAAGTCAAGGCAAGTCACATTTATTTATATAGCACATTTAAAAAACAACTCTCGTTGACCAAAGTGCTTTACATTTGTTATAAGAGTAGTATACACAAGCAGGCCACATACATATGTACAAATAGCCCTCACTCAGAGGACGTCAGGAAGGGCTAATGGAAAAACAGATACGTTTTTAGACTAGACTTAAAGGAGTCGATGGAGGGGGCAGTTCTAATGGGGAGGGGGACGCTGTTCCACAGTCTAGGAGCTGCGACCGCAAAGGCGCGGTTGCCCCTGAGCTTATGCCTGGACTGCGGGACATTCAGCAACCCCAAGTCGGCCGATCTGAGGGACCAGGAGGTGGTGTAGTGGGTGAGAAGTATTTTAATGTAGGTGGGTGCAAGCCCATTGAGGGCTTTGTAGACATTGAGGAGGGTCTTGAAATTTATTCGGAACCGCACAGGGAGCCAGTGGAGAGAGGCCAGGATCGGGGTGATGCGGTCCCTTTTTCGGGTACCTGTTTCCTTTATCATTGTTACTCTTTTGCATATCTTTCATTCATTTGTTTTATATCTCTCCACATCACCGTCTATATCACTTGTTTCCCTCCCCCCCTGACTCTCAGTCTGAAGAAGGGTCTTGACCCGAGACATCACCTATGCCTTTGCTCCAGAGATGCTGCCTGACCCGCTGGGTCACTCCAGCTTTTTGGGTCTATCATCGGTTTAAACGAGCATCTGCAGTTCCTTCCTACAAATTACAACTCGTCAGGGATCAGGGATGTCAACCCATTGGCAAGGCTGAAAAGAGGAAGAGGGCAAAGGCTAAGCAATAATGGTGAGAAGACCTGAGTAATAGGCATGAATCTGCACACAAGGTGTATTTTGTGCCAACACACTGCATCTTGCTTGAAACATGATTAAGTGGAAACCTTGTAGCAAGTAGCTGTAGGTGGTTTTGCCTATCCTGTACCAAGTATTAATCAATGATAGACACAAAATGCTGGTGGAACTCAGCAGGACAGGCAGCATCCCTGGAGAGAAGAAATGGGTGACGCTTCGGGTCGAGACCCTTCAGTCGTCTTGTTGATGTCACCCGGTCCTTCTCTCCAGAGATGCCGCCTGTCCCGCTGAGTTATTCCAGCATTTTATATTTAACTAAATTAAAGTATCTCTCTTGATACCTGAAGGCCCCAAACACAGGAGCAGATTGAAAGTCACAGGAAAGGGAGATATAGACGATGATGTCGAGAGAGAAAAAGAACAATGATTGAATGATATGCAAAAAAATAACGATGATAAAGGATACAGGCCATTAGCTGTTTGCTGGGTGAGAACGAGAAGTTGCTGCGACTTGGGTAGGGGAGGGATGGAGAGAGAGGTAATGCCAGGGGTTACTTGACGTTAGACTTGAAGTTCGTAGTCCTACAAATTAACCACATATGCAAACACTGTAGCATGCAAAGTCTACGCAGATTTTAGCCTTCATATAACTAAAAATGGTTGCCAACATAATCTCCCACCACATTCTGGCACTCACCTGCATTGCAAGGACAATTTAGAGTGGCCAAGTAATCTTCCAACCTGCAGATCTTTCGTGGGGAATCAGAGGAAACCCACAAGGTCACAGGGAGAAAGTGTGAACTCCACACAGGCAGGTCAGGGTTAAGCTGAGGTATCTGGTGTTGTGAGGCAGCAGTTCTCCTAGCTCTGCCACTGTACCACCTATGATAGGACACAGACCAGAATAAATGGAGGCGGTATTAGGGGCACAGTACAGTTGGAAATTATTGTCTCTGGTGCCTTTGTAAAGTGGACCTGAGAAGAGAGGCCCTCTGCCTTGAGATTATTCAAGGAATTTCAGGAATGGTCATGGTCACATCTGATGAGTTTTAGTTTAGTTTAGAGACACAGAATGGAAACAGGCCCTTCGGTCCACCGAGTCCGCACCAACCAGCGATCCCCCGTACACTAACGCTATCCCACACACACTTGGGACAATTTACAATTTTACCGAAGACAATTAACCAACAAACCAGTATGTTTTTGGAGTCTGGGAGGAATCCGGAGCACCCGGAGAAAACTCACGCAGGTCACGAAAGGAAGGTACAAACTTCATACAGACAGTATCCATAGTCAGGATCAAACCGGGGTCCCTGGTGCTGAAAGGCAGCGACTCTACCGATGCGCCAGCATGCTGCCCTCCGTCAGACACCTGTCACGCATCATCATTGTACCCAACAATGATCGATTTTGGGGAAGGCCCTCTCTCCTGATCTTCCCACCAGAGATGCGAGTATTAGGATTACCTTGCACTGAACGTTATTCCCTTATCATGTATTTATGCACAGTAAATTGATTAATTGTAATCATTTGTTATCTTTCTACTGACTGGATAGCCAATAGACAACAAAAAGCTTTTCACTGTACCTCGGTACACGTGACAATAAACCAAACTGAACTGAACTAAAGGGTTGTTATTTCTAGTGCTCCAGTTTCAAAATGACTCTTTATCCATTGGGAAGCCAGTACTGATAACTAAGCACTACCATCTCCCTTGGAGGCCAAGTCAGTGGATATTTTTAAGGCAGAGATAGACAAATTCTTGATTGGAATGGGTATCAAGGGTTATGGGCAGAAGGGAGGATAAATGGGATATAAGAGGCAGAGATCAGCCATGATTGAATGGCAGATAGACACAAAATGCTGGAGTAACTCAGTGGGACAGGTGTTATCTCTGGAGAGAAGGAATGGGTGATGTTTCGGGTTGAGACCCTCCTTCAGACCATTCTTCACTGATTGGCAGTGTGGACACAATGGGTCAAATGGCCTAATTCTACTCCTATAACTTGTGAACTTGTGAGAGTCCAATTCCTTTCAATTCCAACCATCCCTGTCACTGCTGCCATTCTTAAGCAAACATCCCCTTACCCCCCCCCCCCCCCCCCTCCCCTCCTTAGCACTGATGCCTCAATTTCACCTGGTGCTCCAGGTCCCTGAACAATATCCAAGACCATCTCACACACAAGCTCTGTGTCAATCTTGACCCTGTCTGTTCTCTGCTTTCTGTAATCATCCACTTGATCTGCAGTGCTGAAACCGTGTGCCAAAAGCGAGCTTGCAGTGATATTATCCTGAAAAATAATACAACCTGCCATCTCCCAACTGCTTCATACTTGTCCCCGGCCACAGAAAAAGTCTGGGCTACTGATCTCTTCTCTGACCTAAAGTGGCATGGTCCTGCCTCAGAAGCATTGTACTAGCCCTTATGATGGACGCCAGCAATACATCTGGAGATGTCTTTCAGTGTTTTTAACATTTCATGTGGATCTTCTTTAATAAACAGGACATTTCCTCTGTGTAAAAAATGTGCGATTCTGTCACTGTAGAGATGTCAGTATCAGTGAGATACATTTCAATGTATTTCCAATATCGTCTGAAGAAAGGTCTCGACCAGAAACGTCACCTGTTCCCTTTCTCCAGAGATGCTGTCTGACCCGCTTTTTGTGTCTATCATCTATTTGTAAAATAACATGTGCTTCGCTTGTACGAACTTGCATGAAAGTAAGCAAGCAGATGACTGAGTGTGGATATAATTGATGGCTCCTTGGGGATGCCCTTCCATGTAGAGGCATTATAAGGAAGCTTTGAGAATGCCAGGGACAAAGGCTTAGGCAAAGCACCATTAGACTGATGACAAAGGGAGACAATTCTACAAAAGGCCAAATACGAAGATTGTCTGTAGAGAGTGGCTCCAACGGGAAGACATTATTCTTCAGGGAGAGAGGTAACCCAAAGTGATGTCATCTGTATCGTACGCTATCCATGTTCTCCAGAGATGCTGTCTGTCTGACCTGCTGAGTTACTCCAGCATGTTGCATCCTTTTGTATGGTAGCTACCTTGCAATGATGTTGTCTTCTTGCCTCAGAACATCATCAGTCTATTCTTAATGGAATTAATGAATAGAGTTTCCTTCTGAAAGCTCTGCGTCTGTGATGTGGACTTTCTTTTGATCATTCCTTTGCGGTTTGCTTCTAAGTACCTCTCTAGAGTCAATGATGTGTCAGTCTTGAGTTTCCTTTTGCCGTGATGGTTTTCAGTATGACTGGTCTGAAATTAACCAAACCCAATACACACGATCAAGGACTTCCAATTGCAGGCTATGTCTCCATGGATCTTTTCTCCTGGTTTAAACAAACGTTATACTGGAAGCTGACGACATTCACAAAACTGGATATGCCCTAGACCAATATAATCAGCATGTAGATTTTCCACTAATTCCACCCATGAGGGTTTTAAAGGATGTGTAGTAGCCATTTAGCTTAACTCAGTACGTTATAACTATAGCCAGTTACCTTTAAATTTTATCTGCCTGTAATTATGTGGGTGGGATTTATACGTGGTGTGGGACGTGGTCTGCGGCTGGGATTCTGGTGCAGACTCCCTGGGAGTTTTAGTTTAGTTCGAAGAAGATCGGGGAAGAGACATAGTTTTGGAACATGTGACCACAAATATGATTGAAATGTACTTATACAAGAAGAAGCTTTTATGAATTATCTTACTGTTTGCACTACTACAATAAAGAAACTATTAATCAAGAGACTGTTTTTGGAAGAGTTATCTTTCGACGGCATCGTGGAGAGCTCTTGGGTGCGTATAGATTACCTTCTAATCCACGGTCATCAATTAAAGTGACCTATCGAGGACTAAATCCTTGAGAAGGTGTAAAAGCTGTCCGTACAGGATGTATTTAAAACTGAGGTCTACTTAACAGAAAGCGACATTGTTATTTTAAAATCCTGACATAACACCTAAAATAAAATAAAACACCTTTTATTTTTGCGATATCATGCGCACTAATATCATTCACTGTTGAATAGGTGACTGCTATAGTTACAAAACTGATCAACGGGCAGATTTACCACACCAAAGAGATTTAATTCACCTCCACGAAAATCAAAAGAAGAATCCTGCAGATACTAGCAACCAGAAAGAAAATAAACAGAAAGATGTTGGAGACTCTGAGTTGGTCAGCACCTGGAATTGAAACATGAACTGTTTTCCCTTCCACTGATGCTGTTGAATCTTCTGAATGTTTGCAGCATGTCCTGTTTTTACTGTATCTAATTGCATATCTACCAAGGAAGTCTGTTTAACCAGCTGTTATGGACAAGCAATGATGGAGGAAGTCTGCTGCTTATGTTTTTATAAAACATCACCTCATATTTTGCTTGGGCAGCTTTCAACCCAGCGGTATGAGAATGATTTATCTAACTTGAAGCAACCCTTGCTTTTCCTCTCTCTCCGCCCCTCCCCCATAATAGTTCTACGACTAGTTCTACTGTCCTCCTGATTAAATATTACCGATTGAATGCCTCATTGTCATCTTCCTCTCAGCTAACAATGGACCATTCTACATTGCCTTAAATTTGTCTGCTTTGACCTGTTGTTTTTACACCTTACCCTTCCATATCTCTAGACTACCTCCCCCAGACTCTCAGTCTAAAGAAGGGTCTCAACTGAAAACATCACCCAGTCCTTCTGTCCAGAGATGCTGCCTGTCCCGATGAGTTACTCCAGCATTTTGTGTCTATCTTCATCCCAAGACAAAGTTAGATTTCCAAGATAGACACAAAATGCTGGAGTAACTCAGCAGGACAGGCAGCATCTCTGGAGTCAAGGAATGGGTGATGTTTCGGGTCTTCCTTCCTTACCCTTCCATATCTTTGTGTCTCCCTTCCCCCAGATTCTCTGAAGAGGGGTCTTGACCTGAAACATCACTTCTATCCAGAGATGCTGCCTGTCCCGCTGAGTTATTCCAGTATTTTGCATCTATCTTCGGTTTAAACCAGCATCTGCAGTTCCTTCCTACACATACATACACATACATACATATATTTACACACACACATACGCATAAACAACAAACAAACAATAATAGTGCAAAAAGACAAAAACAGAGCCCCCAAGTCTATGTAGTTCCGAGCTTAATTGGTGGTTGTATGGTTTAATAGCTTGATGGCTTTTGGGAACCATTCACCATTTACCCGTCCGTCTGAACAATTTGTCTCAATGTTCCCTCCCAATGTTTTTGTTATTGTACCTGCCACAACTACATTCACCGGTGTTGCGTTCCATATGCCCACCACCCTCCATGTCAAAAAGTTGTCCCTCAGGTTCCTATTAAATCTTTCCTCTCCCAATTTAAATCTATGCTCCCCCATTTCTTGATTCTCCTACCCCGGGAAAAAGATCCTCTGCATTCACCTTATCTATTCCCCTCATGGTTTTCAGCGCCTCTATAAGCCCCCTGTGCTCCATGTAATAATGACCCAGCCTGTCCAACCTCTCCCTGGAGCTCAGGCCCTCAACTCCTGACAACACCATCGTAAATCTTCTCTCCAGTTTTTGCAGCTTAATGGCACCTTTCCTATATCGGGGTGTCCAAAAATGAACACAGTACTCCAAATGGAGCCTCACCTCAAGGTGAAGATCAGTGCAACCTGCTGCAGTTTGATCATTTATACATCAGCTGCATCTTTCACCTTTTTTAAGCTTGCAATGCCTTTTTCATTGCTGCTGGTTCCACTGCTAATGGATTTATCTGGAAGTACTAAAAGATGCCATTGTTCGTAACAAACATGAAAAGTATGTTATGTACACCACAATTTGCACAAGCAAAGTATGACATAGCAGGAAAAACTGGAACTGTATTGTGCTAACTATAGATTACTTCGTGGTTGGTCTTTGGAGAATAAATGAGTGCAGTGATATAATGCCAAAATAACAAAGATACATTTTGTTACTTAAGCTAACTAAAGGGCGGCACAGTGGTAGAGTTGCTGCCTTACAGCGCCAGAGGCCTGGGTTCGATCCCGACTATGGGGTGCTGCCTGTACGAGTTTGCACGTTCTCCCCGTGACCCATGGATCTCCGGTTTTCTCCCACACTCCAAAGTCGTACAGGTTTGTAGGTCAATTGCATTGGTATCATTGTAAATCGTCCCTAGTGTGTGTAGGATAGTGTTAGTGTGCAGGGATATCTGGACGACGTGGACTCGGTGGGCCGAAGGGCCAGTTTCCGCGCTGAATCTCTAAACTAAACTGGACTAAAACTAACGACCCTATCAACTATTTTTATCCTCTATAAAATGCAGTATAGTTCCAGTCACAAATTTGTACTCAACGTTTCTCCACTTTCCTGAAGCTGCCACATATCGCTGGGATAAATTCCCAGACTAGTTACGTCTCCCGCATCAACCAAACTGTGGACCTGCATCAACACTGAACTTCACCCCACCATTTGTCGGCAGGCGCTAGATCCACGAACGTTGCAGCAAACTATGCTTTAGTTTCATCCCAATATCGAAGCAGGCACGGTTCTATGACAAAGCTTCACTAGATCACAATTTTGACTGGGAGATTTTTGGATGTCCCATCTTGTCTTGAGAAACCTTGGGCTACTAAGTACATAGTTCCGTGACAGTGCGACGGAGGGTGGTGAAGAAGGCCTATTCCACACTTCTCCTCATCAGTTAAACTACTGACTACAGCCAAAAATACAATCTCGTTTTGTTGCCATTTGCCCCGAAAAGGAACAATGAAATTCTTACTGGCAGCAGCACAAGAGATAGCGGGCAGCGATACAACATCAGATTTGGAGATCTGCGTACAATTCTGGTATCCCAGGATGCTCATGCTAAGGACGGTATTAAACTGGAAATGGTTCCTAAAAGAAAGTTTACGAGGAGGTTACTGGGTTTGGACAGTTGCGTTATAAAGAGCGGCTAGATAGGCTGGGTCTCTTTCCCCTGGATCCATATCCTCCCATTCCCAGCATATTCATATGCCAATGCAAACACTTCCCCTCTCACCTCAAAGCTATGCCCCCCAGTATTTGACATTTCCATTCTAGGCAAAAGGTTCTGTTCGTCGACCCAATCTCTGCCTCTTAAAATTCTAAACATTTCTATCAGATCTCCCCACCATCTCCCCTCATCCTTCAGCTTTCAAGAAAAGCAAACCAAGTCTGTCCAACCTCTCCTTGTAGCTAATAACCCCTAATCCAGGCATCGTTCTAATAAACCCTCTCATCACCCTTCCCAGCTCGACGTCATTCCTGTTTTGGAGTTTAGTTTAGTTCAGGTTAGAGATACAGCGTGGAATCAGGCAGTTTCAGCCCAGTGGGTCCGTGCCGACCAGCGATCCCCACACATTAACACTATCCTATTTACATTTACCAAGCCAATTAACCTACAAAGCTGTACGTCTTTGGCTTGTGAGAGGAAGCTGAAGATCTCGGAGAAAACCCACGCAGGTCACTGGGGGAACGTACAAACTCCGTACAGACAGCACCCGTAGTCAGGATCGAACCTGGGTCTCCGGCACTACTTTACTGTAAGGCAGCAACTCTACCGCTGCGCCACCGTGCCCCAGGGTGACCAGAACTGTGGGTAATACTTCAAATGCGGCCCAACTAAAATCTTATAAAGCTACATCATGACTTCCTGGCTCTTATACTCACTGCCCCATCTAATGAAGGCAAGCATACCAAATCCCTCCACTATCAACCCATGTCGCTGCTTTCAGGGCAAGATCCCTTCCTACATCAATGCCATCCTTAGGACAAGGATCCTGGAAAACCGGATTTGTAAACAGATCCCCAAATGTGACCTTATACAGCTTTAGTGCTGCGGCCATCTGGTGTGCTGCCACAGATAATAATTTAATTGTTCCTTTTCGGGGCAAATGACAATAAAACATGAATGATTCTTGACTGTACTCAGTTGCCTGACTGATGAGGGGACGTGTGCAAAACGCCATCTTCATCAGCAAAGTGCAACACACACTTGCCACCTGCCATTCTCCGTCCGCTCTCATCTATAGCTAATCTCCATCCTGCTTTATACTTTGACAGCCTTTCTCACAGACCACGACCTCAGCAATGTTGTTGTCATCTGTAAATTTACTAACCAACCCATCTATGTTTGTTCCCCAGAGATGCTGCCTGAGCCACAGGGTTACTCCAGCATTATGTTTCATCCAAGTCATTTATATATATGAAGGACATTAGCAATCAGATATATTTTTCTGGTAAAGTTGTTTTATATTTACTACTGCTAGAAAACATAGAAAAACATAGAACATAGAAAAATAGGTGCAGGAGTAGGCCATTTGGCCCTTCGCGTTACCATTCAATATGATCATGGCTGATTATCTGAAATCAGTACCCCGTTCCTGCTTTTTCCCCATATCCCTTGATTCCTTTAGCCCTAAGAGCTAAATCTAATTCTAACTCTCTTCTAACTTTGCTAATTCTCCATAGAACAAGGATGATTTCTGTGTTACATCTAGCTGCAAAAATATCTCAACAAAAGTGCAGGAGTAACTCAGCGGGATAGGCAGCATCTCTGGAGAGAAGGAATGGGTGACGTTTCGTCTCGACCCGAACCAAGACCCATCCCTTGTTCCCCTGAGTTACTCCAGCATTTTGTGTCTATCTTTGATTTAATCAGCATCTGCAGTTCCTTCCTGCACATATCTCAATTAGAATATGGTCGAGTTGTGGAGAACAGCTTCTCAGCAGTACAGAAGAAGCATTGTTATCAACACCAATTGGAGTTTGCAGCAATCAAACTCTGGTTTCTGTTCTTGACATTCAACCCATGTCCATTATTTATGGAACTTTCTCAATAATGAGAACACTATCATTTTGTAGCGAACAAACTCTTCGCGCGCCAACGGCCTGTCGCGTAACTGACGGCCAAAGTGGGACAGGCCCAAGACCCTGGCGCAGCGCAACGTCTCACCTGCAACAGCAGCAGAAGCGGGCAAACGATCGACGACCTCGGCCTGGGGCTCACGGCCGTTGCGGATCCGGATCCGCCCCCACTTTTACTCCCAGAGCGGGGCCAAGAAAATTGAAGATAGACTCAAAATGCAGGAGTAACTCAGAGGGACCAGCAGCATCTCTGGAGAAAAGGAATGGATGACGTTTTGGGGGAAGACCCTTCTTTCAGACTGAAGAAGGGTCCAGACCCGAAAGGTCACCCATTGCTTCTCTCCAGAGATGCTGCCGGTCCCGCTGAGTTACTCCAGCATTTGTGTCCATCTGCAAATGACGTCACACACTCCAGACTGCTGTGCTGGTGCATGAAGACACGGGCGACCTTCGCGGGACTGTCGCGCCTCAACGCGGCCGCGAGGTCGCGTAATTAGCGTGCCAAGGACACGTAAATGTGACAGGGGCTTTGATCCAGCATTTTGTCTATCAGGGATTATCATTGTATAAGTAGTAGAAAAGATGGAATTGAAGATGCTGGCTGATACACAAAAGAGCACAAATTGGAGCAACTCGGCAGGTCAGGTGGCGTCTCTGGAGAACATGGATAGGTGAAGTTTTTTTGTCGAGATCTTTCTTCAGACTCTAGTTCTGGAAATGGGCCTGGATTCCAGGTGAGTTGATGGCCCCAGTATGCTGGTGGCTGTGAGATAGGCGAGGATCAGCGGAGTCATTGGTCGCGGCCCGCTGGCAGCCGGAGTTCAGGTAGGAGATGGTGATTGTGATGGTGGTGGCAGCAGTTCAGCCTGGAAGCGATTGTGGAGATGGTGCGTGCTGGATGTGGCATCGGCAGCCGGGCCTGGAAGCTGCTGGGGGGACGGTGCAGTTTGGGCTGTGGTGTCAGTAGACCAGCCCGGCGGTGAAGGTCGGTAGGACCATCCGCTATAACCAAAATCTGTTATAAAGAAGTTCGTAATAACAAGGGCAGACACAAAAAGCTGGAGTAAAGGGCCTGTCCCACTTACGTGATTTTTTCGGCGACTTGCCGGCACCCGTCATAGTTGCAGCAGTAGTTGCAACAGTTTGCTCCGAAAATTTTTAACATGTCAGGCAGCACCTCCAGAGAAAAGGAATGGGTGACGTTTCGGGTCGAGAACCTTCTTCAGAATTCAGATTTTGTCTTGGCCTGAAACGTCACCCATTCCTTCTGTCTATATTCGGTTTATACCAGCATCTGCCGTTCCTTCCTACACAAAAAAAAGAATAGGTGACATTTAATAATCAATATTAACATAATAACAACGTTTTACAGTTCTGCCTTCTATTAAGTGTTCAAGACGGCTGTGGGTAAGATGTTTCCCATTTCAATCCCAAGGCAGATGTATAGGAACAGAAGGAGGTTAATTGTTTCCATCAGAGTTTTAACAAGCAGATTGCTTTTTGTTTGTTATTCCCCATTGGGGTTTAAAATAGGTAATAATGCGGCAATAATAAAATCAGTGAAGTGATTCCAGGCAGATGGATAATACTTCCAGATTCCGAATGCAAGCAAACAGAAACCTTAAAACTATCAGTAAGCATTAAATGCACAAGAGCAACATGTAGCCATTCACTGCTGACAGTGTAGAGTCCCTCCATGTTCTCATTTTGATCAGTGTTAGTGAAGGGCCTGTCCCGCCCGTCACGCAGATGGTGCGCGAAGGTTTTGTACATCCCAAAATCCTGGGGTGCCGCACGGTACCAGGCGTCACTGCCTACGCCACCACGCACCATGCTGGCGAAGTGTATCCCATGCGCGCATCACGTCCTGCGTCGTGACGTGCACGTGATGCACGCATGGTGTAGACTACGCCCGCATGGTGCGTAAATGATGTCGCGCATATGACGCCCAAATGACACCCAAGTGGGACAGCCCCTCCAGTAATTCTCTGTTTTGTAAATACAGTGGAGGACCTGGCCAGTTGTCGCAAGACATTTCCTCCCTGAGCACGACTGGTGGCGAAACTCTATCCTCACTCTTCGCGCAGAGTCGAAACAAACACACGGCTTTCTGTAGATTGGTGTTAAAAATGATTAAAATGCAAAAGGTTAGTTCCCAGAAGAAACTTGGCTCCAACCTCAAAATGATTCCCAGCGAGAAACTCTCCTTTCCCCAGCAGCTAATTGATCCAACCATGGCCCGCACTGCGGGAGTCAATTAGCAGCCTGCAAAATGTGACGCAGCAATTTTTACAAAGCAAGCATAATTATGTAACAGTCGGCCACATCATTGTGAAGTCTGCAGGTCGAGGGATACCCCTGCTGGTAAAGATGACCCCTTCAGCTTCACTTTACCTTTCACGACAAGGCTATTAACACATTCTGAGCTTTTGTTGGATGGTTAAGGGTTATTAATGGTGATTAATGACACAGACTCCAGCACAAAACGAGTAAAAGGTCGCCTCAGTTCAATGGAGCTTGAAAAAAAAAGAGAAATCTGTATGGCTTTATGACTTCTTCCACGTTGCTTGCAGTAAAACTGCTAATCATACCTCCTGCTCTGTATCCTGAGTGGAACTGGCTGTGCTGTGTGATGCAAAGCCAAAATGTGATTGCATTTTAAGGAGTTTAACACATAACAAGAGATATAGTTCTTTAAAATGTGTAGGAAGGAACTACAGATGCTGGTTAACACTGGAGAAAGACACAAAATGCTGGAGTAACTCAGCGGGACAGGCAGCGCCTCTGGGGAGAAGGAATGGGCGATGTTTCGGGTCGACACCCTTCCTCAGACTGAGAGTCAGGGGGAGTGGGAAACTAGAGATATGGATGGGTAAGGTGTGAAAAGGATAGATCAAAGCAGACGACATCAAAGGAAAAGTTCTAAGTTATGAATATGCACATAATGTGCACCACCTTTTGGTGACACTGACACATCATCAAACTTAGCAATAATCATTGAAACAGCAAGATTCAATAAAATGAGTAGAATAATCTGCCCTTGGTTCGAGAAGGTCGGTGGGCTGTGACACAGGGAGAATTTCCTTCTCTTCTACTAAACTTCTCCAATAGAACGTTAACCAGTTCAAATGTGATACCTCCGCTACCGCAAAGCACACACGGGATTTTTTTTTTAAGTTGCACGTATTTCAAAATATATAAATTAAGCCAATATTTTATTTCTATCCAACTTTATATGGCCAGAGGATCATTTTTAGTGTCATACAGACTTTAGAAAAGTTATATCCTTTAGTTTATTTAGAAGCAGGATTACATACTACAGGCTCACAGACAGAAAGAAATATGCATTGAAAGGAATTCAATGAAGGAAGAATGATGCAGAATTGTTATACATTATATGTATGCATATAACTTTATTTTTAAATAAAATCCCAAATCAAAGGTTGGATACTTCATGTAGATGTTTGGGTAATTTTCAAAAGAATCATATTGAGTATAATCAATTGAATATTTCATCCTTAAAATCATTTATTGGTGCTGGCAATCATTTAAAACAAACATGTTTTAGGTGCTCAAAATGTGAAAATAGAAATGTTAGTGTTGCAGCGTGTGTGATTAAATAAGATTACCAGAAACCAGCAATTATGAAACAAAAAGACAAAGTGCTGAAGGAATTCAACGGATTAAGCAGCATCGGGGGGTAATTGGACAGGCAACATTGGATTCTTCTCCAGACTGACACAGCCATTTGCATTTGCTCTACCAAATGCACATTCTTTATCCCCCCAGAGTAACATGAAGGATCCGCTTTTCTATGAACGTAATTAGCTGCCAGGTCTAAGGGAAGTAAATTTAGATATTGAAATATTGGGAACTAATTCACCAGTGGAGACCTCTGAATGCAAACTAAATGAGCACCAGCAAAAATACTGCGGCACAACTGTCAGTTCGGGTCTCGACGCAAAGCGTCACCCATTCCTTCTCTCCAGAGATGTTGCCTGTCCTGCTGAGTTACTCCAGCTTTTTGTGTCTATCTTCCGTTTAAAGCAACATCTGCAGTTCCTTCCTGAACAAAAAAAACAATGGGATGGAGTGAAACAAAGACAGAAGGTAACTGATAAAAATAGTGACACGCAAAAGAAGCTTGAGGAAAACATGACAACTAGGTTTTGAAAAGCTGCCGATATTTTTGCATTCTAAAGAAATTAGATCACCGTTTGGTAAATTGCTTCCCCAAAATCTCTAGATAGACACTAAATGCTGGAGTAACACAGCGGGATAGGCAGTATCTCTGGAGAGAAGGAATGGGTGACGTTTCGGGTCGAGACTGGAGTCAGGAGAATGGAAAAGGAGGGGTGTAGATGGTGATGTAGGGAGATGTGGAACAAATAAATGAAGGATGTGCAAAAAGGTAATGATGATAAAGGAAGCAGGCCATTGTCAGCTGCTTGCTTGAGGTGAGAACGAGAAGCTGGTGCGACTTGGGTGAGGGAGGGGGAATGCAGAGAGTTGTTCAAGGTTTGGACTCTTATACATCGGCCTAACACCTGTCTCTATACCTCCTCCCTCGACTATCCAGGGACCCCAGGTGAGGCAGAGGTTCACTTGCACCTCCTCCAACCTCATCTACAGTATCCGTTGTTCAAGATGTGGAATCTTATACATCGGCGAGACCAAAAGTAGACTGGGGGATTGTTTCACTGAACATTTTCGCTCAGTCCGCCTGGACCTACCTGATCTCCCGGTTGCCTTAAATTCCCCTTCCCATTCCTACACTGACCTTTCTGTCCTTGGCCTCCTCCAATTGTCAGAGTGAGGCTAAATGCAAATTGCACAAATAACACCACAATTTTGTTTGAGCAGCTTACAACCCAGTGGTATGAATATTAATTTATCTAACTTTAAGTAACCCCTGCATTCCCTCTCTCTCTCCATCTTTCCCTCACCCAAGTCACACCAGCTTCTCTTCCTCTCCTAGCTCACAGCCAACAATGGCCTGCATCATCGTCACTTTTTTGCATATCTTTAATTCATGTGTTCTATATCTCTCTACGTCACCGTCTATACCTCTCGTTTTCCTTTCCCTTAACTTCAGTCTGAAGAAGGGTCTCGATCTGAAACATCACCCATTCCCTCTCTTCAGAGATGCTGCCTGTCTCGCTGAGTTGCTCCAGCATTTCGAGTCTATCTTCGGTTTAACCCAGCATCTGCAGTTCCTTTCCGACACGTTCCCAAAATCTCTTTTGGATTTGAACAATTCTCTTGTTATTGCCTTCATCCACCACAACACTCAACGCATGTGGAATAAATTGTAAATGGGTCATGCTTACCACTGCACCCCTTCTAACATTACCCTGCCACCTAGAAGGATATAACTCCATCTCAACCCCCACCCCTATTCCTTTTTGAAACATAGGCTCCATGCCATGTCTTTAAAAGGAAACGTAAATTGCTTTGGGAGTTACTTGAGAATTTTCTCCTCCAATTCCCCATTACCAATTAAACAGAACTGGACTCTGGGAAGTGAAAGAAAAGACACATTTAGAATCCAGCAGGTCGACAAAAATGCTGGAGAAACTCAGCGGGTGAGGCAGCATCTATGGAGCGAAGGAAATAGGCAACGTTTCGGGTCGAGACCATTCTTCTTTAGAATCCAGCAGTTTTCCCCCATGTCACGGGATGCAAAGATTGGTCATATTGAGATAATCACCATTGGGTCGTGTGATACCTGAAGCAAAATCTGTGTCATTGCTTTTATTCTTGCGGGCTACATACTTTGAATTATTTTATGATGAGGCAAGAGGCTGCAGATCATTTATGCGGAGTTATGGAGGAAACCGAAGTAATAACAGGATGCATAACTCACACTGATGAGTTTCCGTGTTGTTTTATGGTACTTTTCACAGGGAAGTAGCACTATTTCCATCGGGACACATTCACCAGGGTATATTCAGTAGCTCTAAATTGCCATCTTAATGGTTTGTTTGGAATGGAATTGATGAAAAATTAATATGCTTTGAAAAATGTAAATGAAAACTCAATTACTGGGATATTTTCTACCCAAGCATTCTTTGAAGATTATAGATTGTATGATAACCCTTTGGACGAATTGCGTTGTGCCAAATGTTGATGTGGTTTACCATTCATTTTTATACAAATGATTCCGATGACAAGGGGGGAAATAAAATCATCAGGGTGGCAAAGTGGCGCAGCGATAGAGTTGCTGTCTAACAGCACTTACAGCGCCAGAGACCCGGGTTCGATCCTGGCTACGGATGCTTGGCTGTACGGAATTTCTACATTCTCCCTGTGACTTACGTGCGGTTTTCTCCGAGAACTTCGGTTTCCTCCCACATTCCAAAGACGTACATGTTTAGTGCAGGATGCTGTATCTCTAAATTAAACGATTGGCTGTGTATAAATATCTGTCTTGTATATGTTCAGCAACTCAACCTCCCAGACAGAGATTGTTAAAGATACAATAAAGTGAAGACATTTCTTCTCATCCCTGTCCTGATCTTCTTCTTATCGAGTCCACACACAAGATTAGAAGTTGTTCAGCCAGAGCTGAACACACGTCTCGGCATCTGCACAATGATGTCCCTCTTGTCGCTTCTTGTGCGTGGTGGTGGAAAGATTGGTGGAAACAGGGCCTCGACGTGAACGCTCTTTCCTTGACCCCTCAGTCCTGATGAACCGACCCCTAATTTGGTGACTGGTTCTGGTTCTAGACAACTCGTGAAGGAACTGCTACTCCACCTCTACTTTATCAAACCCACAGATGTTATACAATTCAATGAAATCACCTCTCGTTATTTTAAATGCAAGCGAGAAGAGGACCAAGCCCACATAATTGTTCCTTGTGCGTAATTTTTGATGACATATCAGGAATATTCCCGTTAACCTTCGCTGCACAGCTTCTATCCCAAGTATGTGCATATATATAAACATGACACTAATCTATATATATAAACTAAGCTAAACTAAAAATGTCAAACTCATGAAACTAAAACTTACACCGAGATGGGAGAAAGTGTACATTGGTGACGGGTCACTTCTTTAATCGACTTTATTATCAAGTAATTGCAAAGGGATGAACATACAAAATAGAAAAGAGAAGTTTAGAATCATTTACCTCGATCCGCAGCTCATTTCTGTGAGGTGTTTCAGTAAATTAAGTCAAGTACCTACACGGTGAGAATAATGTCAACTCCTGAGACACAAATTCAAGGCATGTTAAACAAAATAGAATAGAACAGAATAGAATAGAATGCCTTTTATTGTCATTCAAACAGCTTGGTTTGAATGAAATTGCATTTCTACAGTCTGAACATTACAAAAAAAACCAAGACCTACACTTAAGACAATTTACACAAACATCCATCACAGTGAATCTCCAACACCTCCTCACTGTGATGGAAGGCAAAGTCTTATCTCTCCCCTCTGTTCTTCTCCAGCGGTCCAGCAGTCCAACTACAACATCGATACGACTGGGGCTCACGATGTTAAAGACCCCGGCGGGCGATGGTAAGTCCCGCGGCCGTTCAAGCCACGCCGGGCGATGCTAAGCCCCGCTCCGAGTCATTTAAACCCCGCGATTCCGGCGGGAGAAGTTGCCGTTGCGGGAGCTCTGAAAAGCGGTCTCCCACCAGGGACCTGCGAGCTCCCGATGTACCTGTCCATCGGGCCTGCGGCCGGAGCCTCCGAAGTCGGGTTGCAGCCGCGCGCCACCGCAGCTCTTCCCGCTCTGAAGTCGGCCAGCTCCGCGATGGCGAGTCCGCAGGCTCCGCGACTGGAGCCCTCAGGTTGGTTCCGGTTGGAGGCTGCCGCCGGCTCCACGATGTTAGGCCCAATGACATCAGAGACCGGACAGGGAAAAAGTCGGGTCCCCGTACAGGGAAGAGATTAAACAGTTCCCCACCTCCCCACATTTACACAGCTAAAAAATAATAAAACTAGAATCAAAAACATACATTTAACGAGACAAAAGTAAAAAGACAGACGGACTGCAGTCGAGCCACTGCCGTTAGACGCTGCCACACTCCAGATATAACAAATAACAATAAATGCTTGAACTATACCAGAGTCATTTTTCTCCTGTTTTTGTTTCAGGGCGGCACAGTGGCGCGGTGGCAGAGTGCCAGTGCCAGAGACCCCGGTTCGATCCTGACTACGGGTGCTTGTCTGTATGGAGTTTGTATGTTCTCCCCATGACCCGCGTGGGTTTTCTCCGGGATCTCTGGTTTCCCCCCACATTCCAAAGACAGACAGGTCCGCAGGTTAATTGGCTTGTTATAATTATAAATTGTCCCTAGTTTGTGTAGGATAGTGTTATTGTCGCTGGTCAGTAGGCCGAAGAGCCTTTCTCTACACTGTATCACTAAACTAAACTTGGCAAAACCGTTCAGAACATGTTGGCAGCCATATGCATATCGCCCCCTTGATCATTGAACACTTTGCCAGAACAAACCTAATTTCTACTTTTTTATAACATGATCTTCTAATCTAGAATCGCCATCCCGAATGGAAAATTTGACCATCAATTTGAAATAAATGCAGCAGTGACTTGTATAAACGCCAGCTCATGAGCATTAAAACAAATTAGATTCAGATTCCGATTAGTTTATTGTAATATACACCAGGGTGCTATGAAACTTGTTTGCATGAAGCTCATGATGTAAACAGTGTAATGATGGATACAATAATAAACACAACCATGAAATGTAAAACGACGCAACTGTGCCAAGATTGTAGTGCAATCTAAAGTAGTGCAAAATAAAATACTAAAGTTCAACAACAGAATAACTGCAGTAACCAAAGCTAAGAGTATGTGACAGCATACTAAAGGCAGGGTGTGTGAAAGAGGTTCGACATAAAACGCTGGATTAAGTCAGCGGGTCAGGCAACATCTCTGCAGAAAAGGAATGGATGACGTTTCGGGTCGAGACCCTTCTCTAGACTGAGAGTCAGGGGAAAGGGAAACAAGAGATATAGATGGTGAAGTAGAGAGATGTAGAACAAATAAATGAAAGATATGAAATAATGTAACAATGATAAAGGAAACGGGCCATTGTTAGCTGTGGGTTACACAAAAAGCTGGAGAAACTCAGCGGGTGCAGCAGCATCTAAGGAGCGAAGGAGATAGGCGACGTTTCGGGTCGAGACCCTTCTTTGTTAGCTGTGGCCTTGGTGAGAACGAGTTACTGACAATGAGACTCAACAAGACCACTTTGAAGCTGGTATGACTTGAGTTACTCCAGCTTTGTGTGTCTATCTTCGGTTTAAACCAGCATCTGCCGTTCCTTCCTACACATTTTGTGTGAAAGAGGAGATTAATATTGGAGACTGATAGCAGTGGGGGAAATGCTGTTATTGAGTCTGGATATCTGGGCTTTTAAGCTCCTGCATCGTCTCCCAGCTGTGCTGTTTGATAAAGTCAAAATGTGATTGTATTTTAAGGAGTTTAATGAATAACAAGAGATATAGCTCTTTAAAATGTGTAGGAAGGAACTGCAGATGCTGATTTAAAGCGAAGATACTCAAAAAGCTGGAGTAACTCAGCTGGTCAGACAGCATCTCTGAAGAAAAGAGCAGGTGATGTTTTGGGTCGAGACCTTTCTTCAGACTTGATAATATTGCCAGGCTTCCTGGTGTAACGCACATGAAGATGGACTGGGTGGAAGAAATGACAAACCTGCAATGGACTGGGCTGACCTGACCTAGGTGTTCATATTGTCCAAGACGAATGTGGTGCAAGGGTGATGGTGTCCTCCATGGAACTACAAATTGCATAGGGTCAGGACTGACCAGATGATTGGTGCAGTTGTGGCAAAATTAGAGCTTCTGGGTGGAAGCCATTGGCTCTAAATTTAAAAAACTGCCAAATGATGCCTTTCCTAATTTACAAATTGAACAGGAAAGGATTACAGAAGCAAAAGAAAAAACAGCATTGAGATGTTTTAATGATGAAAGAAATTCCTCCTCATCTCCTTCCTAAAGGAAGTAGACATAAAATGCTGGAGAAACTCAGCGGGTGAGGCAGCACCTATGGAGAAAAGGAGTAGGCGACGTTTCGGGTCAAGACCTTCTTCAAACTGAAGTCGGTTCTTCAGTATTTTTTGTCTACTTTCGGTATTTTCAGCATCTGCAGTTCCTTCTTAAATCCTTCCTAAAGAAACGTCCTTTACTTCTGTGGCTGTGACCTCTGGTCCTAGACTCTCCCAATAGTGGAAACATCCTCTCTATCCAGGCCTTTCACTGGGAAAGGGAAGACAAGAGCTCGATAAATCTCAAAACAGAATAGTGTCTGTAACTTAGGGAGAGGAGATATCTACATTCCTTATCCACCTTCCATCACTTGAGACTTAAGACGGTGATCCCATGGACGACTACCATCCTCTTCTTAGCCTTGCTCAAGAGTATTGGAGAGCTCAGATAACAGTAAAAGAAATCAAAATATGATCATAGCTTGCAAGAAGACAGGCCGGCTAATAGGGCAGACAAATGGCTGACGAAATGTAATACAGACAAGTGTGAAGCGATGCACTTTGGCAGAAAGATTAAGGAGGGACACTATAGACTAAATGGCGCGGTTGTGAAGTATGTGGGGAGCAGAAGGTAAACGCGCATAAATCCATGAAAGTGGCAGGATACATCGGGAGAATGGCTCACAGAGCATCTGGAATCCTGGAATTCATTAATAGAGCAATGAGTACGAGAGCAGGAAGCTGTTTTTGAAAGCATACAAAATATTGGTGTGGCTACAGCTGGAGTATTGCGTCCAATTCCGGTCATTTAGCCCCTGAAAGAATGCAGAAGGTCCCAGAGAGAGCCTAGATAGGATTTGCTAGAATGGTTTATAGACCGGGGATTTCAGCTGTAAGGTCAGACTGGAGGAGCTGAGGATGAGAGGAAATTTGAAAAATGTGTACAAGGACGAGTGCTTTGAATATGATGAATAGAGAAATGCCGTTGCCATTATTAAAGGGTTTAGATTTAAAATTAAGATCCAAGGGAGAGGAGAGGACAAAATAAAACTTTCATTGTTAACATTAATACTATTTGGAATACACTGCTTATAGAAGTGGAAACAAATGTGAATCGATTGATCAGTTGATAATCTGGAATCCTGCAAGTCTCACACTCCAAGGGTGAATGCTCTTTACTATCAGCCAGTATATTTTATACAACTTCAGGCATTTTATTTTAGTGGATTTTAGTCTTTCCACTAAGCTATTTAGTTTAGAAGGACAGCATTGAAACAGGCCCATCAGCCCATGCCTACCATCAATCACCCACTCACACTAGTTCCACGTTATCCCACTTTCTCATCAACTCCCTGCAAAACAGTCGCAATTTACTAAGGCTACTTAGCCTACAAAACCCGCACGTCTGTTGAATGTGGGAGGAAACCGGAGCACCCGGAAAAAATCTACACGATCACAGGGAGAACGTGCAAACTCCATACAGACAGCACCTGAGGTCAGGGTTGAAGATGAGGAATTTTCAATATGTCATCAGTTGGTGGAAAGTAGTGAATTTGGATGAAAGATATAAAGGAGAAGCAAAGACAAAACAAAATAAGTGTAAATAGTAATATGACCTGAAATTCAGTGCTTACAGAGGTCGTGGAGGTAGGATCAAAAGGGAACCGGACAGGCACTGCCGAGAGAATAAAATGTAGAGCAATTGGGAAAGAGAGTGGGCCTCGATATTATATTGGGTATCAATAGCCTCTTTCTCGACAGATGCAAATTCTCATGTCATGAGTGACAGAAGTATAATTAGGCCATTTGGCCCATCAAGTTTACACTACCATTCAATCATGGCTGATCTATCTCACCATCCTAACCCCATTCACCTGCCTTCTCTCGAAAACCTCTGACACCCATACTAATCAATAATCTATCTATCTCTGCCTTAAAAGTATCCACTAACTTGACCTCCACAGCGTTCTGTGGCAAAGAATAGTAAGATTAAACGAGAACTTACCAGTTCGAAGGTTGATCTTTATTTCATGAGGAGTTGCGATGAGGGATTTCGTGAAGAACCCGCCAGCACGCATGCGCGACATTCTTCAAAGTAGCGGTGTGGAATCACAGAACAACACAGAGAAATGACTTGGCATAGTAAGATTGAAGAGACTCTAATTACCAGTTGATTATGATCGAGGGTTGGGAGCGGAGGGCACGAAATCCCTCATCGCAACTCCTCATGAAATAAAGATCAACCTTCGAACTGGTAAGTTCTCGTTTAATCTTACTATTTCATTTCGGAGTCACGTGAGTGACATCGTGAAGACTTCAAAGCTCTGTGATTTCACGCCCTGGACCACGTCCATGCTGACACACACCACTATTAAGGATGGATGGGAGTAATCAACTTTCCAGACTGCTTGTACTGAAAAACAAGAATAATATTTATTAACAACAAAGAAAAACCCCTCACTGGGGGACATCTCCACGTTCTTGACCTGCATTCAGCACTGCCTCCGCGAACGGCAACAGGCTTGTTATAAAACTGCTGAAAGATGGCTTCATTCGCCCATCCTGCTGTGGCGAGAATATGGTCCATGGGCACCTCCATGACCCTCGCCGCCGACGTTGATGCAGCCCTGGTGGAATGGGATTTGAAGATATTAGTGTCGATACCTGACTTACCCAAGACGATCCTGAGCCACCTGGATATCGTCTGGACTGTCACTCGATGGTGAGGTTTCTTGTGAGTGACTAGCAGGTATTTCTCCATTCCCCTTAGGTGTCTCGTCACTTTGACATAGTGACGGATATGGGCGGCTAGACATAGCCTTGCATCTGCGGGGTATGCCGGGAACTTCAGCTGCAGCCCTGTGAACCCAGGTCTATGCTGCTTGAGTAGCTCATCTATAAAGAAGACTACTTCTGCAGGGGTAGAGATCATCCTGTCGATCCGGATTTTATGGAGTGTCTGTACCCTCTACGCTGACTTCAGTGCCAGTAACATCACCAGCTTCAGGGTGAGTTTGTCCAGCTCTAGCCCCTCCATGGGCGACCACGTCCTGAGCAGGGTTAATACTTTCCCGATATCCCAGGTGATATTATAGCGTGGTCTGGGCGGATTCGAATTGAATATTCCCCGCATGAGCCTGGACACCAGCCTGTTGGATCCTACCTCAATATTGAGGTACAATGACAGCGCACTCCTGGCGCTGTTGATGGCACTGTAGCTCAGGTGTTCATCATGGTGCAACCCCGCCAGGAACTCCAATACGTCGGTTATGGTTACAGCGTCGTATGCAATGTGGGAGCGGCCGCAGTAGGTTTCCCATTTCCGGATGTGGGAGAGGTATTGCCGCCTGGTGGACTCCCGGCATGATGCTCCGATGGTATCCATTGTTCTGGGTAATAGGCCATACCGCAGTAATGGCCTGTTCAGAACCTGCAAGCCAACAAGTTTAGATAGCTGTGGCAGGGATGTGGTTCCCCTGACACAGGGTTAGTGACCAATTGTGGGCAACCCTCTAAGAGGACCCAAGGTTGACTGATCATATCAAAGACCACCGGATACCATGGCTGCGTAGGCCAGTCGGGTATGATAAGAATGCCCTTGGCAGCATCCATCTGGATTTTCCGCAATACCCGACTGATGAGGCATAATGGAGGAAATGCATTGAAGAACCATTTCCCCCAGTCCAGCGAGAACGCATCCATTGCCATTGCCCCAGGATCTGGTTCCCACGAAACGTATGTTGGTACCTGATGGTTCAACTGCGACGCAAAGAGGTCGATATCCGGTTTACCAAATTTGGCTGTAACTTTAGCGAAGATTTGACGATCCAACATCCACTCGATGTTGTCATTGAATTTGCATGACCTGGTGTCTGCCACAGTATTGAGCTCACCTGGTAAATAGGTAGCTGAAATCCAAATATTCCGTTGAATACACCAGAGCCAAATTGTATTTGCCAATTCATCACATGAAATTGACCTGGTACCGCCCATATGGTTTAAATACGCCACCGCAGTGGTATTGTCTATTTGGAGACGGACATGAGCGTCAGTAAGATTAGAACAATAAGCTCGAAGTCCATGAAATGCTCCAAGCACCTCCAAATAGTTTATCCCTTGTGACAATAACAGAGTAGATTCAAGGGTGTCCCATCTGCCCCCGCAACTAGAGTAGTTGTCCGTAGCTCCCCAGCCATGGGAGCTTGCGTCTGTTTGTAAGTATACCACCGGATTGGGCAAAATGATGGGTTTAAATGAGTCACAAATATTGTCCACCCACCATTGTAACTCAATCTTAGCTTTAGGAGGCAGCTGCATAGGTCTGTCGAAATGTCCAGCGTTTTGTTTTAACGCTGAGATCTTGGCTCTTTGCAGATTTTGATAATGCAAAGGTCCGTATTGAGCAGCTGGAAAAAGTGCTACGATCTTGCCAATTACCTTAGCAGTTTGTCTAATTGATGGTATACTGGCCCAGACTAAATCCTCACATACTTGGGTGACATCCCCAACTTTGTTAGCTAGTATGGTGGCCCTCATTCGATTGGAATCCACCGTGAACCCCAGATAATCCATGACCTGTGAAGGGCAGAACTTTGATTTATCTGGATGGATAATGAACCCCATTTCCTGAAAAATTGCCACAGTGGCTGAAACTGCCAGTTCAGCTGATTCCAGGGTGTTGCCAACAATAAAGATATCATCCAAATAGGCCATCACTATATGATGTTGTTTCTGTAGCGTGGCTAGTATAGGTTTGAGTAATTTAGTAAATAATCTAGGGGCTGTGGTAAGCCAATTTGGCAAAGCCCTGTATTGCCAGAGCTGATCCATCCAGATGAACTTTAAGAAATTCCTATGGTGTTTCCGAATGGATACAGAATAGTATGCATCTTTTAAATCAATGCATGCCATAAAGCAGCCATGAGAAATCAATGACTTGGCTGTTTCGAACGTGTCCATTTTGAAATGGGTATATGTTACAAAGGTATTCAAATGGGTCAAATCAATAATAACCCGACATCCTCCATCCTTCTTGGGGCTGGTGAATATGTTGGATACAAATTCAATCGGTTCGTGTATAGTTTTTTCTATCACGCCTTTTTCTTCTAACCTCAAGATTTCAGCATAGCCTGCTGCCATTTCAGTGCTAGACAGCGTAAATTTCCGATCGGGCATATGCTGGGATGGAGGGATGTTGCCATTGATGAATTCAATCTCATGGCCTTGAATACTTTGCAAGATAAACTGATCTGAAGTGATAGTTTCCCATGCCCTCATGAAGAACCGAAGTCGCCCACCAACATGTGAAGTTAAGCACACAGGTGCATGAAAACCAGACCGCCTTACCTCCATGGTTACCGGCGGTCCTTGACATGTTTGGCAGGACGAGGAGGTGCTGGGTTGGGCTGATGATGCGGCGTCCGCATCTTCCATGGTGGCCGCTGCTGGCCTTGCCCTAAAAAAGGCCGCAGCTGCTGGGGCTGTTGGTATCGAGGTGGAGCTGGAGTGTAGGTACGTGCCGGTCCGGTGGCAGGGCCTCGTGGCCTGTAAAATGGCGCTTTCTTGGCCGCCTGCCTGGGCGCGATCTGAGACCGCATCAGTCCCACCGTTTTGGCGTGGTCATCCAGCTCCTTGACCCTCTTCGGGAGGTCTTCCCCGAACAACTGTCTGGGCGGTGGCGTAGGAGGCGCCTTACACAACCCCGCGAATTTGGGGTTGAGCGTGGGTCGGATGACACTCTTCCGGAAGGCATTGATCTCATGCTGAGTGGCACACAGCAGAGCGAGAGCATCTTCCTGCTCCGTGCTTAGGTCCTCTCCGTCCACCGACCGTGCAAACGCGGTAATCCCAGCAGTAAGCAGCTTCAGGATGCGCTGGAGCTTTATCTCCTGGGTCCTGATGGCTGTGCCAATGTTGCCCCAGATTGGCGTATTGACTGTGGGCACGTTGAGGGAGTTGCAGTTGGCTGGAGCCTTGTGCCTGTTGATGGCCTCCAATAGAACCTCCTCCTGGAGCTGGTGATTGGTCAGGAAGTCCACGGTGGCAGCCAGTTTGGGGTTGAGAGGTAATCCCGATGTCTCCGAGGATGCGAATTTCGCCGCTACATCAAGGAGTTCTTCCTGCGGGACCTCTGATGGAGCTGGCGTAGGGTCCAGAATGTCCTCATCCTCTGGCTGCCTGCGGCTCCCTGTTGACAATGGTGAAGCCTCCCTGTGCCCACTGGAGCTGGATGCCTGCTGCCGTTGATTCTGTTCCAATAGGAGCTCCAACATCCGCTCCATTCGGTCAATACGCCCCTCGCCCTTAGACCTTGGGCGGTCGGAGTCCTCATGTTCTGCTGAACTGCTGAGGCTCCGTTCATCGGCCCGCACCTCGTCGAGGTGAACCCGGTGCCGGAAGTTGTCGCTTCCAGCCGCCGCAGCAAAGCTGAGCGATTCCCGCGCGGGAGGTACGCTCATACGCCTCCTTTTGGCGGAGCCTGATCCCGCTGCCTCGGAGGGCAAACGCGGTGGAGAGTCGGCACCCAATGCCTCAGCACGGTGACCCGACGCCCGCGCGGGCTTGCCGGCTGCCCACATCGTGGGCCTAGCCGGCGTACGGTCCCGTCCTCCCATCCATGGAGGACTCGGTGACAGTGGCGGGACTCCTCCCAAGTGACTCTTCCCGGTCTCGATGGTTGGGGAGTCAACACTGGTCCTGATAGGTCTCCCAGTGGACTTGAGTCCCGCCATAACACCAGTCCGCATTTTAGCGGCAGGTGACGTCTTAGCCCCTAAAGGGTTAGGCTTACGGGCTCCATCCCTCCCTCTCCTCCGAGGGCTCAGGGAGAAGGGCCGTGCAGCCGCACGCGAGCCCTTGCCCAGGTCGGCCAACGAGCCCGTTGGCGACCTCGATACGGAGGCAGGGTCTACCTGCTCCGGTGGTTCACCGAACTCCTCGAACTCGTCACTGGAGCTCCGGTGTATCGGCGGGTCGGGCCCTGCAGCGACAGGGCTCCCCGACTTCCCCGCCTTCTT
Source organism: Raja brachyura (assembly GCA_963514005.1). The sequence continues at coordinate 32,572,361 of OY740808.1, forward strand.
CCCAGCCTGACTAGCAGGTGCAGCCGTTGATGAGGGCTCCGGGACAGGTGGCCGGCGACTCTGGACGGACGTCCTACGGCCTTTGTTCCTCCCTTCCATGTCCCTGTTGAAAGAACACACTTCCAACAAGGACCAACCAACTCAAGGTTAGTATCACTTACCTTAGTCGCTCCTTATGAAGGGCTGGCGGGGAGCCGCGCTCCACCGCCAGCTGTCGGCAGCAACGCGTTGCGATGATATGTCGCGCATGCGTGCTGGCGGGTTCTTCACGAAGTCACTCACATGACTCCGAAATGAAATTTCACAGATTCACCAGCCTCTGACTAAAGAAATGTCTCCTCATCTCATTGCTAAAAGAACGTCCTTTAATTCTAAGGCTCTGACCTCTAATCCTAGACTCTCACACTAGTGAAAACATCACCCTGTGTTTCTATGTTTGGGGGGATGCCTACACATAGACGAATCCTGTAGTTTACTGGCATCCATCAGTTCTCCAGCATTCATTGGTTCAAAGGTGTGATTATTCTCGGGTTGGAATCAAAATGTTAATCAGCAGGTGATGTTGCAGGAGTGGAAACCTTCCTGACTTATCATTTGTAACATAATGTTTGCAAGAAGGCAGCTTGCAACCGATCAGCTGCCTGACCTGACAATTAGCTCAGGGAAACAGAGCCAGCAGTATTCACACTACTTCACTTTACCTTTAAGAATCTGCTCGCTCGGCCCCTGAGAAGAAGCCCACACTAATATTCGGGACTGTTGTGGTGAGTGATTGAAAACTGTTGATTGGCAGATCCTGCCTGAAAATGCAACAATTAACAGAATGTTTTTAGTTTAGTTTAGAGATAAAGCGCGGAAACAGGCCCTTTGGCCCACCAGGTCCGTGCCGACCAGCGATCCCCACATATTAGCACTGTCCTACACACACTGGGGCACATTTTTAAATTTTTGTTTACATTTACCAAACCGATTAACCTACATACCTGTACGTCTTTGGAGTGTGTGAGGAAACGGAAGAACTCGGAGAAAACCCACGCAGGGTACGGGGAGAATGTATAAACTCCATACAAACAGCACCCGTAGTCAAGATCGAACCTGGGTCTCTGGGGTTGCATTCGCTGTAAGGCAGCAACTCTACCGCTACGCCACCGTGACCACCCTTTAATCTTTCGCTGCTTCATCATTTATAGTATCTGCTGCTATAAACCTCGGCCACTCACTAACTATCTTATAGACAGCCCTCGGCTCTCTCTGTCCTTCTCTCCAATTCTGCTTTTGTCAGATTACATGTGTGTGTGTGTGTGTGTGTGTGTGTGCGTGTATGTTTATGCATGTGTGTATACGTGAGTACACATACTGAACTTTTTTCTTGATTATTATATTGTTCACAGTTACCTATGTTTCTATATTCTGTTGTGTTGCTGCAAGTAAGAATTTCATTGTTCTATCTGGGACACATGACAATAAAACATTCTTGACTCTTGACTGAAAAGACTGGGAACCTGGAGCAAACTGCTTAATTGTAGGTGACTAGAAATTAGCAAAGGAGACAATGAGTGCTCATTTCTTCTTTACTTCATACGTTTGCTAGTGTGTCAGATGATGCAGCCCGCTGTTGGCTTCCGTTGTCGTCCAACATGTTGACAGAATTGTCATCATTTCCAGGGATCGCCACAAGGAGGCTTCTGTCATGATCCCCCCCCCCTTCTTTACTGATGGCTCCAGAGACACAGGCGGGCCGCCCGTGGCAACAGGCCTGGCTCGCTGCCACGAACACGGCCCTCGCTGCCTGCAGGGGGGGACGTCGAGGAGGAGGGAACCGCTGGTGATGACGAATGTGTTGAGTGGGCTGGCAGGAAAGGGACCGACCAGGGTATTGCCAACAGCGATGTCGGCTGCAGGAGGTGCCCTCGGGGCACGGAGGAGGTCGGGTGAGGAGAGGGACGTGGGTTAGTTGGCCGAGCCAGTCGAGGGTGATGGAGGAGGACCTACAGCAGCCTGGGGTTTACCTGGATTGGGAGCCGCTCCTGTACATCGAGCACATGGAACGGACTTTGGACTTTTGTAAATGCCGCCAAAATATGGTGACTCGAGCACGTGCGAGCAATGCAAAAATAATGTCACCGTTGTTGTACACGTGGCAATAAAGCAACATTGAACCATTAAGAGAATGACGGTTTGGGAATGTTTATTATTTTTAAGCAAGCTTGGCTTCAAAGAAAAGTTGAAATATCAATGGAAATTCTTGCTAATTATCCTGAGCAATAGTTACATCGCTTGATTAAGGTAGAAACAAATTAGGTAGATGACGGTTAACACACAAAGGGACACAAAGTGCAGGATACACTCAGCAAGTCAGGCAGCATCACTGAAGAACAGGCATAGGTGACCTTCCGGTGTTATTTGTCCATTTGCGAGAAAGATGAGAAGCTGAATGCAGCGATAGATATATTTCCCCACACCTCATCAGTTGACGGCTGCCTGGATCACAGATTGTATTTTGCATTGGGTCTCTGCTTAAACCTGTAGGAAACATGATCTTCCAGTGACAATGGCCTTTGTATTCAGCACTGGATGCAAGTTTAATCTCTAATGCATCTGAAAACCTCCGAGACAGCAATGGTCCACACTGGGAGAGTGCTGAATGGGGGAATGGTACTGGGAAAATATTGCATGACGGTGGAAACTGACGTTCTAGACATCTGTCTTGCTCATCATAGTTTTCCAAATCAGCTCCCATGCTTAAGAAATAGTCATCTCAATTGGCGTCTCATTTATGGGCCTGTCCCACTGAGGCGACTTATTAGGCGCGTGCAGGAGACTCTGTGCTCGCCACATGGTCGCCACATGTTCTGGTGAGTCTCCTTCACGGTCGTGAGGAGTTCCCGCATTCTGGGAACCAGTCGCGGCCTCAGTAGAGTCGGCGCACATTTTTTGAACATTTTGAAACATTTTCTGCGACCAAAAATTGTTCGCCATGGAGAAAATCGAAATCCTGTAGTGGTGGGTGCAGTTGCAGTGGGGTCACCATGTAGTTATGGGTAGTCGAGGTAGTCGTAGGTAGTTTCAGTTAATCGTCTTTGCTGACCGGTGAATTTCATTGGCTCATTAGAGAAATAAACGCAAACACGAGTTTTCAGAACCAAGGATAACCGACCGGTAATGTTAAATGTTCGCCGAACTTCACAGCCGTGTATCTCTGGCTAGTTAAAAGTTGTCTCCACTCCTTTCTTCCTCCCATTCCTCCCCCCTTCTAAAGGGCTTACCATACACTGTGCTAGCCGTCTTAATTGCAGAGCCAATCTTCCTGTTCATCGCGGTGTGTGTCTGTATCACCTTAGCTTTGCACCGTGTGAATTTCAGACAGTGCTCCCCCGCTTGCCCTGTCCCCTGTCGTGTGTGTGTGTGTGTGTGTGTGTGTGTGTGTGTGTGTGTGTGTGTGTGTGTGTGTGTGTGTGTGTGTGTGTGTGTGTGTGTGTGTGTGTGTGTGTGTGTGTGTGTGTGTGTCTCTGACTGTCGCCGTTCCAGTTCCCGGTTTTTCAGGTGACTGCCGGCAACTTGACAGTCTGCTGAAAAATTGCCCAAGTGGGACAGGCCCATTGCTAACACGTCTGTGGAAATCCGTTCACATTGGGCACAATTCAGTGGTTCGGATGATATATTAAAACTCCCTTTGAACGGGATTTGCATCATCTCCATGGAGTTGACATCACAAGCTTTATCTCAACACAAAGCTATTGCCCACCCAATTCCCGTCACTTCAGCTGCTCCTTGAATCACTCAAATTGGACCTACAGTATGGGTGCAAAAAGCAAACGGAATTGGTACTTACGTAAAGGCTGTGCACATCTGCTGGGCGTTCCCATAGCCTGCCGATCTGGCAGTGATGACTCCTTCGTGAGTCACACAAGTCCGTGCAAAAATAGACGCATGGCGACATCAGGCCTGAAGTGAAATGAGGACAACAAACATGTCAGCTCCCAGTAATATCAAAGCCTGAGGAAGGGCTTTGAGCTGCTGGAATAACAGCAGCTCAGGAAGCATCTATCGAGATGTTTTTTTCCCAATAATAAACTTTAATCAGAATTAAAAATATAAACAAAACAAAATAAGTGCAAATTATTTACCGACGTCTATACTTTGAACTACTGTCTACCTCATTGGTGACCCTCGGACTATCCTTGATCGGACTTGGCTAGCTTTAGCTTGCACTAAACGTTATACCCTTATCCTGTAAATTACAACGGAGATGATGAAACGCTTTTACTCACAGAGAGTGGTGAGTCTGTGGAATTCTCTGCCTCAGAGGGCGGTGGAGGCTGGTTCTCTGGATACTTTCAAGAGAGTGTTTGATAGGGCTCTTAAAGAGCCCTATCAGGGGATATGGGGAGAAGGCAGGAACGGGGTACTGATTGGGGATGATCAGCCATGATCACATTGAATGATGGTGCTGGCTCGAAGGGCTGAATGGCCTACTCATGCACCTATTGTCTATTGTCTAAATTGTTCGATTTTAATCATGTATTTTCTTTCTGCTGACTGGTTAGCACGCAACTAAACACTTTTCACTGTACCTCGGTACACATGACAATAAACTCAGCTAAACTGAGCTGAACAATCATTGGTACCAGACTCACAACTACGCATAAGCCTTGCCACCCTTGCCATCTTTTGTTGCCCTGGTTGAGGTGTGTCTCTACCAGACCCTGCCACTGAACATTCTGCAGCGGAAAGACTGTGGTCCTTCCCCACTAAGCCATGCTGTTATCTGCTCGAAGCTTCAACAAGTCCTTCACACTACGGAAGGCGACATTTCGGGTCTCTTCCGACAAATTGTAGGTTAGTGTAGTTTAGTTTAGTTTAGAGATACAGCGCGGAAACAGGCCCTTCGGCCCATCAAGTCCTCACTGACCAGTGAGCCCCGCACATTAACACTGTCCTGCACACACTGTGGACAATATTACATTTACAGCAAACCAATTAACCTACAAACCTATACATATTTGTAGTGTGGGAGGAAACCGAAGATATCTGAAAAAAAACCCACATAGGTAATGGGGAGAACGTACAAACTCCGTACAGACAGCACCCATAGTCAGGATCCAACCAGTAAGGCAGCAACTCTACCGCTGCACCACCTTGCCGCTTGTGTAGTGTGGAGAGAGTGGGGGGGGGGGGGGGGGGAGCAGGGGGAGGAGAGAGGGAGGGAAAGCTGGGAAAGAGGTGGCTGCAGGAGTAAGTCTGGAAAATGGATATAGGTTAAGGGCTGGTGGGGTTTGCTTGGCAGATGGTTGAACAAAAGCCTGAGGTGAAAATGAAAAAAGTTGTGAGATATTGGTGTAAGACGACGGAGGGAAGGGAATGGGTGAAATGGGAGTGCATCTGAGGGAGGGGGTGGACAAGGAAGAAGTGGAGACACCCATTCTTCCCCTCCCCTCCCCTCCCCCTTTGTATCCCCTCTCTGCCCATCGGATGCACATCAACCTCCCCTTGCAACCATCTTGTGCCGACACAACACCTACCCATTGATCTAGAGATGCTGACTTACTCCAGCACTTTGTGCCTTTCTCTGTAAACCAGCATCTGCAGTTCCTTTAGTCTTCATGGAAAGTAGCATTGACTCATTCTTTGATAAAGAGATGCATCCACTGCTACGTTGGCGTTTGAACCCAACAAGTCCCGAATCAGACAGAGCAGGAAGGGGAAAGGCAAGTACAACTTGTTTGAGACGTGTAGAAAGGAAAATGTCTGATGAAGAGGGATGAGTGTTTCCTTTCCCCACAGATTCGTGTCCCTGCAAAAAATATCCATTTACATGGACCAATACCTCTCCAAAGCTCGAATATAAAATAAATTCTGTGTTAAAGTAAAATTCACTGACATAATTTTAAGGGGCTGTCCCACTTAGCGACCTAATTGGCGAGTTTAGAAGAGCTTAGGAGAGTTTGAAAAAATGTCATGTTGAAGACCACCTTCGACTATGTTGAAGACCAGCTTCGACTAGCTACGACTAGCTATGACTAACTTCGGTAAAATTGGACACCAAATAGTGGAGAGTGAAGACGACCTCCTAAGACCTCCCTTCAACCTCCCTTCGACTATGATGAAGACTATTTACAACTACCTTTGACTACCATCGACTACCCTCGATTACCTATGACTAACATGCCGACCTACTACCACCTACTACGACTCAACCTACGAGTAAAAAAAGTATCGATTTTTTCCATGGCGACCTTTTTTTACTTGCGGGCATTTTTCAACATGTTGAAAAGTACGCCGTGACCTAGCTGAGGCCTCGAGTACGCGGGGACTACTCCCGAGCATGAAGGAGAGTTACAAACACCTCCTACGACCTTGTGTCGACCGTGCTGCTAGTATGAGTCGAGGGCAAACTCGCCAGAACTCACGGATTAGGTCACCCAAGTGGGACAGCCCCTTAATGCTCTAATTAGGCTAATTACTATAAGAATGTTTAAAACAATGGTGTTGATCGCTGCTCACCATGTCAATATATTTGCAGATATCCAACAGATATCGAGCACAAGTTGTACAACTAATCGCGATAACTTTAGTTGTCTGGCTCTGGACTTAACATGCTCTTGTGTTGGGAGTGTTAATACTGCCGTCCCAGTATGTTCTTTGTGCAGATTTTGCACCTTCTTTTAGGGAAACTCTGGATTAACCTGGCCACTCCGCTTTCATCCCATACACTTAGGTAAGTTGGTAGGCTAAGTCTCCACTCTAAGTTACTGCTTAATGCAGGTGTACTGCAAAAAGATTCAGTCGGGGAAAAACAAGGAACTGCAGATGCTGGTTTACCGAGGAAAGAGACTAAATGCTGGAGTAACTCAATGGGTCAGGCAACATCCCTGGAGAACATGGAAAGGTGATATTTTGGGTCAGGACCTTTTTTCAGACTGAATGAGGGTCTGAAGAAGGGTCCCGACCCGCGACGTCACCTACCCATGTTCTCCAGAAGGGTCTCGACCCCGAATTGTCATCCATTACTTCTCGACAGAGATGATGCCCGTACGACTGAGCTACTCCAGCATTTTGTGTGTTTCCAAGATTCAGAGGGGAAATTATGGGCCTGAAAGAATGAATAAATTGGAGGGCACAGAAAAATGAGAAGGGAAAGGGACTGCTGAGATTGTACTGTTAGAGCTGGCATACTAGACTGGGATCAATGGCCACATTAGAAACATAGAAACCTTCAATGCCATTGCAAGCATTCTGACAGTAAACTGAAGTGTACGATCTTGGAGGATATATAAATTGGTGTGCATTAAATCTTGCCTAACTCCTAAATTCAGAAGGGTTACACAAAAAGCTGGAGAAACTCAGCGGGTGCAGCAGCATCTAAGGGGCGAAGGAGATAGGCGACGTTTCGGGTCGAGACCCTTCTTCAGACTGGTGAAGTCTGAAGAAGTCTTCACCAGTCTGAAGAAGGGTCTCGACCCGAAACGCCGCCTATCTCCTTCGCCCCTTAGATGCTGCTGCACCCGCTGAGTTTCTCCAGCTTTTTGTGTAACCCTCGATTCTCCAGCATCTGCAGTTCCTTCTTTAACTCCTAAATTCAGAATTTGGTTTAGTTCAGTTTAGTTTAGTGATATAGCACGGAAACAGGCCCTTTGGCTCACCGAGTCCACACCGACCAACGAACCCCGCACATCACTATCCTACACACACTAGGGACAATTTACACTTATGCCAAGCCAATTTACTTACCAACCTGTACGTCTTTGGAGTGTGGGAGGAAACCGAAGATCCCGGAGAAAACCCACGCGGTCACAGGGAGAACGTGCAAACTCCATGCAGACAGCACCCGTAGACAGGATCGAACCCGGGTCTCCGGCGCTGCAAGCAGTGTATGGCAGCAACTCTACCGCTGTGCCACCGTGCCGTAGTAGAGAATTATCGTAATAATTTATCAACATAAGAATTGTGTTGAAATATATTTGGGCGCAGCAATAATGTTTAGTACAAATCCATCCCTTGAGCCAAATTTGAAAATAACTAAGTGTAGAACATAGAACAGTACAGTGGAACTGCAGATGCTGGTTTAAACCGAAGATAGACACAAAAAGCTGGAGTAACTCAACAGGTCAGGCAGCATCTCTGGAGAAAAGGAATAGGTGACTATTGGTGTCGAGACCCTTCTTCAGATCAATGGAACAGGCCACAATGTCCCTGCCCTATGTAATGCCAAGATCAATATCCCTGCTTATCAATGTCTCTATGTCAAAGCTTAAAATTAATAGCATATTTGCTAAACATAGCTAGGACATTCGGACAATTGATAGTTTTTTTCTCAAACCCAATTTTGTTTTTAAGTCGGTTCTGACCAAGTTGTCATTCAGATCATTTGTAAGGGGGAAGATTGTCATACTGCGATTAAATAATATAATCTAAATAATTATTTGTATTTAGTTTAAGTTAAAATGTGTGTTTACATTTTCTATAACAATGGATTTTTCAGGAATTGTAACTAAACATGTGGCAGTGATGAAGCCGTTATGGTGGGTCTGAAGAAGGGTCTCGACCCGAAACATCACCGATTCATTCTCTCCAGAAGTGCTGCCGGTCCCACTGAGTTACTCCAGCTTTTTGAGTCTATCATATGGCAGTTATTTCTACATTTCCCTTTCTTCATACAGCATTTTGATTCAATTGATTGATTTAATCTCGCTAAACTGCAAGTTATAGAATGATGAACAAGACAACAACATGGTTCATGAAGGTAGACACAAAACGCTGGAGTAACTCAGCGGGTCGGGCAGCATCTCTGGAGAGAAGGAATAAGTGACGTTTCGGGTCTAGACCATTCCTCAGACAGGGCTTGACCCAAAACATCATCTATTCCATTTCTCCAGAGATGCTACCTGATCCATTGAGTTACTCCAGCTTTTTGGGAATATCTTGAGTTTAAACCAGCATCTGCAGTTCCTTCCTAAACAATATGCTTCATATTCATTTAGCAACTGCACTACTTGTACTATCTTAACCTCCATCCAATCTATTGGAGATACAGTATGTTGTCACCAGATAACATCAACTATATCTATGGGACTCTCTCACGATGACTGTTACACCACATGGCAGAGTACGTATGCAACTTGGGTGTGTTGTCTAACCCACAATAAGTGCATGCAAACCACAGGCAATACAAGAGAAGCATGTGGCCCATGCACAGCTTGCTTTCTGTGAATCAGGTTAATTCAAGATATCTATTTGGTAAGTTTCAATGAGGTTCCCCCTCATCCTTCTAAACTTCAGCGAGCACAGGCCCACTGCCATCAAATGTTCATCATATATTAACCCACTCATCGCTCACAATTGCCCCAAATTGCTCGATATTGATTAGCTGCCAGCTTGAAGTGGTGATCAGTGTTTACCCTGACCTAATAATTAAATCAACAACAGAATGATTAAACATGGGTTTTCAATCTGTACCCAAAACGTCACCTATTCCTTTTTTCCTCTGACTCATTGAGTTACTCTGGGTTTTTGTGTCTCTCTGCAGCGTTGCTTATTGGGAGAAAACTGACTTTTAAAGGACCACATGTCAGACATTGAACAAAGACTTTGATTAGTACGGGTGTCAGAGGTTATGGGGAGAAGGCAGGAGAATGGGGTTAGGAGGGAGAGATAGATCAGCTGTGATTGAATGGTGCAGACGTGATGGGGCGAATGGCCTAATCCTGCACCTTATGTTCATATAAAAGACAATTAGAGTAAAGGATGGTCTCAGAGATATATAAATGGTGATCAACATTCAACATGACTGCTGAGTCTATGCCCAGGCAAGGCCATCAAGGAATCACAACTCTGCCACACAAATTAAAGCTTTTATCTTTCCTTTCAAGAATCGGCCTTTCCCCTTGCTGATTGGGAATTAATATCTGCAATTCACATTGACCAAGCGGCAGTTACAGAAAATGAAAGTCGAAAACCTGGAGCCATTGGAAATCCGGACAGCTTGATGGCGTTTCCGTGGACAGGTCTTCATCTGTGTCTCTCCTTCTCTCTCCATGGATGCCGCCTGGCCTGCTGAAGGCTTCCAGCACTTGGTTGTCATTCTTCATCCCCAGATCTCACTCTGTGAGGATGGGCATAGCCGTTTCAGAAATAACTATTTTCAAAGTATGGATTTTCTTCCCAATGGTTGCTCAGGACGACTGCATCTGTTAAAACTTGTCAACGGCATACTGCAATTGAAAGACATCTACAAAGTACCTTTGAGAAAGTCTTCCACTCACAGTCATCAATCACAAATGTGCATTTATGTTTTCCATATCTCGGAGATGTGTAGCAACCTGAACATTGCTCCTACATTTACAACGAAACTTATACTAAACGTATAAACATTCCTACAAATTCCAGAGATATTCTCCCTTATAAAAGGTTTGCCCTGTGGCAGAAGCCAATTAATTATGCATAAAGGACTGCCTCCTTTTATTACATGTCATTGGGGTGAAAGCATCTAATCAAAGGCATGACTGAAAGGTATGAGATCCTCAATTAGACGATTTTATCACCCAGAGACAAATGTGAAACAATTATTCAATTGGTAATCTGAAATCCTTCAAGTGTCAAGGCAGGAAAGAATGCTCGACTATCAGCCTGCATAGTTTGTACAATATCAGGCTTTGTATTCCACCTGATTTTAGCCTCTCCACTGGGCCATTTGGATCAGAGAGGAAACATGGAAACAGGCCCTTCAGCCGGCTCCAACCATCGATCACCCGTTCGTTCAGTCAGTCAGTTAATTTTATTGGTAGAGCACATTTAAAAACAACTCACGTTGACCAAAGAGCTGTACATCAGTGCAGGTACTAATGTGCTACATACAATGGTACACAGACCTAACAATACATACATATACTGTTTACAACGCACCCTCAGAGGGCCTCAAAAAAACGCTAGCGACTAGAAATAGGTTTTGAGCCTCGACTTAAAGGAGTCGATGAAGGGGGAAGTTCTGATGAGGAGCGGGATGCAGTTCCACAGTCTAGGTGCTGCAACTACAAAAGCGCGGTCACCCCTGAGCTTAGACCTAGACCGCGGGATAGTCAGTAGCCCCAAGTCGGCCGATCTGAGGGATCTGGAGGTAGAATGGTGGGTTGGAAGATTTTTGATATAGCCCCCCTGTCAAGGGCTTTGTATACGAATAAGAGGAGCTTGAAGTTGATTCTGTACCGCACTGGGAGCCAGTGGAGAGAGGGCAGGGTTGGGGTGATGTGGTCGCTTTTACGCTTTCGCACTTGGTCCATGTTATCCCACTTTCTCATCAACTCCCTACACAAAAGTGGCAGTTTACAGGAGACAATTAACCAATGGCTTTTAACCTATGACAATTAATCGCGTGTCTTTGGGATGTGGGAGGAAACCAAAGCACCAGGAGGAAATCCGCGTGGTCACGGGGAGCACGTGCAAATTTAGCCAGGTTACAGAACAAATGGCAATTTTAGGATCATAACCTGCATGATGGGCAAGAACAGGACACTTGATACTCCTGCCCATGTGTAGGAAGGAACTGCAGATTTTACTTCGGAGTCGATGAAGGGAGAAGTCGACCGCATGCGAAGCAACAGGCAGGGAGGAGGGTCGCTCCTCTACTGCAACGGACCTGCAGGTAAGGTAAACTAACCCGCTGTCGGGTTTTGTTCTTCACCAGGGACTCTGTGTAACAGAGTACTCCACGGGCCGCTTCAAGATTGACTGCGGACCGCGGGATGCGGGCAGTCAGCAGCGGCAGCAACAGACCCGAGTCGGGCAAGCCCGTTGACCCAGGAGGGTCCGGGCTCACAGACTCGCGACATTTGTAGTGACGGCAGTGCGGCAGCCCGACTCAACACCGCAGCCCGCGGGATCACCGCAGACTGACGGCGTGAATTCATGGGAAGTTGGGCAGCCCGTTGACCTGGCAGGGTCCGGGCTTACAGACTCGCTGTTCGGGAACGGCGGCAGAGCGGCAGCCCGATTCAACACCGCAGCCCGCAGGACACCGCGGACTGACGGCAGCGATACCTGGAGTCGGGAAAGACCGTGAACCAGGGGAGTCTGGGCTCGGGCCATCCATGGGTAGCGAAGACATTGTCGGGGCCCCGACGCACAACATAGGCGGGAGACTTGCCGTATATCCAGCATGAGAGTCTGGTCACCATGGGAGCTGGGGGGGGGGAGTGCGCTCCTCCACCGGCAGCTTCAAAAAGGCCCTCAGGTAAGTTATACTAACCTTGAGTATTTAAACCATATGGGTGGTATCAAGTCAATATCTTGTAATGAATTGGCAAATTTAATTTGGCTCTGGTGTATTGAAAGAAATATTTGGATATCAACTACGTACCTTCCGGGTAAGCTCAATACAGTGGCGGACACCAGGTCACGAGTATTTTATAACGACATCGAGTGGATGTTGAACCCCCAAATATTTGCTAAAATTATAGCCAAATATGGAACATCAGATATCGACCTTTTTTGCGTCCAGGTTGAACCATCAGATACCAACATATGTCTCTTGGGAACCAGGGCCTGGGGCAGTGGCGATGGACGCGTTCTCGCTACGTTGGGGGAAATGCGTTTTTGATGCTTTTCCCCCATTCTGCCTCATTAGTCAGGTATTGCAGAAAAATCAACTAGATTCTGCAACAGGTATGCTGATAATACTCGACTGGCCTACACAACCATGGTACCCAGTGGTCCTCAATATGATAAAAGAACCATGTGCACAGGTTACCAAATGCCCGAATTTGGTGACCAATCCCACAACAGGGGAAAATCATCCATGCCATGGTCATCTGAACCTGTTGGCTTGCAGGTTCTGAAGAGGCCACTACTGAAATTCGGGCTGCCATCAAAAGCCATGGACATCATAACAGCATCGTGCAGAGAGTCCACAAGGAAACAGTACCTCACCCACATAAGGAAATAAGAGGCCTTCTGTAGTCGGACAAGACCACCTACAACTCTGCTACGATCTCCAATGTGCTGGAATTCCTCGTGGGCCTTCATTATGATGAGGCCCTCAGTTACAGTGCCATAAACAGTGCCAGGAGAGCACTGTCATCCTATCTCAACATTGGAGTGGGATCTCACCAGCTGGTATCCAAACTATGAGGGGTGTATTCAATTCCAACCCTCCCCGACCACGATATAATATTATCTGGGATATAGGGGTGTTGACCCTACTCAGGAGCTGGTCGCCTATGACGGATTTACCACTGGACTAACTCACCTTCAAAGTGGTGATGTTAATGGCACTAACCACAGCACAATGGGTCCAGACTCTACAGAAACTAAAACTGGATAGAATGGTCTCGACCCCCAATAAAGTGACGTTTTTATAGATGAGTTGCTTAAATAACACAGACCTGGCACTACAGGACTGAAAATGGAATTCCTAGCATACCTCGTTGATGTAAGACTCTGTATAGCCACCTATATCCGACATTATATTAATGTCACACACACCATCAGGAATATGGAGATGGGTCTGTTGAAAACCCACATCAGGGTGACGGTGCAGACTATCTCCAGGTGGCTCAGGGTGGTATTCGTTGCAGCAGGTAAGACACTAACATTTTAAAATCTTATTCTACCAGGGCTGCATCCACGTAGCGGCGAGGACCTTGGAGCATGTCCTCGCAATAGCGGGCTAGACCAGTCAAGCTACATTTCAGCGGTTTTATAACAAACTTGTGGCCGCTCCCGCAACATTTGCGGAGTCAGTTTAAGTGCTGTTCCCTAAACGTTTGTCCCCGAGATCAGGGGTTTGTTGTTTGCATTAACAAATATGTTATTATTTTTCAGCTTGTTCAAGTCTGAAATACGTTAACATACTTCCCCCATCAATAATTACGGCAGTATGTGAGCATGGGCGTGGTCCAGGGCATGGAATCACAGAGCTTTGAAACCTTCACGCAGTCACTCACGTGACTTAAGTAAAATAGTAAGATTAAATGAGAACTTCAATTTCAACTTACCAGTTTGAAGTTGGATCTTTATTTTATGAGGGGTTGTGATGAGTGATTTTGTGCCCTCCGCTCCCAACCCTCTATCATAAGGTCAACTGGTATTAGAGTCTCTTAAATCTTACTATCTTCAGTCATTGTTGTTATCTGTGGTTCCACACCGCTGCTTTGAAGAATGGCGCGCATGCGTGCTGGCGGGGTCTTAACGAAATTCCTCATTGCAACTCCTCATAAAATAAAGATCAAACTTCAAACTGGTAAGTTCTCATTTATTCTTACTATGTTGGTTTACACCAAATTTCGACTTCTCTAACTTCAAGTAACCCTTGCTTTCCCCTTCTCTCCATCCCTCCCCCTCTCCCCCTTCCCAGTTCTCCGACCAGTCTGACTGTCCCCATTACATTTTATCTCTGTTTGCTTTGGTGTCACCTTCTCCTAGTTAACAATGATCTGCTCTATATTTTTCCTTCACCTTCATCTCTTATGATGTCTCGTTTTCACACCTTAATCTCCTCTAACTCTCAGTCTGAAGAAGGGTCTCGACCCGAAACGTCACCCATTCCTTTCATCCAGGGATGCTGCCTGTCTGGGATACTGAGTTACTCCAGCGTGTTGTGTTTATCTGCTCCTGTCCATTTTCTTTTTATTGACAGAGTTTACAGTTGTACTCATTGTTTGAAATTCAAGAAACAAAGCAACAAGAACAATTTGATTAAAATATAAAAACAACACAAGAACGAGGCCCTTTGGCCCACAATATCTGTGCAGAAATGCCGAGACATTCTCTTACCTACCTGCATATAATCCATATCCCTCCACTCCCTGCATATCTATATAACTCTCTCAAAGTCTCTTTAATGCCACTATCATATCTGTCTCAAGCACCACCCCTGGCAGCATGTTCCAGGCACACACCACCCTATGTAGAGAAAGTTGCCCAGCACATCTCCTTTAAACTTTGCCCCTCACACCCAAAAGCTATGCCCTCTAGTATTTGATTTTTCCATCTTGGAAAAAGGTTCTGACTGTCTACCCTATTGATGCCTCTCCCAATTTTATATACTTGCATCATGTCAACCCCAAGCTCCTGTGCTCCAGAGAAACCAATCCAAGACTCTCCAACCTATCCCTGGAGCTGATCCCTTCCAATCCAGGCATATCTACTCAGTGAGACTGACACTGCAGAGGAGTAAGGAAATTAAACAAAGGATCAAAAGCTGGAGCAACTCAGCATCTCTGGAGAAAAAGAATAGGTGATGTTTCGGATGAGACGCTGTCTGACCCGCTGAGTTACTCCAACTTTCTGTGTCTGTCTTCGGTTTGAACCAGCATCTGCAGTTCCTTCCAATACCATTATACCATCTAGGTGTAAATATTGTATTTTGACCGTGATTCCAGTTTGAGAAGTCACAATTGTTACTGCAGCTCAGTTGCTTTGCATCAGTTTATCAATACATTTGGAGGCTTTTTCTTGCGACTACATCTCAATGATTCAATGATACTTCCAATGATACTTTATTGTGACATGTACCTTCGTGGGTACAGTGAAATGCCACCAGGTAAAATCATGTGGCAGACCTCACCGAGGCAGTACACAAGCAACCCCACTTTTTGGTGCCGACTGGATCACTGGACAGTTGACTGGACACTGGACAGTTGACTGGACACTGGACAGTTGACTGGACACTGGACAGTTGACTGGACACTGGACAGTTGACTGGATCACTGAACAGTTCACTGGATCACTGGACAGTTCATTGGACACTGGACAGTTGACTGGACAGTCTTATCAACAGCCTGCCACTGTACACGGCCCCATTTGCCACAAACACTCCCGGCACACATTGTTGACAGGAAGTCTCTAGTATTTCCACTCTAGCAGGAACACTTCAGAAAGCCCAAGCCAACTGGGCTGGCCATGTCATCCGAATGCCGGACCGTCAGCTGATAAAACAGCTGTTGTACGGAGAACTGTGTCAGGGCAAGTGCTCAGTTGGGGGGCAGAAGAGACGCTTCAAAGACTGCCTCAAAGTGTCCCTCAAAGACCTTAAGATCAATCACACTACTTGGGAGCCGCTGGCTCTGGAACGCCCCATAGGAGCGTGTGCAGCTGCGAAGAAGCTCAGAGGAAACCCTCCGGCTGCTTCAACGTCTACTGCAGCTCCCACCCAACTGTGTCCCATGTGCGGGGGAGCCTTCCGGGCCCGGATCAGTCACACCAGTCACCTCCAGACCCACAAACAAAAACACTGCAGTCATGGTCTTTTTCAACTACGAAGGACGAACAACAACAACAGCATATTACACAGTGTGGGTACAAAGAGGAGTCATTGATTCATTTACAAACTTAAAAGGTAATCATTCATGAACACTAATACCTCTGCAAGTTCTGTATTAGTTTATCCCCAATAAAATATATAATTCTAAAGTAAACATGATTAATAGTTTTATTAGCAGTGTTTGCTAGGTCAATTGATTGAAACCGCAGAAGAAGGTTCATCAGTTCCTCTTCACGTCCCAGTCTTTGCTTCTGGAGAATAAATTTGTCCTTCACTACATGTGCTAAACATCTAAAGGAATAGTGTAAGCATATTTTACACTGGCTATGAAATTCAGTTACATTGAAGACAAAACGATGGATTACTCATGATCAGTACATCTAGTGAAGACGTTTTTATGCACCATGGTTATTGACATCAACATTTCCACCCTGGCCAACTTTAACAATAAAGAATGCAAACAGGGGAACCAAATACAGGAATTTGTGCCTCAGCATTTGTAGGCGGTAATAAACGATGTACCTTTTCTTTGTTCACTGATGGAATGGGATGGCCAGCATTTATTGTCCATCTCTGATCACTCTTGTGAAGGCATTAAAGATCCACCTTCCTGAGCTAATACTGGTCTGCTGTTAAAGGGATGGTTACAGTACCATTAATCAGAGAGAATCAGAACATCAATCCTCAATAATGCAGAGATTGTTCAGTGTAGTTTATTGTCACATGTACTGAGGTACAGTGAAAAGCTTTTGCTTCATGCTTGTGTACCCGGTCAGCAGAAAGACAATACATGATTACAATCGAGCCATTTACAGAGTATAGATACATAAAGGAATGTGTCGGAAGGGAACTGCAGATTAATTGCAGATAAAAGCAAAAAGCTGGAGTCTGAAGAAGGGTCTCAATCCAAACCGTCAGCAATTCCTTCTCTCCAGAGATGCTGCCTGTCCCGCTGAGCTACTCCAACTTTTTATGCCTATATTCATGATAAGGGAATAACGTATAGTGCAAACTAAAGTCGTCAAAGTCCAATTAAGGGTAGACTGAGGGTCACCAAAGAGGTAGATGGTAGTTCAGCACTGCTCTCTGGCTGTGGTAGGATGATTCAGTTCACTGTTAACAGCCGGGAGGAAACTCTCGCTGAATCTTGTGGTGTGTGTTTTCACACTTCTATATATTTTGCCTGATGGGGGAGGGGAGAAGAGGGAAGTGGTCCTTGATTAGATTGCAATATATCTCAAAGTCAGGATGGTGAGGTTACAAATGCAGCCAAATATACTTGTGGTTTAGTGTGGGTTGGGGGAGTGCTGTTGAAATATTAGCAAGATCTTAGTCCAGCTTATAGCTGGTACAAATCAGGGCCATGATACATTTGTATTGGATCGAACCAAAGATGCAATGTGATATTTGGGGAACTGTTGGCATTGAGTTTCTTGAATGACTTTGAAATTTTATTTAAATGGAGCATATTTCATCATACATCTAAAGTACTGTTAAAGGGTAGAAAGTCTACAACGTATACACCATTGTTCGTGTATCAGGGTATGTCTGGTATGTATATCCAGACATACCTTGATACAATTCAAAGTATTACATAGATTACGTTATTCAAAAACGAAATGAAATAGAATTTTTCCTAACATCTCCTCTATTTGTGATCAATGTCAGAATTCAGAAGCTAATTTAACGCATAGTTTTGTAACATGTATAAAACTTAATAGTTATTGGACCGATATTTTTAAAATCATTTCTGTAGTTCTTAAAAACAAAATGGATCCCGACCCAAAGCTAATAATATTAGGAGTTTCAATTTCAATCCTAATATTAACAGTAAATAAAATAAATTTCCTTGATTACTGTTTGATAATTGGAAAAAAATTAATATTAAAATTCTGGAAGGGAACATTATCCCCCACAATTAAAATGTGGACTGTGGAAATGTTGGAGACGTTGCATTTGGAGAGAATCAGGTTTGTCCTAATGGACAAATATGAACTTTTTGAACAAATATGGTCTCCATTCACTGACTATCTGAAGGGGTAGCTGAGCTCAGCATTGTAACTCAATAAATACCGGTTGTAGGATTAGATGAAATGATCTGTTTTGAGATTTGTATACACGTCTCTATAGATATTGTTATGTGAAATTGTTCCATTCATTGTTAAGATGTATACTTCATTCTTTTTATTATTATATAATAATTGTTTGCTTGTATTATTTATTTATTTTTATTTTTATTGTTTTTTTTAATTTATCTTTTTTATTTTTTTATTTTATTTTTTAATTTTTCTTATATAATCATAATCAATATTATTTAATCTCCATCTTCGTTGATTATACACCTATTCTTTTATTTCTTTACTTTCTAAAACAAAATAGAAGCTTATATAAATCATTTCGTAATATTTGTATAACTTTTGAAACAAGTTAAATGTGTATTTAAAGAACTGTTATATCATTGGCAACATGCATTGCTTCCAATAAAAATATTTTATTTTATTTTTTTAAAAAGGGTAGAATAGTCTTCCGGAGTCAAGAATCTAGTAGGTTGTCACACTGTATCTAGCATTCAGTTGTGGTGATCACCATTGTGATTCGGGTCATGTGTGAGCTCAAGGCTATAGATGCTGATACTGAAATGGAACATCAAACACACCTGGTCAGTCCACCCTCGTACTTAGGGTAGAGTATTGATCGGGGCGTCAGGTTATTAACAGAGAAGAAGAACGTCTGAAGATCTAAAGAGGTGGGAGATTAGGTAGGCATGGGGATATGAATTGGTGGGAAGAAGAGGGTTCTGGTGAGCCTTTCCAAGTGGTGCTGTTGATGGTTAAGGGATGTGGAGGGAGGGTTCAGTGGTTAGTGGCCCAGCGTCAGAATAGGTTGGGGTGAGGTCCGTAGATAGTTCAGCTTAAGCAAAGGTCATAAGTTGGGATGAGTAAGGTGGTTAGAGGTTCACACGAGGGATATGGTTAGGTTGCTGAGGACCCCAAAGGAGATTTAACCAACGAGGTGGGTAAGGTGGATTTACCCAACGCAGATTCTCATTGATGGACCTTAAAAGCATTGCATTTAAATAATGCTGGAGCTGAAATCACAAGCTTTCAGAAGACCACGTCTACATAAATGGCCTGCATCTTTTATGTCCGTAATGGCCGTACGTATAGCCATGGACAGCTGTACTTTTCACCTGTGTTGGAAGGAATTCATATAATTAGTACAGACATCACCACCAAGAATCAGTGCTAATGCTTTAAAGGAGAGCCATGTTGCCATGTTTAATTGTGATCAACTAAAGTGTTTTCACCTATTTGGTCACCACCGTTTATGTCCAGGTTCTTTGGAGCGCAGAAGGTTAAGGGGGGACTTGATTGAGGTCTTTAAAATGATGAAAGGGATAGACAGAGTTGACGTGGATAAGCTTTTCCCATTGAGGGTAGGTAAGATTCAAACAAGAGGGCATGACATGAGAATTAAGGGACAGAAGTTTAGGGGTAACATGAAGGGGAACTTCTTTACTCAGAGAGTGGTGGCTGTGTGGAATGATCTTCCAGCAGAAGTGGTGGAGGCAGGATCGATTTTAACATTTAAAAGTAAAGTGGATAGGTATATGGACGGGAAGGGAATGGAGGGGTATGGTCTGAGTGCGGGTAGATGGGACTAGGGTAAAATGAATGGTCGGCATGGACTGGAAGGGCCGAGAAGGCCTGTTTCCGTGCCGTAATTGTTATATGGTTATATGGTTCGGTGTGTTAATGTGGTGGGTCGTGAAGGAAAATCATGCGCCTCATTTATTTATTTATTTGTTTGTTTGTTTATATATTTATTTAATATGTATTCATATTTATTTGTAATTGGTTTCTCAATGAAATTTAATCACAGAATGCTAAAACAATGTTGCACAGTCTGAGTTGGAGGGGGCTGAAATAAATTGCACCCATTTAAGCTATAAACGGGCAATGTCCAGATCCAAGGCGATGAAATGTGTTATTAATACATTTATTACAGACATCTTTTCCAATGCTTTAATGGATCGCCATGTTGATTGTGATCAAATAAAGCGATTTCAGAACAGTATTGGAACAATAATTTACCGGATTTGATCAGAAGGAGGGTCTCGACCCGAAACGTCACCCATTCCTTCTCTCCAGAGATGCTGCCTCTCCCGCTGAGTTACTCCAGCATTT
Source organism: Raja brachyura (assembly GCA_963514005.1). The sequence continues at coordinate 32,592,803 of OY740808.1, forward strand.
TGTGTCCATCTGATAAATTAGCGGTTCTCTGCAATAAACTATTTTTTTTAACTTTCCTCTGTAACTGGGAGATTAAAATAAAATTGTTGCTGTTGAAGAGAGGCACCAAGTCTGTGCTGCACACTGGTGTGACCACGGGCTGAGCTAGTCAACGGTGTTAAAAGACAGATTTATGCTTTCACTTCCCCGCATGCTGAGCTTCCAACCTCAAACCAGCATAGCTGGGGGAGCTGACTCAAGCAAAATAGCTCCATGAAGCCAAAACATCAACCCTACATTACACCTCGGGCCTTTGCAATGAATAGCTGCTCAATGGTTATAAGAAGGTCATCTGTCTGAACAATCTGGAGGGTAAGAGGAACCCTTAAGAGGGAAGGAGAAAATTCAAATAATGATCCTAAAAGATTGTGACAATTTCTTCCCCAGCGCAGCCAGACTGCAGAGAATCACATTTAATACAATTCTACAAAAGGCACGCAGTGTGATCTTATGTTTTAAATAGCTCGGCGCATTTCTATGTACAAGAGCATGTTGATCAGATTAGGCTCCATTCTCAACACAAAGATCTTATCCGCATAGCCAACAGAATTCAGCTCAGACTTGCTGACGAGATCCAAATTGAATTGCATCAGTGAGCATTAGGCTATGGTTTTGCTCCTGGCACATTTTGATTTCATTCCATGTTCAGGATTTTGGTTCAATATCTCTAACATATGAAAGTGTTTCACGTTGGTCTTCCCCCTCTGCAGACCACAGTTTTTCCAGCGAGTCCATAGTGTCTACGTAAAAACCAGCAACCAGTAACCATTACAGAGAAAGGTTGAACAAGTTGGGCCTTTATTCTTTGGAGCGCAGAAGGTTAAGGGGGGACTTGATTGAGGCCTTTAAAATGATGAAAGGAATAGACAGAGTTGACGTGGATAAGCTTTTCCCATTGAGGGTAGGGAAGATTCAAACAAGAGGGCATGACATGAGAATTAAGGGACAGAAGTTTAGGGGTAACATGAGGGGGAACTTTTTCACTCAGAGAGTGGTGGCTGTGTGGAATGATCTTCCAGCAGAAGTGGTGGAGGCAGGATTGATTGTAACATTTAAAAGTAAAGTGGATAGGTATATGGACGGGAAGGGAATTAAGGGGTATGGTCTGAGTGCAGGTAGATAGGACTAGGGGAAAATAAATGGTCGGCACAGACTGGAAGGGCTGAGAAGGCCTGTTTCCTTGCTGTAATTGTTACATGGTTATATGGTTATATGCATATGGACACGAGGGTCCAATTTTTCCACTGCCTAAGGGCAGTGTTTTAAGAGCAAACTGCAGGCAAATACTCTGGGTTTGCTCTCAAATTCCAAGTGTTGGTGTCAGGGCCAGTGTTTGACCAAGGGGAGGTGTGTATGGGGTTGGTTAAATTAAAATGTTCAAAGTAACCATTGAGTGCAAAGGCATGAGACAACTTCAAAGCTGTTCAAAGAGAAGTCTCTGGTTATTGTTCAGGACATGGGGTATTAAAATGCTGCAGTGGACAGTGAAATTCTTTCAGGGCTCCGTTGTATTAACAACGGATAATTTAGAGGTTGGAAATCACACAACCATATGTCGCCTGGAATTACAATCAAGCTCGTCCGCAGATCTGTGTAGGCACATGTGTATTAGCACATGTAATGAAGTCATCACAATCCACAAACCACAAAGTGCTGGAGGAACTGGATGGGTCAGGCAGTATGTGGGTGGATGCATAAATGGACGCAAAGTGCTGGAGTAACTCAGCAGGTCAGGCAACATCTCTAAAGGGAGAAGGGTCTCCACCCAAAACATTACCTATCCATGTTCTCCAGAATGCTGCCAGAAGGGGAGAGAATGGCCAGGTGACGTTTTAGGGTCAGAACCCTTCTTTAGACTGATTGAAAGCCATCGCACATTACACTTGATCGAAAGCTGTGTTCTGTCCATTACAATGCAAGCCAAGAATATTGGACTGGCCAAAACTAACAAAATAGTCCTATATATCTGCTCAGGGCAGATAGTGGTTGGTTCCAACACAGCAGTATGAATTCATTAATGGACCATATATCTTACATGCTTACATAAATTGCAACACTCAAGTTCCAATCAAAATTGATTGCAGTACTAAAGTAAATGAGATAGTGTCAGAGAGCCTTTGGCCAATCAGACAATTGAGTTCTTTCATCCAGAGTTAGTGGTTTGTAAATTTCACCTCAGTCAAAGGTGCAAAAACCTCTGCTTACTAACACAGTGTGCAAAAATCTGTGCCTGTACATTATGAGAGGATTAACTGCTGAAACTGCTAGAGTCATACAGCCTTACAGCGTGGAAACAGGCACTGGCCCAATTTGCCCACACCGGCCAACATGTCTACACTAGTCCCACCTGTGTGCGCTTGGCCCATATCCCTCTCAACCTGTCCTGTCCATGAGCTGTCTAAATATTTCTGACATTTTGCTATAGTCCCTGCCTCAACTACCTCCTCTGGCAGCTCGTTCCATACACCTACCACCCTTTGCATGAAAAAGTTACAATAGACAATGGACAATAGGTGCAGGAATAGGCCATTCAGCCCTTCAAGCCAGCACCGTTATTCAATGTGATCATTGATCCACAATCAATACCCCGTTCCTGCCTTCTCCCCATATCCCCTGACTCCGCTATTTTCAACAGCCCTATTTAGCTCTCTCTTGAAAGTCTCCAGAGAACCGGCCTCCACTAAGGCAGATAATTCCACAGCCTCACTACTCTCTGTGTGAAAAACTGTTTCCTCATATACCCCTCAGATTCTTATTAAATCTTTCCCCCACTTAACCTTAAACCCATTGAGAAGCCTCCATCAAAGTTGTCTTGATCTCATCCTAGTTCTACCAACCTTAGCTTTAGACTGTTATTCACTTGTGTGATGACACAAGTGATTGTTGACACCATTGAGTTTAGTTTTGTCAACAGTTCAATTGCACATTATCACAAAGCTGGTTCAGGATCACTGTGGTGACAGCTTCGTAATTGATGTTGCAATATTAACGATGAGGGTGATCCAGTTAAACTACCAGCCTAATAACCCAAATTTGTGGATTAACAATTCAAAATATGAGTTCATGTCCCAACGCGTGTAATCTAATTGCACAACTACTCATAATAACAATGCTATAAAATCCCATCCCATTCTTCTCCATAGATTATCACCTTGTCGTGGTGGAGAAGCTGGTGTGGACCTGAGATCCTGAGAGCGATGCCGTCTAGAGCTATGCTCCTGGTAGGGCCACCCATGGCAGTAAGTTCGAGGGGGACAAAGAGCAAAGCAACCAAGACCTCAACGGTGAAACAGGCGGAGGATGATGGCTGACTTTAGTGGAGTGTCACAACGGCTGGGAAGGTGGATGAAGGCTGCAGCAGAAAAGGGTCTCTGGTCATCTTGGGCTCCATGCCACTGGATCCTGACCCAGATCTGTCAAGGACCGTGGGGTGGCTGTGTGTGTACCAGTCTCCCCACGTTAAACAACGTCACACACAGGCATCCTCCGTATAAGGAATAGCACCTTGGAGACACAAATGGTCAGCCACGACCGAAGTGGGCCTAAGAAAGAAAATCCCATCTAGTTCTGCAATTTTCCTAAATGCAAAGATCCGTTGACCCTATCTACTCTGGTGCATATGTTCCAAGACAAATATCTGACTTCAAACTCGCAGCACTGTGGTTTATTGTTAAATAGTAAACCATTCTATCCAGGTGAATTTCAGGGCACGTCTTTCCAATGTTCCTCACATCCTACATAATGAAGGATTAAATCAATTTAAAAAACAGAAAATGCTTGAAGCACTCAGCAGGTTACACTGCGGTACCACTGTGCCACCCAACATGAGCATGAAAAGTGATACTAAAAGCAAGATCTTTCTTCCTTGTTGGCAAATGAAATCAAATAAAAGGTTCAGCCATGTGTCAGGATGAGTCCTATCTCTGTTTACATGGGGAGTGATTGGAAATTTGATGGTAAATTTGGAAAGGTAAGAGGTTGTTAATTGGAAGACTGATCCAAACAAAAAGCACAGATGATTCTAACAATTGAATGTGGGTGAAGGAATATGCTGGGCTCTTACAGTAATTCACTGCACCATACTTATTATTATTTACCTATTCGCATCGTTTACCATGTTGTGGTGAAGACGCTTGCATGCCCCAATGATTCCGAGAGCGATGCCGTCGGAAGCACCAGCTTCTGGTAGGGCCACCCATGGCGGTAAGGTCGAGGATGAGGGTCCAACCTAAGAACGATCCAACCTACAAAATCTCAACGGTGGACAAAGGTATCTTGAACTCAACGGCTGTGAAGGCGGATGAAGGCTGCAACAGATCTATCAGCTCCAATCGTCTTGGTTCCCTTGCCATTGGAAGGAGTTGATAGATTTGTGCAGGTCTGTGTGCTTCTTGGAGCGCAACATCAAGTACTCGTTAAACAAACACACACACAGGCGTATTCCTTCTGTAAGCAGCACAAATCAACAGAACGTAGACCATCATCCTCGACCTCCAGGGATAGTCATGACTACTTATTATTATTTACATCATGGGAAATTCACAGAATGTCTACATCAGAATTGCTGTGGCCTGCAGTTTATTAATGCAGTCTGTCTGAAGTTAGCTAAACCGGCATTAAAAAATCAAGGAATTTTAAACATGCCAAGATTTTATGACTTTTTACTATGGCTTAACATGTTGCAATTGCAAACAAAACCAGCCACTTTTCAAATAATGAAAATTGTGGGTTTCTGGTGGTGGGGGCCAGGGTGTGGCAATTTTAGGAGATTCAAATGGAGCCCTTTTAATGCACTGATGATTAACAGGCACGTTAGATATCCCAAATAATATTTATTCATGAACTGACCAACGTACACCAATAGTAAATGGTTCAATGTTGTTTATTTTTTAACTAATATTAAATGAGGTAGCTCCAGGTTGAAATGAAAATGTTCTCAAACAATTGAATCACTTTTATTTATAAAACTGCAATTGAAAAATTAAAGAAGTTCCCATTATGCGGATTGTATTTGCTCATGAAGAAATTTGTGCTTGTGCTTACCCAGTGAATTCAATGTAAAGCTGACATATTTTTTAAGGTAAATACCTCAATTTCAAACACAACTTACACCCAATTTCCCCCAACATGTCCAATGCAATCAGTTTTGACATTTGTGTGAGATTCAAATTAGTCCGTAGCAGTTTGCCAACCTCGTGATCTAGAACTGGGCAGGAAAACAGGTTAAAGGTGAAATGTTCAAATAATCACGGAACAAAAACTAAACACACCAACTTTATCCCCAAGGAAGTAACTATTTTAGTAATGCAGATGAAACTGAAAAAAAAACTGCAGAGGCTGGAAATGGGAAATGGGAAAGAAAATGCTGTGAACACTCAGCAGATCAGACAACATCTAAGGAATGAGAAGGAGTCTTAATGTTTCAGGTCTGGGTCCCTTCGTCAGTTGGGATAGAGATGCTTACTTTTTTGTTAACCTGCACTGAACGCTGCTTTGAACATTTTATTGAATTTGTTATGGATAAAAGTGTTGCAATCCTGATAGATCGCAAAAGATTAAAGGAGATTCAGGTGCATAAGAACATGGAAAATAAAACAGCACCAGACATGAACAGGCCCTTCAGCCCACAATATCTGTGCTGAACATAATGCCACATTAAACTAATCTTTTCTGCCCAAACCTAATCCATATCGCTCTAATCCTTGCATATCCATGTGCCTATCTAAAGGCCTTTTAAACCCCAATAACTGAATGGTTTAGTTTAATTTAGAGATACAGCATGGAAACAGCCCACCGAGACCGTGCCGACCAGAGAACCCCGCACACTAATACTATCCCACACACGTTAAGGACAATTTACATTTATGCCGAACCAATTAACCTACAAACCTGTGCGTCTTTGTAATGTGGGAGACAACAGACAATAGACAATAGGTGCAAGTGTAGGCCGTTCGGCCCTTCGAGCCAGCACCGCCATTCAATGGGATCATGGCTGATCATCCCCAATCAGTACCCCGTTCCTGCCTTCTCCCCATATCCCCTGACTCCACTATCTTTAAGAGCCCTATCTAGCTATCTCTTGAAAGCATCCAGAGCACCTGCCTCCACCGCCCTCTTCAGTGGAGGCTGGAAAGGAGGAAAACGAAGATAGAAACATAGAAACATAGACAAATAGGTGCAGGAGTAGGCCATTCGGCCCTTCGAGCCTGCACCACCATTCAATGTGATCATGGCTGATCATCCAACTCAGTATCCCGTACCTGCCTTCTCTCCATACCCCCTGATCCCTTTAGCCACAAGTGCCACATCTAACGCCCTCTTAAATATAGCCAATGAACTGGCCTCAACTGCCTTCTGTGGCAGCGAATAGTAAGATTGAACGAGAACTTACCAGTTCGAAGGTTGATCTTTATTTTATGAGGAGTCGAAGTGAGGGATTTCGTGAAGAGCCCGCCGGCGCGCATGCTCGACATACTTCAAAGTAGCGGCGTGGAATCACAGAACCAACAATAGAAATGACTTCGCATAGTATGATTGAATTGACTAAGATTACCAGATGAAGGTGATTGAGGGTTGGGCGAGGAGGGCACGAAATCCCTCACTTCGACTCCTCATAAAATAAAGATCAACCTTCGAACTGGTAAGTTCTCGTTCAATCTTACTATTTCATTTCGGAGTCACGTGAGTGACTTCGTGAAGACTTCAAAGCTTCTGTGATTACACGCCCTGGACCACGTCCATGCTGACACACCACTACCAGGGATGGATGGGAGGAACAAACTTGCTCAATAGTTCATACTGCAAAACAAGAGCATATTTATTAATAACAAATCAAAAACCCCTCATGCGGGGACATCTCCACGTTCTTGACCTGCATTCAGCACGGCTTCTGCGAACTGTAGAGGAGCAGCAACAGGCTTGTTATAAAAACGCTGGAACACAGCTTCATTCGCCCATCCTGCTGTGGCGAGAATTTGGTCCATGGGCACCTCCATGACCCTCGCCGCTGACGTCGATGCAGCCCTGGTGGAATGAGACTTGAACACATTAGTGTCGATACCTGACTTACCCAAGACGACTCGAAGCCATCTGGATATCGTCTGGACTGTCACTCGATGATGAGGTCTCTTATGAGTGACAAGCAGGTATCTCTCCATTCCTCTGATGCGTGCCGTCACCTTGACATAGTGGCGGATATGTGAGGCTAAACATAGCCTAGCATCTGCGGGGTATGCCGGGAACTTCAGCTGCAGCCCTGTGCACCCAGGTCTATGCTGCTTTAGTAGCTCGTCAATGAAAAAGACTACTTCTGTAGGGGTAGATGTCATTCTGTCGACACGAAGTTTGTGTAGTGTCTGTACCCTCTGAGCTGAAGTCAGCGCTAGTAACATCACCAGCTTCATGGTGAGTTGGTCCAGTTGGAGCCCTTCCATGGGAGACCACGTCCGGAGCAGGGTTAATACGTCCCTGACATCCCAGGTGATATTATAGCGTGGTGTAGGCGGATTCATATTGAATATACCCTGCATCAGTCTGGACACTAGCCTGTTGGATCCTACCCCAATCTTGAGGTAGAATGATAGCGCACTTCTGGCGCTGTTGATGGCACTGTAACTTAAGTGTTCATCATGGTGCAACCCCGCGAGGAATTCCAGGACGTCGGTTATTGTCACGTCATCGTACGTGATGCGAGAGCGGCTGCAGTAGGCTTCCCACTTCTTAATATGCGAGCGGTATCTTCGCCTTGTGGACTCTCGACACGACGCCCCAATGGTATCCATGGTCCGAGCCGAGAGGCCGTATTGGACTAACGGCCTGTTCAGAAACTGCAAGCCAACAAATTTAAATAGCCATGGCAGGGATGTGGCTCCCCTGAGACAGGGTGAGTAACCAATTGTGGGCAACCCTTCAAAAGGACCCAAGGTTCGTTGAGCATGTCAAAGACCACCGGATACCAAGGCTGTGTGGGCCAGTCGGGTATAATAAGGATGCCCTTGGCAGCATCTGCCTGAATCTTTCGCAATACCCGACTGATGAGGCAAAACGGAGGGAAGGCATAGAAAAACCAATTCCCCCAGTCCAGCGAGAATGCATCTAGCGCTATTGCCCCAGGATCTGGTTCCCATGAAACGTAGGCTGGTACCTGATGGTTTAACCGTGACGCAAAAAGGTCAATGTCCGGTTTACCAAATTTGGCTGTGACTTTAGAAAAAATCTCAGGATGCAACATCCATTCAATGTTGTCATTAAATTTGCGTGACCTGGTGTCCGCCACAGTATTAAGCTCACCTGGCAAATAGGTAGCTGAAATCCAAATGTCTCTTTGAACACACCAGAGCCAAATTGAGTTAGCCAATTTGTCACACGAAACTGACCTGGTACCACCCATATAGTTTAAATATGCCACAGCTGTGGTGTTGTCCATTTGGAGACGGACGTGTGCTCCAACAAGCTTGGAACAATATGCACGAAGTCCGCGGAATGCTGCCAGCAACTCCAAATAGTTAATCCCTTGAGTCAACAACATCGATGCCTCAAGGGTGTCCCATCTGCCCCCACAACTAGAGCAATTATCAGTAGCTCCCCAGCCATTGGAGCTTGCGTCAGTCTGTAAATATACCACCGGATTAGCCTCCCTAACAGGCTTAAATGAGTTGCTAATGTGACACACCCACCATTGCAACTCAGTTATCGCTTCGGACGGCAGCTGCATTGATCGATCGTAATGACCAGCGTTCCGTTTTAACGCAGTAATTTTAGCTCTTTGCAAATTCTGATAATGCAAAGGTCCATATCGTGCTGCCGGAAACAAAGCCACTAGCTTGCCAATTACTGTGGCTGTATGCCGAATCGATGGTATATTGGTGCCAATTAAATCTCTGCACACCTGAGTGACTTCCTCAATTTTGTTAATTGGTATAGTTATCCTCATGCTCATTGAGTTCACCGTGAACCCTAGGTAATTAATTACCTGGGCAGGGCAGAACTTCGATTTCTCTGGATGGACAATGAACCCTAATTGTTGAAATATATTGACAGCAGCTGCAACACCCTGTTCAGCCAATTGCAGGGTGTGGCCCACAATAAAGACATCATCTAAATAGGCCATAACTATATGATGTCGTTGTCGCAAATAAGCCATGATTGGCTTCACCAATTTAGTGAACAATCTAGGGGCTGTAGTGAGCCCATTAGGCAAAGCCTTATACTGCCAAAGTTGCCCCATCCAGATAAATTTCAAAAACCTTCTATCATATTTCTGGATGGATACTGAATAATATGCATCCCTTAAATCAATGCATGCCATAAAGCAGCCATGAGAAATCAATGATTTGGCTGTTTCAAACGTATCCATTTTAAAATGAGTATATGTTACAAACGTATTCAAACGGGTTAGATCAATAATGACACGACAGCCTCCATCCTTCTTAGGTCTAGTAAATATGTTCGAAACAAATTCAATAGGCTCATGCACCGTTTTCTCAATCACACCCTTCTGTTCCAGACTTAAAATTTCCTTATAACCTGCTGCCTGTTCCACAGCAGACAATTTGAACGTACGACCAGGCATGTGCTGGGATGGAGGAATGTCGCCATTAATAAACTCAATTTTATGCCCCTGAATATTCCGCAACACATACTCATCACCAGTAAAATTACCCCATGCACCCAAAAACAACCGTAAACGACCACCAACATGGGAAGTTAAACAGAGAGAAAAAAGAGAACCAGACCCCCTCACCTCCGTGGTTACCGGCGGTCCTTGACACGTGTGGGTGGCCGTGGAGGTGCTGGGTTGGCTTGAGGGCGCGGCGTCTTCGATTTCCACAAAGGTCTCTGCCGACCCTGTCCTAAAAAAGACCCTTGGTGCTGGTTCTGGTGCTGTTGTCGTTGTGGAGCTAGAGGGTGAGTCCTCGTCGAGGCACTGGCCGACCCTCGTGAGCGAATGTATGGAGCTTTTGAGCCTGACGGTGTGGGGGCACTCTGAGAGCGCATGATCCCCACCGTTTTGGCTTGTTCGTCAAGCTCTTTGACTCTCTTCGAGAGATCCTCACCAAAGAGCTGACGGGGCGGCGGCGACGGCGGTGGTTTGCACAATCCTGCAAACTTCGGGTTGAGTGCTGGGCGGATGCTGTTTTTGCGAAACCCGTTGATTTTGTGCTGGGTCGCGCACAATAAGGCCAGAGCATCTTCCTGGTCCAAATTCAGTTCGTCCCCGTCCACCGACCGCGCAAAGGCGGTAATACCGGCCGTGAGGAGTTTCAGGATCCGCTGCAATTTTAGCTCTTGTTGACGGATAGCCGCACTGATGTTGCCCCATATTGGCGTATTGACCACAGGCACGTTGAGGGAGTTGCAGTTTGATGGAGCCTTGTGACGGCTCATAGCCTGGATGAGAACTTCTTCCTGCAGCACCTGATTATTGAGAAAGTCCACTGTGGCTGCCAGCTTTGTATTTAGAGGAAGACCAGCCGTATGTGGGGCCGCGAATTTGGTCGCCACATCCAAGAGTTCCTCCGCCGGCACCTCCAACGGAGGTGGTACGGGATCCACCAGAACCTCCTCCTCCTGCTGCTCCAGGCTGATAGTAGATGTTGGTGAAGACGCCCTGTGCCTGTTGCTGCCCTGCTGTTGTTGACGTTGAAGCAGGAGCTCCAGCAGCCGCTCCATACGGTCAATACGCCCTTCACCCTGAACACTCAGGTGGTCGGAGTCCTCCGGCTCTGAGAAGAAAACCGGGTTCCTGTCATCGGCCCGCACCTCGTCGAGGCCCTGCCGGTGCCGGTAGTTGTCGCTAACAGCCGCCGAGGCGAAACTGCGCGATTCCTGCGCGGGCGTGTTCAACCGCCTCCATTTAGCGGGAGCTGAAGCCGCTGCCACTAAGGGCACTTGCGGCGAGGTGTCGGCACCAGCCGAAGCATGGCTGCCTGGGGCCCGCGCAGTCTTGCCGGCTGCCCACATCGTGGACGTTGCCGACGCATGGTCTCGCCCACCCATCCATGGGGGGCTCGGCGACCGTGACGAGACCCGACTCGACCGACCCGTCCCGGCGTCGAGAGTCGGGGTGTGCCGGCTGGACCTCACAGCCGCCCCGGGTCTCGCCCTGGAACCTGACCGCTCCTCCGCGACAGGCAATGCCTTAGCCCTAACAGGGTTAGGCTTCTGGGCTCCTGCCCTCCCCCTTCTCGGAGGGCTGAGTGGAACAGGCCGTGCAACGGCACGTGCCCTGCTCGAGGTCGCCAGCGAGCCCGCTGACGACCTGACTGCCATGGCAGGGTCCCCCTGCTCTGGCGGCACACCACACTCCTCCTCGTCGAACTCCTCCGAGCTGTGGTGTGCTGGCGGATCTGGACCTGTGAACACAGGGCTTACCCACATCTCCGCCTGAGTCCCGGCCTGCGCTGCAGGTACTGCCGATGGTAAAGGCCCCGGAACTGTTGACCGGCGAACTCGTCCTGACATCCTCCGGCCCTTCGAACTCCCATCCCTGTCCTTGCTGCAAGACATAATCAGACAACAAGGACCACCAACTAAAGGTAGAATACTTACCTCCGTGGCCCCTTATGAAGGGCTGGCGAGGAGCGCGCCCCACCGCCAGCCGTCGCAGCAACGCGTTACGACGATATGTCGAGCATGCGCGCCGGCGGGCTCTTCACGAAGTCACTCACGTGACTCCGAAATGAAATGCCAGAGACTCACCACTCTCTGTGTAAAGAATGTTTTCCTCATCTCGGTCCTAAAGGAATTCCCGCCTTATCCTTAGACTGTGACCCCTTGTTCTGGACTCCCCCAACATCGGGAACAATCTTCCAGCATCTAGCTTGTCCAACCCCTTAAGAATTTTGTAAGTTTCTATAAGATCCCCCCTCAATTTTCTAAATTCCAGCGAGTACAAGCCGAGTCTATCCAGTCTTTCCTCATATGAAAGTCCTGACATCCCAGGAATCAGTCTGGTGAATCTTCTCTGTACCCCCTCTATCTCAAGATCTCGGAGAAAGCCCATGTGGCCATGGGGAGACCCGGGTCTCTGGTACTGAATGCACTGTAAGGAAGCAACTCTACCGCTGCACTACTGTGGCCACCCAAGCGTAACAAAAATTGAAAACTCTTATTAAAGGAATACTCCCATAAAGACATTTATTTAAGGCAGTAAGAACAAAGATTTGCACCAGGCAAGATTCAAGAATGGAAAACCTGACTGCAAAGAAACAAAATGGAATCGATGAATTTGTGATGAGATTTCTGTGTTTCTCCTTTGTGTTTAATGTATCAAAAAATTCAAGTGGGTGATCGGTGTCAGTTTCACAACTACACATGAAATAATTCCACTGTGCCTGGCTGATAACATTAATAACCAAACTACATTAGACCACCCCATTTAACAGAAGCAATGCAGCAGATGGAAGGGTCTGATACCGATCAGACACTTATCCTATTCTTGTCGTGCTACTGTGTAACTGCTCCCGTGAATGTTTGAATATCCACATGATTAGTCACAAGGCATCCAGGCAGCTAGGCATTCCACAGAGGCACTCTCTGTAAAAGCAGGAGCTTGTCTGGTGGACAGTTACATCACAGGCTCCTCGTGCAAACGCTTCTAATCGCTGCTCCTGATTTGAAAGGAAACGTTCCAGTCAAACTGAATTGCCATCGCCTAATAATCTAAGAATCTAAACCCCGTGCAGAAAAGTACGGACAGAAAAATCAAGACCGCCTCTAGATTTGCAAGAAAGTATTTCCGTCGAAAGGAATTGTTCCTGTCTCATAATTCATGAGTAGGGTAGAGAAATCTGACCGTCAGCCTTCTAAACTGGCTGACATTTGTCACCTGACATTGCTAAGGAAAGCAAGACAACTTAATGCAGCAATGTGGTGCACACTCAAGTCCATTCTCCCCTTGTCCTTTGAGCATTTGAAACTGTAGCACTAATTTTCCTTTTTAAACTTGTCCTGCCAAGCAGCCTGCAGGTCAAGCAAAGTGATTGCAAAATGAAAAAACCCAAAAAAACTGCAGATGCTGGAAATCTGAAATAAATACAGAGAATGCTGGCAGCACTCAGCAGGTCAGGCAGCCTCGGTGGAAAGAGAACCAGATGTTGTTTCAGGCCCAGTTTTTGCTTTGTTACTATCTGGAGAGTGATGTATGTAACTAATGCATGTTTTTCCGCTTATTGAAACTCCACAATGAAAGCAGATGGTGCTCTAGATATTAACCTCCCTGTGGGCAAAGCTGGTGTAATGTTTACATGTAATGGAAGCCTCCCGACTCTCAGTCAAAGAAACAACTTTATTTATTGTCCGCCTGGACCTACCTGATCTCCCGTTTGCCAAACATTTCCCCGTTCCAATCCCACGCAGACTTTTCCGTGCTGGGACTCTTCCATTGGCAGAGTGAGGCCAAATGCAAATTGGAGGAACAGCATCTCATATTTTGCTTGTGCAGCTTACAACCCAGTGGTATGAATATTGATTTCTCTAACTTCAAGTAACCCTTGCATCCCCTCTCTCTCCATCTCTCCCCCACCCAAGTTGAACCAGCTTCAAAGTCATCTTGGTGAGTCTCATTGTCTGTAACTCGTTTTCACCTAGCCCACACCAAACAATGGCCTGTTTCCTTTATTACCGCTACTTTTCTGCATATCTTTCATTAATTTGTTCCATATCACATTCCATATCTCTCTTTTCTCTTTCCCCCGACTCTCAGTCTGAAGAAGGGTCTCGACCCGAAGGTTCACCTATTCCATTTTTCCAGAGATGCTGCTTGTCCCGCTGAGTTACTCCAGCAGTTTTTGTCTAACTTATAAGCTGTAAGGGTCTGTTTTTAACTTGCACTTACAGTCAGAAGCGGGAAGGCCATTGCGAATGGAGTCAATGCTAGGCTGAGGTAGCTTTATGGGGCTGTCCCACTGTACGAGCTAATTCAAGAGCTCCCCAGTTTCCTCTGATTCAAACTCTGAGAATTACGGTAAGAGCCGCTCGTATGCACTCGGGGCTCTCCTGGACATTTTTCAATGTGTTGAAAAATCTTCATGAGTCTTCCCGAGCTTACTGCGTTTCCCGAGTACCTGCCGTTAGCATTACGAGGTGCTAAGAGACGTCCCGAGCTCCGACGTACCTGCTACGTATTTTCTACGTGCTTCCACGAGTTTGATTTTTTTTTAAACTCGGGAGAGCTCTTGAATTAGCACGTACAGTGGGACAGCCCCATTAGTCAGTTTTATGTCTTATCTTGTTTGCGGACAGGAAGTAAGAAGGTTTCTCAAATGTGCACAATGAGAGTTTAGCTTCGCCGCATCCTCTACATTTCTGAGCTCAACGTTTTTCCCCGAAACCTTTCCTGATCTTAGAGACATGGACCATTCCATCAGACCCTGCTCGCTGTGTCCAACCGTGAAATCTTTCATACTCCCGTGTCCCATCTCCCTCTCAGGCAACAACCTGTCTTTCCAGGTCGGCAATGAACCAGGATGGATCTTCCAAGCCTGCGTTGCCGGTGAGAAGGATTTCTTTCCCACTCCAGCTTTGGCTCCTGTTGGTTCTTCCCACCTAGAATTAAACTGGAGTTTAGTTTGGTTTCGTTTAGTTTAAAGATACCGCGTGGAAACAGGCCCTTCGGCCCACCGGGACGGCACTGACCAGCAATCCCCGCACATTAACACTATCCCACACTAGAAACTATTTTCACATTTACCAAGCCAATTAACCAACAATACCTGTACGTCTTTGGAGTGTGGGAGGAAACTGAAGATCCTGGTTGCCGCCCAGCCATGTCATCTGGCTGTTAGGTCATGTGTAAGAAGGAACTGCAGGTGCTGATTTAAACCAAAGATAGACACAAAGCTGGAGTGACTCAGCTGGACAGGCAGCATCTGTGGAGAGAAGGAATGTGTGATGTTTCGGGTCAAGCACCTTTGACCTGAAATGTCACCCATTCCTTCTCTCCAGAGATGCTACAGCTTTTTGTCTCTATAGAAACATAGAAACATAGAAAATAGGTGCAGGAGTAGGCCATTCGGCCCTTCGAGCCTGCACCGCCATTCAATGTGATCATGGCTGATCATCCAACTCAGTATCCCGTACCTGCCTTCTCTCCATACCCCCTGATCCCTTTAGCCACAAGTGCCACATCTAACGCCCTCTTAAATATAGCCAATGAACTGGCCTCAACTACCTTCTGTGGCAGAGAATTCCAGAGACTCACCACTCTCTGTGTAAAGAATGTTTTCCTCATTTCGGTCCTAAAGGAATTCCCCCTTATCCTTAGACTGTGACCCCTTGTTCTGGACTCCCCCAACATCGGGAACAATCTTCCAGCATCTAGCTTGTCCAACCCCTTAAGAATTTTGTAGGTTTCTATAAGATCCCCCCTCAATCTTCTAAATTCCATCGAGTACAAACCGAGTCTATCCAATCTTTCCTCATATGAAAGTCCTGACATCCCAGGAATCAGTCTGGTGAATCTTCTCTGTACCCCCTCTATGGCAAGGATGTCTTTCCTCAGATTTGGAGACCAAAACTGTACGCAGTACTCCAGGTGTGGCCTCACCAAAACCCTGTACAACTGCAGTAGAACCTCCCTGCTCCTATACTCAAATCCTTTCGCTATGAATGCTAACATACCATTTGCTTTCTTCACTGCCTGCTGCACCTGCATGCCTACTTTCAATGACTGGTGTACCATGACACCCAGGTCTCGTTGCATCTCCCCCTTACCTAATCTGCCACCATTCAGATAATAGTCTACCCTCATGTTTTTGCCACCAAAGTGGATAACCTCACATTTATCCACATTGTACTGCATCTGCCATGCATCTGCCCATTCACTCAGCCTATCCAAATCACCCTGCAGCTTCCAAGCATCCTCCTCACACCTAACTATACCCCCCAGCTTGGTATCATCTGCAAATTTGGAGATGTTGCATTGAATTCCCTCGTCCAAATCATTAATATATATTGTAAATACCTGGGGTCCCAGCACTGAGCCTTGCGGCACCCCACTAGTCACTGCCTGCCATTCTGAAAAGGACCCGTTTACTCCTACCCTTTGCCTCCTGTCTGCTAGCCAGTTCTCTATCCACATCAATACTGAACCCCCAATACCGTGTGCTTTAAGTTTGTATGCTAATCTCTTATGCGGGACCTTGTCGAAAGCCTTCTGAAAGTCTAGATATAACACATCCACTGGTTCTCCCTTATCCACTCTACTAGTTACATCCTCGAAAAATTCTATCAGATTTGTCAGACATGATTTACCTTTCGTAAATCCATGCTGACTTTGTCCAATGATTTCACCACTTTCCAAATGCGCTGCTATCCCATCTTTAATAACTGACTCTAGCAGTTTCCCCACTACCGATGTTAGACTAACTGGTCTGTAATTCCCCGCTTTCTCTCTCCCTCCTTTTTTAAAAAGTGGGGTTACATTAGCTACCCTCCAATCCTCAGGAACTACTCCAGAATCTAAGGAATTTTGAAAAATTATCACTAATGCATCCACTATTTCTGTGGCTACCTCCTTGAGTACTCTGGGATGCAGACTATCTGGCCCTGGGGATTTATCGGCCTTCAATCCGTTCAATTTACCCAACACCACCTCCCGGCTAACCTGGATTTCACTCAGTTCCTCCATCTTATTTGACCCCCGTTCCACTGCTATTTCCGGCAGATTATTTATGTCTTCCTTAGTGAAGACAGAACCAAAGTAGTTATTCAATTGGTCTGCCATGTCCTTGTTCCCCATGATCAATTCACCTGTTTCTGACTGCAAGGGACCAACATTTGTTTTAACTAGTCTCTTTCTCTTTACATATCTATAAAAACTTTTGCAGTCAGTTTTTATGTTCCCTGCCAGTTTCCTTTCATAATCTATTTTCCCTTTCCTAATTAAGCCCTTTGTCCTCCTCTGCTGGATTCTGAATTTCTCCCAGTCCTCCGGTAGGCTGCTTTTTCTGGCAAATTTGTATGCCTCATCTTTTGTTTTTATACTATCCCTGATTTCCATTGTTATCCATGGATGCACCACCTTCCCCGATTTATTCTTTTGCCAAACTGGTATGAACAACTTTTGTACTTCATCCATGCAGTCTTTAAATACCTTCCATTGCACATCCACTGTCAACCCTTTAAGAATCACCTGCCAGTCTATCTTGGCCAATTCACATCTCATACCTTCAAAGTTACCTTTGTTCAAGTTCAGAACCCTTGTTTCTGACTTAATTTTGTCACTCTCCATCCTAATGAAGAACTCAACCATATTATGGTCACTCTTGCCCAAGGGGCCACGCACAACAAGACTGCTAACTAACCCTTCCTCATTACTCAATACCCAGTCTAGAATAGCCTGCTCTCTCGTTGGTTCCTCCACATGTTGGTTGAGAAAACTATCCCGCATACATTCCAGGAAATCCTCTTCCTCAGCACCCCTGCCAATTTGATTCACCCAATCTACATGCAGATTGAAGTCACCCATTATAACCGTGTTACCCTTGTTGCACGCATTTCTAATTTCCTGTTTGATGCCATCCCCAACTCCAATACTACTGTTAGGTGGCCTGTACACAGTTCCCACTAGCGTTTTCTGCCCCTTAGAGTTTCGCAGCTCTACCCATATCGATTCCACATCCTCCACGCTAATGTCCTTCCTTTCTATTGCATTAATCTCCTCTCTCACCAGCAACGCTACCCCACCTCCTTTTCCTTTTCGTCTATCCCTCCTGAATATTGAATATCCCTGGATGTTCAGCTCCCAGCCTTGGTCATCCTGGAGCCAAGTCTCCGTGATTCCAACTATAGCATAGTCATTAATCGCTATCTGCACCTTCAACTCATCCACCTTATTACGAATGCTCCTCGCATTGAGACACAAAGCCTTCAGGCTTGTTTTTACAACACTCTTACTCCTTATACAATTATGTTGACAAGTGGCCCCTTTCACATCGATCCCTATTACACTTGGCCATACTCTCCTATCCCTTTGTGAGCTTTCTTCCCCGTTAATTCTGGGGTCATTAACCATCGCTTTACTCTCTTTCCCTCTAACTCCGTCCTCGACTATCCCATTTGATACCCCACCCCCCTTATTCAGTTTAAAGCCTATCTTAGGCTGTAGGGTCATTCTCCTTCAAGGTGCCATTTCGTGAATGTTAAATCATCCATTGGACAATGGCTACAATAGACAACAGGCAATAGGTGCCAGGAGTAGGCTATTCGACCCTTCGAGCCAGCACCGCCATTCAATGTGATCATGGCTGATCATCCCCAATCAGTACCCCGTTCCTGCCTTCTCCCCATATCCCCTGCCTCCGCTATTTGTAAGAGCCCTATCTAGCTCTCTATTGAAACCATCCAGAGAACCCACCTCCACCACCCTCTGAGGCAGAGAATTCCACAGACTCACAACTCTCTGTGAGAAAAAGTGTTTCCTCGTCTCCGTTCTAAATGGCTTACTCCTTATTCTTAAAGCCTTCCTAAATCCTTATTCTACCTTACCAATTCCCTGGTACAAAGAGGATTACAACCCATCCTGAGGTAACGCCTGCCCCTTTCCCCTCTACTCTTCCATGTGCCACCCCTACCAGCCCTGTGGGCACCCCATTTCTCCTACTACCTTGCCCCCCATTCCCCAGCCCCACATCCCCTTTCATCCATATCAAAATCTCTGACTTTCCTCCCACTCTCTGTCTCTCTCTCTCTCATCTGACCTGCTGTTTGTCTCCTGTTCTACTCTAGCCTTTGTTCGCCCATCTACAAATAAAAAAAACCCTCACCTGTATCCAAGACAGTTTTGTCCTTCCCCCACCACTTTCCCAGCTTTCGCCCCCTACTACAACCAGTCAGAAAATGTAAGTAAGTAAGTACGTTTATTGGCCAAGTATTCACATACAAGGAATTTGCCTTGGTGCTCCGCCCACAAGTAACAACATGACATACAGTGACAGTTACGAATGACTCTGAAGACTCTAAACATTAATAATAATAAAACATTAATGATATAACAACATTGATCAAGCATGTGAACCAACAAAATACCAGATCAAAGGGAGGCTACAGATGTTTGGCAGTTGAGTAGAGCAACTACTCGTGGATAGTGTCCCCAAACCGAAACGTCAGCCCCGTTCTCTCCACAGATGCTGCTTAACCCCTACTGAGTTCCTCCAGCACTTTGTGCTTTACTCAAGATTCCAGCACCTGCAGTTCCTTGTATCACCATGATGTCAATGAGCCTATGATTTCCTTTGATTTTTCACACTACCCTTCTTGGAGATGGGTCTTTATGGATGGCCATTCTTCGGCCCACAGCTCTGACCTGACCCACTGAGTATCACCAGCATTTTCCTTTTAATGATTTTAGATTTCCAAATATCTGTAGTTTGTTGGATTTTCAATACCTTCGAGCTTCAAGAGAGTTTATTGTCGTATGTCCCAGATAGGACAATGAAATTCTTGCTTTGCTTCAGCACAGCAGTATATAGTAGGCATAAATAGTAAGATTAAACGAGAACTTACCAGTTTGAAGTTTGATCTTTATTTTATGAGGAGTTACGATGAGGGATTACGTGAAGACCCCGCCAGCACGCATGCGCGACATTCTTCAAAGCAGTGGTGTGAAATCACAGAACAAACAGTCACAATGACTAATATAGTAAGATAAAAAAGAGAACTTTCATACCAGGTGATCTTTATAATAGAGGGTTGGGAGTGGAGGGCACGTAATCCCTCATCGTAACTCCTCATAAAATAAAGATCAAACTTCAAACTGGTAAGTTCTCGTTTAATCTTACTATTTTACTTCGGAGTCACGTGAGTGACTACGTGAAGATTTCAAAGCTCTGTGATTTCATGCCCTGGAAGCTTCATGCTCACACACCGCTAAAGTTGGGATAAGAGGATGAACGTAATTCAGACAAGACACTGGCTGAAAAACAAAAACAGGTATTTATTCATACCAAAACAATATAGTCCCAAAAGGGTACTATCTGGCAGTACTTAAAATCCTCCCTGCAAAAGTATCAGGGGAGGTCACGGGTTTAAAGTAAAAGCGGTGGAATGTCTTTTCGTTACTCCAACCCGCTGTGGCCAGGATGTGATCCAGAGGTACTTCCATCCTTCTGGCCGCCGAGGTGGATGCTGCCCTGGTGGAGTGAGATTTATAAATGTTAGTATCCACCCCCGCCGCATCCAATACCACCCTTAACCATCTGGAAATGGTTTGCACCGTGACTCTATGATGGGGTTTCTTGTGACTGATGAGCAATGCTGTCTCCGTGCCCCTTAGATTTTTAGTAACTGAAATGTATCGTAAAATTAATGTAACGATACAGAGGCGAGAATCTGTTGGGTAAGCCAGAAACTCTAATGTATGACCAGACACTCCGGGACGATCTTGTTTCAATAGTCCCTGCACATAAAAAGTGACTTTATCACCGGTGGAGGTCATTGCATCCAAATTGAGTTTGTGCAGGGACTGGACCCGTTGTGCCGTGATAAGTGCCATAATCATGACCATTTTGTACGTGAGTTTGGCCAAAGGGAGTCCCGTGATAGGCGTCCATCCTCGTAGCATGGTCAAGACCGTGCTGATATCCCAAGTATGGCTGTATCTAGGCCTGGGGGGATTGGAATTGAATATTCCCCTCATAAATTTGGACACTAGGGGATGTGATCCAATGCCCAATTGGTCACTTCCCTGGCCCAGGTAGGATGATAGGGCACTCCTGGCACAGTTGATGGCACTGTAACTCAAACCCTCATCGAAATGAAGGGTAGCCAAAAATTCCAGCACTTCCGTGATAGTGGCAGTTTCATAAGTGGTGTTGGCTGAGACGCAGAATCCTTCCCATTTTCTGATGTAGGTCAGATACTGCTTCCTTGTGGACTCTCTGCAGGCTCCTGTGATGGTGTCAATGGTCCTGTTGGAGAGTCCGTATCCATGAAGTGGCCGTTTTAGAATCTGCAAATTAATAGATCCATGCGATCATGACATGGATGATGTTCCCCTGTAACAGGGTGAATGAGCAGACTAGGTCTTTTGTTCACCCTGATGCAGGGTTCTGTGGCCATCTTCCGTACCATAGGGAACCATGGTTGGGTAGGCCAGTCGGGCACCACCAAAATTCCCGATGCGGAGTCTTGCTTAATTTTCTGCAAGACCCGACTGATGAGGCAGAAAGGGGGAAAAGCGTAGCAAAAAAGATCTCCCCAATGTAGCGAGAATGCATCCATCGCTACTGCCCCCGGGTCTGGTTCCCAAGCAACATATGTTGGTAGTTGGTGATTAAGCCTGGACGCGAAAAGGTCGATATCTGGTGTTCCATACCATTCTACAATATCTGAAAACACACTCCGATCCAACATCCATTCTATGTTGTCGTTGAATTTACGTGATCTGGTGTCTGCCACTGTGTTTAGCTTACCTGGAAGGTAAGTAGCTGATATCCAGATTTCTCTTTGCAGACACCAGTGCCAGATATTGTTTGCCAATTCATCACATGATATCGACTTAATACCGCCCATGTGGTTAATATAGGCTACCACCGTGGTGTTGTCAATTTGTATCCTTATATGGACTTTGTGCATATTAGTGCAGTATGCTTTAAGGCCGTGAAATGCTGCCAGCATTTCTGAATAGTTAATCCCCAAGTTTTTGAATTGGGTTAACTCCTGTGCACTCCATCTACCTCCACAACTAGAGGTAGTGTTAGTAGCTCCCCACCCTTTGGCACTGGCATCTGTTTGTAAGGTGACCGAGGGATTGATGATAGTGATTGGTTTAGAGCAGTTTTGGGCATTGTCCATCCACCAATATAGTTCGGCTTTTGCCTTCTCCGGTATTTTCATTGGCCTATCAAAATGGCCAGCCTGATTTTTGAGCGCTGTAAATTTTGCTCTTTGTAAGTTTTGGTAATGTAAAGGCCCAAACTGAGCTCCCGGAAATGCAGCTACTATCTTCCCAATCACCCTGGCCACCCGTCGAATGGATGGATCCTTAGTGCCAAAGAGGCCCCTGCAAGCCTCTATCAGGTCCTCCACCTTGCTTGGTGGCAACGTGATAGACATTTGCTCAGAGTTGATGATGAACCCCAAGTACTTCATGGTGGTAGAGGGTTCCAATATAGATTTATCTGGATGTATAATGAAACCCAGCTTCTGAAAAAGCTGTTTAGTGGCTGTTACCGCCAAAGTGGCCGTTTCCAAATTTTCCCCCACAATGAGGATGTCGTCTAGATAAGCCATAACAGTATGGTTCTGTTTCCTTAAACAGGCCAAAGCTGGTTTCAATATTTTGGTAAACAATCTGGGTGCTGATGATAACCCATTAGGCAAGGCTTTGTATAGCCATAATTGTCCCATCCAGATAAATTTTAAATATCTCCTATGATCCTTGTGTATGGGTACTGAATAATATGCATCCTTGAGATCAATGCATGCCATGTAGTACCCATGACCTATTAACTGTATAGCAGTGTCGAAAGTGTCCATTTTGAAATGAATATACTGGACAGAAGTATTCAGTTCAGTTAAGTCAATAATGATGCGGCAACCGCCATCTTTTTTATTTTTGGTGAATATATTGGACACGAACTCCCGGGGTTCCTTAGTGGCTTTCTCCACTACCCCTTTCTCTATTAACCTATGAAGCTCTGCATGTCCTGCTGCCTTCTCTTGTTGAGAAAGGATAAATTTCCGGCTAGGAACATGCTGAACCGGGGTAGGGAGTTCGTGAATAAATTCAATTTTGTAGCCCTGAATACTCCTGAGTATATAAGGATCAGAGGTAACAGTGAGCCAATTCTCGTAGAACAAGTGCAACCTGCCCCCCACATACAGTGAATTTAGACAAGATGTGTTCCTGGGGACTCCAGACCCACCTACCTCCATGGTTACTGCCGGTGTTGAGGTCTCTGCCCTTGCTTCCTTGGCTGGTTGGAAGTGTTCTGGGAGTGGCGCATCTTCCAAGAAGGCCGGCCTGGGCCATGGCCTAAAAAAGACCTTTGTGCAGGATTGCCGGCCTTCGAGCTTTCACCACCTGCAGACCTGGAATGGTAACTCTGCCTGGTGGATGTGTAGGGGTGCTGTCTTTGCGGGTAGTGGGGTTTAGGGAAACCCGGTATCTTTATAAGGCCCAAAGCCTTTGCCTCCTCATCCAGGTCTTTAACCTGCTTAGGGAGATCTTCCCCGAACAGCAGGCTAGGAGGCTGAGTCTTCCCAGGCTTACACAACCCCGCAAATTTGGGGTTAAGCGCCGGCTTTATGATGCTTTTCCGAAAGTTGTTAATCTCGTACTGTGTGTTGCACAGCAGAGCCAATGCATCTTGTAGTTCCTCCGGCATATCTACACCCACTGCAGTTCTTGCCACTGCCGTAATTCCCGCGGTTAGGAGCTTCAGGATCCTCTGAAGTTTAAACTCCTGTCCTCTGCTCGATGGACTCATATTCCCCCAAATAGGGTTGTTTACCGCAGGGACATTTAGTGAATTGCAGTTTTCTGGTGCCATGTATTTATCTGCCGTAGCATTTATGGCCTGTTCCTGCAGCTGGTTTGTTGCCATGTAGTCAATACTGGCAGCCAGTTTGGGGTGGATGGGTAAGCCCTTCTGTTCAGGCATGGCATGCTTGTTCACCACATCCATAAAGCCTTCACACACCCCTGACATGGTTGGTGATTCAGCCAACTCCCCTTCTTCTGGGTCAGCCCAGTTCTGACCCTCAATGCTCCCCTGTATAGAGGGGGAGACATTAGGCAGTCTCCTGTAGGAACCTGCCGTGGGCCTACTGGTAGGCCTACTGTGATCCTGCCCCTGCATTAGCAGGTCACGTTGGAGCAACTGCTCCATCATCCGCTCCATGCGGGAAAGACGACCTCCGTCGCTGTCCGCGAACGGGGTGTCCTCGGGACCGGACTCCGCTGAGTCGGCCCCGGCCGACTTCCGGGTGGCTTTCCCGCCTGACCGTGGCGTACCAACGGTCCCAAATGGCGAAAAGTCGGGAGCTGCAGGTAGAACCTGTAGCTCTGGAGAGGCGGCTCTCTGCTGGCTGCTTTCTTTTGCAGTTGCTTTGGCCGCAGCTCTTTTTGATTTTCGTGCTTCCACCTCTCTGTGTCGACGACTCACTCCTCCGGTGAGACT
The DNA here is from genome assembly GCA_963514005.1 of Raja brachyura. The sequence goes on from OY740808.1 coordinate 32,616,967, forward strand.
TACCTGGCGCAAGCTATTTAACTTGCGCTGGAGGAGCCCCGCTCCTCCCGACCGTCGCTTCCGCATGCGTACGACGATATGTTGCGCATGCATGCTGGCGGGGTCTTCACGTAGTCACTCACGTGACTCCGAAGTAAAATAATACATAACAGATCAGTGTGTCCATATACCATTGAATATATTGAATATATGTATACACACATAAAGTGCAATGGGCTATTCATGTTCAGAGTTTTGTTTGAGTTGAGTTTAATAGCCTGATGGCTGTGGAGAAGTAGCTATTCCTGAACCTGGATGTTGTAGATTTCAGGCTCCTGTACCTTCTACCTGAAGGTAGAAGGGAGATAAGTGAGTGGCCATGATGGTGTGGATCCTAGATGATGCTGGCATCGGTCAACTTATCGCTCTCACGATAGACACAAATACTGGAGTAGCTCAGCGGGACAGGCAGCATCCCTGGGGAGAAGGAGTGGGTGACGTTTCGGGTCTTCAGACTGCTCTCTCACAACCCTGACTGAGAAGGCCGTTGAAAAGCCTCCCGCTCATTATTCCTTTGATAAAGATATTAACGAAACCAGTTTTTACTGCCGCTGTTTGATGCTCCATGTACCGTGAGAGCTCACGCAAGTGACGGGGTGGGGACAGAAACAAAACACAACAAAACAAAACAGTCATATAATCAAAGACAAATTTGCTAAGTGAAAGAGCAAACAGTTACTCATCAAATTTTGTGTAATAGACTAACAGATGTTAAGAAAAGACAGTGCCAATTAATTAGTAACTGCAGTAGAGGCAAAGCAAGGGCAACTCAAGTAACGTTATAAATATTTTCACCAATATTCAATTTAGTTTTTAATGGGATGTAGTTTGCTGGGTTATTATGTTGAGAGCTTGCTCATCAATCATGGTAAAGAGGGAGATTGTATACTTGGCTGACCTTTCAAGCAATGACTGAAGTAGCAGCGTGGGAGAACGGTACAGAACCTGTCTACGTGCAGTGTCGGAAGGAAATGCAGATGCTGGTTTACACCAAAGAGAGGCACAAAATGCTGGAGTAACTCAGCAGGACTGCCAGCATAACTTGAGAGAAGGAATGGGTGATGCTGCCTGTCCAGCTGAGTTACTCCAGCATTTTGTGTCTACCTGTATAAGTCTTGGCTTGCCCCGACAGCAAAGCCCCTGTCCCACTTTCCCGAGATACTCGCAAATTCTCCCAAGTTTTCCCCTTGATTCAAACGCGGAGAATGTCCGTAGCGAGTCCGTAGGAATCCGTAGATATTCCGTAGAGGTTCTTAATACCAGCCGTAGGTACTCGGGGCATCAGGTAAGTCGGGACGTTTTTTCAGCATGTTGAAAAATGTGAAAAAAATATAGCATCTCCGAGTTTGAATCAAGGGAAAAACTCGGGAGAATTCGTGAGTAACTCGGGAAAGTGGGACAGGGGCTTAACGATGCTTCCAAGAGCTGCTCTGGAAAGAGGCAATCCGCACGGCGATGAGCCAGGATTGCATGACTTGCCAGAGCTTCCGCCCACTCATTTGTATACAATGAGTAACAAGAGGAAAGTCAAGCACTGAAATTGGCACAAAGCAACTTCAACAAATCTCAGGCTGCTGTTTGGAGTGTCGTGGAACTATTTACATTTTACTTTTAATGTTCTCTGCAATCATTACATATACTGTACTAACCCTGTCACCCCTGTCCACTGTCACCATCGATGGTGTGGATGTGCAGTTTACCAGGGAGCACAAGTACCTTGGAGTGTACCTGGACAGTAAACTGGCCTGGTCCAGGAACGCCGAGGCCCTGTACAAAAAGGGACAGAGCCGGCTGTAGTTTTTGAGAAGGCTCTGCTCGATGCTGCCGATGTTCTACCAATCGGTGGTAGCCAGTGCCATCTTCTTCGCTGCGGTGTGCCGGGGCAGAAGGGCGAAGGCCACAGACGCCAATAGGATCAACAAACTCATCGGGAGGTCCGGCTCCGTCCTGGGGGCAGAGTTGGATTAATGGGAGGTGGTCTTGGAGGGATGATGCTGCTCAAACTGCGGAACATCTTGGACAATGCAGCTCACCCCTTCCATGACACACTGGTCAACCTGAGGAGCACCTTCAGCAACAGACAGGTTCCACCAAGATGCAGTACAGAACGTTACAGGACATCCTTCTTCCCTGTGGGGGCTATCAAACTTTACAATTCCACCCAATTTTGTCGTGGGGTAGACTGAGATTGACTGCACTCTTTGGCCCACAATGTCCATACCGAACATGATGCCAACGCAATCTCTTATCTGCCTGCACATAATCCTCATCCCTCCATCCCTTGTATATCCATGTGCCCATTCAGCCTCTTATTGATTCCTGGACCAATTGTGGATTAACCCTACTGCTTTCATAGAAACATAGAAACATAGAAAATAGGTGCAGGAGTAGGCCATTCGGCCCTTCGAGCCTGCACCGCCATTCAATGTGATCATGGCTGATCATCCAACTCAGTATCCCGTACCTGCCTTCTCTCCATACCCCCTGATCCCTTTAGCCACAAGTGCCACATCTAACGCCCTCTTAAATATAGCCAATGAACTGGCCTCAACTACCTTCTGTGGCAGAGAATTCCAGAGACTCACCACTCTCTGTGTAAAGAATGTTTTCCTCATTTCGGTCCTAAAGGAATTCCCCCTTATCCTTAGACTGTGACCCCTTGTTCTGGACTCCCCCAACATCGGGAACAATCTTCCAGCATCTAGCTTGTCCAACCCCTTAAGAATTTTGTAGGTTTCTATAAGATCCCCCCTCAATCTTCTAAATTCCATCGAGTACAAACCGAGTCTATCCAATCTTTCCTCATATGAAAGTCCTGACATCCCAGGAATCAGTCTGGTGAATCTTCTCTGTACCCCCTCTATGGCAAGGATGTCTTTCCTCAGATTTGGAGACCAAAACTGTACGCAGTACTCCAGGTGTGGCCTCACCAAAACCCTGTACAACTGCAGTAGAACCTCCCTGCTCCTATACTCAAATCCTTTCGCTATGAATGCTAACATACCATTTGCTTTCTTCACTGCCTGCTGCACCTGCATGCCTACTTTCAATGACTGGTGTACCATGGCACCCAGGTCTCGTTGCATCTCCCCCTTACCTAATCTGCCACCATTCAGATAATAGTCTACCCTCATGTTTTTGCCACCAAAGTGGATAACCTCACATTTATCCACATTGTACTGCATCTGCCATGCATCTGCCCATTCACTCAGCCTATCCAAATCACCCTGCAGCCTCCAAGCATCCTCCTCACACCTAACTATACCCCCCAGCTTGGTATCATCTGCAAATTTGGAGATGTTGCATTGAATTCCCTCGTCCAAATCATTAATATATATTGTAAATAGCTGGGGTCCCAGCACTGAGCCTTGCGGCACCCCACTAGTCACTGCCTGCCATTCTGAAAAGGACCCGTTTACTCCTACCCTTTGCCTCCTGTCTGCTAGCCAGTTCTCTATCCACATCAATACTGAACCCCCAATACCGTGTGCTTTAAGTTTGTATGCTAATCTCTTATGCGGGACCTTGTCGAAAGCCTTCTGAAAGTCTAGATATAACACATCCACTGGTTCTCCCTTATCCACTCTACTAGTTACATCCTCGAAAAATTCTATCAGATTTGTCAGACATGATTTACCTTTCATAAATCCATGCTGACTTTGTCCAATGATTTCACCACTTTCCAAATGCGCTGCTATCCCATCTTTAATAACTGACTCTAGCAGTTTCCCCACTACCGATGTTAGACTAACTGGTCTGTAATTCCCCGCTTTCTCTCTCCCTCCTTTTTTAAAAAGTGGAGTTACATTAGCTACCCTCCAATCCTCAGGAACTACTCCAGAATCTAAGGAATTTTGAAAAATTATCACTAATGCATCCACTATTTCTGTGGCTACCTCCTTGAGTACTCTGGGATGCAGACTATCTGGCCCTGGGGATTTATCGGCCTTCAATCCGTTCAATTTACCCAACACCACCTCCCGGCTAACCTGGATTTCACTCAGTTCCTCCATCTTATTTGACCCCCGTTCCACTGCTATTTCCGGCAGATTATTTATGTCTTCCTTAGTGAAGACAGAACCAAAGTAGTTATTCAATTGGTCTGCCATGTCCTTGTTCCCCATGATCAATTCACCTGTTTCTGACTGCAAGGGACCAACATTTGTTTTAACTAGTCTCTTTCTTTTTACATATCTATAAAAACTTTTGCAGTCAGTTTTTATGTTCCAAAACTTTTGCAGTCAGTTTTTATGTTCCAAAACTTTTGCAGTCAGTTTTTATGTTCCAAAATGATTTATATTTCAAAATGATGCCAGTGGTTTAGTTGCATCCACCCAAGAGGGGAAACATGGCCTGCGGTTAAAGGTTTCATCTGAAAGAAGGTGGTACAGTACTCCATTAGAATTAATTGTGTTACCAATTGCATTTTAGTCATACAGAACTTGTGCATGAACAAAACATAATGCAACATAGCAGAACCTGTGTCAGGACCAATGCATGGTACATATTGGAGTAAATTAAATTACAGAACAAACAGGATAGAGATTCAGTTAAACCATGAAGGCAAAGTGTGTTCAATCATGAGGAGACAACCCCTTGCTCCAAAATTGTCTTGTATTTGTCAGTCCCATAATGATTAAATGGCAATGTAAGCTTAATAAAGGGTAAAGACCCTTAGGGGCCTGTCCCACTTACACGACCATTACAGGCGACTGCCAGCACCCGTGATAGGTCGCCGATATTTTTAAAAAGGAGAACTCTCACAACCATACAGGTGACCCCTGGCAACATGTCACATGTGACCATACAGCCTATGGTCATGATAGGTCTCCTATGGTCGTGAGAGGTCTCCAAAGAGTCATAGCGTCTTTCTGGTCGCCACTGAATTTTCAACATGTTGAAAACTTTGGCAACCTATCACGGGTGCCAGCAGATACCCTCAGGTTCCTATTAAATCCTCTCCCCCCCCCCCCCCCCCCCACCCTTACCTTAAACCTATCTGGTTCTCGATTCCCCTACACTGCACAAGTGTGTGTTTCCCAATTCTATTCCTCTCATCATTTTGTACATCTCTAAACGATCACCCCACATCCTCCTGCGTTCCAAGGAATAGTCCTAGCCTGCTCAACCACAGGCCTTCAAGTCCTGGCAACATTGTCGTAAATCCTCTCTATACCCTCACCACATCTTTCCTATAGCATGGTGCCCAAAACTGAACACTATACCCTAAATGTGACCTCAATTATGTTTCAAATAACTGCAACATGACCTCCCAACGTCTGTACTCAGTTAGACTAGGTTATTTTCCCAGTTAGCTTTACATCATCATCAAATTTGGGTATATGTTGTCCTCAACCCTCCTACCTGATCTAATGATGTAGCCCAGACCCACACACTGATCCAGTAGCCCACACTTGCCCCTGCTTACTCCTACTTTATCCATAAGCCAACCTTCAATCCATTTCAATACACCACCCCTGACACAGGTGACCTATTTTTGGCTGCCTCTCTGCCACCTTATCAAACGGAGACACAAGGAATGGCAGATGCTGGAATCCTGAGGAAAAAAAGCAAAGTGCTGGAGGAACTCAGTGGGCCAGGCATCATCTGTTGAGGGTAGATGCAAAATGCTGGAGTAACTCAGCAGGACAGGCAGCATCTCTGGAGAGAAGGAACGGGTAACGTTTCGAGTCGACACCCTTCTTCACACTGAAAGTCACAGGAAAGGGGAATAAGAGATAAATGAAGTGTTTGGCGACCGGAAGATCAGGCAGGTCCAGGCGGACTGGACAAAGGTGCACAGAGATACGATCTCCCAGCCTACGTTTGACCCACTGAGTTCCACCATCTGTGGATGGAATGGACATGTTTTTAGTTGGGACCTTTCTTCAGACTGACCCGCTGAGGTCCTCCAGCACTTTCTATTTTGCCTACCTTACCAAACGTATTTTTTAAAATATAAATATATGGGATCTAACGGTGCCTCTTATAATCTGCTGCTCATACACTAAAAGTAAAAGCCCTGTCCCACGGTACGAGTTCATTCCAAGAGCTCTCCCGAGTTTTAAAAAAATCAAACTCGTCGTAAGCAGAGATAATGAGCGTAGCGGGTACGCCGGAGCTCGGGGACGTCCCTTAGTGGCTCGTAACTCCAACGGCAGGTACTCGGGCAGACATGCTAACGGCAGGTAAGCACGGGTAGACTCGTGAAGATTTTTCAACATGTTGAAAAATGTCCACGAGAGCCCCGAGTACCGACGAGTGGCCATTACCGTAAATCTCCGAGTTTGAATCAGGGCAAACTCGGGAGAGCTTTGGAATGAACTCGTACCATGGGACAGGGCTTTAAACCTCTCACTGATATGCCATGTACCGTGTCCCTTCTATGGATTCATTAATGAAATCTAGGAGAGTAATTACTATCTATTTATACGGCTCAAAAAGAGATATGGAAGACTTAAAAGGGTGTATACCTGTCTGATAAATGCAGATCTCCACAGAAAACCGGTGGCATTATTCATGTCAAATTTCTCAAGGGTGGTCAGTGATTTTTCAGGCGATGCTGGATGATGGATTAAGAGCTAAATGAAGCATAAAATCCCACTAATTAATTGGGAAGACACAATCCAACTATCTGTTAATAGTGCCCAAACATAGTTACGGTTTTCTAAATGTTGTGTGTCCAAGCATTTCGCTAATAAATTCCACCATTTTCCACCTGGATAATTGGTGCATTTTTCTCAGTTTCTTCTGTCTTTCTATCATGAACAGCTTCGACTTATAACTGCAATATTAGAAAGAGATTCAGTAATCAAAGGGTCAAAATCCTTTGTGTAACTTGCTGGCTCGACCGAATGTTGAGGACAACTTCAATGCTGTCCTTTACCCTTTGAATGCAATTTGTCTTGTGTTCAACAGCGCAGCCCGGTTTGCACCACGTTGAGCTATAAATCTAATAAAAAATAAATATTAAGCAAAAGCAATTATAGTATTTTTGCTTGGGTGCCCTGGAGGAATGTGAAAATGAAACTCAAGCCACCATAGGGAGGGAGACTTGCACTTTTCATGTAGTTCTTCAGCTATGTATTTTTCCACAATAACCCCTTAGGATTTTCCATGTTCATATAAATCACAAACATCAACAATTAAGTTAGCACTTGGATGTAGTTGTGCCAACTACTGCCAGAGCAGGAAAAACATATTTCTTCCAGTATTTGGCGGGTATTTGGCGGGAAAGGTTCAGTAATAATAGTCTGATACTGTATTTTTCATCTGAAAATGGATGAACAAAATGTGCAGTTAACGTCAGTGTCCAATGCTGCAGTTTTATGCCAGTTAAGTGTCGGAGCCAGGAAAAACAGATCATAATACATGGCCTGCAAGACTTGTGTAGGAAGGAACTGCAGATGCTGGTTTACATCAAAGATAGACACAAAATGCTGGAGTAACTCAGCAGGACAGGCAGCATCTCTGGAGAGAAGGAATGGGTGACGTTTCCGGGCGAGACCCTTTTTCAGACCCGAAACGCCAGCCGTTCCTTCTCTCCAGAGATGCCGCCTGTTCCGCTGAGTTAGTGCAACATTTTGTGCCTATCTTATCCAGCAAAACTCACCTCTAGTTTAAGCTGGCATTTGTTTTTACTGCATGTTTCCTCGTTCCACTCACACTTCGTCCACATTGTACAGCCAGCCAGCCTGTGACATTGCTCATGAGCATCGATGGCAGGCCATTACGAGGTGCAAGCAAGCAGCCACATGCAACATCTATTTCTCAGTCCGTATAAGGGCGGCAAGGTGGCACAGCAGTAGTGCTGCTGCCTTACAGCGCCAGAGACCCTGGTTCGATCCTGACTACGGGTGCTTGTTTGTACGTTCTAACCATGTCCTGCATGGAGCAGTGCTCCGGTTTCTTCCCACACTCCAAGGACGTACAGGTTTGTACGTTAATTGGTTTGGTGTAACTGTAAATGATCCCATCTGTGTATGTAGGATAGTGTTAGTGTGCGGGGATCGCTGGTCGGTACGGACTCGGTGGGCCGAAGGGCCTGCTTCCGCGCTGTATCTCTGAACTAAACACCTAACTAAATGCATCATTCTATGTCTATGTCTAGCTGCCCCAGTGCAGAGCAATGACACCAGCATTGGGCACCAACACCATGCTTCCCCAGCAGTGGTTTCAAATCTGCAATGTGCAGAAACAACTCAACTGCAGATAACACAAAACATGCTTCGTGGGTGAGCGGTATTAAACATATGCACGTACATATTCGGTGCAGGGATGAACCCGTGAAGTGCTCCACCATTCAATAGGAGAAGGGTCACTTGTCCTTCTAATTCCTTGAAGGGTTTCTAATTCCACATTCCCATTTACTGTCTCCAACCATCACCCACTTGCTTATCAAGTACCTATCGTTTTCAAGTAAAGTCAAGTCAAGTTTTATTCGTCACTTGCACATACTGTGCAGTGAAATGAATTTGCCAGCAGCGGTACAATAAAAAAGACCACACAACAAACAATAAAAATGTAACACAAACATCCGCCACAGCATTCATCACTGTGGTGGAAGGCACAACATTTGGCCAGTCCTCCTCCATTTTCCCCCGTGGTCGGGACCACAACCCTCCGCAGTCGCCGCTGCGGGCGTCCAGATGTGTAGACAAGGTAAGTCCAGGTAAGTCCTGAATCGGTGCCTCCCCACCGGAGACCGTGGCTTCAAGATGGTGTAGGCTGCAGGCGACAGGTCGAAGGCCTAATGTCCCCGCCGCGCCGCAGCCAGAAGCACCGCAGACCGCAGGGCCGGTGGTCGGAGCTCCTCTCCAGGGATCCCCGGCACGGGACCCCGCTCCGGAAGGAAAGTCCCCGCCGCGCCCGCGGTTAGTGTAGGGCATGGGCCGGCGGTCGGAGCTCTTCTCCTCCGGAGTCCCCAACAAGGGATCCCAGGCTCCGGACGCCGCCAGACCGCGGCTTCAGGCTGCAGCGGGCCAGCAAACGGAGCGCTCCTCTCCGGCTACCCCCGGCGAGGGACCGCCCGCTCCGCGACAAAAGCGTCCTCGCTGCTCCCGCTCCTGAAGCCCTGGGCGCATCTCCGGGAAAGGCCGTACCGATCCTTGATGTTAAGCCACGGGAGGGGGGGGGGGATGACATGGAAAAAGTCGTCTCTCTGCGGAGGAGGTGACCAAAACGGTTTCCCCCTTACCCCACCCCCCCCCCACCCCCCCCCCCCCCCCCCCCCCCACACAAGACACACAGAGAAACATTAAAAACACACGTTAAGACACACTTAAAAAACTAAAAAACTAAAAACTAACACACTACTGGCAGGGCTGCCGGCTCGCAGCGCCCCCACCAACCAAGTTTTCTGCCTTCAAATTATTTTCTGCCTTCAATTATTAGCCCTTGAGGAAGAGAAATCCAGAGACAAGTGTCCTTCTGATCCCATTTTGCAAAATTCCACATAAAGAGATGGTGGAACGGGCAAGGTTTGGTCACATGAAAGAAAGAAACATTTCTGAAGGGAATGATGGAACTTAGGAACAATAGGAATTTTAAAGAAGACACACACATCTATGACATCCTTCAAAGCCCTTTCCGGAAGTGGCGGTGCTGCCGTGCAGCTGTGGCTCATCTGTAGCCCGTCTGACTTTTTCTTTTTTTTTTCTTTTGTCTTATTGGATGTATGGATTAGTTTATTTTTAGTTGTGTATGTGTGGGGGGTGGGGGAAACTTGTTTTAGTCTCTTTCTTCAGGGGGATGTGAACTTTTCTTGGTCGTACCCCCCGTCTCCGTCTCCGTCTCCGTCTGCGCTGAGGCCTAATCGCGGAGCTGGCGGCCTCCAACTGGGACTGCCCTTGAGGCTCCGGAGGCAGAGCCAGGACTCACCATTGTGAAGCTGGCTGACTTCGGGGCTGTGGTGGTGCAGCGGCGGCGGTGGCCCGACTTCGAAGCCTCGGAGGCATCGGCCGCGGGCCCAGTGGACGACAACATCGGGAGCTCGCAGGTCCCAGGTTGGTGACCGATTCTCCGGAGCTCCCGCAACAACAGCTTCGTCTGCTGGACCGGAGGGTGGCAGCTTCGGCTGCCCCGGGCCACGGAGTTTGAACCGGCCCGTTTGCAGAGCTCGTGGGACTTACCATCACCCGGCGAAGTGGGCCCAACATCGAAAGCCTGGATCGCCTCAACGCAGCGGGAGAACAAGGAAGGAAGAGACAAGGACTTTAAGACTTTTTGCCTTCCATCACAGTGAGGAGGTGCCTGATAGACTCACTGTGGTGGATGTTAAACTGTGTTCATTCTGTGTTCTGTTACTTTATTTTACTTCGGAGTCACGTGAGTGATTCCATGAAGAAGGTGTGCATGCGCGTCATTACATCAGACGCATGGCGCAACGACGGGCTGGAGAGCGCAACTCCGCCAGCGGTACGTGAAAACTTGCAGGTAAGTTTTAACTACGCTGCGAACGTTCCCTAGGTCCTGTAAGGCTGGTTTCAGGAGCCAGCAGGGACATGGACACATCCGGTAAAGGGAGGGCAAGTCGTGCCGCCAGGTAAGTCAAGAGAATTGACCGCGGGACTGCAGTCAGCGGGCGGGCGCTTACGCCGGCTCCAGAACTGCCGACAGTTCAATTAGCGGTAGCGACTGCGGTGCCATAGAGCACCAAGGCCACTTCAGTTAGGTGAACTGGCCAAAAGGAAAATCACTAAGGAGACTCTGATGAGTCAGGCCAAGAGAACTCACCTCCCACCATGGAGAATGTCTAGACAAAATGGAGCACCTCATGGGAAAGATACTCTATCATGAGGTGTTCCAACCAGAGTTTTCTATACTCCTGGGTTACCCCAGCAGCCCGCAGTGACAGCCTCCGGCACAGGTCTATACAGGGAAGGCCTGTACCAACAGGAGTAAGCATACGTCCGTGGGTCTGCATGGGGGCCCATGCCAGCAGCGCCATGTCAAGGGCTGCATGATATCTCCCTTATGCATGAGCAGGGAGAGCCAGGGCAGTATGATACTGACGCTGACGTTGGTGGTATAACAGAGGAGCGTACCCCAAAGCACAAGAGCTTAGCTCCAGGTGTGCCGGACGTGGCATGCAAATTCGCCATCGGCTGGAACTGGTGAGGTAAAAATCTGGCCAGAAACATTAATTACATGACCTCTCACCAGCTCCAAAAAATAACAATGGATAAAACATCCAAACGATATGAGACACCTGTAAATTGTGCATCACTCAGAGTGCCCACTGTGAACCAGTCCATCCGGACGCAAATGGGTGCAACCATGCAATTGCATGAACCAAGGCTGCAGAAAGCCTTAAAACTAATCGGATCAGGCATAACGGCATCTGGGTGGTCACTTGAAGGGGCACCACTATCAGACACACAGCGGACATGTTAGCCCTGCTTTGTATCGCCCACTTTAAGATCAACTGCCTGACGAAAAACGCCATCAAGCTAACTTTGAATCTGAAATTTGCAGCACTGTGCACATCAAGCATACAGCCACCAAACGTGTTGTTTGGTGAAGATCTGGAAAAAGCAAGTCAAGGACTTAGATGACGAGGCAAAGACTGTCGGCTTTATCAAATCACAATCGACAAGCAGTATGCCGCCTCGTCGACCATACCCCTTCAGATGGGTCACAGACGCTGGCGCAGGGCAAGCTCCCATTACTACGCCATTGGCATGCACCAGTGCACATCCCCAGCAAAATTAGGAGGCAAAATAATCCAACAACCATGGCGGTACAAGCAGCTGGACTTGTCCAGGACAGTCACCAGTAGGGGGTGGACTGCAATTGTTCTACAATGAATGGTACTGCATAACATCAGAGGTGTTTATACTAGACAGTATCCAGTGGTTTCAAATTGAGTTTAATTTTGAATTACATCCACTCACAACATACACCAAGTCGAGGATTGGTGTTTTCAAAACCAGAAATTTTACAGGTAAATGAAATTGAAACATTATTCAAAAAAGGGGTAATTTAAAGGACTGCTCATAAATCACAGCACTAATACATTCCCCAAGCAAAAGAAGGATGTTGGATGTCGAGTCATTCTAGACCTAGCCCGGCTGAACTCCTATGTCCAGTATAAACACTTTAAAATGGAAACTTTCAGTACTGCTAAGCAACTGGTTTCCAAAGGATGTTATATGGCAAATATAGATCTGAAAGAAGCATATTATTCAGTACCAATTCATTACAATCACCGTAGATATTGAAAATTAGTTGGATGAGACAGCTGTGGCAGTTAAAACTTTGCCAAATGGGTAAACCTCAGTCCTAGCTTGTTTACAAAATTGTTGAAACCAGTATTGGGACTACTCCGGGCTCAGAATAACTTGTGATGGCATACTTGGATGATGTTCTGATCGTAAGCACCACTCAGGAGGCAGCTGAATTTTCTGTTTCAGTTACCAAACATATGTTCGAGAGGTTGTGATTCCTCATTCATCCAACTAAATCCAAATTGATGTCATCTAAGAATCATTGACTATTGGGGTTCACCATTGATTTGAACCAACATGTCAGTGACTCTGCCTATGACCAAAAGTTTAGAAATTAGGCCTGCAGCAGTCTGGTTGAAGAACAGCAACCCTCCATCCAACGAGTGGCTAATGGCAAATTAATAGCAGCCTTCCCTGGAGTGCAATTTGGGCCTCTACACTATCAGAATGTGCAACGAGCTAAGGAACAGGCACTCAACAGGCACTCAAAAACCATGCTGATCATTTCGATAGACCAATGCAGTTGACAGCCCAAGCTATCGCCGAGTTGCAAAGGTGGATAACAAATGTCTCACGTTGTTCTAGTAACATTCTGAGTAAACAACCTTCAGTTGTTTTGCAAACTGATGTGAGTGCTTCAGGATGGGGAGCCACTGATACCAATTCTAGCTGTGGTGGCAGATGGAGTATGCAAGAGGCATTAATCTTACAGATGCATGGGATAAACTATTTAGAATTGTTGGGGCATTCTATGGCCTAAAAGCGTACTGTTCAACAATGCATGATTTACATGTTCAGCTCCAGATTGACAATACCACAGCTGTTGCATATATCTATCACATGGGTGGAATTAAGTCATTATCATGTGATAATCTGGCTAAACCTCATCTGGCACTGGTGTACTAGGAACATCTGGGTCTCAGCAATCTACCTACTAGGTAGAGAGAACGTGGTGGCAGACACCAGGCCACGTAAACTTAAAGACAACACAGAATGGATGTTGAATCCAAAAGTTTTTTTAAAAGATTGTCACCTAGTATGGGTTGCCAGACATAGATCTGTTGCATCCAGGCTAAATCACCGGTTAACTAAATACGTCTCATGGGAACCGGATCCAGGGGCAGTAGCGGTGGATCTATTCTCGCTACATTGGGGAGGTACGTTCTTTTACGCTTTCCCCCCATTCTGCCTTATCAGTCAATGTCTCAGCAAAATAGAGCAGGGCTCCGCTTCAGGCATTTGGTAGTCCCCGACTGGGCCACACAACCATGGTTCCCATTGGTTCTGAGACTGATGACACAGCCATTCATGGTTATCCCCATGTGCAGCATCTTATTGGTTCACCCTGTGACAGGAAAGAGTCACCTTTTACATGATCATATTAATCTGTTAATTTGCAGATTCTGACGAGACCATTCCAGGGACTCGGACCTTCGAGGCGGACTGTGGATGTGATAACTATGGCCTGGAGGGATAGTACTAAGAAACAATATGTATCTCATATAAAAAATGGGAGATACTGTCAAATATATCTTATCACACTGCAGGCATACCTTATGTATTGGAGTTCCTTGTTACATTACACTTTGACGAGTTGTAATGCCATTAATAGTGCTCAGAGTGCATTGTCCTCCTATTTATGGCAGGGGTCAGGACAACATTCTGTCGGATCTCATCCATTGGTGTCCTGATTCATGAAAGGTATTTTATCAAGAACCCTCCTAGACCTAGATATACGGGAATCTGGGATGTGAATCAATGGGCTCCGATTACATCTCTGTCTTCCAAAAACAAACACTTAAAGTGTTCATGCTCATGGCGCTCGTTTCAGCGCACCAGGTCCAGACATTGCAAACGTTACAATTGGACAGCATGAATTTTCCATTAATAATATTACGTTTTATGTATATGAACTAATCACACAAAGCCATCCAGGGACATCCGGGCCCAAAATGAGCTTTAGAGCATACCCCATGGACCGGCGACTATGTGTAGTTACGCACCTTCGTCAATATATTGAGGTGACCAAGAGTCTTAGAGGCTCCAAAACAACGATGCTCATCAGTTACAAAAAAACTCATAGAAAGGTGTCGGTGCAAACTATTTCTAGGTGGCTGAAACAGGTTTTGGATTGTGCTGGAGTAGACACTGATGTGTTTAAATTTCACTCCACCAGGGCGGTATCAACATCCGCAGCGAGGGCACTGGACGTCCCTTTAGACCAAATCCTGGGGGCTTTAGGATGGTCCAGTGAAGGGACTTTCAACGGTTTTATAACAAACCTACCCTCACGACGGAAGGATTTGGGCATGCTATTTTGGGTTCTGTTTGTAAATTCCCCCTCGGAGAGAGGGGTTGTTTTTGCTTCTTTTGTTATTAAGACATTAATTTGTATAATTCAAACAATGTTCAATACATTATTCGTTTATCCTGTGTCAACCGAAGCAATGTGTCGTATGGAACTGGATCTACGGCATGAAATCACAGAGCTTTGAGATCTTCACGGAATCACTCACGTGACTCCGAAGTAAAATAGTAAGATTAAATGAGAACTTACCAGTTTGAAGTTTTATCTTTATTTTATGAGGAGTTACGGTGAGTGGTTACATGCCCTCCGCTCCCGGCCCTCATAATCGCAAAGATCATCTGGTAGTTCAGTCTTCTGAGTCTTACTATATTATTTCTGGTTTATTGTGGTTTTATTTGATTTCATGCCGCTGCTTTGAAGATTGACGCGCATGCGCACTGGCGGGCCATCTTCACGTAATCGTTCACCGTAACTCCTCACAAAATAAAGATCAAACTTCAAACTGGTAAGTTCTCGTTTAATCTTACGATTTTCTATCATGACTGCAAGGTACGCAATTTTGTTCAAACTAAAGGTTTGAATGATAATACAGGAAACTTTAACTTTAACTTTAACACATCTATGACATCCTTCAAAGCCTTTGAGAACATCTGAAAGTGCTTTATAGCCAAAGAGGTATTTTAGAAGTGCAGTCATTGCAATAAAACAGATAAAGGAATACAAAGGAAATTGGAGCTGGAACAAGATCAATACTGTCGAGAACATGGATCTGAAATAGCTGCTGGCTGGAGGCAGATGCTTTGGGGTGAGATAAGGGATGCATTTTAAATTAAAGCATTGTGCAACGTGCGATCAGTGAGCATGGTGGCATTGGGGAAGTTGGATTTGATGCGAATTAGGATAGGGTTAGAACGACGAGGTTTAAGGAGGAGTCCTGGTCGAGATTTGGGAGAGGATGTACTTCAGTTTACGGAGGATGCAACCTGTAGCTGGCAGTTTAATGATTATCCTGATACTTGCCATCAAAGTATGTTTACTTTTTATCAAGTAACAATTTGACAAAAGTAGACACAAAAAGCTGGAGTACTCAACGGGTCAGAGAAAAGTAATAGGTGATGTTTCGGGTCGAGACCCTTCTTCAGACTGAGAGTCAGGGGAAAGGGAAACATGAGATATAGACGGTGATGTAGAGCGATATAGAACAAATGAATGAAAGATTTGCTTTGAAGTAACGATAATATAGGAAACAGCCGATTGTTAGCTGAGGCCTAGGTGGAAACGAGTGCAGACAATGAGACTCAACAGGACAACGTTGAAGCTGGTACAACTTGGTGGGTGGGGGAGGAGACGGGAGGGGGGGGGGTGGAGTGAGGGGGGGATGCAAGGTTTACTTGTAGTTAGCTAAATCAATATTCATACCACTGGGTTGTAAGCTGTCCAATATTGTTTTACATCTGCGATTCACCCGTGAACAACATCGACGAAGGGCGCAGCTTGTAGAACTATGATTTCTGAGAAGGCAATTTGTGGAAGGGCAGTAATCACAAGGAAAGGGCATCTCATAAAATAAGGTTATTCCCTGCCCTGACGTTCACCGGTGATTGTGACAAGCAGTGCACCTTGGAGGAGGCATGAAACTCATGCAGAATTACCACGGTAATACTGACCGCAATTCTTTTCTGTAACAAGCAGTCACAAGTGGCGGGAGTATTGAAAAACATAACCACAATTTTCATTTACATAAAGCCTTTAGCAAAACACACCACAAGTGCTTCAGAGAATCTTCATTGAATTAAATGGGGTGGGAGATTGCAACCTTCACGTGGTGCACCCTGTTTCGACTAATGCAATCAACCCGATGTGCACAAACAAACATCAGACTGAAGAAGGGTCTCGACCCGAAATGTCACCTATTTCTTAGCTCCATAGATGTTGCGTCACCCGCTGAGTTCAGCATTTTTGTCTACCTTCGATTTTTCTAGCATCTGCAGTCCTTTCTTATACACAAACAAATAGATCAAATAGAACAAGCTGACTTACAACTTTAGGCTGTGCACGCCATACGCAAGGAGAAGAAGATTGAATTAAATAATTATCACCTGGATACTAAAGTGAACAAAGGCTTGGATAATACGATGTGTGTAGGAAGGAAATGCAGATGAAGATGTAATGCTGGAGTAACTCAGCGGGTTCAAGCAGCATCTCTGGAGAGAAGATGCAGGTGACGTTTCAGGTTGAGCCCCTTCTTCAGACTAATATGTCAACAGGTGGAAAGAGGAGTAAAGTGATGGAAAGGTTGACGGGCAAAATTCTGAGGTTGAAACCTTGCAATGGTCTTCCCTATCCTTGGAGGAAATTTCCAAGATAAAATACTAATAGCAAATGTAAGAAACATTCAGCAGGCGAGGCAGCATTTGAAGAAAGAGAAGCAAAGTAAAGGGGCCTGTCCCACTTGGACGACCTAATCCACGAGTTTAGAAGACCCTAGACGAGTTGAAAAAAATGTCAAGGTCGTGTTGACTCACCAAAGTAAAAGACCTCCTACGACCTCCTACAACTATGTTCTACAGCCTCCTACGACCCCCCCTCGACCTCAGTCTTCCACAACAAGACCAACTACGACTAGCTATGAGTGAAAAATGATCGCATGATAAAATGATGTCATGTGTTGCATTTTTTTTCTCGGGCCAGTTACTGACCTACGACCACTTCCGACTACCTACAACTACCATCACGACCTATTACGACCTACCTACATGTAAAAAGTATTAATTTTTTCCATGCCGACCTTTTTTTCACACATGGACATTTTTTATCAGGCTGGAAAAAACGGGGCGACCTACTTGAGGCCACGAGTACGTGGAGACCACTCACGAGCATGAGGAAGACTTAAGAAGACCTCCTACAACCTCGTGGCGACCATGCTGCGAGTATGAGTCGAGGGCAAACTCGGCAGAGGTCGCCAATTGGGTCGTGAAAGTGGGACAGGGGCTTAACTGTTGCTGGGAAGATTCATCATCAGAACACGAAAAGAGAGAAGAGAATGTTAGTTTTATGTTGTTGAGGAGGAAGGTAGAGGTCTGGAAAGGACAAAG
This sequence comes from Raja brachyura, assembly GCA_963514005.1. The sequence continues at coordinate 32,634,636 of OY740808.1, forward strand.
GGAATATCTGTGATAGCGTGAGGTCAAAGTAGCCACGGAGGCAAGAAGATTGTGATAGGTTAGCAAGAGCAATTTGTTTAGTTTAGTATCGTTTAGTTTAGTTTAATTTAGTGTAGTTGAGTTTATTATTACCACGTGTATCGAGGTGCAGTGGAAAGCTTTTGTTTGCATGCTTTCAAGTCAAATACATGAATATAATCAAACTGTTCATGGTGCACAGATAGAGGATGAAGGGTAAAAGATTTAGTGCCAGATGTAACATTGAAGTCTGATACAGTCCGATTAAAGATAGTTCAAAGGTCTCCACTGATTTATGTGGGAGGTCAGAACCGCACTCTAGCTGATGAGAGAATCGTTCAGTTGCCTGGTGGCAGCTGGGAAGAAACTGTCCCTGAATCTGGACGTACCCATTTTAAAACCTCTGTACCTCTTACCTGATGGGAGAGGGGAGGAGAGGTAGTGTCCAGGGTGAGACTGGTCATTGATCATGCTGGAGGTCTCGCCGAAGCAGCGTGAAATGTAGATGGAGTCAATGGAAGGGAAACGGGTTTATGTGATGGTCTGGGCTATGTCCACAACTGTGCAATTTCTTGCAATCTTGAACGGATCTGTTCCCAGAGGAGGCTATGATACATCCCAATAAGATGCTTGTTGTGGCACATCTGTACAAGTTGGTGAGGGTTGTTGGGGACATGCCAAACTTCTTCAGCCTTCTAAGGAAGTTGAGATGTTGGTGTGCTTTCATCACCATAGCTTCGATGTTGCTGGTCCAGGACAAATTGTTAGTGATATTTATTCCTAGGAACTTGAAACATTCAACCATCTATACGTATGCTGTGTATATCGGAGTGTGGGTACTGCTTCACTTCCTGAAGTCAATCACAATCTCTTTTGTCTTGTTGACATTGAAGGAGAGGTTGATATCTTGGCACCTAAGGAGCGAAGGAGATAGGCGACGTTTCGGGTCGAGACCCTTCTTCAGACTGAAGAAGGGTCTCGACCCGAAACGTCGCCTATCTCCTTCGCTCCTTAGATGCTGCTGCACCCGCTGAGTTTCTCCAGCTTTTTGTGTAACCCTCAATTCTCCAGCATCTGCAGTTCCTTCTTTAACACTTGATATCTTGGCACCTAGTTACAAGGATCTCAATCTCCTTTCTGTACTCTATCAGATTATTATTCCATATCCGGCCCACAACGGCGGTTTTATCTGCAACCTTGTAGATTGCGCTAAACTGGTACTTAGCTGCAGAGCCATGAGTGTACCAGGGAGCAGGGCAGCGAGCTGAGAATGTAACCTTGAGGAGCACCTAGAGAGAAAGACCATGAAAAGTAGAATGTAAAAGCTGTCAAGTCAGGGCAATTGGAAAGGGAGGGAACACAAACAAGAGAATGGAAATGTGTGAAATGTAAAACTGTGACAAATAGCCGGCTGATCAGGTCACTTCAATAGAGAGAGAAAAACTGTAGCAAATTAGATATGAATGGTCCACAGGAGAACCTGTCAGTTTTGATACAAACAGAGAAAGCAAGTTCACTGAAGTTGCAGAAATTAGGAAAATCCTGCTTATCCAGCAGACAATTGGTTAACAACACAGAGGCAGTGGAGGGGGAGATGTGGTGATGAGCTGGGACTGGGTGTCATCACATACCATATATTTATATTCCACAATTGTACCAATTCTGGAAGATGTAACTGAGATCTGAGAGATAGCATGTGAATAGGAGCAGACGTAGATCTTTGGGAGATTTTGAAGACAACTATCACCATCGCTGATCACATGCACTATCACAGATATTCCCTTTGTCCTATCCAATCCTCTAGCATTCTCCTCGACAACACAAAACTAAAAAAGATCTCTCCTTCCTTGTTCTGGTGATGAATCTTCCCGGCGACAGTCGCTTTGCTTCGCTTTCTAAAAATGCAGCCCCTCCTGCTGAATGTTTGAGTGCAAAAAGTGAACCCATTGCTGGTGATTCATTGGGAACACAAGGGTAAATGAGAATGGAACCAAGCAAGTGCTCTCCACCCTAGTGGACAAGAGAGAGTAGTTTAGTTTAGTTTAGAGGTACAGCGCAGAAACAGGCCCTTCGGCCCACCGGGTCCGCGCTGACCAGCGATCCTCGTGCATTAACACTATCCTACACCCACTAGGGACAATTTATACATTTACCAAGCCAATTAACCTACAATTAACCTGTACATCTTTGGAGTGTGGGAGGAAACCGAAGATCTCGGAGAAAACCCACGCGGTCACGGGGAGAACGTACAAACTCCGTACAGACAGCACCCATAGTCGGGATCAAACACGGGTCTCAGGCGCTGTAAAGCAGTAACTCTACCGCTGTGTCACCCTTGGCATAAATTGTTGATGTAAAGGGGAAGAAAAAACGCCTCTGGAAAAATATACGCGATTAAAGAAAATATTGACAGTGATTTATATGGATGAATACATTTTATATGCGGTAAATGAAAACAAACTTGAAGAAAGAAATCATGGGTCATTTGCAGGAAAGCTCAAATAGTTTTCTGTTGAATTGACTTTCATTTTCATGTACCTTTGGGGCACTCAAGCAAAAGTATGTTAATTGCTTTACCTTACTTTTTTTTATTTCACATGGACCAGATTTATTGCTGAAAGTGTGCAAAGCAAGTGCTTTGTTACTCACAAGACAAATTACATCCATAGGGTAAAGAGGTGAAGTTGCCTTTGACTGTTTTTATGCAACAAGTCAAACAATGAAGTAAATCTCCGCACGACAAGTATTTCTGATTGAACGGTATTGTCTTCAAGAGAGTTGTGATTGATATAAGTAATGAAGTTAAGTCGTCATAAAAGCATCAATGGAATTATCCATGTCCAACTTGCATGGAGTTTTCTTTAAATAACCCGTTGGTGCTCATTTTCCCCGAATGAGAGTGGATTTAACTCCCTTTACTCCTTTTACTGTTAATTGATTTAAATGTCAGTCCCCTGACTGTACCTTTCATTGATCCTTTGCAAATCTTACACGTCTTTTTTAATAAATACATTAAAAGTAGATCTTTGCTTTGTGCTGTTGTATAAAATGGGTGCTTGTAAATAAGAGGCCCATTTACATCTCAATTTAAGCCAGTCTAGAGTCATAAGGGACAGAAACAGGCCCTTTGGCCCAGCTTGTCAGTTGAATCTGTAGCTATCTGCCAATTGTGACTTCACTTGCAATGACCATGAGAGCAATACATCGCTAGTTCTTCCTACCACTTCTCTGACATATTAAAATCATTTTAACTCATTCTTCCCAGTAATGCATTTCGTTGTCTCTGTACTGTACACTGACAATGACAATTAAAATTGAATCTGAATCTGAATCTAATTAAATGCTGTTTATCTCTGTGTACAGGTGGCTTAGAAGTTACTTGTACCTGAAGAGGTTTATTGTACTGATGGTACACTTCTTGTGAGCACAAATCTGCAACATTGTAAAACGTAAAAGGCCCAAGTCATAGAGGAGTCATAGAAACATGCAGTACATTGACCAATCCTCCTGGGCCACGTCTCCGTGACGACTGCGATGTCTGGCCTTGGCTAATTCCTTTCACCTGCATTACGCCTGTATCCCTTTATTTCCTTCCTATTCAAGGACCTGTCCAAACACCTTTTAATTGGTGTAGGGTACACAAAGAGCTGGAGAAACTCAGCGGGTGCAGCAGCATCTAAGGAGCGAAGGAGATAGGCGACGTTTCGGGTCAAGACCCTCCTTCAGACACCTTTAAATGGTGTAATTCTCTCTGCCTCCACCCCCACCTCTGGCAGCTCGCTCCAGATAAACCCCTCATCCTCCTACCTAACATGAACCTAGTCGATCCAACCTTTCCTTACAATTCCATTCATTCCAGGTAACCTCCTGGTGAATCTCTTCTGCACTCTCTGTATTGCTTCTACATCTTTCTTGTAAGGGATTGTCCCATTTGGGCGTCATTTTCGCGTCACGCAGGTGGAACGCGAGGATTTTGATAATCCCAAAATCCTGGGGCGCCGGGCATGACCGCTCGTCATTGCCTACGTCACCACGTCTCACCACGCGCCATGCACACGTAATGCACGCCATGCGCACGTCGTGCGCCGTGATGCAGAAATGATGCCGCGTAAATGACGTGCAAATAACACCCAAGTGGGACAGGCCCTGTAGTCTGTGACCACAACTGTACACAATACTGAAGAGCTGTGTAATCAAGGATTTTTACAACTGCAACATGATGTCCCAACTTGGCCTGCAAAGACCAAGCATTCAATATTCTATCGCTCTAAATCAGGGGTTCCCAACGTTTTTCATCCCGTTTACCCCCTGGCAACTTTTCAAAAGTAAAGTTACCCCCACCCTGTTTTGTCCAGTAATTTGAGTTCACACTTCGACCATAATAAAGCAACCGACAAGGGGACCTTTTAAAATACTGTTCTTAACAAATCCAGAATCAACAAGTTTACCCCCTGGGTAAATTGGGAACAGATTGGGAACCCTGGCTCATCACTGTCAGGGAGCTTGAACTTGCATCTAAAGATATCTCTGTATACCAGCACTTCCAAAGTCCCTACCATTTACACTCTACCAGATTCTACCAAATGCTACCAGAATTTAACCTCCTGAAGTGCAATTACTTGCACATTTCTGGGTTAAATTGCAGCTTTCACTGCTCCAACCATCCTTTCACATATATTGATGTCCCTTAGACAACCTTCTTAATAATCTAAAACTCCACCAATGTTTGTGCTATCTGCAAAATTACTAAACATGCCATGAACATTCTCATCCCGGTCATTTATATCTATTACTAGACTAAGTGGGACCTGTTGGGTCCCAGCATCACATGGGAGGGCTGGTCCCCCAATACAATGTTCCACCTCTCCACCAATTCCAATATTGGTGACCAGTGGAGGGTGGGGACTTTCTGGAGTGCTAGTATGTGTGTTGATCGTTAAAGCAACTAGTTTCCAGAGGGCTAGTATGGACATTGTGGGTCGAATGGATTTTTGGGCTGGCGGCGTAGTCACTCAAGCCTGTTGTGCTGGCAGCTCACTCACTCACGGCTGGTGGGCTGGCAGTTGACTCACGGCTATTCCTTGAAATTCCATTTCAAGCAGGGTGCAAGGCCATCAAATTCAAGTGCAGTTTCATACCATTTCAACCACGGTGCAAGGCCACTAAAGACAGCAAGCCGTGACCTCTCCCTCCTCAATCTTGCAGAGACTGAGCCACGCCCACACATCTGGGTTTTATAGTCCCTCCCCCGTCCCACCAGAAGGGGCATGTCCTTCATGGCGTGATTGACAGGAGAGAGCATCTCAACATTTTTTAAACACTAATAACTCTTTTATTTTTCATCAATGGAAAAAGTCCTCAGGACCTGATGAGCGGAAGGGGGCTGTGAGCAAAGATGGCCAAAAATCACAGCCGTACGTTGTAGCATATCTCCTAAAATCAATATAATGCGCAAACAGGAAATGGTCAAGATTAGACTTTTAATTATATCGAAGGCAAGGCAATTTAAATTAGGCAAGGCAACTTTAATTAGGCAAGGCAACTTTAATTAGGCAAGGCAACTTTAATTAGGCAACACAGCTTTCGCATTTCCAAACTAAAGGCAACACAGCTTTAGCATTTCTAAACCAAAGGCAACACAGCTTTAGCATTTCCAAACTATATTTTCAAACCACATTAAGGGCACTGACAGGTCAGTAATACTGCTCACAGTTTAGTCGACATGTGTTAAGTGTTATTCACAGCTCAGACTGGGAGACGTGACCCTCTGCTCTCATCTTGCAGAGACTGACTGAGGCACTCAACACCTCCGGGTTTTATAGTCCCTCCGGAAGGGGCGTGGCCTTCAGGAGAGAGAATCTCAACATTTTATAAATACTAATAACTCTTTTATTGTTCATCGATGGGAAAAATCCTCTAGCGGAGGGGAACTGATTAAGATGGCCAAAAATCACAGCCATAAGTGGCAGTGTTTTTTCTAAAATCAATATACAGAACTACAGGAAGTTGTCACAATCAGGCTTTTAGTAATACAATACACAAATCTAAGTCATTTATGGTCTTAGATTTGATCTGATCCACTTCAAGCGCAGAAATGAAACTCACTCTGCATGTTCTGTCTATACATAATGTGACGGGGAACAGCAAAAACCTAGGTCATGGTTAGGAAGGAACTGCAGATGCTGGTTTACATCGAAGATAGACACAAAATGTTGGAGTAACTCAACGGGACAGGCAGCATCTCTGGAGAGAAGGAATGGGCGACGTTTCTAGTCATGACCGTTCCTCAGACTGACTCTTCCTTAGATACCTTCCCCTCGCTGACAATAATCTATGCTACATTTTCCTTGCACTTCGACCTCTTTGACCTCTCGTTTTCACACCTTACCTTTCCATTTTTCTCATTTCCCCCTCCCCTGACTATCAGTCTGAGGAAGGGTCTCGACCCAAACGTCACCCATTCTAGCGATGCTGCCTGTCCCGTGGTGTTCCTCCAGCATTTTGTGCCTAACTAAGGTAATGGTCGTGGGTTTTGTAGGTCACCAGTCTTCAAACTGATGCCCAGAAAACCAGAGGATCCCACATGATCAATGAGATAGATACATATATGTGTAATACAACTGGTCAAGCTGGAGGAACATAATAATTTCACTCCGACAGGAGAACAAGATGATATTTGGGTGTCTGTACTAGGTGGGAAATCTTAAAACTGTTTAGTGGAAATTAGCAAATGTTTCACCAATCTCAGAGAGCACAAACTCAAACCAGTGCCGAAGGTAGAAATGGCACATCATTCAGCGGGAAATCAGGACCTCAAGGTTTGTGTTAGGGTTTCAGGAGAGGTGGCTGCATAGTTGACAATCAAATGCCAAGGATGTGTGTTTGGGTTGAAATAAGTTTCTGTGGTGGTGAGTGTTTGTCTAAAAAGTCCGAGAGGTTTGGGAGAGAGCCATCACCAAAGGAAAACATTTTAAGAAAGTGAACCTGCCTGATGCAGTTTCCCAGCGTTAGACTTGTCTACCTTTGGCCTTTGTGGCAGCTCCATCGCAGCACAACAACCACACAGGCTTGCTTCTGCATCAAGGGCTTGCACCAGCCAATGGTCTTTGCATGTGCGCTAGTAAGTGTTCAACCTTGCTGGATGCAACAGTAGACCTTCTTTGCTATCATGTTCATAAGTTCTAGGAGCAGAATAAGACCATTCAGCTCATCGACAACTCCCCCATTCAATCATGGCTGATCTATCTTTCCCTCACAACCCAATTCTCCTGCCTTCATCCCATAACTCTTGACAACGCCCTTACTAATCACAAATCTGTCAAATTCCACCTTAAAAATATCCATTGACTTGTCCTCCAGTTGTCTGTGGCAATGAATTCCACAGATTCACAACCCGCTGATGAACAAAATTGCTTCCCACCCCTTTTCTAAAGGTATTTCCGTTTATTCTGAGGCTATGTCATCTGGTCCTAGACTCTCCCACGAGTAGAAACATCCTCTCCACATTCACTCTATCCAGGCTTCCACTATTCACTATCAATGCGCCATTGCATCAGATGCACAGGGGACCAAGAGTCAGGTCATTACCGCAGATGCACTGCTTTCTCTGTGTGCTTCGTGTGAACAAGGAATTACATTGTACCCTGGCATACATGACAATAACCATCATCTTAGTCTGTATATTTGCTGCATAAAAATAGCAATCCCCAGATTTCCAATCCTTCCATAGAATTTAAATTGTGTAGTTCACATAAACACTGTGCTGGAGGATAGCGTTTCTTCAACTATTAATCCTGACTTTCCAAACAACTTAGCCTAATTTTCAAATTGATATAACTTGCTCAAAATTACTCAAACAGAATGATAAACCAATTTATCAGCATTGTTTCTCTCCAAATCCTTGTTATAGTAACCAAATCTTTACAATTGGTGAACGGAAACTGTAATTGATAGCCACAGCCTGACTATATATATACATATATATATATATATATATATATATATATATATATATATTAATACTCCTATTTACAATTTAATCATAACTTACACAATGTTTCAGTATCACATCAGTGATCTCTTTGAATGTTCCCTCAAGGTCAAGATCTCTGATGTATACAGACTTTGATTCACTCCCTTCATCCATGTCAAAGGATTCAATAACTGTTTGGCTTTCATACACTTAAGTTGGTTTGGAGATGTTGATATTATTCTAACTGCCGGTCCTATTTGTTATTTCCTTTAAAATACAGTAAACTCCAATAGCTCCTCAGTGTAAAATATATACTAACAGGCTGTTGTTTTCTTAAATCGACCTTTAGAACATAAAAACATGAGAAAAAATTGGATCAGGAGGAGTCTGAAGAAGGTTCTCAACCCAAAACATGACATATTCCCGTCTCCCCAGAGATGCGGCCTGTCTAGCTTAGTTACTCCAGCATTTTGTGTCTATCTCCAGGAGAAGGCTATGCCACCCAACAAGCCTGCCTCGAGTCCAATATGATGATGGCTGATCTGCCTCAAGGATCTTCTTCTGATCTTTCAAAAATGTACCTAATTCTTCTTCAAATTAACACCCCCCCCACTCCCCCCCCCCCCCCCCCACTCTTCCTGTGATCTAGCTCCAGCAGCCCATTGAAGTAAATAATTTTAGAGATTTGCCACCCTTTGCAAGAAGAGGTTCGTATGTAAGTATCTCGATTGTGAATGACTGAGGGTTAACTTATGATGAGTGTTTGATGGCACTGGGCCTGTACTCGCTGGAGCTTAGAAGTATGAGGGTGACCTCATGGAAATCTTTACCACAGAAGGCTGTGGAAGCCAAGTCAATGGATATCTTTAAAGCAGAGATAGATAGATTCTTGATTAGTACGGTTGTCAGGGGTTATGGAGAGATGGCAGGAGAATGGGGTTAGGAGGGAGAAATAGACCAGCCATGATTGATTGGCAGAGGAGACTTAATGGTCCAAATGGCCTAATTCTGCTCCTATCACTTGACCTTCTAACTGCTGTTATATTTTAGTTATTTTTCTACTCTTCATTTAACACAAAATAATGTCCACCATCCTTCTCTCTTTCTTGTGATTGGGAGCAATGAGTTTCTCAAGATTTGTAGTCTGTCTCTTCTATTTGTTGTCATATTTGAATGTGAGTATCTACCTGCCCTGCAGGCGAGGAATGTGGGATGGGATGAGAATCATTGAATTCCAAACATACTTGTAAACTGTAATCATTTGGAAATTAATAACTCACCATTCAATTTTTCACCATCAGTCAAAGTCTTTTTGACTGATCACACCAGTCTTTTCTCCAATGACCCCAATGTCAAACGTAAATTGGAGGATAGATTCAAAATTATTGTTTTATTTCAAGAAAACTACAGTTTAACTAAATAGACTATTAATCAGGTAAAGTGTGAATTCCATTAAGGTAATAGGATTTTAAAAAGATGCCATAATGGTGTAATTTTGCATTGTGGCATTAAACACATTGGGACGCAACACTAAGTGCAAATTGCTTTCTTTACAGATGCATTTGCATCATCCATTTCTGGTAGCTCTTGTAAATTCATCTCCTCTTTTGCCATTTGCCTTCCAGAATTCTCATAAGTTCTGCAAAAATGATAAACACTTTTTTCGTACTTTGTTGAAAGTATAAACACTTTCAGTTCAGTTTTGTTTCGTTTATTGGCACGTGTTGGTCACATTTGGAGCACTGTGAACGGATTTGGGCCCCATATATGAAGAAGTATGTGCTGGCTTTGGAGAGGGTCCAGAGGAGGTTTACAAGAATGTTTCCGGAAATGAGTGGGTTAGCATATGATGAGTGCTTGTCAGAACTGAGCCTCTACTTGCTGGAGTTTAGATGGTTGAAGAGGGACCTTATTGAAACATACAGAATAGATAGATAAAAAGATATAAGGCGCATGTAGAGTAGACATTTACACTGGTGGGAGAGTCTAGGACCAGAGGTTATAGTTAGAGATAAAGGGCGCTCTGAATTATGTGCAGAACAGGAACTCTATCTATTCTATGACTTTCTAAACAACCTATGCAAAATGTCAAATTAAAGACGTTTTGGGTTTTTGGACATGGATATGTATCTCTCCCTTTGTCATAAACTGGCAGCCGTCATTGGCTGTCAATCAATGTTCATCAACCTTTTAGACTGACCCCTCCATCATGGACACATCCCTCCTCACCATCAAAAACATCTACACTAGACTCTGTCTCAAGAAGGTGGCATCTATCACCAAGAAACCCCAGCATCTGGACCATGCCCTTGTCTCAAGGCTACCTTTGGACATGAGACAAAGAAGCCTGAAATCCACGGCACCAGGTTCAGGAACAGGTACTTTCCTACAACCATCAGGTTCTTGAATTGACTTCACAACCCTACTCCACTTCAGGAATGAAGCATCGCATATCGCCTCTTGCCCTCTTATGGACTTGTTTTCTTATTGTATTTTGTACTAATGCCTTGCGTTTTGCAGTGTCTCCTCTTACTATCTTGCAGAATTTGATTGCAAGTTATGTATCATTTATTTATTTTGTGTGTTCGTCTGAATCTGTGCGAGCAAGATTTTCATTGTTCCTGTATCTCACTGTACTTCTGCAGACGCCAGCTCATCCTGCCTTGGCTTGTCTTCTCTTGTCATTTCTCATTGAATTTAATGACTTGGATTCGAACAGTCATAAGGTCATAAGTGATAGGAGTAGAATTAGGCCATTCGGCCCATCAAGTCTACTCCGCCATTCAATCTATATCTCCCTCTCCCGCCCAACCCCGTTCTCCTGCCTTCTCCCCATAACCTCTGACACCCGTACTAATCAAGAATCTATCTATCTCTGCCTTAAAAATATCCACTGACTTGGCCTCCACAGCCTCTGTGGCAAAGAATTCCACAGATTCACCACCCTATGACTAAAGACATTTCTCCTTATCTTTTTCCTAAAAGATCGACCTTTAATTTTGAGGCTATGACCTCTAGTGCTAGACTTTCCCACTAATGGAAACATCCTCTCCACATCACTCTATCCAAGCCTTTCACTATTCTGTATGTTTCAATGAGGTCCCTCATCATTCTTCTAACCTCCAGCGAGTACAGGCCCAGTGCCGACAAACGCTCATCATAGGTTAACCCACTCATTCCTGGGATCATTCTTGTAAACCTCCTCTGGACCATCTACAGAACCAGCACATCCATCCTCAGATATGGAAACTATATGTACTGTCAATGCAAACTAGTCAGCAAATCAGTAAATGGTGCCAGGCTGGGAGTTGAGGAACACAGGGCCTGTTTTCAACTCAGGCCGTTCCCAGATATTCAGCTCATGCCCTGCACCAAAACACTTTCAAAAACCCCATAAGCCATTTTAGATTTTATTAATATGGGTTGTCTAAGGATCAAGCAGAACGTTTTATTGCCATTTTGTTTTACAGGACAATCATTAAAAACTCCTCTCATGCACAGAATGCAGAAGACTAAATATTCTATCAGACCACACATATTAGGTACTAAAAACAAATCGGATTTATTGAAAGATATCCAACAGCAGGAAGCAAAATACTTTCGTTTTATTTTGCTGGAACAGAATATTTATGACGTGTAAGAAAAAATTGGAGAAGCTGGTTTAAATCAGTTTGAAGAAGGGTCTCGACCCGAAACATCGCCCATTCCTTCTCTCCAGAGATGCTGCCTCACCCGCTGAGTTGCTCCAACATTTTGTGTCTGGAATATTTATGACTCCTGATTTCAGCCTCGTCAGTCTCTTGTGTCTCCATACTTCAAATCTTATTTGATATTAGAAATTTTAATTGAACCTCCTTAAATGCTAAAACCCTTAACTAGATCGCACTTTTTTATTCCTCTACATCAGCTAAATCAAGTCTGAAAACTCAACTCTTCCACTATAGTCAATGTGTTCCTGCAGAATCCTGAGGAACGTCCGACTAATTTAATGAGTCAAGAGAAAAAGCTGCTCTAGCTACTTTGAGAAGTATCCTCGAATCTTCTTAAAGGGGACTTTCAACATTGGGGGCTATGAACCAGCAGCTAGTTTTACACCACGTTTTAAAGTCCGTAGAAATAGTGAGGGGGTGATGGAGGAAATATCTCCTGTATGCCACTGCAGAATTTTACATCAAGAACAAACTGGCTAAAAAAGCAACATTTTTATAAAGATAGACACAAAATGCTGGAGTAACTCGGCGGGATAGACAGCATCTCGGGAGAGAAGGAATGGGTGATTTTTCGCGTCAGAAAGGAGTCGTCCCGATACATCTCCCATTCCTTCTCTCCAGAGATGCTGCCTGTCCCGCTGAGTTACTCCAGCATTTTGTGTCTATCTCATGTCATGATTTATTCAATTTGAAAAGAATCTATGGGCGGCACGGTGGCACAGTGGTAGAGCTACTGGCTCACAGCGCCAGAGACCCGGATTCGATCCTGACTACGGGTGCTGTCTGTATGGAGTTTGTGTGTTCTCCCTGTGACCTACGCGGGTTTTCTCCGAGATTTTCGGGTACCTCCCACACTCCTAAGACGTACAGGGTTGTAGGTTAATTGGTGAGGTGTAAGGCAAGGCAACGCAAGTTTATTTATATAGCACCATTCGTACAAGCTGCAATTCATAATGCTTTACAAAAGAAACAAAAGCATAATATAGTGTAAAAACATTGCAGAACCACAATACAACACAGGACAACAAAATAGCCAATAATCAAAAATTACGTAACAAGCAATAAGACAAATGCATGAATAGTAAACCAAATCACTAAAACATTAAAACGATTTTAAAAACACATAAAAGGGTTAAGATTAGAAGGTTAAGATTACCTGTATGTTGGGTTATGGAAAGCCTAGAGTAAACAAGTGTTTTTAGGCCTGATTTAAATGAGCTTACAGTCTCTTACAGTGTAAAAGTAAAATTGTCTGTAGTGTGTGTAAGGTAGTGTTAATGTGCGGGGATCGCTGGTCGGTACAGACACAGTGGGCCGAAAGGCCTAATTCCACGCTGTACCTCTGAACTACCTTCAGGAAGAAGGTACAGGAGCCTGAAAACTGCAACGTCCAGGTTCAGGAACAGCTTCCATCAGGCTATTGAACTCAACTCAAACAAAACTCTGAACATTAATAGCCCATTATCTGTTTATTTGCACTTTATCTGTTTTATTTATTCATGTGTGTATATATTTATACAATGGTATATGGACACACTGATCTGTTCTGTATTCATGCCTACTATGTTCTGTTGTGCTGAAGCAAAACAAGAATTTCATTGTCCTATCTGGGACTCTCGTGAATCTTGAATCTTAACTAAACTGAACCAAACTGAATGTAGTGGATCAATCACAGTGATGTCAAAAGTACAGCCTAAAACTGCATCAAATATATTAGAATGGTGGTAATCTTTGCACTGGAAATGGTGTTTCTCTTCATCAGACTCTCCAGCTGAAAGCAAACGCTCCAGAATTTTTCACGAGAGATGTTCTATATTCTGCGAGGAATTACTCACCTTCCTTCAGCATTTTGTGTCAATCTTCGGTGTAAACCAGCAGCTGCAGTTCCTTCACAGACTTAACATTGTTTTTTGAACTCTAGCCAGAGCCAGACACAAATACAATTTTCAGAGTCTCGTATCTCTCTTTCATGGAGATTATTTTGAAGACAAGGCACGCAACCTGTACGAAGTGGTTTTGTTTTATTATGGAAATACATTTAGATAAGGAGAACTGCTCGCCTCTCTGGATAAGTCCTCGAGAATGGCAATTTCCTGGTGATGTTTGCATACCAGCTGGGCCTGATGTTACAATTACCAAATAAAAATGAACAAACTACATTCGTGGTATTTATATGAATAACCTCTTCACATTGTGCTCACATCCTGTGCACAAACCTTCTCTCTGTTGACTCGTGCATTTTGAGATTAAAAATAATGATATAAAGATTTATTGCTAGGGAATTGTTTTGAAGGATGTAAATATTGCTGACGTAGACATTTCAGGCTCACAGTATTTAAATGAAATAGTCAAATTATTCAAAGTTAAGCCCCTGACCCACTTTCCTGAGTTACTCACGAATTCTCCCGAGTTTTCCCCTTGATTCAAACTCGGAGAATGTCCACAGCGAGTCCGTAGGTGGCCGTAGGAGTCCGTAGATATTTCATAGCGGCTCATAATGCCAGCCGTAGGTACTCGGGGCACCAGGTAAGTCGGGACATTTTTTTCAGCATGTTGAAAAATGTCCATGAGTTAAAAAAATAACCCCGAGTACCTACGGCTGGCATCTCCGAGTGTGAATCAACGGGAAAAAGCGGGAGAATTCGTGAGTAACTCGGGAAAGTGGGACAGGGGCTTTAAGGGCCTGTCCTGCAAGCATGCAACTCTATGCGATGAGCGCGATCAAACTAGAAGCGGGGGCCGCGCGGGTGGTCGGGTGATCCCCTGTACAGGGCCGTTCCCACCAGCATGCGCCTGCATGCGACAAGCGCAACCAAACTGGCAGCGAGGGCCGCGCGGAGGTCGGGTGAGTTGCGCAACGCGGCGCAAAGTGAGGCGAACTTGGAGCGAAGTCTAAGGTAAGTTCGCCAAGACAGAGAGGCACACACAGAGAGGATCACAGAGGCACCTACAGAGAGGGCCGCGGAGGCACGATGTCGAGGCGGTGTGTAATGCGTCGAGGCGACTGCGAGCCGACGAGCCGTTGCCGCGCGGAATTTTTTGACATAGTCAGTTTTCCGGAGCCCCGCACGGTGTCAGGATGAACTCGGGATGAACTCCGCACAATTCCGCACGGCTCCGGCGATCGAAGTAGGACTGGCCCTGCGACGCCGGACGGCTCAAGCGACCACGTTAGGTCGCGCTAATCGCATAGAATTGCATGCTGGTGGGACAGGCCCTTTACTGAAAAAATCCCATCTCTCCTTGTTTTCTCACTAGCCAACATTTGTAGTATCAAATGAGGGATTAAAATGGCATTTGAAAAGCTAGAAGCTAACAGCTGAAAGAAAAAATGAAATTTTGTGGAGGCATAGTAGTAGAGACCCCGGTTCGATCCTGACTACGGGTGCTGTCTGTACGCAGTTTGTACATTCTTCCTGCATGGGTTTTCTCCGAGATCTTCGATTTCCTCCCGCACTCCAAAGACGTACGTACGTCTCTCATAATTTTATATACTTCTGATAGAAGTCTGACCACAACCTCTGGCGTTCAGGAAAAAACAATCCTAGTCTGCCCAACCTCTCCTTGCAGTTAGCCAGCATTCTGATACCCTTTTCAACAGAAGATAACTAAAAAGACAATACGGGGAGAAAAGATGAGGTATGAAGGTAAGCTAGCCAAGAATATAAAGCAGGATAGTAAAAGCTTCTTTCGGTATGTGAAGAGGAAAAAAATAGTTAAGATCAAAGTTGGACCCTTGAAGACTGAAAAAGGTGAATTTATTATGGGGAACAAGGAAATGGCAGATGAGTTGAACAGGTACTTTGGATCCGTCTTCACTAAGGAGAACACAAACAATCTTCCTGATATAGTAGTGGCCAGAGAACCTGGGGTGACGGACGAACTGAAGGAAATCCACATTAGGCAGGAAATGATGTTGGGTAGACTGATGGGATTGAAGGCTGATAAATCCCCAGGGCCTGATGGTCTGCATCCCAGGGTACTTAAGGAAGTGGCTCTAGAAATCGTGGATGCATTGGTGTTCATTTTCCAATGTTCTATAGATTCAGGATCTGTTCCTGTGAATTGGAGGGTAGCTAATGTTATCTCACTTTTTAAGAAAGGCGAGAGAGACAAAATAGGGAATTGTAGACCAGTTAGCCTGACATCGGTGGAGGGGAAGAAGCTGGAGTAAATTATAAAAGTTAAAACAGCAGCACATTTGGATAACAGTAACAGGATCGGTCCGAGTCAGCGTGGATTTATGAAGGGGAAATCATGCTTGACTAATTTTCTGGATTTTTTGAAGATGTAACTAGGAAAATGGACAAGGGAGAGCCAGTGGATGTAGTGTACCTAGACTTTCAGAAAGCATTTGATAAGATCCCACATAGGTGATTAGTGGGCAAAATTAGGGCACATGGTATCGGGGGTAGAGTGCTGACATGGATAGAGAAGTGGTTGGCAGACAGGAAACAAAGAGTAGGGATTAATGGGTCCCTTTCAGAATGGCAGGCAGTGACTTGTGGGTTACCATAAGGCTCAGTGCTGGGACCACAGCTATTTACAATATACATCAATGATTTAGATGAAGGGATTCAAAGTAACATTAGCAAATTTGCAGATGACACAAAGCTGGGTGGCAGTGTGAACTGTGAGGAGGGTGTTGTGATAATGCAGGATGACTTGGACAAGTTAGGTGAGTGGGCAGATGCATGGCAGATGCAGTTTAATGTGGATAAATGTGAGGTTATCCACTTTGGTAGTAAAAACAGGAAGGCAGATTATTATCTAAATGGCGTCAAGTTGGTAAAAGGAGAAGTACAACGGAATCTGAGGCTCCTTGTTCATCAGTCAATGAAAGTAAGCATGCAGGTACAGCAGGCAGTGAAGAAAGAGAATGGCATGTTGGCCTTCATAACAAGAGGAGTTGAGTATAGGAGCAAAGAGGTCCTTCTGCAGTTGTACGGGGCCCTAGTGAGACCACACCTGGAGTATTGTGTGCAGTTTTGATCCACTAATTTGAGGAAGGACATTCTTGCTATTGAGGGAGTGCAGCGTAGGTTCACAAGGTTAATTCCCGGGATGGTGGGACTGTCATACGCTGAGAGAATGGAGCGGCTGGGCTTGTACACTCTGGAGTTTAGAAGGATGAGAGGGATTCTTATTGAAACATATGAGGTTGTTAAGGGCTTGGACACGCTAGATGCAGGAAACATGTTCCCGATGGTGAGGGATTCTAGAACCAGGGGCCACAGTTTAAGAATAAGGGGTAAGGCATTTAGAACGGAGATGAGGAAACACATTTTCTCACATCGAGTGGTGAGTCTGTGGAATTCTCTGCCTCAGAGGGCGATGGAGGCCGGTTCTCTGGATACTTTCAAAAGAGAGCTTGATAGGGCTCTTAAAGATAGCGGAGTCAGGGGATATGATGAGAAGGCAGGAATGGGGTACTTATTGTGGATGATCAGCCATGATCACATTGAATGGCGGTGCTGGCTCGAAGGGCCGATTGGCCTACTCCTGCACCTATTGCCTATTGTCTATTGTCTCCCTGTGCATCCTGTAATGGATGACTAGAATTGCACACAATTCTCACAATGTGAACTAAGCATAGTCTTATAGAAATGCATCATGACTTCCTGACTCATTAAACTCAATGCCCTGTCCAATGAAAGCAAGTTTACAATACAACTTCATCACCACTCTGTCTATTTGTGTCGCCACTTTCAGGGGGCAATGTAGGCTGACAAAGCACACTGTTTAGGTGAAGTCCTCTGGGAGTTTCTAAAGTATTGTGGAGATTTAGAAACATAGAAACATAGAAACATAGAAAAATAGGTGCAGGAGTAGGCCATTTGGCCCTTTGAGCCTGCACCGCCATTCAATGTGATCATGGCTGATCATCCAACTCAGCATCCCGTACCTGCCTTCTCTCCATACCCCCTGATCCCTTTAGCCACAAGTGCCACATCTAACGCCCTCTTAAATATAGCCAATGAACTGGCCTCAACTACCTTCTGTGGCAGAGAATTCCAGAGACTCACCACTCTCTGTGTAAAGAATGTTTTCCTCATCTCGGTCCTAAAGGAATTCCCCCTTATCCTTAGACTGTGACCCCTTGTTCTGGACTTCCCCAACATCGGGAACAATCTTCCAGCATCTAGCTTGTCCAACCCCTTAAGAATTTTGTACGTTTCTATAAGATCCCCCCTCAATCTTCTAAATTCCAGCGAGTACAAGCGGTGTCTATTTGGTGAAGTCTCAGCAGAGAGCGCAAGAGAATCTCCCGATGCTTTTAAAACTTTGTAAAAGTTAACTTAAATTTCACTTAATTACCTCTGCGCATATACGTGTATCTGCAATCAGACGATCACGATGAAGGGAAGGGCAGTAGGTCAAGCGTTATCCACCAAAATCCCGTGTAACATCCTCACAAACAATTTAAGTGGTTTTTTAACAATTCCCCAGGTAGCCATTTCTACCGCGAGTTACAACTCTGCCAATAAGGTGGCACCTCAGCTGAACCAATATTTCACCATTGCAGCCGCTCTCAGCTACCACAGAGGTTCTCTGCCACAGATGACACAGTACTCACCTCCCAGAAATATACTCTTTCTGTAATTTTTCGTTTTAAATCTCAAGCACGAAAAAGACATACATGACTGCCAGTTTCTGATTCTCCACACAAATTAAAAGATATCATTTGAACGTAATCCCGCACTTATTACACTTAAGAGCCTAGTACTGATCAATCTGCTATGAATCCAGAGTTTTTTT
The DNA here is from genome assembly GCA_963514005.1 of Raja brachyura. Next base: position 32,653,095 of record OY740808.1, read on the forward strand.
TACTCTCTTTTCTTAATCAGGACTACACATAAAAATGTGTAAATGAGCCAATGTGTCAATTTTGTTATGAAACTGCAACTTTTTTTTGTGCAAGATGGCGTCCATTTCGTAAGGCTTCCAAAAATTATAATGTGCATCACTTAGAGTAAAAAATGAGCGGGAAAGCGTAATTCCTAATTGTCGTTGGTTGATTAATCGGTCAAAAACTTCCTTGGATCATAAGCGTTCATAGCGAGATATCCAAAATATATTTAACAAGTCTGCGATCCTTTCAACTGTCCATAAATTCAGCTATATAATGCTATCAGTTTAAAACAGGAAGTCATTCCAATTTGGAAACTCTAGTTCCATGTATTTGTAATATCTTGTTGGCTCATTTTTTTTAATAACTATTAAGGCTTTAAGCATAGTACAGTGGTGTTTCCATGGAGCCAGTCATCATTTTTTATTTTCTTCAGAGGCATGTTTGCTGTCAGGTTACTCAATGTGCTGCTGTTCTTTGATCTGTAGACCAGGTCGGCATCTCTCGTTTAGAAAAAAATCAGTAGTTAGTAACATTTTTAACTATGTGTGCAAAACATTTAAGTTCCCAAATGCTCCAAATTCCCTTCGCAATCATTAAATCATTTTAATCTCGAAGAAGGTGAACTGTTTGCTCACCTTATGAGACCTTTAATTGCAGTTTGAAGCAAGGGTTTGGCATCTTTTACGAAAAATAAATTGTTGCAGTCAGTTAATCCTTTATAGCCTGCTGTTTCAAGTTCTTTATTGTAGACAGTTGGGCGCCCCTGTACAGTTAAGATCAGAGGTGCTGATAACCTGGGTCATGATTTACGGGAGCATAGGGTTGCAATCACTTAATGAGAGAAGCTGGAGTGTCAACATGTTTATTAAATGCAGGAGCACCTCCAGGAGGTTCGATGCGAGTGAAGTTATTCGAAATAATTTCATTTTTAATAAACTCCACTTGCGGAAACACTTTGCATTTTAACTCCAGTGTAATTTAGTTTGCAGGTTTGCGTGGACATTTGCTGCGAGCTGCTATGCAGCTCCACCGAAGCTGTAACTGAAAGTCCCTCTGTTCCAAGCCAGCTCCCAAAATAAATACTTACACCTCGTAATTCTTCCTTAAAGTTAAACAAATCAGGAATAATTCCCGAGTTCAAGAAAATTCAAGACCAACACACAACTACAATTTTCTTTCATCTGCATATTCTAGTTGCTTATATTATGAAGGTGGCAACGACAACAAAAGCTCCAAGAAAAAGTATTCTTTTGCTGAGCCCGAACAGTGTACCCTGGGCAAACCTGAGATAATTGGTAATAGACTTAACTTGCGTACACACAAATCTTGCAAACTTTCAATCTGAAGTTACTTTGAACTTGTTTGAATGAATGTCCTTTACCTTTGCCCTCCATTTACCATTAATTTAACATCAAGCAGAATTTTGTGAAGTGTTTCTGCTGCTCCAACTCTGCAAGCTGTGAATATACGAGGAAATGCCGAAGAGTGATGAAGAGAGGCATTCCAGTGGACAGGAAAATGAAATATTAAAGGCAGAATAAGTCAACATCCTGCATGTTTAAAAGTTGGCTATGAAAATGGCTTCGCCTCACTATGGTGCCACCAACATGAAACCTCATCAACGTGAAGCACAAGCTCTGACGCTGCATTTAGAGAGGGGAAAGCAGTCCATTTTCCCATTCCTATTGCGTGTTCTTGGCTACATGTGCATGGGGAACAGTCTGACCATGAGAGTTAAGCAACTGACAGTGTTTTACGGGAGAAACTGCAAAACCCCACCACAAATTCCAACTAAACTCCGATCCACAAACTGCCTTGGTCGCCCTAGGATCTTGCGGCTCTGTTTCCTTTTGCTCTATATTTGGATTTTTTTATTTCACAAGTTATAGGAGTAGAATAAGGCCATTCGGCCCATCGAGTTTACTGCGCCATTCAATCATGGCTGATCTCTGCCTCCTAATCCCATTTTCCTGCCTTCTCCCCATAACTCTTGACAACAGTTTTAATTGGGAATTTGTCAATCTATTGCCTTAAAAATATCCACTGACATGGCCTCCACAGCCCTCTGTAGCAATGAGTTCCACAGATTAACTACCCTCTGGCCATTGAAGATCCACCTCACCTCCTTTCTAAAAGAGCGCCCTTTAATTCTGAGGCCGTGACCTCTGGTCCTAGACTCTCCCACCAGTGGAAGCATCCTTTCCACATCTAGCCTACCTAGGCCTTTCATTATTCTGTAAGTTTCAATGATGTCGCCCCTCAACCTTCTAAACTCCAGCGAGTACAGGCCCAGTGCCGTCAAACGCTCATCATATGCTAACCCACTCATTCCAGGAATCATTATTTATTGCACAATTTTTTTGCTTTGTTTATTATGTTATCTATTGAGTCTTGTGTTTACAAACCCGTTGTGCTAATGCAAGTAAGAATTTCATTGCTTCGTTGCGACAATAACACTTGAATGCCTCTGTTGATTCTTGGGTTAGCATTATTCCCCTTATCATGTATCTGTACACTGTGGATGACTCAATTGTAATCATGTGTTGTCTTTCCGCTGACGGGTTAGCATGTAACAAAAGCTTTGCACTCACTCTACCTCGGAACACATGACAATAAACTAAACTAAACTAAAAGAAGACTTCAAAAATAGCTGCTGAACTAAACAGATGATGGGTATAGGAAGGAACTGCAGATGCTGGCTTAAACCGAAAATGGAGACAGAATTCTGGGGTAACTCTGGAGAAAAGGAATGGGTGATGTTTCGGATCGAGTCCCTTGTTCAGACCGTCATCACGCATTCCTTCTGCCTGTCCCGCTGAATTACTCCAGCATTTGCCACATGCAATGATGGTCCAGTTTTATACTGCCATCACAGAGTCTGTCCTCACCTTCTCCTCTCATGGTCTGGTTTGGCTCAGCCACCAAGCACGACATCTGGAGGCTGCAGCGAATCGTCCGATCAGCCGAGAAGGTTGTGGGCTGCAACCTTCCCTCCATTGATGAACTGTACACTGCAAGGGCCAGGAAGCGAGCGGGTAAGATCATCTTTGACCCCTCTCACCCTGGCCACAAACTCTTTGAATCACTTCCCTCTGGAAGGCGACTCCGGACTGTCAAAGCCGCCACAGCCAGACGTAAAAAACAGCTTTTTACCACGAGCAGTAGCTCTACTCAACAACCAAAGGCCAGTTGCCTCCTTTTGCTCTGGTATTTTACTTCATTCTTCACATGTTTAAATTATAATGTTTTATTTGTAATTGATTACTGCAGATTGTGTTGTTACTTTTGAGCAAAGCAACAAGGCAAATTCCTTGTATGTATACATACTTGGCTAATAAAATGTATTCAATTCAATTCAATTCATTTTGTGTGTATCTAAAGAGAGGATGGGATGCTTTGAGTCTATTATCTTGTGCCCTAAGCAGTATTCACCACTGCTAGAGAAGGAAAGAAAATAATAGATATAAAATAAGCAAAACATGTAATCCTTTCATTTCAATTTAATGATAGGTCTCTGAGCAGAACCGGGAGCACAAAATTAATTGGATGTTTAAGTTAATTGAGTTGATTTAAATTTATTTAAATTTAATAAATGCTTCCTTGTCTCCTTCAGTTTCCATTTGAATTGGTAATAATTTCAAAAGTACTAACAGTTTGCAATGCTGTAAATGTCACTAACCTTCAGTCCCTTTGCCAGAGGGCAGGGCTGAGCCACACTACCGAGCGGTTTTGGGGTCTGCACCTGGTCGATTTGCTGAGCTTCACTAATCGTCTGGGAGCCTGTTTCCCAGGAGGACTCCGCCTGAAGACTCCCTGCAGCTACGAGCCGGCTTTAAGGGCAGGACACAGGTTCCTTCAGAATCTGAGATCAGGTGCAAAGGGAAGAACACAGGAATCAGAGATGGAACGGAACTTGGGAGTGCTGGTGCAGGATTCCCAAACAGCTAATTTACAAGTCGAATCGGTGGTAAGGAAGGCGAATGCAAGCTGGCATTTAGGGCTAGAATACAAAAACAGGGATCTGATGCTGAGGCTTTATAAGGCGCTGGTCAGAAGGCATTTGGAGTTTTGTGAGCAGTTTTGGGCTCCATATCTGAGGAAGGATGTGCTGGCTTTGGAGAGGGTCCAGAGGAGGTTTATGAGAGTAATCCCAAGGATGGTTGGGTTAACATCTGATGAGCGTTTGACAGCACCGGGCCTGTACTCTCTGGAGATTAGAAGGATGAGAGGGAACCTCATTGAAACTTACCAAATAGTGAAAGGCTTGGAGAGAACAGATGTGGAGAGGATGTTTCCACCAGTTGGAGAGTCTAGGACCAGAGGCAATAGTCTCAGAATAAAATAACATACCTTGAGAAAGGAGATGAGGAGGAATTAATTTTGTCAGAGGGTGGTGCATCTGTGGAATTCATTGCCACAGAAGGTTGTGTGGTCCAAGTCTAAGTGGAGATTGACAGATTCTTGATTTGTACAAATGTCAAGGGTTATGGGGAGATGGCAGGAGAATGGGGTTGGGAGGGAAAGATAGTTCAGCCATGATTGAATGGCGGAGTAGACAGTGGGACGAATGGCCTGATTCTCCTCCTATCACATGAACATATGAACTTCAAACATCCTGTTCTTCCGGTTAAAGAAAAGTGGGTGCATTGTTACGATTTAAAATTCACTCGATGACCCGTGGACCCATTGGGTCCCTGTTGTGCTGCCAGATCAAAATGGTGATCTGAAAATGGCGGCGGGCCGGGCAACTGCGCAGGTGCGGCTGATGGGCCGGGAGCGCACTGCGCGGGCGCGCCGCCACCGGGCCCAGAGGGATAGACAGTTAATTAAAGTTTATAAAGGGAAATACTTCGTAAAATCGAACGAAACTTACTACTGCACACCACAGGCGAATGGTGAGTAAGGCGCCCCTAAAATCATCGCACCATCGTATATTGTTTTGACTCTATTTCAGGAACATACATACATACAAGATGAGACGTTTAGTTATATAATATAAATCGAAGATATAGATGATTTAGAAGTAGATTGTTTCTTCAGTATCTTTGGATTTGGGAGATCTGGACAGTGCTGGCCAGACCAACATGTATTGCCCTTCCCTTAGTGCCGTTGAGAAGGATGGTGAAACGTGACACACTTTCACAGCATGGCTCAATGGCTTTCTCCAGCTCTGCGAGATTCACAAATTTTAACCGTGATAAAAAAAAATAATTTTAAAGTGATACTCCCAGAAGGCCGTGGCCCTTGAGAAGCTGGGCAGTGGGACCCCTCGACCCGGACTCAGGGTCAGAGATGGTGACTTCGGGCAGCGAACCCCTCGAGCTGGTCCCAGTGGTCGCACTGAAGGTCCTGTGCATCGCAGCTTCGGGGGAGCTGGTCCCGTGTGGCGGAATGGAAGACTGGACAGATTGTGAGCTGCAGGAGGAAGTCACAGGGATGGCTCCACATTTGTCGGTACCAGCAGACCGCCAGCCTGACGGCCCCCTGCTCACCCCCCGCAGCCCAGAGACCCGGGAAGATGGAGCCAACAACGTCCGGGCAAGTAGATTCATGATTTGTACGGGTGTCAGAATTTATGGGGAGAAGGCATGAGGATGGGGTTAGAAGGGAGAGATAGATCAGCCACGATTGAATGGTGGAGTAGACTTGATGGGCCTAATGGCCTAATTCTACTCCTATTCCTTATGACCGTATGAACCAGGGCATATATATATATATATATATATATATATATATATATACATACTAAGAGGTAACCATCTTAAATGACAGGTAAAGATGAAGTAATTGATAACAAAAAAAAAGGTCGTCCCCTACTATCTATGTTTCTACGTGTCTATGACCTTATGACCTTATGAGAGGAGAGGGAACCGGGGTCACGCGCACCGTGCCCTCGTGGTCGGCTGCGGGACGCTCCCTGTGGCACAAAGGACGGGCAAGGAAAGGAGCATCCAAGGAAGGAGATGGCTGGAGGCCCACATCAGCCTGGGACTTACCTGAAGCAGGCACCGCTCATCAGAACTGGGGCTTAGGCTTTGACGGCACCAAAACATGCCCCCTCCTGCATGCGGCTCAGTAGATTATTCCTGTACACTTGGTAACCGGGGATCGGGGGCCATAGTCATACTCTACTAAACTATTTGTAAGGAAAATATTTTCACTTAACATAGGTGACAATAAAAGGCACTCTTGACTATTGACGATTGACTACTTTGATGACATTAATATCTCACCGTTTTGTAGCTACATCATTATAAGACATTGAACATCCCCACACACACAAACAGCCAACAGTCAATTGTGAAATATGGTAAATGTATCAGTGTGACGAAGAGTCTTGACTTGAAATGTCACCTATCCACGTTCTCCAGAGATGCTGCCTGATCCGCTGAGTTACTCCAGCACTTTGGGTCCTTTTTGTGAACCAGCACCTGCAGTTCTTTGTTTCTACTTGGCAACTATGACCGTTGACAATGAGCAATAGTGGGTTATTTTCCATGGTGACATTGCAGTCCTGTCTGGCAAATCCACCTGACAGCCATGCAAGTGTACTCACTAGATAATGAGCAGGCACCAGAGAATTAACGGTCCTCTTTTGCCTCAAAGAAGGCAAAATGTCAACACGGACAATCCCGTTCAATCAATAATGTGAAACCGTGGAAGAATAGTAGTATAAGATGGCCATTCTGTCTGTCATGCCATTCAATACCATCATGGCTGATCCTGTATCTCAACACCATGTTCCTGTTCCCTCTGTAATCTTCAATGCCTTCTGAATGTGCAAATCTCCTTCAGTAAAATATTCCACAGTCTCCCATGGTTCAGAATTGCGTAGGTTCACCACCATTTGAGTGAGGAAATTTCTCCTCATCTCACACTTACACACCTGGCTCTATGTACCAAGACTGTGCCTCCTCTATCTACATCTGCCCACACCCCTGCAGCAAGGGGAAGCATTATTCTTGTATCCAGCCATCAAACCTGGTAAAAAGTGTTGTATGTTTCCATTGGATCTCCTCGCATTCTTCTAAAGTCCGTTTTCCTCCCACATCCCAAAGACGTGCAGGTTTGTAGACTAATTGGCTTCTGTAAATTGCCCCTAGTGTGTAGGATGTGAAAATGGGATAACATGGAAGTAGTTTACGGGTGATTGAAGGACTTAGTGAACCAAAGGGCCTGTTTTCACGCTGTATTTCTAAACTGAATTAAACTAAACTCTAATAAATACCGGTTCAATCGACCCAACCTCATTTGATAGTTTTGCCTTTCCAGAAATCAATTTGGTGGACCATTGCTACATTCCCTCCAGAGCTAAAACTGCAATACTTCAGACGGGGTGTCACTGAGGCTCAGTATAAGTGAAGTAAAACCTCCTTGCTCCTCTACTCAAACCATCACGCATGAAGGCAAGCACATACTCAATGCCTCTTTAACTGTGTGCCAGACTTGCATTAAAAACCAAAAGTGGTAGGAATACTCAGCAGGGTCAGACACTACCCACAGAATGAGAAACACTCAATGTTTATGGTCTGTGACCCTTACTCAGAACTAAGAAAGAAACAAGATAGACACAAATTGTTGGAGTAACTCAGCGGGACAGGCATCATTTCTGGATAGAAACAATGGGTGATTTTCAGGTCGGGACCCTTCTTCAGACTGAGAGTCAGGAGAGAGGGAGACACAGAGATATGGAAGTGTAAGGTGGGAAAAAAATCAAAGATAGATGCAGTTCGCCAAAGGAGAAGAAACAAGTTAGTCGAGGGAGCCAAGAAGGTGAGTTAAGGAAATGGATGAACAAGGAATGTCTCTGCTAGGGTGAAATAAGGTAGCAGTTAATGGACAGTTAATCTCCTTGTTCAATTGTCCCAGACCTGAAATGTTAACCGTTTCTCTTTCCACAGATGCTGCCTGACTTGCTGAGTTTTCCCTGCATTTTTAGTTGTTGTCAGATATCCAGCATCCACAGCCATTTACTGCACCTGCACATTGGCTTTCAGGCACTGGGATACAATGGTTCCTTTGCACATCGACATATTCAGTGCCTCACCATTTAAATTACCATCTGTCTTTCTGTTACTCCCACCAGAGTAAGTAGCTCATCCACCTTACACTGCATCCGTCATATTTTACCCACGCACTAAATGTGTCTAAATTGTTTTGCAGCCTTCTTGCATCCTCTCGATGACACAACCCCACCAGTTTTGTCCTTTGTAAAAAACGGACGACAAAGACATTTAGTCCATTTATCCAAATCATTGATAAATATAAAATTAATATGACCCCAAGTACTGATCCCTGCAGTATCCCACTAGTCACTGGCTGACTCGAAACTAAAAAAAAATGTTTAATTCTGTACGATCTCACGTTTGAAGCCAACTTTCAATCCAAGCCAGTGTGTTACCAACAATTTACACATGCTTTAACTTTGTACACCGATCTCTTGTGTGGAACAGTATAAAAAGCCTTTTAAAAATCTAAATACATTAGTTCTCACTTATCCAACTGCATCCTCATTTAAGTTTAAGGTCCCTAGTCTCAGTCTGAACTCTGTTACTTTCTATCTTCAAGAATTCTACCATGTCATGGTCACTCTTAACAACATACAGTGCATAACAATATTATTCTCTTAACGCCTCTCCAAGCGCAGTACCCAGTTGGTTTATCAAACATGATATCCCCTTCATAAATCTTGGTTAAATTTGTATAACCTTCTTGATATTTTCTAAGAGTCCTTATATCAAATTATTTTTCATATACTGTGGCAATTTCCCTTCTATTGATATCATGCTCACTAGTCCATGGTTATTACTCTTGTTCCTTTTTGGAAAGAGTTGGATTATATTTGTCACCTTCCAAACTGCAGGAACCATGAACACATTAACTAATTTTGGAAGATGACAACCAATGTATGCGCTATGTCTCTGACCACCTCTTTTAATACTCTGCGATACAGTTTCTCTGGCCCAGGGTAATGATTGGCTTGTAGTCGCCATAATTTCCTCGTTAATTATTTTTTTAACTAATACTTATTTCCTTTAATTCCTTCTTCTCATTAGCCTTTTGTTTCTCCAACTCTCTGGGAAGCCATTTGTTTCATCGGAACAAATCCTGCGTATATGCTAATTTCCTCCGGCCATTCTCTTCGCCCAACATTAATTCCCCAGTTTCTCCCGATGTGCAAACTACATTAGTCTTCACTACTTTTTTTCTCTTTACGTACCTTTTAGAATCTGCTTTTATGTTCATTGCAAATTTACTCTCACACTTTATTTTTCCTCTTTGTCCCTTTCTGCCGAATTCTAAACTGCTCTCAAACCTCAGGCTTGCTAATTGTTGGGCACATTTAATAATCGTAGCATCCTTAACTTCTTATGTTATCTATAGTCAGATTGCTTTTCCTTTTGCACCACCATAAGTATGGCCAACTATTGTAGTTCCTGCATTTGTTCCTTAAATGTTGCCCATTGCCTATCCCCAGTCTTACCTTTCAAGGTGCTCCCTCACCCATCAGCTCATCCCATATTTAGCTGAAGATAAGCACAAAGTGCTGGAGTAACTCAGCGGGACAGGCAGCATCTATGGACAGAAGGAATGGGTGATGTTTCAGTTCGAGATCCTTCTTCAGACATACTTTGTTGTTTCCATTGTTTAGTTTAAGGTCTCTAGTCGCAGAATAAACTGTGTTACTTTCTATCTAGAATAATTCTATCATGTCATGGCCGCTCATAATGAAGGAGAATGCACAACAATATTAGTCACCAGGTGAGACAGCATCTATGGAGTAAAGGAAATAGGCAACGTTTCGTCCCATAGATGCTGCCTCACCCGCTGAGTTTCCCCAGTATTTTTGTCTAGCTTCGATTTTCCAGCATCTGCAGTTCCTTCTTAAACAATATTATTCAATATAAATCCCTCTCCAAGTCTACAAAAGCCAGCTCCAAACAGTCATCTAAAAGATTTGTTAATGCCCTGTCCCACTTAGGAAACCTGAACGAAAACCTCTGGAGACTTTGCGCCCCACGCAAGGTTTCCGTGTGGTTCCTGGAGGTTCCCGGAGGTTTTTGTCCTCCGACAATCACCTTCAACTAGCACCGCAACTGGCTTTGACTAAAAAATTACCGATTTTTGAAAACGGAAACCACTTTCGACCATTAGGGAGACTGACAAAAACCTCTGGGAACCGCACGGAAACCTTGGGTGGGGTGCAAAGTCTCCAGAGGTTTCCGTTCAGGTTTCCTAAGTGGAACAGGGGCATAAGTCTTCCTCATCTTGGAGTCTTGATTGTTTGGCGGACCAACTCAGTCATTACTGAAACACCAAGCCAACAAATACTCATTTTAGTTTGAATTTAGTTTAGTTTAGTTTAGAGGTACAACCTTTCAGCCTACCGAGTCCATGCCGACTGGCGATCCCCGCACACCAACACTATCCTTCACACACTAGGGACAATTTTACACATACACTAAGCCAATTAACCTACAAGCCTGTACGGCTTTAGAGTGTGGGGGGAAACAGAAGAGGCAGCAAGTCTACCGCTGCGCCACCCCATCGTCCCTAACGCTGACCGTGTCATTGTGCCCGCTAATGATATTCTTTTATTAAGCAAACTATTATCATCTATTAAAACTATTAACGAGCACAGGAATTACATACAGCAGTTTGAGGTACAGGGCAATAAGAAGCCATGATGCAACCAAATAGAATATTTTTGACAGTGCTTCTGGAGAGGTTCATAACATCATAAGTTCCAGGAGCAGAATTAGGCCATTCGCCCCATCAAGTATATTTTGCCATTCAATCACTGGTGATCTATCATTCTGTCACAACCCCATTCTCTTGCCTCCTCCCCATAACCCCTGACACCCTAACTAATTAACAATCTGTCAATCGTCACCTTAAAATATCCATTGACTTGGCCTCCACAGCCATCCGTGGCAATGAATTCCACATCACCACTGGTTGGCGCCCATAATGGCCGCCTCACCACCAATCTGTCTTGTCCCTTCTCTGTTTTTATTATTTTAAGTATGCCTTGAATGTTTGTGTTGATATCTCTTAGTTTGTTTTTTGTAGGGGGTGCGGGGGTGGGGGGGGGGGGGGAAACCTTTTTCAGTCACTAACCTCGACGGAGATAACATTTTTCTCCGTGTCGCATTTCCGTTCCCCCCCCTGCAGTTGACAACGTGGACTGTGCGGCCATTCCTGGAGACCGGCCCGAGGCTTCAAGCCGCGGGAGTGGCGTGGACTTACCAACGTGGAGCCTGGGATCTTTTGCCGAGGATCGCCGGTGCTGGAGCTCCGACCGCGGGGCCTGTGGACTTTAACACCGTGAAGCCCGCGGTCTCCGGTAAGAAGCGGCCGACTTGGGAGCCCCACCCCGCGGAGTGTTCCAATCTGTCCCGACACCAGAGTTTCCATCATCCCGATGAAGAGGGCTTGAACATCGGACCATCGGCAACGGCCCCGTTCAAAGGCCCCGACCACGGGTGAACAGAGGAGAAAGATGGCTGAACTTTATTGCCTTCTGCCACAGTGAGGAATGTTTATTCCACTGTGGTGGATGTTTATGTTAAACTTTATTCATGTGTGTATTTTTGCTTTTTTACTTACCTTAATTGGTACATGTGACAATTAAATTAATCATATAACCATATAACCATATAACAATTACAGCACGGAAACAGGCCTTCTCGGCCCTTCCAGTCCGTCCCGACCATTTATCTTCCTCTACTCCCATCTACCTGTACTCAGACCATACCCCTCCATTCCCTTCCCGTCCATATACCTATCCACTGTACTTTTAAATGTTAAAATCGATCCTGCCTCCACCACTTCTGCTGGAAGATCATTCCACACAGCCACCACTCTAGGAAGTTCCCCCTCATGTTACCCCTAAACTTCTGTCCCTTAATTCTCATGTCATCCAATTAAATTGGATCTTGAATCTTGAATCTAGATTCACCACCCTCTGGCTAATGACAATTATTAGTGTAATTGGTGACATGCTGAAGGTCTTTAAACTTCTAAATAAAACACAGGTACTAGCGCACTTTATTGATGTTTGCGTCTATGAGCTGGGCCGAGGACAGGCCTTCTGAGATGTGAATGCCCTGGAATTTGATGTGGATGAGTATTTTGTTGTGTGGTTTCACATTACCCAGAGTTGCACGAGAAGATCTACAGCAGAGCAGGCCGCAGCTCAGTGGGTAAAGTACACTGAAGGTGAAGGAAATGGGAACTTCCAGTTTAACATCCTCAGGATCAAAGCACACTGTCATTTAGAGGGTTACATCAGTTCTAGCCAAAGGGTGATTCCAGGAAAAAAACATTTTAATAACATGTTACCAAGGTAAGTAGGAAGGTGTTATTTTGAACAACAATATTTGACATAAGAAAGGTGTCACAAATCAGGAATGTGCCAATTATCATGTAACCTGTCACAATGCAAGAACGGAAGAAATGGACATGAATCATCGCCAGTTCAGTCAGAAAATTCAGGACTTTTAAGGCTCTAATGAAAAGGTCTAGAAATATATTTGTAAGCGCACAGGAAAATGCAGCTATTCTGAGAGTCCGATGCCATTTTGACGACATTTTTTTACGGGTGTAACACGGTTATGCACGATGGCGCAGTGGTAGAGTTGCTGCCTTAGAGCGGCAGATACCCGGGTTTGACACCGACTACGTGTGCTGTCTGCACGATGTTTGTACGTTCACCCCGTGGCCTGAGTGAGGTTTTCCCCGGGATCTCCGATTTACTGCCACACTCCAAAGATGTACAGGTTTGTAGGTTCATTGACTTGATATTTTGGCGGTTGAGACGAGAGTCGATTTTCCAAACCGGTTTTATTAATAAAACGACGCAGTCAATGAAATAACTCAACACAGATCCAGCCACAACGGTGGACCAGAACGACTGATGGGGCATCGCCCAGAAAGCACGCGAAACACAACCCCTCCCAAAGAGTCACATGTCCAAGGCATCGACCGCAGGGTTCGATTACCTGCGGGCACCAGCAGGTGCCACTACAATATAATTGTAGATTGTCCCTGGTGTGCGTGGGGTAGTGTTAAAGTGCGGGGATCGTTGGTCAGTGCGGACTCGGTGGGCCAAGGGGCCTGTTTCGTCACTGTGTCTCTATACTAAATGTCGAGTGCAGCAGGTAAGCAAGCATTGTGAATCCTAGACCTGTGAGCTAAAGCAGTAAGTGTGTGCTAATTCTAAAAGTCATGCGGACAGCAAAACAAAGTGGAATTCTGCCCACTGTGAGAGCTCTTATAGTGGCAGGTGTCCATAGGAAGTTCTCATAAAGAGGAGCAGAGTGTCTTTGGGGATCAATAGTGTACAAAATCATGACAAGAATAGATCAGCTAGACGCAGATGTAGTCTCTTGCTCAGATTAAGGGAATCGAGAACAAGAGGACATAGGTTTAGGATGAGGGGGGAATGATTTAATAGGAACCTAAGCAGTAACATTTTGTACACAAAGGGTGGTGGCTATATGGAACGAGCTGCCGGAGGAGGTAGTTGAGACTGGTAGTATGGCAACGTTTAAGAAACATTTAGACAGGTACATGGATAAGAATAGTTTAGAGGGATATGAGCTAAACACAGGCAGGGTTTTCTCCGGGTGCTCCGGCTTCCTCCCACACTCCAAAGTCGTACAGATTTGCAGGTGAAGCGGCTTCAGTAAAATTGTGAGTTGTCCCTAATGTGTAGCATAGTGCCAGCGCACGGGGTGAGCGTTGGTCAGCTCGGACTCCGTACCCAGTCTACAAAACCCAGCTTCAAACATAGCCATCCGCCCCGACGTCGGAGTTTCGATCATCCCAACACGAGGGCTTAGACATCGGACTGTCGGCAGCGGCGAACCGCGGAGGGTTGGAATGCCCCGACCACGGGTGAACAAAGGGGGAAGATGACTGAACTTTATTGCCTTCCATCACAGTGAGGAATGTGGATTCCATTGTGGTGGATGTTTATGTTAAACTTTATTTGATGTGGCTGTGTGTAATGTTGCTTTTCACTTAGTATGGCGGTACGGTAACTCACATTTCACTGTTCCTTAGTTGGTTAAGTGACAATAAACGCAAACTTGAACTTGAACTTGAACATGGAAGTATAGTTTAAAGTCTAAATCTCCACTTACATCCTAACGCATGTGGAGAATTATTCTGCATTCTGGTGCAGACGGCCATTAACGTTCTCTTCAGATTCTCCATTCGTACCAGTAGTAAATCTGTGTCCCCTTCACACTTAACAAAGGGAGGCATGAAGTGTTTGATGGGAGGGAGATGACAAGATTCCATTCAGGATAAACGTTGCTCCATGCATGGTGAGATGCTTAAGGCAGTGGAGAGAGAAAGGTGCGTGATTATGGAGAAAGATAGCGAGGAGCGAGCGGCACAGTGGCGCAGCGGCAGAGTTGCCGCCTTACTGCGCTTGCAGCGGGTTCGATCCCGACTACAGGTGCAGCCTGTATGAGTTTTCACGTTCTCCCCCTGACGTGCGTGCGTCTTCTCCGAGATCGTTGGTTTCCTCCGACACTCCAAAGGCGTACAGGTTTGTAGGTTAGTTGGCTTGGTGTATGTGTAAATTGTCTCTAGTATGTGTGTAGGATAGTGTTAGTCGCAGCTCTGTGGGCCGAAGGGCCTGTTTCCATGCTATATGTCTAAACTAATGTAAACGAAAGGAGAATGACAGCCTATTCCACTTCCTGAAGTGCCATCACAAAAGCTCTCTGCAGCCCACCCAAGCAGACACTGACGTGCTGAAGGCGAGAGCAGGTCTTGGCTTTTATTTTTACCCTGTCTGGAGTTGAAATGAAACGAAGAGGAATGTTAAAAACAAGCACCGTCACAGTCAGCAAAGCGTAGTCCTCGCTGCCACTAAAGTCCACACTCGTCACAAACACTATCACGGGGCAAAGGCAGATAAGGCAATTGAAGGAAAATCGCACGAGAAAACAAGCAAATAACAAGCTCCCATGTTTGAATATCCTTGAACACAAAATGTTTCGAGCAGATTAAAAAAAAATTAAAATATCCAAAAATCAGGTTAAGGGAAAAAGATCCAGTGGAAGTTGTGCATCTGTTTTAAAATAGATGCTTTATAAATAGTTTGATCGAAGAGCTGCTCCTTTGGCCGTGTTCAAAACACTGAGAAATTTGCAAGAGCCCTGTGTCATTTCTCTACGAGTTCTTTGCAGTTTCTTACACAGGATCCCGCAGTTTCTCTGACAGAGGGTCACGGGGAGTTTGCCCGCGGGACTTTCTATCTGAGGGGAAGAACAATGGGGACCCCGCGTGCGGGGACCGCCGTGAGGGGGGGGGGGGGGATAATGGACAATGGGGAGAGAGGAGGGTGGGGGGGGAGAACATTGGATAATGGGGAACCTGCACTGGGGAACCACAGTGGGGAGGTGGGAGGGGAGAACTAGGGAGGAGCCGGCGTGCTTTGCAACTATCAGTGCCGTAGGTGGCTGCTATTTGTACACATTGGGTATGCAAGCAAAGAATTTGCCTGTGCCTAATCACATGTCACATAAAGCATTCCATTCCATTCACATGGTGATGCAGGCCTGTCTCTGGCTCCCTCCCATTCTTCGTTCACTGCTAATATCAATGCGGTGCTGAAGGGCTGGGCTGGGATTGGGGAGAAATGAATCCCTGCCATCAAATGCAGTAACAAATATACTTTTCGATCAAAGATAGATGCAAAATGCTGGAGTAACTCAGCAAGACAGGCTAACTGCATCTCTGGAGAGAAGGAATGTGTGATAAAGGTCTGTAGAAGGGCAGAGTTAAGGGCCTGTCTTTTTTGGTGACTGTCGGCACCCGTCATAGGTCGTTGCAGGTCGCCGAAAAGTCTCAACATGTTGAGAATTCAGCGGTGACCAGAAAGACGCTACGACTCTTTGGGCGACTGAGGAGACGACTCACGACCATACAGGCGACACCCTGGTGACATGTCGCATGATGAAGCCTGGATGGTCGTGAGTAGTCGCCCAAAGAGTCGTACCTTGTTCTGGTCACCGTTGGATTTTCAACGTGTTAAAAGCTTTCGGCGTCCTGCTATGACTATGACGGGCGCCGGCAAGTCGCCGAAAAAATTGCGTAACTGGGACGGGCCCATAAGGGTCGCCAACTTTCTCACAACCAAATAAGGGACAAAAGGTAAAAATACGGGACAAATTCCCGACGGCAATTTGTTGACCGACTCGGCCGTCGCTGGGTGAATGATGCGTTGGCCCGGGTGCTGGACTGCACACAAAGCCCAGCCGGCGGGCCAGCTGAGGAGTTTTAGCCAACGTGACGTCGCACGCAAAATCTGAAACCCCATCCAACTCACGAACCGATGATGGGCCGTGAGAAGGAGGCGTGATGGTGGTGTCGGCGGTAAGTGAAGGTCTGAAGGTCAGACAGCTGGCCGTGCTGCCGGCCGGCAGGGCCACGGGTGAGGCAATGCTGCTGCTGCACTCCATGGGCTGCACTACATCAGTACGGGTGAGGCGGGGCCGGACGCGGCACTCCGACCCGACAGTCCCCTCGACCCGAGTAGCAGCCGTGAAATATGGGGCAAGGCCGGTCCCCCTATGGGATGTGCCAATTTAGCCCAATATACGGGATGTCCTGGCTAATACAGGACAGTTGGCAAACCTAGGCAGAATAGACTTGATGAGCCAAAAGGAAACTAATCTTCGCACGCCTTCACATGCAATAGACAAAGACTGGTGGCTATGTGACAGCGAACAGTGGCATCTCCCATGTTCAAGCAAGAATGAGAAATGAGAAGTGGGCTCATGCGCCGTGCACTGCAACCCAGAACTCCAACACCAGTACAGGTCAAGAAAAATCTGTGCATGCACTAAACAAAGTGTGGGGGGAATTCAGTGGGTCAGGCAGCGTCTGTGGAGGGAATGGACAGACAATGCTTTGGGACAGGGCCCTTCTCAGACTGATGGAATAATTGGGCGAAAGCTGGAAAAGAGAGGTGAGGGTGGGACAGAACTTGCCAGGTCATGGGTGGACCTGGAAGGGTCTCAACCTGAAATGTCTCCCATTCCTTCTCTCCAGAGATGCTGCCTGTCCCGCTGAGTTACTCCTGCATTTTAGAAACATAGAAAATAGGTACAGGAGTAGACCATTCAGTCCTTCGAGCCCGCACCGCCATTCAATATGATCATGGCTGATCATCCAAAATTAATACCCCTTCCTGCTTTCTCCCCGTATCTCTTGATTCCGTTAGCCCAAAGAGCTGTATCGAACCCTCTCTTGACTACATCCAGTGAATTGGCCTCCACTGCCTTCTGTGGCAGAGAATTCCATAGATTCGCAACTCCCTGGGTGAAAATGTTTTTCCTCATCTCAGTCCTAAACGGCCTACCACTTATTCTTAAACTGTGACCCCCTGCTTTGGGACTCCCCCAACATGGGGAACATTTTTGTTCTACATTTGGTTTAACCCAGCATCTGCAGTTCCTTCCTGCACTATCATGCTGCTGAAGTGGCCCTTCATGTCCCAACCCCTCCTATTGTGCCGACTTCATCCAGTATCAGTATGCGACACTTGAGCGCTATGTTTAGCATGAGTATAAACCAGCTTCTGCCAAATACACTGTAGTTCAGGCTAGATATTGCTAAGTACAGGAAGAGATCAATGGCAGAAGTTCACAGGTCAGACCACTAAATCTCCAAATTTAGAAATTCATTCTTTCCGACCTTCATTTTCTTTTCCGTAATTACAAAAAAAACACAAAACAATGCGTGGACTCCACAAATTAATGCGCATTTCATACCCAGATTTATTATACAGCTTATCTAACTGTCTTGAACAAAGCTGACAACAACCAGTACCTAAGAATGAGTGACTTATTTAAAATGTATCACAATGAGTTTGCCTCTGTAAAATGACATTTTTCTTCAGCCCAGTGAAGTCATCTGTAAGTTAGAAAGCTGATTTACAATTGTCTCTGAACTACATCAATTGTGTTTTAATTAAAAAGCATGTGCTATACGTCACCCTAATGGGATGCAGCTCTTTTAAATATACTGCTTCTCATTTTTCTTCTCTGAATTATTTTTCACAAATCCCCCCCCAAAATTGATGCGACGATTGCCTGTCACTCTGGAAACTTGGTCTTCCTGGTAGGTTATTGTTTAACTTTCATGATCGATACCGATGTGGAAATTATTTTGTAATCAGAAACTTAAATACATGCACGCATGCACCTACACACACACGCACATGCACACGTGCACACACACATGCACACATCCACACGCACACACACACCCACTTACACATACACACAAAACCCACACATCCACCCACACACACACATGCACCCGCAAACACACCCACATGCACGCACACGCATGCACACAACCACCCACACACACACACACAAAAACAAACACATGCACACATGCACGCACGCATGTGCACATACAGGTGCACACACACAACCACCCACACACGCATTGACCCACGCACACACTCACATGCACACATATGCACATGCAGACATACACGTGCACTCACACACACATGCACACACACGCATGCACACACACGCACGCACACGCACACACACACGCACACATACATACCAATCGCCAAATGAAAAAATGCATGCTTACACCTACAAATATGTGCATTCCTGCCCAAACAAAAAAAGTGAAATATTTTGACTTGTAAAAGAAGGGAAGGCTATTTTGTGGCTGGACATATATCGGAGGATAGGAATTGTTTACTTAACAAAGAACACTCTCGGGTACATTTAGCTCAGTCACACAGAACACTGTATTTTAGTTGAGTAAATAGAAGACTTTTAGGTAATAATGTCTTTAGATGACAAAACCTGATGCAAATAGCAAGAAAGAGTAAGGTGAAAACCATTAGGTGATCTTTGCTACATTACACCTACTTATAGGGACAATATTTTCATGGACTTTGAACTCAAAACGCACCAACAAATACATTCCAGCAGAAAGTAAACACTGAGCAGTCTATAATCTTCGTTCCAAGAGACACTGGGCTTTGGACCAATGTTAATGTTGCTGGAATTACCGACTCATTTCTAGCCTTCGTTTGCGGAGTCGCAGTTATGCAATAGATCATCCAATTCTGATTTCATTTCATTTTTCACTTACAAAATCTTTAATCCCACCGGCTTTCTCGGAGACAATTTGACTAAGCTTCAGTAGGAAGAAAATGGGTGGCTGCCACAGCAGATTTGCTGCAGACAGCTTGATGTGCCAGGGGTTTTCGCACTGCGAGAAGCAGATGATACTAAAATAACAAAAGAGCAACAAGAAAAGGAATGAAAAGTGGAAAAAAGCCGTAAGCACCAATTACGAGATTAAAAAAAATATGAAGCTGCGAAGACCTTTGGCTCTTCCAAGAACCTAGATATCTGAAATTCCGCTCTTACAAATTATAACCATATGGCAGTCATATTCTCCAAACTATGATCAAGGATGGTAGGCTGAACAATTCTGCCTCATCAGAAGTCCTATGAAAAGCAATTTTCACCTTAAAATTGAGATTTTTGCCAAGTGTGTTTTGTACCAGAGGTACATCAATCAGACACACTAACAAAACCTTAAACTGATTTTTCAGGCATCTAAAAGCATCAACTGATTCTAGCTGCACACTGAGCATGCTGTTGTATACTTTACTGATCAATCCTGAAGGTCCATCGCCTGTGAACAGTCATGAATAACACTGCGCAAAAAGTTATCTTTGAATGTTTCTAGATTCACAGAGACATGCAGCAGAGATACAGGCATTTGGTCTCCCATGTCCATGTCAACTAGTGAGGGCCCATTCTTTAGTTTAGTTTAGGTTAGCGATGCAACGCGGAAACAGCCCACCAGGTCCGCACCGACCAGCAATCCCCGCACACTAACACTACCCTCCACACACCAGGGATGATTTACACTTATACCAAGCCAATTAAGTGTGGGAGGATACCAAAGATCTTGGAGAAAACCCAAGCGGTCATAGGAAGAATGTACAAGCTTCATACAGAGAGCTCCCGTAGTCGGGATCGAACCCTGGTCTCCGGTGCTGCAAGTGCTGTAAGGCGGCAACTCTCCCGCTGCGCCACCGTGCCGACCTAATCGTAATTAATCCCATCCCCTTCTATGCTAAAGTGAATCCAATGCTTGTCCCAACACTTCTTGAATACAGTTGGTGACTCTGCCGTGTCCTCAGGCAGTCTGTATCAGCTACACATTTTTCTCTCTCAGCATCTCAGTCCCGTCCCGTCCCCTCGAAATCTCTTACCATTTACCCCAAATCTATGCTCTCTAGTTTGATCTAACGCTGATAATGGGGAATAGTTTCCTGCAGCCTACCTAACCTACATCTCACATAATGAGGTGCACCCACTCTTAAACTCCTCCATTGCAGGGAACACAGAGACAGCCTCTCCTCATAACTCAAACACTCGCCCAGGGCAGTATCCTGTGAAAATCTTCCCTGAACCCTCGCCAGCACTATATCTACAATGTTTAAAAGACATTTGATATGGTTTATTTTAGTTTAGAGCTACTGCACGCATGCAGGCCCCTTTGGCCCACTGACCAGCGATCCCCGCACACTAACACTACCCTACACACACCAGGGACAAGTTTACATTTTTATACCAAGCCAATTAACCTACAAACCTGTACGTCTTTGGAGTGTGGGGGGAAACCGGAGCACCCGGAGAAAACTGACACTGGTCACAGGGAGGATGTACAAACTCCGTGCATACAGCACCCGTGGTCAGGATTGAACCCGGCTCTCTGGCGCTGTAAGGAAGCAACGCTACTGCTGCGCCACCGTGCCGCCCTGAAACAGACACTAATATTTTCCTCATTCTTGGGGGGTTTTGCATTGTGTGTAGCATCCTACTCAGACCAAAGGAAAGGTTTAAAGGCATTGGCATTTATCTCGTCTGTAGATACGCTAAGATTACTTCCCTGGTTCAGAAAGTGCAGTGCGTGTTAAACTTTGCATCCGTTCTACAGTTTGCTTCTGGGAGCAAGTGGCCATGTTGTACTTTAATGTCCAAATTGTTTTCTTGTTGAGCCTGAAATGAAGTGAGATATGGCAAAGCTGCAGTTTATTTGCCACATCATGAAATAGGAATTCAAGGGCCTGTCCCACTTGGGCGTCATTTGCGCGTCATGCAGGTGGCGCACAAAGATTTTGCGCATCCCAAAATCCTGGGGCGCCACGCGCGACACTGCCTACGTCACCACGCACCATACGCGCCTCACGACACGCGCATTGTGCATGACGTCGTGTAAATGACACGCAAATGACGCCCATGTGGGACAGGCCCTTGTCAACATGAAACAGTCAGAAGACTTTGGCAGGAGTGAGGTAGGAGTGGGCTCAAGGAATAATGAACAGGAGAAGGTAGACAAAAGTGCTGGTGAAACTCAGCCGATGCATCTATGGAGCGAAGGAAATAAGCAACGTTTCGGGCCGAAACCCTTCTTTAGACACTTCTTCAGATTGAACAGGAGAACTTGACTGGACACTGAAGCACAAGTCCTGTAGTTCTCCTTGAAGATGATTACAGTCCAGCAGACAGCTGGTTTGAATGCTCCCTCTTGTCAGACAGCCCGAGCCAAGACATATTGCCCAGTTCCACCTGTTGACCGCCTGGAAGGCACACTTCCCCCCAGCAGCAACTCACATGGTCTGTGAGACTGGTTTCTGCCAACTGCAACTCTTCATCTGGATCAGTTATGAGGCCATCATGCAAACATTGTGAAGATACTGGGATCACGAGCAAAGAACAAAATAATGGAGGAACTCAGAGGGTCACAGAGTCGCATCTGTGCACCCCCCCCCCCCCCCCCCCCCCCCCCCCCAACCCCTTCCAACAATATCCTTCGTCAGCTTCACCTTTTTATTCTTATCTGATCCTCTTTTGCCTTATTTTCCCCTCTGGCCTTGGTCACTAACCACCCATCTGCCAATCTTCACCCATCATCTGTAACCACCTATTACCAGCTATTACCGAAGATAGACACAAAAAGCTGGAGTAACTCAGCAGGTCAGACAGCATCTCTGTAGAAAAGGAATAGGTGATGTTCCAGGTCGAGACCCTTCCGAGCTCCGCCGGCAGACTGTTCATTTTAACATCTCTTTAGTGTTTGTTAGGGAAGGGAGTTGAATTTTATTTTGCCTTCCATCACAGTGAGGAATGTGTAGGTGTCGTGTTAAAATGTGTTCTGTTGCTTTTTATTTGTATGACTGTCGTGGCAAATGAAATTCCTCGTATGTTGCAAAACATACTTGGCTAATAAAGTACTATTCTGATTACCTGCCAGGTTTCGTCCCACCCGCACCTCTCTTTTTCCAGCTTTCGCCCCAATATTCCATCAGTCTGAGAAGGGCCCTGTCCCAAAACATTGTCTATCCATCCCCTCCACAGACGCTGCCTGACCCACTGAATTCCCCCAGTACTTTGTTTAGTGCATGCACCGATTTTTCTTGACCTGTACTGGTGTTGGAGTTCTGGGTTGCAATGCACGGTGCATGAGCCCACTTCTCATTTCTCATTCTTGCTTGAACGAGGGAGGTGCCACTGTTTGCTGTCACATAGCCAGCAATATTGGAATCGGTGGAGAGGTGGAATATTGCGTTGACCAGCCCTCCCGTGAGAACATGGGACCCAATGGGTCCCACTTAGTCTAGTCTAATCTAAAATTCCACTTGCATCCAGTACTGAAATCAATGTTATCTTAATAGTCTTCACTGTACCTGTTCAAGCTAGTAAATACACAAAGTGCTGGAGTTACTCAATGGGTCAGGCAGCATCTCTGGATAGAGTCAGGGGAGAGGGAGACACAGAGATAAACAATGTAAGGTGTAAAAACTGGACATCAAAGGGGACGAGGTCAAGGAAAATATAGAATAGATCAATGTTAGCTAGGGGATGGTGACAATGAAGCATTCAAAGATAAAACTGTTATCAAAGGGCAGTCAGAATGGTCAAAGAACTAGGATGGGGGAGGGATGGAGAGAGAGGGAAAGCAAGGGTTAGAGAAGTCGATATTCATACCGCTGGCGATGCAAGCAGCCCAAGCAAAAAATGAGGTGCTCTTCTTCCAATTTGAGTTGGGCCTCACTCTGACAGTTCTTGAACAGCTGCACTGGGTGTACTGACAATATTGGTCATAAGTGATACGACCAGTATTATTGGAGGTTAGGGAAAGAATTACAGGATTTTGACTTGGAATGATTTGTAACTATTTATAAAGACTTCGTATGAAATAAGCAAA
Source organism: Raja brachyura (assembly GCA_963514005.1). The sequence goes on from OY740808.1 coordinate 32,676,412, forward strand.
TGCCCAGAAACAACTCTGAATTAATTTAGTTTCCATCAGTGACGTACTCCCTGAGTGACATAATCTGTGGCCTGTTTTGAAATCAGATAAACACGTTCAGTCTTCTGCTCGTGCAAAGTTTATGCTGCAAAATAAAACTTACTGGCATCTACAAACTGTCAGAACCAGCTACTCACACCAAATGAGGACAGTATCAACCCCTGGCACGTGCTCGGCCTCACAAACAAGCATTGTGCATCACTTCTTCCCACACTCCGTGAGCTTTCCTCAGTGAAAATGACCTCCATCATCATTTGTCATCATTCCTGACGAATCTTGGCAAAAGCCCGCCCTGTGTAATCACTGAGTTACTTCAGCTCTTTGTGTTTTACTCAAGATTCCAATATCTGTAGGTCCTTCATACATTTGATTACAATTTGAGGTCAATTGAGAGCTGTTGTCAGGCAACAGAATGATCTGACCACAACCAGAGAGCAGTGCTGAACTACTATCTACCTCATTGGTCACCCTTGGACTATCCTTGATCGGACTTTGCTGGCTTTACCTTGCCCTAAACGTTATACCCTCATCAAGTATTTAGACACTGTAAATGGCTCGATTGTAATCCTGTGTTTTCTTTCCGCTGACTGGATAGCGCGCAACAAAAGCTTTTCACTGTACCTCGGTACACGTGACAATAAATCAAATAATCGCCTCATTTTCAGGATCACAAGATAGAAACAGCAATGTGGTTAGAAACACCTTTCTCAGTTGCTGGTCCTCTGCATTTCTTAGGATTTATGGTAAGCTGCAAATAACTTGGTGAAGAGGTTAGAAACTGATTTGGCAGCTCATGAAGATGGGAGCATTTTTAATCATGGCCTGGACCCAATCATTGTACAAGGCCCTATGCGTGGGATGACATAATTACCAAGAGGGTATTTGCATTAACCAAGCAGAGTTTATACTTTGGCAATTTTCCTTCCAAACATTCATCTAACAGTAATATTTTCCCAACCCTGCTGTTAATCACTATCACTGCACAGGTATACAGTACATTTTTGGAATATTTGTTAATATTTAATTGCAATGTCAATGCCCATCCTTCCCTATCTTTTTCAGTTTGTAGCAATTATATCAGCAATGTTCCTGACAGTAAGGACCCGGCACTAAAAATGTGCATTCACACCCTCATACCAACACACCTTTCTGATGTTTCCACTGTGGGAGAGTCTAGTGGGAGGTCATAGCCTCAGAGTTAAAGGACGTTCTTTTAGAATGGAGATGAGGAGAAATTTATTTAGTCAAAGGGTGGTGAGTTTGCGGAATTCTTTGCCACAGAAGGCTGTGGAGACCAAGTCAGTAGATATTATTAAGGCAGAGATAGATAGATTATTGATTAGTACGGGTGTCAGCGGTTACGGGGCAAAGACAGGAGAATGGGGTTATGAGGGCGAGATAGATCAGTCACGATTGAATGGTGGAATGGATTTGATGGGCCGAATGGCCTAACTCTACTCCTATTCCTCATGACCGTATGAACCAGGGCTTATATATATATATATATGCTAAGAGGTAACTATCTTAAATGACAGTTAAAGATGAAGTCATTGGCGGCAAAATAAAAAAAGGTCGTCAGATTTCTGGAACACTTTTGTGTTATTTTATACTTTGCGCCACAAGGATTATCATTCTAAATTTTTGGGCTTAAGCCGTAGATGCAGACAATTACATAGTTATTCATAAAATGCTGGAGTAACTCAGCGGGACAGGTAGCATATCTGGAGAGAAGGAATGGGTGACCCTTCTCGACCCCTCCCCGCTGAGTTACCCCAGCATTTTGTGCCTATCTTCGGTGTAAACCACAATCTGCAAGTTTCTTCCCACACATTACATAGTTATCACTTGACAAACTGATAATCCAAGATCTGTATACGCTGGCAATCAACTACGAGTCGGTTTCTCATACACATTCTTGAAAAATATGCTAATAGCAACCAATAGCAACAAGAAACAAAACAGTGACCTCTGTTGTTGAGAAATAAAGATACACTATCACATTGGGCATTGTTCATTGGCACACTGCATTGCTACCGAGGCCAAAGATTATAGCACTGACAATATTAGAAATTATAGGGTTCTCTGTTAGAAAACTCTGATAAAAATGTAGCAAAGCTCTTCCTGTGGTATTGTATCTGAGAAAGTCAGCATGGGTAATAAAAAGGGGAATCAGGATTTCAGAATTTCTAGAGTTAAGGGGCTGTCCCACTTGGGCGACCTAGTTGGCGAGTTTAGAAGAGTTTGAAAAAATGACATGTAGAAGACTTCCTTCAACCTCCTTCGACTATGTTGAAGACTAGCTACAACTAGCTACGACTAGCTACGACTAACTTCAGGAAAAATGGACACCGAATAGTGGAGAGTGAAGACGACCTCCTTCGATCTCCTTCGACCTCCCTTCGACTATGATGAAGACTATCTACGACTATCTTCGACTACCTTCGACTACCCTCGATTACCTACGACTAACATGCCGACCTACTACGACCTACTACGACTAAACCTACGAGTAAAAAAAGTATAGATTTTTTCCATGGCGACCTTTTTTTACTCGCGGGCATTTTTTAACGTATTGAAAAAACCGCCGCAACCTAGCTGAGGCCTCGAGTACGCGGAGACCACTCTCGAGCATGAAGGAGAGTTACGAAAACCTCCTACGACCTCGTGTCGACCATGCTGCGAGTATGAGTCGAGGGCAAAGTCGCCCTTTAGGATGTTTTTGCACATTAACTCAGGTTTACTGAGCTTGTTTCCTGATATCAGAGACAGGTGCGCTGGAAGAGTTCAGTACATTCAAATGTCTTGCATTTGAGATGAGGGGGGACCTCATTGAGACTCACCGAACAATGAAAGGCTTGGATAAAGTGGATGTGGAGAGGATATTTCTACTAGTGGGAGAGTCTAGGACTCGAGGTCATAGCCTCAGAATTAGACATTAATTTAGGAAGGAGATAAGGAGGAATTCTGAAGAAGGGTCTCGACCCGAAAAGTCACCCTTTCCTTCTCTCCAGAGGTGCTGCCTGTCCTGCTGAGTTACTCCAGCTTTTTGTGTGTATCTGAGGAATTTCTTTAGTCAGAGGGTGGTGAACCTGTGGAATTATTTGCCACAGAAGGCTGTGGAGGCCAGGTCCATGGATATTTTTAAGGCAGAGAGAGATAGATTTTTGATTATTGGACTTCCGTATGAAGAAAGACTGGATAGACTCGGCTTGTACTCGCTGGAATTTAGGAGATTGAGGGGGGGTCTTATAGATACTTACAAAATTCTTAAGGGGTTGGACAGGCTAGATGCAGGAAGATTGTTCCCGATGTTGGGGAACTCCAGAACAAGGGGTCACAGTTTAAGGATAAGTGGGAAATCTTTTAGGACTGAGATGAAAAAATCATTTTTCACACAGAGAGTGGTGAATCCGTGGAATTCTCTGACACAGAATGTAGTTGAGGCCAGTTCATTGGCTATATTTAAGAGGGAGTTAGATGTGGCCCTTGTGGCTAAAGGGATCAGGGGGTATGGAGAGAAGGCAGGTACAGGATACTGAGTTGGATGATCAGCCATGATCATATTGAATGGCGGTGCAGGCTCGAAGGGCCGAATGGCCTACTCCTGCACCTATTTTCTATGATTCTATGATTCTATGATTCTATGATTCTATGATTTGTACGGGTGTGAGAGGTTATGGGGAGAAGGCAGGAGAGTGGGGTTAGGAGAGAGAGATCGATCAGTCATGATTGAATGGCGGAGTAGACTTGATGGGCCGAATGGCCTAATTCTACTCCTATCACTTATGATCTTATGAACTCTTCCACTCAGTTATCAGCACTGTTTCTATCATTAACATTGCAAACATTCTCCTTACTTGCTAATATGTGCTTTAATGCAATGTTCATTAGCTTGATAGACCTCTTGGAAACTGGCCAACCCGATGAGTCAATAGACTCATTGGGCAGCCGAGAACAACGTTATGGGAAGAGACAATACATTCTCCCCTCTTTCATAATTTATGGTGGGGCGGCATTTGTGTTATCACAAGAATCCTTCAGCGTTGAACAGGTTTCATGAAACAAACAGGATTGTTTATACCGAACTGTAACGTGAACAGTATTTTGCTTTCCAGCTGCTAAATACTCAGATGAAGTCCATTTTGAACCTTGTGCAATAAGATCTGATCTACTCAGTATTCGAATCTTAGAATACTTGTGGGAATTGGCATCAACCTGAATTCCGGCTGCCCTGCTCTTTAAGTCACAAAACACGGTCGTTTGTCCATTGGTCTTCACAGAGGAGGAACTACCACGTCACATTATGGAGAAAAAAAGGGAAGTAATAGTGAACTCTAAGAGGGATGACCTGTTTAGGCTTCTAGCATCTTTCCAGGTAAATAAGTTGCTGGAACTGGGGAAAGATGTGTCCCAGGATTAAAAGAAGCAATGAAAGACATACCACAAGGTCCAACTTTTGGCCCTTTGAAATGCTGTTTGCCTACAGATACGGTGCAGGATGAATGGTGGCTTGCTGATGTGGTTCAGTTGATTAATGATCAAGGGGAATAGGGGGGAAATCTGAGTAAATAAAGTCCAGATAGCATAACATTAGTGATGGCTAGGGATTGATTAAACCCATTGAAAACTAGAGCATGGAGCCAGGTCCTTCACCCACTGAGTACAGTACGTGCCGACCATCAATCTCCCTGGCAGTTGGAGTTGGAGGAAACTTCTAAGGGATGGCATGAATTAACTCGAAGGGAGACACATGGGCAGAGTGTGTGGATTTAGTTGAGTTTACAGGTGCAACCGATCGCCATAGATCAATTACTGGCTGCACTTCACTGAGGATGCTCACAAAGATGTCCATGCATTAAGGTCTTCTCCATTCAATAGAAGGTAGTCATTCAACCATGCAGCACAAGTAGTTTCGAGTTTTAGAGGAATTTAGAGGCTGCACAGTGGCACAGCGGTAGAGTAGTTGCCTCATGGCACCAGAGACCTGAGTTTAATTCTGACTCCAGGTGCTGTCTGTATGGAGTTTTATGTTCTCCCGGGGACCACGTGGGTTTTCTTCGGGTGCTCCAGTTTCCTCCCACGCTCCAAATACGTACAGGTTTGTAGGTTAATTGGCTTTGGTAAGTAGCGTGTAGGATAGAGATGGTGTACAGGGATCACTGGTCAACGCTGACTCAGTGGGCCGAAGGGCCTGTTTCTGCTCTGCATCTCTGAAGTATACTATAAAAAGGAATTGGAAAGAATTCTAAGGAGAAAAATGAAGACAATTTTAATAACATTAGAGACAATGACAGTCCGGCCCTATGTGAAACCTGGAGACGGTTTCCCAGAGCATCCTAAACCTGCCCGTTGCAAAGATGTTTTGGGTTTCGTAGGGCATGGTGATTGGGAAAAATCCTCACTCACTGATACAACTTTTGATTACTAAAGTGAAGAGCTGTTCCTGAAAATAAATGCAGAAGGAATATCAATTACTCACAGTTAATGCACACAATCAACATGATAAAGGGTGAATAAATACTATTTGCTGTTTATTGCATGACTAGAATATGTGCATTTCTGGGGGAAATCGCTTTGTGGCACCTTATGCAAGTTGCTGCCAGCTGGGCAGGTTGCCCTAGCCCTTGTTTGAACCCAGGAACCCTTCTCTTTCCATCCTGCTGCCTCGACTGATGGCTGGAGTGAAGACTATCATATGGAGTGAAGACAGACCCTGCTGATCACAGCTTCAACATCTGCCGGTAAACAGGAGGATCAGGGAGTGGAGCGGCAAGGAGCTGTAATCAAAGGGGAAGACATTATATCCCTCCCTGCATCTTCTCTCCTCTTCCCCTTCCTTCTTTGTGTGGTCTCTCCCTGTCCCATTCTCAGTTTCCTCCCCTCTTCCCACCACCTTCCACAAACCCTCTCGCCAGTTTCACCTCTTCCCATTCCCTCTTTTCTCTCTCTCTCTCCACGTTCCACCATCTCCTCTCTTCTTCTTTCCTTCCCTTTCTCTCTCTCTCCTTTCACTCCTTGTCTCATTTCTTCCCCTTCCTTGCTCCCTTCCTTTTCCCACCCTCTAAAATTGGCCATCTTTTCAGCTTCTTTGTCCAAAACAAGAAATCTAAGTGGCAGTGAGTATATGATAATAGATCGTGTAGCTCCTTCTGATGGATCAACTTGGAAGAAACTAAAGGAGATCACTGAGATCTGTGACGTAGGATGGAGCAAACACTAAGACGTTTACAGAACTAGATGCCAACTTATGAAAGGGTCTTATTGATCCCTGGGATGGCGGGACTGTCATATGAGGAAAGATTGAAAAGACTAGGCTTGTATTCACTGGAGTTTAGAAGGATAAGGGGGGATCTTATAGAAACATATAAAATTATAAAAGGACTGGACAAGCTAGATGCAGGAAAAATGTTCCCAATGTTGGGCGAATCCAGAACCAGGGGCCACAGTCTTAGAATAAAGGGGAGGCCATTTAAGACTGAGGTAAGAAAAAACTTTTTCACCCAGAGAGTTGTGAATTTGTGGCATTCCCTGCCACAGAGGGCAGTGGAGGCCAAGTCACTGGATGGATTTAAGAGAGAGTTAGATAGAGCTCTAGGGGCTAGTGGAATCAAGGGATAGGGGGAGAAGGCAGGCACGGGTTATTGATTGGGGACGATCAGCCATGATCACAATGAATGCTGGTGCTGGCTCAAAGGGCCGAATGGCCTCCTCCTGCACCTATTTTCTATGTTTCTATGTAATGTGAAGAGAATTTTAAATCTTACTAGACCAACTGGATCCCGTTGGTCCCTGTCGCACAGGAGGCATGGTCCCCCAATGCAACCCATTGGATTTCAGCACTCCCCTGCTCCCCCCCCCCCCCCTCCCGCCCCCCCCCCCCCCCCCCCCCCTCCCCCTTACACAGGACATTATAAAACAATTCCAATTGGGCTTCCCCTGCCAGGAGCTGGAGTAAGTGTTGTATGATGGCAACATTATCCCATTCAGATGAGAAGTTGGTGGAACCACAGAGTGTTCCTGTATTGCAACTTTGTATTGAAGTTTGTTGGAAGCTGGCAGGAAGGATTTTAACAGTATAAATCTTGTTAAAGTTGGATTTTTTAGTGAAGAAACTTGATATGAATGACCACCGGAAAAAGTTGAGTAAGATTCTTAAATTAAAAAAAAAAAGTTATTGTGTACATTTTGACATAACTCCTGAGATCACAGACAGATAGACAGATAGACAAACAAGTCGAGACTTTTAATAGTACACTAGACTATGTGGGGCCCGTTGGGTCCCAATCTCACGGGAGGACTGGATGTTGTGGGGGGAGGGGATGGTATTGGGAGGAGGGGGTGGTGTGAGGGCGGGGTGGTGTGGGGGGGTTGTGGGGGTAAGGAGGAAGAAGGGGAGGGGTAAAGGGGGTGTGGGTGACTGGGGGGAGGAGGGGAAGTGGAAATGGGGGGGGAAGGGGTGTGTGTGGGGTGTGGGGTGTGGGGGGAGGGGGTTGTGCGGAGGGAGAGACTCCACTCAGCGGGCACCGGCTGCGGCATCACACAGCACCTCCCAACTCCACACAGCTGCTTTCCCGACTCCACAGTGGCTTTCCGGACTCCACACAGCGGCCTTCCCAACTCCACTCTTGCAGTCTCAATCAGTGCTACTTGTGGATTCCCGCCTCTGGGGCTTTATTCTCCAGTGGGTGCTGGAAGGAGCGTTACCTTCATGGTGAATGACAGGCGAGAAGACCAATCTGCTGATCTCACAATTTTTTAAACATTCTTAACTTTTGTAACATTCCACCGATCGGTAACAAAACTTGGTGCGCTTGGATCAGAGGAGAACGGTGAGTAAGGTGGTGAAAAAATCCTTTTTTGTACCGTTTTTGTGCAAATTTTTTAAAAAGCAAACCGGAAGTGGTCCAGATGAGAGTTTTAGTAATAGTATAGATTATTAGAGGTTTTTAAGACACAAGTATTGCTTAATTTAGTTTAGAGATACAGGACGGAAACAGACCCTTCAGCCCACCGAGTCCGTGCCAACCTGCAATCCCCGCACATTAACACGATCCTACACACACTGGGGACAATTTAGGATCTGTAACTGTCATTCTACTAGTTTTAAAGTAGTTATGGAGAAGTATAGTACTGGCCCTCAAGTTTAGCATAGAGATACAGCACGAAAATAGGCCCTTTGGCCCACCGACCCCATATACTAGTACTATCCTACACACACTAAGTACAATCTACAATCTTCATCAAAGCCAATTAACCGACAAACCTGTAGGTCTTTGGAGTGTAGGAGGGAACCAGAGCACCCGGCGAAAACCCACACAGTCACAGGGAGAACTTACAAACTCCATACAGACAGCACCTATAGTCAGGATCGAACTCGGGTCTCTGGAACTGTAAGGCAGCAACTCTACTGCTGCGCCACCATGTTGCAGTGTTAGGTAAGATCCCAGTTAGGGTAATTGTCCCAAAGATCATGCAAGCCATGGATAAAATGAACGAAGAGTGTTTTTCTCAGGGTGGAGGATTTAAGAGGACAGAGGATTAAGGTGAGAGGAGGGATTTGTGAGGGACTTCAGGGACAACGTTTTCACTAGGAGGTTAGGCCGCATCAGGAATGAGCTGCCGTAAGGAATCTATAGAGGTGGATACATAGAAACATAGAAAATAGGTGCAGGAGTAGGACATTTGGCCCTTCGAGCCAGCACCGCCATTCAATATGATCATGGCTGATCATCCAAACTCAGTATCCTGCACCTGCTTTCTCCCCATGTCACATGATTCCGTTAGCCCTAAGAGCTATATCTAACTCTATCTTGAAAACATCCAGTGAATTGGCCTCCACTGCCTTCTGTGGCAGCAAATTCCACAGATTGACAACTCTCTGGCTGAAAAGGTTTTTCCTGATCTCAGTCCTAAATGGCCTACCCCTTATTCTTAAACTGGTTCTGGACTCCCCCAACATGGGGAACATTTTTTCTGGATCTAGTCTGTCCAATCCCTTAAGGACATTAAGGATCCCTTAAGGATACAATTATGACTTTTTAAGACATTTGTACTAATATACCGATAGTAAGGTTTTGGAGACCTCTGGACCAAATGCTGACAAATGGGTCTAGCCAAGTATGCTACTTGGTTAAGGTGGGCCAAAGGGTCTGTTTCCATGCTGCATAGTTAAGACTCAATTAAGGGCCTGTCCCACCAGCATCCGACTCCATGCGATGAGCGAGACCAAACCGGCAGCGGGGGCCGCGAGGAGGTCGGGTGATCCCTGTACAGGGCCGTTCCCACCAGCATGCGCCTGCATGCGGCAAGCGCGACCAAACCGGCAGCAGGGGCCGCGCGGAGGTCGGGTGAGTGGCGCAACGCGGCGCAAAATGAGGCAAACTTGGAGCGAAGTCTTAAAGGTAAGTTCGCCAGGACAGAAAGGGACACACAGAGAGGGGCACAGAGGCACACACACAGAGGGCCACGGAGCCACACACATAGAGGATCACGGAGGCACCTACAGAGAGGGTCACGGAGGCACGACGTCGAGACGGTGTGCAATGCGTCGAGGCGACTGCGAGCCGACAAACCGTTGCCGCGCGGAATTTCTGAACACGGTCAGTTTTTCGGAGCCCCGCGCGATGTTGGGATGAACTCCGCACAATTCCACACGGCTCCGGCGATCGAAGTGGCACCGGCCCCACAACGCCGGACGGCTCAAGTGACCACATTAGGTCGCGCTCATCGCCTGGAGTTGCATGCTGGTGGGCCAGGCCCTTAACTCTACTGAATTACTTCGGTACAGGAGCTGACATGCTGTTTTTAATAAGCTGTTTGATTACTGAGGTGAAATCTCAAGAATGTCCTTATTTCCCTCCCTCTGTCTCATGTATGTTAGTAATCCTGTTTACAGGAGCAGTCTGAGCCAAAATTACAGCAGCAGTGGATGAAGCCAACTAAACTCACCTCTCGTTCCACACCGTGCCATCTCCCTTTCAGCTCTCTCCTCTTAACATCCACCTAAATATTCAACTCATCACTGAATTAAATACAAAATTCCAAGACTGCCATGGGCAGTGGTAGAGTTTCTGCCTCACAGCGCCAGAGACCCGGGTTCGATCGGGACTACGGGTGCTTTCGGTACAGAGTTTGTATATTATCCTCGTAACCTGCTTGGGTTTTCTCCCGGTGCTCCGATTTCCTCCCACACTCGAGAGCATACAGGTTTGTAGGTTAATTGGCTTCAGTAAAGATTGTAAATGGTCCCTAGTGTATGTAGGATAGTGTTAGCGTGCGACGGATCGCTGGTTGGCATGGACTCGGTGGGCCGAAGGGCCTGTCGCCACTTTGTATCTCTAAAATAGACTAAACTAATTTCTCCCTGTGCTTGCAATTCTGTACAAATGTGTTCAAGTTCCTTTAACTATACCTTAACATCACCTGTGAACTATAAACTTCATTAATTTCATTAACCGAGCAGGCCCTGAACTAAATTAAATCCCGCTTCAATCCTGGAATAAGGGCGGAGTGTATAAGGGCCTGTCCCACTTGGCCATCATTTGCGCCTCATTTACGCATCATATGTAAAATAGGTCGAGGTGCCGTGATGCGTGGGGTGCACGTGGGCGACACACGCTTTGCGCATGGTGAGGCGTGGAATCGCATGCGGAGGCGCACGGTACCGCGGCGCTCCAAGATTTCGTAGTGTAACGAAATTGCCGTGCGCCACCTGCGTGATGTATCGCGTAAGCACGCTGACGCATTGGCGTCGCACACTGGCGTCCCGACGTCTCACGTGTATCGCGTGGTGTCAACGCGCGTCAACATCCGTAACCACGCGTCGCCGCACGCCGCAGGGTATTCTAATGACGTCACGTGCACCAGATGCGCATCACGAAACGTCGACCTATTTTACATATGACGCGTAAATGAGGCGCAAAAGACGGCCAAGTGGGACAGGCCCTTGAGCCATCACCATAATACCGTATCTCGCTCTGCATCATAGCCTTGGTGACTCAATGGTTCCTGCGTGTACACAAGGCCAAATATCAAGTTGCAGCACTTTGCTCCACAAGCTCTTCTCCGGAGGTGGGAGATTGTTTTTTTAAACCAATTTGCAGCAGGTACTTTGCAGTTAATTCAATACCACTGTTAATTCAATTCAAACCTGACTTGTTACCATGTAAATTGAGTCAGTGGCCTTCCTGTCATTTATGCAGCGCGATAAAATCGCGGAGGAATTAATGGCTCATTCAGACAGTTCCCTAGCAAAAGGGAACAGAGCAGAGGCTGGAACTCTATTGGAAACTTGGTATAACAGTCACACAATACAGAGGCTGGAGTTGCAAGTTCATGGTGTCGGCAATGAGAATCTCCGCTCAGCCCTTCCGTGATTTCCGTGCTAAAAAAGGCTAATTGTGTTCCATATAACAGTACCATTCTACAAAACTCAAAATCATATTCAGAACTAATAAGGAAAATAACTGAGGTTAATCTTTAACTTTGCAGTGGGCAACACATGTATGGCCACGGTGTTGGTGTCCATCGATGTCAGGCTCTGTCACGCACACTATGGGACTGTCAAAAGCTGGCACGGAGGACATGCCGATTGTTTGGACCTCGTCTGAAGACTTGGCCAAGATTTTGCTGCACAACCTCCACCTCCTTTCACCTGTGTCTCAGGTGAGACTAGTGTAGCTGGGACATGTTGGTTGGTGTGGACAAGATGGGCCGAAGGGCCTGTTTCCACGCTGTATCACTCGATGACTCTTATGACATGGTGAGAAAAATAAATAACATATTGGGAGAGGGATCACCCAGTCAACCCTTCCTGATTGAATATGTTGTTAAAGGAATGAAAATCTGTTAAAGAGAATTGGACAGGGAGATCGATGAAGCAGTAAAAGGAGTGTGTGATGAAGGTGCTATGATTTCTAACCTCTACCTACACACTGTGGGGAATGGCCCAGAAAGAAAGAAATGAATTCATGTTCATGTTCAAAATTGATAGGAACAGAATTAGGCCATTCGGCCCATCAAGTCTACTCCATCATTCAAACATGGCTGAACAATCTCATCCCCATTCTCCTGCCTTCTCCCCATAACCACTGACACCCGTGCTAATCAATGAATCAATGAATAGTGATTTTGAAATGAAAGGAGTGTCTTGGGAACAATGGAGCGGCGAATTGAAATGGGGCAAAGTCCATGGGAAGCCAAGTAGCAAAATTGGATGTAAGGGAGGCCAAGGGAGAAATGGGAATGGGCACTTCAAAGGCAAAGAAGTTTTGCATACAGGTAGTTTGTTGAAAGCTTTGCATTCAGAGTAGTCTACAGTCACTCTAATCCACCATCCCCCACCAGGAAGACCTTAAAGCCCTCCGTTTCTTCCTCGACCGCAGGATCATCTAATTTCCCCCTACTAACGCTCTCCTAAGCCTAGCGGCACTGGCTCTCTCTCAACAACTCCTCCTTCAACTCCTCCCACTTCCTCCAAATCTAATGTGTAGCCAGGGGCACTTGCGTGGGCCCCACCTATGCCTGCCTCTATGTAGGGTACGATATGGTACGTTATTTGGCACATGTACCAAGGTAAAGTGAATACATTAGCGTCTTAGATACATATGAGATAAGCATCATAGATACAGCACAAGTGTACAGCACTCGTACACTGAGATAGTATACACAGTTGCAGTTTGCCACCATTGTCAAGTGCCAGTGTTGTAAGTGCAGGGATCTTGACCTGACCATGAAAATCTGTTGTCCTGGCAACATTGCAGGGTCGGCCTAACCAAGCGTAGCCATGGTCTTCACCGCCGCTGTTCCACCGCTGTGGGCCGCGTCTAGTCCACGTGTCCTGGGCATGTTCAGCCGTTCATCCACCAAGCCTTCGGGGGCCCTCTGCGTGGCATAGAGACCTCGGCGCCTCGATAAGTCCTCTAGCCGGGTTCCCAGTCCACAGGCACGGTCCGACTGGAAGCCCTCTGCCGCGCGGACCCCCAAAACGACGAACAATACCTGTTCCAGGAGTACACTATCCCTATCTCCGCCACATTGATAACTGCATTGGGGCTACCTCCTGCACCCATGCAGAGCTCATGGACTTCATTAACTTCATCACCATTTTCCATCCTGCACTCCAATTCACTTGGACAATCTCCGATATCTCCCTATCTCCTTACCGTTTCTTGATCTCACCGTCTCCCATCACAGAATATAGACTATCGACTGATGTATTTTATAAACTGTAAATGGCTTCCAGACTCAGTACATGATTCAAACACATCATTAATCAGCGCTAAAACTTAACAGCATGAAGGATGATTAGCTGTCAACACATCCTAGCTGCTCTAACTGGCCGTGCTGGGAAACAAGTGTTAGTATAAGTATTACAGTGGGGTGGAGTTAGAGATGCTGGCTGGTGTGTGATTGGTTAACATGCAACATCAATCTACATAAACCATGATCTTATTGAATGGTAGAACAGTTTTGAAGGGCCAACTTGCCCATTCCTGCCTCTATTTCTCATGTAACATTACATCCAGTTCTTCTTATCGAGTCCTCACACAAGTTGTTCAGCCACAGTTGAACACACTTCTTGGCATCTGCACAATGTAGCAATGTTACAAAATTTTGAGATTTAAAAAATCAAGTCTGCAATTTATCCCATCAGATAAAGCATAAAAATAAGTTTAATTTGACACCTAATTCACTTTCATATCTTCAGTATTAAAAAAGTTAGGGCCATTTTCATACTCGGAAATTAGCAACTTGCTTCCTATTGCTTTTCTATTGACTTGTCACAAAAGTTGTGATTGAGGACAGTCAAAAGCCCATAACTTCCTTAAAATTTAAGAGAACTGAAAGAAATTTTCAGTTATTATAGATTGAAGTATTCTGAAACAAATATGAAACAATCTTACTTGGATGACCTGAAATTAAAGCATATAATTAGTTAGTTACCCAATTGTAGCCAATTACAAAATTCAATTACTAGATCTAAACATTTATCAATTTCTTACGGAAAAAAAAAAAATGTAAAGCCTAAATGTCCACTTAACAGCCACACAATAATTCACAATAAAACATGATTTTTAAATCTAATTGTCATTAATTTATAGGCCAAATTGAAGGAATTCAGTGTTTAATGCCTGTAAATTAATGGGCATTTTAAACAGCTTGCGAGTGGGATTTTATGGAACGCGCTGCATTGGAACGTTGCGGTTGTGGTGAATTTAAACCCCATATCGGCAGGAAAAATTCTGCCAGTTCATATGGGGGCTAAATCACCGTTTCGCAACATAAAATATTGATTAAAGTCCCCTAAAAAAGCAAGTTTATACGTAAAAATAAGCAGCTTTCACTTACTTGTCCCCTACGTAAAATCCGTCCCCGTTGTCGGCGTTCACGGCATTAGGAGCTAATTTTTATTTTACTGCAGCAATTAAATAGTCGGACAATTTATTTAAAAAAACGGACTTACCGGCAGTCGAAACGAATCTCCAAAAATAGATCGCACTCCGAGAAAATAAAGCTCCGGATGGCAAGGGGAAAACTGCATTTTAACCCCGCCCCCCCCCCCCAAAGGCGCCAAAGTCGCGCACACGGCCAGCGGCAGAACTGCAGCACCGCTAAAGGTAAGTTTTGTAACATACCTACACAATGGTATCTGTCTTGTCGCTTCTTGTGCTTCTTGTGCGCGGTGGTGGAAAGATTGGTGGAAACAGGGCTGTGACGTGCACACTCTTTCCTTGACCCCACAGTTAATATTAATATTTAAATGACAAGGACAATTCTCATAAGAATTAAAGTTGTAAATATTTAAATTAGTATTCTTTTGCATTTCTTCATCTGTTACTTTCTCTTCAGTTATCATCTGGTTATTGCTCCACTACATGTCTGGTATTATTGTCATGACTGCTCCCCCAGTCACATCTAGTGAGTTCCCTGGGTAAAAATGATCGTTTTGTTTCCACAACATGCGATAACCTCACTACAGCAAAGTTAATATGAAATAATAGGAGCCATGGAAAAAAATTCCAAGGCTGTAATTTGATCCGGAAAATAACATCAACATCAGCAGAAACTTGAATTTCAATTATTGGATTTAGTTCCCTTCACAGCATTGTTTATATTTTCAAATATCTAATACGCACATTTTTGAAGTTTAAGGGAATAAAGAAAGGTTAATGACAAGCTGCAAGCATCTTAGCAACAACATGTAGCAAATGCTCCAATAGGTAGTGGTGTTGTTCACTCTATTCCGATCCAGTGCAGCTTTGGTTAGGAATATGGGAACAGGGACATACCATTCAGTCCACCAACTTAACCAGCCATCCATTTAGACCATGGTTCATTGGAACTGAACTGGACTTACCTCCCTTTGATATCCATCTGGTGATATCCTTCACTGACAGTCCCATTTGTGAAAATTCAATTTGCTGTAGCATTTACAGCCTCTTGACTTTTTTTATAAATACACCAATTTATGAAGTTGTTGCTGCAGTGAACTTCACTGTTCCTGCATCTGAGGTGAGTGGAGCTCCTTTGACTTAAATGGACAAATGGATTTGGATATATCTCTCTAATTCTCCGTTGCAAATTCTAGGATGCCATAATTCCACAGGACTTTGAGAGATCCTTCACCACACCCACCACAAATAGTCAAGACTTCAGCTCCCTATCACTGTGAACAGGAGACCGATAAATAGTGGCTTTTCCAAGGAAGCCGAAATCCCACCAAGAACGAAGGTGTCTTACCAAAATCATTCGATGGGCAAATATCACTCTTTTCCCTTCTCCGTGGTGCCCTGCACTGTAGGCTTTACCACTTTGGCCATCAACACAAGCTCAAGAGTCTGCTTTGTAAATAGGAG
This sequence comes from Raja brachyura, assembly GCA_963514005.1. The sequence goes on from OY740808.1 coordinate 32,692,308, forward strand.
ATATGAGTTTCCATCCAGGCACAGTCTCTGCTTATGTCAAAACTGTTGCTTGGAGGCAACTCATACGCCTTAGCCTGGAGTTTTTCAGAAAAATACCCAAAGGATCCGTTACATTTTGGTGTGCAATTCACTGGTAGCCTCGGTACCCGTATCTGAACATTTCCAGTGTTGCTAGACCTTCAACCGTGACGACAATTGTGCAGGAGAGGCAGTAATTATGAGAGAAAAATATGACAATAAACAGACTCAGCTGGAAAGGTTTGCACCATCTTGCTTTAGGAAAACAGAGATAAAACCATTTTGTGCTTATCAAATGATGGTAAATGATGCTGGCATCTCAAGGACATTCAGCTGGAAAGCAAATGCTGCATATTCAATCTGTCCATGTGTATAATGTATTAACCATGTTTTTATAGTGTCCATAAATGTAACCACCACTATCACTGTGAGGCATGCAGGCAACAGTGGGAAGGTTGGTGACCACACTATCATGTCTGGTTCATGGAGCACTCTCACACATTTGAGCCTGTTCCTACGCCTTGCCACAACAGCAGCTCTGCAACATAACCAAGTCTGACTGGGGACCTCATTTATCATGTCAGCAGCAGATGTACTATCACTGCATTTGAAACATATTCTTAAAGGAGTGGACAGGCTAGATGCAGGAAAAATGTTCCCAATGTTGGGGGAAGTCCAGAACCAGGGGTCACAGTTTAAGGATAAGAGGTAAGCCATTTAGGACTCAGATGAGAAAAAATCCTTTTCACCCAGATAGATGTGAATCTGTGGAATTCACTGCCACAGAAAGCAGAGGAGGTCAATTCACTGGATGTTTTCAAGAGAGAGTTAGATTTAGCTCTTAGGGCTAACGGAATCAAGGGATATAGGGAAAAAGAAAGAACGGATTTTGGATGATCAGCCATGGTCATATTGAATGGAGATGCTGGCCCGAAGGGCCAAATGGCCTACTCCTGCACCTATTTTCTATGTTTCTATGACTGACAAAATGTAGCAATCCGATACTTTGTTGTGTGATAACAATATTACTTCCCTGAGCATCACCAAACTAATGTGAAAGTGCCAACAATCACGGTACAGTCTTGCCGTGCATCTGCAAGGCACGCTGTCACTTTTAATATCACTTCCGCACGAGTGATGTTTAAGAAGGAACTGCAGATGCTGGAAAAAGTGAAGGTAGGCAAAAATGCTGGAGAAACTCAACAGGTGAGGCAGCATCTATGGAGCGAAGGAACAGGTGATGTTTCGGGTCAAGAACCTTCTTCAGACTGATGTAGGGATGGGGGGGGGAAGAAGAAAGGAAGAGGCGGAGACAGTGAGCTGAGGGAGAGCTGCGAAGGGGAGGGGAAAGAGGGAGAAAGCAAGGACTACCTGAAATTGGGGAAGTCAATGTTCATACCGCTGGGGTGTAAACTAGCCAAGCGAAATATGAGGTGCTGCTCCTCCAATATGCGGTGGGACTCACTCTGGCCACGGAGGAGGCCCAGGACAGAAAGGTCGAATTCAGAATGGGAGAGTCAGTTGAAGTGCTGAGCCACCGGGAGATCAGGTTGGTTATTGCGAACTGAATGGAGGTGTTGGGCGATCGCTTGGTCTCACCGATGTAGAGCAGCTGACACCTAGAGCACCGGATGCAATAGATGATCATCTATTGCACGAGTGATAATCATTTGAAGCAAATCTCAATATAATTATCACAGTCGGCAACTGTAGAAAACAGTGCAAATGCAATAACCAGAAAAATGCACTTGTTAGCAGAATGGGATACTACCCATTCATACTGGAAAATAATGAATAATAAGAGAGTTATTAACAGAATATTGTAGCTCTGTACATTTGGCACAGATATAATGACCAAGGACACCCTAGCCACACTCTCATTTCACTCCTATCATCAGGACGATGGTATAGGAGTCTGATAACTGTGCTCACCAGGTTTAAGAATAGCTTTTTCCCCCAACAGTCATTAGGTTCTTGAACATTATACAACACTAACTGAGGAACTGTGAACTATTTTGTCTTGCACTAAGGACCATTGCACTAAGATTATTAGATAACAAAATAATATTAGGGTTATTAATTCATTGATTTGTTTTGTTTACTAAATATTATCTGTGTGTATGGTGTTACAGGCCCGCTAAACTGCTGAAAGTAAGAACTTTGTGTAAGAAGGAAGGTTTAACCCAAAGATAGACACAAAAAGCTGGAGTAACTCAGCGGGACAGGCAGCATCTCTGGAGAGAAGGAATAGGTGACGTTTTGGGTTGAGACCCTTCTTCAGACTGAAACATCACCCATTCCTTCTCTCCAGAGATGCTGCCTGTCCCGCTGAGTTACTCCAGCATTTTGTGTCTATCTTCGGATTTCGTGAACTCCATTGTTCATTGTCGGTGCATTTGACAATTAAACACTCTTGGCTCTTGACTATCAGAGGTTCGAACATTGCATGCTAACAAACCTGTGGTGATTATTGAATGATAAGGTGATGCAGAATCACTGCATGATAACAGCACAGAAGAATCCAGCCCTTCGTTGTGCTTCCTTCAATACCGCACACGGACTAGACAGTTCCGATATTGACCCAAAGTGAGTTAAATTGTAGAATTTAATATTCAGTCCAGAAGACTGCAACATGTACAGTCAGAAGACATGTTGCTGACAATGCTCTCCAGGCTCAATAACAACCTGAAAGATTTTAGTCAAGTTGATGTAGACAAACTGTGAAATTACAAGAATATGTTAAATTTGAAAAGAATAAAGAGCTAAACGTTGTAGGTTAATTGGCTTAGTAAATGTAAAAATTGTCCCTCGTGGGGGTAGGATAGTATTAATGTGTGGGGATCGCTGGTCAGCAGGGACCCAGTGGGCCGAAGGGCCTGTTTCTGCGCTGTATCTCTAAACTGTACTAAACTAAATTAAACTAAACTGAACTGTGAAAAGAAAATACTTTCAAGGGAGAGCTAGATAGGGCTCTTCAAGATAGCGGAGTCAGGGGATATGGGGAGAAGGCAGGAACGGGGTACTGATTGGGGATGATCAGCTATGATCACATTGAATGGTGGTGCTGGCTCGAAGGGCCGAATGGCCTACTCCTGCACCTATTCTATTGAAAAAACGACAAAAAATAAGATGTTAGTGCAAAAGAAGTCCATGGCAGTGAAAGATACAGTCCATGGTGTTTCATTGCTGAGGTAGATGTAGGGTTGTGCAGGTCGGTTCAAGAAACTGTCTAAGAAGGAACTGCAGATGCTGGTGTAAACTGATGATAGACACAAAATGCTGGAGTAACTTAGCGGGACAGGCTGCATCTCTTGAGAAAAGGAATGGGTGACGTTTCGGGTCGAGACCCTTCTTCAGATAATGTCCCCTTGCTCGTTGTAAAGTCCTCTGTTCCAGACCCCTCTGAGCTTTTCACAGTAAAGTGAAGGCATGCTGTTGATATGTTCAAGGGTACAGAGGGCAAAAGCCTATATTGTAGTGAATTCAGATCATCGCAGCCAGGACTATCATCTTCGTGAATTAAATTGGGAGAAAGAAACGGATTTGTAAAACTCACAGGGTTTTTCAAAAACTAACTTCAACTTCCATTGAGAAGCAAATGCGTTGCCTGGAAATCTAAGAGTAGCTATGATAAAGTATAACAGCATGTCATAAATCTCCAGTGGAATTCTTGATCCTGAGGTATGGTGCACTGAAGACAGGCACAAAAAACTGGAGTAACTCAGCGGGACAGGTCGCATCTCTGGAGCGAAGGAATAGTTGACATTTCAGGTCGAGACCCTTCCTCAGACTGCATCTTTTGTGTCTGTCTGCGATTTAAACCAGCATCTGCAGTTCCTTCTTACACATTTCGTACGGTACACTGAAGCAGCTTAGTGAGAACTCAAACAATCTGGGTTCCAGTGCAGATTCTGCATAACCATTCACATATTCCTGAAAGACAAGCGTTCCATGTAATCTATTCTTTGGCATCTGAGAAGAAAGTGTTTCTACTTGTAGTTATCAGCCTACATTGGAGATTTCTTGCAGCCACGAGGTAATCTCCGACATGATAAAATATCTAATCTCTAACCTACAAGAAACAACCTGTGTAGAATGCTAGATTTACACAGGGCCCTGAAGGAGTGATTGAACATAAACAGATAAAGATCAGGAATCACCTAGGGCAAGAACTTGAATGTATTCTCTAATCAGTCTTCTGCCCTTGCGTTGGAAAGGCTAGGGACATTGTGTTTAGTTTAGTTTAGTTTAGTTTAGAGATTCAGCAAGGAAATAGGCCCTTCGATCCCTGCATATTAACACTATTCTACACACACTAGGGACTACGCGGCCTCCTCCACCAGTAGCTTACAGGCTCATTAGCCCACAAAGCGAAACCAATGTCTTTACTGCTTCTGCAGACCGCTAAAAGCCATGCCTCCCCCACCCAGGGGGCACCGTAAAATGCCGCCAACTGTCGAGGTTTAGCGCTATTGCAGCTCTATGTTGAAGGCCTTACCACCGCCAGGCTCAACGCCATTGAACAGAACACACTTGGGACAATTTTTTTTTACATTTACCAAGCCAATTTGCCTATAAACCTGTGCATTTTTGGGGTGTGGAAGGAAACTGAAGATCTCGGAGAAAACCGACGCAGGTCACGGGGAGAACGTACAAACTCCGCAGAGACAGCACCCGTTGTCGGGATCTAACCCGGGTCTCCGGCGCTGTGAGGCAGCAACTCTACCATTGGGCCACCGTGCCACCTTGCCACTTTAACTTGTTGTTCAAGCAAAGTGAACAGCCTTTTCTTTGCAGCCATTATTTCACCACAGTCTCTGTCGAGCCTCTCGTTCCACCTTACGCAAAAGGACTGCAATTCCTCTGGTTATTTTAAATGCACCGGTGCATTTATTCCAGGTTCTTGTTATTTTCTATGAATTCATAATTAGTTCATTAGAAAGACTTTCGCACAATATTGTTGGTGGAAATAATATCAAATATTGTATTATGTACAGATGGATATTTTAACTCCAATACTTCCAGGGGTGGAACCGATTAATAGTTTATGAATCTCAGTCTGGAATTAGGAATTTGGCAATTAGTCTCATACTGATGCTCCTTTCACGAGTGTATGTTTGGAGCTCAGGCACAAGAGCAAAGGATATTTAAATATGGGATTTCAGGCAATGACTGAAATTCACTATTCGCTTCAGACTAGCCTCTGCTCATTAACATTTCCCCGTCTCTAATCCCATCTCCCAGAAACTGTCAAAAAAGTGAAATAAGTGATTTACGAGCATTTACACTAATGTTGACGGGATGCAAAACCTGGCTGGATGCCTTTAGGTTAAAAGTTTCCAGATTTAGTAAGAAGTGAAGAACTTGTGCACCACTTTGCGTCCGTTGTTTGCGGATGCCTGTATTTGATACTTTGCCACACGCTATTCAGATTGACAGGAAATTCCAATTACATTTGTCCCCCCCCCCCCCCCCTCACCCCCCAAAAAAAGCAGATGAATTATGCACAAAATGTCACCATGAATTGCCACTTAGGCCTTCAGAGCTGAGGCTCCAGGGCTGGGCGAGCAGATTCATCATGAACGGTTGGCTGGGTGACACTGAAACAGTCTGGGAATTTAGGTGAGCCGCACCATGCCCACACTGCATAACCAAGTTTACATTGCAGCGCTGACTAAAAATAGCAAGTGCAGAGTGACACAGTGGCATAGCTAGTAGAACTGCTGCCTCCCTCACAGCTCCAGGGACCCAGCTTTGATTGTGACCCCCACCCCCCCTATGTTCTCCCTGTTTCCTCTGGGATATCCTCCCCATATCCCAAAGACATGCAGGTTTGTGCGTTAATTAGCTTCAGTATCACGAAACTGAACAAGAATATGTTTTTGGCATACCTTCTGGTGTGGCAACGACCTTCTCACTGTTTATGCAACAAAATGGTTATGTGGACCCCTGGAGATTTCTGAACCCAACTGCTAGACAATTCTCTTTTTTTTCTCATGTTCACCATTCTTTTTCCAGAATAGACTATTTTTTTATAGACAGCCCTTTCATTCCTAGGGTTAAGAAAATTGAATATACTGCTATAGTAATATCAGATCACTCACCTGTGATACTGGACCTAGGCTTTCCTTTAAATATTAAAGAACGACCTCTTTGGAAAGTCAACCCCCTTTTGCTTTCCAACGAAACATTTTGCAGTTTTGTATCAGCTAACATAGACACATTCCTTAAAATTAATAAAACTGAGTCCGTATCCTGCTCTCTAATTTGGGAAACTTTAAAAGCCTACTTAAGAGGTCAAATCATACCTTATATTTCATACGTCAATAAAGAACGCAAGAAGGAAATGGAAACCCTGTTAAAATCCATCTTGACCCTGGATAGGCAATATTCTGAAGCACCCACCACCCAATTATACAAAAGCCGGACTGATTTACAAACGAAATTCAATCTTTTATCTACTAATCAAACAGAACAACTAATTCTCCGGACTCGTGGTCTTTATTATGAATATGGTGATAAGGCGAGCCGGCTTATGGCTCACCAGCTGAAACGTCAATCTCTTTGGACGTGGAGAAGGCATTAAATCGAGTGGAGTGGCCATATTTGTTCAGAGTCTTGGAGAGATTTGGATTTGGCAAAATATTTGTAGCCTGGGTTAAGCTACTATATCATTCACCCTGAGCATGTGTACAGACCAATTATTTGCGATCTGATTATTTTCAATTAACACGTGGCACTCGTCAAGGCTGCCCATTGTCTCCGCTTCTTTCTGCGATTGCAATTGAGCCTCTATTACACTTAGGTCAACTACATAATTCCAGGGCATTAGGAGAGGAAACAGGGAACATCGTGTGTCTCTATATGCTGATGACCTCCTTCTTTATGTGAGCGACCCTATAGCCAGTAGCCCTGCAATTGTGTCCTTGTTGGATCAGTTTGGGACTTTTTCCGGCTATAAACTAAACCTCCAAAAAAGCAAATACTTTCCCATCAACTTAGCCCTACAGATCCAACAGGAAACCCTGCCCTTTCCCATATCCCAAGACGGGTTTGTATATTTAGGATTTTACTTCGGAGTCACGTGAGTGACTACGTGAAGAAGCCCCGCCTGGCGCTGGATCGGCATTACGTCGTCGCTGTGGGCAGCGAAAGAGCTGCAGAGCGCAGCTCCACACAGCGGTAAGGAACCGGCCCGCAGGTAAGAGAGTTTTACAAAAATTTAGGGCGAGGTTCCAGAACTCCGTAGCCTGGTGGGTAAACCAGGAGGAGTTAGTAAAAAACAAAATGGAGAAGGCCAAAAAACAGCGGGTAAAACGTGCGTCCCGGGGTGCAGAAGAGTCGGGACAGCAGATTATTGCGGAGTGGGTTCCAATACCGGTGGCCGTTGAAACACCCGTTAGTGAGGCTTTGATTGCTCCACATACAGAAACTGTAGAGGAAATCCCAGTGCCTAAAAAAAGTAAAAGAAAAGCTGAAGGGCCTGGGGTTTCTGAGGACTCTGATTCTGAAGGTCCAGAAAGAAAAGCCTTATGGCTCAGAATGGACCAAATGGAGAAAATGCTCCAAACTATTATCAACCAAGGGTCTAAGAACCCAGAATATTCCCAGGCAGCCCCTGAGGGGGTTCCATATCGTGAATATGGTGCCAGTTCGAATTGGGAATTTGAAACTCCAGTGCCTGGGTATGGACTGGAGGAAGTCTCCTTTGAACAAGTTTCAGGAGTACCAGGGCTGTATGAGACAGACCCTGAAAGTGGTGATTGTGGTCCGGAGTACACACCACAATACAATTATATGGATCAGGTGTGCCTGATGTGGCACAAGATTTTGCTATACCTGGAGGAGGCGGTGAGGCCATGGAAGATAACCTGGCGGCCAATATTAATTATATGGTCTCTCATCCGCTTCAAGATGCTGTTATGGTTGAGACAGCAGAAATGTATAAAACACCTATCAATTGTGCCTCATTGAAGGTAGCTACGGTGAATCCGGTTGTTTGGGCGCCAATGTCATCAATTATGCGGGCGCAGGAAATTCGATTTCAAAGAGTCCTCAAGCTGATTTCAGCTGGCATTACTGCATTTGGCAGACAAGTGGAAGGTTGTGGAATGACCAAAGTGCAGAAACATATGTTGGCCTTATTTTGCAACTCATTTTTTTAGATAAATTGTATGAGGAAGATTGCCATTCGACCTCTGTTACATCCAAGATTTGCAGGATTGTGTAAACCAAGCAATGTTCAAACTCCTGGTTATTTGTTCGGAGAGGATTTGTCTAAACAAATTAAAGAAATAGATGAAGAGGCAAAGACTCTTGGCTGTATGAAACCCTTCAACTTTGGCCAGAGATGGACTGGCTATACGAGGAAGAGATTTGATTTTGGAGCTGGTACAAGCCGAGGCAGGAGTATGATAAGGAAAAATTTCCAGCCAACACAACCGAATGTACGCCCATTCATTGGGAAAAGGAGATCATTTCGTCCAGTTGGAGAGGTACATAAACATTATCCTATTAAAGAGGAATGCTGGGATGAGCCACAGATTGGTGGTAGACTCCAAATGTTTTATAAGGAATGGGACAATATTACAGTTGATCGTGTGGTATTAGACACTGTACTAGGATCTACCATTGATTTTGTGGAAGGTATGGTTCCATTGGGACAGAATGAGCCTAGTCATCCTTTGAGGTTCTCAGAGTTTGAGATAAATCAAATGGACAAAGAGATTAAGAATCTGAGTAAAAAAGGAGTTATCGAGAAAACAGGAGAGGATCCACAACAAATTATATCAAACATTTTCCCCAGACCAAAGAAAGATGGGGGTTGTAGGATCATTTTAGATCTCACATTTTTGAATACATTTGTCCAGTATAAACATTTTAAAATGGACACTTTCTACACTGCAATGCAGTTGGTATCAACAGGTTGTTATATGGCTACAATAGACTTGAAGGATGCATATTATTCGGTCCCAATTCATCATAATTTTCGCAGGTATTTAAAGTTTAAATGGATGGGACAGCTGTGGCAATACAAAGCTTTGCCTAATGGATTAAGTTCAGCACCTAGATTGTTCACTAAATTGTTAAAGCCAGCACTTGCACTGCTTAGGGCACAAAAACACATCGTTATGGCTTATCTAGATGACATTTTAATTGTCAATGCTAATCAGGAATCAGCTGGAAAATCAGTCTCAGCAACTATTAGCTTGTTTGAGAAGTTGGGATTTCTGATCCATCCAACAAAGTCTAAGTTACAGCCATCCCAAACCATTGAATATTTGGGGTTTGTGATTAACTCAGTTACCATGTTGGCAACTTTACCAATGGATAAGGAGTTAGATTTGACAAATGTGTGTCAAAACCTGATTAACAAACCTTATCCCTCCATCCGAGAGGTTGCCAAGGGTATTGGTAAATTGGTAGCAGCATTTCCAGCAGTAGAATTTGGTCGTTTACATTACCAAAATCTTCAAAGGGCAAAAACTAAAGCGCTAATTCAGCGAGCAGGCCATTTTGATAGGCCAATGCAATTGCCTAAGGAAGCTTTATCGGAATTACATTGGTGGATTGAGAATGTTCCACAAGCTGCTAAGAACATTTTAGTTCATCAGCCAGTCGTGGTTTTACAAACTGACGCAAGTTCTCTCGGATGGGGGGCTACGGACAATGAGACCAGCTGTGGAGGCAGATGGGCTGTCCAAGAGGATTTGTTGCTCCAAACATATGGTATTAATTATTTGGAGCTACTGGGAGCATTTTATGGATTAAAAGCTTATTGCTCTTCATTAAAGGATTTGCATATCCAAGTACAAATAGATAATACCACAGCTGTGGCATATATCAATCACATGGGTGGTGTCAGATCAATTTCATGTGATCATCTGGTAAACAAGATATGGCAGTGGTGTATTGCAAAAAAAAAAAAATATTTGGCTTTCAGCTATTTATCTCCCAGGGAGAGACAATGTTGTGGCAGACAAAAGATCACGAATATTTAAAGACAATACAGAATGGATGTTAAATCCACAAATTTTCAAAAATATTGTCAGTCGGTATGGAGTACCGGACATTGATCTGTTTGCATCTAGATTGAATCACCAATTGCCGAAATACGTGTCTTGGGAACACGATCCAGGGGCAGTAGCGGTGGATGCTTTCTCGCTACACTGGGGGAATATGTTCTTTTATGCTTTTCCCCATTCTGTCTCATTGGGCAATGTCTCAAGAAAATAGCGCAAGACGCTGCCAAAGGCATTTTGGTGGTGCCAAATTGGCCCACACAGTCATGGTTCCTATTGATGCTAAAAATGATTATTGAACCATGTATGTCAATTCCCAGTTGCGACAATCTGTTGACACAACCAGTAACAAAAGAAATTCATCCATTGCATGATCATATGAATTTGTTAATCTGCAGGTTCTGACCAGACCATTGCAAGAGTTTGAACTGTCGGACAGGACCATGGATGTTATAGATGCAGCTTGGAGGACTAGCACTAAAAAACAATATATGTCGCATATAAGGAAATGGGAAGCCTTTTGTACACAGTCAAAGATATCTTATCATTCTGCAAACATTTCAAATGTATTGGAGTTCCTTGCTGGGTTACACTTTGATGAGCATTTGAGTTATAGTGCCATTAATTGTGCTCGGAGTGCATTGTCATCCTATTTAGGACAAATTTCGGATCGGGATTCAGTTGGGTCTCACCCACTAGTATCCCGATTCATGAAAGGTATTTTTAATAAAAATCCTCCCAAGCCCAGATATACAGAAATTTGGGATGTTAGCATTGTTCTCACTTTGCTTAAACAATGGACTCCAATTAATTCAATGTCTTTGCAGAACTTAACATTCAAGGTGGTTATGTTAATGGCATTGGTATCAGCTCAAAGAGTACAAACTTTGCAATTGTTAAGGTTGGATTGCATGCATGTGACTTCAGATAACATTGTGTTTTATGTTTATGACTTGATCAAACAAAGCAGACCAGGGAGAACTGTAATGAAGGTAATGTTTAAAGCATATCCTATTGATGAAACATTATGTGTAGTTAAGCATTTAACTCAATACATGGAGGTAACCAAAAATCTCAGAGGTTCTGAGAAAGCGTTATTGATAACACACAAAAAACCATACAAAAGTTTCAGTTCAAACCATTTCTAGATGGTTAAAACAGGTTTTGGGTCTAGCAGGAATAGATACTGATGTGTTTAAATCTCACTCCACTAGGGCGGCAGCTACGTCCGCGACGAAGGTGCAGGACGTACACTCGATCAAATTTTAGAGGCCGCAGGGTGGTCTAGAGAAGAAACTTTTTCAAAGTTCTACAATAAACCTGTTGTCACGGTGCCAGGATTTGGACACGCAGTACTGGGTTCTCTTTAAATGCTTGCTTTGTTTATATTATCGATTTATATTATCGATTTATGTTACCATTGACATCATTTATCAATTATTTTGTAATTTTTCCCCTGCGATAGAGGGGTTATTATTATTTTAAAAAGTTGTTCTTTTTATAATTAAAGGACTTATTACATAAATTATAACAATGTGTTAAAATACTTTTTACTCACTACTATTTTGACCAAACAGAGAGTCGTATGAAATGAATTTACGACATGGAAAACACAGAGCTTTAAAATCTTCACGTAGTCACTCACGTGACTCCGAAGTAAAATAGTGAGATTAAACGAGAACTTACCTGTTCGAAGTTTGATCTTTATTTTATGAGGAGTTACGATGAGGGATTACGTGCCCTCCACTCCCAACCCTCATAATGTAAATGATCATCTGGTAGTTCTAGTCTATTTTGAGCCTTACTATTTTACTCCGGCTATTGGTTCTGTGTTTTTCATGCCGCTGCTTTGAAGTATGCCGATCCAGCGCCAGGCGGGGCTTCTTCACGTAATCCCTCATCGTAACTCCTCATAAAATAAAGATCAAACTTCGAACAGGTAAGTTCTCGTTTAATCTAACTATTACACATCACCCGCTTTTTCACATCCCTGTTTGCAGCTAACTACATGCCTCAAGTTGGCCAAATGAAGGCTGACTTTGAGAGATGGCGTAGTCTGCCACTCACTATGGCTGGGAGAGTGCAGTCAGTGAAGATGACTGTACTTCCCAGATTTCTTTACTTGTTCCAATGTTTGCCGGTTTTCCTACCCAAGTCATTTTTTAACTCAGTTAACCAATCTATAACCTCCTTTATATGGGGCAACAAGGTTCCAAGGGTCAATAAGTGCACTCTCCAAAGAGGTCGTGAAGTAGGTGGACTGGGCCTTCCTAGCTTTATTAATTATTACTGGGCATCCAATATCCAAAAGATATTATTCTGGCTCCACCGACCAGATACAGACTGGTGTCTGCTTGAATCACAATCCTGTTACTCCTTGTCTCTCCCAGCTTTAGTATATTCCTCCCTGCCATTGAAACCCTCTAGATTTACATCCAACCCTGTTGTACTATCAACCATAAAAATTTTTAACCAATTTCGTTGCCATTATAAGCTTACATCAGCTTCAGTTCTGGGTCCCATTCACAGTAACCATTTATTCCCCCCCTCTACACTTGACTCAACCTTTCGACAGTGGGGTTTGAATGGTCTTATGTCCATTAAGGATTTATACACTAACAACATATTTGATAGTTTCGACTACCTACACAAAAAACATGGCCTCCCACATAATCATTTCTTTAAATATCTTCAGGTTCGCCACTTTGTCATGAAACAATTTCCTTCTTTTCCTGATCTCCCTCCTGCCACAGTGCTGGATAAACTCACTCTTACCTTTGCAAATAAAGGACTGATCTCTGCAGTATATTCTCGATTGATGTATTTAGGAGATCAAAACCTGAACAATGTTAAAGCTGGGTGGGAGGATGACCTTGGTATGGATCTGTCTGAGCGGGACAGAAGCGCTGAAAAAAGTCCACTCCTCGTCATCATGTGCTAGATTGGGGCTCACACAATTTAAAGTTTTACACAGGGTTCATTTAAGCAAAGCCAGGCTCACTAACATATATCCAGGGACGGACGCTGGCTGTGACAGGTGCTCGTTCTCTCCAGCCAATCTAGCTCATGCATTCTGGTCTTGCCCCAAACTTGTTAACTACTGGGCAGTGGTTTTTAAAACCATCAGTGAAGTCCTTGGGATGACAGTGAGACCTTGCCTGCTTGTAGCTGTATTTGGTGTAACAGATAAAACCTTGGGTTTAAATACAACCCAGTCTGATATCATTACATTTACATCACTTTTGGCCCGTAGGAGAATCTTGCTGGTCTGCAAATCTAACACTCCTCCATCTGCCGCTGCTTGGCTGGAAGACATCATGTTTTTTTAAGGTTAGAAAAGATTAAGTTCACATTGAGGGGGTCTGCGAAAATGTTTTATTTGAAATGGGAACACTTTTTATCATACTTTAAGGGTCTAAAGGAACTACCTATTGACTGAGGGCACTTGACATTAAGTGGGGATCTGCCTTTATTCTGTTTTGTTACTTTATTATTGTTAAAAAGTGCATTTGATTTTATGACATATTTGGATTGTGAAAAAATAAGCTGCCAAGAGGCGTTTAGGGAGGGTGGGTTAGGGTTATTTTGTTTATATTATTATTATTTATAAAATCAAAATGGAGGAAAATGTAATGCCATACATCAGATGTACTGTGATTTTTTTCTCTCCAATAAAAAGCTAATACTTTTAAAAATATATGTTTTTCTTTTCATTTAATCGTCAGGAAACCTCTTACTGTAACGCCCAGGTTCAGGAACAGCTTCTTCCCTACAGCCATTTGGCTATTAAACACTACAACCTCAAATGTTCTGAACTACAGAGACTATTATTGTTATTACTGCACTATTATTGTTTGTATTTTGTGAGTACGTATGTGTACGTGTATGTGTGTGTATATATGCACATACACATATATATAGATCATGTATAGGTATATACATATGTATGATCTATATATGTGTGTATTTGTGAGTAAGGGTATATATACACACTCAACCTTTTTTTCTCTCTTGTTTATTATCTTGTTTACTGTGTACTATGCTTCAATATTGTGTTGTGCTGCTGCAAGTAAGAATGCCATTGTTCTATCTGGGACATATGGTAATAAAACACTCTTGACTCTTGACTTTTGAACTTTCATAAGTTTACAGTTTAAGATAGAGCCTAGAAACAGGCCCTTCAGCCCACTGTGGCCACACAGGTCATTCGTTCATCTGTTCACATTAATTCACCCAGCATCTCTGGATAAAGGAATAGCTGATGTTTTGGGTTGAGACCCTTCTTCGGCCCCCTGGACCCTGTACCCCCAGTGGTAAGGCTTGGCAAATTTGATGCAGGTCATGGGACTCATACACAAGGATATCACGATACTTATAGTTTCATCCAGAGTTGTCACACATCAACTAGCATTACTTCTGCTCACGTACAGAAATTAGCCTCTTGAGCAATATATTAAATGTTAGCTTGTGTGATTGGAATCATCTCTATCACTAATCTATGCTGTATCGCAAACCTAAATATTGATAAGATCACCCAAAATTATCCAAAGGATGAAAGGCCAACTATCCAAACCACTGCTTGTGAATATCTACATTTAGACATAGACATTAGACATAGAAAATAGATGCAGGAGGAGGCCATTCGGCCCTTCGAGCCAGCACCGCCATTCATTATGATCATGGCTGATCGTCCCCAATCAATAACCCATGCCTGCCTTCTCCCCATATCCCTTGATTCCACTAGCCCCTAGAGCTCTATCTAACTCTCTCTTAAATCCCATTTGCTTGGGATACTTTAACTTTTTACATTTCCATTAATTTAATGTTTAAACTTGTTATATTCATGAAATAGAGTGATACAGTGTGGAAAAAGGCCCTTCGGCCCAAATTGCCCACACCGCCCAACAAATCCCACCTACCCGCATTTGGTCCATACTCCTCCAAACCTGTCCTATCCACGTATCTGTCTAACTGTTTCTTAAATGTTGGTACAGTCCCTGCCTCAGCTACCTGCTCTGGCAGTACACCCACCACCCTTGGTGTGAAAAACATACCCCTCAGATTCCTATTAAGTCTTTTCTCCTTCACCTTAAACCTATGGCCTCAGGTCCTAACTCATCTGCCATTCAACCCCTCCATGTGGATCTACTTGTTAGGTCTCGCCCCACCACTTCCCCTTGGGACTTTCTGCGTGCTACCTCCCCTCCACTCCTTCAGTCAGAGAAAGGGTCATGATCCCAAATCTGATCCGTCCTTTTCCCTCCACAGATGCTGCCAGACCCAACAGTTCCCATTAACTGCAGGTAATTCTCCACTTCAACTCTGAGCTGACTGCTCATGCCTCTTTAGTCAGAGGGTGATGAATCTGTGGAATTCATATCCACAGAAGGCTGTGGAGGCCAAGTCCATGGATATTTTTAAGGCGGAGATAGATTCTAGATGAGTGCGGGTGTCAGGGGTTATGGGGAGAAGGCAGAATTTGGTTAGGAGGGAGAGATAGATCAGCCACGATTGAATGGCGGAGTAGACTTGATGGGCCGAATGGCCTAATTCTTCTATCACATGACCATATAACCCAATGCCCACGATTTCAGCACCCACTGTGCTGTTGTTAGACAAGACATATCATAAGGTAGGGGTCAGGCATTGAGAGGGATAAACTGCAATATAATGGGTTGATGATCTTATTATTGGGATGGCAGATGACATTCCCGCATCAAAAATTTGGTGCCTAAAAATACAATGGCATGCTGGATAAAACATAGAGAAAAAAATAGCAATGGACTGCAGATACTAGATTACAAGAAAAGACACAGAGTGCTGGAGTAACTCAGCAGGTCAGGCAACATCTCTGGAGAACACAGATGGATGATGTTTCAGGTTGGAAGGCATAATACGTTTAGGCCCATCGGCCCACCAAGTCCACGCTGACCAGCGATCCTCGCACATTAACACAATCCTAGGTACAGTTTTACATTTTATACCAAGCCAATTAACCTACAAACCTTGGAGTGTGGGACGAAACCGAAGATCTCGGAGAAAACCCATGCAGGTCACAGGGAGAACGTACAGACTCTGTACAGACAACACCTGCGGTCAGTATCTAACCAGGGACTCGGGGCTCTGGTGCTGTAAGGCAGCAACTCTACCACTGCGCCATCGTACCACCTGTAGTCCTTTGCCAAATTAGCTTCTCATAGTGATTTAAATAAGAACGGTCTGCCAATACAACAACAGATTGAAGAAGTACTAATTTAGATTCAGATTTCCTGTTTTTCATTAGGTACCATGATTCTTTACAGTGCTTGATGACTGCCAACATAATAAGTTAGCAGATATATTTAGGCAAGAGAATTTATGAAGTGGAAATAAGTAGTTAAAACCGGTGGGATTGGAAGATTAAAATTATATTGAAATCAACATTATAGTGACTTTTGTAAAGCTAAGTAACGTCTGCACGTTACGTGACTTGCGTTTAGACGGTTGGATGGCCTGAAGAAGGGTCTCGACCCGAAATGTCATCCATTCCTTCTCTCCAGAGAAGCTGCCTGTCCCACTGAGCTTTTTATGTCTGTCTTTGGTTGAATCAACACATGTTTGTTTCTAAAGATTGACACAAAGTGCTGGAGTAACTCAGCGGGACAGGCAGCATCTCTGGAGAGAAGGAATGGGTGAAGATTTGGGTCGAGACCCTTCAGTCTGACTGAAGCCCGAAACACTGAGTTACTCCAGCATTTTGTGTCTATCTTCGGTTTATACCAGCGTCTGCAGTTCCTTCCTACACTTTATGTTTATTTTGAACTGTCTTACCCCACTGCATGACCTCCAGCTCTATTTTATAATCTTTAGTTACATATAAGTCTATTCTGTGCACTCTTGAAATTAGCATGCGTCGTTCATAACGCAAAAACGAATGAATAATTGGCACACCATTGTACTATTAGTTCAGTCACGCACTGACTACAGAAACAGCCAATGTACTGATAAATGCACTGTATACTGGGATAATGTTATGTGGCCAAAACTAGAGATCGTGTCAGATCACCAGTGGTCCTAGTGAAAGAACTCTGTTCATTTAGCACAGAGCTTGTGTGGGATTTAACGGTGCATGGAATGACCACAGTGCAACCCACCTGATGTTCCGACAGAGTATTGACAGAAATGTCAGAGCGCTGGGCAATTTTAAGAGCTACATCGTGAGGGCAGTTATCACAAACTTGTCTTCCCTTACCTGAGGGTGACGTGTTTGGCCTGCAAATTGTAAAACATAATAATTTAGGAACTAATAACTGAGGTCAAATATCAATCCTGCTGAGGCCCATTTAACCCAATATAAATTCTCTTACGAGCATCCATAAAGCTTTCAAAGTGAACAACGGTTTCGCCCTCAATCCAACTGAAGAATCTGGGCCAACGCCTCTCCCTCCTCCAATCCAGCGGTAGAGTTGCTGCCTTACAGCGCCAGAGACCCGGGTTTGATCCTGACCACGGGTGCTGTCTGCACGGAGTTTGTACGTTCTCCCCGTGCCCTGCGTGGGTTTTCTCCGAGATCTTGGGTTTCCTCCCACTCTCCAAAGACGTAAAGGTTTGTAGGTTAATTGGCTTGGTATAAATGGAAAATTGTCCCTAGTGTGCGTAGGAGAGGGTTAATGTGCGGGGATCGCTGGTCGATGCGGACTTGGTGGGCCGAAGAGCCTGTTTCCACCCTGTATCCCTAAACTAAACTAAACTAAACTAAACTAAATTAAATCTCTGGTTAATTTAGCCGCCGATGGTAAATGTAATCTGGGCTCAGACCTACATAGTTAAAGAATGAACTAACCAGGATCAGGTGATCATGTGAAACATTTTCAGATACAAGTCCTTTTGGCAATTTGAGGTGTCACATAGGCGGTGTTAAAATTACCTTGTGTAAGTCCTTTCTCACCAATCAATCCTCCTCAGTAACTGATCCAGCACACTTCCCATTATAAATCACTTGCAGGGTTGTCTGTGATTGAATTGGGCAGCAGGCAAACTGGAGGAACAGCACCTCATATTCCAAACTACTCGGGTAGTTTGCATCCCAATGGTCTGAACATTGCATTCTCTAATTTTATGCAACCTCTCCCATTCTCCCCCCACCCCTCCTCTCTTAACCCCCCCCTCCACTATCCGCCACCTACATCTTCCACCTATTCTCCCCTTGCTCACAACAAGCCTTCCTCTGGCTTCACAATTGGCAAATCTTCAATCCACCTGTCTCACGCCTCCAGCTCTATCTCTGGTCTTTGTTCCAACCATCTGCCACTCAAACCCCCCCCCCCTTCCCCCCCGTTTGTGTTCACCTATTACCTGCCACACTTTGTCCTGCATCTCCTCTCTTCTAGCTTTCTTCCCCCTCCCACCCCCCCCCCCCCCCACACAATTAGTCTGAAGATGGGTCCTGCCCGAAACATTACCTACAGTATCTATGATCTCCAAAGAGACTGTCTGACCCGCTGAGTTACTCCAGCATTCGATGTCCTTTTAGTAGGTTGAAGAGTATTATGGTGAGGATGACTAATGCTTGGAGGAAAAGATGCTTTGGAGATGGTTGAAGCAGGAAGAGAGACCCAATAGACCAAGCCATGACACCAGGAGAAAATGGAAAGAAAGTTATTGGAATAGAAACCTCAGACTATTCAATCGCACGTTGTATACCAGGAGAAGAGATCCATTGTCTAACCTGTCACAGAGATGGATCCCCATGGAATCTAATGCTCCTTCAGAGAAGAACTCATACTAATGAAGATTGGCCACATTCAGCAGCGGTTTTGGCACGCTGCTCTGATAGTTAAAATTCTAATGATCCTTAACTCAGTTCCTATTGCAAAATTGGGAAGAAGCCACTGGCAGTGTGGATAGTCTGGTGATTTCTACTATTATAAAATCATGTTGAGCTACCATCTCACGACTTCAGTAACCCGGGATTGGTCCAGGGCTCTGGACCAGAGCCAGCTGTGCGGAGTTTGCACATTCTCCCCATGACCATGTGGGCTTTCCCTTGGGTGCTCTGATTTCTTTCATGTCCCTAGGTTTGTGGGTTAATTGGCCTCTATACATTTCCCCTCTCAGGCTATAAGCAAGTGCAGATGCTGGAATCCAGAACAGAATAACAATCTGCTGGAGGGACTCGGCAGGCCAGGCTGAACATCTGTGTGGAGTGGGTGGCGGGATTGCATCAGGACTGAGAATGGAGAGGGAAGAGGGGAAGAGAGGTGAGCAGGAAACCACAGAGGAGGAGCAGAGAGAGAGGGAATCACAGACATTAGAGGTTAAAACCCCTGTCCCACGGTACGAGTTCATTCCAAGAGTTCTCCCGAGTTTGCCCTGATTCGAACTTGGAGATTTACGGTAATGGCCACTCATTGGTACTCGGGGACATTTTTCATCATGTTGAAAGATCTTCACGAGTCTTCCCATGCTTGCCCGCCGTTAGCGAGCATTCCCGAGTACCTGCCGTTAGCGCTAATCAACGTACCCGAGCTCCGACGTACCCGCTACATTCATTCTCCGTGCTTACCTCGAGTTTGATTTTTTTAAAACTCGGGAGAGCTCTTGGAATTAACTCGCACCGTGGGACAGGGCCATTAGGCTGGGACTCTATTCCTTGGAGTGCAGGAGAATGAGGGGTATAAAATCATGAGAGGAATAGATTGGATAGATGCACAGATTCTCTTGCCCAGAATAGGTGAATTGTGGACCTGAGGACGTAGGTTTAAGGTGAAGGGGAAAACATTTAATGGGAATCTGAGGAGTAACTATTTCACACAAAGGGTGGTTGGTGTATGGAACAAGCTGCCAGAGGAGGTCGTTGAGGCGGGACTAACCCAAAATTTAAGGAACAGTTAAACAGGTACATGGTTAGGACAGGTTTGGAGGGAAATGGACCAAGCGCAGGCAAGTGAGAGTAGTGTAGCTGGGACATGTTGGCCAATGTGGACAGCAGGGATTTGTGAGATTAAGAACTGTGTTGAATGATAATGAAATCATAAGACTCTTTGGTACATTCAGAGGCCAGCCAGCCATCGTGTCGGTGCTGGGCAGAACAGACTTTAGGGCAATTTCAGCATTTGTCAGCAAGCTCCCAATTTTCAGCATAACCCTGCCTAAGGTAATGTAATGTGTAGGATGCTGCAGATGCTGGTTTACACCGAAGATAGACACAAAATGCAGGAGTAACTCAACGGGACAGGAAGCATCTCTGAAGAGAAGGAATAGGTGATGATTTGAGTTGAGACCCTTCTTCAGACTGAGAGTCAGGGGAGAGGGAAGACAGAGATATGAAAAGGTATGAAGAACAAGAATGAAAGGCGTGAAAAGTCATAGAGTTATAGAGTGATACAGTGTGGAAACAGGCCCTTCGGCCCAACTTGCCCACACCGGCCAACAATGTCCCAGCTAGGATGCACAAAAGGCTGGAGAAACTCAGCGGGTGCAGCAGCATCTAAGGAGCGAAGGAGATAGGCGACGTTTCGGGTCGAGACCCTTCTTCAGACTGGTTAGGGATCAGGGAAACGAGAGATATAGACGGTGATGTGGAGAGATAAAGAACAATGAATGAAAGATATGCAAAAAAGTATCGATGATAAAGGAAACAGGCCATTGTAAGCTGTTTGTAGTGTGAAAATGAGAAGCTAGTGCGACTTGGGTGGGGGAGAGATAAAGAGAGAGGGAATGCCAGGGCCGAGGGCTGAGGGAGAGGTGGGAAGGGGAGGAGACAGCAAGGGTTAACCGAATTGAGAAAATGTCCCAGCTACACTTGTCCAATTTGCCTGCGCTTGGTCCATATCCCTCCAAACCTGTTCTATCCATGTACCTGTCTAACTATCTCTTAAACGATGGGATAGTCCCAGCCTCATCTACCTCCTCTGGCAGCTTGATCCATACACCCACCACCCTTTGTGTGAAAAAGTTACCCCTTGGATTCCTATTAAATCTTTTCCCCTTCACCTTGAACCCATGTCCTCTGGTCCTCGATTCTCATACTCTGGGGAAGAGACTCTGTGCATCTGCCCGATCTGTTCCTCTCATGATTTTATACACCTCGATAAGATGCCCCCTCATCCTCCTGCGCTCCATGGAATAGAGACCAGGCTTCTCAACTGCTCCCTATACCTCACACACTCTAGTCCTGGCAACATCCTCGTAAATCTTTTCCGAACCCTTTCAAGCTTGACAATATCTTTCCTATAACATGGTGCCCAGAACTGAACACAATATTCTAAATGCGGTCTCACTAACGTCTTCTACACCAGCAAATCAACAAATCAAAGCCTGCAACGATGATCAAGGAAAGGTGGAGCCCACAATGGTCCATTGTTGGCTGTGGAGAAGGTGATAATGAGTAGATGCAAACAATGAAACTCAGCAGGATGACAGTGAAACCTATGGCACAGTTGCTGAGAGCAGTTTTTAATGTTATTAGACCTGTCTACGCTATTCCACAGGCCTTTGGCACTTCACTCTTGGCATTGGCCTCCAGAGTGACCTCTCCCTGCAGCCATGGCTGTGGACCCATGTCTACAGGAACACCTCCCATTCCCTCCCCTCTCTCACCTCCCCTCTCCACCACTCCTCTCCCTTCTCTTCCTCCCCTCTCCTCTCCTCTTCCCTTCCCCTCCCTCCCCTCCCCTCCCCTCCCCACCCTCCCCACACCTCCCTTCTCTTCCCCTCCCTTCCACTTCCCTTCCCCTCCCCCCCTTCCTTCACTCCCCTCCTCTCCCCTTCTCTCCCCTCCCCTCCCCTTCACTCCCCTTCTCTCCCCTCCTCTCCCCTCCTCTCCCCTCCTCTCCTCTCCTCTCCACTCCCCTCCTCTCCTCTCCACTCCCCTCCCATTCTCTCTCATCCTCTGCCCTCCCCTCCCCTTCTCTCCCCTCCTCTACTCTCCTCTCCACTCCTCTCCTCTCCACTCCCCTCCCATCCCCTCTCTTCCCCTCCTCTCCCCTCCTCTCCCCTCCCATCCCCTCCCATCCCCTCTCTTCCCCTCCTCTCCCCTCCTCTCCCCTCCTCTCCCCTCCCATCCCCTCTCTTCCCCTCCTCTCCCCTCCTCTCCCCTCCTCTCCCCTCCCATCCCCTCTCTTCCCCTCCTCTCCCCTCCTCTCCCCTCCCATCCCCTCTCTTCCCCTCCTCTCCCCTCCTCTCCCCTCCTCTCCCCTCCCATCCCCTCTCTTCCCCTCCTCTCCCCTCCTCTCCCCTCCTCTCCCCTCCCATCCCCTCTCTTCCCCTCCTCTCCATTCCCATCCCCTCTCTTCCCCTCCTCTCCTCTTCTCTACCCTCCCCTCCAGCACAACCTCACTCAGCAGGGGAAGCCGGCTCTGCTGTCAACTTAGAGACATAACGACAAATAGGTTTCAAGCCCTCATTATGAAAATATAACTAATCTTAAGACCGGTAATAATATTATAGGTTGCAAGGTTTACATTTGTGAAAGGAGAAAGCAAATGAGAAAGGTTTAGCGTTCTGCTTTTCTGAAGTAAATCTGATGCGTGGAAACCACATCATCTTCTGCTTCACACTTCTCTGTTTATCTTACATGTGAAAGTAAATCTATAACTCAGCAGTGAGACTGCTCCAACCCTAATGTAAACACAGTATTTCACAAGAACCATGCGACACAGGGAGGAGGGAGGAGTGAAACAGCAAGCCCTTCAGTAATTGTCTACCTGCATCTGTACATGGTTTACGAGATATATGGATTCAATTTTGTCCCCAACACTTGATTCAGTTGATTGAGAGCACATTTTCTTTTAAAATTCTACCATTAAAATTTTACTTCCTTTTGAAATTGGATAAAACTCAAGAGGCCATTCAGGGGCACACGTTCGGCCTGTTCTGTCTCCGACACTTCCCAAGCCCGTTTGTACAAAGATCAATACATACTGCGTGTGGTATTCCGCTATCAAAATCTCCCTCCCTGTCCAACCGATACAATTCTGAGCAATGCCAAATGCCACTTTCCTTTCTTGTCCACCGCTGGAACATTTTCTAATATAATAACTGATGCAAGCCAAAGACAGTGACAGTAAAGGGCTTGTCCCACTTGGGTGACCTAATTGGCAAGTGTCGAAGAGTTTAGGAGAGTTTGAAAAAATTGACATGTTGAAGACCTCCTTCAACTATGTAGAAGACCTCCTTCAACCTCCTTCGACTATGTTGAAGACCAGCTTCGACTAGCTTCGACTAACTCTGGGAAAATTGGACACCGAATAGTGGAGAGTGAAGACGACCTCCTTCGATCTCCCTTCGACCTCCCTTCGACTATGATGAAGACTATCTACGACTACCTTCGACTACCCTCGATTACCTACGACTACCATGCTGACCTACTACGACTAAACCTACGAGTAAAAAAAGTATTGATTTTCTCCTGGCGACCTTTTTTTACTCGCGGGCATTTTTCAACATGGTGAAAAATACGCCGCGACCCAGCTGAGGCCTCGAGTACGTGGAGACTACTCCCAAGCATGAAGGAGAGTTACGAAGACCTCCTATGGCCTCGTGTCTCATGCTGCGGGTTTAAGTCGAGGGCAAACTCGCCAGAACTCGCGGATTAGGCCGCCCAAGTGTGACAGCCCCTTAACCCTTGTGGCCCTGCTTGTTGGCACAGTTCAGTAGTGTACTGCAGATAAAACGCTGCTATAACAGGTATATAACAGATATAACAGGTGTCCAGAGTTCCCTAATGATGGATAAGAGGTCAGATGTTCTCGAAATAGCTGACTTGGAACAATTCCAAGTTTTAATAGGCCAAAAATCGATAATAATTGTAAGTAATAAATGGCACAAAAGCTGAATTCAAAGGCACAACACACACAGAAATGTTGGACTCATTAATGTTCATGAGTTCACAAGTTATAGGAGTAGAATTACACCATTCGGCCCATCGAGTCTACTCCGCCATTCAATCATGGCTGATCTCTGCCTCCTAATCCCATTTTCCTGCCTTCTCCCCATAACCCTCAACACCCGTTCTAATCAAGAATCTGTCTATCTCTGCCTTGAAAATATCCGCTGGCTTGGCCTCCGTAGCCCTCTGTGGCAATGAGTTCCACAGATTAACTACCCGCAGACTAAAGATAAGTTGGATAGAAATGTTGGTCTGCACTGCCAAATGAAGCAAATCGTCCCTTCAGCGCATCGCGCACTGCCATTCAGTTTTATTGCACTGAAATCAATGGAGTGAAGTTCGGAAGCAGAGTGTAAAATGTTGACACTGATACAGGGCACCTGGTGTGACTGAACAGGGATTAGTTTCCAGGCAAGAATGTGTTCATCACAGTGCTGCCCCAGAGACGGAAACTGTGAACTGAATATGGATTGATGTCCAATAGGTAATGTGGGGCTGCTGCCCTCTCAAGGGTCCCATTGTCAGGTGAGATGTTGAACCCAGATCCCCAGGCACCCCCAGTTGACATAAAGGATCCAGGCAGTATTCCAGCAGAAGCAGGGGACGGGTTTAAAACAGATTATCGGTTTGTTATTATTTTTATGTTGGTTGCTCATGCTGCGAGCCATATTTCCTACATGGCTTAAATATGCTTAAATGCCATTGGCAAAACCATAACTTCCTTGAATTATTCAGCAGGCCAGGCAGCGGCTATTGAGAGTGGAGCAGAGTTAACATTTCAATTTACATTAACAACGCACAGTCCGCCTAAACCAACCTGATCTCCCGGTTACTAAACACTTTAACTCCCCCTCACATTCCCACACTGACCTTTCTGTCCTAGGCCCCCTCCACTGACAGATTGAGGCCCAACGCAAATTGGAGGAACAGCACCTCATATTTAGTTTGGGCAGCTTACACCCCAGCGGTATGAATATTGGCTTCTCTAACTTCAGGTAACCCTTGCTTCCCCTCTCTCTCCAACAATATCCTTCCAAAACCTTCCTATCCATTTACCTGTCCAAATATCCTTTCAACATTGTGATGGCGCCTGCCTTAACTACCTCCTCCGGCAGCTCGTACCACATACCTACCACCCTTTTTGTAAAATAAATTGCCCTTCAGTTTCCAATTAAATATACCCCCCCTCACCTTAAACCTATGTCCTCTGGTTTATAATTCCCCAACTCTATGCATTTACCCGCTCATGATCTTAAATACTTCCAGGAAATATTCAAAAACTGTTTATGGAAAGACAGAGTGGGTATAATTTGTGAGGGGAATATAATTTAAAAAAAAACAATGTCAGAACAACCCTTAAAAGTATGTGCATGGCAATCTGCGGTGTGAATTTGTGGAATGGTCAGGAACAGGAGATAAAACTTAGCACAAACATCATTCAGTTTAAAAAGACGTACAAAAACACTTTTTTAAAAGGATATTGGGATGGGGATAGGTGATTGTGAGTGGGGTATTTGTTATACTGATTGTATTGGGAAGGTGATTATAGGGTGATGGGTTGTATATATGACTAAGAGATTGTGTATAGTATATAGTATTTTTTAGTTTTTTTATTCTCTCTTTTTTAGTATGGCTTTGTAAATATTTGATTAGTGTATAAATGTAAATAATTTGGTGTACATATAGCTGCTGGTGTACATATGGTGTACATATAGCTGCTGGTGTACATGTGGTGTACATATAGCTGCTGGTGTACATGTGGTGTACATATAGCTGCTGGTGTACATGTGGTGTACATATAGCTGCTGGTGTACATGTGGTGTACATATAGCTGCTGGTGTACATATGGTGTACATATAGCTGCTGGTGTACATATGGTGTACATATAGCTGCTGGTGTACATGTGGTGTACATATAGCTGCTGGTGTACATGTGGTGTACATATAGCTGCTGGTGTACATGTGGTGTACATATAGCTGCTGGTGTACATATGGTGTACATATAGCTGCTGGTGTACATATGGTGTACATATAGCTGCTGGTGTACATATGGTGTACATATAGCTGCTAAATTTGTATAAGATAATTATAAGCAGTTGAATAAGGAGTGGGATTTCATAAGCTTTGGCATTTTCCTGCTCCAGTTCGGACACATATGATTCAATTTATTTATAAATATAATTTATGACACTTTATAAATATTCTTGTTTTGTTTTTTTGAATGCTGGATCACACTTGCTTTTTATTTTTTTATTCTGTTCGAAATAAAGAATTAAATATAAATAAATAAATAAATATATGCCTCTGTAAGATCATCCCTTATCCTCCAATGCTCCAAGGGATAAAGACAGCCTGCTCAACCTTTCCCCATAGCTCAGGCCCTCAAGTTTTGCCCAGCTTAACAACACATTTTCTTTAACATGGTGACCAAAGCTGAACACAACACTCTAAATGTGGCCTCATCAATATCTTGTACAACCGTAAAATGACCCCCCAACTTGATAAGGTCCAACATAGGACAGTGGGAAAAATTGGAGCACATGATATTGGGGGTAGGGTGCTGACATGGATAGAAAAATTGGTTGGCAGACAGGAAACAAAGAATAAGGAAACAAGGGTAACGGGTCCCTTTCAGAATGGCAGGCAGTGACTAGTGGGGTACCGCAAGGCTGGATGCTGGGACTGCAGCTATTTACAATATATATTAATGATTTAGATGAAGGGATTCAAAGTAACATTAGCAAATTTGCAGATGACACAAAGCTGGGTGGCAGTGTGAACTGTGAGGAGGATACTATGAGAATGCAGGGTGACTTGGACAGGTTGGGCGAGTGGGCAGATGCATGGCAGATGCAGTTTAATGCGGATAAATGTGAGGTTATCCACTTTGGTGGCAAAAACAAGCAGGCAAGTCATTATCTAAATTGTGTCAAGTTGCGAAAAGGGGTAGTACAACGGGATCTGGGGGGGTCCTTGTTCATCAGTCACAGAAAGTAAGCATTCAGGTGCAGCAGGCAGTGAAGAATGCAAATGGCATGTTGGCCTTCATAACAAAAGGAGTTGAGTATAGGAGCAAAGAGACCACACCTGGAGTATTGTGTGCAGTTTTAGTCTCCAAATTTGAGGAAGGACATTCTTGCTATTGAGGGAGTGCAGCGTAGGTTCACAAGGTTCATTCACGGGATGGCGGGACTGTCATATGTTGAATGAAGCAGCTGGGCTTGTATACTGGGCTTTAGAGGGGATCTTATTGAACCATCTAAGATTATTAAGGGTTTGGACACGCTAGAGGCAGGAAACATGTTCCCAATGTTGGGGCGGTCCAGAACCAGGGGCCATAGTTTAAGAATAAGGGGAAAGCCATTTAGAACGGAGATGAGGAAATACTATTTCACGCAGAGAGATGTGAGTCTGTGGAATTCTCTGCCTCAGAGGGCCGTGGAGGCCAGTTCTCTGGATGCTTTCAAGAGAGTTAGACAGAGCTCTTAAAGATAGCGGAGTCAAGGAATATGGGGAGAAGGCAGGAACGGGGTATCAATTGTGGAAGATCAGCCATGACCACATTGAATGGCGGTGCAAGCTCGAAGGGCCAAATGGCCTACTCCTGCACCTATTGTCTATTGACTACGGTCTATACACAATACTCTGACTGTTAAAGGCCGATGTGCCAAAAGCCTTCTTGACCACACTCTCTACCTGTAAGGCTATTTTCAAGGTACTTACCTGCATTCCTAGACCCCTCTGCTCGAGAAGACTCCCCAGAACCCTGACATTCAATGTGTAGAACATGCCCTCGTTAGACTTCACAAAATAAGACACCTCGCATTGATCTGTTTTAAACTTCATCAACCATTTCTTCCCCCACCTGCCCAACCAACCAAGATCCTGCTGCAATGTTTGGCAACCATCTTCACTATCTTCAACCACTCACTTTAGTGTCAATACTCTGACTGACAAAGGCCTAAGTGCCAAAAGCCTCAGTCTGAAGAAGGGTCCCTGACTGGAAGCATCGCCTGTTCCTTCTCTCCAGAGGTGCTGCCTGTCCCGCTGAGCTGCTCCAGCTTCTTGTGTCTGTCTTCAGTTTGGAGTTCCTTCCAACACGCCCAGTTTAATGTCAGAGGTTGTGTGCCCCACCTGACATTCCGTCCAAGGTATCCGCCTGCTTTGACCCTTTCTGACAGCTAAAGATGAAATAACCTCATCCCCCCCAGTCCTGTGAGGCATCCTCCTCTGTTGTCCTCTGTTGTCCATCTGACCACGGGTCAACAACATAGGAGGATGACTGAACTTTGGTGCCTTCCCTCAGTGGCATACTTTGATTCCGCTGTGTGGGGATGTCTATGTTAAAGACTATCGTGTTCTGTGCTCTTCGTTTGTAGTCGTATGGCTGTATGGTGACCACAAATTGTACCAATTGGTGCATGTGACAATAAGTGTCTCTTGTCTCTTGCATCGTGTGGGCCAGAGCAGATGAGGTTGTGATTAGACCTCAATGGGTGTATGGTGGGATTCTTGCCCAGGAAACCCTGAATGCTTTTTACAGCTTACTGTCTTCAAACATCTTACAATGCCTCTGATAGTTGCAGGCATTTAAAATGTCACAAACATGTTTTTTTAAAACATTTAAAAATATGTTAACATGTCAACAGTTAATATTTTTATTTAGAAGTGCTGTAAAAGGCACATGAATTAAGCAGCGTAAAATGAAACAAAATGAAATAATTTGAAGTGCTTACATCCCTCTACTTTTCTTTCACTGGGTTAGCAACCTCATTGATGGAGATGAGATCAGTGGCATTAAGGTGAGGATGAGTGGGAGATTGCAACCTTCATGTAGCAATGTTACAAAATTTTGAGATTTAAAAAATCAAGTCTGCAATTTATCCCATCAGATAAAGCATAAAAAGAAGTTTAATTTGACACCTAATTTACTTTCATATCTTCAGTATTAAGAAAGTTATGGCCATTTTCATACTCGGAAATGAGCATCTTGCTTCCCATTGCCTGTCAATTGACTTTACTCAAAAGCTGTGATCTGGAAAAGTTAAAAGTCCATAACATTCTTAAAAATTAAGAGAACTCAATGAAATTTTCAGTTATTATAGATTGAAGCATTCTGAAACAAATATTAAACAATCTTACTTGGATTACCTGAAATTAAAGCATATAATTAGTTAGTTATCTAATTGTAGCTAATTACAAAATTCAATGAGTAGATCTAAACATCTATCAATTTCTTAAGAAAAGATAAACTTTTTTTAAATTGCCTAAGTGTCCAAATAACATTCACACAATAATCCACAATATAACATAATTTTTAAATCTCATTTTCATGAATTTCTGGGCCAAATGGAAGGAATTTAGTGTTTAATGCCTGTAAATTAATGGCCATTTAAATCAACTAGCGAGTGGGTTTTAGTGGAATGCGGTGGATTAGAACGTTGCGGTTAGCGGTGAAGTCGGGAGGAAAAATACTGGGGGTTCATACATTTTTTGGGGACCCCATTTCGCAACATAAAAATATTATTAATGCCTCCCGAAAAACCAACTTTTAATATAAAAATAAACTATTTATCTTTTTTTCTCCCCTACGCAAAATGTTCCCGGTTGTCTGCGCTCACGGCTTTTGAAGGTGATTTTTAAATTACTCTAGTTAATAAATAATCTAGAGTAATTTAAAAATACCACCATTCATTAAATGCCGGAGCGATTTTTCTTCAGCAACCAAATCGCCCGACATTCATCGATTATCCAGGTCTGTGGAAAAACGGCACTTTAAGCCCGCCCCCCTCTGCAAGGCGCGAAAGTCGCGCACACGGGGAGCGGCAGAAGTGCAGCGCCGCTAAAGGTAAGTTTTGTAACATACCTACTTCATGTGGTCTGCCCTGTTTCAACGAATGCAATCAAACTGGCGTGCACAATCAAATAAGATCAAATAGAACAAGTTGTCCTACAACTTTAGGCTGTGCACGCCATACACAAGAAGAAGTTGAGGGTTCGGAGGTTAATTCAGTGCTCCACTGGTGGACTCTTTGGTGATTCCAGGGATGAAGTCACAAACTTCCTAACCTCATAGCCATAGAGTCAAAGAGAGTCAGAGAGTGATACAGCATGGAATCAGGCCGTCCAAACCTGTCCTATCCCTGTACCCGTCTAACTGTTTCTTAAATGATGGGATAGTCCCAGCCTCAACTACCAACTCTGGCATCTTGCTCCATACACCCACCACCCTTTGTGTGAAGACGTTACCCCTCAGATTCCTATTAAATTCATTCCACTTCACCTTGAACCTATGACCTCTGGTCCTCGATTCTCCTACTCTGCGCAAAAGAATCTGAGCATCTACCCGATCTATTCCTCTCATGATTTTGGATACCTCTATAAGATCCCCACTCATCCTCCTGCACTCCATGGAATAGAGACCCAGCCTACTCAACCTCTCCCTGTAGCTCACACCCTTTGGTCCTGGCAACATCCTCGTATATATTTTCAGAACCCTTTCAAGCCTGACAATATCTTTCCGATAGCAT
Organism: Raja brachyura; assembly: GCA_963514005.1. The sequence continues at coordinate 32,722,747 of OY740808.1, forward strand.
GATGCCCAGAACTGAACACAATATTCTAAATGCGATCTCACAAAACCTCTTATACAACTGCAACATGAACTCCCAACTTTTATACTCAATACTCTGACTGATGAAGGCCAATGTGCCAAAAGCCTTTTTGACCACCTGTGACTCAACCTCCAAGAACCATGCACCTGTACTCTTATATCCCTCTGCTCTACAACACTACCCAGAGGCCGACCATTTATTGTGTAGGTCCTGCCCTTGTTCGACATCCCAAAATGCAACACCTCACACTTCTCAGTATTAAATTTCATCAACCATTCCTCCACTCACCTGGCCAATCGATCCAGATCCTACTGCGATCGTTCACAATCATCTTCACTATCTGCAAAACCACTAACTTTTGTATCATCAGCAAACTTGCTAATCTTGCCCCGAATGTTCTCAACCAAATCATTGATGTAGATGACAAACAGTAACGGAACCCTGAGACACACCACTAGTCACAGGTCTCCATTCCAAGAAGCAACCTTCCACCAACACCCTCTGCTTCCTTCCATGGAGCCAATTTGCTATCCATCCAGCTATCTCTCCTTGGATCCCATGCGACTAATCCTTCCAGAGCAGCCTACCATGTGGACCCTTGTCGAACGCCTTCCTGAAGTCCATGTTCACAACATCTACAGGCCTGCCCTCATCAACCTTTTTGGTCACGTCTTCAAAAAAATCAATCAGAATAGTGAGACATGACCTCCCACATACAAAACCATGCTGACTATCCCAAACAGGCCCTTGCCCTTCCAAATGCCTGAATATCCTATCCCTCAGAATACTCTCCAGTAACTTATGATCTACAGATGTTAAGCTCACCGGCCTATAGTTCCCAGCATTTTCCCTGCAGCCGTTCTTGAAAAGAGATTCAACATTTGCCTCCCTCCAGTCTTCCGGCACCTCTCCTGTATTTAAGGACGACTCGTAAATTTCAACCAGGGCTCCCGCAATTTCCTCTCTAGTTTTCCCGCAATGTCCTCGGATATATCAGACCGGGCCCTGGAGATTTATCTACCTTCAAACACGACAGTCCCTTCAGTACTTATTTGACTACAACCCCGACTGCTCTCCAGACACCTCCATTGACTGTTACAATTCCCTCCATCCTAGTGTCTTTCTCCTCAGTAAATACAGAGGACAAACACTCATTTAGGACCTTTCCCATCTCCTGTGGCTCCACACAGAGGTGACCACTTTGATTCCTGAGAGGTCCCACTCTCTCTCTATTTACCCTTTTCCCTCTTATGCATTTATAAAATCGTTTGGGATTGTCCTTGATGCTACCCGCTAGAGCTACCCGTCACTCTACCCTGCGTAGCCATTTTGGCGATCGCTTTGCTGAACACCTTCGCCCAGTCCACTTGGGCCTACGCGATCTCCCAGTTGCCAAACACTTTAACTCCCCTTCCCATTCCTACACTGACCATTCCGTCCGGGGCCTCCTCCATGGTCAGAGTGACACCAAACGTAAATTGGAGGAACAGCACCTCATATTTTGCACTCCATATTGATTCCGCTAACCTCAAGTAACGCTTGCATCCCCTCGCTCTCCGTACCACCCCCATCCCATTCGTCGTACTAGTTTTACTATGGGTTGAGTTGCATTGCCTGCACAACTTCACTATCACCTTGAACCATTGTGGGCTCCTCATTTCATTGATTGTCGTTGCTTTTTGCATATCTTCTAATCATTTCTCCCAAGTACCATCCATATCTCCCGTTCCCCTTCCTCCTGACTCTCAGTCTGAAGAAGGGTCTTGACCCTAAACATAATCTTATTCTTCTCTCCAGAGGTGAGCACTGGCCCGCTGAGTTACTCCAGCATTTTGTGTCTATCTTCAGACTTCCCTATTTGGCCAAGTCCCAAGTAAACCGAGTGCCCTCTGGAAACTAACATTTACCCTGCTTCTAACATCCAACCACTTAGCTAAGAGTTTAGTACATGGGGAAAAAGTTCATTTCTCACCAGTGATTATTTAGATGGACGCAAATCTCGAATAAAACCACAAGGAGACTTGCTTATATCATCCGTATACATTTTGTGTTATATCTGCCGTTGTGTAATCCAGCAGTCTCCAGCAATGTGAGAGTTTATTTGTTCAGTTTACCTAATAGCCCACCAAGGAAATTGTGCTTTTCTAACATTATAACAATTATCCACTTTCGCGTAGAGTTGAACTGATAGTTAACCGCTGCGGAACATCCGATCTCAAAGATAATAGGCTGCAAGTGTACATTACACAAAGCAGGAACAATATTCACGGCACAATAAATCAGTAGGACAAAGATTTTCAGTTTCAGAAATGCAACGGAAGATTTCAGGCTGAGGAGGGGGAGAGCTGGGGGTGGGGGTGTGTGGAGGGGGAGGGGGCTGAGATTGGTGGGTAAGAACTGGACCACCAAGATGCTGAAGGAAAGGCAGCTGAAATTAAATAAAGAGGTCATATCTATGTTGGGTCACTCTTACATAAATATTTATATTGTGTAAAGACTGTCTGTCTGCAATAATGACCTTGTGACTGGTATTAATAGAGAAAATGCAAACTTCTAAAACATGCCAAAGACAATTCTGTCTTCATAAATCAGACGGGGTTACTCACTCATTATAACTTCGCCCATCTTCTATAGATATCCAGAAAACTAAACTGAAAATGGAAGTCTGCAGATGTCTAAACAAATGGATCAGAGGTGTGAAGTATTACAAACTGTGGAAATGTAATACTACAAATCACTAATCTAGTGTTCTAAACAAAAGTCTGGTCTCCGATATATGGTTCCACGTGAACTTGGAGAATAATTCTAAGTTCAAATGGACAGCTACAGTCGGAACCTGTACTGGAGCCTGGGTCTGAAGAAGGGTTTCGGCCCGAAACGTTGCCCATTTCCTTCGCTCCATAGATGCTGCCGCACCCGCTGAGTTTCTCCCGCATTTTTGTCTACCTTCAATTTTCCAGCATCTGCAGTTCCTTCTTGAACAGCCTGAGTCTGATGAAGGCTCCTGACCAGAGAGGTCACCTATCCATGTTCTCCAGCGATGCTGCCTGACCCGCTGAGTTACTCCAACACTTTGTGCTCTTTTGTGGAAACCAGCATCTGCAGTTCCTTGAAACCCACAACTGGAACAACTTGGTACCTGGAACATTTTGTTACTCTGTGATATATAGTTTGCTGTTTGCAGGAACTGAACATCCACATCAAGTGCACAGCTCTGTATCTAAACCAGCCCAAGGCCAGTCTGGACAAATGTTCCCCCTGCTTTTGGATAACTTAGGTTGTGTGTGCTTCTGACCATCGCGTGGTGGTGGTGGTCAATGTTCTAATGATCCATGTTCAATCACGTTCCTTTAATTTATATATATATTTAATGAACACATGCAAAGTTCAGACGTTAGAACCTTCGACTCGTACCGGATAAAATTCCAAATGGTCTTCCATAAATTCAGTAAAAATGAGCAAGTTTTACTTCAGCATTTCAAAAAGGGATCGAGTTTTCTTTTCTCATCGGTTTTATTTCTCAGTGAATGCACTCTGTAAAAAGCATTCCATGTTCACTACCTACCAGTCATTTGTTCCAAAGATTCATGTATCAGCTGGTTAAGGATTTATTGGTCTATTGTTTGGCTCCTTTTCCCCTGAATATTGCATACTCTACAGCCGTTCTTTATTATGGAGACCAAATAGTACATTGTATGTCAGATGTAGTCTCGCCAGGAGCGGCACGGTGGGGCGGAGGTAGACTTGCTGCTCTACAGCGCCAGAGACCCGGGCTCGATCCTGCCTACGGGCGCTGTCTGTACAGAATTTGAACCTTCTCCCTGTGACCGTGTGGGTGCTTCGGTTTCCACCCACACTCCAAAGACACACAGGTTTGTAGGTTAATTGGCTTTGGTAAAAATTGTAATTTGTCCCAAGTAGGTAAAGTGCTGGTGTACAGAAGTGATCGCTGGTCGGCGCAGACTTGGTGGGCTGAAGGGCCTGTTTCCATGCTGTATCTCGAAAGTGTAAGGTCTAAAGTGAGAGAAGAAACAATAGGGATGGTACTGAGTCCTTCGGGTTAGTTCGTCAGGAGCAGATAGAAGCCAAGCATAAAGGGAGGGGGCACTGCACACCTCCCAAGCCACCTTCCTATCCTGAAGATCCTTCTCCAGTCTGAAGAAGGGTCTCAACCCAAAACGTCACCGGTTCCTTCTCTCCAGAGATGCTACCTGTCCCGCAGAGTTACTCCAGCACTTTGTGTCTATCGTCCAATCTATCTACTTTGTGTCTATCTACCCCCAATCAGGTATCACTTGCCCACCCATGAACGACCCTGTAGGTCCCACAGTAGACTCCTCAGAAAACTCAGAATCCACAAAACTAAAGTTGAAACAAAGTCCTTCTTCATCCTGAGGATCGGTAAGAAGGTGAAGGAGCTCTTTATGGGCATCTGCTGTACGCAAATTGGTTGCCATGTTATCTGGCCGTAGTAACTACACTGTAAAGCAGCTTTTAAATCTCAAGATTGTGAAGCTAGAGAATATTGAACCGATAAAGATCATGAACTTATAGACATGTGCAAACCCATACACAAAAGTCGTCTTTCATTGAAACTTACCGAATAGTGAAAGGCCTGGATAGAGTGGATGTGGAGAGGATGTTTCCACTGGTGGGAGAGTCTAGGACTAGTGATCATAGCCTTAGAATTAAAGGACGCTCCTTTAGTAAGGAGATGAGGAGGAATTTCTTTAGTCAGAGGGTGGTGAATCTGTGGAATTCATTGCCACTGAAGGCTGTGGAGACCAAGTCAATGGATATTTTTTGATTAGTGCGGGTGTCAGGGGTTATGGGGAGAAGGCAGGAGAATGAGGTTGGGAGGGAAAGATAGATCAGCCATGATTGAATGGCAGAGTAGACTTGATGGGCCGAGTGGCCTAATTCTGCTGCTAGAACTTATGAACTTATGAAATTTGTTAAATCTAAAAGTTAATCTCTATTGAGTCAATATTCCATAGCTGTTCTTAAGAGCTTGCTACAAACAAATTAGCTGTCAAGTATTTTCACCAAATAATTTGCAATTTGAGAGAGAGAAGGTGAAGTTGGATGTGTTGGTATTGGGGCTGGGCAAACAGGACTACATAGGCATGAGGGAGGAGCTGGCCATAATTGACTGGAAAGAGACCACAGCAGGGATGATGGTGGAACAGCAATGGCAGGAATTTCTGGGAATAATCTGGAAGATGCAGGAACTTTTCATTCCAAAGAGGAAGATTCTAGGGGGAGAAAGAGGTGACCATAGCTGACAAGTGAAGCCAAGGCTTCTACCTAGGCCCCCTTCAGTCATGACTAACTATGGGTGATGAATCTGGGCGATGTCATCTGGGCGATGTCATATGGAGAACAGGCTGTTGCCCATGCAGCACGTTCCCCCCCCCCCCCCCCTCTCCACATCGCTGATCGATCCAAAGGAACAACAGGGACGTTACAGTTTGGCACCAACACCGTCGCAGGAGCTGCCAGAGCGAGCCTTTTCCATGACTGGATATGGCCACAAGGCAGTGGAGGTTTTAAATCAGAGTTTTCCCTGTCCTAGATGGACTGTCTTCCCAGGCTGACGAGCCCCATCTGTCCGAGACACGTGGGGGTGTGAGCGTCTACCTTAAGGCCCTGTCCCACCAGCATGCAACTCTATGCGATGAGCGCGACCTAACGTGGTCGCTTGAGCCGTCCGGCGTCGTGGGGCCGGTCCCACATCGAACGCCGGAGCCGTGCGGAATTGTGCGGAGTTCATCCCGACATCGTGCAGGGCTCCAAAAAACTGACTATGTTCAAAAATTCCGCGCGGCAACGGCTTGTCGGCTTGCAGTCGCCTCGACACATTACACACCGTCTCGACGTCGTGCCTCCGTGACCCTCTATGTGTGTGTCTCCTTGGCCCTCTGTGTGTGTGCCTCTGTGCCCCTCTCTGTGTGTCCCTCTCTGTCCTGGCGAACTTACCTTTAAGACTTTGTTCCAAGTACGCCTCACGTTGCGCCGCGTTGCGCCACTCACCCGACCTCCGCGCGGCCCTCGCTGCCGGTTTGGTCGCGTTTGCCGCATGCAGGCGCATGCTAGTGGGAACGGCCCTGTACAGGGGATCACCCGACCTCCGCGCGGCCCCCGCTTCCAGTTTGATCGCGCTCATCGCATGGAGTCAGATGCTGGTAGGACAGGCCCTTTACCGTGCAGGTCTATAACACCTGCCCACTGCCACAGGATACCATAAAGTTAAGCTAAGGATAGCATAAAACTAAAAGAAATGGTGCATAACACAGTAAAGATTAGTGGGTAACCAGAGGATTGGGGGCTTTTAAAAAACAACAGAAGATAACTAAAAAGAAAATACGGGGAGAAAAGATGAAATACAAAGGTAGGATAGCCAGTAATATAAAAGATGACAGCAAGAGTTTCGTCAGTTATATAAAGAGCAAGAAAGAGGCAAGTGTTGACGTTGGCCGCTGGAGAATGATGCAGGAGAAGTGATAATGGGGAATAAAGAAATGGCAGAGGAATTGAATAAGTTTTTTGCATCAGTCTTCACAGTGGAAGACACTAGCAATGATCCTGAAGTTAGCGGAGTGGCTATTACCATGGAGAAGGTGCTTGGGAAGGGCTGAAGATGGATAAGTCACCTGGGCTGGATGGACTGCACCCTAGGATTCTGAGAGAGGTGGCCTTAGAGATTGTGGAGGCATTGATAGTGATATTTCAGGAATCACTAGAGTCAGGAGAGATCCCAGATGATTGGAAAATTGCCAATATTGCCCTGCTGCACAAAAAGTGAGCAAGGCACAATGGTGGGAACTTTTGGCCAGTTGGGAAGATTTTAGAGTCCATTATAAAGGATGAGGTTACGGAGTACTTAGAAGCTCACAATTAAATAGGCTGAAGTCAGCATGGCTCTGTGAAGGGGAGGTCTTGCTTGATAAATTAGTTGGAATTCTTTGAAGAAGTAAATAGCAGGACAGACAGAATCAGTAGATGTTGTTTACTTAGAATTTCAGAAAGCCTTTGATAATGTGCCACACGTTAGGCTGCTAAAGAAGATGAGAGTCCACAGTATAAAAGGGCAGATACTAGCATGGATAGCAGGTTGGCTGGATGGCAGTAGACAAAGAGTGGCAATAAAGGGAGCTTTTACTGGTTGGCTGCCAGCGACTAGCGGAGTTCGGCAGGGGTCGGTGCTGGGGTAGCTACTCTTCACGTTGCATATTAATGATTTGGATGATGGGATTGAAGGCTTTGTGGTCACGTTTGCTGATGATACGAAAATAGGTGGAGGGGCAGATAATGTAGAGAAAGCAGGGACTCTGCAGAAGGACTGCAAGAGTGGGCAGAGAAGTGGCAGATGAAATATTGTGTAGCAAAGTGTGGAGTCATGCATTTAGACAGTAGGAATAAAGGCTAAATGTGGTGAGAATCCAGAAACTGGAGGTTCAAAGGGACTTGGCAGTGCTGGTGCAGGATTCCCAAAACGTTAATCTGCAACTCAAATTGGTAATAAAGAAAACAAACTCAATGCTAGCATTTATTTCAAGAGGGCTTGTATACAAAAACAGGGATGTAATGTTGAGCCTCTATAAGGTGCTAGTCAGGCTGCATTTGGAATATTGTGAGCAATTTTGGGCACCGTATCTGAGGATGGATGTGCTGGCTCTGGAGTGGGTCCAGAGGAGGTTTACAAGAATGATGGCAGGAATGAGTAAGTCAACCTATGCTGAGCGTTTGTCGGCACTGGGCCTGTACGCGCTGGAGTTTACAAGAATAAGGGGGGGACGTCATTGAAACATACAGAATAGTGAGAAGCTTGGATAGAGTGGATGTGAAGAGGATGTTTCTAATAGTAGACAAGTCTAGGACTGGAGATGAGGAGAATTTTCTTTAGTCCGAGGGTGGTGAATCTGTGGAATTCTTTGCCACAGAAGGCTGTGGAGGCCAAGTCAGTAGATATTTTTAAGGCAAAGATAGTGATTAGTGCAGGAGTCATGGGGAGAAGGCAGGAGAATGGGGTTAGGAGGGAGAGTTGATCATCCATGATTGAATGGCAGAGTAGACTTGATGGGCCTAGTTCTACTTCTATTCCTTATGATCTTTTGACATAGAATTAAGCACTATTCAAAAATGCATTATTAGCCATAAATTATTGTGCACGACTTTGTCCCAATGTGTGCATAATTGATGCAAATTCTCTCTTTCTCTACACATATTCAAACATTTGTGAACCAATTCAAATTGATCCACAGAGATGGAAGCAATATCAGAATCCAAACATTCCCCTCTTATCAATATCAAAAGCATATCATGATTGAATCCAAACAGTCCTCTAGATAGGTTAAAATATTTATCTGTTTTTGTTCTTGTTATTGAGTCCACATAATAAAGGGCCTGTCCCACCAGCATGCGACTGCATGCGGCGAGCGCGACCAAACGTGGTGGCTTGAGGCGTACGGCCTCACGGGGCCGGTCCCACTTCCAACCGTATGGAGCTGGTCCCGACATCATACTCACCAATCAGCTGGGTAGGAGGCGGGCCGACTGAATTTCGACGTCGCACGGCGTTGGGCGGTGACGTCATCATGCAACGGCACGCGCTAGACGTGCACCGTCAAGACGCTGCGTACGACTTCAATGCGGCTGCGGGCCGACAGGCCGTTGCCGCGCGGGATTTTTGAACAGTGTCAGTTTTTCAGAGCCCCGCACAATATCGGGACCAGCCCCGCACAACTCCATACGGCTCCGGCAATCGAAGTGGGACCGGCCCCGTGAGGACTTACGGCTCAAGCGACCACGTTAGGTCGCGCTAGCCGCACGCAATCGCATGCTGGTGGGACCGGCCCTTTAGATAATAAATTGTTCAGCCGGAGCTGAACACACTTCTCGGCATCTGCATACAATGGTGTCTTGTGCTTCTTGTGCTACTTGTGCGCGGTGGTGGAAAGATTGGTGGAAACAGGGCCGCAACAGGAATGCTCTTTCCTTGAGCCCATCTGTTTTATTAAAACATGTTCCAAAATCAACTATGCATTATTCCCAAATCAGCTGTTCTACTTATTATTTGGAAGAATGTCAAAATGACAAAAGAATGCTGTAACGAGAGATGTAATGTAAGGAGTTAATAAATCAATTGTTGAACGGACACTTGGACTTGTTTAGTTAATTTTAGTTTAATTTAGAGATACAGTGCAAAAACAGGCCCTTCTGCCCACCGAGACGGCACCGACCAGCGATCCCTGCAATACGCTATCCTACACACTCTGGGGACAATTTTTACATTTACCAAACCTGTATGTCTTTTGGAGTGTGGGAGGAAACCGAAGACCTCGGAGAAAACCCACGCAAGTCACGGGGAGAACGCACAAGCTTCGTACAGACAGCACCCGTAGTCAGGAGCAAACGTGGGTCTCTAGCGCCGTAAGGCAGTAGCTCTACCGCTGCACCACCGTGCCACACTACTCAATATTTAGTTTATAATATTAGTTTTAATATTGTTTATTTAATACCAGATTCTACACAAGGATGCTTGTGCCAGAGGCAGAAAAACCTGCACAGTTTAAAAGGAATGTATTCTTCCAATTACATTTTGCATGGCAATATAATGTCCTATATTATCTGTGCTGAAGAAGGCTCTGTCTGTCACTGCAATAAACTGACATCCACAATATTTCATCTTGGCTGTTAATACTTGAGGGCACTGTTTTTTTTCCTTTTGAGTTGAATGAGAAAATAAAGAGTTCCACTGACTGAAGTCTCCATTTTAAAATTTGCACTATTAGCTCAACTGGAAGAAAGGTCGTGTCTTGATTTCAGTTTCAGATAACACGTCAATTCCAACAATTACTTACCCTGCAATTACATTAAAGGTCATTTCAAGGCTAATTCTATCTAAGGAGGTGGAAATAGTCCCAGCTTGCCGTCAAACTCCTGACACAATTGGAAATTAGTCAATTTAACACTTTAAACATTATTCACCCATGCCCTTGATAGATTTGCACTGCAAAAATCAGTAAAACTGCTTGCACTGAAGGTTTACAAATAAATTAACTGCTGGGAATGTAAGGATCATTGTGGAAACTTAGCACCTTCAATATATTATTATCTTCCTTAGAACAGCCCTGCTTCTTCCGAACTCAAGAGCAGCAGCTAGCAATCACCAACATTCAGCAAGCAAGACTTGACTCCACTCAGCCCAAAATTGTTCACCTTGTCACCAACTAGCCCAAAGGAGTTGGAAGGAACGGCAGATGCTGGTTTACACTGAAGATAGACACAAAATGCTGGAGTAAAGGGCCTGTCCCACCAGCATGCGACGCCATGCGGTGAGCATGAGCAAACTGGAAGCGGGGGCCGTGCGGAGGTCGGGTGATCCCCGTGCAGGGCTGGTGAGCGCAACCAAACCGGCAGCGGGAGCCGCGCGGAGGTCGGATGAGTGGGGTGACGTGGCGCGAAGTTGGAGCGAAGTCCGCGGTAAGTTCGCAAGGACAGAGAGGGACACACAGAGAGGGACACGGAGGCACACAGAGAGGGGCGCGGAGGCACACAGAGAGAGGGTCACAGAGGCACGACGTCAAGGCGGTGCGTAATGCGTCGCGGCGGCTGCGGGCCGACAAGCCGTTGCCGCGCGGAATTTGTGAACACGGTCAGTTTTTCGGAGCTCCACGCGATGTCGGGACCAACTCCGCACAACTCCATTCGGCTCCAGCGATCGAAGTGGGACCGGCCCCGCGAGGTCGGACGGCTCAAGCGACCATGTTAGGTCGCGCTCACCGCATGGAGTCGCATGCTGATGGGACAGGCCCTTGACTCAGTGGGTCAGTCAGCATTTGTGGAGAAAAGGAACAGGTGACATTTCAGGTCGAGAGCTGTCTTCAGAGCCTTCAGGTCCTGTCCCACTTGCTCTTTGGCCATCAGTTACGCGACAGGCCGTTGGCGCGCAAAGATTTAGTTCGCTACAAAGATTTCGGCGCCCTGCACGATGTCGCGCACAACTACATACCCCTCCGCGCTTCTCAGTGGGACCGGCCTCGTGCGGCCATACGATGCCCGTGCGTGTCAACGCGACCACGAGGTCGCGTAATTTGTGTGTCAAGGACACATAAGTGGGACAGGCCCTTAAATCTCGACCAGAAACATCACCTACTCCTTTTGATCAGAGATGCTACCTGTCCCACTGAGTTCCTCCAGCATTTGTGTCTATCTTCAGCCCAAAGGTGTTGTGCATGGGCCAGTAACTGTCTCCGCCTTGCACTAAACGTTATTCCATTATCATATATCTATACACTGTAAACGGCTCGGTTGTATTGTCAGGTATTGTCTTTCTGCTCTCTGGTTAGCACCCAACAAAAAGCTTTTCACTGTACCTCAGTACACATGACAATAGAATAAATGAACTGAAACTGAACTGATCTGTGGACTCATACATCGGCGATACCAAACACAGACTGGGCGATCGTTTCGCGGAACACCTTCGCTCAGCCCGCTTGAACCAACCTGATCTCCCGGTTGCTAAACATTAATTCTCCTTCCCACTCCCACGCAGACCTTTCTGTCCCAGTCTCCTCCATTGTCAGAGTGAGGCTAAACGCAAATTGGAGGAACAGCATCTTATATTTCGCTTGGGCAGCTTACAGCCCAGTGGTATGAATATTGATTTCTCTCACTTCAGGTAGCCCCGGCATTCCCTCTCTCTCTATCCCTCCCCCACCCAAGTCGCAGTAACTTCTCGTTCTCACCCAGCAAACGGCTAACAATGGCCTGTTTCCATTATCATCGTTACTTTTTTGCATATCTTTCATTCATTGTTCTTTATCTCTCCACATCGCCGTCTATATCTCTCGTTTCCCTTCTCCCTAACCAGTCTGAAGAAGGGTCTCGACCTGAAACGTCACCCATTCCTTCCTTCCAGAGATGCTGCCTGTCCCGCTGAGTTAAGGGCCTGTCCCACCAGCATGCAACTTTATGCGATGAGCGCGACCTAACGTGGTCGCTTGAGCCGTCCGGCGTCGCGGGGCCGGTCCCACTTCGATCGCCGGAGCCGTGCTGAATTGTGCGGAGTTCGTCGCGACATCGCGTGGGGCTCCGAAAAACTGACTATTTTCAAAAATTCCGCGCGGCAACGGCTTGTCGGCTCGCAGTTGCCTCGACGCACTACACACCGCCTCGACATCGTGCCTCCGTGACACTCTCTGTAGGTGCCTCCGTGACCCTCTATGTGTGTGGTCCGTGGCCCTCTCGGTGTGTGCCTCTGTGCCCCTCTCTGTGTGCCCCTCTCTGTGCTGACGAACTTACCTTTAAGACTTCACTCCAAGTTCCCCTCACTTTGCGCCGCGTTGCGCTACTCACCCGACCTCCGCGCGGCCCTCGCTGCCGGTTTGGTTGCGCTTGCCGCATGCAGGCGCATGCTGGTGGGAACGGCCCTGTACAGGAGATCACCCAACCTCCGCGCGGCCCCCGCTTCTAGTTTGATCGCGCTCATCGCATGGAGTCGAATGCTGGTAGGACAGACCCTTTACTCCAGCATTTAGTGTCTACTGCCAGTCCGCTCCATCTGTCACACTGGGGTACACAATGCGAATTCACACTCAATACATCTATATCTCCTGAATCTGACTGCAACACAATGAGGGTGGTAATATCACCAGAATCAGTATACCTTGGTGTTCATAGTAGCTCACTGCCAGATCGCCATCAGTATAAATAAACCAATCTGCCATTAAACTAACAAGACATGACAAAGCGAACAATAGTCAGAGTTTCCTCCCGGCCTCCGTGGATTGTTCTGACATATTTTGCAGAGTTTGGGGCAGCTGAGTGCGAACTAGTATGTTCCCATTTATTGTGCTTGCGTTACGCTGCCAGGGTGTTTGGATCAACGATCTGATTCCGAGTGGCTGGGCGGAAGAGCCTGTTTCCGCGCTGTATCTCTAAGTGAAACGAAACTGAACAAAATGGGACGGCACGTTGGCGCAGCGGTAGAGTTGCTGCCTTACAGCACTTGCAGCGCCAGAGACCCGGATTTGATCCCGGCCACCGGTGCTGTCTGCATGGAGTTTGTCCGTTCCTTCTGTGACCTGCGTGGGTTTTCTCCGAGATTTGCGGTTTCCTCCCATGCTCCAAAGACGTACAGGTTTGGAGGCTAATTGGCTTGGTATAAGTGTAAAGTGTCCCTAGTGTGTGTGTAGGGTGGTGTTAGTGTGCGGGGATCGCTGGTCGGCGAGGACTCGGTGGGCCGAAGGGCCTGTTTCTGCGCTGCATCTCTAAAAGTAAAAGCTAAAAACTAAAACAACTACTCACCTGTTATTCCCTCTGAGGAGATTTATGCATTGTTTTGTGATGTCATGAGAGGAAGTCAGCGTGACCTCACACAAATACAAAAGCATTATGAATGGACCCTTGTTTTCCAATAATGTGCCAGCAACATATTTGTTTGATCCTGTGAGTCCACTTCAACCTGCCAATGGACTTAAGGGAAATGGTCCAAAACAAGAAGCAGTCAGTGTGATGCTATTGAACAAGAAGGTTCGCATCATATTAAATTACCTGCTTCCTTGAATTTGTAGCAAATATCACAGCTGCATTGGGGGCGGACGACTGATACCGCTTTGTCTGTTCCGTTAGGCTGCAGTTTATAAAAATAGACTTGTCATTTTTTGTTCCTATGCTTGGATTTTAATTTTTTTTTGAAGTAACACTTTTCTAGGCAAAGATGTTTTTATTTTGCGAGTGAATCATGTTTTATGATTATGATTAAAAATGTAATAGGATTCATCACTGCTCTGCTGAAAGTGATAACGAAACACTGGTTGAAGTTCGGCACGGCTAAAGGAAAGCTCCCGGGAGTAGCTCATAAAGATATTATTTCTGAGTCATTCCTCACGTACTGACAGCTATTAATATTTTATATTTAATTTCAAGCTAACATTTGTTAAGTCGTTTCATTCCTCAGCAGTTCAGGAACACTGAATGAATGAAGGCAACAGCAAACCATTGCCTGGTTATCGAGGCTACAATGTAATGTAGCAGAGTGCAGCATAATATGGCTTCATGGCAGATTACAGTATTCTTTGACACCGTGCAATCCTTCAGCACTGACTCATACCATATCTGATTTCACCAGGGCTGATTCCTCTTTTTTTACATATACTGCAAGTTATAATAATTTTGGCTACTGGGTGGGTGGTATATAAGCTTAGTTTAGTTTAGTTTTGAGATACAGCGTGGAAACAGGCCCTTCGGCCCACCGAGTCTGCACCGACCATCGATCCCCGCACACTAACACTATCCTGCGCTATCCACAACCAGGGGCCACAGTTTCAGAGTAAGAGGTAAGGCATTTGGAACGGAGATGAAGAAACGCTTTTTCACACAGAGAGCTGTGAGCCAGTGGAATTCTCTGCCAGAACCAGGGGCCATAGTTTAAGAATAAGGGGTAGGCCATTTAGAACGGAGACGAGGACACACTTTTTCACACAGAGAGTTGTGAGTCTGTGGAATTCTCTGCCTCAGAGGGTGGTGGAGGCTGGTTCTGTGGATACTTTCAAAAAAGAGCTTTTAATGGGCTTCTAAAGATAGCGGAGTCAGGGGATATGGGGAGAAAGCAGGAACGGGGTACTGATTGTGGATGATCAGCCATGTTCACATTGAATGGCGGTGCTGGCTCGAAGGGCCGAATGGCCTTCTCCTGCACCTATTGTGTATGCCACTGGCCATGAATCTAACTAGACCATACACAGGAATACAGGAGCTGCAAGAGCAGCGCAGAGACAGGCATTCTGGGAAGAATGACATCCCCGTTAACAACACTTACGTAGGTGAAACATTCTCCGTATCCCTACGCTCATGGAACAGTACCACCTTAAGAAAAGTAACCCTGTGCTTCTGAGACCCGAGCATGCATTCACTATGAATATAATTGCTCCTGACACATTCAGCTTGCTGGCTTGGGAACGGAGTGTAGAAAGACTTAAACAGATGCAACGAGTACTTAAAGAGTTTCTGAGCAAGAATATTCCAAATCAGTACTGGGGTATGGAATAGGTTCCACAGAAATGTTGCTCTTAAAAGTCTAGTGTAGCAAAAGAGGAGCTGACGTTGAGGGATGCCATCTCAGTCGTCACCCATTCCTTATCTTCAGATATGCTGCCTGTCCCGCTGAGTTATTCCCACAGACATCACTCTGTCCTACCAGCATCCGACTCCAAGCGATGAGCGCGATCAAACTAGAAGTGGGGGCCGTGTGGAGGCCGGGTGATCCCTGTGCAGGGCCGTTCCCACCAGCATGCGCCTGCATGCGGCAAGCGTGACCAAACCGGCAGCGAGGGCCGCGCGGAGGTCGGGTGAGTGGCGCAACATGGCGCAAAGTGAGGCGAACTTGGAGCGAAGTCTTAAGGTAAGTTCGCCAGGACAGAGAGGGGCACACAGAGAGGGGCACAGAGGCACATACACGGAGGGCCATGGAGCCACACACAGAGAGGGTCACGGAGGCACCTACAGATAGGTTCACGGAGGCACGACGTCGAGGCGGTGTGTAATGCGTTGAGGCGACTGCGATCCGACAAGCCGTTGCCGCGTGGAATTTTTGAACATAATCAGTTTTTCGGAGCCCCGCGCGATGTCGGGACGAACTCCGCACAATTCCGCATGGCTCCGGCGATCGAAGTGGGACCGCACCGCGACGCCGGACGGCTCAAGCGACCACGTTAGGTCGCGCTCATCGCATAGAGTTGCATGCTTGTAGGACAGGCCCTTAAGGTGTAAGGTATAAGGTGGAACTGCAGATGCTGGTTTAAACTGAAGACAGACACAAAAGGCTGGCGTAACTCAGAGGGACAGGCAGCGCCTCTGGAGACAAGGAATAGGTGACGACTTCTTCAGTCCGAAGAAAGGTCTCGGCCCGAAACATCACCCGTTCCTTCTCTCCAGAGATGCTGCCTGTCCCGCTGAGTTACTCCAGCAGTTTGTGTCTACTTTCACAGGGCAGAATAAGTTGTGCCTAAGTAAAATTTGATGGAGAATTAATGCAGTTGCCCACAATCAATGTTGCAGGAGAAAGCCTAAAGAAGTGCTAAGATAATCCTACCCCAGATGACACCTACTCAAGTTAATTCCCTGGAGTTTAATGTGAAGCTGATAGATGTGGCGTGCGGGCCGGACAGGGGACACAATATCCATTCTGGGCATTCACACACACGCTCACCTTACTGCATGACAGCCTTGATGAGCAGCGGTGAAGATGTTTCTAACATCGCGTATAAATCTTACAGGTTGTTTTCCCAGAACACATCGTCAACCCAGGCGCGGGGTGTGCTGCAATGGTGAATTATTTCATGGCAATCACAGATGGAGCACCACAGGGTGAAACTGACTCTGCACTTCCCTGTGTGTGAGTTTCATATCCAGGCAAACAAAGAGAAATAACAAGGCTCTGAGGACCAAAGGTAAACCGGCCACTGACTCAACCCAGGAAGACAGCCTGCTAAGTCAAGGAGCTTATGGCTAGAGAGGAAATATATATTAAAATTCACAGTGAATATCATTGCTTCTCATCTACAACAAATTCTAGATGCATACAAAAAGCTGGAGTAACTCAGCGGGACAGGCAGCAGAATCTCCAGTGAGAAGGCATGTGTGACGTTTCGGGTCAAGACCCTTATTCAGATTGGGGGTCTCGACCCAAAACGTCACCCATTCCTTCTCTCCAGAGATGCTGCCAATCCCGCTGGGTTACTCCAGCTTTTTGTGTCTATTTTAGGTTTAATCCAGCATCTGCTGTTCCCTCCTACACAAATTCGAGATGCATACAGACAGCAGCATGGCAGACAGGATATTGGCACATTACCAATGCTCAATAAATGAGTTTATGCGTTTCCTTTCAACAGCTCCCAAGATGAGGCTTTCACCCCATAACCATTCCTCACTGCTCACCAAACACTGTGCACACACTGGGAGATTTCTCCAGTCACCATAATGATGGAGCAGCAGTTAAAGTATTGATTGTGAATTAAAGATGAGCAGATGTCATTGGAAGCACGAGCCCAGGAGCTGATCGGTTTGAGAAACAGGTCAAAAGCTTCCTTACTCACAAAGCCAAGCACCGATACCTCAAAAGGTCTGTACAGTAAAGGTTTGATAAGTAGCACTTCACATCTACATTTGGACTGTGTAATATAACTGACTAAAGAAATTCCTCCTCATCTCCCCTCGAAAGGTACATCCTTTTATTCTGAGGCCATGACCTCTGGTCCTAGACTCTCCCAGTAGTGCTATCATCCTCCCCACATCCACTCTATCCAGGCCTTTCACTATTGACTGGAGAAATAGGTAGTTTCAATGAGTTCCCCCCCCCCCCCCCCCCGCCCTACCTCATACTTTTAAAGCCCAGGCCCAGTGCTATCAAACACTCATCATGTGTTCACCCAATCATTCCTGGGATCATTCTCGCAAATCTCCTCTCCAGATCCAGCACATCCTTCCTCAGATACAGGGCCCAAAACGTACACCTTGGTGCTCGAATGTAGCCTACCTTCGGCCCTCCACAAGAATCGTGTCTCATCGTGCTAGCGTGCGTGCATGCTTGCGTGTCAGACTTGCTTGTGTCCGAAGAAGGGTTTCAGCCCAAAACGTTGCCTATTTCCTTCGCTCCATAGATGCTGCCTCACCCGCTGAGTTTCTCCAACACTTTTGTCTACCTTCGATTTTCCAGCATCTGCTGTTCCTTCTCAAACAAAGCTTGTGTCTGTGTCCTGGCAAGTTTACATGGTGGTCATCAGCAAATTGAAGCAGAATTGTGGACTAAACCTAGGCCGTTTACAAGCATGCCTTATCAGCACATCCAATTAGCTTGTTTGTTTTTGGCACAAGAACCCCCTGTGTATTCTAATTCACTTCAGGAAACGCTCTTAAAATATGCACGTGAAGAGGAAACCTATCTGACTGCCCCAAAAATCTGGTTAAGGAAAATTAACCGACAGTTGACACAGAATATCACGTCTATTATCTTAGTGCCTCATCATGTAGAGCTGCAAAAAGGTGATATTCTAATCGAATACAATTCTTATTGTTGGGAAGCAATATATCGTCTGACCGACCATGGGATATATGGATATATAGTGCTATATATGGTATATTTACATAATGGGACACAATGAAGTGTATGAAACAGAAATATTCCCAGAGAACCTTTCCAGCAAATTGTTAACTCAATTGTTAGGTATTGTTAAGAAGCTTTCACTGCTATGACTTGCAACTTTCATAGATTGCAACTCATCACATTTTTAGAAAAGATAATGTTTTTGTGTATGGGAAGGAACTGCAGATGTTGGTTAAAACCAAAGATAACGACAAAAAGCTGGAGTAACTCAACGGGTCAGGCAGCATCTCTTGAGAGAAGGACTGGGTGACGTTTCGGGTATTCCGAAGTGTCACCGATCCCTTCTCTCCAGAGTTGCTGTCTGACCTGCTGAGCTGCTCCAGCTTTTTGTGTCCATCTAATGTTTTTATATATGGTTTGCTATTCTCAACAGGATGAAAACAATGAATGATTTACCTTTTGCTCCAATGATTCTGTTGCTACATTTTACCAGACTAATCCCCTTTTAGAAACATAGAAACATAGAAAATAGGTGCAGGAGTAGGCCATTCGGCCCTTCGAGCCTGCACCGCCATTCAATGTGACCATGGCTGATCATCCAACTCAGTATCCCGTACCTGCCTTCTCTCCATACCCCCTGATCCCTTTAGCCACAAGTGCCACATCTAACGCCCTGTTAAATATAGCCAATGAACTGGCCTCAACTACCTTCTGTGGCAGAGAATTCCAGAGACTCACCACTCTCTGTGTAAAGAATGTTTTCCTCATTTCAGTCCTAAAGGAATTCCCCCTTATCCTTAGACTGTGACCCCTTGTTCTGGACTCCCCCAACATCGGGAACAATCTTCCAGAATCTAGCTTGTCCAACCCCTTAAGAATTTTGTAAGTTTCTATAAGATCCCCCCTCAATCTTCTAAATTCCAGCGAGTACAAGCCGAGTCTATCCAATCTTTCCTCATATGAAAGTCCTGACATCCCAGGAATCAGTCTGGTTCTCTCTCAAGAAGTCTGAAGGAGGGTTTCGGCCCAAAACGTTGCCTATTTCCTTCGCTCCATAGATGCTGCCTCACCCGCTGAGTTTCTCCAGCAATTTTGTCTACCTCGTTTTCTCTCACTCCAGTTAGCCACTGAAGCCCTTTGTGGCAAAATATCAAAGCATACGTCATATTAAAGATCTTTAACGCTGTTCAATAAATCGATAAATATACATGGGTTAAGAAATTTAATTAACGATTTGTAAGGGCCAACAATTTAACAGGAGACATTTCCACTGTGAAGTAACGTGTTGTAACATGTATTATAAAAACACCATATTTTATGACATCCTGTCTTGCTCCACAATTAATATCACAGCCCAATCAGAAATTTCAGTTTTATTTTTACAGCCACAAGGAACTAATGGGCCGAATCGTGTCGACTGTTACCGTCGGTTCAAACACGCGTCCGGCTGCTCTCAACTCACCCCCGAGACAGGTGCGCTAGCTGCACACACACAACTTCCTTCACGACAGATGCCTATCTGAGCTACTTATATTTATGTCTCCACTTCACCAGACTGACCCCAAGTATTTTTAGATTCCAGCTAATAATAGCTTCCGATTTGTGCAGAGTAATGCAGGGATTATGTTGGGGACCTGCTATTTGCATTTATATAGCAACTATAATGCATTAAAATAATGACCACTGCTAACACAAGAAATGTCAGCGCTGGCTAGGGTCCGTCTTGGAAGCACGTTTACTTTTCAACAAGGATTCGCAGCAGGGAGATTTTAGGGTAAAAGATCAGTTATTTCTCTTTGAATTAGTTCGTTTTAGACTTTAGACATTATAGACACAGCGTGGAAACGGGTCGCCCAGCGATCACCCCGTACACTAGCACTATCCGACACACACTAGGGGCAATTTAAAATTGACAGAAGCCAATTAACCTACATACCTGTATGTCTTTGGCGTGCGGGAGGGAACCGAAGCACCCGGAGAAAACCCACCCAGGTCACAGGGCGAACGTGCAAACTCCATACAGACAGCACCTGTAGTCAGGATCGAACCCTGATCTCTGGCACAGCAACTTTACCACTGTGCCACCGTGCCTCCCAGCTTTAGTTTTAGTTTGATTTTTAATTTTTTCTGAACTATTAACTGGATTTTAAAATACTTCTAAATATCAGTAGCATTTAGTAATTGTAAAAAGCCTCCCAATCATCACACGTTAAAACACTCTATCTATCAGAAAATGTTACCCGGTTTTGATTCCAACCAGTGGCATCTGCCAGGTCCAAAACTAAATGATGCATCATATAGATTTCAAAACCTCAAAGGGCAACCCTCTTACATCCGTGCCTATTAGGACAGGTTAAATATTTAATTCCAAAGTCACTCAAACACAGCTGCAGAGGAAGTGATCATAATGGCCAGATCGCACATGTCATCACACACAGGGTTGTGACCTAAATAGATGGGTGCGGAAAGTCTCTTTTCTAAACAGAATTGATATGCATAGAATCATAGAGTCATAGAGTGATACAATGTGGAAACAGGCCCTTCGGCCCAACTTGCCCACTCCGGCCAACATGTCCCAGTTATACTAGTCCCTGCTGCCTGCGTTTGGTCCATATCCCTCCAAACCTGTCCTATCCATTTACCTGTCTAACTGTTTCTTAAAGTTTGGGATAGTCCCTGCCTCAACTACCACCTCTGGCAACTTGTTCCATACACCCACCACCCTTTGTGTAAAAAGGTTACCCCTCAGATGCCCCTGCATCTTAAACCAACGTCCTCTGGTCCTCAATTCACCTACTCTGGGCAAGAGACTTTGTGCATCTACCCAATCTATTCCTCTCATGTTTTTATGCAGCCATGTCTTTGTAATGGCCACAATATCATAGTTCCTGCACTGATCCAAGTTCAAATATAGAACATAGAAAATCAAACAGCACAGCACAGGAATGGGCCCTTCGGCCCACAGTGATTGTGCCGAAACAAAGCATCTTGTGCCCAGTGTCAATGTCATTTGCCACCGTATTAGTGAGTCATTCATATCCCATCTGATCTAACAGTCTACTGCCTTGCTCAACCCTCAATCCTTAGGGAATGAAAGGAGCCACAACTTTAAACAAAAAAGATTTGTTTTTCTTAAAAGTTATCCTCATTTTTTACCAGAACAAAGCCTAAAACTTACAACAAGCCAAAGAAACTTCCTTGATCTGAAGAAGGGTCTCGACCCGAAACGTCGCCTATCTCCTTCGCTCCTTAGATGCTGCTGCACCCGCTGAGTTTCTCCAGCTTTTTGTGTAACCCCCAAACTTCCTTGATTATTGTATAATAATTGGGAAAAAATTTATATTTTAGAAAAGTCCAACAACCCCCATAATTAAAATGTGGATTATGTTGAATGTGGACATGTTGGAGACCTTATATCTGGAAAGAACTTGACTTGTCTTAAGTGACAAACAAGAATTATTTGCTAGCATATGGTCTGCATTTATTGACTTTTTGAAAGGGTAGATTGGTCCGGCACGGAAGTCTGACTGAAGCTCGAACCCAGGATTAGATGAATAGTCATGTTTAATAATATACGGACCTATCTCCAAAGTTGTATTATTGGTAAATTATTCTATTCTTTTTTATCGTGTGTTTTTTTTCTTCTCCCTTCCTATCTATATAAAAAAAAAACAAATAGAAGCAGAGTAAATAATCAATTGATAAACGAGGACCCCTATTACTTCGATAGTTGGAATCCCATCTATTAACAATATGTAATTGATACACAAAATGTGTTTTGATTATGATATGTACATGCTTCTAACAAAAATATTATATTAAAAAAAGGCTATCCTCATTTTTGAAATTTTCCCCCAAAAGGTAGTTGCACAAGCTAACCACTTGGAGTGTCGTATCCATTCTTCCCTTTTCCAAAGATAAACTTTATTCAGGGTAATAAAATATATATATACAAAACAAGAACAGTGCAGAAATGATACTGGCATTCTCAGTGGCTAGACATACATACATTCGCATTATATGTGGTAGTGTTCTCAAAACTATCAGCACCCGTGAACCCATGTGCTCCCCTGGGGTGATATCCCTTCCCTGATTTTGAAGGGCATCTCCACCGCGCCCTGCCCCGCCCCCCCCCCCCCCCCCCACCCCCACCATGTGCAGCAGCAGAAGGACTGCGGTCCTCCCCCACCGAGCCTTGGCGTTGGCTGCACCGAGCTTCAGTGCGTCCCTCAGCACGTACGCCTGCAGTCTGGAGCGGGCCAGTCGGCAACAATCCCATCAAAGGGCACATCCTGTGTATGCTCTTTAGCCCAAGATTAACAATGATGAATGGATCACAATATTGATGAGAGAAACACACATAGACTGGGTGAAGTTAGCTTGCCCTTGGAATTTCCCTAAATCTACATATTTCTCGAGGTGTTTTTGTTTCTGTTTCTTGCAATCAATATTAAGGTTCTAGGATAGGACAGGTTGAGAAGGATATGGGCCAAACGGAGGCAGGTGGGACTAGTGTAGGTGGGACATGTTGGTCGGAGTGGGCTAGTAGGCTGAAGGGCCTGTTTCCATGCTGTGTGACTCGACAACTTTGATTGCAAGATGGTGTCCAACCCAGGCGAATATTTGCGTGCTGGCCGCAGAAGCAGGTTTGCAATCACATCTTACAATCGGTCCACACGTTTAAATCTCTATTCCTACAGCACCATTTCTTATTCCCTTATCGTGTATCAACACACTGTAAATGGCTCGATTGTAATCGTGTATTGTCTTCCTGTTGACTGGATAGCACGCCACAAAACGTTTTCACTGTACCTCGGTACACGTGACAATAAACTTAAGTAAGTAAGTAAGTTTATTGGCCAAGTATTCACATACAAGGAATTTGCCTTGGTGCTCCGCCCACAATTAACAACATGACATACAGTGACAGTTACGAATGACTCAGAAAACGCTAAACATTAATAATAATAAGACATTGTTCAAGCATGTGAACCAACAAAATACCAGATCAAAGGGAGGCTGCAGATTTTTGGCTGAATTGGCTGGATTTTTAAACTGACCTGAACTGAACTAATCTGAATTAAACTAAACTCATCAAACACCGATCAAAACTCCACGAATAAGAAACATGAGCGTACGTCTCACCCATTTTGTTTACTCGCATATGTGTCCAGTTCACTGTTCCACTATCACCAAGATTATAACAAATTTGCATATCTTCCTTTTACAACTGGCCTTGATTTTTTGCACAGTCTTCTTTCTTTTAGAATTTCATACATAATGTGTTTTTCTGCGTGTATGTCTGAGTCTATGTGCCTACGTGCACTAAACCCATTCCGCATATATAAAATAAATTCTGATACAGTGTTAAGAATGGTTAGCAAGAGGCTGAAGAGTCCATGGAAATGTGGATCTCCGAATTCATTTAAAAGTGACTGTCAAACTCAAAGGCTTATTCCATTTTTACCTAAAGTGAAATGTGCATCTGCTGCTAATATATACTACAAGATCTAGATCCCGATTCCCCTACTAGGACAAATATTTTGTGAAACACCAGGTTCGTCCTGAATTTAATACATCAATAAAGTTTATAATCCTTTGTGTAATTTCTGTGAACAAGAATGTTTTCTCAGGCGGAGCACTACTTCATTGGGACAACCACAGGAGCAGCAGTGGGTTCAGGCATCATGAATTATCCATAGAACAATATTTATTCTATTGATGTGAACTGGTTGGAAAGATGAAATAATTACGTATTAGTCATCAGCTTTGTCAGTCATCTTAAAGAATCTGGTAATTTAATCTCCTGGCTAAAGCTTTCTGGATAATGTCACTTGTTACCTAAAAACCCTGCTTTCCATAAAAGGAATCAATTGTCATTTTCCACAAGATAACGTGTATAAAAAAAATCAAAATGCGCATCTTTTATTCCAGCTATGTAACAGGAGCTCAGGGTATTAAAAACAAATGTAGAAATCATTCTTTAGGTGAGGCCTGTGTCTCAATTCAATGACATTCACTGGGGGAATTCATTTTTCAACTGGTGATAACCCTGAAAAAGTGGAGATGACAAGAGTCTGTGCGATTCATTTTCAGGTCAGGATCTGTTTGTCTAGGCTCTATTCGGCTCTGTTAAAACTCAGTCGACGGGAATAGTTGTTGCTTCATTGGCAAATATGAACAATGTCAATTCTGAACCATCTGGAGCAGTTATTTGATTTAATTGGCATAAACGAATTCACCGTTATCATGCTATTTTTCCTCTTTTTGTCCCTGACATATTCTCATATTATCTTGACTGCAAAGCCACATAAACGTAAAGAAAATAAAACACCAAAAATAAATTCCAAACCCCTGAAGGGATAATCTATTGGGTGGTAATTTAGTTTATTACTTCATAAATCAGCGATTTTATGAACGTGTCTGAACTTTATTCCTTTGAAATTCTACTTTTGGAATGTTACTTAAAATACAGTTCGACGAGCTGGCATTATGTTAGCACAACATTAATTCTGGTAATTTGAATGAATACCTCCCATTGTTAATTATCGCTTATTTACATTAAATTATTCCTTCCAATATGCCAATGTTTCATGATGAGATGAGTGTGTTTCTCCTTTTATGGTTTTAGCTTAGTTTAGAGATACAGAGCGGAAACTGGCCCCTCGGCCCACCGAGTCCACGCCGACCAGCGATCCCCGCACATTAACTCTACACTACACACACACTAGGGACAATTTTTACATTTGCCAAGCCAATTAACGTACAAACCTGTACGTCTTTGGAGTGTGGGAGGAAACTGACAAACTCGGAGTAAACCCACGCGGTCACGGGGAGAACGTACAAACTCCGTACAGGCAGCACCCGTAGTCGGGATCGAACCCGCGACTCAGGCGCTGCAAGCGTTGTAAGGCAGCAACTGCGCCACCGTGAATGCCCATTTAGCATGAAAATGGATTGGGGTTCCTCGTGCTATGATATTTGTAGGCATCATTGTCACAGAATCTAATGAGAATTCATTTGGATGCACTTTGAGCTGATTTTCTACCAGTTACTGGACAGTTAGCCGAAGCTACAGTTTGTTTACATGAATAGTATTCACCATGAACAAAGGATTCCTGGAAGTCGTTTTACATTTCAATGTTAATCTGCTAACTAGTGAGGCCAGCGTGGGAATGTATTTATGTATGTATGTAATCGTTGTACATTTTCAGAGGTATTCACATGCATGTTCCTAGATGGTTTATTCATGAATCTTGATTTTGTTTTCTACAGTTCACTTTAGCAGCTTCCTGCTAATTAATTTCACAAACAAATTCTGACAGTCCAATATAATTGTACCATTTATAAAAATGCAGTGAATTATAAATAACAAAACACAATAAATTAAATATAATTACCGTAACAACTATCTGTCTGAAGAAGGGTCTCGACCTGAAACGTCACCCATTCTTTCTATCCAGAGGTACTGCCTGTCCCGCTGAGTTACTCCGGCATTTTGTACCCATCATTTATATCGGCTGTATAGGTAGCATTATATTACAAGTTCTCACATCAAGATACATGTCCACTTATCATAATACTTACAATGAACAACCAGTCAACAAATTGTGATTCAGGAGCTACAATTACATTAATTTAAAAGTAAGTTGTTAATAGTTATTTCTGGCTTGTAGGATTACTTTAAAACTATACATGTGACAAAGTTTAATGGTACCATCAAGCTTAAAGATACCATGTTAAGTTTATTTTAATACAGTTGATATATTTCAATGAAAAAATGAATGCCTTGAAGAAGTCTAAGGTGCCATGGAGTTGACAATATTTTTGTTCTTAATGCCAGATATAATATTGTTGGGTAGACTTGCCAAATCGTTTTTTACCCTGACTGTTCTCCCACTATCTGTGTACATGACCAGGTCCAAGAAGAGCATCTAATACAAACTATTTACATGTAAATGCCTTGCACAACTTGAAATTATATGGAGTCCTCACTTGGCAAGATTTCATGTTTTATAACGTCCCAAGGTGCTGCATGGGAATGTTACCAAATAAATTAAAATGACAACCAGATAATAGAGAGGCTGTACCGTTCCCAGTCTCTTCTTGTATTCAGTAAGGTCATGCTGTTCCCAACTTCAGCCTCAATCTGTTTTCTTGCCCAATCTTCATAACTTTATTTCATTATACTCCAGAAATACCTCTTTCTCATCTTTAGTTTAGTTTAGTTTAGAAATACAGCGCGAAAGATTGTTAAGGGTTTGGTCAGGCTCGAGGCAAGAAACATGTTCCCAATGTTGGGGGAGTCCAGAACCAGGGGCCGCAGTTTAAGAATAAGGAGTAAGCCATTTAGAACGGAGACGAGGAAACACATTTTCTCACGGAGAGTGGTGAGTCTGTGGAATTCTTTGCCTCAGAGGGCAGTGGAGGCAGGTCCTCTGGATGCTTTCAAGAGGGAGCTAGATAGGGCTCTTAAAAATAGCGGAGTCAGGGGATATGGGGAGAAGGCAGGATCGGGGTACTGATTGGGGATGATCATTCGTGATCACATTGAATGGCGGTGCTGGCTCGAAGGGCCAAATGGCCTGCTCCTGCACCTATTGTCTATTGTCTATTGAAAACAGGCTCTTCGCCCAACCGAGCCCGCACTGACTAGCGATCCCCGCACACTAACACTACCCTACACACTAGGGACAAATTTACATTTATACCAAGCCAATTAACCTACAAACCTGTATGTCTTAGGAGTGTGGGAGGAAACCGAAGATCTCGGAGAAAACCCAAGCGGTCACAGGGAGAACGTACAAACCCCGTATAGACAGCACCTGTAGTTGGGATCGAACCCGGGTCTCTGGCACTCGAAGCGCTGTAAGGCTGCAAATCTACCACTGTGCCACCCTAGCCTTGAATATATATAATGATGCAGCATCCACAGCAACTTGAGTTTGGGAATTCAAAATTAACAACCCTCTGAGAGGGGTAACTCCCCCCACATCTAGGTATTCAAGCATTTATCTTGCGTGTCTGGACCATAGATCTAGACGTACACCACAGAAACAGGTCAAGCCACAAGGAATTGCAAATGCTGGAGCATGGAGCATAACACACAATGTTGGAGTAACTCAGCGGGTCAGGCAGCAACTGTGGAGGGAATGGATAGGTGATTTCAGTTTGAGGCCCTTCTTCAGACTCCTCCTTCAGCCCACCATGTCCAGGTTACCAGTTGTACTGCCCTACACTAATTCTGCCTACCTACATTAGGTGTGTAGCCTTCTATGGCCTTGAGGATAGAAACAGAATGCTGGAGTAACTCGGCGGGACAGGCAGCATCTCTGGAGCGGAGGAATTGGTAACATTTCGGGTCGAAACCTTTCTTCAGACTGAGAGTCAGGGGAGCGGGGAACTAGAGGTATGAAAAGGTTCCGAACAGACCAAAGAAAGGTGGAGCCCACAATGGTCCATTGTTGGCTGTGGAAGAGGTGATAATGAGGGGATACATGGATGCGCACGGTGGAACTGGCAGGACAACTGGAGTGGAGGAGGGGTGAGGAGAAAGGGTTACTTAAAACTGGGGTGGCTTAAAATTAGAGAAATCAACATTCATATCGCTGGGGTGTAAGCTACCCAAGTGAAATATTAGGTGCTGCTCCTCCAATTTGTGCTGGACCTCACTCTGACAATGGAGGAGGCCCAAGATCAGAAAGGTCAGTGTGGGAATGGGAGGGGCAGTTGAAGTGTTTAGTAACTGGGACATCGCATAGTCCAAGGCAGAATGAGTGTTGGAAATAATCACTCAGTCACACTGATAATAGGAGGTCACACTGGAACAGCGGATACAGTAGATGAGGTTAGAGGAGGTGCAAGTGAACCTCTGCTTTGGGGATTTGAGTACATGGCTAAATGCTTCTTGAATGTTGTGAGAGCAACCATACCAACAACAACTGCCCCTTCAGTATAGTATATATTTGAGAAAGATAATTTCTCAATCTTCTGATCTCCAAAATAAGGTGTCAAACAAAATGTGAGCAAACTAAATGGAGCCAGTCAAGGAAGAGATGTTAAGAATAGAGTAGGAAGGAACTGCAGATGCTGGTTCACACCGAAGATAGACACAAAATGTTGGAGGAACTCAGCGGGACGCGGCATATCTGCACGGAAGGAATGGCTGATGTTTCGGGTTGAAGCTCTTCTTCAGACTGAGACCCAGGGGAGAGGGAGAGGGAGACACAGAGATAAGGAAGAATAAGGAGTGAAAACGAGACATCAAAGGAGATGAGGTACAAGGAAAATGTAGAATAGATCATTGTGTTAAAGAAGGAACTGCAGATGCTGGAGAATCGAGGGTTACACAAAAAGCTGGAGAAACTCAGCGGGTGCAGCAGCATCTAAGGAGCAAAGGAGATAGGCGATGTTAAGGGTCTCGACCCGAAACGTCGCCTATCTCCTTCGCTCCTTAGATGCTGCTGCACCCGCTGAGTTTCTCCAGCTTTTTTGTGTAACCCTAGAATAGATCATTGTTAGCTAGGAGAAGGTGAGAGTGAAGCATACAGAGTTACACCAGCGTTTTGTGTCTGTCCATATGTTAAGAATAGAGATCTAAAATGGACTTTCTCAGGTTAACCTGTAATTTATGTTTGCATGATAAGCGCCACAAATCCCGCACGCCACATTATAAAGATGCTGAATCTTAATGGATTTGTGGCTTTATAATCACCAGGAGTACTTTGGTACTTCCCTCATTCTCCAGACAGGTGTAATTGCCACCGCTGGTGCAGCTGTAGATGCTGCCCTCACACAACAAGCACACGTGTACAATTCCCAGCAGGAGACACAGGCTATGTGTTCATCAGCCTGGCCCGGGGTGTGTACGGGCCAAGTGCACTGCCAACTTTCCCATGGTCGTAACAAGCAACGACTTGCAAACATCCACATTTGTAATAAACGCACCTTTGGTGACCTAATAGGGAAGTGGAACTAAAATTTCAAAAGGATTATGTGTGAACAGAGGGAAATGTTGATGGCAAATGCAGGAGAAGAGCTGACTACATCAATTGGCATTTATAAACCACCGCAGTCGATAGAGCTCCATCTTCCATCGCTCAATGAGTTGTTTTAGGAGAGCAGCCAGATTCAATGAACACTGTACTTAGCTCCACTATCCTTTTATTATAAAACTATAAAAACTACTTTATAAGAACTGCTACGGAAATTACATTTCCTATCCAGGCTAGACAAAAATGCTGGAGAAACTCAGTGGGTGAGGCAGCAGCTATGGAGTGAAGGAAAAGGTGACATTCCGGGTCAAGACCCTTCTTCAGACTGAAACGCCACCTATTCCTTCGCTCCATAGTGATACCTAGTGAAACGCTGAGTTTCTCCAGCATTTTTGTCTACCTTCGATTTTTTCAGCATCTGCAGTTCTTTCTTAAACATTTCCTACCCAGGCAGATATTGTTAGACATTTTTTAACAGCTTGTTGCCTATTCTCCTCCATTCAACATGATAAGATAGAAAGCACTGAATATTTAACCTCAATATAGTCTATTTTTAACCCTTCAGCTACCACAGCCCCGTGAACTAATTTTCCGTTGATAAGGAAACAACATTGCTGCTGTTTAGGCATTAGTCCAGGTGGTATTTAGCCTGGAGACAGCTTTGGTAATAAAAATGTTCATTATTTATGCATCTCTTATAATGCTTTCAAAATGGCCATGTTTTAAGTTTCCCAGTGACCTATGGGACCTTGCTGACAGACGACCCCTCCCAGCTTCCATATATCAGGCAGTGCTGTTCATTCAGGCCTCTACAGACTGATGCCTTCAATCGCCCCGAGTCCATTAACAGTGTTCTACACGCAGAAACATATTCACTGAACAAACCAACAAAAATCACTGGAGTAGGTTATAACATAACGTTAAATAAAATAGGTTCAGAAACATACAATGATTCGCCACTCGGTCAATTTGAATACTTTTTTAGTTTGAAGAAGAGTCTCGACCCAAAGCGTCACCCATTCCCCCTCTCCAGAGATGCTGCCTGTCCCGCTGAGTTACTCCAGCATTTTGCGTCTACCTTTGATTTAAACCAGCATCTGCAGTTCTTTTCCTACACATGAATAATTTTGATCCTGGGTCCAATATATTGAATG
The DNA here is from genome assembly GCA_963514005.1 of Raja brachyura. Next base: position 32,753,019 of record OY740808.1, read on the forward strand.
TGTTGGAAGGTACTGCAGTTCGACACAAAATGCTGGAGTAACTCAACGGGACGGGCAGCAGCTCTGGAGAGAAAGAATGGTTGACGTTTCAGGTTGAGACCCTTAATAACCCATCTTTCCCTCTTTTCCCTCTCTCTCTGTACCTCCTCTAGTTCTCCGAATAGTTTCACTAGCCTCCTGATTAATTTCACTGATTGTATGCATCATTGTCACCTTCCCCTCAGCTAACAATAAACCATTCGACATTTCCTTGATCAGCGTCTGATTTGATCTGTCATTTTCACATCTTACATCTCTGGAGAGAAGGAATGGGCGACGTTTCGGGTTGAGACCTTTCTTCAGACTGATGACAGGGGAGAGGGAGATACATAGATGAGGAAGTTTAAGGTGTGAAAATGGGACAAAGGGAATGGAGATCAAGGAAAATGTAGAATAGATCATTGGTACCTGGGCGAAGGTAACAACAAAGCAAACAGAGATACAATGTAGTTGGAGACAGTCAGACTGGTCGGAGAACTGGGACAGGGAGAGATGGAAGGAGTGGGAAAGCAAGGGTTACTTGAAGTTAATGTTCATACCGCTAGGGTGTAAGCTGCCCATGCAAACTGCAGATGTTGGTTTCCACTGAAGATAGACCCAAAATGCTGGAGAAACTCAGCGGGACAGGCAGCGTCTCTGAATACTGCATATAGCTAACAGCATTCCTGCCTTGCTATCAGTGGATGCTTTACATTTCCAATTCACAGAACCTCATCGTTTGCAATCTACAAATATAAAAACAATCTTAGAATTAAGGCTACAACATCGTTGTTTTGTGTATTATTTTAAAATGCATCCTTTATACTGTCAATGGCAAGATCATAACTTGTAGCCAATGAGCCTCGCTGCGTGCTCAGCCCCCTGCTGTACTAACTCTATAACCATGACTGCGTAGCCGGACATAGTACGAACTCCATCTTCAAGTTTGCCGATGACAACACTGTGGTTGGACGAATCACAGATGGGGACAAGTCAGAGTATAGAAGTGAGATCAACCGACTGACCAAATGGTGCCAGCACAACAACCTGGCTCTCAACATCAGTAAGACCAAGGAACGGATTGTGGACTTTGGTGGGGGAAGGATCAGGACCCACAATCCTGTTTATATCAATGGGATGATGGCGGAGAGGGTCAATAACTTCAAATTCCTGGGCGTGCAGATTTCCAAAGATCTTTGCTGGACCCAGCACAATGACTCTATTCCTGAGAAGATTATGGAGATTCCGCCTGTCGAAGAGGATTCTCCTAAACCTCTACAGGTGCACGGTAGAGAGCATTCTGCCTGATTACACCATGGCCTGGTTCAGCAACTTAAACGTCCAGGAACGAAACAGACTACAAAAAGTTGTGACCACTGCCCAGTCCATCACCGGCTTTGACCTCCCCGCCTTCGAAGGCATCTATCGTAGTCGCTGCCTTAAAAAGGCAGCCAAAATCGTCAAGGACCCACACCATCCTGGCCACACACTATTTTCACCATTGCCATCAGGAAGAGGGTACAGGAGTCTGAAACCGGTAACATCCAGGTTCAGGAACAGCTTCTTCCCTACAGCCATCAGGCTATTAAACACAGCAACAAATAAGCTCTGAGCTCTGAACTGCAAAAGATGATATTAATTATTGCACTATATTTGTTATTCATTGACCTTTTCTTTTTTTTCTCTTCCCCCATTATGTACTATGTTTACATATTCACATATTCTGTTGTGCTGCAGCAAGTAAGAATTTCATTGTCCCATCCGGGACATATGACGATAAAACACTCTTGGCTCTCTCTCTCTAATTCATTGCAAAGAAAACAGCTGCTTCTAAGATTAGCACAAATGCATTTAAATATAGAAATCCAGAATATTTAGTCACTTGTAATAACCATCAAATTCCTGTCACTCCACTCGTGCACTGCTGCAATTTCTGACATGAAATCAACGCAGAAGATCATTTAACATTTTAAACAATTTAATCATTTGACAATAATTTAACTTCAACAACTTGCACAACTTTCTTGGCATAAAATCCACAAAAATGACTTTGTTGAATGAAATGTAACTAAGTGTTTAACTCCACAATATAACCACGATCAGCGTAAGATAAGTGACAAAAATACCTATATTTTGTCACTTGTCATAACTTTTAAGTTAATCATAATTACAATTGACGAATGGCTTTGTGCCTTGCGAAATATGGCTAAGTGTGGATTCTCACTGCATCAATTCAACGATAAAATGTACAACCTTTAAACTAACAATTATAACAGCTCCTACTCTCAATTGTATATGTGCGTGACTCAACCTTTCTGTAGAGTGATTGCACAATGAGTTACAATATGCTTCTTGGAGTCCTGATCGACTGTGTAGATAGTGTCAGATTGAAATGAATATTGGGACATGGGAACAATAGGAACACCAAGTACACTCCATCCTCATCATTTATGGGAACTTTTCAAAATCAGTAGTTTCTGCTCTTTTTCCCAATACTGACTGCAAAGCCAGAGTATCAAGATTCAATAGACAATAGACAATACACAATAGGTACAGGAGTAGGCCATTCAGCCCTTCGAGCCAGCAGCGCCATTCAATGTGATCATGGCTGATCATCCCCAATCAGTACCCCGTTCCTGCCTTCTCCCCATATCCCCTGACTCCGCTATCTTTAAGAGCCCTATCTAGCTCTGTCTTGAAAGTATCCAGAGAACCGGCTGCCACCGCCCTCTGAGGCAGAGAATTCCACCGACTCACCACTCTCTGTGAGAAAAAGTGTTTCCTCGTCTCCGTACTAAATGGCTTACCCCTTATTCTTAAACCGTGGCCCCTGGTTCTGGATTCCCAAACATCGGGAACACGTTTCCTGCCTCTAGCGTGTCCTAACCCTTAACAATCTTACATGTTTCTATGAGATTCCCTCTCATCCTTTTAAACTCCAGAGTGTACAAGCCCAGCTGCTCCATTCTCTCAGCATATGACAGTCCCGCCAACCCGGGAATTAACCTTGTAAACCTACGCTGCACTCCCTCAATAGCAAGAATGTCCTCACAACGGATTGTTGCTTTTAAACTAAATGAGAGTGTGAGTGCGAGTACGTATTAGTACAATCTTAGCAGAAGCAACCAAATGCATCGTTGCAAAGAAAACACCGCCACTTTGAATAAATAAGAGCTGAATAGGACGGATGTTCAAGATAGGGAAGTCTACGTCTGTCTATAAGCTCAGGTTTTAAACAAACTATAGTTGGGGGGAGGGTTCCTGGTGCAGTTCACCATTTCGCCGGGGAAGTGGTCAACTCTCTTCAATGGTCCCACCCATAAGGTTAAGCTCAAAAGGAGAAAAAGAACAATAACATTGACCTTCCTTCCTCATGTGGCAGCTCCGTTGACCTTTCGGCTTGATCAGCTGGCGCTTCTCTCTCTCTCTCTCTCTCTCTCTATACCTCTGCCTCTGCCTCTCTCTCTCTCACTCTCTCTTCCATCACTCATTCCCGCTCTCAACCAAGTCCGTTCCTCCAACTTTCCAATCCTCAACCATTGGGTCGAGATCACCCCAGCAGCACGCGTGTGCTCAAAAGAAATTCCTTGGCCCGTGGCGAGGGGGGTGAGTGTCAGAACCACTGCAATACCAAGCAACTCTCCAAGGGTTACACAAAAAGCTGGAGAAACTCAGCGGGTGCAGCAGCGTCTAAGGAGCGAAGGAGATAGGCGACGTTTCGGGTCGAGACCCTTCTTCAGACCCCTCTGAGTCCAACTTCTGCACAACTCCTGACAGTTCTATTAACTCAAGAAGGGACTCGACCATCCCTTCCCTCTGCCTGTCCCGCTGAGTTACTCCAGCATTTTGTGCCTACGGTTCAAACCAGCATTTAAAACCAGTTGTGTTAACTTATTACAATGAGCCTTCTCTAAGTGAATATGCGCCTATCAACGCATTTGATGCTTGCCTTTAATAAAACATCCGCTTTGCTAATGTGGCTGTCGACCCAGTGGTGCAGGGGTCTGTGTTTGTAGCCTCCGGACAACCTTTCCCCTCTACCCCCGGAGCGTGCCTGATGGATTATGAGCCGGCGTAGACTGATTACACCGCCTCTCGCCGCGGGCCGGGCCGGGCTGGCCTTTCTGTCACTTCAAGTCGGTAAATATTTGCAATGTATCCCCGGCCCGGGTTGAGGCGAACAAAGGCTAACCTCCCCCTTCTCCACCCCGCAGATTTCCTGTCTCGGCGTCACCGACACCGGAGGGGTGGTGGTGGTGGTGGTGTTGGCTGTAGGAGGGGTGGGGGTGGGATGGATGGAGAGCGCTTTCAATGCACCGCCGCCAGCGCTGCGCTCTCAGTCCGCCTCGCAGGCTCCACACGTCTCTGCAAAGAGATGCATCTGAGCGCCGCTCAGGACTGGGTCAGTGCGGCACTCACTCACCACCTGGCCTCCCTGCCTGCCTGCCGGTGTGCCGCTTGACAGGACGAGTCGGTGCAGCCACAGAACAAACAAATATGCGGGGTTGGGATGGGACACGCGAACTGACACATGGCCAGTGACACAAGGCGCTCAGTTACAGGAGTCGTGTTACTCGGCAGCCGGGCAGAATGGGCCGCACACCTTAATCACAGTAGGGTTGCAGAAACGAGATTAATATTTGGATTTTGTGTACTTTTCCCGCGTTGAAAGTGGATCATTAATCCTTCATTTCATTTTGATTTTTTTTTCGAGCATTTGAATTGTGTTTTTTTTTAAGTATACACAGAATAAGTATACACAGAAATACTGGTTAGGACATAAAGTTGAAAGTTTATTCAGTATTACTTTTCTTCTAGGGGGGGGGGGGGTGTCCATCACACATACACACATGGAAAGCCATGTATATTTTGGCAGGAGCAAGCCTGCTGCAAATAGTGACTGCGTGCATTTGGTAACCCCAGTCTTTCGCAAGAGTTCAATCTGAATCTAACTCTTTGAGCCAGAAACTGGCGCAAGAAACTTCAGATAAGCAAATAACTTTCCCACCGACCGCTGGATTAATGTTTAATAAGCGACGTGTGCTCGGTGGTACTTTGTTGAAAACCAAAAGGCTGCAATCTAAATGAATAAACATTGCCTGCGCGAAAAAAAATGTCAATAAGGGCGGTAAATCAATCTATTCCGCGGACAGAAGAGGCAGCAGCCACAGCCAGCAAGAGTTAAAAGATCGGTTGTATAAATCTCACCGAGTCCACAGCGAAACTGCAGTGTCACAGTGTTATTGGGTTAAACAACTTCAGGCACCGTTTCCTGAAACTCATCACATTTCTGCGGCGGTGTAACTGCAGTGTGAGACTATTCGGACACACTAGTTAGTCCTGTGCTGTTCCCTTCTGCGACTACCGTCGATTGTCCAACAATTATTTACAAATATATATGTTATCCACACTTTTTGGGAAAATTACCCTCCCCAAGCCAAAATGTTATAAATGCACAAAGTTCCGAAAACTGTTCAGCAGAGCCAACTCTCGTCTAAAGTACTCAAAGCTGCAAAACCCTATTGGCAATTGTGTAAGAAGGAACTGCCGATAGATGCTGGTTTACACCGAGGATAGATACAAAATCCTGGAGTAACTCAGCATGTCCAGAGATGAGATGCTGTCTGACCCGCTGAGTCACTCCAGCATTTCGTGTCTATCACATTGGTAATTGTTGGGCTATTTATTTAAATTTCTGCTCACAGAAAGAACGGGCGAACTTTATAGATTTCACTTTCGTTTCCCGTGTGTCCTTCCTGCCAGCAAGCGCACGCTATTTTGAAAGTAACTGCACACCTCGCTATCATTTCATTTGCTTGTTCTCCCAACTAATAAAATAGGTACATCTAAAACATATTTAAATTCACCTCCGCGACCTCTTTGTCAATGGCAATGGCCATGAGATACAGTTTTAAAAAAAACACTTAGAGGCTACTTTAACTGGTTAATTAACCTCAAACTAAATATGTGTTTACTATTTTGTTTAAACTGACTTCTTTGTTTTCGTCAACCTTTTTTTTTTCAAAATCTGTTGATATTTAATTTGGCTCAACATTCAGCTCTCTGCTCGGCGCCGCTTACGAGAGGAGGCTGCGGTGCCGTCTATTTCTCCCGTTCAAAATACAAACACGTTGACCTTGTCTGAAAATGTCGAACTTCCGAGTTCCCAGCGACGGAGAAGGAGCATCAGTTTATAAAACATTGTAACACGACTTCATGTGTGTGGGGGGGGGGGCGGACAAATATTACTAAATACCTCCATCTAGGCGTTTTCCTTTCAAGAAAATGAAGGTGTAACCGGAGTTTTTTTTGTGTGTAATGTGAATGAATAAACTAGGGGCAAGCCAGAGCGATGAGGAAGAAAAACCATGCGGGGTCAAAAGTAGACGGAGTTGCATTTTACCCCGAATTTGCTTGAATGTGTTGGAAGTTTATTGATATTATTATTATTATTATTATTATTATCAGTGTTGAGTTTTAACAGCTGCATGATGTTGCTGAGCTGAACACAAACAATACTTAGGGTCGAGCTACTCCTGACCCTTCAACGGTATTGTAACAATGAAATATTGGTGTCGCCGGCCGCTCGTTGGCCTGCTCCATAACTTCCCCCAGTCCAATATAGGTTATTGATTTCCATTAAACAAATTCCATATAAAATAACAGTATCTACTCAGCTAAATTATGTATGTAAACAGTGCATCGCATCGATTTTTCTTGCTATTTGCACCAGCAACGGCGTCTGTTTCTAACCAGACAAGTGACGCGAATTCTGTAACTTGAGAAAGTCTCCGGGCAGTTATTTATTAATAATCGCCGTGGAAGTAGAATTTTGAGCATGCCAGTAAATTGTCAGCCCTGTGTAATTACTATGGATTAAAATAGATTATATTATTGTCAAAAAATGGCAGGTTCAACAGAATCTTATGCCGGCAGTGTTGCAGAAACAACAAATTAATCCAAGTTAACTGTATACGACACATCATTGAAACAATCGGAGTTAAATGCTACTCTTACATCACACATTTCCATGATTATTTATCACCGTAGTCTTACGTTAACCTCTATATATTTTAATTATTAAAGTACAGTTGATTGCTGTCTCTTATTTGACTCTCCCCTCGTATCTTGGTTCGCCTTCAGTACGACGGCGGGTCTAATTGAATATAATTACATTTTGATGCACTTCCTGCTCGACCCCAGTGTTTACTAACAATATTTATACCTTCGCTTTAAATCTTTTTTTTTAAACACATTTGGCGTGCAGTCCGAAATTTTTCGGAGAATGACAGATTTGGGAAACGCGTGGTTATGAGATTGCCATCAAATGCATATTGATTTTGATGGCGAAATCTGTGGGCAGGGTTCTTCAAATACAGTCTGTAAACATCCTCGAGAGAGAGAAATAGGCATTAAACAAGTTGATCTTTGATTTCTTGTCCATTAACTGAAAACTTAACTTCCCCCAAGCGAAGAGAACTATATTAGTTAACTTGGAGAATTGGATCATTCTTAATTGTCTTTTTTTTTTTCTCTCCCGCTGATAATTAGCAGATAAAAAAATCCTTACGAGAAGACGCTCCGAGCACGGAGAAGGTATGGGTTATTTGTGGCTGATTTGCACTTTGTGCTACTGCTGCCTGCTTCGATATTATAGTGAGACTCATTCCCCACCGTGAGGCGACAGCACCCTCTGCAGGACCAACTCTGGCCAGGTCACCGCCGCGCCAACCCCCCTCCAGCCCAGGGACATCACCCTTCCATGACATTTCTGCTCTGCTAAAAACTAAAAAAAAGGAAGAGGAATATTAAAGCAATCAGGAGACCTCTAATGCTTCGCGCCGCGCCGGCAGAGGGGAACTGCAAGAATAACTTCCGACCGATTACCATTACTTGAGTAAACTGGAACATTTTCCGTGAACTCAATTACCGCCCATGTACATGTAATAATGAATGCGTGCGAGTTGCCGGCTATGAAAGAGCACATCTGCAGTATAACTGCCGGAGGAGCGCAAAGCTGCGAAAATATCAGACTTCAATGAAACTATCTATCCAGTGACGAATATATAACTGGCGTCTTCTGGTTAAGACAAGGGAGATTAATTCAACGTGCATGCTTCGTACCTATTTACTATGTATTATGTAGTCTTGTGTAAGCTTAGAATATTGTTGTACCGAGCGAGATGGTATTCTTGAAATTGAAATTTCTTTTCAGCGCGATGTAAATTTAGCGTCAAGTCATGTTTTATTTAAAAAAAGGCCACATTTCGTTCATTTCCAATGTTTGCTAAAAGCCGGCTCGCTCTGCATCTTAATGCTCTGAAAAGCTTCAGTAGTCGTGCAGATGTCGTCTCAGTCATAGATAAATAATCGTTTTATCCCCCTCCCCTCCCTCCACTCGGTACTTCAATACACATGCAGAAACAAAATATTTACATTATTTTTTAAAAGCTTTTCAAAATTATCAAAACCAGATTATTTCATAAAACAAATCGGTGATAATTTATTTTGTAATTCCACTAGAATTCGTATGCATTAATTTACAATCACACGCAAAGATCTTTAAGTCGATCAGACTGGCGGTGACAGCTACAGTTTTATCGATTATGCTCCCGACCGAAATTGTAACGCTGTTAGTTGTACGGTGTGATGGCAGGCGGGGATCCCCAGTATCTCTCTGCCTGCCTGCCTGCCTGCCATCGGCGCAAAGCCAGCGACCAACAACTTGTCCAACTTCTGCCTCAACAAAGTTGTTTTAAAAAAAATGATTTCAAACTGAATATGTTTCTATGTTAATACGCTTTAAATACACAGGGTTTAAAGTGGGATTCAAGTTAGTTTCTTTATTCAATTATGCAAAAGTTGTCTGTTCCCCAACTCTTCAGTATAGAATATTGCATTCAGGATTTTTTTTTTTAAACGACTAATTTCCTGATTGAGTTAGATTCTTGTCGTTGCATGGAGAATGATCCAAGCACATGAACGGGCCATTACCAATTGAGGGGAAGTTCCGGAACTGATACCTTCAAAAACAAGGCTGACTTGAAACATTCGTTTCCTACTCCTTTCAGGCGTGCTCCGAAACTGAGAATTAACTGCAGCATTTAAAACCAAATTTACAAACATCTTAACTTTGCAGGCGAAACTTACTCTTTTATTGTGATGTTATTAATTTTGCATTGGCCGGCGTTGGGGGCAGCGTAGAGTTTTTTTTTCAACACACACTTGTATGAGGAAATGGAAGTGTTGAAAAGTGCTAATGTGTTTATTATAGTACTTGAATTGAGTTCAATCCTTGAATCCACACTTCGTTACTTATTAACCCAACAAACACGGCCTCAAAGCACGTGCCGACAAAAAAAATGTTCTACCTGGTTAGTCCAGAATGCCACTATGGAAATTATTTTAGGGCAAAAAAAACATACTTGCGTCGAAAAGATCTTTATATTTAATATTCACATTTGCAACAATTGAATTTTACGGAGAGAACAACGTATTTATATTACTTGCACTCACATTTTTTTTAACCGGTAGAAACAAAACGTTATAATTTATTCCACAATGTTGTACATCGGAAAAAATTCTGTTAAATCAGTACAATACTTCCTAAAGTGCGATACCCGTAGCGTGGTATTTACGTCGCTGATTGTGTCTATTTAATACAAAATAAAACTCATGCATCACCACCGTCGCGTGGAGGGTTTTGGAATCTGAAAGAAACATAATTGCAACAGAAAGGTATTTGTGGATAGTTGTTATAGCCACGGGACATGAGGTCAGTTGGGAGTTATGATTCAGATGAAGTTTCCAAACCCGCTGAACATCCAACACCTTCACCACCGGCCTGGGTCCCTGGCCACCGAGTCTATAGAGATATCCATTAACCTTGCAGAGCACACCATTGTGGAACAACATGCACGGTTTGATCGTGTTGTTGCCACCATCCAATTCTTACAATGAATCCCCACACAATCACGTTTACCAACCTCTGCAGATGCCCCATTGAAAGCATCCCATTAGGGTGCATCACAGCTTGGTTTGGCAACAGCTCAGCCCAAGTCCGCCAGAAATGTGCAGAGTTGTGGATGTGGTCCATTCTATCACACAGACTAGCCTCTTCTCCCCATTCACTCTACATTTGAAAAAGCCTTGAAAAAGCAGTCAACATAATCAAGAACTATTTTCACCCCAATTATTCTCTCCCATCTCCCATCTGACAGAGGACACCAGAGCTTGAAAGCACATACAAACTCGTACAGGAACAGCTTATTCCCTGTTGTCTGCTGTAATATACTAACACGATATTCTGTGATATTTTTTGGTCTGAACTTCCTGCAGTGCAAGGACTTATATAATCATGATTGGCCCCATAGCTGAAGCGACCACGTCCTGGGGCAGGAAAGTGGAAGTATCCTGAGCTAATTCTGCTGCCACCATCATCTATTGCAACAGGTGATGGCTTTCACTGAAGCCAGAAGCTTGCATCCTTCTCATTACAGACGATGACAGCAATGTCAACGTTTGAAACATGGAAGATGGACACAAAAGAAGAAGACTGATGATCTCATGACAATCATTACCACTAAAAATCTCACCCATTATCTTCTTCGCAGACATGTGAATCCTAATGCTTAACCACAATAGACAGAGCATGTAAAACCCATCATCACGGTGCATTTACAACTTACATAGAAATTATTAATACGGTGTTTGCTGGACAGTTGAAAGTCTGGGCGACTACTTCCAAGGTACATTTTTCAGGATATCAGACTTCCAAAGCACATTGGTATTCTTCAATTTTCTTTCCTCTGGCAATCAACATTTTTTTTAAATAACATTTTTAATTCTTCCTGGTTTAGTTGATCTTTCTATTTTTTTTAAATTTGTATGCAAGGTGTTCGCCCTGTGACCTGTGTGGGATTTCTCCAAGAAGTCTGGTTTCCTCCCACACTCCAAAGACGTCCAAGTTTGTAGGTTAATTGGCTTGGTATAAATGTAAAATTGTCCCCAGTGTGTGTAGGATGGTGTTAAGGGCCTGTCCCACCAGCATGCGACTTCATGCAGTGAGCGCGACCTAACGTGGTCGCTTGAGCCGTCCGGCCTCGCGGGGCCGGTCCCACTTCGATCGCCGGAGCTGTATGGAGTTGTGCAAAGCTGGTCCCGACATTGTGCGGGGCTCCGAAAAACTGACCGTGTTCAAAAATTCCGCGCGGCAACGGCCTGTCGGTCCGCAGCTGCCGCAACGCATTACATACCGCCTCAAGGTCGGGCCTCCGTGACCCTCTCTATATGTGCCTCCGTGCCCCTGTCTGTGTGTGCCTCCGTGACCCTCTCAATATGTGCCTCTGTGCCCCTGTCTGTGTGTGCCTCCGTGACCCTCTCTGTGTGTTCCTCCGTGACCCTCTCTATATGTGCCTCCGTGTCCCTCTCTGTGTGTCCCTCTCTGTCCTTGCGAACTTACCGCGGACTTCACTCCAACTTTGCGCCGCGTCGCGCCACTCACTCGACCTCCGCGCGGCCCCCACTTCCAGTTTGGTCGCGCTCGCCGCATGGAGTCGCATGCTGGTGGGACAGGCCATTTAGTGTTCGGGGATCGCTGGTCGTCACGGACTCCGTGGGCCGAAGGGCCTGTTTCCACGCTGTATCTCTAAACTAAACTAAACTAAATCGTGGAGACGTAGAGTCGTGCAGCACGGAAACAGGACCATCGGCACAACTCAACCATGCCGAGTAAAATGATCATATGTGCAAGACCAAATTGCCCCGTTTAACCGTTATGTTGTTATTGTACCTGCCTCAACCACTTCCTCTGGCAGCTTGTTTCAAATATGTACCACCCAGTGTTCTAAGGAAGTGTCCCTGACCTGAAACATAAACTGATTTCTATTTCCACAGAGGCTGCCTGGCTGGCTGAGCTCTTCCAGCTTTTTCTGGTTTTGTTTCTGGTCAATTTTCAGTTAAAAGAGTCCTTTGAACAAATCACACTTGTAGAGAGCCCCATTATTCTTAATATCTACCAACATAGTTCCATTTAGCTGCAAATTAATTATTTAAAAGTTAGTCATCAAAGGCATTCCTACCAGCAATATCAATTTAAATGGTTTGCCCTGTAGTATCAGAATGGCTGATGCTGACTTAAATCAAAGACAGACATGAAAAGCTGGAGTAACTCAGAGGGACAGGCAGCATCGCTGGAGAAAAGGAATAGGTGACGTTTTGGGTGGAGACCCTTCTTCAGACTGTTTAGGGATCAGGGAAACGAGAGATATAGACGATGATGTAGAGAGATAAAAGAACAATGAATAAAAGATATGCAAAAAGTAACGATGATAAAGGGATAAGGGCCATTGTTAGCTGTTCCACTGAATCATTACAAATGAGTCTGAAGAAGGGTCTCGACCCGAAACGTCGCCTATCTCCTTCGCTCCTTAGATGCTGCTACACCTGCTGAGTTTCTCCAGCCTTTTGTGTACATTCCAAATACAAGCAGCCTTCCTTTATGTCACTAGAACCAACACAGAGACACACAGCTGAGAAATACACCATGGCAATGACTTATGTTTGGTCACAGTCACATCCATCAGCCAACGGTGTGGCTACCTCTGTGGACAACACCAACTGAGGTGTGTGAAGGAAGGAACAGCAGATGTGGGTTTAAACTGAAAATAGACACAAAATGTTGGAGTAACTCAGCGGGACAGGCAGCATCTCCGGAGAGAAGGAATGGGCGACGTTTTATGGTGAGATCTTTCAGACCCTTGAGATTTCATCTACTCAAGAAAGTGAATCTCAACATTTTAGAAAACGACCAAAGCACAGAAAAAAAGGCAAACCTCCTAGGTTTGTAACATTGATTCTTTAAGCAGAGAATGGTGAGCATCTGCTTAGTATAAATATTCAAATCTCCTCTCTGCTCAGATAACACGCAGTAGTAGCCTTGGAGAGCTGCCTTTATTCCAAAGTCACATACATATTTCTGAGACAAACAAGACTGAATTGAATTACTTCTCTTATGTTCACATTATGAATGTGGATTACAGATGCATTTCAACAATGCAAATATAATCAGTTCACTCTAGAGCAATTACTGTTTGATTCAAGCTGTACACTATATTTTGCCTGATAATTTGCATTTGAATAGCCCATTTGATGCAACAAAAAGTCTCATGGAATAATCACACAACAATTAGCTGAGAATATTTGGTCAATGGTGAGACACAGAGTAAAGAGGATGATGTTGAGAATTCCATCATTTCGTGCCACAGCAGATAATGGAGAAGGGAGAAGGGAGTGGGGCAGGGGTGGTGGGCTAGAATTGTTTGCTAGCGGTGATGTCACAGACCTGCAGAGACCTGCAATCTACAGCGAAAAAAACAAGGAGGCAGTTGAACGTGACGAGAATTATGATGCGGAGCCCTTGGCCGGCTACAAAACAGCCCAAAGTGGCTGAATTCAAGAATGATCAATAAATGGGGGAGAAGATAGACAGGAAAGGCTGGTGTAACCCAGCGGGTTAGACAGCATCTTTGGAGAAAAGGAATAGGTGACGTTTCGGGTCGAGTCCCTTCTTCAGACTGGGGAGAGGAGAGGCGTGGATGAGCAGAGTCGGTGGTCAAGGCCCGCGTGCGGCTGGAGTGCTGGTAAGGGTCAGTGTTGGTGGTGGCAGAGGTAGGCGCAGACAGGAAGTGACCAGGGAGGCGGTGTGGGCAGGGATGGCACCGACAGCCGAGCCTGTAAGTAGCCAAGGAGATGGTTCGAATCTGGGGTGGCATCAGCACCCTGGGGGGGGGGGGTGGCAACGGCAGGCCCATCCATTATAAAGAGGTCTGTTAAAATGAGGGCTTACTGCTTCTGACTCGAATAGACAGAGTGCAGAACAAGGCTTTTCACGGTACCTCAGTACATGTGACAATAATACACCTGAACCAAAACCTAAACCTGAGTTAGAAATATACAATCATTGTGCTAGAGAGGATATGATGTTGGAAGTAAAGCTTAACATCAGGAAGAAGACAGAGAGCAGCAACATGTTTGGTTTAGCCTGAAATCTGAGTAGCTTCACTAAACTTGTGTAGGTGGGTCCAGGGATGAAAGTATGACTTTTATTGTGCTAAGAAGAAGAATATGCAAAAAAGTCTACCAATAGCCTTGATAACTTGGATGGCCACATACAGCTTAAACACCTCACCTAACCTGGTGCCAATCAGTAGAATTCCTCAATTTCGCTGTGGAGAAAGTAACTATCCTTTCATTTCACTGAACACCTCCGCTCAGTCTGCCTGAACCTACCTGATCTCCCAGTTGCCAAACACTATCATTCCCCTTCCCATTCCCACAATGACCTTTCTGTCCTAGGCCTCTTCTATTGTCAGCGTGAGGCTAAACACAAATTGGAGGAACAGCATCTCATATTTCGCTTGGGCATCTTACAACCAGTGGTATGTAGAGTGATTTCTCTAACTTCAAGTAACCCCGGCATTCTCTCCCTCTCCATCCCTCCCCACCCAAGTCACACCAGCTTCTCATTCTCACCTAGCAAACAGCTAACAATGGCCTGCTTCTTTCATCTTCGTTACTTTATTGCATATCTTTCATTCATTTGTTCTATATCTCTCTATATATCACCATCTATATCCCTCGTTTCCCTTTCCCCTGACTCTAGTCTGAAGAAAGGTCTCAATCGGGAACGTCACCCATTCCTTCTCCCTAGAGATGCTGCCTGTCCCGCTGAGTTACTCCAGCATGTTGTGTACATCCTCGGTTTAAACCAGCATCTGCAGTTCCTTCCTGCACGCTTTACCCATGGAGCTGGGTATATGTACACATTAAGTATTATCAAAGGTGGGATTGATAGATTATTGGACTATGCAGGAATCATGCTTTCTGGCAATGAGCAAGTGAATGTCGGACCTCAAGATCAGACCAGACATATCTTAATGATTGGCTCACACTAACCTTTGCTAGTTATATCGGTGTCAATGAAGCATATTAGCTGTTTAGGATTTATTGACATACTTTGCTGATTGACAAGTGACTCTATTTCAATTAAAACATCGCTATTGTAAAGTTGACTGAAACTTTCTGGGGTCAGGAAAGAAGCTTTGTAAATGTTACTTCATTCTTACATGGCTATATCATTCGAACCATGTGACAAGCTTTGTTTTGTCAACATGTTTAACTGGATCCCTACGTGATTGTGAGTCACGACTCCACATCTCTCTGTGTACTCACGAACTATGGTGCATGCCCTTGGAATTTGTAATTCCCTTTCTACATATAAGGCCTGCAAATTATTACTTCAGGCAGTTATTCAAGTGGAAAAAGCTGTATCAATAGAAATGGGCTTTTCAAGTGCTATAAATAAGAAATCTTTGATTATAATTACCGATTAGGCTAACTTAGAAGCTTATGAATTTTGGATGGCTGGAATTCAGTGAAGAGGCATTTCAATTAAGATCTTGTTCAATCGCTGGGTGTTGTTTTAAAGATGTAATTACATTGCAGGAGCAGTGATAATTACTCTTTTCCATTGGCGAGACCAAGCCTAGTCTAGGCAGCCATTTCAGCAAACATTTGTGCTCG
The DNA here is from genome assembly GCA_963514005.1 of Raja brachyura. Next base: position 32,768,619 of record OY740808.1, read on the forward strand.
GTCTGCCAAGGCCTGCTGGATGTCCAGGTCGCTAACCATTTTAACTCCCCTTCCCATTCCCACACTGACCTTTCTGGCCTGGGCTTCCTTCAATGCCAGAGTGAGGCCACATGTAAACTGGAGGAACAGCACCGGTGGCACAGCGGTAGAGTTGCGGCCTTACAGCACTTGCAGCGCCAGCGACCCGGGTTCGATCCCGACTATGGGCATTGTCTGTATGGAGTTTGTACGTTCCCCCTGTGACCGCGTCGCGTTTCTCTGATATCTTCGGTTTCCTCCCATGCACCAAAGACGTACAGGTTTGTAGGTTAATTAGCTTGGTATATGTGTCAATTGTCCCCAGTGTGCGTAGGATAATGTGTGGGGATTGCTGGTTGGTGCGGACTAGGTGGGCCGAAGGGCCTGTTTCCATGCTGTATCTCTGTACGTGGTGTGCTGTCATGGCCATCGCTTCCATATGGCTGGTCCCAGACAAATTTCTGGTGATATGTATTCCAGAGTACTTGAAGTTTTTGACCATCTCCACTTTGGCGCCATCAATGTATAATAGGCTGTGTCTACTGCTTCACTTCCTGAAGTCGATCACAATCTCTTTTGTCTTCCTGACACTGAGGAGAGATTGTAGTTTTTGTACCAGGTTAAGAGGTTCTCAGCCCATTTCCTGAACTTGCTCTCATCGTTAGTTGACATCCGACCCACTACAGTGGTGTCAGCTGCAGACTTGTAAATTGAATTGGAGTGGTAATTGGCTACACAGTGATGAGTATATAAGGAGCGTAGCATGGGACTGAGAACACATCCTAGCGGGGTACTAATGTTGATGATTAGTGCAGACGATGATTTGTCATCAATACTCACCTCTTATGGTCTGTTGGTCAGGAAGTCGAGCATCCAGTTGCAGAGGGGAGTGCGGACTCCCAGTTCAATGAGTTTGGAGATGAGCTTTGTTAGGATAATGGTATTGAAGGCAGAGCTGTGGTCCATGAATAAAAGTCTGACGAAGGTGTTCTTCTTATCCAGGGGTTTCAGGGATGAGCGTAGGGCCAGGGAGATGGCATCAGCCGTGGACCTGTTGTGGGGGTAAGCACCACAAGGCAATGTTAACAATGGGAAGCTAGTTTGTACGATAAGGGCCTGTCCCACTTAGGCAATTTTTTCGGCGACTGCGGTGACTGTCACAGTCGTAGCATGCCGCTGAGAAAGCGATGCCTGGACCCCCCCCCCCCACCACGACAAGGTCTACAACAAGCAACAACAACCTACCCCTAGTCGACGTCAAGCAATGGCAAGCTACCGACAACCGGCAACCCATTAGGATGTCCACCTGCCACCACAGCTACGACAACCTAGGACCACACAGGCAACAACCTACGTCCACCCGCGACAAGCTACGACAAGCAACAACCCTGTCAGCGACAACTGAAGACAATTCAGTCCGTGGTACCTATCGCCAGTTGACGTAGGTCGACGTAGCTAGCCGCCAATGGAATTCACCGAAGACAGCACCCGGCGACAACCTGCGTCATCCTAGCGACAACCTACGACAGCACCTACGACAGGAGAAGACAAGCTACGTCAAGTCCACAGTCGCCGAAAAGTTTTGAATATTTCAAAATCCAGTGGCGACCAGGAAAACGTTACGACCCTCCAGGCGACTTGAGGAGAAAAACTCACGACCACACAGGCATCACTCCACAAACATGTGGCAACAGCCTAGTCGCCTGTAGTCGCCGAAAAAACTCAACTAAGTGGGACAGGGGCTATAGACTGGGCCACATCCATAACTTTGCGATCTCTTGAGGTCTTGAGCAGACCAGTGGCCAAACTATGCTGTGGTGCATTCGGATGAGATATTTCCTCCAGTGCATCTGTAGAAGTGAGTAAGAGTCTGAAAAAGGGCCCCGACACAAAGTATCCCACCTCAGATGATGCCTAACCCTCTGAGTTCCTCCAGCATCTTGTGTTTTCAGGAGAGTCAATGATGGACTTTCTTAGTCTTCCGAGGAAGTAGAGGCATTGATGTCCTTTCATGGACGCAGCGTCAATGTATTGGTCCAGATGTTGATGATATTTACATCTGGGAACTCAAAGCTCTTAACCATGTCCACTTCAACATGGTTGGTGCCGACTGGCACACGCACACCACCTTCATTCCTGAAGTCAACATAGAGGACGAGCTTGTCATCTTAAACTAAGCTAATTACAAGACATTCGCAGTTACCCAGACAATGTAGTTCCTTTGACTTCAGTTTGCAATGTTTGGGATTTAGCAAGCAAAGACTAATTTGCCCCAATCAAACTAAATCCCCTCTTTGCATATTAACAGGGAGTAAGGAGAAGCCAGAGCTCACTGTGACCAAACACATTTTCTAAGTGGAAGAATCTAACAAAGGAAATCTATTTGTCAAATTGTAAAGGTGAAATTGTTTGAAGAATAAAATCAGATGTTGCGAATAATAGTTCCAAAAATAAAAGAGGACATAGCTAAAATCCTTAAAACTTTATTAATTTTTGGCGTAGTATTTGAGTGTAAAATCATTTAAATCAGGTTCATGGTCACTATTGCACATACACCAAAATTACCAGAACTAATGATTGTCCAAAATGTTTGGAGCTAATTTTGGGCGGCAGTGTGGTGCAGCGGTAGAGTTGCTGCCTCACAGCGCCAGAGACTCAGGTTCGATCCTGACTACCAGTCTTGTCCGTACAGTGTTTGTACGTTCTCCCCGTGACTGTGTGGTTTTTCTCTTTTTTATTCAATTGATTTTTATTTTAATTATACAAATATTTTTATTCAAAAAAAAACAAACAAATTAGCACAATCAAAGACTGCCTATGTTGACAGTTTTACAAATTATCATCTACTACTCTCATTAATATAACGTCAACAAAACACTCAACATCCCGTGGCGACCAGCGTTCACGGAACGCCTCCAAAGTCCCGGTAGACACCTAGCGTGTTCCCTCTCCAGGGACAAGCGGGCACGGACGTAGGCCTGGAAAAGGCGGCAGGCAGTCAACCCTAGTGTAGCCGTCGACTACCCACTGCCTGGACCCGTGAGTGGCGTGGGTTTTCTCTGGGTGTTCTGGTTTCCTCCCACACTCCAAAGATGCGCAGGTTTGTAGGTTAATTGGCTTCAGTAAAAATTGTAAATTGTCCCTAGTGTGTAGGATAGTGTTAATGTACGGGGTGATCGCTGGTCGGAGCGGACTAGGTGGGTTGAAGGGCCCGTTTCTACATTGCATCACTAAACTCTAAACTCTTTTTGAAGTTCAAAATGCTTTACTGATGTTGCAAACGTATAGCATTTCTGGATTGCAAACTTGTCGATGCAGAATGGGTTGCCAATAAATTTAGCTCATAGTTTGACAATATATATGTCCTAGATTTCTGTATGTCATTATATACCTATTTAGAAGAAAATAAGTGAATGGAAGTGAAATTGTGAGTGTTGCAAAGGCAGAGATAAAACAAAATCATGTTTAAATCCTTTAATTATCTCAGAATGTCCCAAAGTGTCTTCTGAAGTGTAGTCATGGTCCTAATGCTGGAAACAATAAATGTACATATTTTTGAAAGCAGCATAATATGTATTTATTTGTAATATGTATCTGGTTATTTGATCAAATACGTTCTACATTGTGCTTTTTTCCTGCATCAAAGTCCTAACACGGTGGAAAACAGATGGTCTCCTGTTACACACCCTGCCTTCATTTCCTTGCCTTGCCATAGAAAGGGGAATAATGCAGCATGTACGATGGCTGACCGGAAACTCCAAGTCTCCATCTACTCCCAAAGTGAAAATAACCTCTAATGCAGCGGTTCTTAACATGGGGGGTCGTGACCCCCATGGGGGTGGTGTGGGGTTTTTCCGGGGGTCATGAAGGGGTCATAAATAACATATCAATTTGTGGAGCCCATTTTTACGAACCGAACAAAGGTACATGCCTCACACAGTATTTTGTTCACGTATGTGCATGCGTATATGCGTATGTTTGTGTTGTGAACCATGTCTGCCTAGCTGCGCACGTATAGTGAGGCATTTCTCAAGTTCGGCTCCACAAGCATTGTTCAAAAATCCATGGCCACGCCGCAATGTGTTACCTGTGCCAAGGTTTGGAGCCACAAGAGCATGAAGCCCAGCAAACTGAAGATCCATTTGGAGTCTTGTCACAGTGGCCTGGCGGGGAACGGCGTGGACTATTTCAAATGAAAAGAAGCCACACTCAAGGGTTCCCGCATCGATTCGACGGGTCAATGCGCTCATCAAAATGAAGCAGCGCTGGAGGCTTCATACCAGATTGCTTATCGAATCGCACAGAATAAGAAACCCACACCATCGGTGAAGAGCTTATCAAGCCGTGCCTTCGCGAAGCAGCAAAGTTGGTGCTGGGGGAACAGCAGTCAAACAAGTTCAGGCAGATTTCCCTTTCGAATGATATAGTCAAAAGTCGAATCTCGGATGTGAGTTATGATATTCTGCTGCAAGTAGTGAGTGCTGTGAAAAGCAGTCCAGTGTATTCACTGCAACTGGACGAGTCAACAGATTTTGCCCGTTTGTTCCCAACTGCTACTCTACCTTTGTTATCTCGACCGGGAAGCCGTGAATGAGGAGTACCTGCTCTCGGAGCCATTGGTCACCACCACTCGGGGAGAAGGTGTGTTCAGAAGGCTGGAAGCCTTCCTCATCAACATGAGCTTGGCTGGGAATGACTTGTCGGGGTGTGTACAGATGGGGGGAGGGTAGGTAGGGGGACCTTCCATGGTCAAAGCCTTTGTGAAGGATGTCGCTCCCCATGTCTCCTTCACCCACCACATGATACATCACCATGCTTTAGCGATGAAGACTCTCCCTCCCGGTCTTCGAGAAGTGCTTTCAGATGTGGTGAAGATTGTGAACCGTAAAAGAGGGAGCGCAACAAACTCAAGAATCTTCAAAGCGATGTGTGATGAAATGGGCGCCGATGTCACTGCTGATATTCCACACAGAGTTGCGCTGGCGTTCTCGTGGTAAAGTTATCAATCCTGTGATTCAACTCCGAGAGGAAATAGTGCTGTTAGACAATAGACAATAGGCAATAGGTGCAGGAGTAGGCCATTCGGCCCTTCGAGCCAGCACCGCCATTCAATGTGATCATGACTTGGTGAGAGGGTGCACTGAGATGGAGAAACAGCTTTTATACGTTAAAGAGGAGATTGATTCAGTCCATTCTTTCTTGTTTCGTCTCTTGGTACGTTCTGCAGCTGGGGGGAGGGGGTAGGTGGGGGGAGCGCCCTGCAGCCTGGGGAGCGGGACGGCTTCAGGCGGGGCTGGTGGGGGGGGGGGGGGGGAGCGCTGCCGTGGCCTGCCGCTGTGGGGGGGGGGGGGTGCGATGGGAGGACGATGGGGGTGTGTGGGCAGGTTTGGTGAGCCCCACCAGCACCCGGCTCCCTCAATCCACCCACTCTCACTCCTCACTTCCCCAGGATCTTGAGTTTGCAGCAATCGTGCAGACTCCACGCTCCAGGCACCTTTTGGGTCCACAGTTCCCTGACTTATGGCTTCTGGCCCACAGTTCCCTGACTCATGGCTTTTGGGACCACAGTTCACTCACTCACAGCTTCTGGACTCGACTCTCACTCAGGGCTTCTGGGCTTGCTGACTGACTTACGCCCGACTTCTGGACTCACGCCCGGCCTCCAGGGCTTTATTCTCCTCACCTCCGGAAGGTGCGTTACCTTAATAGTGACCGACAGGCGAGAAGACTAATCTGCTCATCTCACGATTTATTAAACATTCATAACTTTTGTAATATTCCACCGATCTGAACAATACTTGGTGTGCTTGGAGCAGAGGAGAACGGTGAGTAAGGTGGCTTAAAAATCCTAGCGATATAGAGTACCATTTTTGCGCAAATCTAAAAACAACACAGACCGGAAGTGGGCAAGTTGAGAGTTTTAGTAATATTATAGATAGATAGATATTAGCCAAGACAGACACAAAACGCTGGAGTAACTCAGTGGGTCAGGCAGCATCTCTGGACAGAAGGAATGGGCGACGTTTTCGGGTTGAGACCCTTCTTCAGACTGATGTCAGGGGAGGGGGCGGGACAAAGATAGAATGTAGTCGGAGATGGTAAGACTAGTGGGAGAACTGGGAAGGGGGAGGGGATGGAGAGAGAAACCAAGGGCTATCTGAAGTTAGAGAAGTCAATGTTCATACCGCTGGGGTGTAAACTACCCAAGTGAAATATAAGGTGCTGTCGATGGAGGAGGCCCAGGACAGAAAGGTCATTTTGGGAATGGGAGGGGGAGTTGAAGTGCTGAGCCACTGGGAGATCAAGTAGGTTAAGACAGACAAGTGCTTGGTCTCGCCGATGTAGAGAAGTTGTCACCTGGAACAGCGGATACAGTAGATGAGGTTGGAGGAGGTGCGTGAACCTCTGCCTCAGAAGGGCCTGGAAAGACTGTTTGGATCCTTGGATGGAGTCGAGGGGGGACAGGTGATGCATCTCCTGCGGTTACGGGGGAAAGTACCTCGGGCGGGGGTGGTTTGGGTGGGTAGGGACAAGTTGACCAGGGAACATTGGAGGGAATGGTCTCTGCGGAAAGCAGAAAGAAGTGGAGATGGGAAGATGTGGCCAGTTGGCAATGGCGAAAATGTTGGAGGATTATATGGTGTATGTTATGGCTGATGGGGTGGAAGGCAAGGGCAAGGGGGCTCTGTCCTTGTTACGAATGGGGGGAGGGGGAGCAAGAGTGGAGCTGCGGGATATTGAGGAGACCCTAGTGAGAGCCTCCTCTATAATGGAAGAGAGGAACCCCCGTTTCCTAAAGAATGAGGACATCTCCGATGTCCTGTTATGGAGCACCCCATCCTGGGAGCAGATGCGGTGTAGACGGAGGAAATGGAAGTAAGGGAAAGAATCCTTACAGGAAGCAGGGTGGGAAGAAGTGTAGTCTAGATAGCTATGGGAGTCAGTAGGTTTGAAGTAGATGTCGGTCTATAGTCTGTTTCCTGTGATGGAAATATAGATAGAAACATAGAAAATAGGTGCAGGAGGAGGCCATTCGGCCCTTCGAGCCAGCACCGCCATTCATTGTGATCATGGCTGATCGTCCCCATTCAATAACCCGTGCCTGCCTTCTCCCCATATCCCTTGACTCCACTAGCCCCGAGAGCTCTATCCAACTCTCTCTTAAATCCATCAAGTGATGGCCTCCACTGCCCTCTGTGGCAGGGAATTCCATAAATTCACAACTCTCTGGGTGAAAAAGTTTTTTCTCACCTCAGTCTTAAACGGCTTCCCCTTTATTCTAAGACTGTGGCCCCTAGTTCTGGACTCGCCCAACATTGGGAACATTTTCCCTGCATCTAGCTTGTCCAGCCCTTTTATAATTATATATGTTTCTATAAGATTCCCCCACATCCTTCTAACCTCCAGTGAATACAAGTCTAGTCTATTCAATCTTCCCTCATATGACAGTCCCGCCATCCCAGGGATCAATCTCGTGAACCCACGCTGCACTGCCTCAATCACAAGGATGTCCTTCCTCAAATTAGGAGACCAAAACTGGACACAATACTCCAGATGTGGTCTCACCAGAGCCCTCTACAGCTGGAGACGGTGAGATCTAGAAATGGTAGGGAGATGTCAGAGATGGTCCAAGTGAATTTGAGTACAGGTGGAAATGAGTGGTGAAGTTGTTGAAGTCAGTGAGTTCTGCATTGGAGCAGGAGGTGGCACCAACGCAGTCATCAATGTAGCAGAGGTAGAGTTCGGGGATAGGGCCAGTGTACGCACGGAACAGGGATTGTTCGACGTACCCTACAAAGAGGCAGGCATAGCTGGGGCCCATGCGGGTGCCCATAGCTACACCTTGGATTTGGAGGAAGTGGGAGGAGTGGAATGAGTTGTTGAGGGTGAGGACCAGCTCTGCTAGGCATTGGTAGATGGAAATTTGCTGGTTCTGTGGTCGAGGAAGAAATGCTGGGCTTTAAGACCCTCCTGGTGGGGGATGGAGGTGTAGAGTGACTGCGCATCCATAGTAAAGATGAGGGAGTGGGTGCCTGGAAAACGGAAGTCATTGAAGAGAGGAAGAGTGTGTTAGGTGTCTTGGACATAGGTAGGGAGGGATTGGACCAGGGAAGTAGGATGGAGTCGAGGTATATGGAAATTAATTTGGTGGAACACGAACAAGCAGAAACAATGGGTCTGCCAAGGCAGTTCTGTTTGTGGATTTTGGGGTGTATATACAGTTGCTTGTAAAAGGTTTCATACCCCTTGAACTTTTCCACATTTTGTCACGTTACAACCACAAGCGTAAATGTATTTTATTGGGATTTTATGTGATAAGCCAACACAAAGTGGTGCATAATTGTGAAGTGGAAGGAAAAGGATACATGGTTTCCAAATATTATTACAACTAAAAAACTGAAAAGTGTGGCGTGCAAAAGTATTCACCCCTCTGAGTCAATACTTTGTAGAACCACCTTTCGCTGCAATTACAGCTGCAAGTCTTTTGGGGTATGTCTCTACCAGCTTTGCACATCTAGAGACTAAAATTTTTGCCCATTCTTCTTTGCAAAATAGCTCAAGCTCAATCAGATTGGATGGAGAGCGTCTGTGAACAGCAATTTTCAATTCTTGTCAGAAATTCTCAACTGGATTTAGGTCTGGACTTTGACTGGGCCATTCTAACACATGAATATGCTTTGATCTAAACCATTCCACTGTAGCTCTGGCTGTATGTTTAGGGTCGTTGTCCTGCTGGAAGGTGAACCTCCGCCCCAGTCTCAAGTCTTTTGCAGACTCTAACAGGTTTTCTTCCAAGATTGCCCTGAATTTGGCTCCATCCATCTTCCCATCAATTCTGGCCAGCTTCTCTGTCCCTGCTGAAGAAAAGCATCTCCACAACATGATGCTGCCACCACCATGTTTCACAGTGGGGATGGTGTGTTCAGGGTGATGTGCAGTGTTAGTTTTCCGCCACACATTGCGTTTTGCATTTAGGCCAAAAACTTCAATTTTGGTCCCATCAGACCAGAGCACCTTCCTCCACATGTTTGCTGTCCCCCACATGGCTTGTGGCAAATTGCAAACGGGACTTCTTATGGCTTTGTTTCACCAATGGCTTTCTTCTTGCCACTCTTCCACAAAGGCCCGATTTGTGGAGTGCACGACTAATAGTTGTCCTGTGGACAGATTATCCAACCTGAGCTGTTGATCTCTGCAGCTCCTCCAGAGTTACCATGGCCTCTTGGCTGCTTCTCTGATCAATGCTCTCCTTGCCCTGCCTGCCAGTTTAGGTGGACTGCCATGTCTTGGTAGGTTTGCAGTTGTGCCATACTCTTTCCATTTTCGGATGATGGATTGAACAGTGCTCCGTGTGACGTTCAAAGCTTGGTATATTTTTTTATAACCTAACTCTGCTTTAAACTGCTCCACAACTTTATCCCTGACCTGTCTGGTGCGTTCCTTGGGCTTCATGATGCTGTTTGTTCACTAATGTTCTCTAACAAACCTCTGAGGCCTTCACAGAACAGCTGTATTTATACTGAGATTAGATTATACACAAGTGGACTCTATTTACTAATTAGGTGACTTCTGAAGGCAATTGGCTGCACTGGATTTTATTTAGGGGTATCAGAGTAAAGGGGGCTGAATACTTTTGCACGCCACACTTTTCAGTTTTTTATTTGTAAAAAAATTTGAAAGCCATGTATCATTTTCCTTCCACTTCACAATTATGCGCCACTTTGTGTTGGTCTATCACATAAAATCCCAGTAAAATACATTTACGTTTGTGGTTGTAACGTGACAAAATGTGGAAAAGTTCAAGGGGCATGAAAATTTTTGCAAGCCACTGTATAAACCATCTTAGCAGCATTTTCTGTCTTTCCATTTTTCCTACACTAGCCTATATTAGGGATAATTTTTACTTTTATACCAAGCCAATCAACTTACAAACCTGTTTGTCTTTGGAGTGTGGGAAGAAACCGAAGTTCTCGGAGAAACTCCACGCAGGTCATGGAGAGAAGGTACAGACTCTGTACGGACAAGCGCCCGTGGCCAGGATCGAACCCTGGTCTCTGTCGCTGTAAGCATTGCAAGGCAGCAGCTCTACCACTGTGCCACCATGCCACCACATGCATGATTGCTTGCGTGCACTTGAAACTGTTGAGGCTTGTTCTATTCAACGCAATGGCCTCCAGAGGAAGGCGTGTGTGGCCACAGTTTGCTCTGAGTGCTTCTTGTCTGTTCAATATTTTGCATGCCTCAGTGAATCACCCTTCAGCCGTGCTTACTGTTTAACCAGATAAGCCCTTGCACAGATATACACCCATTTCTAAATTTACCATAAAGCCCCACCTCTCTGCACAAGTTATGCAATGAAACTCACCTCTCGTTCACCTTTATAACGAGCTCCACAGAGACAATCATTGAAGCACGATTCTGAAGTGTGACACTTGTAGAAGTACAAGTGACCGGGCTGCTCATTCAGCAACTCACAGTCAGTATCTTTAAAGACACTCAACAAGTACCGAACATAACATAGAAAGTAAACAAAGAATAATGGTAAGAGATTGCAGAGCTTTGAGATGCAGAAAGCTCAGGATACCTGAATGCATAATTCACACAATGTTTGTAGGCAGGAGAAGGAAGCAATTAAAAAAAAGCCAACAGAGATATTTTTCTATAACTGGGGAATTTAGTCCAGAGACAGGGAGGTTATGCTTCATTTATACAGTGCATCGTGTGTTACCACATTTAGGGTATTGACTACAGTCTTGGTCCCCTTACAAATGGAAGGAATGCATTTATAAAGAGATTTAGTAGACTGATACCAGTTGTAGTCAGCTTGTTTATTGAAGGAAGGTTATGAAGTATCCACTGGCCTCCAGAATGGGGAGAGGAGACCTGATCGAAACGGATGAGATACTGAGAGGTGTCATCAGGATGGATGTGGAAGAAATATTTCCTCAGGTGGAAGAATCCATAAGGTCACTGCTGAAAAACAATGGGTCACCCATTTAGGACAAGAGTTGGGTGGTGAGAATTGGGATCTTCATTCTTCAATGGGTAATGGAAATAGAGCTTTGCAATGTTTTGAAGTATAAGCGCGGTATGAAAGATTGCTATGGTCAGCAGAAGAGTTGAGTTGCGTTTACAGTCAGATCATCCATGATGTCATTCAATGGTGAAGTAGGCTCAGGGATCGAGTGGCCAATTCTTGTATGCTTGCATGACATGAATATTGAGAATGGACTCAATATTTATAAGCTAAAGTATTTCAGTGGCCAGAGCAAGAGAATCTGTGGTATTGAAATCAAAATCTTCATTAAGGCCAGGACTGGATTATAATTGCTGAAATATCTATTTCTATTTGTTAATTGGTCCCATAAATGTGACCACACAAGCCTCTAAATAACATACGGTGCTTAACTTCAACTTCAGTTCTGGTTGAAAATGTGCCTTAGCCACTAATCTGACATTTGCCCCTTTTCTGTCATCAGCCTAGAAAGGTAGCTTGGCCACACTGGTTGTTCCAGGGAACTCCATTTTAGAAAGGACTAGCAATGTCATCGAGCAGAGGTTAAGAACTTTTTTCACCGGGACAATGAAGTGCAAGAGGAGGCTTCATAATATTTTGAGAAGTATAAAAGGTTTTGATAGAGTTCATTGGAAAAAAAAAATCTGTCCCCTAAGTCAGAGAAGGGTCAGAAAATGAAGAGAGAAGTTAGGTAAAATGATTAAACAAAGTGGGTGATCAAACCAAAGAATACTTTGGATAGGATGGGATATTGTGTCTTTGAAGGGAAACCTCCATTAGGACTGGAGGAAATAGGAAATTCTCGCCTATGAGCTGAGAATGAAACAGTAGGCTTGGACCTGTTGACCAAACAATTGTACAGATACAATGAGCCAATCAATTTCCTCTGAACCGAAAATGTGTACGTTCTAACTTTAATATTTATGTTCAAACGGTAAACGTCAACCCATTTGAGGTCCCGATATCTGATCATTAGTGCATACGTAGACAATTTGCAGAGATTGACATAAAGCATTCAGTCAGCAGATTGACATGTGGGGATACTTGTGTTATTCTAATCCATGTTTACCAGACTCTGATGTATGTTTAACAAACGCACTTAGAATAAAGGCTGTATCCAATCTAGTTTAGTTTAGTTTATTGTCACGTGTACCAAGGTACAGTGAAAAGCTTTTTGTTGCGTGCTATCCAGTCAGTGGAAAGGCTCTACATGATTACAATTGTATTGATTTGTTTAAAGATAGACACAAAAAGCTGGAGTATCTCAGCGGGACAGGCAGCATCACTGGAGAGAAGGAATGGGTGACGTTTTGGGTTGAGACCCTTAATAACCCTAGTTTTCAATTATTTTCCCTCTCTCTCTGTACCTCCCCCACCCTAGTTCTCTGATTAGTTTCACTGGCCTCCTGATTAATTTCACTGATTGTATGCGTCATTGTCACCTTCCCCTCAGCTAACAATGAACCATTCTACATTTCCTTCATCAGCGTCTGCTTTGATCTGTTATTTTCACGTTAAGTTTGTTAAGAGTTTGTTTTAATGTACTTCGGTTTGTTTTATGTGTGGGGGGGGGGGAGAAATCGGGGGAAACTTTTTTTCAAGTTCCTACCTTCCCGGAGATGTGATCAATTTTCGGATCACATTCTCCGAGCTCTGCAGCCTACCATCGCTGGAGCTGGGAACCGCCTCGGACTGTCGTGAGCTCCACCGCAGGGTGCGGACTTAACATCGGAGCTGATCCCTTGCCTGGGATCGCTCCAACCACAGCCTACGGACTTACCAACAAGGTCTCGCAGTCTTGGGAGAGGCCGAGTTGGGAAGCTCCAACGCCGCAGAAGGTTCGTCCAGCCGCGACGCGAGGTTCCATCGCCCGGCACGGGGGAGCTGACATCCCCCCCCCCCGCGCGATGCGGGCGCGGACCGCCTCGACGTGGAGGGCCTGAATGCTGCCAGCTACGGGAGTCAAGACCCTCCTGTGAAGATCGAGGAAGAACAAAAGGAAGGCCTTGAACTTTATTTTGCCTTCCATCAGAGTGAGAAATGTGCAGGAGTCACTGTGGTGGATGTTCATGTTAAAATGTGTTTTTGAGTGATCTGGCCAGTGAAATTCCTCATATGTTGCAAAAAGTACTTGGTGAATTGCACTTCTGATTGCACTTCCTTATTTCAAGTGTTACTCTCAGTCTGAAGAAGGGTCTCAACCCAAAGCGTCACCCATTCCTTCTCTCCAGAGATGCTGACTGTCCTGCTGAGTTACTCCAGCTTTCTGTCTATCTTCACAGTGTTTTAATGTTAGAATCTGCTCTCCGTTGAATCACGTGGGTAACACAAGCAGCAGGATTGGAAACTCACCACTCTTAAACAATATCACACACTCTGACAGACTATCTTTCAATCACTAAAATGCTTTCTGATAAATCTCATGCATCCTATTCTGACTCACCACTATTTTAATCTCCACTAAACATATGTGTGATGTTATACCCCCAATTGTGCTGACATGGATAGAGAAGTGGTTGGCAGACAGGAAACAAAGAGTAGGGATTAACGGGTCCCTTTCAGAATGGCAGGCAGTGACTAGTGGGGTACCGCAAGGCTCGGTGCTATTTACAATATACATCAATGATTTAGATGAAGAGATTCAAAGAAACATTAGCAAATTTGCAGATGACACAAAGCTGGGTGGCAGTGTGAACTGTGAGGAGATGCTATGAGAATGCAGGGTGACTTGGACAGGTTTGGGGAGTGGGCAGATGCAGTTTAATGTGGATAAATGTGAGGTTATTCACTTTGGTAGCAAAAACAGGAAGGCAGATTATTATCTAAACGGTGTCAAGTTGGGAAAAGGGGAAGTACAACGGGATCTGGGGGTCCTTGTTCATCAGTCAATGAAAGTAAGCATTGTAGAAAGCGAATGGCATGTTGGCCTTCATAGCAGAGACACGAAATATGGGGAGAAGGCAGGAACGGGGTACTGATTGGGGATGATCAGCCATGATCACATTGAATGGCGGTGCTGGCTAGAAGGGCCGAATGTCCTACTCCTGCACCTTTTGTCTATTGTCTATTGTCTATTCAACAGCTGAGGATTTTATCATAATAGAAAGGCACTGCTTTCTTTAAAAATAATTGTTGGATTGTTTAAACTTATCAGTCAAACCATTGCCATTAAAACTTTCCAGAGTCATAGAGTGGTACAGTGTGGAAACAGGCCCTTCGGCCCAACTTGTCCACACTGGCCAACAGTCCCCTCTCTCTCCGACAGCCCACCTCGTTCCCAGCGGTTGCTCGCGTGTCCCTTCTCGCTATCGCGGCTTGGGTCCCATTGGTATCCGCAGTGGGCGAGCCGGGACTACCGGGACCACTAGAGAGCTTGGTCCCGCTCGCCGGGTACATGCCCGCAACGCTGCTCGCTGGGAACTTCATATTTACTATTGTTATGATTAGGTTACGAAGCTGCATTATCCCTTCACTTTGTGCTTGTCATTTTGAATTGCTAGTTGAACTATCCTTGATTATAATAAACATATTATAAAGGAGAGTTAGATAGAGCTCTAGGGCCTCGTGGAATCAAGGGATCTGGAGTGAAGTCAGGCACGGGGTACTGATTGTGGATGATCAGCCATGATCACATTGAATGGCGGTGTTGGCTCGAAGGGCCAAATGGCCTACTCCTGCATCTATGTCTGTCTGTATTGACATTTATTTTCTCAGTTCCCTGCGGATTTTGGAGATAATTGCCTTTAGACTTTATGATATGTCTAATTTTGCTAATTTCTTTGTTAAGGGCCTGTCCCACTTTCACAACCCGATTCATGACCTCTGCCGAGTTTGCCCTTGACTCATACTCGCAGCATGGTCGTCACAAGGTCGTAGGTAGGTTGTGACGCTAGTCGTAGGTACCCGTGGCATCAAGTAGGTCGGGACGTTTTTCTAGCATGATGAAAAATGTCTACAAGTAAAAAAGGTTGTGAATTAGGTCATGAAAAGTGGGACAGGCCCTTAAATATACAAGCTAGATCTTTGGTTTCATCCCATGTCCTTACTCAATGGTCCCAGTTGATGTAGCAGTCGGCATGTTGCCCAAGGCACTCCCTGACATAGATATAAAGATATCGCTTTTACTTGCATGTGCTCAATCACCTGATGAATTGGTCTACTTGGAGATCATTTATTTGGCAACTGTCTGCTTCCCAGAAGTGTTTCATATTCCCAGCTCTCCACATCTCTTGCCTCTGATCACACAAAATAAAGACTACTCAGGTAAACTCAGCTATGAAACGAAGCTGCCCGTAATCTAAATGAAGATCAGAGGGTGATTCATGTCCTGCATATTTAATGAGATTGACAATAAACTGTTGCAGCCTCGGGGTTAGAAATCTTACATTAGAGTAAAGGGCCTGTCCCACCAGCATGCGACTCCATGCGGTGAACGCGACCAAACTGGCAGCGGGGGCCGCGCGGAGGTCGGGTGATCCCCGTACAGGGCCGGTCCCATCAGCATGCGCCTGCATGCGGTGAACGCGACCAAACCGGCAGCGGGGGCCGCGCGGAGGTCGGGTGATCCCCGTACAGGGCCGGTCCCATCAGCATGCGCCTGCATGCGGCGAGCGCGACCAAACCGGCAGCGGGGGCCGCGCAGAGGTCGGGTGAGTGGCGCGACGCGGTGCGAAGTTGGAGCGATGTCGGCGGTAAGTTCGCAAGGACAGAGAGGGACACGGAGGCACACAGAGAGGGGCACGGAGGCGCACAGAGAGGGGCACGGAGGCGCACAGAGAGGGGCACGGAGGCACACACAGAGAGGGTCACAGAGGCACATATAGAGAGGGTCACGGAGGCACGACGTCGAGGCGGTGCGTGATGCGTCGCGGCGGCTGCGGGCCAAACACGGTCAGTTTTCCGGAGCCCCGCGCGATGCCGGGACGAACTCCGCACAACTCCACACGGCTCCGGCGATCAAAGTGGGGCCGGCCCTGCGAGGCCGGATGCCTCAAGCGACCACGTTAAGTCGCGCTCACCGCATGGAGTCGCGTGCTGATGGGACAGGCCCTTAACACTGTTTACTAACCTTGTAATACTGCCGAAGACTAGATGATTTGCTCTTGGAATGAGCGGTTCAGTGCCACGTTTGCACAAGCCTGGAGGCTTTGGTAGGAAGAAGGGCCACTTGTCAGATGAAATGGAATTGGATTAGACTTCAATAAGAGAATGCAAAAGGAGCATTCAGGAATACAGGTCCACCACCAATATTCCAGCACCCTAGGCTCCAGAGTCTTTCTAGATTATCCATTTTGCCAGACCAACAGAGGTCACAGCCTCTGAGAGGAGTCCAATGGGCACCAGAATGGTCCGCCTAGGCTGGTGGGGAGCCAAGATCCTGGACCGTAAAGTCAGCCTCGGACGTCGGCTGTGGGAATGGATCTACCAGCCACGGCCAGGCTGGAGTTCCAGAGCCCCGGGCGCAGGGGGGCAAATTCAACCCACCAATCGGCGTAGAGTCCCGAGGTGGTCGAGATCGGCCACCTCACCCGGACTAGCCACCACATTTCGGGGGAACTTCCAGGGGGATTTCAAGTACGCCGCGGTAAATTTGTCTGGATTAAAGGATGTGCCAGACCACCAGTGTCTGGGAAATCAGTGGTGAACCTGTACATCATCATTGTTGAAAAATAGCAATAAACCACTTGGCACAGAATGCATGAGAGAAGGGAGTTGGTTGTGAACATTATAGAGGCAACTCTGCA
This sequence comes from Raja brachyura, assembly GCA_963514005.1. The sequence continues at coordinate 32,785,398 of OY740808.1, forward strand.
AGGGACAATGAGGAAGATAGTTTCCACAAATATGACACCGATCAGAGGACTGAAATGAGCATCAAAATGTGACTATGCAGGTTGGCAACTGGGCCAATATGTTTTCCAGCATAAACCAGAAGTCTCCATTAGTGCTCATTTATTTCTTCTTCCTTGAAGAACAAACTCATCTTGGCATGTTACTGAAAGATAACATGGTTGCAACTCAATGTCATTAAATTATAAAACATAATAAATTGTGCATGTTATTGCTTTCCCATTACAATACTTAAAACAAGTGCCTTTCAAAGCATTTGTAAAGGAGGGCAAATATGGCCAGACTTCCGATCTGAGGAATTGCTATTATGTATTCAGCTGCACTAACCTTTAATCACAGAATAGTCCAAACTGGTTTTGATGGTTCATCTTATAGAAACATGGTTTATTAAAAGGCATTTTGAGATTAGAGGAGAGAGGGCAACAACAGATGGCTTGTTCTTGTGTCCTGGAGGCATTCAAAATAAATAACCAAAATTACAGAGAACGAACTGTAACTACATATCCCTTGCCCAGAGAATGTGAATCGAGGACCAGAGGACATAGGTTTAAGGTGAAGGGGGAAACGATTTAATAGGAATAGGAATAGGTGGGTGTATGGAACAAGCTGCTAGAGGAGGTAGTTTAGACAGGGACTATCCCAATGTTTAAGAAACAACTAGACAAGTACATTGATAGTTACACAAAAAGCTGGAGAAACAGCTGGGTGCAGCAGCATCTAGCAGTCCCTTCTTTAAGTACATGGATAGGACAGGTTGGAGGGATATGGACCAAACATGGGCAGGTGGGACTAGTGTAGCTGGGACATGTTTGCCGGTGAGGTTGAGTTGGGCCGAGGGGCTTGTTTCCACACTGTATCACTCTGTGACTATGAGATTGGATAACATTTTGAATGTCTCCTTTGCATCAAACTAATTGCACAAAGTTGACTCCGTAAGCTCACATTGTTTGGGCTCATATACTGGCCATTGAAGCCACAGTCTTTGTAAAGCCCCTGTCCCACAATGTGAGTCCACCCAAGAGCTCTCCAAAGTTAAAAAAAAAATCAAACTCGTGGTAAGTACGTAGAATGTACGTAGCGGGTACGTCGGAGCTCGTGGACGTCTCGTAGAGGCTCAGAATGGTAACGGCAGGTACTCGGGAAACGCGGAAACTCCGGAAGTTTTTTCAACAGTATGAAAAATTTACAAGAGTAAAAAAATACTTGTGATGAGGTACCACGAGTTTGATTTTTGTTTTTAAACTCGGTAGAGATCTTGGGTGAGCTCGCATCGTGGGTCAGGGGCTTAAAGGTTTCACCAGTCAGCAATTATATGTTATGCAGGATCAGGAAGGTGCTGGCATATTCTTTGGAAAGCTCGGATCTTTTTGGAGAAGGTATTCCCACAGTGCTGGCAGGGAAGAATTTTCAGGACTTGGACAATGAAGGAAAGAAGACATATTTCCGGGTTATAATGGCGTGCATATTTTTGCAAGAGATGGTACATATATGCAACTGTGACTGTGTGGGTTTTCTCAGGGTGCTCCAGTTTCCTCCCACACTGCAGAGACATACAGGTCTGTAGGTTAATTGGCTTCCGTAAAGGAAGGATGAGAGGGGATCTTATTGGAAACATGTAAAATGATTAAGGGTTTGGACACGCTAGAGGCAGGAAACATGTTCCCAATGTTGGGGGAGTTCAGAACCAGGGGTCCACAGTTTAAGAAGAAGGGGTAAGTCATTTAGAACAGAGATGAGGAAACACTTTTTTTCACAGAGAGTTGTGAGTCTGTAGAGTGGTGAGTGTGGCGCCCAATTCTCTGGATGCTTTAAAGAGAGAGCGAGAGAGGGCTCTTAAAGATAGCGGAGTCAGGGGATATGGGGAGAAGGCAGGAACGGGGTACTGATTGTGGATGATCAGCCATGATCACATTGAATGGCGGTGCTGGCTCGAAGGGCTGAATGGCCTACTCCTGCACCTATTGTCTATTATCTATTTGTAAATTGCCCCTAGTGTGTAGGATAGTGTGTGGGGACCGTTGGTCGGCACGCACACAGTGGTCCAAAGGGCCTGTTTCCGCGCTGTATCTCTAAAGTCTAAAGTAAAGTTACCCTTTCATTCTTGGTGATGGAGGGTACAGGTTTGGGAAGATGTTGCTAATGTTGCTCTGGTGAGTAAATGTGCTGTATTCTGTCAGTGGCACTCACTGAAGCTCTGTACTGCTGCTATGCGTGGAGTACATGCGTGTGTCTATTACAAGATCATAACAAATATCATTATTAAACGGTAAAATGAAAGCATATGAAGGTATTAAGCCATGCCCTTGACAACGGCTTGTATCAACATGGCAGAATTTATGATTTATTTACGACTTGTGATGATAAATATTATCGTGAGAAACCACACAAGGAAGCACTGAAGATCAGAGTTACAAAACTGCCTCTAAACAAAACAGATTGCTACTAATCTACACATTGTATTAAAGAAAGGCAACCTATGAATTCAAATTTGCCATAAGTTAGCTTTGTCATGTTAGCTTAATGAAAATGGCATCCACCTTAATTTCCTTCTAATTTAAAAAATCATGCTGCAATTGCATATTAATTGCTTGTTCAGCTCACCCCAGAAAGCCATGTGTACTAATGAGCATTTTACCTACAGTGGTGCAGCGGTAGAGTTGCTGCCTCACAGCGCCAGAGACCCGGGTTCGATCCTGACTACAGGTGCTGTCTGCACACAGTTTTGTACGTTCTCCCCGTAACCTGCGTGGGTTTTCTCCGGGTGCCCTGCTTTCCTCCCATACTACAAAGACGTACAAAGTTTGGTAAAATAATAAAATTGTACCAAGTGTTTAGGACAGTGTTAATGTGCGGGGATAGTGTCTCGGGGTGGACTCAGTGGGCCGAAGGGCCTGTTTTGACACTGTATCTCTAAACTCTACAGTCTAATAGAGGCAGCTTATGTCTGGGGTCTACTCACCAGCACATTATCTGAAGTGGGACCAGGGCCACGAACTGCCAGCTGATTGGCACAGCCCGAGGCAGCACAACGCTGGCCTGATCCTCAGGGCAAACCCCACCCACTGAAATGTTTCATGCAGCTGGTTCAATCCCAAAACCAGACCTAACAGCTGCTATAGAGATCGACTGCTAGCGAGTTCAAAAACACTCAACGTCTGAGAAAAGTTAAATGAAATATTAAAACAATATTAAATATTCAGGTGCTGAGTCTCGAATCCTGCCTGTTCAACTGGCTGAACTCTCTATTAAAAAGGTCACACTGGAAAATAGCTCAAATTAAACAAAACATAACTGAATCAATTAAATAAATGTAAATGTAATTTGCACCCTCTCATTCCAATTTCTTACCCTCACCATCCCACCCCCTCCCATCAGACACCCTTTCTCCCCCCCCCCCCTCCCCTCACTGTATTTAATCTTTATTCCCAACCCTTCTCTCCCCCCTCCACCTTTCCACTTCAATCTAATCCCTCCTTGTCTTTCAACCCCCCCCCCCCCCCATAGTTTGGGCTACAGTCCTGCCTGGCGCAGATTCACCAGACAGATCCCACAGTCTTGGAAAAGCTGTGCCACTTTAAGTCCCCTCACTTTAACCGCTTGAGGAGTCCAGAGACAAATTTATGAGAGAGATCCCTGGCCAAGGGCTGTGCCCAAGGTGCTCAATTTGCATCTCGATCTCCAAAGAACAGTCTCGACCCGAAACGTTGCCCGTTACCTCTCTCCAGAGATGCTGCCTGTCCCGCTGAGTTACTCCAGCATCTTGTGTCCACCTTCTGATAATCTTGATACCTGACTGTGAGCAAAGAAAGAGCTGCCACCATTTCTGCAAAAGGTTAGATTGTTGGCTGCTGCTGATAACCTTAGAGCAACGAGGTCCTTCTGCAGTTGTACAGGGCCCTAGTGAGACAACACCCGGAGTATTGTTTCCAATAGGTTTGGTCTCCAAATTTGAGGAAGGACATTCTTGCTATTAAGGGTGTGCAGCGTAGGTTCACCAGGTTAATTCCCAGGATGGCGGGACTGTCATATGCTGAGAGAATATGACAATGAGCGGCTGGGCTTGTACACTCTGGAATTTAGAAGGATGAGAGGGGATCTTATTGAAACATACAAGATTATTAAGGGTTTGGACACGCTAGAGGCAGGAAACATGTTCCCGATGTTGGGGGAGTCCAGAACCAGGGGGCCACAGTTGAAGAATAAGGGGTAAGCCATTTAGAATTAGAGACGAGGAAACATTTTTTCACACAGAGAGTTGTGAGTCTGTGGAATTATCTGCCTCAGAGAGTTCCCTGGATACTTTCAAGAGAGAGCTACATAGAGCTATTAAAGATAGCGGAGTCAGGGGATATGGGGAGAAGGCAGGAACGGGGTACTGATTGTGGATGATCAGCTATGATCACATTGAATGGTGGTGCTGACTCGAGGGGCCGAATGGCCTACTCCTGCACCTGTTGTATATTGTCTATTGTCTATTGAGTGCCACATATGATAAATGACAATTCAGGGTGCTCAGTGCAATTTGAAGAAGCAGAGAACCGATGAGGGGTGCTCCAGTTATATTTGTACGAAGGAACTGCAGATGTGGTTTACACCGAAGATAGACACAAAATTCTTGAATAACTCAGCCAGTCAGGCAGCATCTCTGGAAAAAGTGAACATTTCACTTAGGCAGCTTACAACCCAGTGGTATGAATATTGATTTCACTAATTTCAAGTACCCCTTGCATTCCCCTCTCTCCATCCCTCCCCCACCTAAGTCATCCTGCTAGTTTCACTGTTCGTATCCCTTCATTATCACCTCCTCCACAGCCAACAATGGACCATTGTGTGCTCCTTGGCCATTGGTGCCAGCTCTGATTTGTTCTGTACCTTTTCATAACTCTAGTTTCCCTCTCCCCTGACTCTCAGTCTGAAGAAGGGTCTCGACCCGATGCATCAATTATTCCTTCTCTCCAGAGATGCTTGTACAAGAAGGAAGTGCAGATGCTGGTTTAAACCAAAGATAGGCACAAAAAGCTGGAGTAACTCAGCGGGACAGGCAGCATCTCTGGAGAGAACTAATGGGTGGTGTTTCGGGTCGAGACCCTTCTTCAGACTGGTTAGGGATAAGGGAAATGAGAAATGTAGACGGTGATGTGGAGAGATAAAAGAACAATGAATGTAAGATATGCAAAAAAGTAACGGTGATAAAGGAAACAGGCCATTGTTAGCTGTTTGTAGGGTGAAAACTAGAAGCTAGTGCGACTTGGGTTGGGGAGGGATAGAGAGAGAGGGAATGCCGGGGCTACCTGAAGTGAGAGAAATCAATATTCATACCACTGGGGTGTAAGCTGCCCAAGCGAAATATAAGATGCTGTTCCTGCAATTTGCGTTTAGCCTCACTCTGACAATGGGGGAGACCTGGGACAGAAAGGTCTGTGTGGGAATGGGAAGGAGAATTAAAGTGTCCAGCAACCGGGAGATCGGGTTGGTTCACGCGGGCTGAGCGAAGGTGTTCTGCGAAATGATCGCCCAGTCTGCGTTTGGTCTCGTCGATGTATAAGAGGCCACATCTTGAACAACGGATACAATAGATGAGGTTGGAGGAGGTGCAAGTGAACCTCTGCCTAACCTGAAAGGACTGTCGGGGTCCTTGGACAGATTCAGGTGTTGCATTTTCTGCGGTTGCAGAGGAAGGTACCTGGGGAGGGGGTGGTTTGGGTGGGAAGGGATGAGTTAACCAGGGAGTTGCGGAGGGAACGGTCTCTGCGGAAGGCGGAAAGGGGTGGAGATGGGAAAATGTGGCTAGTGGTGGGATCCCGTTGGAGGTGCTGGAAACTTTGGAGGATGATGTGTTGTATGTGACGGCTGATGGGGTGGAAGGTAAGGACTGGGGGGGCTCTGTGTCTGTTGCGACAAGGGGGAGAGGGAGCAAGGGCAGACCTGCGGGGTACCGAGGAGGCTCGAGTGAGGGCCTCATCTAGAATGTGATGTTGCCTGACCCGCTGAGTTACTCCAGCATTTTGTGTCTATCTTTAGTTTTAGTTCTCTTGGGTGGAGATCAGCTGGTTGAACAGGTAGGAGCAGGGACTCAGAACCTGAAATCCCACATCAGGGATATTTGCAGCAACCTACAAAATTAGGATGTTGCGATGAAAAATGGTTTTGTGTGGCCCTGGGGTGAGTATAATTGACATTGAGTGTGGAGTGGGGAACCTTTCAAACTGGCTGCAGCTCTTGTGGTTTATTCTATTGTCTCTCCTGAGAGATAGTTGTGGGCTGGTAGGTCGTGGAAGGAAGGAGGTGCAATGCCCTGAGTAAGAGGTAGGGCATGCACATGTGGAACCAGTGATCTGTTGTCTCCCAGAGAAATAAAAACCTTATCATCTAACCATGGATTGAAGATACAACTAATGGAGCTTGGGGTCTACAATATAAAACAGTGCTATCACTGGATCACGATCTCGATCTCGATCTCTCTCTCTTACATTCTCTCTCTTTCTCTTTCTTCCTCTCCTCTCTTTTTCGCTCTATCTTTCCCTCTCTCTCGTTCTATCTACCCATCTCGTTCTCTCTCATTCTCTCTCTCTATCCATCTATCTCTTTCTCTCTCTCTTTCTATTTTTTGGTTTCTCTCTCACACACAAACATATTCAAATGCAGATGCTCATCTACATTTGGAGCAAACGCATACGTCCTTGCATATACACAAATGTGAGTACCAGCATTTTATCTTTAATGGCACACGTGTACATAACCTTGCACATACACTGTCACAGCATGAAACGATGAACCTAATTTCAAAGCAGATTATGACAGTGCTACTTTTCTCAATAACTTCTTTCAGAGGAGGAAGATGGATGCCTTTTCCATGTGTGTGGGGGTTCAACAAGGAAGTTAGGTGGGGGAGTGGTGTTGAGGGAGGCACATGGCCACAGTTGTGTTAGTGCATTGTGAGTAAGGTGCAAGCGTGGGAGATGTATACAGGAGATGCAGTGCTGTGGGAACTGTGAGTGGTGTGTGTACATGAACAGAGATGACAAAATCAGCGTAAATTTACAAAAGTTCAATATTCTACATTTTTGAAAAGGTGTTGCTTGCATTTCTATCATGCAACATTCCAGCTTACAACTTAAAAATATTAATTGACAATACAGTTTACATAATGAACCAACGTGGAAAATGTGTGGTCTAAAACCATAGGGAGAAACCGGTAATGGTAGAATGCTGGAAGAGCTTTTAATGTAACATACTTACTTCCTACGTGACCTTTGTGCAGTTTCTTTAATAAACCAGACTTCGGCATATGAATAATTTTTTGTGAGGTCTTCTTCATGGAGTGCGTAGAATGACATTTCCTATCTGGATGCACTCTGTTAATGTCCCAGGAGAAGAACCTCATCAATCTCATGCACCAGATGCCATTACTTGCAGGATAGTTTATATGATTAGAGACCAACCCAGGAACCAGAGCTTCTTAAAGTGGTCCCTTCTGAGTTTTGTTTATGTGCAAACGAGAACACAAAAAAGATTATTCTTAAGAAGGAATAACCCCTTTTTAAAAAAAAAATTGGGAATAAGGAACGCAGAAAAAAAGGAAGTACTTGGGGAGTGAAGTAGTCCGCCACCATTTGATATTCTGGGCTCTCGACAGGAAGAACAGTGGATCACTGCGAGTCCTTTTGTCGTTCAATATGACCTGAATGACTCTATCTAACTGGGTCTAGGTTTAGGCTTAAGTAAACAGTGATATTCAAGGTTTTTTGGCCAGGAATTTCCTGCGCCTGCAAAAAATGAAATATGGAACGGTGCTTTAATAAAAAAAATATACAGACTGGAGTCTGAGAGATTTTATTGTGTCAGCTGTATGCAGGGATTGCTGGGTTGGAAGGTGTAAGAGCAGACAAATCTGCCATACCCAGAACAACATTACCAATCGAAAGGCTTCTGAACTCTTCTTAAATGTCTCTGATAGTTAGTGATATTTAAAAACTGCTCAAATCAAATCAAATATATATTTTTTTAAACCCAAACACATTGAATTGCAAATATGTAATATGTTGTCACATGTCATGAGGTCATATGTGACAGGAGCATTAGGCCATTCAATCATGGCTGATCTGTCTCTCCCTCTGAACCCCATTCTCCTGCCTTCTCCCCATATCCCCTGACACCCGTAGTAATCAAGAATCTATCGATCTCTGCCTTAAAAAAAACACACTGACTTGGCCTCCCTTCTGTGGCAAAGAGTTCCACAGATTCACCTCTGGCAGCTTGTTCCATACACCCACCATCCTTTGTGTGAAAAGAAACCTCTCAGATTCCTATTAAATCTTTTCCCCTTCACCTTAAACCTATGTCCTCTGGTCCTCGATTAGGTGAATCTGGGCAAGATTCACTGTGCATCTATTCCTCTCATGATCTTATACACTTCTACAAGATCACCCCCTCATCCTCCTGCACTCCAAGGGATAGAGTCCCAACCTGCTCAGCGTCTCCCTATAGCTCAGACTCTCTAGTCCTGGCCACATCCTCGTAAATCTGGTATTGAACCCACCAAGCCACTCCTCGCTTCGTGAACACAGAAGGTTGCTTCGTGAAACACTTCAGGTAATCACTATCCACCCTTGAAAATCCCGCTAAGAAACTTGCGCATGCGTAGTAGGCTGGTGAAACTCCCATTGATGCCCTTCATTGTATGGTATAGATCTGGAGATGCAGGATCAGTCTCTGGCAGAGTAATGGAAAGGTGCAGAGGTAATCATGATATGGTGGCCTCCAGGTCATGCCACCAGGACCAACAGGAAGTAACTCTTCATCCAGTAGCCCATAGATTAGTTCATCATCTGATGAGGAAAGTATTCGTTCCAGGACAACTAATTTTACAAGCAATCACGAAAGATGAGCCTCTGCTTTAACCTTGCCCTTACAATGCAAGACAGCATGAACCTGGAAACGTGTAAACCAAGAAAAGTAGAACATACAAGGCCAAGTATGGTTGCAATAGGCTAGGATCATTCACGTTGAAGGGCCCTGTGGGTGGCAGTGAATGTAATATAATTGAATTTTACATTAAGTTTGAAAGAGAGAAGAATAGATCCAAGACGAATGTTTTGAAATGAAGTAAGGTTGACAATGAGGAGATGAAAGTCGAGCTGGGTAAAGTGAACTGGGAAAGTAGTTTAAGAGATCGGTCAATCGAGATGCCGCAGTAGACACTTAAAACGGTCGTTCAGAATATACAGAATGGATACATTCTGATGAGAAAGAAAAAAGCCAAGAGGGGAATCTACCATCTTTGATTTGCTATAAACGAGGACAGCACAGTGGCACAGCGGTAGAATTGCTGCCTTACTGCGCCAGAGACCCGGGTTCAATCCCGACTAGGGGTGCAGTCCGTACGGAGTTTGTACATTCTCCCCATGACCTGCGTGGGTTTTCTCCGAGATCTTCAGTTTCCTGGATTAATTGGCCAGGTTAATTGGCTTGGTAAATGTAAAAATTGTCCATAGTGGGTCTGGAACGGGGCAGATTTGAATTAACCATAAGATTTTTAGTTTAGTTTAGTTTAGAGATACAGCACGGAAACAGGCCCTTCGGCCCACCGGGTCTGCGCCAACCAGCGATCCCCGCACATTAACACTATCCTACACACACACTAGGGACAAATTTTCGAATGGTAGTCCGCTGTATAACGTCAGATTCATACAACAACACATTATGATTTCAAAAACCCAACCCTGGGTGACAAAACATTCAAGGATGCAGTTCTATGGCTGGTTATTGTTGATGTTAATGGTTCCTTTTTTAATACACTGCCTATCCATACTTCTAATTTCCTGGCATTTCATTGGCAACTGTCCAACTGGGAGAGATGCGGGTTGCGGCTTTGATATTGTCCTGTCTGGCGAGGGAATGTTTCATCTAAGCCCAGCCTGTGAATGCAGAGCAGAACAACAGACAGCCAACCATGTCATCTGTGGGTGCCCGCTCTACCACCCACTTGGGCCTGGCAGACATTGACGCAGAAACAAGAACCTGGCTGCTAAATACCCGGCTTGAGATCTAACTATTCCTTTGGTTTATGTTTCATTCGCAAGAAGAAGAAGAAGATTTAAGATTGCAGATCCTCCCTCAGATTTACAGTGAAATGCCCCATGAAATGTTGCAAATAATTGGATGATGTGAAGCTGGTTTCGAGATGCCCTGTTATTTTTAGCAGATTTATCCCTCCCCAACTAAACCAATATACTGTTCAATATTAAATTCTCCACTAAGCATCTTTTGCAGCTTTCTTAATCCTCCGAATAGTTCACGCTGGTTGCTATTTTCACATCGGTTGACAATGCAAATGCCGCTCCCTCTGGTCCTGAGCGCACACTGAATAGGAATGGTGTTTATACCCCTCGTGCTTTCAAATAACATGACAGAAGGCCAGAGGTTGGGGATTATGCTGCTGTGACATGCGCAGCCCAAATGATGCTCAGTCTGGTTAAGTCTCACTTATCCAGTGCCAATCTCCACAATACGCAGCAATGTACAGTGGTCCTTTTTTCTGGAATGAGTTTCTTCCCCAGCTCTCTAGTTATCTGACTTTACAACGCCATTCAGCCGTTCAAGCAATTCATTGTGATCATGGCTGATCAATCACAATCAGTACCCTGTTCCTGCCTACTCCCCATAGCCCCTGACTCCGCTATCTTTAAGAGTTCTATCTAACTCTCTCTTGAAAGCATCCAGAGAATTGGCTTCCACTGCCTTCTGAGGCAGAGAATTCCCCAGAATCACAACCCTCTGTGTGAAAAAGTGTTTCCTCATCTCCGTTCTAATTTGCTTACACCTTATTCTTAAACTGTGGCCCCTGGTTCTGGACTCCCCGCAACAACGGGAACATGTTTCCTGCCTCTAGTGTGTCCAAATCCTTAATAATCTTATATGTTTCAATAAGATCCCAATAAGATTCAATAAGAGACATTGAACCTTAGGTTTGACTGCAGAGCATTTGCAACATAGACTTTAAGAGCAGATCTTGCGTTATCTTGTTTGCCAACATTAGAAATCTGAGATCTTCAACACCAACATTAACATACATTCTTGAAATAATGCCATGTTGAACTGGAACACCTAGATCTAAAGAGAGGCACAATCTCACATGATTTGCAAAACTGGATATCACAACTTCACAAAAACAATGATATGATATGCTATGCAAATAGTTTCTTGTACATTTATGGAAAACAATTCTTATTCTCTTCCCTTCTATGTCAAACAATGAAGTATCGACTGGAATTACAGTTTAAATTAAGTCACTTTGCACTAAGACGTGAGTGAAGCTGAAATCTAAGGTTAAATGTTGTGAAACATTTATTATAATCAATAATTATAATAATAATATTATCAATTATTATAATATTTTATTTAACGACCTTGCCTTGGTGAGATCGTTATTTGAGAGTTGTAACTGGAACACATGCTTTGTATGGGATTTTCCTTTAAGGTAGTGACCCTCTGCCACATACTTTTGCTGAAAGTGCATCGGAGTCGTGGCATAAAATTTAATTTAGCACCAATATGACAAAACATGGAGAAGTATTGTATCGATCGTGACTGGTTCTGGGAATGATGCTGCAATCAGACTTAAGTCGACCCGTCTTTGAGCATTCACTTCTAATAAAGGCTGTGCAGAAAAAAACTGTTCGTCCATTGTTTGCAAATGTTGAAACACTAGTGGTGTTATTTTGGTATTTCCTGTTTAAAGATTTACAACAGTTGCACGGTCTTTGTATATGTTGACCAGGCAAGCAGTGTGAGGAAGATGAAAGCCCAAAGCCACCATCGGCAGTGATATTTCTGTGATATCTTTCCTCATTTGGGTGACAAATGCACATGCCACTTGATTCCGACATTCAGTCAAGACCCAGTTCCACTCTTCAGATTGTTCCAAGGTTAGAATCAAAGGCCTGAGATGACATTCCTGCAATTGTTGTTACAGCCCCTTCAAAGACTGAGCCTGCTACCTCTCTTGAGCTGTTGGTGTTCCAGTTCAAACGTCATTATTTCAAGAATGTGAAACTCTTGCCAGGTTTATGAATCCGAGAAGCAGCAGCCAGTCCATGGTATGAGTCATGGCATAACCCTGGGTTGAACCTGGAGAACTATGTCCAAGTTGCAATTAGCAGTTGCATGCAGATTTGGCTTCTGACAACAGGCCCATTAAAATTAACAGCTGCATAATCTGGTGGTATAGTCTTCGAGTAACCTCGTTCATAGCTCACCTCGCCTTGTGTGACTCCCATTGGCATTCTTCCATCATAAATACTTGCACAGCAATGATTTATGTCTTTGCTTATTTATGTCTTTTCTCTTCCAATGTTAGCAAAAGAGGAGCTTTTATTTCCACCCGAATGGACAGAGGAGTGAGTGGCCCCTCAGTGTAACATCCTGACTGGGAGACAGCATTATTGGCAGCGTGGTTCAACCATTCAATTATACTCTATTGCCACATGTACACAGGTACAGTGAAATGCTTTGTTTTGTACATAACCCGGTAAACTCACACAACACACCTCACCCAGGCAGCACACAAGGGTCGCCACTGACTCTTGCAAAGTTACTACCTTGTGCACCTTGTTCAAACAATACTGTCAATTTACTCCTTACTAAATTTCATAGGGACGAAGCGTCTTACAAGTACCATATGCAGTAATGTTATTATTAACATTAAAATATATATTTTTTTGATGTTTGAGTTAAGCACTTTTGCAAAGATTACTGATTTCTGTAAACTCTTCTAGCTGGGGATGTGAAAAATGCTTTGATAGCAGAACTCCATAAAGTGCTCCTGGAAGATGGACACGAAAAGCTGGAGTAACTCAGCGGGACAGGCAGCATTTCTGGAGAGGAGGAATGGGTTTCGGGTTGAGACCCTTCTTCAGACCTTTCCTACACAAAGTGCTCCAGGATTCTGAAATGGTTCTTTCCAGGGAGTCTGCATATTTCTTCTCACTACTGCACATTTGTTTTGGTCCTTCACTGAGCAACGAGAGTGTCAATTAGTCTTTGGTCACTAGGAGGACAGTCTGAACAACGTCACCCATCCTTTTTCTCCACAGATGCTGCCTGTCCCGCTGAGTTACTCCAGTGCTTTGTGTCTCTTGGGTATAATGTTGTTCGATTTCCAAACTACCCCATTGTGGTGCACTACTCTGTCAGAAACTCCATCTCATCAGTGGGATGTTAAACTGAGGCCCAAACTGCTTGCTCAGACGGAGATAAGAGATCACACATTCTTGTTTTAAACACAAAGGTTAATCTGGTACCCTGCTCAATATTTATTCGTCAACCAAGGGTGGCACTGTGGTAAAGCTACTGCCTTACAGCGCCAGAGACCCAGGTTCGATCCTGACTATGGGTGCTTGTCCGTACGGAGTTTGTACGCTCTCCCCGTGACTGGCATTGGGTTTTATACTCCGAAATATTTGGCTTCCTCCCACATTCCAAAGACGTACAGATTTGTAGGTTAATTGACTTGGCATAATTGTGAAATTGTCCCCAGTGTGTGTCGAGTAGTGTTAATATGCCGGGATCACTGGTTGGTGCGGATGTGGTGGTTCCATGTTGTGTCTCTAAATCTGAAGTTCCATAGAGTCAGGGTGTGGAAGTTAGTGGAGTGGCTGTTACCACGGAGAAGGTGTTTGGGAAGCTGAAAGGGCTGCAGGCGGATAACTCACCTGGGCTGGATGGACTGCACCCGAGGGTTCTGAGAGAGATTGTGGAGGCATTGACAGTGATGTTTCAGGAATCACTAGAATCAGGAGTGGTCCCAGATGATTGGAAAATTGCCAATAATACCCTGCTGCACAAAAGTGAGCAAGGCAGAATGGTGGGAACTGTTGGCCAGTTAGTCTGACTTCAGTGGTTGGGAAGATTTAAGAATCCATTATGAGGTTACTAAAGGGCCTGTCCCACCAGCATGCAACTCTATGCGATGAGCGCGACCTAATGTGGTCGCTTGAGCCGTCCGGCGTCGTGGGGCCGGTCCCACTTCGATCGCTGGAGCCGTGCAGAATTTTGCATAGTTCGTCCCAACATCGCGCGGGGCTCCGAAAAACTGACCATGTTCAAAAATTCAGCGCGGCAACAGCTTGTCGGCTCGCAGTCGCCTCGACACATTACACACCGCCTCGACGTCGTGCCTCCGTGACCCTCTCTGTAGGTGCCTCCATGACCATCTCTGTGTGCGACTCCGTGGCCCTCTCTGTGTGTGCCTCTGTGCCCCTCTCTGTGTGCCCCTCTCTGTCCTGGCAAACTTACCTTTAAGACTTCGCTCCAAGTTCGCCTCACTTTGCGCCGCGTTGCGCCACTCACCCGACCTCCGCACGGCCTTCGCTGCCGGTTTGGTCGCGCTTGCCGCATGCAGGCGCATGCTGGTGGGAACGGCCCTGTACAGGGGATCACCCGACCTCCGCGCGGCCCCCACTTCTAGGACAGGCCCTTTAGAAGTTCAAGATAAAATAGGTCAAAGTTAGTATAGCTTCGTGAAGGGGAGGTCTTGCTTGACAAATTTGCTGGAATTCTTTGAAGAAGTAAAGGGCCTGTCTCACGGTGCAAGTCCACCCACGAGTGACCCCAAGTGAAAAAAAAACAGACTCGTGGTTATGTACGAGATTTCAAGTTTATGATCAAGTGTTTAACCGAGTTCCCACGGGTGTATAATTTCTGCGATGTTCCAAGTTCCTCTCCCCAGTTAGCAAGTTCCTCTCCCGTTACTCTTGAGTCAACCGTGAATGAAGGTATGTAACTGTTCTTTCACATCAGATTGTTGGGAGACGGAGCTCAGGGTTCGCCTCCTGAGCTGCTTTGGTGCCCAGGCGTGAGTTGAGGTGGAGGGAGGTTGGGGAGGTGGGGGGGGGTGGGGGGGGGAGGCGTCATTAATCTGTCTGGGGTGACAAGACTCTTGGGTTAGGAGTGGTGTGCAAGGGAGTGGTGTGCAAGGGAGGCTTAATTCTCTCCGATCTCTCTGAAACCCCGGACGAGAACAAAGGAAACCTCTCTTGCCAGCGCGTACAAGCCCGTTGTATGTAAGGGTCTCGACCCGAAACGTCACCTATCTCCTTCACTCCTTGGATGCTGCTGCACCCGCTGAGTTTCTCTTAAGGAAGAAGGGTCTCGACCCGAAACGTCGCCTATCTACTTCGTTCCTTAGATGCTGCTGCACCCGCTGAGTTTCTCCAGCCTTTTGTATACCCCTGTTGTATATAACTTTGCTGCTGACGCGCACACGCACTCTCTCTCCCTCTCTCTTTCTCTCTGCTTTCTTTCACTGCAGCTCAGAGCCCAACCTCGCCATCCTATAGTGTAACATTCACATCGGGTCCCCTCCACACCCACACCCCCTCTCTCCGACACACACACCCCACAAGGCAACAGGCAGCGTGAGAGACAGAGAGTTTGTAGGGTGTTAGTTTTGTATAGGATTTATTTTTAAATTATTAGCCAAGGTCGGATTTACTTATTTTAAACGAAGTTTGGAGCGCTTGACAATACTTTTTGTTTCTCTTTGCGCTCGTTTTCAGAAAGGGTTCAGACCCCGCTTGGCTCGTTGCCCCCTTTGAACCAAGCCCTGCGAGAGGGAGGGAGGTAGGGAGGGAGGGAGGGAGGGAGGGAGGGAAGGTGTGAGTGAACAAGAGCGCCGAGGAGGAGAGGGAAATAGGGGGGGGGGTGGGGGGGTGGGTGGAGGAGAAATAGGGAAGAAGTTAGTTGTTCAGATCAGAAACCTGTGGGCTGGGATCCATAATGGTGAAGAGCGCACCCAGTTCTTCTGAGGAGTGCATAAGAGACATCGATCGGAAGCAATGTTCCTCTAGAACTATAACTGAAACTGTGTCCACATCACCTCCTCTTGGCCGGACCACAAGACCCAGGGTTACCGGTCAGCGCTCTCCGCCACAAAGGAATCTCAAGAGGGCAATGCCAATGTAAACCGCGGCATCTCCTAAAATATGCCTATTCACACACACATTAATTCTCTCTCTCTCTCACACACACAAACAATATCATCCAAGACTGTTTGTGTGCAACATTTGCCCAGAAGACGCCAAGAAAGGAATAAAGTGTAGGATAGGAACTGCCTGCAGATGCTGGTTTAAACCGAAGATAACACAAAAAGCTGGAGCTGACAGGGGGGGCGATCAAACAGCACAACGTCACCCCGTCACCAATTCCTTCTCTCCAGTGATGCTGCCTGCCCGCTGAGTAAAAAAAGAGCGAGAATGTGATCTGAGAGGAAAGATAGTGGAGAGAAGTGAATCGTAAACTTATGGAAAGGGAGGAAAGGCGCCTGAGCGACAGATAGAGCGGAGAAAACCCAGCAATCGATTTATAGAATGTAATTGGAAGAGGAAAAAAAAAATCCCTTTGTGAATACTCTATTCACGCTGATGATGTTAGTTCGGACTGATCAACGTGGGCTGTGACCGAGCGATGGTTGTGATCGTTTACAGGCTGTAAATCAGGAAACTTGTCATCTTGTAATCGCTATTGGTTGTAAATCTACGCGTCAGGAAAATCCAATGTTCATTGATTCATCTCCATGGTTTTTATAGCTAATTTTCCAAGAAATAACTGCAGTAATCAAAGCCCGAAAGGGTAGTATAGGGCTGAAGCCCAGTGTTTAGACGTTGGAATGTTGTTTTTTTATCATTTTAATAGAATGATTTTCCAACTCCTGTGGTAATTAAACTTTTTTTTCACTCCTACTTTTTTTAACATATTTTTAGGATGTTAAAGCTGAATAAAATAAACACTTACGAAATGAGTTCATTCAAGTATTTTGCTCATGTGACACAAACACATTATATATAAAATTGTACACATGGGAAAATAAGACGAAAATTACCAAAATAACAAAGAATATTTAGTCGAGGGTGAAATTTTGTAATTAAGGCTCGAGCGTGAATGACACTGAAATAATTTTTAAAGTTCCCACGGTAGACTCACGAGTCACTAAGGTAAACGCACGGGCCCGACGTTCTTACAACGAGTCTAAATGTTTCAATTTTAAACTTGAACACTAAATTTGACTCGTGGAAAAAGTCAAACATGTTTGACTTTTTTCACGAGTTCACAAGTTTCGCGGGTACCTGCCATTAGCGCCACAAGTGAACAAGTTGATCGCGCGAGTTCCGACGTTCCCGCTACGTTGGCTGTACGTGATCACCACGAGTGAAAACTCGGGGTCACTCGTGGGCCAACTCGCACCGTGAGAGGGGTTTAAATAGGACAGGACAGACAGAATCAGTAGATGTTGTTTACTTAGAATTTCAGAAAGCCTTTGATAATGTGACACACGTTAGGTTGCTAAAGAAGATGAGAGTCCACAGTATAAAAGGGCAGATACTAGCATGGATAGTAGGTTGGCTGGATGGCAGTAGACAAAGAGTGGCAATAAAGAGAGCTTTTACTGGTTGGTTGCCAGCGACTAGCGGAGTTCCGCAAGGGTCAGTGCTGGGGTAGCTACTCTTCACGTTGCATATTGATGATTTGGACGAGGGGATTTAAGGCTTTGTGGCCACGTTTGTGGATGATACAAAAATAGGTGGAGGGCAGATAATGTAGAGAAAGCAGGGACTCTGCAGAAGGACATGGACAGGTTGGGAGAGTGGGCAGAGGAGTGGCAGATGGAATATAGTGTAGCAAAGTGTGGAGTCATGCATTTAGATAGTGGGAATAAAGGCATAGACTATTTTCTAAATGGGGACATAATCCAGAAATCGGAGGTTCAAAGGACTTTAGGAGTACTGGTGCAGGATTGCCAAAAAAAAAATCTGCAAGTCAAATCAGTAGTACAGAAAGGAAACTCAATGCTAGCATTTATTCCAAGAGGGCTCGTATACAAAAACAGGGATGTAATGCTGAGGCTCTATAAGGCGCTGGAAAGGCCGCATTTGGAATATTGCCAGCAATTTTTGGCACCATATCTGAGGATGGATGTACTGGCTCAGGAGTGGGTCCAGAGGAGGTTTACAAGAATGATCACAGGAATGAGTAGGTTAACCTATGATGAGCGTTTGTCGGCACTGGGTCTGTACTCGCTGGAGTTTAGAGGAATGAGGGGGGTAACCTCATTGAAACCTACAGAATAGTGAAAGGCTTGGATAGAGTGAATGTTTCCACTTGTGGGAGAGTCTAGGATTGGAGGTCATAGCCTCAGAATTAAAGGACATTTTTTTGAGAGTTGGCAAAAGAAACCAACGTGTTAGGGGTGCAAGAAGAGGAGCTACTTGCGATGGTATCCAAGTTTGCTGTTGCAGCCACAGCTGGTAGCTAGTATAAATTACTTAACAACACACCAGCTACAAGAACAAGCTATGAATGACACAACAGCCAAATATCTGGCTCCAGGGAACTGCATCTCCTCAATGTGCCTGCGGTAAATAACCCCATCTGGGGAAATATTAGCCCTGGCACCAGGAACCAGGAAGTTAAAATGCAAAAAATCCTCAAACTATTGGCCTCGGGTATTACAGCTTTTGCCAGGTCAGTAGACAGAAAAGATATGTTGGAAGAGCAACAGGATGCCCTGGCACTCTTCTGTAATGTAGAGTTTGAGATCAACTGTTTCAGGAAGAGTGTCATCCGACCTACACTAAACCCAAAGTTTGCGGGGTTGTGTAGAACCAGCAGTGCACAGCCGCCTATGTGAAATTTATCTGGATGGGCCATGTTTAAAGCACTGCCTAATGGATTAACATCAGCCCCCCAGACTGTTTACTAAAATATTAAAACCAGCATTGGTGTTTCTTTGGAAACAAAAACATATTGTTATTGTGTATCTTGATGACATCCTAATTGTGGGGAAAACCTTGGAATTGGCAAATTGGCTGTTTCAGCCACCAAGCTCCTATTTCAAAAATTGGATTTATCATCCATCCAGACAAATCCAAGTTAATGCCTCTGTGACTATGGATTATTTGGGGTTCATGATTCACACTATTAATATGTTTGTCACTTTGCCAAAGGAAAAAGCAACAGACTTGATAGAGGCATGTAACAGCCTTGTTTGCATCAGTAAACCGTCTATTCGGCAAGTAGCCATGGTAATTTGGAAGCTCATGGCTGCCTTTCCAGCCACACAATTTGGACCCTTAGGTTACCAAAATCTACAAAGGGCCAAAATTGCAGCACTCAAACACCATGCTGGCTATTTTGACAGGCCAATGCAGTTACCAGCCAAAGCAAAATTGGAATTGCGATGGTGGATTAGCACTGTTCGACATTGATCTAATCCCATCACAGTCACAAACCCTTCAGTTGTGTTACAAACTGACGCCAGCGCTTACGACTGGGGAGCAACCAATACCAACTCCAGTGGCAGTGGTAGATGGAATGCACATGAGATAACCTTACTTCAGACACTAGGTATTAATCATCTAGAGATGTTGGGAGTGTTTCATGGACTTTGGGCTTACTGTTCAGACATGCACCATCTGCATGTTCGCCTACACATTGATAATACCACCGTGGTGTGATACATTAATCATATGGGTGGAATTAAGTCGATATCTTGAGATGAATTGGTCAATACAATCTGGCACTGGTGTATAGAAAGAAACATTTGGGTATCAGCGACTTACCTTCCGGTAAGCTCTATACAGTGGCGGACACCAGGTCATGCAAATTCAATTACAACACCGAATGGATGTTGGACCACCAGGTATTTGCTGACATTGTAGCTCAGTACGGAATGCCAGATATCGACCTTTTTGCATCAAGACTTAATCACCAAATACCAAGATATGTTGCATGGGAACCAGACCCCGGGGCAGTAGCGATGGACGCTTTCTCGCTACACTGGGGGGGATTTGTTTTTCTCTGCATTTCCCCCCTTCTGCCTTATCAGTCGGGTCTTGCAAAAAATTCAACAAGACTCCGCGTCAGGTATTTCGGTAGAACCCGATTGGCCTACTCCGCCATGGTTCCCTGTGGTACTCGACATGGTCTCAGAACCATGTATTCCGATCTCCAAACGTCCGAGTTTGCTGGTACATCCTGTGACAGGGGAGAGTCATCCGTGCCATGACCGAATGAACCTATTGGTTTGCAGGATTTGAAAAGACCTCTCCTAGAATTTGGGCTGTTGGACCGAACCATGAATATAATTGCGGCATCATGCAGAGAGTCCACCAGGAAACAGTACCTCACCTATATCAAAAAATGGGAGGTATTTTATACCAGGACAGACATTTCTTACAACACAGCCACCATCACGGATGTGCTGGAGTTCCTGGCAAGTCTACACTTCGATGAAGGCTTGAGTTATAGTGCCATCAACTGCGCAAGAAGTGCCCTATCCTCATACCTGAGACTAGGGTTAGAACACCATGGAGTAGGATCTCACCCTCTGGTGTCAAAACTCATGAAGGGTATTTGTAACTCAAATCCCCCCAGACCTTGATACTCCCAGACCTGGGATATTGGCATTGTCCTGACCCTACTCAGAGATTGGGCACCAGCCACGTCCCTCTCACTAACCAAACTCACGTACAAAATAGTGATGCTAATGGCACTTGTAATGGCGCAGCGGGTCCAGTCTTTGCACAAACTAAGACTGGACACCATGGTAACATCCCAAAATAAGGTGACCTTTCACATTTACGAGTTACTTAAACAAAACAGGCCTGGGTCATCTGGCCTCAAATTGGAGTTCCTGGCTTATCCCGTAGATAGACGCCAATGCATAGTGACCCACCTTCTACATTACCTGGAGGCCACCAAAATTCTCAGGGGAACGGAAATGGCTCTATTGATAAGTTTTAAATGTCCTCATCACAGAGTAACCGTGCAGACCATCTCAAGATGGCTCAGGGTGGTGTTAGGTGCAGCAGGGGTGGACACTGATATTTTTAAATCTCATTCTACCAGGGCTGCAGCTACATCGGCAGCGAGGATGATGGAAGTTCCTATGGACCACATCCTGGCAACGGCGGGCTGGTCTAATGAAACAACTTTCCAGCAGTTTTATAACAAACCTGTGGCCACGCCTGAGATATTCGCAGACACTATTTTAAGTTCTGTATTATAATTTTCTGATAGCCCTCTAATCCTTCTGCCCATTACTTTAGGCTCCTGTTTTCGACCTTTTTGCTGAGGGAAGTAGCCCTTTTCCATTTATTTGATCTGGTCCCGTCATAATTTTAGATGGCATTTTTGAAGCCTCTCCTGAATGGCCTTTGTTCCAAAGAACATAACGCTAGTCTGTGCAGCAAACCCTCAAGCTGAGCTTCACAAACGGCCTTTGGCCTGAAATGTTACAGCTTCTCTTTCCAGAGATGCTGCCTGGCCTGTTGGTTTCCAGAATTTGTTCCTTTGCAGCTTATCAAATCTTTCTTAGTTTAGTTTCATTTAGAGATACAACGCGGAAACAGGCCCTACGGCCCACCAATTCTGCACGGACCAGTGATCCCCACACATTAACACTATCTTACACACAATAGGAACAATTTACACTTATACCAAGCCAATTAACCTACATACCTGGACGTCTTTGGGTGTGGGAGGAAACCGAAGATCTCGGAGGAAACTCACGTGGTCATGGGGAGAATTCTCTACATACAGCAGCCGTAGTCAGGATCGAACCCAGGCCTCGGGTGCTGCAAGCGCTGTAAGGCAACAACTCTCAGCTCAAATGCTCCACCACTTTTGCCTTCCCCATAAATGACCTCTGCACCTTCTCTACTGCAAAGATATATTGTCTTTATCAAGTGATAGACCAGAACTGTGGAAAATACTCAAGCTGTGATCTAACTCACTGGTGTTGTTCCATTTCAACATTATATCCATGCTCTTACAATCTGATGTCTGAAGAAGGGCCTCAATCTAAAACGCCACCCATTCCTTCTCTCCAGTGATGCTGCCTGTCCCGCTGAGTTACGCCAGCTTTTTGGGCCTACCTTCAGTTTAAACCAACATCCACAGTTCCTTCCTACACAAAGTGTCAGAGGTTTTTTGTAACCACCTTTGGGTTGTTAAAGTCATTTAATTGATAATTAAAACGATAAATACATATTTGTTTATTGGAACAAATTTTATTATTTTGGAGAAATTCAAGAAATAGTTCATAACCGATAGGAAGGCTTGCTTTACCAATCAGGAACTGTAAAGTCCATACACAGATATCATATTCAAGGTTCTTATTATAAATACCCAGAGCTTATACAAGTGAGCTCTTTGACTTTGATGGCCATTAATATACAAAGCAAACAGATGGATTAGGCAAACCAAGAAGAACCCATGAGGTGAGCATTAGCCATGAGAAATCCCAGATGAATAATAAGAGCAATGATACACATGTAGGGACAGCCAGGAAGAATTCATACCAGGGATCAGTGATAAAAGATGAAAGTAGGAAGCAATTCAATGATACAAACATGTGTTCAGTTTAAAATAAGTATCCGCAGTAATAATGCCTAGGGGGAGTTTGCTAAAACCACAGCAAGGTAACAGCCTTGTGCATGCTGTGATAACATATTTTGCATGTAGAGTTTGAGTAGGCTCAAAGAAAGGAGATGAGGGGGATTTTCTTTAGTCAGAGGGTGTTGAATCTATGGAATTCATTGCCACAGATAGCTGTGGAGGCCGTAAATGGATATTTTAAATGCAAAGATACTGCATTAGTACGGGTGTCAGGAGCTATGGGGAGAAGGCAGGAGAATGGGGTTAGGAGGGAAAGATAGATCAGCCATGATTGAATGGCGGAGTAGACTTGATGGGCCGAATGGCCTAATTCTGCTCCTATCACTTACTAACTTGTGAATCCAGCATTCCAGGATCCAGCTTTAGTAGCCACAGAGGCCAGCCTGAGACATAACACCGGATGAAACAAGACAAGAATCGTGGAAAGGAAAGAATTCTCCATTCAACTCGAGCCTTAACTTAGATAATACAAATCTTTAAGGTGAGTAACATTTCATTTTTGGTGTTAAAAAGACAGATAGATTTGCACTTAAATTGATTACAAATTGTATTTCATAATAATAATTTAAAATATATTACATAAACAAGAATAAAAATAAAAAAATTATCAATTTATCAAGCAACTTAGCAGTGAAGCATCCCACATAGTTGCTATAAATGTCATTAAAGTTAGTTTACAGGATGAGTGAGGAGTTATAACAATAAATACATTTTTTTTTGATACAGTGCTATCTAGAGAAGTTTAGGAAGAAGTTTAAAACTGACTGAAAGATTGATCCAGTCAATGAGGAAGAGTGATGTCAATGCAGGAAAGGCTTGTCATGCGTGGTTTGAAGAGCAAAAACTTGTAGTTTACAATGCCAAAATGGAAAAGTTGAGGAAAAACAAGGTGTACAGAGTTGCTTATTGGTTGCAATCTGAGGAGTATGATGCTGCTACTGATTATGATATGCCAATGTACCAGCTAGCAGCTGATCTTCTCCATAAAGACTTTTGCTCGAAATTGTAATTTATTAACCTGTCTGTTACGGACTTACAGCATTTAATACAATAATATTAAAGTTCTGATCTTGAGAATATCACATTTTTGAATTTTCACGGCAGTCTGGGTGTTTATTACTATTTCTGTCGCAACGGTCAATTTTGTAATTAACTACAATTAGGTAACTAACTAATTATATGCTTTAATTTCAGGTCATCCAAGTAAGATGTCTTCTATTTTTTTCAGAATGCTTCAATCTACAATAACTGAAAATGTCATTCAGTTCTCTTAATTTTTAAGAAAGTTATGGGTTTTTGACTGTCCTCGATCACAGGTTTTGTGTTTAGTCAATGGAAAAGCAACAGGGAACAAGATGCTAATTTCCGAGTATGAAAATGACCATAACTTTTTTAATGCTGAAGATATAAAAGTGAATTGGGTATCAAATCAAAGTTCTTTTTATGCTTTATCTGATGGGAAAAATTACAGGCTTGATTTTTAAAATCTCAAAATTTTGATACATTCCTAGACAAAGGACAATGGGGACCAGGCGTGGGTAATCGCTGTGGTGTGGAGGAGGGGGACAAAAATGAGGAGCCGGCGTGCTTTGTAACTTTGTCAGCGCTGTAGGTGGCTGCTATTTGTACACATTGTGTACGCAGCAAAGAATCTCACTGTGCCTAGTCACATTGGACAATAAAGTATTCCTATTCCTATTCCTATTCCAGTCAGGATTCACCAGTAAATAAGAAATCAGATGAAGTTAGGGGACATCCTTGTAATAGTTTATTATTTACAACTGCAGATACTTCACTACAAGGCATACAGCATCCTAAACTGGTCATATATCACTGTTCCTTCATCATAATCCGGTGGACATGTCTGAAGCACACCTTCCCCGACGCCACAACGGAAGACCCATCAACATATTAACTGTAGCAGCTGAAAAAAATAATCCAGCCATCCACCAGCATGAAGAACTGTATGAAATAGAAAAATAAATCACTGTTCAAGTAGCCAGAGCTAAATCGAAAAGAGATCTATCTACAGGCAGCAGAGTTTATCATGGCCAGAGCTGCAGAACTGCAATTAATGTGACAACCAAAATTATAAAGTCAAACTATTGCAGAAGCCCAAGAGAAACTCTCATCAGTTGAATGTAGTTTAGAGATACAGTGTAGAAACAGGCTCTTTGGCCACAGAGTCCGTGCCGACCAGCGATCACCCCGCACACTAGGGACAATTTACAATTTTACGGAAGCCAATTGACCTACAAACGTGCATGCCTTTGGAATGTGGGAGGAAACCAGAGCACAATTCACATGGTCACAGGGAGCTCGTGCAGACTCCGTACAGACAGCACTCAAATTCAGGATTGCACTCACATCTCTGGCACAGCAAGACAGCAATTCTACCGCTGCACCACTGTGCCGCCTCTTATTAGAATACATCCCTTATGATGGGTGCAACATAAGGCAATAAAGATCTTGAGCCGTATGGAGAAGAGTCGTAAGACTCATTGGTTGATGTCAGTTTTAAATCTCATTTAAATGGAGGACATCAGGAGCACAAGAGCAAAATTGGAGGGGACACTATATCCACCCGATTGGGTCAAATACAATTTTTAATTAGCTGCCGTGGAAATCCATCAAAAGCCCATCCAGATGCTAGTAGCATGTCCCAATGATACCATGCAGTCTCTGACCTATGGAGAAATATTGACCACCCCATGAAAGTTTGATGAGAGCAGGGACCATGGCAAAAATAGCTCCAATAAGGGAAGATCTTAAAGGTGATTTAGTTTCCTGTTAGATCAAGAGGAGTAAGGGTCCAGTTCGGAGCCTGTGAAGAAACTCTGGCCCCACTCCTCATTTTCTCAAATAGAGATTTATCTCAAAGAATGCTTAATATATGAGGAACTGGTTCTTTAACTCATCATATGTCCATATTCATAAGTTCTAGGAGCAGAATTAGGCCATTTGGACAATCAAGTCTACACTGTCATTCAATCATGGCTAATCTATCTTTCCATCTAACCACATTCTCTCTCCTTCTCCCCATAACCCCTGAAACCCTGACTAATCAAGATCCTGTCAATCTCCGGCTTAATCTCCACTAACTTGGCCGCCACAGCAGTCTGTGGCAATGAATTCTGCAGATTCACCACCCTCTGACTAAAGAAATTTCTCCTCATATCCTTTCTCAAGATACTTTTTTTTTCATCGGAGTCTATGGCCTCTGTTCCTAGACTCTCGCACTATTGGAAACATCGCCTCCACATTCACTCCATCCAGGATAAGTTTTGGTATTCGGTACGTTTCGATGAGGTCTCCCCTCATCCTTCTAAACTCCAGCGAGTACAGGCCCAGTTCTGTCAAACGTTGATCATATGTTAACCCACTCATTCATCACTGTAACCTGATCAGAAAGGCAGCAAGCACCGCAGCATTGGGGCCTCCGCTCCCCACTGTTTATGGATGGGCACACACGGGGCTTTGCCTCTTAAGAGTCACAGAGTGATAGATACAGTGTGGAAATAGGCCCTTCATCCCAACTTGCCCACATGGGCCAATATGCCCCAGCTACACCTGCCTGCGTTTGGTCCATATCCCTCCAAACCTGTCCTATCCTGTCTAACTTTTTCTTAAATGTTGGGATAGTCCCTGCTCAACAACCTCCTCTGGCAACCTGTTCCCACCACCCTTTGTGTGAAGATGTTACCCCTCAGATTCCTATTAAATATTTTCCCCATCATCTTAAACCTACTGTATGTCCTCAGGTCCTCGATTCACCTAACTCTGGGCAAGAGACTCTGTGCATTTGCCCGATCTATTCCTCTCATGATTTTATACACCTCAATTAGATCACCCTCATCCTCCTGGCTCCGTGGAATAGCCCCAGCCTCCTCAACCCCTCCCTATAGCTCAGACCCTCTAGTCCTGGCAACATCCTCATAAATCATCTCTCTACCCTTTCCAACTTGACAACTTTCCAGCTTGACAGTTTAGCAGTCCATCAATTAAAATGGAAATACTGGTATTCAAGTGGATTAAATTTAAAGGCCCTGAAGTAGCTAAGAAGGCTAAACAGCCAGGAATTAAAAGATAAATTGATAGCATTTCATATTCAAGATATATCTCTACTTTTAAAAAAAATGTCAGTTGAGACAAATATTTTATCTTGATAGAAATTCCCCGATACGTTTCACTTCTCGCGTAATTAATTATCATAATAGCTTAAAACGATACTCCCAATGATGGTTCTAAAAATAAAACTCTCACTTCTCAGTCAGTGGTGAAAACTCAGGATGGGTTATAACAATAGTTCTCATAGTTTCCCCTCAGGCAAACTGAAAATAAGTTTTCCCAAGTGCACATTAATTCAGATATTAATATTTCCTCTGGTGATGCCAACAGATTATTTTCACAGCAGCACGTTCCATTTGCATCGGTAAACCGTGGGACTAAACTCAAAGGGTGACCCCTAAATGACATTATAACATTGTTGCTTCCCATGTACCCTGCTCTGGTCATGGCTGGTCAATTGCAGCTACAACTTTACTGCAGATTAACCAGATCTTTTATAAATCTATAACAAGGGCGGCACGGTGGCTCAGCAGTTGAGTTGCTGCATCACAGCGCGAGATATCCAGGTTTGATCCTGACTACGGGTGCTGTCTGTATGAAGTTTGCACGGTCTCCCTGTGACCACGTGGGTTTTCCCCAGAGCTCCTGTTTCCTCCCACATTCTAAAGACCTACAGTTTTGCAGGTTAATTGGTAAAATTGTAAAATTGTCCCAAATGTGTAGGATAATGCTAGTGTTTGGGGATCGCTGGTCAGAATGGACTCCGGGGGGCCAAAGGGCTCGTTATTGTATTGTAATTCTAAACTAAACTAAACTAAACTAAACTAAACTAAACTAAACTAGATATCATTTAAAACATTCCAGTATTTCTAATGCAAGTAATTTGCAAAACACCACTGCATGTGTAAGTGAGGATTGGCAGAAGACTTTTATAATCACAGTGGCAAAATGAGGAAAAGAGAGAATGGTGCATTCTTCAATGTTAATAATGCTTTCCATTTCCAATTTCCAATGAAGCATGAACGCATGGTCAGTCACCGAGAATTCTTTTAAAGGTTTATGCCTTCAGGTAATAAAGTAAGATAAATACTAAAATTACATTGATATTTCATTTTGATCCCATTGTTGAGCCTTAAATCCAACGTATTTTACCTATGGAGCATATATTAAATAGGTATAATGAATAATGAAATGTGTGTGGTTTAAAAACAAGCTGGGAATTGATAAACATGAAAACTCGTCCTGGATTAATAAGAGCATACGATTAACATGCATAAATAGTTTTCAGACTTGATTTTGTGGTTTCCCCCTGCAAAATGTGAACTTGCTCCTGGCCATTCCATGCAAGCACTCTGAGGAACCATGAACCATGATCAATTATTCATAAGCTACTAGGGGAGGATATCTGAGGCAGCACCTTCCTGGACACTCCTGCAAATTATTACTTAAGAATCTTATTATAACTATAATACGAGGAGGCCCTCCGCCAGCTACAGATCGTCCCGTCAATGGATGGTTAGAGGCCCCCAACCACTGGAAGACAAAGAAGGGAGAGATTGAACTTTCTTTGCCCTTCCATCACAGTGAGGAATGCGGAGGAGTCAATGTGGTGGATGTTCATGTTAACATGTATTTTGTGTGTTCTGTTGCTTTTTATTGGTATGACTGTATGGCAAATCAAATTCTTTGTGTGTTGCAAAATATACTTGGCTAATAAAGTATGGTTATGATTATGATTAAGAACTTAGGGGCAGCATGGTGGCGTAGCAGTAGAGCTACTGTCTCACAGTGTTAGTGACCCGGGCTCACTCGTGTCTGTACGGAGTTTGTACGTTCTCCCCGTGACCTGCGTGCGTTTTCTCCACGATCTTCTGTTTCCTCCCACACTCCAAAAACATACAGGTTTGTTGGTTAATTGGCTTGGTATAAATGAAAAATTGTCCCTAGTGTGTGTGTGTGTGTGTGTGTGTAGGATAGCGTTAATGTGAGGGAATTGCTGGTCGGTGCGGACTCGGTGGGCCTGTTTCTGCACTGTATCCTTAAACTAAACTAACATTCCTACCTTTGAAAAGATTCTGTCAGCCATTCAAGGTCAATTATTATAGAAATCCTTTTTGAATAATCCACAGGTAACAAATGAAACATGCAATAAATAACTAAACATTAAAAAATAAGTATCGCATAATGATTAGTAAGTTGAAGAAGTGAGGTTAAGTTATCTACCATCTCTGGCATATGATTGACGTGTTTATAATGGATGGAATACTAACCATAATGTGAACCGTAGTTTAGTTCAGTTCATTGTCACAGGTATAGTGAAAAGCATTTTGTTACGTGCTAAGCAGTCAGCAAAAAGACAATACATGATTACAATCGAGCCATTTACAGTGTATTGATACATGATAAGGGAATAACATTTAGTGCAAGGTAAAGCCAGCAAAGACCGATTAAGGATAGTTCAGTCAAATGTTGGGGGAATGGGGGAAGATGAGATTCTGCAATGGCTCACAATGAATGCACTGAAGAACATTGCATAACGAATCTTCATCCATCAGATATGGAAGCCGGAGATGCACCAAAGCTTTCATGACAGATGAAAGAGGGGCTAGTGGCAGGTTGGCTGCTGCAGATCGAGTGCTTGATAAACGGCATGGACTCGATGGGCCGAAGTGCCCATTTAGGCAACCGCATGACCCGAAGCCTTGCACATGTGTTGCCTACAAAATGGATCTGCTGCATTCATTCTAAGCTGTACTGAACAAAATGACGTAAGATTCGGGCACGATTTTCTAAAGAGAGGAAGGACGCCTGGTTCTTTAATTACCCTCAACAACTCTGTAATCAAATATCCTTCAAAGTGTGGATCTCCACTCAAAAGTAATTGCTATCATGTTCGTTTTGTTGCCCCCTTTCAGAACCGCCATAAAAAGCATTTTACAGGGGTATCTGCTTTTGCATTTTAATAACACTCTGAACAAACTCTGGCTTTCAAATGGATTTCCGCACACAAAAGCTTATTATCCCCTTGATACTTGCTCTAAGTGTAAGCATTTAGTACACACAGAAAAAGGCCAGTCAAGAACTTTTACGTTTTCCATGTATGGAGTCACTCCACTGGGTATAGTTTGGAAGTCTGTCTCAGTTTATTTGGCAATTGAGTGGGGTTAGAAAATGGAGCACTTATATGGTCACTGAGGCTTCAGGTCACTAATTTCCTTCTAAGCACGCAGACATCAGAAACCCAAGGAAAGGTGATGTTAATTAAGCCTGATTGCATCTGTTAATTGCCTTTCCTGTACCCCCCTGCATATACTTGGTAAGAATGTCAAATTGAAATCGTGTTGGTTAAAGCTGTGTTTAAAGATTTTTGTACAGAAAGCCAAATATTTTAAAACAAACTACGGCCATTAAACTGTTGCGATGGCACACTGGAGCTGCTGCCTCACAACGTCAGTGATCCAAGTTCAATCCGGTGTGGAGTTCGCACGCTCTCCGTGTGAATGCCTGCGTTTTGCTGGGTGCCCTGGTTTCTCCCCACGTCCCAAAGATGCGCAGGTTGGTAAGTGAATTAGTCATTGTAAATTGTCTCTGGTGTGCAAGTGAGTGGACCAGATTGACATGATGGGGGAAGTGAGCATGGATTTTGGTGGAGACTAAAAGGAGTATTGAAAGTAAGCATGCAGGTACAGCGGGCAGTGAAGAAATCGAATGGCATGTTGGCCTTCATAACAAGAGGAGTTGAGTATAGGAGCAAAGAGGTCCTTCTGCAGCTGTACAGGGCCCTAGTGAGACCACACCTGGAGTATTGTGTACAGTTTTGGTCCCCTCATTTGAGGAAGGACATTCTTGCTATTGAGGGAGTGCAGCGTAGGTTTACAAGGTTAATTCCCGGGATGGCAGGACTGTCATATACTGAGAGAATGCAGCGGCTGGGCTTGTACACTCTGGAGTTTGCAAGGATGAGAGGGGATCTTATTGAAACATATAAGGTTGTTAAGGGTTTGGACACGTTAGAGGCAGGAAACATGTTCCCGATGTTGTGGGAGGTAAATCTCTTTGTTATTTGTTCTCCCGCGTTCGGGGGCCTCGAGCGCTCCGTTGACGAGGCGATCTTGGCTCCCATAGTCGGCCGTGTTTGGGCCCTCGTGTCAGGGCGATCATGCTCCTGCTTCGGGGGGGGGGGGAATCTCAGCTCCCCCGCGGTGGACGATCTGACCCCGGGTCAGGGCTGGTCAACCTTCTGCATCATTTGGAACTCCTGACATCCGTCTCGACCCAAGATTGCGACCTCCTGCGGGTAGAGCGTCGATCCCAGGCAAGGGATCGGCTCCGAAGGTAAGTCCACGTCCCCGCAGTGCGGCTCAAAGTCAGTCCCAGGCCGGGCCTCCAGCTCCATGATGTTAGGCCGCAGAGCGACCGGAGATACGGTCTGGAAAACAATCGCATCTCCGGCAAGGAAAGAGAATGAAAAAAAAATTCCCCCGGCCCCCTCCCCCACCCCCCAAATAAAACAAACCGGAGAACAGTAACACAAACTTTTAAAACACACTAAAAACAAAACAAAATAACCCGAAAAGGCGGACAGACAGACATACTGTTGGTGAGGCTGCCATTGTGCAGCGCCCCCTGGTGGAATCAAGGGGACACCTTGATCTATCACCTATTCTTTATCTCCAGAGCCTCTCTGACCCCTGACATACTGCAGCACTTTGTGTCTGTAATAGCCTTTCGTATTCACTTTAGTCTGTTTCAGGTACACAGTTTGAGAATACACATGAACATCTTCCCTGAATAGCACTATTCTAATATTATACACTGAACCTAACAATTTAATTTTCATAATAGTAATGATGAAAATTATCAATGATCAATGGTTCACACGAGTGAATTATTTTCCTCACTAAGGACTCATTTAAATGAATAAACCCAAAGCTGCGGGTGCAGGTCTTGCCCAGAAATTCCCCGTCGTGTCTGCTGATTCTTCGCCGCTGCCCCAAACACCAGGCATGCACGCCCTTCAAATTACTCCATTCCACCTCCGGCAGTGAAACTTGGACAGGTTTGTTTTCTTTGGACATGCAGCTGGCTGTAACTTTGGCCAAGAAAGTGGATAATGGTGTAAACCTGAAGACAAGTTGGGGCTGTCCCACTGTACGAGGTAATTCAAGAGCTCACACGAGTTTAAAAAAAAATCAAAGTCATGGTAAGTACGTAGAATGTACGTCGCGGGTACGTCGGAGCTCGGGACGTCTCTTAGCGGCTCGTAACGCTAACGGCAGGTACTCGGGAAACGCGGTAAGCTCGTGAAGACTCGTGAAGATTTTTCAACGAGAGCCCCGTGTACCTACGAGCGGCTATTATCGTAAATCTCTGAGTTCGAATCAGGGGAAATTCGGGAGAACTCATGAATTAGCTTGTACAGTGGGACAGCCCCATTAAAATGGCAACGCAATTGTGGTCGCAACACTAATCCCTAAGGTCGATAGTTTCTTCAGAGCTTCTTCAGTGAGAAGCAAGGGACAATGTTGACTGCTCTTGTTTTCCATTTGCAGCGACCATAACCTTGTACTCTCTTCTGTAAACATGCATGTCGCTCCTCCTCTCTGCGACTGATATAAATCCACAATTTATGTAATTGTATAATTCATATAATGATTTATATGCAGGATTTCCAACTCTTTGGACTCAACGCCAATTATCAGAAAGATTTGACGAAGGAATCGGCACTGTTAAGTCCTGGAATCATAGAGTCATAGAGTGATACAGCGTAGTAACAGGCCCTTCGGCCCAACATGCCCACACCGGCCAACATGTCCCAGCTACACTAGTCCCACCTGCCCGCCATTGGTCCATATCCCTCCAAACCTGTCCTATCCATGTACCTGTCTAACTTTTTGTTAAATGTTGGGATAGTCCCAGCCTCAACTACCTCCTCTGGAAGCTTGTTCCATACACCCACCACCCTTTGTGTGAAAAGGTTACCCCTCAGATTTCTATTAAATCTTTTCCTACTCTGTCCTTGCTGAAAAGCACATTCTTAAACTGTATTTATCTATTTGTAGAACCATTGGAATTGTCTGAAGGACTATTCAAGTCAAAATGTGCACTTTCAAACACTTTAAGTCCTGATTGATGGTGTTCCTTTCTTAATAACTTCTAACTATACACCCCATTCCCCCCTCCAATTGCCCACTTCCTCCACCCTAGTAATTTAATGTTCCAAAGTTCACCACGTTATATTGCCCTTGAGATCACACCTTCCCCAGCCAACAATGGGTCCATCAGGGCACCACCCTGCCTGGGGCCATTTGTTGCCAGCCCAGATCGTCCCTGGCCTTTTCCCGCCACCACCTCTTCACGCCCTTCTCCGGCATCTCCTACTTTCAGTCTGAAGAAGGGTCCCAACCCAAAACGTCACCTATCCCCTTTCTCCAGAGATGCCACCTGTCCCGCTGAGTTACTCCAGTCTACCAGGGCCATTGATGCCACAGTGATGAGACTTCTACTCATGAAACCTCACTAGAACAATATATCTGCTCACGAAGGCGAGATGTGGAGATTTCACGTTGATCAGTCCGGGGAGCAGAATGAGGCCATTCGGACCAACAAGCCTACTCCGCCACTCATGAGGGAGGGAGCAATTGATTCTGTGTTCCTGCTGCCAAAGAATTACAAGAAAATCATAACTTGGAAACGGGCCATCCTGCCGAATCCTGCCAGCTATGGTTTGGAATTCCAGTTGCTTTTCTGACGTGCAATATGTGGTGATCACATCCGCAGCAGATCCCAGCAACGGGACCTCCTGGCCAATGTTCTCAGCTTGACCTCGCCTCTACGCCATAGGCAACGGACTGCAAGCCACACATCTGAGGGAAGATTCGCTCTAATTGCAGACAAAATGCGTAGGAACTGCAGATGCTGGTTTAAACCGAAGATAGACACAAAACGCTGGAGTATCCCAGTGGATCAGACAGCATCTCTAGAGAGAAGGACTAGGTGACGTTTTGGGTTTGAAGAAGGGTCTCGGCTTGAAACATCACCTATTCCTTCTCTCCAGAGATGCTGCCTGGCCCGCTGAGTTACTCCAGTTTTTTGCGTCTATCTTAGCTCTGATAGCAATTCGACACTTTAAGCAAAGCCCACATGTGGTGTTCTGCACAAAGTTGCTTTTTGTTACCAACAACTTGAACATAAAGAGCGCACTTCTGACTCCGATATGTCACCATGGAGGCTTCCTATTAAGGCTTAATACTACTGCTAGCAACTTTGCCCTATTATAATTACAGTACTCCCCTACTCACAAATCATTACACACACACTCCTTCAGAAAGATCAGAGCTTGTGATCCTAATTTCAAAATGAATTCAGCAAAGTGGCTGGATAGTTGCCCAGACGGAGTCTTTACTGCCAATGGCACACACATGACAGGCAGCGAATGGGAATTTCCCAGAAGATAATCATTCAGTTATTCTTTAATTGAAAGCAATATCCCCTTGACCCGCTGTGGTCCAAATCGCCAAACTCACATGTTATTAATAAACAACTATAAAGGCAAACTTTATAAAGGCAAAGAGGATCCAAAAACTGTAAAGCCAAGCTTGAATATTCACAATGAGATGAAGAGGGATCCATGCAATCACGTCTTGCAGACAGACCATTCAGCCCAACTAATCTGACCTGTTTTACGGGACAATTCTGATCCCACTCCTCTGATTCTGCAACACCCTTTTATTTCTTCCTTCTCACCAATGATTTCAACTCATTTTAAATGTTGCCACAACCTCTAATGGTGCAGCGGTAGAGTCGCTGCCTTAAGGGCCTGTCCCACCAGCATGCAACTCCATGCGATGAGCGCGACCTAACGTGGTCGGAGGGTCGGTCCCACTTCGATCGCCGGAGCCGTGCGGAATTGTGTGGAGTTCGTCCCGACATCGCGTGGGGCTCCGAAAAACTGACCGTGTTCAAAAATTCCGCGCTGCAACGGCTTGTCAGCTCGCAGTCGCCTCGACACATTACATACCGCCTCGACGTCGTGCCTCCGTGACCCTCTCTGTAGGTGTCTCCGTGATCCTCTGTGTGTGTGGCTCCGTGGCCCCCTCTGTGTGTGTGCCTCTGTGCCCCTCTCTGTGTGTCCCTCTCTGTCCTGGCGAACTTACCTTTAAGACTTCGCTCCAAGTTCGCCTCACTTTGCGCCACGTTGTGCCACTCACCCGACCTCCGCGCGGCCCTCGCTGCCAGTTTGGTCGTGCTTGCCGCATGCAGGCGCATGCTGTTGGGAACGGCCCTGTACAGGGATCACCCGACCACCGCGCAGCCCCCGTTTCTAGTTTGATCGCGCTCATCGAATGGAGTCGGATGCTGGTAGGACAGGCCCTTTACAGCGCCAGAGACCCGGGTTTGATTCCGACCATGAGTTCTGTCTGTACGGAGTTTTCCCTGAGATCTCCAGGAGCTCCGGTTTCCTTCCACACTCCAGCTTTGCAGGTTAATTGGCTAGGCATCAGTGCAAATTACCCCTGGTGTGTGTAGGATAGTGTTAGTGTGAGGGGATCACTGGTCGGTGCAGACATGGTGGGCCAAAGGGTATCTTTCCGCGTTGTATCTCTAAACTAAACTGAACTAAAGATAGACACGAAATGCTGGAGTAACTGGAGTAATGCTGGAGACTAGAAGGGTCTTGCCCCAAAACGTCTCCCATTCCTTCTCTCCAGAGATGCTGCCTGTCTCGCTGAGTTACTCCAGCATTTTGCGTATATCTTCAGTTTAATCCACTATCTGCAGTTCCTTGCTACACTGAACTAAACTAAGTCTCTGTTTTCCTCATAAAACTTTACTTATGCATTTCTGTGCCTCACAATAGACAATAGACAATAGGTGCAGAAGTAGGCCATTCGGCCCTTCGAGCCAGCACCGCCATTCAATGTGATCATGTTGATCATCGACAATCATTACCCCGTTCCTGCCTTCTCCCCATATCCCCTATCTTTAAGAGCCCTATCTAGCTCTCTCTAGAAAGTACCCAGAGAACCTGCCTCCACCGCCCTCTGAGGCAGAGAATTCCACAGACTCACCACTCTCTGTGTGCCAAAGTGTTTTCTCATCTCCGTTCTCAATGGCTTACCCCTTATTCTTAAACTGTGGCCCCTGGTTCTGGACTCCCCAACATCGGGAACATGTTTCCTGCCTCTATCTTGTCCCCAGCCTTCTGTGTTTGGATAGTTTCCTGGGTCTCTGCTCTCTATGCCTCATTGAATGTCCATGGCCCCTGTTGTCATTCTTCAGTTTGGCTATCTTGATTTTCTCCCACTCACTTATCATTTTGAACACCTTTGTCACATTATCTATTACAATCCTGTCAAATAAATGCTTCCAACTTTTCAGCTCTGTGTTGGTTGAACGTTGTGATACTAAGCTGTGTTGTACACTGGCCATTGCCACCTACGGTATAGGAACCAAAAGGGCACACTATGGGGTTGCTAAGGATGTACCTGTATATTGTATCATGCCAGTATATTCATTCTTCTCAGGTCTCCGGTCCGAATGTTATGTATTAACCTACACCTCTTTAAAATTTAAACTGACATGCTCTGCAATCAAAACAGAAAATTCTCCTCGGTAATAAACTTTATTTTCCGTGGGGATGAAGTGATTTGTTCACAGAGTGTAGATCTCCCTCAATACATAAAACTAATCTTAACATTTTGGAAAAATGCCCCCATACCAACATTAAATATGTGGATTTCAACTATGTTTGAAACACTACATCACGAGGATATGAGACTCCGCCTGGAAGGAAAATCAGAACGCTTCTATCAGACGTGGTCTGCATTTATAGAATTACTACAAAGATAGGGTGCAGGAGTACCTCGGGCCTTGGTAGGGGGGGAATGAAAAACTATTGAGTTGGTGGATTCTTTTTGCGTGATATATATAACATAACAACTGGCTTTTTTTCTTTTTCCTTTTTCTTTTTTTAGGGTCTATCTTTTAATCCCCTTTTCTAATTCTTTGACCAAGGGTTTCTTCTCCCCTTTGGCACGCTCTTTCACTATCACAACTCTTTTGACATTTCACTCTTTCTCTCTATTCCTTTTCTTTAAAAGCCATAACATCATGGGGTACAATGACTGTAACAGTATATATGTGAAGTACATTGATGTATTTACCTCTAATAAATAAAATTAAAAAAAATAAAAAAACATAAAGTGCAAGCACTTGTTGACCGTACCCTCTGTGAATGTAGGACAGGGGACGGTCACTGGTTGAGTCTTCACCAACAAAGTTCAATTGAACATGTTATATAAACCTTTAAAAAAATGTAATGCATAACTAATCTATTTATAGTGATTTGAATGAATCTAATATTTAGTCATATTCTGAAGGCAGTAAAAACACCATCTATAAACAAGAGGTCATCTTCAAACATTCTTCTCATGAAGAGAAATGGCTTTATATATCCTTCTTTATATACTCTTGGTATTAACTACAAATAAAGATTACGTGTGATGACAAAACTATAGATAGGCAAACTGATAATTGAGTGACTTGGGTGGCACAGTGGTAGAGTTGCTGCCCTGCAGCGGCAGAGCCCCAGGTTTGATCCAGACTACAGGTGCTGTCTATGCGGAGTTTGCACGTTCTCCCTGTGACTGCATGGGTTTTCTCCGGGTGCTCCGGTTTCCTCCCACATTCCAAAGACTTGCAGAATTGACTTCTGTAAATTGCCCCATGTGTGTGTTGGATGGGAATTTGGGATAACACAGTAGGGGTCATCATTGGTTCGTGCAGACTCGGTGAACCAAAGGGTCTGTTTCCACGCTGAAAGTAAGCATGCAGGTACAGCGGGCAGTGAAGAAAGCCAAGGGCATGTTGGCCTTTATAACAAGAGGAGTCGAGTATAGGAGCAAAGAGGTCCTTCTGCAGTTGTACACGGCACTAGTGAGACCACACCTGGTGTATTGTGTATAGTTTTGGACACCTAATTTGAGGAAGAACATTCTTGCTATTGAGGGAGTGCAGCGTAGGTTTACAAGGTTAATTCCCGGGATGGCGGGACTGTCACATGCTGAGAGAATGGAGCGGCTGGGCTTGTACACTCTGGAGTTTAGAAGGATGAGAGGGGATCTTATTGAAACATATAAGATTGTTCATGGTTTTGACACGCTAGAGGCAGGAAACATGTTCTGATATTGGGGGGAGTCCAGAACCAGGGCCACAGTTTAAGAATAAGGGGTAAGGCATTTCGAACAAAGATGAGAAAACACTTTTACTCACAGAGACTTGTGAGTCTGTGGAATTCTCTGCCTCAGAGGGCGGTGGAGGCCGGTTCTCTGGATACTTTCAAGACAGAGCTAGATATAGCTCTTAAAGATAGCGGAGTCAGGGGATATTCAGATTCAGATTCAGATTCAATTTTAATTGTCATTGTCAGTGTACAGTACAGAGACAACGAAATGCATTGGATATGGGGAGAAGACAGGAACGGGGTACTGATTAGGGATGATCAGCGATGATCACATTGAATGGCGGTGCTGGCTCGAAGGGCCGAATGGCCTACTCCTGCGCCTATTGTCTATGGTCTATTGTCTATTGTATGTCTAAACGAAACTAAACGCGTCTATCAATGAAAGTTGGCAAAATGCTGGAGAAACTCAGCGGGTGAGGCAGCATCTATGGAGGGAAGGAATAGGCGACATTTCGGGTCGAGACTGATGTCGTGGGCGGGGGGAGAAAAGAAGAGGCGGAAACAGTGGGCTTGTGGGATAGCTGGGAAGGGGAGGGAAAGGAGGGAGGAAGCAAGGACTACCTGAAATTGGAGAAGTCAATGAAGGTTGATGACTTCAGTACATTTAAGTGGATGTGATTGAACTTATGGACATAATTTATATATAATTATCCCTCGCTCACTGCACATTTTTGGACATATTATCCTGCTGATGTGTCATGTTGATTGTATTTGGTGTATGACGGATTTCTTGCTGAGAGTAAACACTAAGTGTTGCACTGTAGTTAGCACTGTGTAAATACAAAACAAAACTACAAAGCTAGCAGTCACACAATTTGGGAGAAGGCCTTTATGGTCATCTTGCCTGTGACTGTACATGATAACTGAATGTCGAAACAGAAACGGCACCTTCCAGCTGAGGAAGGGAAGAACGGTGGGAGCTGAAATTTACCATCCATTGATGCATATTTTATCAGGGAGCTAAAAAGTATATCCAATTACAAGACATATAGTGTTGGAGTAACTCCGCATCTCTGGAGAACATGCATAGGTGACATTTCAGGCCAGGCTCCTTGTTCAGAATGACTACCCCCCAGTCTGAAGAAGGATCCCAACCCGAAATGTTCACTGAAGATGGGCCCTGACCTGAAAGGTCACCTGTCCATATTCTCCAGAGACGCTGCCTGACCTGTTGAGTTACTCCAGCACTTTGTGTCTTTGCTTGCAAACCTGCACCTGCAGTTCCTTGTTTCTACATGTTACTGCTCCACTGCATAATCTCCTCAAGGTAAGCCCACTTTGAAGATGTTTGCCTCATCTCTCTGATGGGAGTCCTGTGAGACCCTCTCTCATTGCCCCCTCTCTGTAATTCATGCTGCCCCCCCCCTGCTCTACGACCATGTTCTGACCTGAACTCGCCACCACAGTGACATGTGGTTCTTCAACACTTGCCTACACTGCCATCTTGTGTTGCATGGGTTCCAGCTCAGTTTCCAGGCCTCCCAGTTGGATCCTGGATCCAACCAGGATTTCAGGTAGCGCCGTCTGAAGAGAAGTCCAAGCCCAAAACATCATCTATCCATGTTGTCCAGAGTTGATGCCCTGAATTGCTGAGCTACTCCAGCACTTTGTGTCTTTGTTTGTAAACTAGCATCTGCAGTTCCTTTTTTTTAACATCTTTCTAAGTATGTCCAATTGCTCTTTCTGGCTCAAAATTCCCATGCTATCTCACAAAGTATAAACTCATCTACTAAGTATGTTGATTGATCTAAAATCATACAGCTCTTTGCTGCAGCAAGAATGTATCACTGCAATATGAAATTAGCACTTGCTGACGAACCGTGACTGGTTGAGTCTTGTAAAGTCAGAATTCGGCAAGAGGTATCTTTAGCTCCAATCTTAATAATGAGTGCATGAATAATATTTGAATAAAACAAGTAGCATTAGGAGATTTAAATTAAGTGACGATCTTTGCATAGCACTGACAAACAGTAAAACCCCCGGTCCCACGGTACGATGGTTCTCCCGAGTTTGCCCTGATTCGAACTCGGGGATTTACGGTAATGGCCACTCGTCGGTACTTTGGGCTGTCGTGGACATTTTTCAACATGTTGAAAAATCTTCATGAGTCTTCCCGTGCTTACCTGCCATTAGCGAGTCTTCCCAATTCCCGTTAGCGCTAAGAGACGTCCCCGAGCTCCGACGTACCCGCTACGTTCATTCTCCGTGCTCACTATGCGTTTGATTGTTTTTAAACTCGGGAGAGCTCTTGGAATGAACTCGTACCGTGGAACAGGGCTTTCCGAAGAGAAACACAAAATGCTGGAGTAACTCTGCGGGACAGGCAGCATCTCTGGAGAGAAGGAATGGGTGACGTTTTGGGTACAGACTCATCTTCTGAACAAGGGATAAATAGAGTTCTATCGTGCCGCATCGTATCGTTCCTTCTCTCCAGAGATGCTGCCGCTGGGTTACTCCAACATTTTGTGTCTATCTTCGGTGGAAACCAACTGCTGCAGGTCCTACCTACATAAACAGCAATAACAGTGGTTTCATGGATGTTAACTGCATAACAGGCAACAGAATTGGAATTCAAGAGAACTGTGATGCATCTCCTCTGTTTCCTCAGTAGACTACATCCACATATAAAGTATTCTGCATGTTCAACAGAATTCTCTAACTTGTTTCCCCTGGTTAACAACCAAAACTACTCCTCAAGATCAAATCCTAAATGAGAATTGCAGCAATGAAATGCAGACAATTCCCAAAGACAAAGTAACTTATTTGCTTGCGTCTTTTCATAAAATAATCAGATAATGTCTCCACATCTTTCCCCCTGTACCATGAAACAGTTTTTGAGCACTTTATCCTACTTTTGTTACCAGATCAAGTTACCTGTGTCTGCTCCCCTTGTTCAGCCTGGTTTGACACTATGGGATTACATCCTAGAGCTTTACATGCAGCTGTTGTGGCAATGACTTCATCTCCACTTGATAGAATTGTGTGGTTTCCTGCAAATGAACTGCAGATGATTATTCAATACACTGGCAACGTTTACAGTGCAATCATTAATCCCTCTGCTCAGTTTATCGAGTGTGCGAGCTGCAGGAGGCATCGGTCGTGACCGTAACACAAAGAATAAAATCCAGTGCAAACTGACTAACACCTTCTCCGCCATCTCTTCATCGTGCACAGAAGGGTGAGTATGAACTTAGTTGATAGCAATAAACAGCTACACTGCCACGCATGGTCAAAATTAGGAAAAGATAATATTATTTTACTATGTTGTATTCTCAGGAATATCAGTTATTTTCCGCTGAGCACCTTAAATGAAAACAGCAATTTTCCAAAAGATGATTAGTGCCAATGTGACCAACAGCTTCAAAGAAGCAATCAATCAAATAAGTAAGCAACCCTTTAACTTAGACCTATAAATGTGCTCCAGTACACAACCCCTTGTGTGATATTTAGCCTGGGGTAGTACCAAGCTTTATTTGGAGATAGCAAAACAGTGCATGACATGTCGGAAGGAACTGCAGATGCTGGTTGAAACCGGAGATAGACACAAAAAGCTGGAGTAACTCAGCGAGTCAGGCGGCCTCTCAGATTCCGGAGAAAAGGTCTCAGATTCCTTTTCTCCAGGGATGTTGCTGGATCCGCTGAGTTACCCAAATAGTGCATGATG
Organism: Raja brachyura; assembly: GCA_963514005.1. Next base: position 32,826,867 of record OY740808.1, read on the forward strand.
TCTGAAGAAGGGTCTCGAACTTTACCCGTTACCCATTCTTTCTCTCCAAAGATGCTGCCTGTCCCACTGGGGTACTCCAGCATTCTGTGTCTATCTTCGGTTTAAACCAGCATCTGCAGTTCCTTCCGACACACAATGTTGAGTGTCAGGTTACTGTGCAATGAGTCAGTTATGCTCTCAGATTGCCACTCAGAAAAGATGCAGTGATTACAAAACTATTGTTAATCCTTCAGCATGGGCCCCACCATGAGTCACGTGCATGGAATATCCGGCACATGATTGGGTTTTCCTGTCCAAAACACATCGGAATGAAAATAGATCAAAACTGCCTTTATCAATTCTACTGGGTATGTCAGGATTGTATTCAACCTGTTACTTAGGCAGTGGGGATACAATCCATCCCAATGTTATTTCCATTTACAGAATGCATGGCTGTATTTATACCCAGGCAGTAAGTTGAAACATTTCCCAACTGTATGTACAGCAAGATACGAAAAATTATCTCAAAGTATGATGTCTCCTTGTGATCCAAAATAACAATAACCCCTGTTATATTAAATCTGCCAAAACCTGTAATCATTGTGAATAGAGGGAGGATTATTCTGTTTCTTAGATGAAGAACATTGGTGCTACAAACTTACATAAATATAGTTACATTAGTTTAGTTTAGGGATACAGCGCGGAAACAGGCCCTTCCGCCCATCGAGTCCGTACCGACCAGTGATCCCCGCACACTAACACTATCCTACACACACTAGGGACAATTTACAGAAGCTAATTAATCTACAAACCTGTGCATCTTTGGGGTACGGGAGGAAACTGGGGCACCCGGAGAAAACCCACGCAGGTCACGGGGAGAACATACTAACTCGGTACAGGCAGCACCAGTAGTCTCAACTTGGGACTCTGGCGCTGAAATGCAGCAACTCTACCGCTGCACCACCATGCCGCACAACATTAGTTCTGAACATTTTCGACAACAATTAGTTCTGTGTGTTTGAACGTGTACTGAAATAGAGATGGCATTGTTTCATATGCTATACTTAAGAGATATGTTGCTTATGTGAACTGTAAAAAGTTTCAGAAAAGGCCAGAATAAAGTTGTGATGTATATATTAGGACTGGAGACATTTCGAATGAGCCCTTTTTTAGCATGTAATACTAAAACAGAAAATACTGGAAGAACTCAGTAGGTCAGGCTGCATCAGTGGGAAGAGAAAGAGAGTTTTTTGGGAGACCCTTTGTTGTTTTGTTTAGTTTAGATTAGAGATACAGCGCGGAAACAAACCCTTTTAGCCCACCGAGTCCGCACCGACCAGTGATCCCCACACATTAACACTACCCTACGCACACAGGGGACAATTTTACCAATTAGACCAAGTCAAGTAACCTACAAACCTGTAATTTTGGAGTGTGGGAGGAAACAGAACATTTCAGAGAAAACCCATATGGTCACAGGGAGAATGTACAAGCTCCGTACAGGCAGCGCCCATAGTCAGGATCGAACCCGGGTCTCTGGCGCTGTAAGGCAGCAACTCTACCACTGCACCACCGTGCTGCCCTGTTGATGGCTAAAGCTATACCCAAGACACACAAATTATGTTTTACAATCTTCTAACAGATTATCCACAGATCGATCGCAATTTTTCTTGGTGTAAGTTTCAAACAGATAAAGTCTTCAATGGACTAAAATAAAAGCTAATTCCTATCATATAAATTATCTCTGAGATTCCTTGACCCTGTTGACTTCTATTCATCTCATCACTTCACTTCAAAGTCAATGATAACCCAGCCGACAGTCACAGCCACATTGCTGGATCCCTTACAGTTACAAAAACTTGATAAAATATGTTAAGCAAACCAAAATAAGTACTTTGTTCATTTGTATTGACGTTTAATTCAGATGCACTTTTGATTTTAGCAGCAAAAATAATAAACAAACACCAATAAAGTGATAAAATTACTGAGGATGCATGGGAGGAAAATGAGTTAATTAATAACTAAATGGTTACTACAAGTTTTTTTGCAAACTCCATCTTAACTGCTTATGACTAGAGCCAGGATTTTGCCATCAATGCCACGTGCCTTTTCATGCCGTTTTTGATTATTTCACCAAGATAACACCTTTTTCACAATCGAGTGCCTAAATCAGCCTTTTTTTGCCATTTTGCTAAAAGGTTGTGCTATTTTCTCTAGTTGTACCGTGATTATGATGATGTTTTCTATGTTAACACGTTAATATTAATATCATTATTAATGTGTTAAAATAGTATAACTTACAAGAAAATTTCCACCACTGGGGCAAAACCGGGGGCGCCACCATCAGTCATTCATTCGTTCGTGCCGCTGCTTGCTGGTTCAGCCTTCTCCAAGATCTATTTAAGAAAGAACTGTAGATGCTGGAAAAATCGAAGGTAGACAAAAATGCTGGAGAAACTCAGCGGGTGTGGCAGTATCTATGGAGAGAAGGAATAGGCGCCGTTTTGGGTCGAGACCCTTCTTCAGACTGGTGTGGGGGGGGGCGGGAAAAAGAAAGGAAGAGGCGGAGACAGTGGGACTAGAAGGAGAGCTGGGAAGGGGGAGGAGGGAGAAGACAAGGGCTATCTAAAATTAAAGAAGTCAATGTTGATGCCGCTGGGGTGTAGACTACCCAGGCGAAATATCCAAGCTTGTCTCCTCACTACATTTACTGCTGGCTCCAGTCGCTGAGTTTCCAAGTGATCTATGCAAGGCATTCATTGATGCTGGAATTCCACTGTGGTAATTGGAAAACAAATCTCTCAGAGGTTTTTTAGAGAAATACACAGAGGAATATATACCTAGCGAGTCGTCATTACGGCAACTTCAACATTGTTGTGCAAAAAATTAGAGATGAAGATGCCTGCAACAAAATATGGATCTCAATAGATGAGACAACCGATGATGTGGGGAGATATGTTGCCAATGTGGTCATCGGTACACTGGAGGCAGGTCAACTATCAAAGGAGTATTTGTTGACATCGGAAGTATTGGAGGTCAAACAGCTCAGTTTGCAACTATTGCTCAGTTTACAACTTCACTTGCTGTACTTTGGCCAGAAGGTATAAAACATGAGAATGTTCTTCTGTTTGTGACTGATACAGCTCTGTACATGAAAAAAGCTGCTTGTGCTCTTAAAGTTTTATTTCCCAAAATGTTGCATTAGTCATGCTTAGCTCAAGGACATCATAGCATTGTCAAGCACATACGTAGCTTGTTTCCAAATGTCGATCGGCTTGTTTCGAATGTCAAGACAATCTTCCTCAAAACACTATCACGTGTGCAGTTGTTCAAGGAAATGGCACCCGAGATTCCGCTACCTCCTCAGCCCGTTTTGACTAGGTGGGGTATGTGGCTCTATGCTGTACTCTACTATGCTGGAAATTTTGAAAAGATAAAAGAAATCGTCAACTGTTTTGAAGAAGGAGAATCTGCTGCAGTCTGGATCGTCAGTGAAATCATGTAGAAAAATTCCCTCCACCACGATCTTGTGTTTATTGCTTCCAATTTTGCAAACTTCCCACAAGCTATCACTTCCCTTGAGAAACGCGGTGAAACATTAGTGAATAACTTGCAGGTTTTCTGCAAGTAACTGATGATATCAGTAAAATTCCTGGCGATGTAGGTAAAGATAAACAAGGAAAATGTGAGAGAGTGATTTTAGCTTAGAAAGATCTTGAAGAAATACAAAACATAGCTATAGTTCTCAAAGGTAGTTGTAATGCACAAGATATTGACATGAATATAGAGTCTGTAGCTTGTTTTGGGTATGCACCAGTGACCTCAGCTGAGGTAGAAAGAAGGTTTTCACAACTGAAGCATATTCTGTCTGACTGATGGCATAGTTTAACACCAGATAATTTGAAATAATGCCTGGCCATTTAATGTGGAATACCTTTATTTTTTATTTTTAACCATTTTTAATTAACCATTAATCATTTTTATCCATATTTTGGTGGTGGAAATTCACGCCTTTTTATGCCTTTTTCGTGCCTTTGTTGTAATTTTATTATGCCTTTTTGCCTGCCTATTTCAGAGTTTTTTTTAGCACCTAAACATCGTGGCTCTACTTGTAACTCTTACATCCCTCTACAGTTCACTTGTTACTCCTATACAGTATGTGACTGAACTAATGTCTGTTGTTTTCCTACCGAATACGTTTTTGCGATTTTTTGTGTCTTCTGTAGCCAGTTGAAGATGTAAAGCAAAGCCTTTGAGACAATACCTGATGGATGATGTGGCATTTGAAACTGCAAGATTGCGCAGTTGCGTTAATATAGAAATAGTTTTAAACTGATTGATTTAAACTGTAGCTACCTACCTTGCCTCTGCCGTTAGATATCCTGAAATTACAATTTGATTCTTACGTCTACATATTTCTGTGAAACATTTCCTGCAAGAAACATTGTGACTCTTTATAGTACAGATACTCCATGTTCAGCATCAGTTTCTCAAAATACATTTTTAAGGCCAGTGCACTGCTTTTTGCATTCACTTTCCTTCAGGCTTGGTCTAACCCCTTTAGTGATTTGATGTGTTCACTCGCCCTGGTAACTGCCCCGTGTTTTAATCTTATATTTCTTTAAACCAGTAAATGCCACCTTAATGTTTTCCAGCTGTCGCGAGCCGATATCCAGACGAACTGAACTTTGACCCCAGGAGCAGCTCAGATAGAAACCCTATGAAAAGGGCCTTGGAGTTCATCAGTAAAAACTTCAGACCACTAAACAGCAAATAAATTCTGTTGATAATGTCAAGGAGTAAGCTTTCAGATCCCGTTTGTCAGCTGCTGATGAAGTAAAACTGAAAGGAAGGGCTGCTGATCGAGTAGACTTTGTATCAGAGAAGCCAACGATCTTTGGCTAATGTGATGCATCAACAGTGCCATCTAGTAGAGCTAGACAGCAAGGGCACCTTCCCTGAAACGTCTCCTTATTTGATTCTTCACATATCTCCTCGCCACCCACTCAAACCAAACATTCTGTGCAAAGTCACCCAAATTTTATTTTTGAAAAAACTCTGGGCATTTGACGGCACTGGGCCTGTACTCGCTGGAGTTCAGAAGGATGAGGGGAAACCTCATTGAAGTGTATAGAGCAGTTAAAGTCTTGGATAGAGTGGATGTGGAGAGGATGTTTCCACTAGTGGGTGAGTCTAGGGACTAGAGGTCACAGCCTCAGAGTTAAAGGACATTCCTTTAGGAAGGAGAGGAGGAGGAATTTCTTTAGTCAGAGGGTGGCGAATCTGTGGAATCCTTTGCCACAGAAGGCTGTAGAGGCTAAGTCAGTGGATCATTTTCAGGCAGAGGTAAATAGATTCTTGACTAGTACGGGTGTCAGAGTTTATGGGGAGAAGGCAGGAGAATGGGGTTAGGAGGGAGAAATGGATCAGCCATGTTTGAATGGCGGAGTAGACTTGATGGGCCGAATGGCCTAATTCTGCTCCTATCTCTTATGACCTGATTTTATGAAAACACAAAACCAGCATAATCATATTTTGTTTCCCAGGCATTTAATTTAATTCAGAGAAACAACATGAAAACAGGCCCGTCAGCCCACTGAGCCCCTGCGGACCATCGATCACCTGTTGACACCAGTTCTATGGCATCACCCTTCCTCATCCACTACCAACACATTAGGGGCAATTTTACAGAGGCCAATCTGTAGGTTACTACAAATCCACACACCTTTAGCATGTGGGAGGAAACACATGCTCACAAGCTATAGTACAATTAGGCCATTCGGCCCATCGAGTCTACTCCGCCATTGATCTCTGCTTCCGAATCCCATTTCTCCCCATAACCCTTGAGACCCGTTCTAATCTAGAATTTGTCTATCTCTCCTTAAAAATATCCACTGACTTGGTCTCCATAGCCCTCTGTAGCAATGAGTTCACTGACTAAAGAAGTTCCTCCTCACCTCCTTTCTAAAAGAGCGCCCTTTAATTCTAAGGGTATGCCCTCTGGCCCTAGACTCTCCCACCAGTGGAAACATCCTTTCCACGTCCACTCTATCTAGGCCTTTCATTAGTTTCGATGAGGTCGCCCCTCAACCTTCTAAACTCCAGCGAACAGAGGCCCAGTGCTGTCAAACGCTCATCATATGCTAACCCGCTCATTCCTGGGATCATTCTTGTAAACCTCCTCTGGACCCTCTCCAGTACCAGCACATCCTTCATCAGATACGGCGTCCAAATTTGCTCACAGTACTCCAAATGCGGCCTGATAGCACCTTATGGAGCCTCAGCATTACATATCTGTTTTTGTATTCCAGTCCTCTTGACATAAATGCTAACATAGCATTTGCTTTCCTGTCGTAGCGAGAATCGTGGAACACAGACAGCATCCGTGGTCAGGATCGAACCTGTCTCTCTGGCGCTGCAAGGCAGCCGCACTACCAGCTATGCCACTGTGCAACACATGGGCCACTGTGCCACTGCATTAACAAGTACTTTCTTTGAAAGCCCAGTACAGTGCAGGTCACTGTAATATTCACTGTATCTTCTACACAATGCAGCCTTTGTAAATGATGGCATTTCAGCTTGAGGGAAAAATATACTATTGTTTTAAAAGTTTAAAAGTTTTTAAAACATACTAATGTTTCCTTGTTTTGTCATTGGTCAGGTTAAAATATTCTTTTCAAATGAGGCAGTATCTATGTACTGCTGAATCACTAATGTTGTCATGTGGAATCTATTTTACCTCTTCTATACTCTCACAAACCCTGCCAAAGCTCCAAACTGATTTCAATATGCCATTACTTACACCAAAATAAAATGGTCTTGCATAAACTGTGACCCCTTGTCCTGGAGTTCCCCAACATCGGGAACAATCTTCCTGCATCTAGCCTGTCCAACCCCTTAAGAATTTTGTAAGTCTCTATAAGATGCGTGATATTTGATATTCTTTGCTGATATGGCCTTCCACACCACACGTGAAGGAAGGAACTGCAGAAGCCGGCTCTGAAGATTCTTTCTATCCAGAGACGCTGCTTGTCCCGCAGAGTTACTCCAGCATTTGTGTCTATCTTCCACACCACATACTTACTTTAACCAAGAGATTACTATCTAAATGGCGTCAAGTTGGGAAAAGGGGAAGTACAACGGGATCTAGGGGTCCTTGTTCATCAGTCTATGAAAGTAAGCATGCAGGAACAGCAGGCAGTGAAGAAAGCGAATGGCATGGTGGCCTTTAGAACAAGAGGAGTCGAGTATAGGAGCAAAGGGGTCCTTCTGCAGTTGTACAGAGCCCTAGTGAGACCACACCTGGAGTATTGTGTGCAGTTTTGGTCCCCTAATTTGAGGAAGGACGTTCTTGCTATTGAGGGAGTGTAGTTTAGGTTTACAAGGTTAATTCCCGGGATGGTGGGACTGTCATATGCTGAGACTGTCATATGCGGAGCGGCTGGGGTTGTACACTCTGGAGTTTAGAAGGATGGGAGGGGACCTCATTGAAACATACAAGATTATTAAGGGTTTGGACAGGCTAGAGGCAGGAAACATGTTCCCGATGCAACACCTCACATTTCTCTGCATTAAATTCCATCAACCATTCCTCAGCTCACGTGGCCAATCGATCAAGATCCTGCTGCAATTTCTGACAACCATCTTCACTATCTACAATACCATCCACTTTAGTGTCACCGACAAACTTGCTAATCATACCATGTACGTTCTCATCCAAATCATAGATGACAAACAGCAATGGGCCCAGCACCAAACTGAGGCACACCACTCGTCATGGACCTCAGTCCGAGAAGCGACCCATCATCACCCTCTGCTTCCTTCCATGGAGCCAATTCTCTATCCATTCAGCAATCTCTCCTTGGATCCCAAAGGTCTTACATTCCAGAATTAATGCTTAACATGCGGAACCTTGCTGAAATCCATTATTATACAATGTTTATAGTTCTGCCATCATAAACTCTTTTGCTCACATCTTCAAAAACCCAATCAGATTCGTGAGGTGCTACCTCCCACGTACAAAACCATGCTGACTATCCCTAATCCGTCCTTTTCCATCTAAATGCTTGTATTTCTTCTCCCTCAGAATACTCTCGAGTAACTTTCCGACCACAGTTGTAGGCTCACAAGCCTGTAGTTCCCAGGGTTTTTCCCTACAGCTCTTCTTGAATAGAGGCACACCATTTGCCACCCTCCAGTCACCTGGCACCTCGCCCCTATTTAATGACGATTACATCAACCCCAACCAGGGCACCTGTGATTTCAAGAGTCAAGACTGTGTTATTGTCATGTGTCCCAGATAGGACAATGAAATTCTTGCTTGCTGCAGCACAACAGAATATGTAAACATAGTACAAAACGGGAGAAACAAAATTGAGTGTGTGTATATACACATGCACGCACACTCAATATATAAACAATAATAATCATAGTCTGTTACAGCTCAGAGCTTATTCGTTGTGTTTAATAGCCTGATGGCTGTAGGGAAGAAGCTGTTCCTGAACCTGGACGTTACAGTTTTCAGGCTCCTGTACCTTCTTCCCGATGGCAGTGGTGAGATGAGTGTGTGGCCAGGATGGTGTGGGTCTTTTTTTTTGTTTTTTGTATTTGTTAGAAGTAAGTACAATAGTGTGGTACTTGAGTACCTAATACATACATACATACATACATACATACATACATACATACATACATACATACATACATACATACATACATACATACATAATACCATTCTTGTACAACTTCGTATTTTTAATTTAATAATAAAAGAACAGTGAGAGAAAAAATAAATAACGAGTGTCGGAATAGATAGACAAGCGAGTAGAAACAGATAGCGATATAAATACAGAACAGAGACGAGAAGGTAAAAAGATTGAAAGGAAAAGAGAAAGTAGAGAAAAGAGAGATTAGGAGAGATCTACCTATTTTGTATTTTTGCCCATCCGTCACCCGGTTCTGAACTATTTAATTTCTAAGGCTATGTTATGTTGCACCACATGCTTGTAAAAAGTTGATAAAAGGAGACCAAGTCATTGGTCTACTTTGCCTAGTAGCAGGAATCTCATTTCTTCAAGATGTAGCGTTTCCAACATATTTGAAATCCACATTTTGAAAGTTGGCGTGGTTGCGTTTTTCCAGAATTTGAGTATAAGTTTTTTTTAGGGTAGTGTGGGTCTTTGATGATGTTGGCTGCCTTTTTGAGGCAGCGACTTCGATAGATCTCTTCGATGGTGGGGAGGTCAGAGCCGGTGATGGACTGGGCAGTGGTCACAGCTTTTTGCAGTCTTTTCCGCTCCTGGATGTTTAAATTGCCGAACCAGGCCATGATGCAACCAGTCAGAATGCTCTCTACTGTGCACCTGTAGAAGTTCAAGAGAATCCTCATTGACATGCCGATTCTCCGTAATCTTCTCAGGATGTAGAGGCACTGATGTGCCTTCTTTATAACTGCATCAGTATGCTGGGTCCAGGAAAGATCTTCGGAAATATGCACGCCCAGGAATTTGAAGTTTTTGACCCTCTCCACCATCGTCACATTGATACAAATCCATCGACCCATTGATAGCTTCTCACAGTTTCCTCTCCAGCTTCCTACAGTGTCCTCAGATATATCCGATTAGGCCCAGGAGATTTGTCTACCTTCATATGTGTCAGGACGTCAGCACATTCCACCGACTATCTCAAGGTCCCTGGTCCTCTTGCCTTTCTCTACAGTAAAAACAGAGCAGAAATACTCAGTGAGGACCTTGCCCAGAGTAGGCCACTTTGATTCCTGAGGGGTCCCACTCTCTCTCTGGTTACCCTTTTTCCCTTCACGTGTTTCTAAAATCTCTTGGGATTATCCTTAATGATATCTGCTGGAACTATATCCTGTCCTCTTTTTGCCCTCCTGATTTTCTTTTTTAGCTTGCTCCTCTGTTCCCGAAACTCCTCTAGGGATACACTTTATGCCAGCTGCTTATAGCTGCCCCATTCCTCCTTCTTAAGGGCCTGTCCCACCAGCATGCAACTCCATGCGATGAGCGCGACCAAACCGGCAGCGGGGGCCGCGCGGAGGTCTGGTGATCCCTGTACAGGGCCGTTCCCACCAGCATGCAACTCCATGCGATGAGCGCGACCAAACCGGCAGCGGGGGCCGCGCGGAGGTCGGGTGAGTGACGCAATGCGGCGCAAAGGGAGGCAAACTTGGAGCGAAGTCTTAAAGGTAAATTCGCCAGGACAGAGAGGGACACACAGAGAGGGGCACAGAGGCACACACAGAGGGGGCCACGGAGCCACACACAGAGAGGGTCATGGAGGCACCTACAGAGAGAGTCACAGAGGCACGACATCGAGGCGGTGTGTAATGCGTCGAGGCGACAGCGAGCCGACAAGCCGTTGCCGCGCGGAATTTTTGAACACGGTCAGTTTTTCGGAGCCCCGCGCGATGTTGGGACAAACTCAGCACAATTCCGCATGGCTCCGGCGATCGAAGTGGGACCGGCCCCGCAACGCCGGCCGGCTCAAGCGACCACGTTAGGTCGCGCTCAACGCATGGAGTTGCATGCTGGTGGGACAGGCCCTTAACTCTTGGCCAGAGCCACAATTCCAAGCTTCCTTACGTTCACCTCGCCCTTCGAGTGAAGAGAAAGGAAAGGAAACAGGAATGTGGCAATTGAAACTGCAAAGGAAATTCCACCTAAAACGTTAGTTTGAATGATCGTAAAAAAGGTAATAAATACATCTATGATCGATGTGACAAATAAAAATAGATCAATATTATTTTGCGTTAAATATTATATTTTAGCTTTTTATTATAAACAAGGAAAATGAGGAAACAGCAGTCTATTGCACTAGAATACAATTATTTATGATATATAGGCCATATATTTCAACAATAAATTCAGCTCAATAAAGTTTCACCCGACACACATTTAGTTTTTCTTTAGTCTAGTTTATAGATACAGTGCAGAAACAGACCCTTCGGCCAACCAAGTCTGTGGCGACCAGTGACACAAACACTGTTCTACATACTAGGGACAATTTCCAATCTTTACCAAAACCAACTAACCTACACCCAGAGAAAACCCACGTGGTCACAGGGAGAATGTACAAACTCCGTACAGACAGCACCTGCAGTCAGGATCGAACCCGGGTCTTCATAACAAGGAGTTGAGTATAGGAGCAAAGAGGTCCTTCTGCAGTTGTACAGGGCCCTAGTGAGACCACACCTGGAGTATTGTGTGCAGGTTTTGTCTCCAATTTTGAGGAAGGACATTCTTACTATTGAGGGAGTGCAGCGTAGGTTGACCAGGTTAATTCCCGGGATGGCGGGACTGTCATATGCTGAGAGCGGCTGGGCTTGTATACACTGGAATTTAGAAGGATGAGAGGATATCTTATTGAAACATATAAGATTATTAAGGGTTTGGACATGCCATTTAGAACGGAGATGAGGAAACACTTTTTCACACAGAGAGTTGTGAGTCTGTGGAATTCTCTGCCTCAGAGGGCGGTGGAGGCCGGTTCTCTGGATACTTTCAAGAGAGAGCTAGATAGGGCTCTTAAAGGTAGCGGAGTCAGGGGATATGGGGAGAAGGCAGGAACGGGGTACTGATTGTGATGATCAGCCATGATCACATTGAATGGCGGTGCTGGCTCGAGGGGCCGAATGGCCTACTCCTGCACCTATTGTCTATTGTCTATTGTCTATTGTCTGGCAGCTCTACCATTGAACAATCGTGCTGCTCTATATTCAACGCTTGGACAGCAGCAATCAACGTTGCGTTTTATATCCATTGAAAACTGGAAAAAGATCAATGACTGAGAGACAATTTCAAGTGAGTGTGAGAGAGAGAGAAAATACTGATATGTAATCTGATGATCACATGGATTGACTATTGACAACTGAACCCAGTGGTGAAGAGACCCTAAAGGGCCTGTCCCACTTACGCGACATTTACGGCGACTGTCGGCACCCGTCATAGGTCGCCGAAGATTTTCAACATGTTGGAAATTCAGCGGCGACCAGAAAGACGTTACAACTCTTTGGGTGACTAGGATCCTACTCACGACCATACAGCCCACACCCTGGCGACATGTCGCGGGGTGAAGCCTGTATGGTCGTGAGTAGTCGCCCAAAGAGTCGCACCTAGTTCTGATCGCCGCTGGATTTTCAACGTGTTGAAAATTTTCAGCGACCTGTAACGACCTATGACGGGTGCCGGCAGTCGCCGAAAAAATCCCATAAGTGGGACAGGCCCATAAGTGTCTCCTAACAGTGACATTGCAGAAAAGGTAGAGGTTCATAGTAATGGACAAATCTAGAGTTGATGACAATAAGCTGAAGACAATAAGTGCAGAAACAAGTAACTGCAGATGCTGGTTCACAAGAAAAGACACAAGACTGCTAGAGTAGCTCAGCAGGTCAGGCAGCATCTCAGGAGGACATGGTTAGGTGACGTTTTGGGTCATGATCCTTCTTCAAGAAGTTGTTTCCAGCATTTCAACATTAAATAAAAGCTTTTATTTCTAAAAGCATATCTTTAAGATTCTTCAATACAATTTTGTAAAAAATAACTCCCAATTTTTATACCAGGCACTGGCAATCCTGCAAAATAACTTGGTTTACACAAGATAGGGAAACTAGGGATGACCAAAATGGATATAGACAAACCTTCCTGACTAAGACATGGTAGTAAATGTGAATGAATGGTAATGGTGTTTACTCGTATCAGGTTTTCCATTAGCTAGGTTTAGTTTAGAGATACAGTGCGGAAACAGGCCCTTCAGCCCAACAAGTCCAAGCCAAATATCAATCCCCTTACATTAATATTACCCAACACACAAGGGACAATTTACATTCATGCCAAGCCAATTAGCCTACAAACCCGTAAGTCTTTGTAGTATGGGAGGAAACTGGAGTTCCTGGAGAAAACGGGTGACGGGGAGAATGTACAAACTCCATGCAGACAGTACCCGTAGTCAGAATTAAACCTAGGTCACTGGCGCTGTAAGGCAGCAACTCTACCCCTGCACCACCTCAACCTGAAGTGCAAATGTAACATTATGCATTAATAGAGTTTCAAAAATTGTTTTAATCATTTTTTATTTTAGTGGCTAAACATTCTCTTTGATTGATTGATTTGTGTTTGGTGGACGGTGAAGAGACATGGAGACGATGGGGGCTAAGACCATCAAAATACATCACACCTGTCGCTTCATCTAGCTGTAGCATGTACGGAGTCATTTGGATTCATCGCGCATCTAAAACTAATCCCCATCTTAATAACAATACGGTCCTTGGAGTCATTGGACTGTGGATATTAAGGGAATGGAGGGAGATGGATCATGTGCAAGCAGAGGGCGTTAGTTTATCTTGGCTTTGTGTTCTGCATAGATATTGTGAGCTAAAGGGCCTGTTCCTGTGCTGTGCTTGTTCTATGTTGCATGCTCTATGTGTATATCATAGAGTCATACGGCACAGAACCAGGCTCTGCAGACCAACTTGTCCTTGATGAAGTTGCCTATCTATGCTAGTCCTGTTTACCTGCATTGACACATTCCCCTCTATACCTTGTGTGGGAAGGAACTGCAGATGCTGGTTTACATTAAAGATAGACACAAAATTCTGGAGTAACTCAGCGGAACAGGCAGCACCTCGTAGAAGGAATGGGTGATGTTTTGGATCGAGACCCTTCTTAAGACTGAGCCCTATATATGTCTGTCCATCTATACCTTGCCCCATCATATATCTTCCCAAATGTGTTAGTTGCCAGTGTTAATGTGTTAATATTGGCTAAATTAAATACACCATAAAATGGAGGATCCCTGCACTTGTCAGAATCGCTTAACCCTTGTCAGCTAAACTTTACAGGCTTTACAGGCTTTGATTGTCTAGGCTCAGATATGCAGAATGGTAAGGGGTCCAGGTGTTCTCCATGTTTCTCTTCAATTGATAACATGTATAGTGGTTTTGCAAACTGACCTTAAATGCATCATTTCTATTGAGCCGCTGCAAAAGCATTGTAAACAGCATACATAATGTTGCAAGACGGTCATCCTGTTAATTGATGATTGGTCGAGTTGTTGCGCCTTGGAGATGCACATGTTGCAATGTTTGTTCTTGTTAGCTTCCTTCAAGAGCTTTCTTTCCTATACAATGTATGAACTGTTGTATCATTGGGTTAGGGAAATGTCTGTTATGTATGGGGTTAATCGAAATCTGTAATTGGGTTATTAAGAGACCACCCCCGTGTGGTTCGGCCCCTCGAAGTCCGGGGACATATAAAAGTCTGCGACTATGAGGCTCAGCGTCGTTCTTCTGGAAGAGCGCTCGGGACCGCGTAACCTTCTGGAGTGCCTCTGTCTGAGTGAGGCCTAGAGGGCTTGCACAGGCAGACGCGAGGATCGAACCCGCGGTGGGATAGGTACAGTGTGTGATCTGTGACGCGCTTTTGGTAAACTAAAATTTAGTTGTTTCAAGCGTTTGATTTGGTGTTTTTACTGAAACTAGAATGGGGGAGGAGGGGGGGGAAGCTTAGAAACTTTCAACACACTAAAAATAGAAAAAAGGGTGAAAAGGCAAACAGCTGCAGGCAGGGCAGCCATACTCGACGGCGTGACTTTGAGATGCAAGAGAAAAGCAATGCACTCGAATAAATCTCTGGCTAGGTGTGTGCTGTAAAGATCATGTTAGATCCATGCACACCAATGATAGCACAAAATACTGGAGTAACTCAGCGGGACAGGTAGCATCTCGGGAGAGAAGGAATGGGTGACGTTTCGGGTCGAAACCCTTCTTCAGACTCCTTTCAACCCAAAACATCACCTCATTGCTTCTCTCCAGAGATGCTGCTGCCTTTCCTGTTAAATTTAACATTTTGTGTCTATCTTCAGTGTAAACCAGTATCTGCAATTCCTTCCTACATTTAATTATTGTTGATTATTGGGATTTTTGCATGAATTAACTATAAAATGATTCTCACGTAGCTTTAGTTTCTGCACATCTGTGATTTAGAGATAATGAAAACAGGCCCTTCGGCCCACCAACCATCGATCACCCATTTGCACTAGTTTTACATTATTCTACTTTCCCATCCACTCCTGACACACCAGGGGTAATTTGCAGATGCAGATTAACCTACAAACCCACATGTCTTTGTGACATTCCAGGAAAACGAAACACCCATAGTAAATCAACACGGTCACAGAAAGAACGTGCCAACTCCACACAGACAGCACCCAAGAACAGGATCAAATCTGTTATTGTGTATCGTGATCACGAATTAACAGTTTACTAAATCACTGGCAAATTGTTAAACCTCAACAGGTGGGTTTGGAGTCTCACTAAATAGCAACCTGCTTTTCTGCCATCAATGAGACAGAATTCTCATGAAATAGGCCAAATCAATTTGCTTTTTGTACAATCGTGACGTGCAACTTTGCAATATCTTCATTTTAAAAAACTTTTTGGGAACTAAACTTCCAGTGAGGTGGAGCACGATTGTTCTTGCGGGAGAGTTTTCTGCCTCAGTGTTTCTGGGCTAACTAGCAATGGACATAAACTAAGATCCTCCCTGCTTGGCAGATTGAAAGAAAGTTATGTTTTTAAACATTCCTTCCCTTCTCTTCCAAAAGGTTGATTGTTCAGCAAATCATCAAAGTCCAGTATAATTTGCTAAGCCGACGGCAAACTGACAGTTTCAAATATGGATGTTGAACACGCAGCAGAAACGTCAGGAGATGGCCCGAAATCTCTCGACCTTAGAAATATAGCAGGCGGCTATGGTCTGCCATCAATCTACCAGTTGGACAAGGGATGGTTTTCCTCCACTCCAACAAGCAAGTTAAAAGAAAATCATAAATATGTCCAACAACATTTTTATCACGTAGACAGAGGAAATGGTTCTGTTAAGGGCAGCAAAGAAAATTCATCAAATGGAATATAATTCTAATAACCTAGCTACTACTGCATTAATATGGTGGGTAGATATCATTGCATTGTCTTCTATCTTCCTTCATTCACCCGAGTAAAACCTTTAAACTTTTAACAGACTTTAGTTACAAAATATTGGCTCAAAGTCAAAAATTAGTCATTCAGAATTAAAGTGTGTAGAAAAGTATAATTGAAACAGTATTGAACAAAAAGCAATCATGAACAATCAATCATATAATGCTACTAATGTAAACAAGGGCAAGTTAAAAGCAATACTTTGGTTGCCATTTTTATCATTATCCGCATTTATGAGAAACTTGGATGAGAAAAGCTTTTGAGGGATATGGGGCTAAACGTGGACAAATGGGACTAGCTTAGATGAGGCACGCTGGGCGAATAAGTTCAGCAGAAGGCTTTGTTTCTGTACTGCATGACTTTGTGACAAATTTCTCAAAGTGTAATATAAGGCTTATAACCAAAACCTGGGATGGAAGATTGCAACCTTCACGTGTTCAGCCCTGTTTCGACTAATGCAATCAACTCGACGTGCACAAACGGAAGATCAAATAGAACAAGTTGTCCAACAACTTTAGGCTGTGCACGCCACACGGAAGAAGAACCAAAAACTGTTTTAAAAGGTGTGTTTTATAAACATGAATAACCTTGACAATTAAGTTGTTTATATTTAAATACCTTCTGTAGTATTTTACCTGAAGGTCTGTTCCAAAGGATTAGAGAATAAAATGTTTAAAATTCTGCTGGGAAATGGTCAACAATATCCATGAAATGGATTATTTTTATCCTAAACTATTACTGAAGACGTTTTTCATTGAAGCCTTGAATCTCCTGGGTTAACAGAACTAAAGATGTCTCATGGAAAAATAAACCAGGGTAACACTTCTTAACCCAGACCATCCCCTCCAGTGTCTGGAATGTTTAAAGTGATTAAAGGGCCTGTCCCACTTGGGCGTCATTTGCGCGTAATTCACGCTTCATCATTTGCGCGTCACAATGCACGACGTGTGCGTTGTGCCGCGCATGTGATGTGCGCATAGTGCGCATTACACGCACATGTTGCATGGTGGCGTAGGCAGTATCACGCGGTCGCACGCAGTGCCCCAGGATTTTGGTACGTACAAAATCTGCACGTGCCATTTGCGTGACGTGCAAATTACGCCCAAGTGGGACAGGCCCTTAACAGCAAGCCTGGCCATTCAATGAGTGGAAATAAGCAAATACAGATTGTTACGACTCCCGAAGGCAGGTTCCTCAGAGTCGTGTATCAAATCAAAAATCAGGGTCAAGTTTAAGAAAAAAAAGTCTTTAATTTTGTTAAACTAAGACAAAACCTGAACCTGATTTAAACAACACGGTCAGGGACCAGAATTGGCTAACAAATAAATATAAGTGTGCTCCAGCCAGCCTCGCAGTGGGCCGTCGGACTGAAGACTCTAATCCTGCCTAAATAGACATAACCCTGCAACCAAAATACCCGAAAACCCTCAGGTCATCCCTTCCCAATACAACATTAATTTACAGATATAGGCGACAATATACAAAGTGCTGTGCCATGCGGCCAGGCTTCCTGCAGCTCAGACTGGCACCTCTTCAGGGATCTAGCACGAAGAGAGAGAATTCTTGGAGCTTCTGCCTTTAAGCTACCAATGGGTCACCTGACGTAGCTTGGCCAATCGGGTACAGAAGCTCTTAACCCCTTGATTCCTAACTCCCAGCCACGGTGCCTGCAGAGAAACAGAAAGGTAAGTACACAGCATTCACCGGGGGGGGGGGGGGGGAGTACCTAACACAGATGCAGATTTACAAAGAAGGACACAAAGTGCTGGAGTAACTCAGCGGGTCAGGCAGCATCCCTGGAGAACATGGGCAGGTGTTGTTTCAGGTTGGGACCTTTCTTCAGACTGATTGTAAAGGGTGGGAAAAATAGCTGGAAGAGAGGAGAGGACAGGACAAACATGGTATGTAATAGGTGAACACAAGCGAACGGAAGGTGGGTTGATCTGCAGATGATTTTACAAAGGCCAGAGAAGAAAAAGCAGCAGGTGTGAGACAAAACATAGAAGAGTTGCGAATTGTGAGTTCACAATTCACGGTGCTTGATGGGACTGAGAAAAAACTCTGAGGGAAATAATTCTGACAACAATTGAAGCAAGCAGAATGCAATATTTAAATAATTTGTCAATTTGCTAAGCAAAGTAGCAGGTAAGCAAATGGGGAATACTGGTCAAAAAGTAAAAGAAGAGAAACATCTAGGTCGGGTCGTTAAGTTGGAAAGAGTGCAGAGCGTGGAAAGAGTGCAGTAAAGATTGAAAAGAATGTTACCAGGATTCAAGGGCCTGGACTATAGGGAAAGCGTCGGCAAGCTAGAACTCTATTCCTTGGAGCGCAGGAGGCTGAGGGGTGATCTTATAGAGGTGTATAAAATCATGAGAAGAATAGATATGGTGAATGCATATCATTTTTTACCCAGAGAAGGAAAATCAAGAACTAATGGACATAGGTTTAAGTTGAGAGGTGCAAGATTTAATAGGAATCTAAGGAGCAACATTTTCACTCAGAGGATGGTGGGTATATGGAACGAGCTGTCAGAGGAGGTAGTTGAAGCAGATCCTATAGCAGCATTTAAAATATACTTAGACAGGTACATGGATAGGAAAAGTTTAGAGGGAAATGTGGTATACCGGGCCAGCTTAGATGGGATATGTTGGTCAGAATGGACGTGTTGGGCTGAAGGGGCTGTTTCTGAGCCGTATGACTATGACTATGGTATTTACAACAAATAACACTGCACCTGCAGTTAATTGAGTTAAATGTTAATGTTAAAAAATGTATGAATGTGTTTCACTATTCACTCATTAGCTCTTTGAAGATAAATCATCTTTGTTAACCTATCTATTCTTTTGTTCGCAACTTATGGTATGTGTATTTGGATTGAGAACTGTTTGGCAGATCAGAAACAAGGAGTGGGGCTGCCTCAGATTGGTAGCCTTTGTTGGGCTGCTGTAGGGATTGCATTTGGCCTTTGCTACAGGGCAGTGGAGGCTAAGGTAGTAGATATTTTTAAGGCAGAGATAGATAGATTCTGGATTAGTACGGGTGTCAGGGGTTTTGGGGAGAAGGCAGGAGAATGGGGTTAGGAGGTAGAGATAGATCAGCCATGATTAAATGGTGCAGTGGACTTGATGGGCCGAATGGTCTAATTCTGCTCCTGCCACTTATGACCTTATGGTACACCATCTTTTCACATACATCAATTCAAATACAGTAGCTCAACTGGTAGAGTTGCTGCCTCACAGCCTGAGTCAGGAAGATTGTTCCCGATGTTGGGGAAATCCAGGACAAGGGGTCACAGCTTAAGGATAAGGGGGAAATCCTTTAAGACCGAGATGAGAAAGACTTTTTTCACACAGTGTGGTGAGTCTCTGGAGCTCTCTGCCACAGAGGGTAGTTGAGGCCAGTTCATTGGCTATATTTAAGAGGGAGTTAGATGTGTCCCTTGTGGCTAAGGGGATAAGAGGGTATGGAGAGAAGGCAGGTACGGGATACTGAGTTGGATGATCAGCCATGATGATATTGAATGGCGGTGCAGGCTCAAAGAGCCGAATGGCCTACTCCTGCACCTAATTTCTATGTCTATGTTTCTATGAGACCCGGCTTCAATCTTGACCTCAGGGGGCTGCCTATGTAAAGTTTGTACATTCACTCTGACCACGTAGGTTTTCTCCACATCCCAAAGCTCTGCAAGTTTGTGGCTTAATTGGCCTCTGTAAATTGCCCCGAGTGTGTACGGAGTGGATGGGAAAATGGGATAACATAGAACGGCATGAACGGGTGATCAATGTTTGATGTGGACTCAGTGGGCTGAAGGGACAATTTCTATGCTGTATCCACAAAAACTGAAATACAACCTAAAGCCAATGAGGCAGCTGAGCAGTATATTGGTTCCAAATGTAATAAGCAGGAGAGTGAGTGGTGATGGTGATGGTGATGCTTCAAGAGGATGCAGAGCAATTGAGTTAATAGGCAGCAATATTTTGGGGAGTGGATTACAATGTGGACAAGTCTGAAGTCATCTACTTCAGCGGGAGAAAAAACAGAAGGACTGAGTTTTTTTTAATGATAAGATATTGGGAAATGTAACTCTGCAAGCAAAGGTGGATGTCCTACTACAAACCTAACATGCCAGAGTAGCAGGTAGATAAAAATGCTGGGGAAACTCAGCGGGTGAAGCAACATCTATGGAGCAAAGGAAATAAGCAACGTTTTGGGTCGAATCCCTTCTTCAGGCCATTCAACGTATGCCAGATTAGCAGCTCATCGGCAAGGCCAATACTACACTCGTCAGTCTGAAGAAGGGTCTCGACCCGAAACGTCGCCTATCTCCTTCGCTCCTTAGATGCTGCTGCACCCGCTGAGTTTCTCCAGCTTTTTGTGTAACCCTCGATTCTCCAGCATCTGCAGTTCCTTCTTTAACACTACACTCGTCCTTATTGCCTGATGTTTCAAGTACAAGCGTAAAGACATTTTCCTACAACTACATTGGGCCGCGGTTATCCTGAACGGAGTATTATACACAATTATTGTCTCACTACTTAAAAAAAGGGATATGTTTACTACAAAAAGAGTGAAGTAAGATTCACCCATGCAGGTTCCTTAAATAGCAGTCCAACATACGACAAGAGCTTGGGTCATCTTTGTCTCTACTTTGACTTTACAAGTTTGGGATGTTATCTCATTCAAATGTACAGCGTCTTCAAGGACTCAGCAGTTTAAGAAACATTTAGACATGGATAGGACAGGTTTAGAGGGATATCAAGACAAGACAAGTCAGTCAAGTCAGGTTTATTCGTCACATACACATACGAGATGTGCAGTGAAATGAAAAGTGTCAATTCTAGCGGACCTTGTGCAAAAAAACAAACAAACAAGCTACAAACAGAATGGAACAGAATGGAACAGAATCACATGGTCTTTTACATATGGACCAAATGCAGGCAGGTGGGACTAGAGTAAATGGGCCATGTTGGTCGGTGTGGGCAAGTTGGGTCGATGGGCCTGTTTCCACTCTGTATGACTCTATGATGCTACATCGATGGTAGATGTGGGGAGAATATTTCCCTGAGCTGTGTGGAGTAGAAATAAAGGTCGGCCATTTAGGACTGAAATGAGGTGAGTTTTAATCTCCCAATAGCTGGTGAAACTTTGGAATGCTCTGCCATTGAGAATTATGGCGACTCCATCAGGTATTACCCAGAGAGTTGTGAATTTGTGGAATTCTCTGCCACAGAAGGCAGTAGAGGCCAATTCAATGGATGAATTTAAAAGCGAGTTAGATAGAGCTCTAGGGGATAGCGGAATCACAGGATATGGGGAGAAGGCAGGCACAGATCACTGATTGTGGATGATTATCCATGATCACAATGGATGGCAGTGCAGGCTCGAAGGGCCAAATGGCCTCCTCCTGCACCTATTTTCCGTGTTTATATTTTCTATGTATACATTGAAACGGAGATGGAAGACATTTTCAATGTAAGAGGAATCATGGGAATAGAGCAGGAACATTGAGTTGTCTCAGTAGTTGTTGCAATCACTGCAATTTTCAAGGTGGTGATGTTGCCGTTACGCACATCTCGAGGGACACCGCCCTCTCTCCACTACAGCAGTGGAAGGGTGTGTAGGTATGGCAACAGTTGACGGTTTCCATACTTACCAAGTGAGAGGACTATCATAGTGAGAGGAGTCGAGTATAGGAGCAAGAAGGTCCTACCGCAGTGGTACAGTGCCCTAGTGAGACCACACCTGGAGTATTGTGTGCAGTTTTGATCTCCTAATTTGAGGAAGGACATTCTTACTATTGAGGCAGTGCAGCGTAGGTTCACTGGGTTAATTCCTGGGATGACAGGATTGACATATGACGAAAGAATGGATCGGCTGGGCTTCAGTTTATTCCAGTAAATATACTGGAATTTAGGAGGATGGGAGGGGATCTTAGAGACAAAGAAAATATGTGCAGGAGTAGGACTATGGGCGTAAATCCTGAGGGGGAGGGGAGCAGGATGATATGCCCCCCCTCCCCATGTTTTGAGAGGTGGGAGACAGCCCCCCCACCATGTTTTGTAATCCGGATTTTGAAAATCAGTGTAAATAAAACTATTAAAATCACCGCTTTCCGCGAGACAGTGGGGGTGTCATTGTGAAGCGCCTGTTAAATTCTCCATTAACATCGTATTAACACGATGTGTCACCAATTGTGTTTTGACCTTCAAGTATTACTGAAGGTATTCACGGAGTATTTTTTTAAAGCTGTTTGATGCAGGTGCAGTTACCATTTGAGCTAATTGGGTGTATTGGTGGATGGGAAAGATTTAAACAGGTATTGGATTTAAACGGATCAGGTCATTGAGGCCTCCGGTCAAACGGGTTTCCTGGCTGGCTTGCAGGTTAGTCCCTCATTCACGGTCACTCGCGTTATTTAGTTTGTTTTTCCCATTTCTCTCTCTCCCCTCCAAGGTTGGTGCTTCTGTTTGCCTGTATTTGCTTCAGTTATATTTGTTTAAGTGTTATTTATCACATTGTAGCTTTTGAAAGATTCAAGCGGGTATCAGACGCTTTCTAAGGGCTGAATCGACCCATTCGCGGGGCGTTTCATCGCCCGGCGCGGCTTAAAATCAAACTGCTGCATCGAGGCGATCGAGGCTCCTGATGTTGTCCCCCGCTAGCCGGTTTTAAGCCGCTCCGCACGATGAAAGGTCCCGTGAATGGGCCGATTCAAGCCCCACGATTCAGGGTGGAGGAAACTGCTGTTGCTGGAGTTTGGAGTCACCAACCAGCTCACATCCCGATGTTACTGTCCACAGGGCCCACAGCTGAAGCCTCCAAAGCCTCGCGTGTGTGTGCGTGCGTGCGTGCGTGTGCATGTGGGTAGCCACCAAGGAATTGTGTCCCAAGGAATTTGTTGAAGAAGGGTATCAGCCCGAAACTTTGCCTATTTCCTTCGCTCCATAGATGCTGCTGCACCCGCTGAGTTTCTCCAGCACTTTTGTCTACCTTCGATTTTCCAGCATATGCAGTTCCTTCTCAAACACTGTGTCCCTCCCCCCCATGTTTTGATAGCGATTTTCGCCCCTAATTTGACCCATCAAGCCAGCACCGCCATTCAATAAGATCATGGCTGATCATTCAAAATCTGTACCCCGTTCTGGCTTTTTCCCCATATCCCTTGATTCCCTTAGCCCTAAGAGCTAAATCCAACTCTCTCTTGAAAACATCCAGCGAATTGGCCTCCACTGCCTTCTGTGGCAGATAATTCCACAGATTCACAACTCTCTGGGTGAAAAAAGTTCTAAATGGCCTACCCCTTATTCTTAAACTGTGACTCCTGATTTTGGACTCCCCCAACATCGGGAACACAATACCTCAGGTGCGGTCTCACCAGGGCCCTGTACAACTACAGTGGGACCTCCTTACTCCTAAACTCAAATACTCTAGCAATGAAGGCCAACATGCCATTGGTTTTCTTCACTGCCTGCGGTACTTACATGCTGACGTTCAGTGACTGATGTACAAGCACACCCAGGTCTTGTTGCACCTCCCCTTCTCCTAATCTGACACCATTCAGATAATAATTAGCCTTCCTGTTCTTGCCTCCAAGAACCTCACATTATCCACATTATCCTGCATCTGGCATGCTTCCGCCCACTTACCAACCTATCCAAGTCACCCTGCAGCTTCATAGCTCCTCATCGCAGCTCACACTGCCACCCAGCGTTGTGTCATCCGCAAAGATAGAGATGTTACATTTGATTCCCTTGCCTAAATCATGAATATATATTGTAAACAACTGGGGTCCCAATACCGACCCCTGCGGCACCCCAATAGTCACTGCCTGACATTCTGAAAAGGACTCGTTAATTCCTACTCTTTGTTTCCTCTCAGCCTACCAGTTCTCTATCCTTGTCAATACCCTACCCTGAATACCATGTGCTCTAATTTTGCACATTAATCTCGTGTGTAGGACATTGTCAAAGGCTTTTTGAAAGTCCAGATACACCACATCCACCGGTCTCCCTTATCCATTCTACTTGTTACATCCTCAAAAAATGCCAAAGATTAGTCAAGGATGATTTCACCTTCATAAATTAATGCTGACTTTGACCGATCCCAAAACTGCTTTCCTAATGCACTGCTATAACATCTTTAATAATCGCCTCCAGCACCTTCCCCACTAAGGCTAACTGGTCTATAATTCCCTGTTTTCTCTCACCCTCATTTTTTAAAAAGTGGTCCCCTAGTATTTTCGGGAGATTGTTTGTGTCTTCCATAGTGAAGACAGAACCAAAGTACTGTACTTTAGATAATTATTTGGACAGATCTTCTACAAAAAGTAAGGCTCTTTCTAAATCAAGTAAGCTTATAAATTCTTTTATTAAGACATCGAATGTTAAAGATATTTGGAGATTGGATAATCCAACCGGACGGGAATATTCATTTTTCTCGCCGGTATTCGGAACCTACTCGAGGATAGATTATTTCTTAGTCGACTCAAAATTACTCCCCTTTACGTATGATGCAAAGTATCATAATATTATTATCTCAGATCATGCTCCATTAACATTTAAGATAAAATTAAAAGATATAGTTAATAAAACTAATATTTGGAGATTCAACACACAGATATTAAAGGATAAAGACTGCTGTAACTATGTGGAGAAACAGATTAAATTATTTTTTGAAACTAACGATAAATCTGAGACTTCCCCATTATTATTATGGGATACATTAAAGCATTTATGCGCGGTGCAATAATATCAGCACAAGCTCATTTTAACAAAGTAAATCGAAAAATGGAGCAAAAGTTAGAAAAAGAGATAAAACAATTAGATAGTGAAAATATAATACATCCTTCTAAAGAGTTGAGTAATAAAATTGCTATATTAAAATATAGATTAAATAAAATTTACTCTGATCAAGTGATAAAACTATATCAACAAACTAAACAAGTTCATTTTGAATTTGGTGATAAACCTCAAAAATTATTAGCACGACAACTCAGAAGATTAGACGATGAAAAAACTATACATAGTATTAGATCGGTACAGGGAAATACGTTGACTATACCAAAAGACATTAATGACACATTTTTACAATATTATCAAAATCTTTATTCATCTAAATTAACAGGGCAAACAGATGAAATGGAAACATTTCTAGAAAAATGTCATTTTAATAAGCTAGATTTTGAGAGTAGGCAATTATTAAATGCTGAAATATCGGTAATAGATATCGAAGAATCAATTGGATCGTTAAAAAATGGTAAAACAGCGGGCCCCGATGGCCTGAGTGCAGAATTTTATAAAAAATTTCATGATCTACTTTCATCAAGATTACAAACAGTGTATAGACACACCTATGAGTTAGGAAAGTTACCAGAGTCTTTAAATGAATCTACAATTACATTAATTCCTAAATTAGATAAGGATCTGGAAGATCCTGGATCATATCGAGCGATTGCCCTTTTAAATACTGATCAAAAAATATTAACTAAAGTACTGTCTCGGAGGCTAAGCTTAGTGATTTCCAAAATAATACATTATGATCAAACAGGTTTTATTCCAAAACGTTATTCATCACATAATCTTAGACGCTTGTTTAACATTATATACTCGAGAAGAAGGAGAGATATTGAATTAGCAGTTATATCGTTGGATGCTGAAAAAGCATTCGACCAGGTGGAATGGTCATATTTATTTAATATAATGGAAAAGTATCAACTGGGGGATGGATTTTGTAAATGGGTAAGAATATTATATTCTAACCCTACAGCAAGAATTTTAACTAATCAAATACTATCACCTAAATTTAGACTTTTTAGGGGATGCAGACAGGGATGTCCGTTATCCCCTTTATTATTTGCTTTGGTGATAGAACCTCTGGCCGAAAGAATCAGATCAGAACCCGAAATATATGGGTATAATACTGACACAACAAATAATAAGATATCTTTATATGCAGATGATATTCTGATTTATATTACTAAGCCGGAATGTAGTATTCCCAAGTTATTTAATGTTATAAATGAATTTAGCGTATTTTCAGGATATAGGATTAATTGGAATAAAAGTGACATTATGCCTATAACTGGTATAAATGTAAATATATTACAAAAATACCCACTAAAAATAGTTACAGATAAATTTAAATATTTAGGAATCAATGTGTCTAAATCCTATAAATTATTAATTAAAGCTAATTATTATCAATTATTAGAGAAACTTAAAAAAAACATTTCATATTGGAAAACACTCCCTATATCTATGATCGGTAGGATTAATGCTATAAAGATGATTTTTTTACCACAATTGTTATATTTATTTCAGGCAATTCCTTTTTTTCTCCCAAAAAGTTTTTAAAAAAAAATTGATACTATAGTTAATAATTTTGTCTGGGATTACAAAAGTCATAGAATAAGTAAAAAACACTTATGTAAGTCTAAGATAAATGGAGGGCTGGCACTTCCAAATTTTCTATATTACTTTTGGGCAGTCCAGATTAAGAATATGAATTTTTGGTGGGTAAATATGGATGTTGAACCAATGTGGTTAAAAATGGAAAAGGAAGACTGTTTACCTTTCAATATAGAGTCGATTATTTTCGCACCAAAGGAAGTACAAAAAAAGACTTATAGGGACAACCCTATAATTCATAATAATAGGCGTATTTGGAAACAGATAGTTAAGACCCTATATCTGGATAATCTTTCTTTTAGGTTACCAATTAGGAATAACCCACTGTTTAAACCCTCAATTTTAGATGCGGGGTTTAGACTGTGGGAGGATTCAGGAATTAAAAGGATAGGACACCTTTATAGAAATGGAAAATGTTTATTATTTGAAGAGTTACAAGATATTTTTGGATTACCTTCACAACACCATTTTAGGTATTTACAAATTAGAGATTTTATTAAATGTAACACACAAGACTATAAAAAAAAAAGAACCAGGCTTATTAGATGAGCTGTTTAATTTACATCCAAATACGGATAAGCTTATAGCTTATATATACAATATTATTTTAGATAAAGAGAACCCAACAACTGAAACATATCGTCAAGCATGGGAAAATGAAATCGGATTACCTATAACAAAAGAAACTTGGGAAGAATGCTTACAAAGAATACATTGGTGTTCTTTGAATGCCAGACATACACTGATACAATTTAAAGTTATATATAGATTACACTACTCGAAAACCAAATTAAAAAGTATTTTTCCTAGTCTCTCCTCTATTTGTGATAAATGTAAGAATCTTGAAGCAAATTTAATACATAGTTTGGTAACGTGTCCACGGTTGAATTATTATTGGATTGAAATTTTTAAAGTTATTTCGGAAGTTCTTAAGGTTGAACTCGACCCAGACCCAAAATTAATAATATTCGGAATCCCGGTGCCAAATTTGGTACTCACGGTTAATCAAAGAAATTTTTTTGATTACTGTTTAATAATAGGGAAAAAAATGATACTTAAATTTTGGAAGGGAACATTATCTCCAACAATTAAAATGTGGAAAGCAGAGATGTTGGAGACGTTGAATTTGGAAAGAATTAGATTTGTCCTTTTGGACAGGTATAATTCTTTTGAATCGATATGGTCTCCATATATACAGTATTTAGAAAAGTAGCTATTCTTGGAATCACGGCTCGACGGACACCCTACGGATCCGATGCGAATAACTTACTTATATTTGATATTATTGTGCATTTATTAGAGATATTTCTGAATGAAATAGTATTTCGTATAATGACTTTAGTTTTTGTTTATATATATGTAATATTTTTGTTTTTCAAATTTTCCCTTTTTATTTTCTTTTTATTTACGATTGAAGTATGTGGGAAGAATTTTTTATTCCTTTTTATTTACTCTTTTTTCTTTTCTCTTTTATATATCTTTTTCTTTATTTCCAAAAAATAGAAGATATTAAGTATTGATATGTTATTTGTAGTAATATTGAATTAAGGTGTTAGTTTATAAAGTAAGCTTTACATTGTAAACGGTTTACTTCAAATAAAAAAATATTACAAAAAAAAAAAAAAAAAAAAAAGAACCAAAGTACTCGTTTAACTGTTCTGCCATTTCCTTGTTTCCATTATAAATTCACCTGTCTGACTGTAAGGGGCCTAAATTTGGCTACTCGAATATTTTCTTTTTTACATATCGAAAGATACTTTTACAGTCAGTTTTTATATTCCCCACAGCTTTCTTTCATGCTCCTTTCCCCCCTCTTAATTAACCTGTTACGTGAGGAAAAGTTCCCTGCATACAATCAAGGTCAGTAACTGTCCATCCTACTGATGCCTGTATTTAACCTGGGTGCTTAAGACCCTCTTCCAAATAATCTCTTCGGGGAGGTGTTGCAAATGTGTGTAGAAGGGTATTGGCCCAAATGTCACCTTGTTCCTTTTTCTCCAGAGATGCTGCCTGACCCGCTGACTTGTTCTGGCATCTTGTGCCTAATTGAGGCGGGTTACCAAATTCAGTTCAAGTGATGCTAATCTGGGTTTGCAAACGGATCTTGGGCTTTCCTGGAACTCACCAACGAGAGTAAATAGAGAGCGCAGCGGCAAGGCTAAAAGCTAAAAAACCTGAGGTACATCTTTTATCGCTGGAATGTCACAGCTGCTTTCTTGAGAGCTTCATATAGGGTCTCATTTACTGAAGATGCACCAAGAACTAACCTGCTAAACCTTGACATCGTTTAGTTTAGATATACAGTGCAAACAGGCCCTTCGGCCCACCGAGTCCACGCCCACCAGTGATGTAAGATCGTGCTGCCCACGTCTGAATGCAATCCCAGCTCCACACTTCCCTCGACCCGTGATGACCTCACATCCCTTGTGAAAAGTCAATTTATCGTCAAACTATTCAAAGGTCCTGCTTCTCCCACGCATTAAAGAGTTCCAAAGGCTCGTAACTCTGAAATAGAGAAGACAAATATCACTTCATCTGTCTTCATTGGCAAATGCTTGTTTATAAACAGTGACCCCAACCTAGCTCCAAGTTCCCCTATAACAGGAAACATCCTCTCCACTTCCATCCTGTCAAGATCTCTAAGAAGTCCCCATTCACCCTTTTATGCACCAGCAGATAGAAGCCCAGTCTGCATAGCCTTTCCTCACTAGATAATCCTCCCATTCCAGATATACTTCCAGAAAATCCTCTCTGAACTGCTTCCTTCACATTAACTTCCTTCCTTAAACCAGGGACTAATACTGTACACAGTACTGCAGATGCTTTCTCCGCAGAGCCCCATATAACTGAGGTACAACATCACTCTTTTTGCATTCAATACTCCCAGCATTGAACAATAACATTGCATCAGAGATTTCAAAGTTGGTGGCATACAGCTGCACGAGGCAGGGAAATTATCCTTGTTTTCCCAAGAGTGACAGTCCTGTCATGCTTTTCCACCCATGGAACCTCTGAGAATGGCCAAGTACTTGGGCCGATGACTATGACTGGCTTCCCACCCACACACATGCACAATCTCATCATCTGGATATGTGCAGCTCTCAGTGTATTCCCAGAAGCCTAGAAGTGAGCTGGTTCCACATCACCTCGCAGCTGCACAGCGACAGCAATAACATCTCCTTGCCCAGGAACGTGGGAACTTGCCTTCCACATGCAGCAGTCCACCTCGAAGCAGACTGGTCAGACTTAAGAGACTCCCCTCTAGGATATGTTAGAAGGAACTGCAGATGCTGGTTGGGGTGGAATATTGCAATCTTCACGTGGTCCACCCTGTTTCGACTAATGCAATCAACTCGATGTGTACAGACGGAAGATCAAATAGAACAAGTTGTCCAACAACTTTAGGCTGTGCATGCCACACGAAAGACGATGCTGGTTTCAACCGAAGATAGACACAAAAAGCTGGAGTAACGCAGCGGGATTGGCAGCATCTCTGGAGAGGAGGAATGGATGACATTTCGGGTTGAGACCCTCCTACAGACTGGTTAGGGATAAGGATCTAACCATTTCTCTCCACAGATGCTGCCTGTCACGCTGCGTTACTCCAGCATTTTGTGTCTATCTTTCAATAATGAACGCTTCCAGCCAGCAATGCACCCACTGGTTTTGCACTGACCACCTCCCATCCCGCACCATGGGAGAGGCCTCCATGATTGGTCCAGGCCTCCCTTGGGGGCTATGGGTGAGTGGTGGAATATTGCATTGGGGGACCTGGACCCAACAGGTCCCGCTTGGTCTAGTTTGCCTCAAAACCTATCCTATCCATGTACCTGTCTAAATGTATCCTAAACATTGCAATAGAACCTGTCTCAACTACCTCCTCCGGCAGCTTGTTCCATAAACCTTACACTTTGTGTAAATAAAGTGGCCCCTCAGGTATCTGTTACATCTTTCCCCCCTGGGACGCAGTGGAGTTAGTGTGCCCCAGCTCCAGCAACCCAGGTTCAATCCTGCCCTCCAGTGTCATATACAGTTTGCATGCTCCCCCTGTGACTGCATGTGTCTCCTTATGATGAGGGAGCAACCAGTGCTCCTGACATCTGATGATCATCCTGATGATTTCTCTACATCATTGACTATGTCTCTCGTTTCCCTTATACCTAAGCAGTCTGAAGAATGGTCTTGACCCCGAAACGTCACCCATTCCTTCTCTCCAGAGATGCAGCCTGTCTCCAGCTTTTTGTGTCTATCTTTGGTGATCATGTCTAGTGAGGGTTAGTAGGATAAATGACCATTGCAAATTGTTCCTAGTGTGTAGGTTAGTGTTGAATCTGGGGTAAATAGGTGGGACTGAGTGGAATAAATTGGGATTTATATCATTCTAATTGACACTTCCCTCTCATTCCTTTGAGGTATTAAGTCTGTTAGATGGTATAAGGATTCAGATGTTAACCCTCCAATATTATGTAAAGGCCGATAGTATTCACTTGAGCAATGACTAATGTTCATTCCTCCCTTGAGGGCCTGTCCCACTTGGGAGTCATTTGCGTGTCTTTATCTATGCGTCACGATGCACGACACGCGTGTCGTGATGCACGCATGGTGCGCATTATGCGTGCATGATGTGCATTACGTGCGCATGGGGCGTGGTGATGTAGGCAGTGATGCGCGGTCCCGCGTGGCGCCCTAGGATTTTTGGATTCACAAAATCTTCGCACGCCACCTGCGTGACGCGGTAATGACGCCCAGGTTGGAGAGGCCCTTCAGCCGTGACCACCAGCTGGGTGTAACCAGTGAAGGAGGGGAATACGAGGGTGGCGGCGCTGGGTGCAAGATCTGGAGATGGGGCAGGGGCCGGGAATGAAAAGGGGTTGGAGGAGAAGGGGGAGGGGGGTGGAGGGTGGGGGCGGGTCTGCACACTCTATTTCCCCGCTTTGCGCTCCTGCTCCTGGCCTCTTGGGCAAAACCGCGGCTGTGACCACATACTGGCAGCAGCTGCCGTGGCTATAGCATCCATGTCCCTTCCTCTGTGGACCCTGACCTTGCCAGCACAATATCCAGCAGCTTTCCATTGACTTTGGCTCTCCTCGCTCAATGTTCTGTCTCCTCTGCTACAAGAGCAAAATCCACCAAGTGCAGAGGCTCCAATGTGACTACAAATACTGTCCAAACTAACCACATGCATCACCCCCACACTGTTCAACCCAAATCAGTCAGGAAACCGAGATATAGAATGGTCGTAACTGCAGTCAACAGGGACGGTGCTTTCATCTCTGAGAATCAGAGTCATAGAGTCATACAGCACTGAGCCAGGCCTTTCAGCCCATCATTTCTATTCTGTCCTCTGCTGGAATTTATGTGCAATAGTGCCATCTGTTGGACTTTTATTGTGGAAGGTCAGGGTACACAAAATGCTGGAGAAACTCAGCGGGTGCAGCAGCATCTAAGGAGCGAAGGAGATAGGCGATGTTTCGGGTCGAGACCCTTCTTCAGACTCTAGTTGCACACAGAAAGTAGGAAGCAGGAAGTAGTCTCCTGTCTTTGGTTTTTTGTCATGTTCAGCAGCAGAAGCGATCCGTCCCAATCCTAGCTTGCTGTGCTTAAGAAAGCAATGGCTGTAGGTTTATACAGTTCACTGTATGCTTGGAATGCTATATTGGAGAATATTTATGGCAGAATTTAACTCATTTCATTAACTTCATAGCATTTGTGAATGTTAGATTGTTAGCAGGCGGCCACTTTGTAGCACCTTAACATACAAGGAATAGGATTTGCTTTGATTGTTAATAGGATTGTTTACTATATATTTGCCCTATATGTTTCACTGTTTAGAAGATTTGTATATTTCTGTAAAGGAGAGTAATTTGTGTATCTTTCTTCTCCTTTATAGTTTTCACTTGTTTTTCAATATTAAGAATGACAGCACTGGAAAATCATTAAACTTAAGAGCAGAGATGCTGACTTCCTGACTCGAGTCTGTATTATTGAATCGAGTTTGGCCGGCTGTCAATCTACGTTCTACTTAACAATCACGTCGGGAGGACAGTTACAGTTTCCATGCCCCCCTTTAAGTCCACCTATACTGAATGATACGTTATTATCACATGAAACCAGTCACAGTGAGTTGCTTTGTTTTACATGCACAAGGTTTGCAAAGAGTCACCACATAGGGAGCGTTGACAAAGAGACAAATTATTCCATTCCGTCCCCGAAGGTCCCCCTTTGTTCCCTGCGGCTGAAGGGCCTGTATCCGTGCCGTACCTCTAAACTAAACTAAAGTAAACTTATTTCCCTGCAACCCGTTACTGATATTTGGCCAACACCTCACAAACGAGAAATTCCACTCATTACATGGAAAGAAAGAATAGACAAAGATAAAATCAGAAAGTATATGCAAAAAGTCTTGAAAATTATCTTTGACATTTTACAATAGTCACCAGGTGAACGTGAACATGACACAGACATCAGCAGGTTATGATTCATTCTCATTGCCACAGAACTGGAGGTTAACCAGCAAAGTGGAATTTGTAGTTCAGATATACAGAGCGGAAACAGGCCCTTCGGCCCACCGAGCCCGCACCCACCAGCCATCCCCACACATTAACACATATTAGAGACAATTTTACATTTATACCAAGCCAATTTACCTGTATGTCTTTGGAGCGTGGGAGGAGACCAAAGATCTGGGAGAAAACCCACGCAGGTCACAGGGAACACATGCAAACTCCGTACAAACAGCAACCGTAGGCAGGATTGAACCCGGATCTCTGGTGCTGTAGGGCAGTAGCGCTACCTCTGTAGTGCCCACACAGAGCAATTAATTTACATCTAAGTTTAATACAGCATTTATTTCCCCAAAAATAAACTTTATTCAGAATTTTTAACTATACAATAGACAATAGACAATATTGATTGCTGCTGTCCAAGCGTTGAATATAGAGCAGCACGATGGTTCAATGGTAGAGCTACCAGAGACAATAGACAATAGACAATAGGTGCAGGAGTAGGCCATTCCGCCCTTCGAGCCAGCACCATCATTCAATGTGATCATGGCTAATCATCCCCAATCAGTGCCCCGTTCCTGCCTTCTCCCCATATTCTCTGACTCCGCTATTTTTAAGAGCCCTATCTAGCTCTCTCTTGAAAGCATCCAGAGAACCTGCCTCCACTGCCGTCTGAGGCAGAGAATTCCACAGACTCACCACTCTCTGTGAGAAAAAGTGTTTCCTCCTGGTATAAATGTAAAATTGTCTCTAATATGTGTAGGATAGTGATAATGTGTGGGGATGGCTGGTCTCCATTCTAAAAGGCTTACTCCTTATTCTTAAACTGTGGCCCCTGGTTCTGGTCTCCCCCAACATCGGGAACATGTTTCCTGCCTTTAGCTTATATGTTTCAATGAGATATCCTCTCATCCTTCTAAATTCCAGAGTGTACAAGCCCTGGAGTGCATATGACAGTCCCGCCATCCCGGGAATTAACCTTGTTAACCTACGTTGCACTCCCTCAATAGTAAGAATGTCCTTCCTCAAATTAGG
Organism: Raja brachyura; assembly: GCA_963514005.1. The sequence goes on from OY740808.1 coordinate 32,860,784, forward strand.
GCACCAAAACTGCGCACAATACTCCAGGTGTGTTCTCACAAGGGCTCTGTACAACTGCAGAAGGACCTCTTTGCTCCTATATTCGATTCCTCTTGTTATAAAGGCCAACATGCCATTTGCTTTCTTCACTGCCTGCTGTTCCTGAATGCTTACTTTCATAGACTGATGTACAAGGACCCCCAGATCCTGTTGTACTTCCCTTTTTCCCAACTTGACGCAATTTAGATAGTAATCTGCCTTCCTGTTTTTGCTACCAAAATCGATAACCTCACATTTATCCGCATTAAACTGCATCTGCCCACTTCCCCCAACCTGTCCAAGTCACCATGCATTCTTATAGCATCCTCCTCACAGTTCACACTGCCAACCAGCTTTGTGTCATCTGCAAATTTGCTAACGACAAATACAAAACAAGAACAGTGCAAAAAATGCTTCCGAGACTCTCAGCATCGATACATTCATTAGCGTTATGTTCGGCAGTGCTTGCTAACTATCCTTACACCAGGTACCCTCACCTCTCATGTGACCCCTGTTGGTGGTATCTGCTCTCATCTGAACCTGCTGCAGAATTTATACATGTACAACAGTGAATGTTTGATGTGTAGAAAGGAACGGCAGATGCTGGTTTACACTGAAGATAGACACAACATGCCGGAGTAAAGGGCCTGTCCCACCTTCACGACTTAATTCAAAACCTTTGCCGCTAAAAATATCCATCGACTTGGCCTCCACAGCCTCTGTGGCAAAGAATTCCACAGATTCACCACCCTCGGACTAAAGAAATTCCTCCACATCTCTTTCCTAAAGGAACATCCTTTAATTCTGAGGATATGACCTCTGGTCCTAAATTCTCCCACTAGTGGAAACATCCTCTCTACATCCATTCTTTCCAAGGCTTTCACTATGCAATATGCGTCGGTAAGGTCTCCCCCTCATCCTTCTGAATTCCAGCAAGTAGAACTACTGTAGTAACTCAGTGGGTCAGGCAGCATCTCTGGAGTCAAGGAATAGGGAACATTTCGGGTCGAGACCCTTCTCTTGACTGAGTGTCATAGGAAAGGGAAACAAGAGATATAGACGGTGATGTGGAGGGACATAGGACAAATGAATGAAAAATGTACAAAGCATTAACGATGATAAAGGAAACAGGCTATTGTTAACTGTGTGTTTGGTGAGAATGAGTACAGACAATGAGACTCAATAAGAAAACTTTGAAGCTGGTATGACTGGGATGGGGGAGAGATGGAGAGAGAAGGAAGGTACACAAAAGGCTGGACAAACTCAGCGGGTGCAACAGCATCTAAGGAGCGAAGGAGAGAGGCGACGTTTCTGGTCGAGACCCTTCTTCAGAGAGGGAATGCAAGGGTTACTTGAAGTTAGAGAAATCAATATTAATTGTGTCTATCTTCGGTTTATACCATCATCTGGTACTGGGTGGTGCAGCGGTAGAGTTGCTGCCTTACAGCGCTTGCAGCGCTGGAGACCCGGGTTCGATCCCGACTACGGGTGCTGTCTGTATGGAGTGTGTACGTTCTCCCTGTGAATGCCTGGGTTTTCTCCGAAATCTTTGGTTTCCTCCCACGCTCCAAAGACACACATGTATGTAGGTTAATTAAATTAATAAATGTAAAAATTGGCCCTGGTGTGTGTAGGATAGTGTTGATATGCGGGGATCGCTGTTCGGTGCTTACCCGGTGGGCCGAATGGCCTGTTTCCGCAATGTACCTCTAAACTAAACTAAAAATGTGCATTTCCTTCCTAAACAATATATTCACTTCCTTTATCCCACAGGCTTGGTGCCCCATTGAATAGACCGGCCAGCACTGTTGTAAACTAGGGGCAAGATGTAGAGTACATCCAGCCTCCCACACAGTGGATGTATGTACAGTCCACTGTATGTACAGACAATGCATTATGTTCATGTGTCAGAGGAATGACTAGGTTAGCATAAGATGAGCATTTGACAGCACTGGGCCTCTCCTCGCTGGAGTTTAGAAGGTTGAGGGGGGATCTCATTGAAACTTACAGAATAATGAAAGGCCTAGATAGAGAGGAAGTGGAAAGGATGTTTCCACTGGTGGGAGAGTCTAGGACCAGAGGTCATAGCCCCAGAATTAAAGGGTGCACTTTTAGAAAGGAGCTGAGGAGGAACTTCTTTAGTCAGAGGGTAGTTAATCTGTGGAACTCATTGCCACTGAGGGCTGTAGATGCCACGTCAGTGGATATTTTTAAGGCAGAGAGACATATTATTGATTAGAACAATGTGTCAAAGGTTATGGGGAGAAGGCAGGAAAATGGAATTAGAGGGTAGAGATCAACCATGATTGAATGGCGGACTGGACTTGATGGGTCGAATGGCCTAATTCTAATCCTATAACTTGTGTACGTGAACTTGTGTGGATCTACACACTATGTTGGACTCCAATGCAACCAAGTGCTGGAGTATTGGTTGTCCAGCTCATCCCCCTTCCTGATTCGAGGCATAACGATGGGTGGACTGCACAGAGAAGCAGCTCTTGGGAATTGGGGAAATTTCAGAGATACAGCGCGGAAACAGGCCCTTCGGCCCACCGAGTCCATACTCACCAGCGATCCCCGCACATTAACACTATCCTACACAAACTAGGGAAAATTTACACCAAGCCAATTCACCTACAAACCTTTGGATTACGTCTTTGGAGTGTGGGATGAAACCGAAGTTCTCTGAGAAAACCCACGTGGTCACGGGGCGAATGTACAAACTCCGTACAGACAGCACCCGTAGTCAGGATCAAACCCGGGTCACCGGAGCTGCAAGCGCTGTAAGGCACCAACTCTACCGCTGCGCCACCGTGCCGCACTTGGGATTTATCTTCATGGGATTAAATCAGCAAGATGATAAATCCATAAAAAGCCTGCTCCACAAGGCTCACACATGAAAAGATTAACACACATATTTAGCTCCTTGTTTATGTTGGTTTGTGCTCATTATTTAACAAAGATATTAATCTAATTCGAACACACCCAGCCTAGCTTCTCCTCTGCTATTATAAAATTGAAAGCTTCCATTGTACGCACTGACAATGCATCACGTTCATGTGCCTGGTTTGACATTGCTGGTCGTGGTGCCAATATTACATCTGAGCTGTTGGAATCGGAACATTTCACTTACTTGGAACAATTGTTAGGGACTAGCTGCCAATGATAGAAAGCACCAGCATGCGAGAGGCACCTGACCTGAACGGTTAGCTTAACAGCCAGGCAATAAGTTGAGAATGAACCTCATTCTGGCACATCTGCCATATATCTACCATATCTTCTCCATTGGCAGTGAGGCTAAGCGTAACTTGGAGGAACAGCATCTCATATTTCGCCTGGGCAGCTTACAGCCCAGTGGTATCAATATTGATTTCACCAAATTCAGTTAGCCCCGGCATTCCCTCTCTCTCTATCCCTCCCCCACTCAAGTCGCACTAGTTTCTGTTTTCACCCAACAAACAGCTAACAATGGCCTGTTTCCTTCATCATCGTTACTTTCTTGCATATCTCTCATTCATTGCTCTTTATCTCTCCACATCACCATCTATATCTCTCGTTTCCCTTATCCCGAACCTGTCTGAAGAAGGGTCTCAAACCGAAACCTCCCCTATTCTTTCTCTCCAGAGATGCTGATGGTCGCGCTAAGTTACTCCAACTTTTTGCGTCTCTCGTCAGTTTAAACCAGCACCTGCAGTTCCTTCTCACACTTATATCTACCAAGTTTTGTTGATGGATATATCCTATTGTGATGGATATGTGCAATTGCATTTTTTTTCAATCACCCCTTCCCCTTTTCCAAGCCTAAGCTCTCCAGAGTTTAGAAGTGGATAAGATGGAAATAATTGGAACATACAAAATTGCTACAGGACTTGACCAGATGTTTGCTGGGTTTCCCATGGTTACAGTTCCGAGAAGTCTTAAAATAAGAAGTCAGCCTTTAAGGTCTGAGGTGAAAGAAAATACTTCATCCAAAGGATTGTGAATCTTTGGATTATCTGTCTAGGCGGAATGTGCAGGCTCAGCTACAGACTATATACAAGACAGTGGCTTCTGACGCGGGGTCACAACCCAAAATGTTGACCATCTCTTTGCCTCCACAGATGCTGCCTGGCCCAGTGAGTTCCTCGAACAGTTTGTTTTATGCTCCATAATCCAGCATTTGCAGCCGCTTGTGTCGACGTTGATAGATGAGAAAATGTGAAGGGAAGTAGGGCCTATTGGGCTGGTGCAGCAAAGTGCTGAGATAAATGATCAGCTGCGATCTAACAAAACATAATCTCACGGGGCAGCGCAGTGGTAGAGTTGCTGCCTTACAGCGCTCGCAGCGCCAGAGACCCGGGTTCTATCCAGACTATGGGTGCTGTCTGTACGGAAGTTTGTGCGTTCTCCCCGTGATCGCGTGGCTTTTCTCCCAGATCTTCGGTTTCCTCCCACACTCCAAAGACTTCCAGGTTTGTAGGTTAATTAGCTTGTTTTGTGTACATTGTCCCTAGTGTGTGTAGGATAGTGTTAATGTGTGGGGATCGCTGGTTGGTGTGGACTCGGTGGGCCTGCTTCCGTTCCGTATCTTTAAACTAAACTAAACTAAACCGTCTGAAGACCCAAAACGTCACCCATTCCTTCTCCCCAGTGATGCTGCCTGTCCCACTGAGTTACTCCAGCATTTTGTGTCTACCCTAAATTAAACTAAATGTAGGGCTGATGTGAGCGACAGAATGGCCTATTCCCTAATGTTCAATAACCTTCCATTGATTTATACTTCCTTAACCCTTGTGCATTCTGGGAGCTGATTTGGCACTGTTCAAATTGGACAGCTTTAAGAAAAACACTTTTGAATAAATCTAATGCAGGAGAATTACTCAAAACATAAGTCTCCCTTTAGGAGTGGCAAAAGTATATTTTCCTGATGAAAATCTCCAAAGTGAAGTTACAACCTCAGTAAAAGTAAGTTCTTCGAGTTTCTTAGTGCTAACAAAGGAGAAGGCTCTTAGCCAAGTCACTCCAGCAATTCTCTGACTAATTCCAGCCAGATGACTCCCAAAACTGCACTCGGCATGAAGATTATTTAAAAGATTGTAAATTGTCCTTTATTGCTCGGTTTTCCAGAACACAATCAGATATCTTGCAAAGACTGGAGAGAGGCTGTAAAACAGCACGGCACCACTGACTCAGAGACTCACACTGCTTTCAATCAGCCCAAAATGTAATTTAAATGTAAGGATGAAATACTTTTGGTCTGCGAGAATTATTATTGTTATTAAGTTGAAGGTTAATTTTTGAACCATTCCTGGGAAAAATGTCTCTTTTACAAATTTAATTTACCTCGGTTTTTTTTATCCACACCATCACCACAGGATTTGCAAAAATGCTTCCTTTGCCCACCAACATCGAGGATAATCGTAAATCCTTATGGTGGGTCCTTGCCACCTAGACGACCCGAGTGTGAGAAAAGCCTCGACATTTCACGTCTACCCAGAGAGACTTTCTTCCCACTCAGCGTCTAATAAAGGTGTTTGTGGCCATGAACTTCGCTCGGTGAAAGGAGGGATGAGGGGAAAACGCACTGCGTCCACCCCGTCCACATTACACTAACGTCTTTCCATTCACTCCAGTACTAACAAAACGTTAGACCCAAGTTCTCAGTCCTTACATTAGCATACCTTCAACCCCCCCTCCCCACAGACCACCAAAGCTCTTGCTTTGATCAAGGTAATTCAATACCAAGGTTCTGGGTTGCAAATCGAAGTAAGAGCCAGATTAAAGGAATTAGCAACACTACATCACGATTAATAAAGATGTTGTGCCTACCGCATAGTGTGGCTCTAGTGACCTGTGTTTGCTGCCAGCTGGAAGCATAGCTCTACGGGTCCCTGCATGACATCAGGTCTAACTACTGATCCTGTTACATCCCTCTGCTGCCATATTTATTAGGCACTTTGCCTCATAGTATCAAAGCACAAAGTAGGCCTTATTTATGCACTGTAACAGCCTTATAAAATATAATTACTTTAATAACCCGCAGTAACAAAGCAGATGCCTTCCTGTGTTTTTTCCCCCTGATTGAGTTCAACAGAGGTTCACCAGTGTGGTAATTTAAGAAAGGAAAAAAATGCTCACCGTGTTAATAGTATTCTCCAATTCGGTTCCATCTACTTTTTTTCTGCAGCACCATAGGGCAGACATTTTCAGCGCATCATTTTCTGTCTCCCTGATAAAACAGCTAATAGGCATGCAGTCAATACAGGCTAGATCAAAGGGACAAGAATAAATGTTTTTCTATAATAAAACGTAACTGCTTAATCATGCATATGCTGCAAACTGCCCATAAATGGGGATTTACAGAGCAGTAAACAGGGTTTAGAGACTGTGTAAAACTAAATGCTGTGTGATCCTCTCTTAGCCTGACCACTGGAAGACCACAGGGAAAGGTAGTTGCTGCAGTCCACTTAGGCCGTTGGTAACGTGACCTCCTCTTTAACCCCGGCCTGCTTCCCGTGACCCGGGGAAAAGGTGGAAGGAAGCACGCCACTCCTGCTGGAACATTTCATTCTCCCATTTCATTTGTACAGCTGAAAAGAACTTGAGTCCCGCACTTTGAACCAACCAGCAAAAACAAATCGCTCACTTTAGAATCACTGTCAGAACCACCGCCTTAACCAGCACGAGCTAAATAAAAATGAAAACATTTTTTTTAGATTCACAGCACTGAAGGAGAGCCATCAGAAAGCCTGGATAGACACAAAATGCTGAGTAACTCAGCGGGTCAGACAGCAACTCTGGAGAAAAGGAATGGGTGACATTTCGGGCCTAGGTCCTTCTTCAGAAAACCTGGACATGTTTGACTCATTCTTCCCAAGCAAATGATGCCATAGATGGTGAAAGAGCTGGATATATTAATCACTGCAATAGCTATTGATAGTACAAATCAGAACACTTTGATGCCATTTCAGATTGAGATTGAAGTTCCCAACCACTGAAGGAAAGGCTGATATCCTCATCATTTGAAATGCTGTAGATGATTATTTACATGCCCCCAAAATTCCAGTTTGGATCATTGACACTGAACGCACAAGCTTGTCCGTTCCTGATCTGCATTGACAACTGTGATTTTTATTGAAAGCATCAGTTCTAAGATGCCTTTGTTGCCAACAAGCCCAGCCAAAGGATTAGGGAACGTTCAACGAGGAATATATTTCTGATTAACTTTCTGGTGACTGCTACCAGAACACTTGCTGTATATAAGATTTAGTTTAGTTTAGTCTAGAGATACAGTGCAGAAAAAAGCCCTTCGGCTCGACCAGCGATCCCCGCACATTAACACTATCCGACGCCCACCCTACACCCACTAGGGACAATTTTTACATTTACCAAGCCAATTAACCTACAAACCTGTACGTCTTTGGAGTGTAGGAAAAACCGAAGAACTCGGAGAAAACCCACGCTGGTCACAGGGCGAATGTACAAACTCCGTACAGACAGCACCCGTAGTCAGGATCGAACCCGGATCTCCGGCGCTGCATGCGCTGTAAGGAAGCAACACTACTGCTGCGCCACCGTGACGGCTTTCAACGTCTCACCATTTAACAAGTAGGTCAGTTTAGTTTAGTTTAGTGATAAGGCAGGGGAACCGTCTCTTTGGCCCACTGAGACCACTCCCACCATTGATCGCTCGTTCACACTAGTTCTACAATAGCCCACATTCGCATCCACTCCTAACACACTCAGGGCAATTTACCAAGGCCAATTAACCTGCAGACCAGCACATCTTTAGGATGTGGCAGGAAACCGGAGCACCCGGAGGAAACCCTCACAGGGAGAACGTGCAAACTCCACAGCGGCAGCACCCGAGATCAGGATTGAACCCAGATCTCTGGGTTGTGAGGCAGCATCTCTATCACCTACGCCATTGTGCTGCCCTTAGAGCAGTAACTCTATCTTCCTATTCCATCTACACATCCTTGCCCATTGACCTAGCCAGACTATATACCCCTACACCCTCGCGAATCATCCTCAGTGCCAACACTTAGTTTAATCTCATCAGTAAATCGGATCTATCACGAGGACTTTCAGGAAAGTTTCCTCAGTAAATATGTAGAGGGCAACGCTTGATCTAGTCTTAGGAAATTGGAAGAAGTTGATGAAGAGTTCATGGATGAGCCTTTTGAGACCAGCGTTCACACTTCTATTAGGTTTAAGATTCTTTAGTTTAGTTTAGAGATACAGCGTGGATCCAAGCCCTTTGGCCCACCGAGCCCGCGCCGACCAGCAAAGCCCGCACACTGACACGATCCTACGCACACAAGGGACAACTTACTATTTTGCCGAAGCCAATTAATCTACAAACCTGCACGGATTTAGAACGTGGGAGGAAACCGGAGCAGGTGGACAAAACCCATGTAGGTCACGGCGAGAGCATATGAACTCTGTATAGTTATGGATAGAGGCTGCATGGCCCACGAGTTAAAACTCTAAATTGGGGCAAGGCCAATTTTGAAGATATTAGAAACATAGAAACATAGAAAATAGGTGCAAGAGGAGGCCATTCGGCCCTTCGAGCCAGCACCGCCATTCATTGTGATCATGGCCGATCGTCCCCTATCAATAACCCGTGCCTGCCTTCTCCCCATATCCCTTGACTCCACTAGCCCCTGGAGCTCTATCTAACTCTCTCTTAAATCCATCCAGTGATTTGGCCTCCACTGCCCTCTGTGGCAGGGAATTCCACAAATTCACAACTCTCTGGGTGAAAAGGTTTTTTCTCACCTCAGTCATAAATGACCTCCCCTTTATTCTATGTGTAGGTCGGAACTGCAGATGCCCACTTACACCGAAGATAGACACAAAATGCTGAATTAACTCAGCGGGACAGGCAGCATCTCTAAATAGAAGGAATGGCTAACAGTTTGGGTCGAGGCCCTACTTCAGACTGAGTCAGGGGAGAGGGAGACGCAGAGATATGGAAGGGTAAGGTGTGAAAATGAGATCAAAGGGGACAAAGTTCAAGGAAAATGTAGATTAGGGTATTGTTAGCTACGGGAAGCTGACAACAAGACGTGCAAAGATAAAATGTAATCAGGAGGACAGTCAGACTAACCTAGACGCCTATTAGGAAGGAAATGGTTCAAGATGATTGGAGTAGGATGTTAAAAGGGGAAGGAACTTCGGGAAAACGAGATGTTTATAAAAGCGTGCTGCCAAGAGTCCAGAACATGCACGTTCCTGTTAGCGTGAAGGGCAACGGGGCGCGTAAAGGCACTCGAATGACAAGAGAAATTGAGGCTTTGGTTAAGAATAAAAGGAAGACATGGGACGGGTACAGCCAGCTGGGACCAAGTGTATCCTTGGAGGTGGTTTAGGGACTGAGGGGCACTCTAAAATAAGGAAATCAGGAGGGAAAAAAAGGGGGCAGGAGATAGCTTGGCAGATAATATTAAGGATCATCTCAAAAGATTTTATAAGTAAATTAAGGGGAAAAAGGTAACCAGAGAAAGAATGGGACCCCTCGGGAATTAAAGTGGTCAACCCTGCATGGAGCCATAGGAGATGGGCAAGGTCCTCAATGAGTATCTCTCCTCTGTTTTTACCATGGAGAAAGACATGAGGGTCAGGGACCTTTGGGAAGTTAATGGAAGTGACGCAAGGGCAGTCAGTGTTACGCTCGAGGAGGTGCTGAAGGTCCTGATGCGCATGAAAGGTGGTGAAATCTCCCTGGCTGGATCAGATATATCCAAGGACACTGTGGAAAACTAGAGAGGAAATTACAGGAGCTCTGGCTGAGATTTATGAGTCATTGTTAAATATGGGTGAGATGCCGGAAAACTGCAGGGTGGCACATGTTGTGCCTCTGCTTAATAAGCACTGCAGGGAAAAGCCTAGGAACTACAAGGCATTGAGCCGAACATCTGTGATCAGAAAGTTACCAGAGAGTATGGTTTAACATGCATTTAGATGGACAAGGGCTGATTAGGGATAGTCAGCATGGTTTTGTACGTGGGACGTCATGTCTCATGATTCAAGATTCAAGAGTCAAGAGAGTTTATTGTCTTGTGTCCCTGATAGGACAATTAAATTCTTGCTTTGCTTCAGCACAACAGAACATAGTGGACATTGACTACAGTACAGATCAGTGTGTCCATATACCATTGTAAAAATATATACACACATGAATAAATAAACTGATAAAGTGCAAATAACAGATAATTGGCTATTAATGTTCAGAGTTTTGTCCGAGCCAATTTTAATAACCTGATGGCTGTGGGGAAGTAACTATTCCTGAACCTAGTTGTTGCAGTCTTCGGGCTCCTGTACCTTCTACCTGAAGGTAGCAGGGAGATGTGTGTGTGTGGCCAGGATGGTGTGGGTCCTTGAAGCAGAAGGCATGGGTTTAAAGTATGAGGGGAAGGATTTAATAGGAACCTGAGGGGCAACTGATTCACACAAAGGGTGATGGGTATATGGAACAAGCTGCCAGAGAAATTAGATGAGGCAGGTACTGTAACAACTTTTAAAATACATTTGAACAAGTACATGGATAGGTTTAGAGAGATATGGACCATATGTGGTAGGTGGGACTGGTGTGGATAGGGCATGTTGGTTGGCATGGGCAAAGTGGGCTGAAGGGCCTGTTTCCATACTGTAAACTCTATGTCTATTTTCTCTTTCACTCCATTCTTACTTAGTGAGGTTACTATCCAGTCGTTCATAACCTTTTCCGAATCAATGGAGTTTTGGAAGATGGCAGGTGCTGCAAGCATTGTCTCCTCCATCGAAACTTTGGCTTGCAAGCCAACAGCTTATGGAAACCCATTGCACCGCAGTCGCATTAATATATCCAACGCAAATTTCACAGTACCTGAGTTGGTTAAGTGACAATAAACGCGAACTTGAACTTGAAACCTGTGCTGCTTCCAGGAGATTTATTTGCAGGAGATTTTCTGTCATTTTCTCAAAGACAAGGTGGAGGACTGGCCGGCAGAAGGTGCCGGAAGTCAGACATGCTACCAGGAACAAAGTTGGGACCCGACGTGGTGGTGTGGGGGTGGTGGGGGTGGGGGGGGGGGGGGGGGGTGTTGGCACTGGGAACAAAGGGGAACCACTGGAGACTAAATAGAATACTTTGTAAAGGGCCTGTCCTACCAGCATCCAACTCCATGCGATGAGCGCGACCAAACTAGAAGCGGGGGCCGCGCGGAGGTCGGGTGATCCCTTGTACAGGGCCGTTCCCACCAGCATGCACCTGCATGCGGCAAGCGCGACCAAACCGGCAGCGAGGGCCGCGCGGAGGTTGGGTGAGTGGCGCCACGCGGCGCAAAGTGAGGCGAACTTGGAGCGAAGTCTGAAAGGTAAGTTCGCCAGGACAGAGGGGGGCACAGACATGGTGGTGGGGGGGGCGCCGAGAACAAAGGGGAACCACTGGGAACTAAATAGAATACTCTGCAACCTGGCCGGCACCCTGTACATGCGACCCTTTGCATACTTCGTGAGTGCAAAACAAAGAATCTCACTGTGACATGCCACATGTGATATTAAAGTTTTATGCAATAAAACATCATTCAAAGACAAACACAAAAGAACTGTTTACTTTTTTGCATTTCTTTATTCCCCAAAAGCTTTCAGTTGAGAAGGGACTCTTAATAAATGTCCTTTTCATGTAGCAGTGGAAGTTCAGACAGATCTCTGTTGGGTATATTTATTATTAACCAACTTCCATATTTTGCTTTCATTTTTCTTATCAGTGCCTTGGTCTCGTTTGCTGAATTCAGAATTTTTTCCAATCTTCAGGCCTACTGCTTTTTATGGCACTGTTCTGAGCCCTTACCTTTGATCTAATGCAATCTTTAACTTCTCTTGCTCGCCATGGCCGGCCCATTTTCCTGTTTGGGTTTTTTCTTGCCTTAAAGGGATGTATATTACTTGTAAACTATGTATTCATTCTTTAACAGTTACCCATTGCTTGCTAACTCTCCTAGCTTTCAAAATAGTTTCCCAATCAACCGTAACCTGCTCACGCCTCTTGCCTTTGTAGTTTGTTTTATTTAGAACATGCTTTCTGTTTGAACTCAATCACTTTCAATCTTTACATCAAATTCTATCTTTTGCCTAAAGGATTCTTACCAACCTGATCATCAATTAAACCGATCACCTTCCAAAATAGGCTTCTCCCTCATTGGCACCTAAAGATGCCCGTTCAGAAAAAACACTTCTTATACAATGAATTCATCCTTCATGCTATTGTTTATTTAATCTACCCAGTCTAAATGTAGATTAAAGTTCTACATGGTTATTTTTTTTTTTTTTTACACGCTTCTCTAGTTTAGTTTAGTTTAGAGATACAGCGTGGAGCAGGCCCTTCGGCCCACCGAGTCCGCACCGACCAGCGATCCCCGCACATTACGCTACCCTACACACACTAGGGACAATTTTTACACATACACCAAGCCAATTAACCTACATACCTGTACATCTTTGGAGTGTGGGAGGAAATCGAAGATCTTGGAGAACACCCACACAGTAACTGGGAGAACGTACAAACTCCGTGCAGACAGCACGCGTAGTCGGGATGGAACCCGGGTCTCTGGCGCTGCGAGCGCTGTGAGGCAGCAACTCTACCGCTGCACTCCTTAATTTTCTGATTTACTGTGACCAACAGTGACAGTCTTATACAATCAGGGCAGCTCTCACTCCTGACCTCCAGTGTTCTGTGTGGAGTTTACACATTTGCCACTGTCGGCACGGATTTCCCCCGGGTGCTCCAGTTTCCTCCCGCATCACAAAGATTTGCAGGTTGGTCGGTTAATTGGCCAATTGTAAATGTCCCCAACAGCGTGTGTGAGTGGTCGAATCTGGAGGAGCTGATGGGGATGTGGGGAAAATAAAATGGGACGAGTGGAAATGAATGCTTCACAACTGGCATGGAATTGATGGGCCGAAGGGCCTGCTTTCTTGTTCTCTGTGATTCTGACTTACAGAAATATTTTCTGCCTGCCAATACTTTTTCTTTAACTCCACCCAAACTGATTTTATTTCTTGATTTTCTGAAGTACAACTCCATCATTTCCGTTGTAGCTTCCATTTTGCCTTTCTCTTCGAAAATACCCTGGACTATTTACAATACATTTCTGGTCACTTTGCTGCTGTATCCTTGCAATGTCTTCTAGAACACTTCCATTTAGGTTCACTTGCTCCAAAATAGAGATAAAGAGCTTTGGTCACATGTGGAGTTAAATTATAAGAAATGGAGAAATGGAATGGGTTGTAGGCATCAGGTTGCTTCCTACACTGGAGATTAGTGTTAAATAGCCAGCCATTCCGATGGTAAACACACTTCTGATTGAGCAGTGTGTGTGGGAATTCTTTGCCACAGAGGGCTGTGGAGGCCAAGTCAATGGATATTTTTAAGGTAGAGGTAGATAGATTTCTTGATTAGTATGGGTGTCGGGGGTTATGGGGAGAAGGGAGGAGAATGGGGTTGAGAGATAAAGATAGATCAGCCATGATTGAATGGCAGAGTGGATCTGATGGGCCGAGTGGCCTAATTCTGCACCTGTCACATATGACCTTGTGAACGTATGACTCAAGAGGACCTTGCTGACTAGCGCAGGCGCAGATGGGGAACAAGGGGACGGGACCTTTTCTGCTGGTTCTAGTTGTCCTTGGAGAAATGATGAAAGTGCACACTTCCAAACATGGCATGTAACGTACCTAATGCAAGCACCTACTGTTGTCTTTTAAGATTTGCAACGTGTCAGCAAAGTAAATGAGCCGTTTTCATTGTAGCCGTCAAGAGTCGTGGAGGTGTGCAGTAGAGAAACAAGCTCTCAGCACAACTAGTCCATGCCAACCAAGACACCGAAGTAAGGCAATCTCATTGTAAAGCCAAGTCCTATAGTTTTAGACTCCCCTACCGTGGGAACGAGACTGTCACTATCTGTGCCCATCATAATGCTATGAGCCTCTTTGTCACCCCGCAGAATCCTATATTCCAAGGAAAAAAATCCCAGTCTATCCAATCTCTCCTTAAGCCTTACACTGAGAACATTCCCTCCCAAACATTCCCAACAATTAAGAAAACAATTAAGTTCCCACATAATTAAGAAAAAAACCATTATCTTCAGCCTCTGGCACCAACTCTGTTCTTTTAACCAGCTGATCTTGAGCAACCGTGAGGCAAAACTGTTCCTTTTACAGCTTCAGCTTCTGATCTCATCATGCCGGAGACTTCACCCAGAGAGTTGTGAATCTGTGGAATTCTCTGCCACCGAAAGGTGAGGCCAATTCACGGGATGTTTTCAAGATAGAGTTGGATGTGGCTCTTAGGGCTACCGGAATCAAGGGATATGGGGAGAAAAAAAGTAATTCTCGATGATCAGCCATTATCATATTGAAAGACAGTGCTGGCTCGAAGGGCCAAATGACCTACTCCTACACCTACTTTCTATGCTTCCATATTCCTAGAAGATGAACTTGGTCATATGACCAAGGCTGCCAAGATCCATCTCTGTAACATTATTCACCCCTGCCCCACATTCAATCTCCTGCGGACACCTCATTCATGCCACAACCCCTCGAAGCTTCATTATCCAAATGCTATGCTGCCTGATATCTAGCGTTGCACCTTCTCTAAATTTCAGCTCATCCAAAATGCCGTGGTCCCTTCTTTAAATGGTGCCAATTCCAATTCGCCTGGTCCTTTACCCATTTGGTCTGATCTCACAACATCTTAGTCGCATGATTCCCATCATTTTCAAGTCTCCAGATAACCTCGCGGCCTCTATTTCTGCATCCTCTTCCAAAGTCAGATAATCCTTGATCGGACTTTGCTGGCTTTGCCTTGCACTTAACGTTATTCCCTTATCATGTGTCTATGCACTGCAAATGGCTCGATTGTAATCATGTATTGTCTTTCTGCTGACTGGTGGGCATAAGACAAAAAAGCATTTCACTGTACCTCGGTACACGTGACAAACTGCCCATTAAAGGGCCTGTCCCACTGTACGAGGTAATTCAAGAGTTGCCGAGTTCTCCCCTGATTCGAGCTTGTGCAATGTACGTAGCGGGTACGTAGGAGCTCATGGATGTCACGTAACGGCTCGTACGCGTAACGGTAGGTACTCGGGGAATCCGGTAAACTCGTGACGTTTTTTCAACACTGTGAAAAATGTCCACGAGCAAAAAAATACCCGTGATGAAAAGAATTGTTACTTTTTACTCGTACCAGCCCCTACGTACCCACTACGTACATTACTCGAGCTCGAATCAGGGGAGAACTCGGGGGAACTCTTGAATTATCTCGTACAGTGGGACAGGCCCTTAACTCTAAAACCTCAAACTGCAAGTATTACACAACACATCACATTTGATGCCCACGAGAAGGTTACAGTGGTAAAAATCAAATCGTGATGCCACAAGATACAAAAAATATTCTTAAACTCCATAGTCACTGTCAACTTGAATCTTACATCACCTAAATTAGCTTGTGGACCCAATTTTTTATTGCAGAGTAGCAGCCCATTCTCAGGAAAACTAGTCTGCTTGTGAGAGGCAAAAACACTTCCTTCATTTAATCATTCTAATCAAGTAAATGTCGACTTCTATTGGCAATAACATATCTTGCAAGAACCAACAGCTTCAGTTGTATGAAAATTTATGTAAAATCTATTCAGTCTTGTCTAGCCAAACAAAATCTATTTATGAAAACCTTGTCATCATTCATTATAGAAGGCCCATTGTGCTTGTACTACATGTAAATGCTACTCGAAGAATGAGTTAGTTGTAAATCTGACCAAAAAAAATCACATCTATAAAACAACTTGAGTTCAAACTGCTCCTAGAAGAAATAATGTTGTTATTACATCCTGTAAGAAAGGTAGCTTTCCAGAAGTAATGATCATTTATAACTGCACTATATTACCAGAACAGCCATTAAGTTGCTTGTATGTGCAGGGTTTTTAAGGATGTTTCCTTCGGCAGCTAAGCTGCAAGATGAAGGAATAAAAGTTGTGTGTGTGTGTGTGTGTGTGTGTGTGTGTGTGTGTGTGTGTGTGTGTGTGTGTGTGTGTGTGTGTGTGTGTGTGTGTGTGTGTGTGTGTGTGTGTGTGTGTGTGTGTGTGTGTGCATGCGTGTGTGTTAGTGTGAGTGTATGTGCGAGTGTGTGTGTGTGTGTTTTTTAGTGTGAGTGTATGTGCGAGTGTGTGTGCGCGAGTGTGTGTGTGTGTGTGTGTTTGCGAGCACGTGTGTGCACGTGTGTGTGTGAGAGAGCCAGCTTCCTGGCCCTTTTCCGGGGTTATGTCCGTGCCCGGGTGGTGTTGGAGAGAGACTACGCGCTGTCCACAGCCACCCTTGGGGATTTGCGGGACCGCTGGACACCGCGCGGGGTGGAATGTATCCTTAATAAGGATGGAGAAATAGTTATTTAAGAATATTTGTTTTGTTCGTTTATGGTGGCGAGTTTGTTTGTAATGTTTAGTATTGTAAATCTTCTCAGGCCTCCTTTGGTCGTGGCTGACCATGGGCCACCAATCTCCAGGGTGCCATTCCCTATATGGAGACGCCCGTGCGTGACTTTGTTTAATGTGGGGAGACTGGTGCACAGACAGTGACCTTGGCAGATCTGGGTCAGGATCCAGTGGCATGAAGTTCAAGGCGACCGGAGACCCTTTTCTGCTGCAGCCTTCATCCGCCTTCCCAGCCGTTGTGACGCTCCACTAAGGTCAGCCATCGTCCTCCGCCCTGTTCCACCGCTGATGTCTTAGTTGGATTACTCTTTGTCAGAGACCTCCCCCTGGACCTTACCGTTAAAAATACTCCTTTCAGTCATCTGGTCTGAGCTCTTCCACCGCACCAATGAAACGGGTAAGGTCACTTTATACATAATTAAAATTCAACATAATTGAATGCAACATCTCCAAGTTTGCGGATGACACAAAGCTGGGGAGCAGTGTTAGCTGTGAGGAGGATGCTAGGATGCTGCAAGGTGACTTGGATAGGTTGGGTGAGTGGGCAAATGCATGGCAGATGCAGTATAATGAGGATAAATGTGAGGTTATCCACTTTTGCGACAAAAACAGGAGGGTAGACTATTATCTGAATGGTGGCAGATTAGGTAAGGGGGAGATGCAACGAGACCTGGGTGTCATGGTACACCAGTCATTGAAAGTAGGCATGCAGGTGCAGCAGACAGTGAAGAAAGCGAATGGTATGTTAGCATTCATAGCAAAAGGATTTGAGTACAAGAGTGGGAGGTTCCACTGCAGTTGTATAGGGTCTTGGTGAAGCCTCACCTGGAGTATTGCGTACAGTTTTGGTCTCCTAATCTGAGGAAAGACATTCTTGCCATAGAGGGAGTACAGCGAAAGTTCACCAGACTGATTCCTGGGATGGCAGGACTTCCATATGAAGAAAGATTGGATAGACTCGGCTTGTACTCGCTTGAATTTAGGAGGGGGGATCTTACAGAGACTTACAAAATTCTTAAGGGGTTGGACAGGCTAGACGCAGGAAGATTGTTCCCAATGCTGGGGAACTCCAGAACAAGGGGTCACAGTTTAAGGATAAGGGGGAAGTCTTTTTGGACCGAGATGAGAAGATCATTTTTCACACAGAGAGTGGTGAGTCTGTGGAATTCTCTGCCACAGAAGGTAGTTGAGGCCAGTTCATTGGCTATATATAAGAGGGAGTTAGATGTGGCCCTTGTGGCTAAAGGGATCAGGGGGCTATGGAGAGAAGGCTGGTACAGGATACTGAGTTGGATGATCAGCCATGATCATATTGAAGGGCCGAATGGCCTACTCCTGCACCTACTTTTATGATTCTATGATTCTGTAATATTCTATATCATCCTTACACAGGACATTTCCATCGACCGTCTTTGTCACACGCTATTAAAGTCATGCCCAGGTTTATATTTTCAATGTTCATGAACCTACAACTTCTCGAAGTTGATCACTTGAGTGACTTGTAGAATGGTTCATTGTTCGCTGAGAGGAAGGTGACAAAGAGGCAGGCAATCAGTAAAACTAATCAGAAGGACAGTGAAACTAGTTGGTGGACAAGGATGGGGTAGGGACGGAGAGAGAGGGAAAGCAAGGGTCTTGTTGCGCCTGCCCTCGCCCCCTCATCCCACGCATCCTTCTAAACTCCAGCTAGTACAGGCCCAGTGCCATCATAAGCTCATCGTATGTTAACCCAATCAACCCTGGGATCATTCTCGTAAACCTCCTCTAGACCCCTGTAGCGAAACCTGGTGGTGGCTCTGTGTAATTAAACCCTGGTGATTGGCTGGAGAAATCACATGAGTGCGGGTGTTTATGCGCAGGCTTTTTGCTGTAACGGGTCATTCTAGACCCACGTGTGTAGAACCAACATCACTGCATTTGGCTGTCTTTAGCGACTCGGGTAACCTCTTTATTTTCTTCCACGAAATAAAGAATTTTTGTATACCCACCGTTTCGACTCACCAAACCCTCTCCATTGCTAAAACGTCCTTCCTCAGATATGGAGCCCAAAACTGCTCACAATGCTCCAAATGTGGTCTCACCAGTGCCTTATGAAAGCTCAGCATTACATCCCTGTATGTCTACAAAACACCAGAGACTTCTAAAGTCCTGATATGGAAAACCACACTCTCTTCAACTTTCACCATTGCTTCTCTTGGTGTGAGCTTTCAAGGAGGTGCGGATGCAATCAAATAGACCTTTAAATCACCTGAAACCTTCAGGGAACAGATATATCCTTTAAGAGCTTCCTCAAAAGATAGAGCATAGAACAATAAAAATATAGAAACACAGAAAATAGTTACAGGAGTAGGCCATTCAGCCCTTCGAGTCAGCACCGCCATTCAACATGATCATGGATGATTATACAAAATCAGTACCCCGTTCCAGCTTTCTCCCGATATCCCTTGATGCCCTAAGAGCAATATCTAACTCTATC
Organism: Raja brachyura; assembly: GCA_963514005.1. Next base: position 32,879,732 of record OY740808.1, read on the forward strand.
TTGAAAACATCCAGTAAATTGTCCTCCACTGCCTTCGGTGGCAGAGAATTCAACAGGTTCCCAACCCTTTGGGTGAAAACGTTTTTCCTCATCTCAGTCCTAAATGGCCTACCGCTTATTCTTAATCTGTGACTCCTGGTTCTGGACCCCCCCCCCCCCCCCCCCCCCAACATGGGGAACATTTTCCTGCATCTAGCCTGTCCAACCCCTTTACAGCCCCTTCAGTCGGCAATGTCCGTGTCGAACATGATGCCGAGTTAAACTAATCTCCTCAGATGATGCGTATCCCTCCATTCTCTGTACATCAATGTGCCTGTCCAGAAGCCACTTAAATGCCACTATAGTTTCTGCCTCCACCAGCATCCCCGGCAGCATGTCCCAGGCACCCACCACCCTCTGTGCAAATAACCTGCCCCCCACATCTCCTTTAAACTTTGCCCCTATCGCCTTAAAACTGTGCCCTCTTGACCCTGACATGTCCACCCAAGGCAACTGGTTCTGACTGTCTACCCAATCTTTGGTGGTGGCCCGTCGGCAACGACCGTGGCAGGTTGTGAAGTCCCAGATCTTAGAAAAGAGGGCTGCACAAAAACCTGTGCGTCAATGAGTTTACTGTGGAGAAGATGTTGCACTGTAACGACCCCACCCTCTTGGCCGCAGAAGTCAGAGTCCAGTGGTATGAAAAATCATCATGGCTGGAGACTTCTAGGCTGCAGTGGATGGTCATGTCGTCTTTAGTGCTCTGACTACTCCTTCGCATTCCACAGTGCATTGCAGCGTCGTCTTTCCAGCTGTTGGTTCATGAAGATCTAGTCCACCAAAGAAGACTTTCTTTCCATGAAGGATGAGCATGTCCCACAGGTTGAACTGGACTACATGGTACCAGTTGCAAGACCACGCCTTGACCTGACATGTACCCTATCTATGTCTCTCATAATTGTATACACTTCCATCGGAAATCCAACATCAAGTTTTCATTCCTGTCAGCTCTGTGGGGATGGACATTCTGGGGCATCTTGGCATTGGGATGGTGCGGCCACTGGTTTCAAGCAGGTAGCTGAGCTCATATTAGTGCTTAATGAGTGATGCTCAAAGCCTTGCCAAAGCACTTGTTCACACAGGCAGGGCCTCTCATAAAATGTTTAATTCCTCTTGAGAACAGGCATGATTTTCCAAACAATTATTTTAAAATCATTTTAATGACAGCAGCTATGTCAATGCTTCATTAACCGTGTTACTCACATGGCAACTAAATGCGTCTGCTGTTGTGGCGTACAATCATTGCTGTGTGTGGTCGGGAACCTCCAGATTCAGGGACTTTCTTCCCAGCTGTTATCAGGCAACAGAATCATCCCCCCACAACCAGAGAGCAGTCTCAATCATAATCACAAGTATGTTTTGCAACATATGAGGGATTTGATTTGCCATACAGTCATACCAATAAAGAGCAACAAGACACGCAAATACTTTTTTAACATGAACATCCACCACAGCGACTCCCCCACATTCCTCACTGTGATGGAAGGCAAAAGAAAGTTCAATCTTCTTCCCTTCTTGGTTCTCCCGCCGTCAGTGCACTCCAACCTTCCGTTGTCGGGGCGATCTTGGCTCCCGCAGCCGGCGGTCGAGCCCCCCTCGTCGGGCCGATCAAGCTCCTGCACCGGGGAGATCTCAGCTCCCCACGTTGGGCGATTGGACTCCCTAGTCGGGGCCGGTTGAACCTCCTGCGGCTTGGAGCTTCCCGACATCAGTCTCTACCTGAGACTGCGAGCTCCTCGATGTTGAAATCCGCAGACCGCGGATGGAGCGTCGATCCCAGGCAAGGGATCCCACGTTCCGATGGCAAGTCCACGGCCCCGCGGTGGGGCTCAAAGTCAGTCTCGAGCAAGGCCACCAGCTCCATGATGGTAGGCTGCAGAGCAACCGGATATACGATCCGGAAAACAATTGTATCTCCAGCAAGGTAAAAGATTGAAAGATTCCTCCCCCCCCCCCCCCCCCCATTAAACAAAACAAGAGAACATTAACACATACTTTTAAAACACATGAAAGATAACAAAAAAGACGAAAAGACAGACAGACTGTAGGTGAGGATGCCATCGCTCATGGCGCCACCCGGTGGTACTACTATCCACGTAAAGCTGAACTAATATCTACCTCAATGGTGACCCTCAGACTATCCTTGATCGGACTTTGCTGGCCTTACCTTGTACTAAACGTTATTCCCTTATCATGTATCTACACAGTGTAAATGGCTCGATTGTAACCATGTATTGTCTATCCGCTGACTGCATAGCACGCAACAAAAGCTTTTCACTGTACCTCGGTACACGTGACAATAAACCAAACTGAAGGAAAGCACAAATGACGTCCGCTAGTCCGACAACATTGCAATTTGCAAAGGTGGAACAGGTATGGATTGATCCAGACCACGGGTATATTCTCATGTGCACAAGATTGAGGAAGTATGGGAGAGAGTAAAACAGTGGAAGATCACAATTCCTTCATCATATGTTGCTAGGGATGGGTTGACCAACATTGTAAAACTTTTCTTTTAATCCAGCATCTTGGAGTCATTTTAATCCCAGACAATCCTAAAGAGGAAGCACGTTTAAGAATTTTTCCTACTAAATACGAGATTGCTCTTTATCAGGGACCTCCCCCTCGACCTTACCGCCATGGGTGGTGGCCCTACCAGGAGCATAGCTCCAGATAGCATTGCTCTCAGGATCTCAGGATCACACAAGCTTCTCCACCACGAGAAGGTGACAATCCACGGAGAATCTAGTTCAGAGGTGTATCAATGAAGAGGTGACGAAGGCGATTGATGAGCCTAGGGCACTGAATGTTTTCCTCGAAGAGTTTAGTAATGCATTTGACATGGTCTCTCATGGTGGGATGAGCCAGAAGTGTATGTGATCCATAGTGGTTTGGTAGTTTGGATACAGCACAGGTAATGGAAGGATAGGTTGTATTCCAGTTAGAAGCTTGTGACCAGCGAATCACTGCTGAGACCTCTGTTGGTGATATATGAATGACTTGGATGAAAATGGAGATGCGTTGGTTGGTAAGTTTGCAGACAAAGAATAGGAATTGATTAGGTGGACGGGTCGAGTCGCGGAGAACAAAGGGGACCTGGTGTGGTTGTGGGGGTGGGGGGGGTGGTGGCTGAGAACAAGAGGGAGGGGGAAGATGAAGTAGGGCCCAACTATATTTTAAGGGTATTTTTGTAACTTTGTCGATGCTTCGTGGCAACTATTTTGTGTTCTGTGTATGCAAAAAAACAAAGAATTCCACTGTACCTTCACCTGACAACAAAGTATTTATCTACAGACAGTGACGGCAGTGATCAATGAAATACTGCAAGATACAGATCAGTTACAGATACAGGCAGGGAAATGGCTGATGGAGTTTCATCCAGGCAAGTGTAATGTCAGGAGATCAAAAGGGGAAACTATATTTATTGGCAGAATCCTTACCAGCATTGATGTATAAAGGAATCCACTGATCTATGTCCACAGCTCACTGTAGGGTGTCAATAGAATTAGTTAGCATGGTAAGGAAGGCATATCATACTTTGCCTGCCTTCATCAGTCAGACACTGAGTATAAAGGGCCTGTCCTACCAGCATCCGACTCCATGCAATGAGCGCGATCAAACTAGAAGCGGGGGCCGCGCGGAGGTCGGGTGATCCCTGTACAGGGCCGATCCCACCAGCATGCGCCTGCATGAGGCAAGCGCGACCAAACCGGCAGCGGGGGCCGCGCGGAGGTCGGGGGAGTGGTGCAACGCGGCGTAAAGTGAGGCGAACTTGGAGCAAAGTCTTAAAGGTAAGTTCGCCAGGACAGAGAGGGGTACACAGAGAGGGGCACAGAGGCACACACAGAGAGGGGCACGGAGCCACACATATAGAGGGTCACAGAGGCACGATGTCGAGGCGGTGTGTAATGCGTCGAGGTGACTGCAAACCGACAAGCCGTTGCCGCGCAGAATTTTTGAACATGGTCAGTTTTTCTGAGCCCCGCGCGATGTCGGGACGAACTCCGCACAATTCCGCACGGCTCCGGCGATCGAAGTGGGACCGGCCCCGCGACGCCGGACGGCTCAAGCGGCCACGTTAGGTCGCGCTCATCGCATAGAGTTGCATGCTGGTGGGACAGGCCCTTAAGAGTCAGGATGTCATGTTGTTGAGTTTGCATTTGAAGGATCGTGTGCCTTTGTGCTTGCTCCATTGCAGGAATAGCGTGCAGAGTTTGGAGAGGTGGCTGAAGAGGTTTCCCACGATGGTGCCTGGATTAGAGCGGATTAGAGGTATAGAAGTCTGACAACATTGCATTGTTTTCTCTGGAACATCAGAAGCTGAGGGAGACCTGAGAGAAATGTATACAATTTGAGAGGCATAGATAGGGGAGACAGCCAGAACTTTAATCCCCTGGGTGGGATTGTCAAATACTGGAGGGCATAGCTGTAAGGTTTACGGGGGTTTGATGATGGGGGGGGGGGGGGAGTAAGGAAGATGTGCTGAATCCGTTTGTTTAATGAGAGTGGTAGGTGTGTCTGGAATTAGCTGCCAGGGGTGTAATGGTAGCAGATATGAGAGTGGCATTTAAGAGGCTTTTGGATAGGCACATGAATATGTATGGAATGGAGGGGTATTGAATGCATGCAGGCAGAAGGGATTGCTGGACTTGATGTGATGTTCAATGCAAATATCATGGGTCAAAGGGCCTGATCCCATGCTGCAGTTCTATGCTCTAAAGTGCAATTAGTAACATGTCTTCATACTAAATACTTTAGTTTTAGTTTAGTTCAGAGATACAGTGCGGAACCCACAGAATCCATGCCGACCAGCGATCCCAGCACACTAGCACCATCCTACACACACTAAAGGGGCTGTCCCACTGCGGCGACCTAATCTGCGAGTTTAGACGAGTTTGCCCTCGATTCAAACTCGCGGCATGGTCGACACGTGGTCCTAGGAGGTCCTATGAGGTCACTGGAACTCTCCTTCATGCTCGAAGGAAGTTCCCGCATCCTCGCGGCCTCAGCTAGGTCGCGGAAAATGTTTCAGCATGCTGAAAAATTTTCCGCGAGTAAAATTTGGTCGGCATGGTTCTTTTGAATTCGTAGTGCAGTGGAGTGGGGTCGCTATTTAGTTACAGGCAGTCGAAGGCAGCCGTAGGCAATCTCCTTCACTGACCGGGCATTTTGATTGGCTCATTGGAGTTTTCAGGACCCAGGACAACCGACCAGTAGGTAAAATGCCCGCTAAACTCTATTATACGTCTTAAAAGTGCCTCCCCCTCTTCTCCCCCCCTCTTCTCCCCCCCTCTTCTCCCCCTCTTCTCCCCCTCTTCTCCCCCTCTTCTCCCCCCGCGATCTCTAAAGGACTTACCGTACACTGTGGCAGCCGTCTTTTACCTTCCTCTTCATCGTGGGTGTGAATTCCAGACAGCGCTCCCCCGCTTTCCCTGGCCCCTGCCTTTGCTCTGTGTGTGTGTGTGTGTGTGTGTGTGTGTGTGTGTGTGTGTGTGTGTGTGTGTGTGTGTGTGTGTGTGTGTGTGTGTGTGTGTGTGTGTGTGTGTGTGTGTGTGTGTGTTCGGTCGATCCAGCTCGCAGTTTCAATGCGGACGGTCGATCCAGCTCGAGGTTTTCCGGGTGAGTGCCCTCGAGCTTGAAGGTCGAAGACACTCTTCTTAACTCGCGGATTAGGTCACCGCAGTGGGACAGCCCCTTAAGGACAATTGACAATTAGCCTACTAATTAGCCTACAGACCTGTATATCTTTGGAGTGTGGGAGGACACTGGAGATCACGGAGAAAACCCACGCAGTTCACGGGGAGAACATGCAAACACCGTACAGACAGCACCCGTAAGTGGGTCTCTGGCGCTGTAAGGCAGCAACTCCACTGTTGCACCACCATGCCGCCAACTTAACAGAGGGCTTTGGCAGATCATCTAGTCCCTGGATGTAATTTTAAATGAGTACAGTGTAAGGTGAGCTGGTTGCAATCACACTCCCTAATTGAATAAACTGCATATTCCCAGGTTGCCATTAGTAGTCTAGGCAAGATATAATTAATATGAAGTATTGTTCCTCTGTGTTATTCATGATCAATCACCTACTCATCATAATACAAACATTTGTAAATTATCCAGTAATTTGAATATGACACTGTAAAATACAAAGAGAAATGGGATTCAATGCTGGACATAATTGAATCAACAGATAATTACATCGGGCAACATTGATTTAAGAGAAGTAGCTCGTATTTTAACCAAAGGCCATAATAAGCATGGATAGTACTTCAAAGCACTTTGTGGCCAATTAACTGGCATTTGTTTGGGATGTGGAAGGAAAGGGAAGCACCCACAGGAAACCCACCCATTCACAGGATGAACATGCAAACGCCACACAGATAGTTCCCAAGGATTCAACGTGGGACTCTGACACTATGAGGCAGATACTCTACCAGCTGTGCCACTCTCATGTAATAAAACCATGTATTAGTTTAAAGTGTAGGAAGGAACTGCAAATGCTAGTTTACACTGAAGATGCTGGAGTAACTCAGCGGGACAGGCAGCATCTCTGGAGAGAAGGAATGGGTTCGTTTCGAATCGAGACCCTTCGAAAGGCTGGGGTATGTAAACAATCTCCAGATACGAATGGCTTAAGAATATGAATCATTAGTCGCTGGATTTTTCCAGTTAAGCAGACTTGCTGGAACGCTGAATTTACAAGAAAAGGTGAGATTTCACTTTGGTGGCTGAATATGAAGATTATCAGAACATGAATTTTTAATACTTGATCTTCAACATGCAGAATTGATATCAAAGTCAAAAAAAACATTCCAGGAAATTCAGGCTTCCTGCACAGTTATCTTTCATCAGCTTTCAACACAACAGCCTCAAAAAAGCCTGAATGTCACACAATGCAAATGAAAAAGTCAAGTCAGTCACCCTCCCTCCCTTTGGAGAAAAATGTATTTTAAAGCTATTACTTCTGTTCTAGTTTCCTTCACTCATACTTTTCATTCTTCAAACATTTATCCCTTCCACGACTTGAGCGCGGCCTTTTAATGCGTATGGGCCAGTCCCACTTATAGTCATAGCACGTCGCTGAAAAAACGGCGCATGGACCCCCCCTACAACAATGTCCACGACAATGTCTACGACAACCGACCACCTAGTCGACGTCAAGCCACGGCAAGCTACCGACAACCAGTGATCCATTAGAACGTCCACCTATGACCACACCCACGACATCCTACGTCCACCCGCGACAAGCTACGACAAGGTACGAAAATTCAGTCGCCGGTACCTGCCGCCGGTTGACGTGGGTTGACATAGGTAGTCGCCAATGGACTTCACCGAAGTCGGAACTGGCGACAGCCCACGTCATGCTATGATCGTTGGCGTCAAGCCCACGGGTGCCGATTGTCGCCAAAAAGTTTTGAACATCTCAAAATCCAGCGGCGATCAGAAGAAAGGTACGACTCTTTGGACGACCTAGGCAACCATACAGGCGACACCCCAGCAACCATGTGGCGACAGCCTAGTCGCCAAAAAAATAGCCTGTGGGACAGGGGCATAGCTATATTCCATTCATTTTAATATTAAACAATAGATGTCACCCTCACGGAGATACAAGGGACAGCAGTTGCTGGAATCAGGAGCAACATGCAATCTGCTGAAGAAACTCAGCAGGTCGGGCAGCATCTATGAGGAGAAAGGAATGGTCGACATTTTGGGTCCAAGTGTTGCTTCAGGATTCATGGTTATGCTTCACACTGTTCAAATTTGAATATTATTATGCACGGGAATCACCATGACTATTTCACTGTGCCAACCACATCAAAGGGAAGGGTAGATAATGACATTAATCTTAGTGACTGGTGGAGGAAAGGGCAGCCACGGTGGCACAGCGGTAGAGTTGCTGCCTTACCCAGTGCCAGAGACCCAGGTTCGATCCCGACTACAGGTGCTGTCTGTACGGAGTTGGTACGTTCTACCCATGACCTGTGTGGGTTTTCTCCGAGATCTTCAGTTTCTCGCACACTCCAAAGGCGAACAGGTTTGTAGGTTAATTGGCTTGGAATAATTGTAAGTTGTCCCTAGTGTGTGTAGTATGGTGTGAATGTGCCGGGATTGCTGGTTGGTATGGACTCAGTGGGCCGAAGGACCTATTTCCACGCTGCATCTCTAAACTAACGGTTCAGAGTCAACATGGAAACAGACCCATCAGACCAACTTCCCCATGCCACCCAAGTTAATCCAATGTGCCTGTATTTGGACCATGAACCTCCCCAACCCTTCCTATCCATATATCTAGGTGGCACACATGGATAGATATATCAATGGTTAGACTGCGATCAAATCATAATCTAGTCAGTGCCAATCAAATAATTAAAGTGGTGAACTTCAGATTCATTTTGTCAAACAAAGCTAAATTGCAAGAGTCAGCACATGTATAAAACACTTAAACCACCAATAAATGCTGCAACAAGGAATCCCATTCACTGAGTGATATTCACTGCAGGAAGATACTCCGCAGCCTCTAACCAACATGTGCACCTTGGCTCCTCCAGCAGCTCCCACCCAACCGGTCGTACCAATGAGGATGGACAACACGACAGGTCTGATGGTAGAGTCCTGATGGAAGTGGTAAAAGATGCTAAGCCACATGCCGGAGACAACAAGGCCTAACATGAGACTGCTGACTCCAAGAAGCAATAAGTAACTTGAAAACCATCATGCAGGTTGGAGAACGTCCAAGATGGCGTCCAACCCAAGCGACTATTTGCGTGCTCGCCACAGAAGCAGATCCACGCACTCATATTCCAATCGCTCCGCACTCTGAAATCTCTATCTCTACTTGACGAGTACGGGTGTCAGAGGTTATCGGGAGAAGGCAGGAGAATAGGGTTAGGAGGGAGAGATAGATCAGCCATGATTGAATGGCAGAGTAGACCTGATGGGCCGAATGGCCTATTTCTATTCCTACCCCTTATGACCTTATGACACTGTAAATGGCTCGATTGTAATCATGTATTGTCATTCTGCTGGCTGGATAGTACGCAACAAAAAGCTTTTCACTGTACCTCAGTACACGTGACAATAAACTACACTGACCTAAACTGAATTGTGAAGGAAGGAACTGCAGATGCTGGTTTAAGCTGAAGATAGATACAAAAAGCAGGGGTAACTGACTTCCGGTGGCGCCATGTTCTAGGAGAGAACAGCGTCAGACCAGCTCTTAAAAAATCTGAAAAAAAAACGGGGTTAGAGGAGGCTGCTAACGTTACTTACCGTAGGAGATCGAATTTAAACGGCTCCGGGTGCGATTTTAAGCTGCGTGACGTCATCAGGCGCGCGACTTTAGCGACTCCGGTAAGAAATTTAAAATGAATCCCTCCTCCCCCACACAGCCGAAGAAAAGCTCCAGAAGGGAGGTAGGCCCCACCAAAGCTTCAGGCTCGGGACTGGCTGCCTCCCAAGAAGAGATTTCACAAAGAAAAGCTGAAATGGAAGAACTTAAAAAGTCTCTGCTGGCTGATATGAGGAAAATGCTGAAGGAAACACAAACAGAAACACAAAAAGAAGTGAAGAAAGATTATAAAGAAATTAAGGATGAAATGAAAGCCTTAAAAACGGATATTCGAAAAATCAAAGAAGAATTAGCAAAAGAAGTTAAAGAAATGGTAAAAAGCATGCTGAATGAATGGAAAACAGAACTGGAGGAGGAGATACATACTCAACTGATCGAGGTAACTGATAAGATTGCTGGGATGGAGCGAATGATGGAAGAGATGATGGATGAGAAATTAGAGGCGAGGTTAAGCCCTATGTCAACTGTACTGGACCAACAAAATGATGCGATTAAAGAACTAACTGATGTTGCTCTAAAAACTGCGAGGGAGAATGAAAGGATAAACGAAGAGAACAAACGCCTCTCTGAATTATTACGTAAAATAAACGAGAAATGTATTGATTTGGAGGGGCGGCAAAGACGTAAGAATTTGCGCATAGTAGGTCTGCCTGAGGGACGCGAAGGAAACCATGACCCACGTAAATTCTTTGCAAAACTCCTAAAGGACATTTTGGATCTGGATCAAGAGCCCCTGTTGGGCCGAGCCCACAGGGCTCTAAGACCGGTTTCTGGGAGTGGTGCACCACCAAGACAAGTAATTGTAAAGGTGGTTTATGACGGCGTCTTTGAAGATATGATGAAGATAATAATAAGAAAAAGAAATCTGAAATACGAAGGAGATAACATCAGTATCTTCAGAGACTACCCGGCCGAAGTGGCTAAAAGAAGAGCTCTATTTACAGAAACAAGACGCATCTTGAGAGATATAAAAGGAATAAAGGAGATCAGATATGGTCTGGTGTACCCGGCAATACTCAGAGTTACCTACGAGAAGAAGGATCTTCGTTTCACCAAGCATACAGCGGCACTGGAATTCGCTCGGAAAATACAGAAGAAGGGAGAAGAAGGAGAAGAAGGAGAAGCAGAGGAAGAAGGAGCAGACCCGACAGGAGTAATTGATGAATGAACTTTATGGACCTGCGGTTATGAACCACTTACTGAGAAAAAGGCGAAATAACGGACATAGAATTGTAGTATTATATTGCTTACTAATTAATTAATAAATACTAATTTGTAATTATTAATTACTAATCACTAATTACTAATTAGTTTGATCTCCCTTTCTCCCCTTATATAGTATTACTAACGATGATACTAATTATAGTTGAAATTAACAACTAAAAATTAGTAATATGAATAATAGAAAAAGTTATTAAGAACATAAAGTTAGCACCCCCACCCCAATATATACAGTATTCCAAATAAGAGCTGGAATATTCAACATCTTTTTTTTTAGAAAACGGAAGTCGCTAGATTAGTAGCCATGTAATATTTTTGTTTTTTAAATTTTCTTTTTTTTTATGGTTGAAGTATGTGGGAATTTTTTTTTTTAATTCTCTTTTTTTTTCCTCTTTTTTTTTCTCTTTTATATATCTTTTTCTTTATTTCCAAAAAATAGAAGATATTAAGTATTGATATGTTATTTGTAGTAATATTGAATTAAGGTGTTAGTTTATAAAGTAAGCTATACATTGTAAACTGATTATTTCAAATAAAAAAATATTACATAAAATGCTGGAGTAACTCAACGGATGAGGCAGCATCTCTGGAGAAAATAGATAGGTGTTGTTTTGGGACGGTCCTTATTTTGTGATTATCTGAAGAATGTCATTGCTCCATTTCATAACTGTTGTATATGATAAATAAACCCTTGTGTACAAGAAGGACACGATGTTCTGGAGTAACTCGGTGGGTCATGCAGCATCCCTGGAGAACATGAAGAGGCGATGTTTTGGGTTGGGACCCTTCTTCATCCAAGGGCTTTGCCTGTCCATGTTCCCCAGGGATGCTGTATGGCCCACTGAGTTGCTCTTGCATTTTGTGTCTTTCTTTGATATAAATCAGCATCTGCAATTCCTTGTCATTATATTAAAATCGATTGGTAAGAGTATCGAGGGTTATTTGGAAAAGGCAGGAGAATGGGTTTGATAAGGATAGATAGATCTGCATTCGTTGAATGGTGGAGTAGACTCGATGGGCCGAATGCCCTATTCTGCTCATATGACTTATGAACTTATAAAACATGTGTATTTGTATTTTGTGTATAGTAGTGCCATTTAAAATCAACAAATACGTTTTTTTTAAAAATGAAGTTAAATTGGTGTTCTGGCTTCGAAGTAAAATATCACCATTGTAATCATCAAAAAAAAAAAAAAAAAAAAAAAAAAAAGCAGGGGTAACTCAGCGGGACAGTCTGGTGAGAAGGAATGGGTGACGTGTCGGGTCGGGTCGGGTCAATACCCTTCTTCAGACTGGACCGTGAACCTCCCTTTTGACTTTAGACATCAAAGTGTACGTCAAGAAATTCTTGGTAATCAGATGTTCAGGAGGTGAGGAAGAGTCAGGGGTAGCAATGTCAGAGCATCTGCTGCTGATATGGTTGTGTACCGACGAGGTTCTCCATGAGACAAAGAGCCAGCAAGTCTCACTCTTGCCCACAACTCCTCCAAGATCACTATCGAATCTAGAATCCACTTCATGGAGCCGGGAAGATGTACTTCCATTTCATCTGAAACATTGACAGAGTATGAGCTCTGCGATCAACAGCCTTAAGGTAGAGGAACGGCTCAGTAACATGTTCACAGCTGGATGCACTGATGTTCAGCTATTCTGTCCGGTATGCCAAGAAGGCCAAACTGACTCCCTGATCCTCCTGTCCCTTACCTTGGAGGTTTTAGACAACAGCAAGCTGGAATATCTGGACCAGTCCTGGGCCCTTTATTTACTGATAAACTGTATCTGTTCCCTTGTTCTTGTAGAGGGTAATGATCGTGGCATTGCTCATGTCCTGCGGCATAGCTCCTTCTTGCCAGCACAGGCAGACGACTTGGACAATAGACAATAGGTGCAGGAGTAGGCCATTCTGCCCTTCGAGCCAGCACCGTCATTCAATGTGATCATGGCTGATCATCCACAATCAGTACCCCGTTCCTGCCTTCTCCCCATATCCCCTGACTCCGCTATCTTTAAGAGCTCTCTCTTCAAAGTATCTAGCCAACCGGCCTCCACCGCCCTCTGAAGAAGAGAATTCCACAGACTCACAACTCTCTGTTTCCTCATCTCCATTTAAATAGCTTACTCCTTATACTTAAACTGTGGCCCCTGGTTCTGGACCCCCCCCCAACATTGGGAAAATGTTTCCTGCCTCTAGCATGCCCAACCGTTAACAATCTTATATAAAGGAACTTCATACAAAGAAAGCAGTAAGGTAGTCTTGCAATGCTTGATCAGGTCAGGGGGAATCCTGTTGCTGCCTGAGGCCTTGCCTGAGGCCAGGCTGTCAATGGCCTTGCTGAGATCTTCTACCGCGGCTCTGCGTCTAAAGGGCCTGTCCTACCAGCATTCGACTCCATGTAATGAGCACGTTCAAACTAGAAGCGGGGGCCGTGCGGAGGTCGGGTGATCCCCTGTACAGGGCCGTTCCCACCAGCATGCGCCTGCATGCGGCAAGCTTGACCAGACCGGCAGCGAGGGCTGCGCGGAGGTCGGGTGAGTGGCGCAACGCGGCACAATGCGATGCGAACTTAGAGCGAAGTCTTAAAGGTAAGTTCGCCAGGACAGAGAGGAAAACACAGAGAGGGGCACAGAGGCACACACACACACACACAGAGGGCCACGGAGCCACACACATAGAGGGTCATGGAGGTACCTACAGATAGGTTCACGGAGGCACGATGTTGAGGCAGTGTGTAATGCATCGAGGCGACTGCGTGCCGACAAGCCGTTGCCACGCGGAATTTTTGAATATAGTCAGTTTTTCAGAGCCCCGCGTGATGTCGGGACGAACTCCGCACAATTCCGCACGGCTCCGGCAATCGAAGTGGGACCGGCCCCATGACGCCGGACGGCTCAAGCGACCACGTTAGGTCGCACTCATCGCATAGAGTTGCATGCTGGTGGGACAGGCCCTTAACTCATCCATGGTCGGCAGGCACTCGATGGCATCAAGGGCTGAGGGGGACACAGTCTTCTCTCTCGGAGTAGTATTCCACCCATCTCTCCATCTGCTGGCATTCGGCTGTGATTACTTCCCCAGTGGAGGATTTGAGGGGGCTGTCTTGCTCTGGACTGGTCCTAATGCCTTCTTAATGCCATCGCACATTCCCCTGATGTTCCCTGTTATGGCGGCCGTCTGGATGTCCTCACTAAGCTGTGTCCAGTAGTTATTGGTGCAATGCCTGCCACTCCGCTGAACCTTGCTCCTGGCAGCGCTGAGGATCTGCAGGTTCTTCTCGTTAGCTGACCGCTTGTGCTGGGCTAGGGCGGCGGGCTTGGCTTCGATGACGAGAGTCAACTCGGTCAACTTGTCCTGAAACCAGTCGTGTGTCTTCGAGGTCTCCTTCCCAAAGCTAGCCATGGCTGTGCGGCGCATGGGGTCCCGCAGAATTTCACACATTCTCTGTTGCAGAATCTCCAGGATATCAGGTGCCATGTTTTCCCTCAAAAGCCTCCGTAAACTGTTGCACGAGATCTGGACGGGGCATCTTGCTGACATCGATGCGGGGGTTCCCCTGCTTCCTGGTACGGTAAAACCTCTTTGGTTGCAGCCTGATCTTGCAACACACCAAGGAGTGGTCTGTTGCAGTCCGCACTGTGGTAGGAACCTAGGTGGAGAGCTTAGTAGATACATACAAATTACTCTTACACAGGTATTAGTGCAGTCTAAATCAATAGGTAGGAATCAGAATGCCTCCAAATCAATTCTGAAATACTAAACCTCAATGGAGATTAACTTGCTCATTGTTCACATTCAGGAAGAGGATGATACCTCAGAGGGCCCAGATATCCCAGATATATGTAGACAGATTACAGGATGTGATAATTATACTGTAATTCTTCTCTCTCAAGTAGAGGTCGGAGTAGTGTTCCACCCATTTCTCCATTGGCTGGCATGCGTCTGTGAGTAATTACCCAACATTGACTGGGACTTACTCATGGCAAGTGGGTTAGGTGGGGCAGAATTTGTTAGGTGCATCCAAGAGGTTTTCCTTGAGCAGTGTGTGGATAGTACGATTCGAGGAGGGACCAAACTGGATGCTGTATTGTGAAACAAACCTGGCCAGGTGACTGGTGTAGCAGTGGAAAAAATATTTGGGGATAATGATCACAACTCCATACGTTTTAAGATTATTTTAAATAGGAACAGGTCTGGATTGGGGGAACGTGGGTAATTGTGGTAAAGCAGATTACAATGTCATTAGGTAGGAGCTAGGAAGAGTACAAAGGAACTGCAGATGTTTAAGAAGGAACTGCAGATACTGGAAAATCAAAGGTAGACCAAAGAGCTGGAGAAACTCAACGGGTGCAGCAGCATCTATGGAGCGAAGGAAATAGGCAACGTTTCGGGCCAAAAGAAGAAGGGTTTCGGGCCGAAACGTTGCCTATTTTCTTCGCTCCATAGATGCTGCTGCACCCGCTGAGTTTCTCCAGCACTTTTGTCTGCAAAGGAACTACAGATGCTGGTTGATACAGAGATACATATAAAATGCTGGAGTGACTTAGCGGGCCAGGCAGCATCCCTGGAGAAAATGGACAGGTGGACTTTTGGGTCAGAACTGAGCTGGATCTGGCTCAGAACAAGGGTTCTGACGCGAAACATCATCCATTACTTTTCTCCAGAGATGCAGGCTGACCCATTGAGTTACTCCAGCGATTTGTGTCTATCTTCTAGCTAAAAAGGGTAGATTGGGAGCAGTTGCTATTGGGTAAGTCCAAAGATGACATGTGGGAGTCATTTGAAGGCCCGCTGAACAAAGTGCAGGATCAACATGTTCCAGTAAGGAGGAGGGTTAAGTACAGCAGGGTAGAAGAACTGTGGATGGCCAAGGAGAATATACATTTAGTCAGCAAATGTCAGGTGTATAAAAGTGGCACCAGACGGGGCAAATGAGGAAAGCAAGAAGAGGTGAATGCAAGTGGGCCATTAAATGTCATTGGTGAATCGGATTAAGGAAAATCCCAATGCTTTTCAAATATTATGTACATTAAAAATAAGAGAGTGACCAGGGAGAAGGTAGCCTCTGAAATGTAATGGAGAGAATTTATGCTTGGAATCGGAGGATGAAGGTGAGGTGCCAAACGTGTACTTTGCATCTGTATTCATCGAGGAGAAGGATTTGGAGAACAAGATCAACGTGAAGAATACAAATCTGCTCGGGTAATTTGAGATTGAGAAGGAGATAGTACTAAGGTTCTTGAAGAACATTAAGGTGGATAAGTCCCCAGGGCATCATTCTTTCCATCCCAGGCTATTGAGGGGGCCAAGAGAGGAGATTGCTGGGGCCTTTTTGAGGATCTTGGGGTTTTGCTCTCCAGCCATAGGTGATCCTGGTGGACTGGAGAGTGGTCAATGTCGTTCCTTCGTTTAAGAAAGGATGTAGACAGAATCCAAGAAACTGGTGAGTCTTGCATCAGTGGTCAGGAAACTATTGGAGAGATTTCTTTGAGATAGCATTTGGAAAAGAATGGGCTGATTAGGGATAGCCAACATGGATTTGTATGCCAGGGTCTCGACCCGAAACATCAGCTAATCCTTCTCTCCAGAGATGCTGCCTGTCCCGCTGAGTTACTCCAGCATTTTGTGTCTGTCTTCGATTTAAACCAGCATCTGCAGTTCTTTCCTGCACAATGAACACACTTGATTCCATTGAGTAATCGATCTTACCCATTTTGTCCAGCAGAAGGTGCAGAAACATGAAAGCCCGTGCCACCAGACTCGGGCACAGTTTCTGCCCCTCTGTTATCAGGCCTCTGAACAGTTCTTCCATGAGCTAGGATACAGTATGATTCACCCCAACCCCATTGGAACTGATGCACCACAAGGCTAAGAAATATATTCTATAATCTGTATCCTCCGCTTCTCTCTATCTGTTGTGCTTGTCATAGATTCACAGAGTGATACAGTGTGGAAACGAGCCCTTCGGCCCAACCTGCCCACACCGGCCAACAGTGTCCCAGCTACACTAGTCCCACCTGCCTGCGTTTGGTCCATATTCCTCCAAACCAGTCCTATCCGTGTACCTGTCTAACTGCTTCTTAAACGTTGCGATAGTCCCAGCCTCAACTACCTCCTTTGGCAGCTTGTTCCATACACCCACCATACACTTTGTGTGAAAACATTACCCCTCAGATTCCTATTTATTCCACCTTAAATCTATGTCCTGGTCCTCGATTCACCTACTCTGGGCAAGAGCCTCTCTGCATCTATCCAATCTATTCCGCTCATGATTTTATACACTTGAGTTTGGCTTATTTGTATTTTGGTATAGTTTTTTTCTCTCCTGCTTGGACAGCATGCATGTTTCACTGTACCTCAGTACATTGGCAGTGACAAACCTGAACCTTTTTATAGTCACTTTTTTTATTCTCTTGATTTCCTTTCACTTTTGGGTTTGGAGATAATTCCTGACGGAGGATTGTGAGGTTTAGGGCAAGCCTTTTGTAAATATATTAGGAGATGAGATACTGGACGTGATCAATTTTTAGTGCTGCTCTCCTCACAGTAAGTGGATGATAGATGCGCTGCACAACACAATGTCGTGAATACACGGTCACGATGTAATCACATTGGCCTGTGTATCAAACAAGTTTATACTTTAAAATATATTGCATTGAAACAGGAAAACAGATGGCATGGCATCTCACTCATGTCAAGTGTGCTATTCCTTAAATGGGGCACTACATTGTTTATGAAAGCAGCACTCTCCAATGGAAGTAATTACAAATTATACTCCACTTCATAATAAATCTTTAATTACACAATCCGATTTATCTGACCTTTTATTTGAAATTGCATTTGTTGGTGCAGTTTCTGTGCTTGAGTTACATTGATGGAATGAGACTCAAAGGATTTGTAAATTCATAATAAATTAAGAGCGTCTATTGGGAAATACCGTTGCATTATAGAAGCTCTTGTAAAAACCACTAATAACGAGAAGTTTTATACGAGTCAGATAATGCTTTTATCTTTGGCAGCAACATTTATAAAAATATGAAAAGCAAAATGCTTTTTTTTTTTAACTGCCAACAATAAGCATCACAAAGTGGAGGGATGATTGAAACAAACGGTTGCAGCAATGGTATTTCTTCAGTGGTGAAAGTTAGCAAAGTCCTACATCCACACAGATGCATTTCATTCCCTATGTTGTACGATTACATAATGTCACCCGGGACAGATTGTGCACCAAATGAATGCTGACGACATCTCCTCGTTCTTTGCCCTTCTGAGTTTAAATCCTCGGAAGGGTTAAATTGAAACCAATCTTGATTTGTTTTGAAAGTTCGAGAGTTCCAACTTCCAGTGTTATTTGACCCGATCAGTAAGCCATGACCATTTAAATAATGGCAATTCAAATGGTCAAAGTCCGCAACAAGACTAATCTTACGCTCACCTTTTGTTGCCGACACGCAGATTGCAGCAAAGATCACGAGGGCGCAGGGACCGAGCGATTTTGCCTCTGTGCCTTCCTGACACTTTCACAGTCAAAATTCACTAATAGGGGGATCGAGAACCTGAGGACATAGGTTTAAGGTGAGGAGGGGGGAAAGATTTAATGGGAACCTGAGGGGTAACTTTTTTTACACAAAAGGTGGTGGATGTATGGAACAAGCTGCCGGAGGAGATAGTTGAGGCTGGCACTATCCCAACGTTTAAGAAACAGTTAGACAGGTACATGGATAGGACAGGTTTAGACGGATATGGGCCAAAAGCAGGCAGGTGGGACGAGTGTAGATGGGGTATGTTCTTTGACTTCTTCTGAAGAATGGTCCCAACCCGAAACATCACCTATCCGTGTCCTCCAGAGATGCTGCCTGACCTGCTGAATTACTCCAGCACTTTGTGTCTTCTTTTGTAAATCAACATCTGCAGAACCTTGCTTTTATCATATATAGGAACGTGTTTCTTTCCATATTGTTTGAATGCGTGCCAAAGAATGAATGCTTGTGGATACACCCTTTTTTTGCACAAACATAACACCAGATATGGTCAGATTATTATTGCTGGAATAGAATTAGCATTGTCTCCGATCATCTCTGAGATTATGATTCTTGGCAGGAATCTGAGAATATTTAAGAAAACATCATTGCTTTGTTCAGGATAATCTTAATTAGTTGTCCGCAGCCTTCACTGGACTGATGCCCTTGGGGAACTATAGAATTGTTCCCGTAAAATGGAGGCCTTTCTGCACAGGCGGTAACATTCGGGCAATCAACTGCGTGACTCACTTTGTGGAGTTGCCCAGTTTATACAAATCCCTGCTCTCTCCACATAGCCCTGTCCATCCAATTCCCTTCCAAATATATCTTTCCACCACCCCTGCAAACGGAGAATTAAAAATATTCCCTGCAAAAGAAAGGGTTGTTCTTCAAAAACAATTGTCCCTGGCCCTTGAACCAGGGTCCCGACCCGAAACATCACCCATCCTTTTTCTCCAAAGATGCTGCCTGACCCACTGAGTTACTTTGTGTCTATCTACAGAATCCAACTCACAGAATACTGAAAAGCTTCATCAATGAGAACAAGCATCATCACCAAAACTGGTGGTATCACCACAAAGAAACATCGAGGTCAATCGTTGAGGGCGCTGGCGGTCGAGGATGGGCCACGTGGAGGACGGAAGGTGAGCTGCCGGGTACAAAGAAGGACTCGGCGTGGGGGGACCACTGTGAGGGAGTGGGGGGAGAGGAGGAGAGAACAAGGGTGGACCTGGCACAGGATACTTTGTTACTTTGTAAGCACCCTTTATGTGGCAGCTATTTGCATACCTCGGGTTTGCAAGCTAAGAATTTCACTGTGACCTGTCACATGCGGCAGAAAAGTATTCAATTCAATTCAATTCAAAATGAGTTACAGACCAATGGGTATCTCACTAGAGGGTTAATGCAATACTACTCACGGAACAAAAACATGAATATCCTGCAAAATCCATCTTTTGGATTGCATGATTCAGGCCTGAGATATTGCACAGATAGCGGCATTGAGAGTGAAAAGGTAAATGGCACTAAAGGCCTCTGACTGGAAACTTTCCCTGAAGTCACTGCAATTGAAGGCACCGATCTTTTCAATTCTACGCCGGGGAGATGGCTGCCCTGCCGGCAGTCTGTGCGTTTTTTCATTCTTTTGTTATTTTTCAGTTTGTTAAAAGTTTTGTTCTTTGATTTGTTTTATGTGGGGGGAGGGGGGAGGGGATTGGGCGAAACGTTTTATCAGGTTCTTACCTTCCCGGAGATGTGATCAATTTTCGGATCACATTCTCCGGGCTCTGGGGCCTACCATCGATGGAGCTGGAAGCCTCCTCGAACTGTCGTGAGCCCCACCAAGGAGCGTGGACTTAACATTGGAGCTGATCCCTTGCTTGGGATCGCGACCACCGGGACCACCTTTAACATCACCGGGCCCTTAACATTCAACGACCACCGGGCCCTTTAACATCAGGGGCTCGCAGTCTTGGGAGAGGCCGAGTCGGGAGCTCCAACGTCGCGGAACGTTCACCAGCCCCGACGCGAGGTTCGATCGTGCAGCGCGGGGGAGCTGACATCCCATCGATGCAGGAGCGGATCGCCTCGACGCGGAGGGCCTGAACGGCACCAGCTACGGGAGTTAAGATCATCCCGTGAACGGGGGCTTGAGGCCCACGACCGAGGCAGAAGTAAGGGAAGGACTTGAACTTTATTTCGCCTTCCATCACAGTGAGGAATGTGTAGGAGTCACTGTGGTGGATGTTCATGTTAAAATGTGTTTTTGAAGTGATATGGTCCTTTTAATTGTATGACTGACCTGGCCAATGAAATTCCTCATGTGTTGCAAAACATACTTGGCGAATAAAGTGTGATTCTGATTCTGATTCTGATGATTCATAAAGACCATTCTGCTTGCAGGATTCCTGAATGGTTCATAAACACATCGGACGTTTTCTAAGTCATTGAAAAGAATTGTGCTTCTCAGATCAGCGAGATTTTTTCCAGAAGCACCATCACTGTGAATTTGTTGCAAATAGCAAAGGCTGGGTCTTGAAGCTTGCCACACAAACACAATAAACCCTAGTTTTAATGGACCTCATTAGTGTTGGATTTCAGTTATAGGTGACGGGTTACCGATGGCTGCTGATGCGACCCCCAGATTGCACCATCTCCCTGGCCACATCCAGGCAGGTTTCCATCGCCACCCCTAGTCACGTCCAGCCTGGGCTGCCTACCCCATCACTGCCACCCCGGCCACTTCCAGACCGCGCACTCCGCACATGGGCCACGACCATCAACTCCCCCGACCCTCGCCTCTCCCGCCGGTCGGCAGCAGACCGGGGCCACCATCTCACCTGGATTCCAGGACCAGTTCCAGACCGAGAGTCTGAAGAAGTGTCATGACACGAAATGTCACCTATCCATGTTCTCCAGAGATGTTGCCTGACCCGCTGAGTTATTTCAGCACTTGGTGTACTTTTGTGTATTAACCTGCAAATGCAGATGTTTGCTTCTACAACTTATTGAATGATAATCCCTTACTCGGTTATAGTTGACAATCAGCAATAACAGACATCACATGAAAAGACAATTAACAAAAGTAGAGTTATCGGCAGAACATCTTTTATTGAAGTTGATAAACTCTCAATTCACAGCAGTGTCTCGTACACGAAGGTATCCAATGCCATATCACATGGTACACTTAGTCCTTACAAGTAGCTTGCACATGTACATATACACAAAATGCTGGAGTAACTCAGCGGGACAGGCAGTATCTCTGGGGAGAAGGAATGGGTCGAGTTGACACCCTTTTTCAGACTGAGAGTCAGGGAAAGGCAAAGATGTAAAGGGCCTGTCCCACTTCGGCGATTTTTAAGGCGACTACAGGTGACTGGGTTGTCAACACATGGTTGCCGGGGTGGCGTGAGTAGTGTCCTCAGTCGCCCAAAGAGTAGTAGCGTCGTTCTGGTCGCCACTGGATTTTCAACATGTTGAAAAACTTTCGGAGACAGTTGGCGACAGTGGGTTTGGCGCCAATGAGCGTAGCTTGGCTTCTCCTGACGTAGGTGCTGTCGTAATTGTCGCCAGGTTAACGTAGGTTGGCGCCGGTGCTGACTTTGTTGTTAAAATAATTTTCTATTTCAAATTTTACGTCGAAGGGGGTCCAGTCTCCGGTTTTTCGGCGACCTGCTACGACTATGACAGTTGCCGGCAGTCGCCTGGAAATAGCCTAAGTGGGACAGGCCCTTAAGGGTAAGGTGTGAAAATAACAGATAGAGCTGGAGAGCGGGTGGAATGACAGACGGGGAGCAGCGGGAGAGGGTGTCGGAGAGAGGAGGAAAACCTCTTCAAAGTAGACATACCTTTGGGAGATTTTGAAGTGGAGCAGACAAAATGTGTAGGAAGGAACTGCAGATGCTGGTTTACACGGAAGATAGACAGAAAATGACTCCAGCATTTTGTGTCTATCTTCGGCGTAAAACAGCATCCTTGCACTTGTATGTGGTACAATGAGGTTGTAAAAGCTGTTGTGTCAATTTAAGTTCCTTTATAACATTATCACTGAACAGCTCCAAGGCAATGGTAAACTTGTGACACTTACCACAATGTCCAGCTGCAGGATATAATGCCCCACTGTCAGAGGTTGATACTCTTCAGCCAAATTTGCAACTGATATCTTCTGTCACCATACAGGTTGATTGGTTACTGGCATCAAGCAGATAGCAACAACAATTTGGAACCAGCCTGCCCACCTGCATTCTCAATGTTAAATGATTGGGTCTACGAAACAGTCGCTGAAAAATGTAAGTAGCTTTGGTTCAGTTAGAGTAATCTGGATTATTTAAATAGTCTCTTACACGCTAAAGGGAAAATGCAAAGCAAATTAGCCGTAAAATTACCATGCCTTGGCCTCGCAAGTTGTTTGTGCTGGAAAACACAGAGTTCTCTTGCAGAGGCGATGTATGTGTACATTCATTCGGACATCATTTTTAGTTCTTATATATAAGACTTCTTCTTCTTGTGCATGGCGTGCACAGCCTAAAGTTGTAGAACAATTTGTTCTATTTGATTGCGCACGTCGGGTTGATTGCATTCGTCGGAACAGGGCGGACCACGTGAAGGTTGCAATCCTCCACCCCATATATACAAGACAAAATCTGTGATCAACAGAACGTAGTGTAGCAGAGGAGCAGACTCTTCAGCCCATAGAGCCTGTGCCAAACAAAATCTGGGCAGCACAGTAGTGCAGCGGTAGAGTTGCTGCCTTACAGCACTTGCAGCACCTGAGACCCCGATTCGATCGTGATTACAGGTGCTGTCTGTACAGAGCTTGTACGTTCTCCCCGAGACCGCGTGGGTTTTCTCCGAGATCTTCAGTTTCCTCCCACACCCCAAAGATGTACGGGTCTGTAGGTTAATTGGCTTGGTCTGTGTGTAAATTCTCCTGAGTGTGTGTAGGATTGTGTTAGTGTGTTGGGGATTGTTGGTCAGCACGGTCTCAGTGGGCCGGAAGGGCTGTATTTTAGATCCATGCAGCATCTCTAAACTAAGCTAAACAGTGGCAAATTAAACCAATTTCCCCTGCCTCCATAAGGTCCATATCCCTCCATTGCTTACATATTCATGTGCATATCGAAACCCCTCTTAAAACCATTGTATCTGTTTCATCCACCACCTCTGGCAGCTAGAACTATTTAAAGAAACCTGCCCCACACATCTGCTTTAAACTTGCTCCCTCTCACCTTGAAGCGACACCCTTCAGTATTTGATGCTGGATACAATACGCAATGGTTTACTTTCCTTAGGACATATTAGGTGTGGAAAATCACGCAGATCACTGTTCCCGAGTGAAGGCAGCAGCTGGAAGCGTAAACTCTTACCATCAGACATCAAACGTGTTAGTGTCTCATGAAATCATGCTAACAATCCAATGATCGAGGACTCCTGAGAGCAAGAAATATAAAATGACATTTAAACCCAATTTATATAAACAAACTGACAATGCTCAGAGCTGTATCACACATCATGAGAAAGGACCATGTCAGCCCGGTTAGAGTCTCCCAGGGGAATATTACACGAAGGGTTTAAATTTAGCACATTTCAAAATTGCAACACATTGAATGGAGAAAACAGACCCGCTGGTGCACAGAAGATCAGAGTAGATATTGCTCATGAAGATTAATTGTTGAAGATTGCACAAAGTGCTTTATTGTGAAGAACAAAGACTCCGGGCAACAAAATGCAACCTGCCAACTAGCATTGCGCGAAAGAACGTTGTGTTATAATATGGCAGATTGGATAATAAATCTGAGCATGAGTCGGTCGGCACGTCGGGGGCTTCAGAGTTTATGCAAAAAAACTGTGTGCAGATCTTTAAGAAACTTAGGGCTCACAACTGAAGCACCTTAACAGCATTGCTCAGCGGGTGATGCAGCATCTCGACCTGAAACGTCACCTATCCCTTCGCTCCAAAGATGCTGCTTCACCCGCTGAGTTTCTCCAGCATTTTTGTCTACCTTCGATTTTGACAGCATCTGCAGTTCTTTCTTAAACTTAACAGCATTGCAATTAATACAGGCCCACCACCTATTCCTGATAAGGTCAAAATCAGCCTCCCCACCCGGCCTAGGTTCCACATTCTCGGATGGAATTCCGGGATGGGGGAATTTTGTCTGGATTAAAGGGGGGAAAAGTTGATGACCTGGGCATCAACCCCTCCCTCTGCAATTGGTTACTGGACTTTCTAACCAACAGACCACAGTCTGCCAGGTCCTCCTCTACCCTCACCCAGAACACTGGTGTACCCCAGGGCTGCGTGCTGAGCCCCCTCCTCTACTCCCTCTTCACCTACCACTGCATACCTGTACATGGTACCAACACCATCATCAAGTATGCAGATGACACGACGGTGATTGGCCTCATCAGCGACAACGATGAGTTGGCCTACGGGGAGGAGGTTCAGCTCCTAACAACATGGTGTGCCGACAATAACCTAGCCCTCAACTCCAAGAAGACCAAGGAGCTCATTGTGGACTTCAGGAGATTGAGAGGCTGCATGTACACCCCCATCCATATCAACAGGACGGAGGTGGAACGTGTCTCCAGCTTCAGGTTCCTGGGGGTCAACATCTCCGATGACCTCTCCTGGACCCACAACACATCCTCGCTGATCAAGAAGGCTCACCAGCGTCTCTTCTTCCTGAGGAGACTTAAGAAGGTCCACCTGTCTCCCCAGATTCTGATGAACTTCTACCGCTGCACCATCGAGAGCATCCTTACCAACTGCATCACAGTATGGTATGGTAACTGCTCTGTCGCCGACCGGAAGGCTCTGCAGAGGGTGGTGAAGATCGCCCAACGCATCACAGGCTCCTCACTCCCCTCCATTGAGTCTGTCCATAGTAAACGATGCCTGCGCAGGGCGCACAGCATCGCCAAGGACAGCTCACACCCCAACCATAGACTGTTTACCCTCCTCCCATCCGGGAGACGCTACAGGTCCCTCCGCTGCCGGAGCAGCAGGCTCAAGAACAGCTTCTTCCCTGCGGCTGTCACACATCTCAACGCTGCACCTCAATGACTGCCTGTCTACACCCCTCCCCCCCCCCCCCCCCCCGGACACTGTATATGTATGGACATCATTCGTAAGTTCACCCTTCGGAGATACCAACTGCATTTCGTTATCTCTGTATTGTACACTGCACAATGGCAATAAAGAATGAATTGAATTGAATTGAATTGAAAAGTTACCAGAAATTTGCCAGTGGACCTGTAATGTCCATTTTTTTCACAGATGTATCTCTGGATATTTAAAACAAAACTAATCTTATGCCTCATGCTTGACTCTCGCTGCTGCACTGGAGTGATCCCCCATGCAAGATCTCCTGTCCAGTGGTCTGTTGGCATTCCCTGCAGTTCTCATTTCACATTGATAATCTGCATCGATGATCTTTCATCAGTTGCTCAAAACACAAACTGGAGACGATTATAATGTATGTGTTGGTATCTTATGCAAAGCACGTGGTACTGGAGGAACTCAGCGGGTCAGGTAGCATCTGAAGACGAGCGACAAAAGATGCTGGAATAACTGAGCACGATGGGCAGCATCTCTGGATTGAAGGGATGGGTGACGTTTCAGATCGAGACCCTTCTTCAGACTGAAGAACAGTTTTGACCCGAAACGTCACCCATTCCTTCTATCTAGAGATGCTGCCTGTCCTGCAGAGTTACTCCAGCATTTTATGTCTGTCTTTGGTATAAACCAGCTTCTGCAGTTCCTTCCTACACATCTGAAGGGACTTGACCTGAAACGTCACCTGTTCATTGTTGTCAGAAATGCTGCCTGTCCCGCTGAGTTAATCCAGCATTTATTGTCCATCTTCCCCATTGAATTTGGTTGTTGTGATCGGTAGCTTCCATTGGTTTGGGGAGTGTAAAATAAGTGTAAAAGGAGCCTGCAAATAACCTGCCTTCAAAATATCACTCAGGTGGCTGGGATCCATTTCCTTTGTAAACATGTGGTGTTTGATGATGGTGATATTGTTCAGAACTTGCTGCTGCTGTGTCATTCCTGCAATATCTGGGCAGTGAGTCAATGAGATCATAGCATAGCAGCCACAGTGTTGGCATCAGGTTGCAGTGAAAGGGAGGGATAACTGGCTTGGAACAGGACTTGCAACACACATGCATTCAATGTGAGGCACGGTGGCACAGCGGTAGAGCTACTGCCGTACAGCGCCAGGGACCCAGGTTCGATCCTGACTACGGGTGCTTGTCTATACGGGAGATTGTACGTTCTCCCCGTTAATTGCGTGGGTTTTCCCCGAGAACTTTGGTTTCCTCCCACACTCCAAAGACGTACAGGTTTGTAAGTTAATTGGCTTGGTATGAATGTAAAAAATGTCCCCAGTGTGTGTAGGATAGTGTTAGTGTGCGGGGATCGCTGGTCGGCATGTACTCAATGGGCCGAAGGACCAGTATCTGCACTGTAACTCTAAACTAAACCCAGGCTGCCAACTCTCACGCTTTGGGTGTGAGACTAACGCATTTGAGGAAATTCCCACGCTCTCACGCTGATGACAAAATTTCTCACACTCAAAAAAATATTTAAAAAAAATATGTATAAATAAATAAAGTCACACTCCTCCACACTCACCAATGAGAATAGTTTTTTTGTCGGCGGGTTCCCCGTAAAGAACGAGCAATTGGCGTAAGCCCATCGCACACTATTTTAAATGGCAATGTAGACAACAATGCTGGAGAAACTCCCCGGGTGAGGCAGCATCTATGTCTGAGTTTGGCCCTTCTTCAGACTCAAGCATCTCTCCAGCATTTTTGTCCACCGCTCTATAGATTCACATTCCCGTGCAGATGGTGTGAGAGGTGAGACGTGGCGGTGGTCCCAGCACTGACCCCCCAAACCCCCCCCCCCCCCCCGCCCAGGCACCGCTCACACCTCCCACCCTCACCTGCGGCGGCTCTCTCTGTGGCCGCCGGCCGCCGGCCGCTCTGTCCACACCGCATGGAGTTGCCAGGAGCGGACCGGGTGAGTGGGGGTGTCGGTGCCGCCTCCGGAGCCGCGTGGATGAATCTCAGGCTATAGGTCCGCTCCGATGCCTGACCCCCGGGGCACTAACCCTCACCCCCCTCGCAATGACCCTCACCCCCCCCCAATGACCCTCACCCCCTCCCGGACCTCCGGGCCACTGACCCTCACCCCCCCCCCGGGTCACTGACCCTCACCTCCGCTGGACCCCAGCTGGACACAGAACATCTAGGCCGGCCCGCATTCCCGGGGAGGGGGGCAGAGAGGGAAATGTTCCATGGACATCGCCAAGTCGCCGCTTCACTGACACACACTCCCACGGACAACCTAAAGGGCCTGTCCCACCAGCATGCAACTCTATGTGATTAGCGCGACCTAACGTGGTCGCTTGAGCCGTCCGGCGTCGCGGGGCCGGTCCCACTTCAATCGCCAGAGCCGTGCGGAATTGTGCAGAGTTCGTCCCGACATCGCGCGGGGCTCCGAAATACTGACTATGTTCAAAAATTCCGCGCGGCAACGGCTTGTCGGCTCGCAGTCGCCTTGACGCATTACACACCGCCCCGACGTCGTGCCTCCGTGAACCTCTCTGTAGGGGCCTACATGAGCCTCTATGTGTGTGGCTCCATGGCCCTCTGTGTGTGTGCCTCTGTGCCCCTCTCTCTGTCGTGGCGAACTTACCTTAGACTTCGCTCCAAGTTCGCCTCACTTTGCGCCGCGTTGCGCCACTCACCCGACCTCCGCGTGGCCCCTGCTGCCGTTTTGGTTGCGCTTGCCGCATGCAGGCGCATGCTGGTGGGAACGGCCCTGTACAGGGGATCACCCGACCTCCGCGCGGCCCCCCGCTGCTAGTTTGATTGCATTCATCGCGTAGAGTTGCATGCTTGTAAGACAGGCCCTTAACACACATTCTCACACACAACCTAACACACACCCTTAAGGGCCTGTCCCACTAGCGCGCGATTAGACGCGACAAGCGCGACCTACCGTGGTCGCTTTAGTCGCCCGGCCTCGCGTGACCCTGTCCCACTGCGATCGCCGGAGTCTCGTCGAGTTGTGTGTAGCTGGTGTCGACATCGCGCGTAGTGTCCAAACACCGACACTGCTTAAAAAATTACGCGCGGCAAAATCCTGTCGCGCAGAACGTGATTAACGTGATGACGTTTTGACGTTGTGCGTCTTCAGCGTGGCGTTGCGTGATGACGTCACTGCCCGACGTCGTGCAACGCGCATGCTCATGCGCATCGTCACGTGATGAAAAATAACGTCCTTCCTTCGGACGTCGCGCGTGTAATCGCGCGCTAGTGGGACAGGCCCTTCACTCGCACCGGGATCGCCTGACCCCCACGCGACCCCCGCGTCCGAATTTGTCGCGCTTGTCGCGTCTAATCGCGCGCTAGTGGGACAGGCCCTTTACACACACACACAAGATTTAAAGGGATATGGGCCAAAAGCGGATAAGTGGGACTAGTTTAGATGGGACATCTAGATCTGCATGGACAAGTTGGGATGAAGGGCCTGTTTCCATGCTGTAAGAGTGTGACACACTGTAGAAAGGGTGCAATTGCTCTGCAGAGGATCCAGGGGCGATTTATGAACATATTGGCTGGAATTTTTTGTTTCACTTTGAAGAAAGATTTGATAACTGGGATTGTATTCTCTGTAGCAACGGAGGTGAAGAAAAAACTTAGTTGAGGTGAATAATATTATGAGAATAGCACCTGTTTCGCTTAACAAAGAGCGTAAGAAGGAACTGCAGATCAAGTCAAAGTCAAAAGTCAAAAGAGTTTATTGTCATGTGTCCCTGACAGGACAATGAAAATCTTTCTTTGCATAGCACAACGGAACATAGTAGGCATTGACTACAATTCTATACGTAAATACACCCATGACTTAATAAATTAATAAAGTGCAAATAACAGATGGAGGGATATTAATGTTCAGAGTTCCGAGCCAGGTTTAATAGCCTGATGGCTGTGGGGAAGTAGCTATTCTTAAACCAGGTTGTTGCAGTCTTCAGGCTCCTGTACCTTCTACCCGAAGGTAGCAGGGAGATGAGTGTGTGGCCAGGGTGGTGTGGGTCCTTGATGATGCTGCCAGCCTTTTTGAGGCAGCGACTGTGATAAATCCCCTCGATGGAAGGAAGGTCAGAGCCGATGATGGACTGGGCAGTGTTTACTACTTTTTGGAGTCTTTTCCTCTCCAGGGCGCTCAAGTTGCCGAACCAAGCCACGATGCAACCAGTCAGCAAGCTCTCTACTGTACACTTGTAGTAGTTAGAGAGAGTCCTCCTTGACAGACCAACTCTCCGTAATCTTCTCAGGAAGTAGAGGCGCTGATGAGCTTTCTTAATAATTGCATCTGTGTTCTCGGACCAGGAAAGATCTTCACAGATGTGCACGCCCAGGAATTTGAAGCTCTTGACCCTTTCAACCATCGACCCGTTGATATAAACAGGACTGTGTGTCCCCATCCTACTCCTTCCAAAGTCCACAATCAGTTCCTTGGTTTTGCTGGTGTTGAGGGCCAGGTTGTTATGCTGGCACCATATGGACAGTCGCTCGATCTCTCTTCTATACTCGGACTCATCCCCATCAGTGATACGTCCCACAACAGTGGTGTCATCAGCGAACTTGGTGATGGAGTTCGCGCTATGACCGGCTACGTAGTCATGAGTATAGAGTGAGTACAGCAGGGGGCTGAGCACGCAGCCTTTTAGGTGCTCCCATGCTGATTCTTATCGAGGCTGACACATTTCCACCAATTTAGACCAGATGGTGGTCTAAACTGAAGATAGACACTAAAAACTGGAATAACTCAGCAGGACATGCGGCATCTCTGGAGAGAAAGAATAGGTGATGTTTCGGGTCGAGACCTTCTGATTGAAGATGTTGAAAACCAGGCATAAAACACAATGACTGGAGATGTGTATTATACTCATGTATACAAGGACAGAAATTATAATCACATGTTCATCTTTATTGACATGACACCATAATTAATATATTACAGAAAAAATAATTTAATGGGGTGGCAAGGTGGTGCAGCGGTAGAGTTGCTGTCTTGCAGCACCACAGACCCAGATTTGATCCTGACTACCGGTGCTGTCTGTACAGTATTTGTACATTCTCCTTATGACCACATGGTTTTCTCTGGATATTTCGGTTCCTCCCACATCCTAAAGAAATGCAGGTTTGTAGGTGAATTGGCTTCTGTAAATTGTCCGTGGTGTGTAGGATACAACTGGTGTAAGGTAGATTGCTGGTCGGTGTGGACTTGATGGGCCGAAGGGCCCATTTCCATATATATGTTTAACATATATATCTTAATTTCATTGAGCCATATACAATTGAATATGTAGCATTATTTTTGTCTTGTTTCTTTAGTCAAAGGGTAAGGTGATTGATTTATTTGTGCAGAACAGTGATGGAAGTCCAACTCCACTTGCCTTGTTTCTAGGTTTTTGTTTCTCTATATATATATGCATAACAGCATGAATTATAATCTGATTTCCATACATGAATATACTAAGGTCATTCATGTGCTGCACCTGTTGAGCAGAGCCTGGCTCTATTGTGGAATGTAGTTAGGAATGTAATTTAGCCTAACCTTATTCATACCTAATCCAATTTGAAGCATAAATGTTGCATTCAAGTGTAAGTTAAAAGACTCACAACAGTACGCACCAGATTGCACAATTTCAAGCTGAAAAATGCAAAAGCTCTGTACCAACCCCCCCCCCCCCCCGGCTCGGTCACTACACCCCCTCGCAATTTCTCACTCTCAACTCTCACCCAATGTTGGCAGCCCTGACTAAACTAATGTGTCGTGTCATAACTACATGTCCAACACCCATAAATCTATTCCCTCGGAGGTCCCAAGGCACTGTCGGCCAAGGAACTATAATACAAGAGATCAGAGATGTTGATTTATGCAGCTGAATGCTGTTGTTCCTCACATTCACAACGAGCTGATGCACGGCTGACAAGGCGACATCACTCTGACAAGCAGAAGGACAGGATAGTTACACATTTCCTGCCGGGACAGTTTTGTTGGTGTACAACAAGCTTACTCACGAAGTTAACATTTCCATCCAAACTTTTAACACCATGAATAGGAAATAAAATAGCAAAATTCGCCACAAAGAAAATCCACCTGGGGAAGAGGCAAGTGCAAGTGCAGAAACATCACAAGCAATAAAACTAACCACCCATATTTCAGCAGCTATAATGATAAATGCTAAACTGGAAGGGTCTAATTTTGAATGCATCAAATTACTGAGCATCATGAATACTGAAAAAATTGTCATTTTATCATTAGCTTTTTGAGCAATACCAATATAAAAATGATTAAATGTGGACAGGCTGCACATTAAGTGACTTAAACAAAACTACTTCACTCTAAGTGTAATTCTTCAAACCTTAAAACTAATATTTGCAGACATAACGTTGTGCCACATATTAGACTGGGCAACAAGTTGAACACTCCGCTGACTTCATTGGTGAAACAACATTACTTCAATTGGATTATGGACATCTACTCGTGACACATCAATGCATCACAGTCCAATTTCAGTCAATGTAGAAGTCAGGTGGCACTACATTAAAACTCCAAGTGGAGAAATGTTGTTCCAAATACTCAAGAGGCTCCAAGCCTGAGGAGTTCATGTCAAAAATGTACTGATGAATTGGAATTCATTACCATAAATCAGCCCAAGTGATTTTTTTTGGGTAAAAATAGCAGACCCGTGAATAATAGCTAAAGGAAACTCAAAACTTGGCAAAAATAGAATCTTATGGGCCTGTCCCACTAAGGCGATTTTTTGGGCGACTGCCACAAAATGTTCAACATGTTGAAAACATTTTGGCGACAGTGGTGACAATTTTGCTGACATAGATTGTCGTAGGTGCTGTCGTAGGTTATCACCAGGTGGCGTAGGTGAATTCCATTCAAACTAGTCCCTGGCAGTCGCCTAAAGAATTGCCTACGTGGGACAGGCCCATTAGGCTTTTACAGACTTGCGTACTTCCGAAAAAAAGTTTTGCCCCGTTCTCATACTAACATTTGTCGCATAGACAACCATAAGACAACACAAAAATCTTAAATCAAAATGATAATCTCGTTAAACCGTTAAAATCCAATCGACCATGTCTATGTGAGACCGTACATGGAATACTGAATACATTTCTGGTCGCCACACTATAAAAGGGACAGAGACATACTGGAAGAGCAGGGAGAAGGCTTAGAAAGATGATACCAGAAATATGAGAGGGGTACGCGGAGAATGTGAACGGACTGATCGTGGGACTGAGAACAGTCCTTCAACCAAGGCAAGTGTTATCACCCCAGGAGCCCACACGAGTGGAAATGGCATGATCTGTATAGAAAAAGGGAGATGCTAATATTACTGGGTATAAGATTAAAGGACAACATTAAGTGCTGGAGTTACTCAGCGCGTCAGGCAGCATCTCCGGAGAAGATGGATAGTTGAAATGTTTGCTTCAGCCCTATTCATTAGCAACATTGGTGCAGGAAGCTATGGGGAAAAGACAGGAGAATATTAACAGTAAATCAAAGACATTTTCTTGATTACTGTTTGATAATTGGGAAAAAATTAATATTAAAGTTCTGAAAGGGAACATTATCCCCCACAATTAAAATGTGGACAGTGGAAATGTTGGAGACACTGCATTTGGAGAGAATCAGGTTTGTCTTAATGGACAAATATGGTCTCCATTCACTGACTATATGAAGGGGTAGCTGAGCTCAGCATTGTAACTCAATAAATACCCGGTTGTAGGATTAGATGGAAAGATCTATTCTGAGATTTGTATACACGTCTCTATAGATATTGTTATGTGAAATTGTTCCATTCATTGTTAACATGTATACTTCAATCTTTTTTTATATAATAATTGTTTGCTTGTATTATTTTTTAAATTATTTTATTGTTTTTTTTAAATTTATTTTTTAATTTTTAATTTTTATTTATTTTTATATAATCATAATCAATATCATTTAATCACAATCTTCATTGATTATACACCTATTCTTTCACCTCTTTACTTTCTAAAAAAAATAGAAGCTTATATAAATCATTCCGTAATATTTGTATAACTTTTGAAACAAGTTAAATGTGTATTTGAAAAACTTATATCATTGGCAACATGCATTGCTTCTAATAATAATATATTTTTTAAAATTAAAAAAAAGAGAAGGCAGGAGAATGAGGTTATGAGGGATAGATAGATCAGCCATGATTGATTGGCGGAGTAGACTTGATGGGACGAATGGCCTAATTAGACTCCTATCACATGAGTTTATGAATATTGAATGTGTACACACTAAGAATGTATTTTGTACAGTTTTTGTTTTGTATGTATTGTTTGTTACGAATAAAGTTTATTTTTATAACAAAAAAATAACAGACAGGATCTTCAAAACAAGAGTTGAGTATCGGAGAAAAGAGGTCCTTCTGCAGTTGTACAGGGCCCTAGTGAGACCACAACTGGAGTATTGTGTGCAGGTTTGGTCTCCAAATTTGAGGAAGGACGTTCTTGCTATTGAGGGAATGCAGCGTAGGTCCACGAGGTTAATTCCCGGGATGGCGGGACTGTTATATGTTGAAAGAATGGAACAGCTGGGCTTGTATACTCTGGAATTTAGAAGTCTGGGAGGGGATCTTATTGAAACATATAAGATTATTAAGGATTTGGACACGATAGATGCAGGAAACATGTTCCCGATGTTGGGGAGTCCATAACTAGGGGCCACAGTTTACGAATAAGGGGTAAGCAATTTAGAACGGAGATGAGGAAATTATATTTCACACAGAGGTGTTGTGAATCTGTGGAATTCTCTGCCTCAGAAGGCAGTAGAGGTCAATTCCCTGGAGACTTTCAAGAGAGAGTTGGATAGAGCCCTTAAAGATAGTGGTCAGGAGATATGGGGAAAAGGCAGGAACGGGGTACTGATTGTGGATGATCAGCCAAGATCACAATGAATGGCGGTGCTGGCTCGAAGGGCCAAATGGCCTACTCCTGCACCTATAATCTATTGTCTATCTGTTCCAAGGTCTCAGTGCCACTGCACGCTGCCTCAAGATGACTCCAGTGCAGGTGTGCAGACTCTCCAATGCTTCATGGACTGTAGTTGCCAAGATCTGGAAAGAGATGCAGGGTCTTTGTTAATGTTCTTCTCAACCATTTACATACAGTAACTAAGGATTTTTTAAAGCACCAGGCTGTTCCCAGGGACACAGATGGGGATAAACATCAAGTGCTGCTGGAAGGTCATCAACTCAGAGAAGATGCACTGTGTTCTGCATGAAACTTGTGTACTGATTGTATTCACTGCATAAATCGTGAATTACAGTTATTGTTGCTAGAAAGAATACATTTGGTCTATTTTCACCACAAAAGGATGAGGAAAGTCCATTAGTTCTTTATATTACGCAGGGTTTTGGTAAGAATGGACTCTTCAACAATGTGTTGATTGCAGAACTAGAGAACATCTGCAGAACAGCAGCAGTAGAAACTACTTCACACCAAGTGTGGGGAGAGTGAGGAATTCTTTACAACAGGAAGTGGCTGAAGGAATATTACAAATACACAGCACAAAAGTGAGGAAGGAATAAGGATTATTATTAATAATAATAAGAATTATTCAGAAATTAATAAGGTATAAGATTCATTTAGATGAGGAGAATGAAGGGAGGCTCAGGTAGAGCGTAAATTATATCATGGACAGATGGGCCAAATAGCCTGTTTCTATATTATACATCCCTTGCGCTCCTGTGAAATGATTAAAATGTTTATAATGATCTCCATACAGAAAGAAGTTACAGTAGATGTAGAAATTTGCCTCTCTCAATGACTCACGGCCTATTTCTGCAAAAAGAGGGGACCTAAGGTAGTATATTTAGTCTAGTTTTAGTTTTGAGATACAGTGTGGAAACAGGATCTTCCGCCCACCGAGACCACACCAACCAGCGATCCCCGCACATTAACACTAGCCTACACACACTAGGGACAATTTACACATATACCAAGCCAATTTACCGTGTACGATTAGAGTGTGTGAGGAATTCGAAGATCACGGGGAAAACCCACGCAGTCACAGTGGAGAACGTAGAAACTCCGTATAGACAGCACCCACGGTCGGGATCGGACTCGGATCTCTGGCACTGCAACCAGATAAAAGGATAGCTGGAAAGATAAGGCTGAAGATGGCAAGCAGTCTTTGTGGTGAGGGATGGAGGGAGCTCAGTGATCACTGACGAGGGAGGGTCTTGATCATCTATTACCGGGGAGGCTGGGGTCCAATTAATGAGGTGGAGAGGACTCCTAGCATGCTCACACAAAGAAAATGTGGCTCAGGGCATTCACCCTGATTTGTGTAATACACACTCACGATTTGAATATGAATGAAGGAGGTATAACAATGAAGGGCAGCAGGGCGGCAAGTTGCTGCCTTAAGGGCCTGTCCCACGTACGTGACCTTGGCTCGCAAATTACGCAACCTCGTGGTCACTTGAGGAGTATGGGCACCATATGGCCGCGCGGGGCCGGTCGCAGTTAGTAGTGCGGAGTTGTGCGGGGCTGGTCCCAACTGCGCGCGGGGCTCCGAAGATCTTGCAGTGGCCAAAGTCTTTGCGCACCAATGGCCTGTTGGCATGCAGGCGCATTGCGGTCGTACGCAGCATCTTGACGACATACGCCTAGCGTCTTGATGACGTACGCCTAGTGCGTGGCGTTGCGCTATGACGTCACCGCCCGGCGTGGCGTTGCATGATGACGTCACCGCCCGACGCCGTGCGACGCCCAAATTCAGTCAGCCCGCCTCCTGCCCAGCTGATTGGTAAGCATGACGCAAATTACGTCACGCGCGTACTTAGCATGAACTGTGCGTGAACTCTGCTTCCGTTTGGTCGCGCCAAACGCAATTGTATGCAAGTGGGACAGGCCCTTTACAGTGTTTGCAC
This sequence comes from Raja brachyura, assembly GCA_963514005.1. Next base: position 32,915,867 of record OY740808.1, read on the forward strand.
CAAAGATACTAGAGCAAGAGCAAGATGATCCATTTGGCGAAAAAGCCATAATAGGTCATCGCTACTTTTTAGCGCCGCAATTAGCGTCATGCTCTAGTATCTTTGCCTGCAAGTACAGAGTATGCAGCGTCACATTAGTTATGCCAGCGCCGCACATTAATGTTAATGTATTACGGCACATTAATGGGGGGCCCCATTATAATCATTTTTGTTTATACACACGTCTGTAGCCGTGGTTAAGCAATTCGAGTCAGCTTGCACCATAGCAACAGCATTCCTAGCTCCGTGTACTTACCGCCGTATCTCCAAGGAAGTAATTTCTCCCAAGTTTGGATCCTGCAATTAATTTAATTCATTGTGCAAACTTTTTTGAATGGGATTGGAGTGAAAAATGCACACACTCTGGGAGAGAAAATGTGGGAAGTTTCCCTGAACTGTCCCCGATCTGCCCTTGGGTGCTTGCATTCACGTATTAAAAAGTAATAAAGAGGCAGGTAATCTGTTGAGATATTGTACACATTAAATAACGAAATGGCCAATTGTGAAAATGACCACTGAATAAGTTCTTATCTACTTCTCATTTAAGATTGAGAACATATAATGTAGATATATTTAATTTTGTGCATCTAACAATAAATGGAAAAATGCAATTTACATTTTTAAAATTCCTCAAGCATAATTTAAACAACATTTAAATGATTTACTGAGACTTCAAAAAACCAAGATCATGATATATGTTAAATTCAAAACTAAACTATGGTAGTAATGTACATTATTCATGTCTAAAGCTATCAGTGCAGACCCGGGTTTGATCCCAACTACGGGTGCTGTCTGTGCGGAGTTTGTACGTTCTCCCCGTGACCGCCTCGGTTTTCTCGGAGATCTTCAGTTTCTTCCCACACTTCAAAAATGTACAGATTTGTAAGTTAATTGGCTTGGTATAATTGTAAATTGTCCCTAGTGTGTGTAGGGTAATGTTAATGTGCGGGGATCGCTGGTCGGTGCGGACTCGGTGGGCCGAAGGGCCTGTTTCTGCGCTGTATCTCTAAACTAAACAGGTATGTAACAGATGTAGTGTTTCAGGTGTTAGTGTAATGTTCCTCTAAGGCACTGTCTGAAAATTTCAGAATGGAAACCATTAATTGACCATCTCTGTGCCTCCACAGATGCTGCCTGGCCCACTGAGTTCCTCGAACAGTTTGTTTTATGCTCCATATTCCAGCATTTGCCGCCTGGTGCAGCAAAGTGCTGAGATAAATGATCAACTGTGATCTTACAAGACACCATTTTACTGGGCAGCGCAGTAGTATAGTTGCTACCTTACAGCGCTCGCAGCGCCAGAGAAACGGGTTCGATCCTGTCTATGGGTGCTGTCTGTATGGAGTTTGTACGTTCTCCCCGTGACCGCATGGGGTTTCTCTGAGTTTGGTTTCCTCCCACAGTCTAAAGATGTACAGGTTGGTAGGTAAATTGGCTTGGTAAATGTAAAAAAAAAAAAAAATTGTCCCTAATGATAATGTGTGGGGATCGCTGGTTGGTGTGGACCCGGTGGGCCGAAGGGCCTGCTTCGCTGCTGTATCTCTAAACTAAATTAAACTAAACCAACACGTTTGCAGACTACATTAAAACTGTTGTGGCGAGCAAGGAAAGCTGCAGCACAACATAAAGATGAAAAGTTGGGCAGAGTGTTGGGAAATGAAAGTGGTGGTGATGAATTTTAAGAATAGGGCATATGCAATCAGTGGTAGTGCACTGGGGAAGTTTGATGAGCTGAGGGGCCTTAGGTTTCAGAGTGATAGTTCCCTGAAAGTGGCACCACAAGACAATAGGTTGCTAAAGGCAGCACATGGCAATGCTTGCCTTCAAAGGACAAGGGACGGAATGTAAAATCTGGGATGTCGAATATAAAAATTGGATCACTATGTTGCAACCTCACAAAACAATGCTCATACTGCAGATGGACACAAAAAGTGGGTCAGTCAGCATCTCCAGAGAAAAGAAATAGGTGACGCTTCGGTTTGAGCCCCTTCTTCAAATTGAATACAGGTCCACAACTGACTCTTGGTTCCAGAGCCTTGCCTTGGAATCCGTTTTGCTGGACTAACAGAAGTCACGTAATGATGATACAACAATGCAGCTCTGACCCACTAATTATACCCACCCACATCTCTATAGCTCCATGGACTGCTAGAACCTCAAATAAAACAAATATTAAATGTAGCAATGTTACAAAATCTTGAGATTTTAAAAAACAAGTCTGCAATTTATCCCATCAGATAAAGAATAACAAGAAGTTTAATTTGACACCTAATTCACTTTCATATCTTCAGTATTAAAAAAGTTATAGCCATTTTCATACTCGGAAATTAGCATCTTGTTCCCCATTGCCTTTCCATTGACTTAACTCAAAAGCTGTGATCTAGAACAGTCAAAAGCCCATAACTTTCTTAAAAATTAAGTGAACTCAATGACATTTTCAGTTATTATAGATTGAAGCATTCTGAAACAAATATGAAACAATCTTACTTGGATGACCTGAAATTAAAGCATATAATTAGTTAGTTATCTAATTGTAGCTAATTACAAAATTCAATTACTAGATCTAAACATCTATCCATTTCTTAAGAAAAGATAAACTTTTTTAAATTGCCTAGTGTCCAAATAACATTCACACAATAATCCACAATATAACATGATTTTTAAATCTCATTTTCATGAATTTATAGGCCAATTTAGTGTTTCATTCCTGGAAATGAATGGCCATTTAAATCAACTAGCGAGTGGGTTTTAGTTGGAACATGGTGGATTGGAACGTTGTGGTTTGCGGTGAAGTCGGTATGACAAATACAGCCTGTTCAGACATTTTTTTTGTCCCCTTTTCGCAAAATGAAAATGTGATTAAATGCTTCCTAAGAACCACGTTTGTATGTAAAAATAAACTGTGTACCTTCTTTTATTGCCTACGTTAGATCCGTTCTGCAGTCGGCGTTCAGAGCTTTAGAAGATGATTTTTAAACTACTCTAGTTAATAAATAATCTAGCGTAGTTTAAAAATAACTTCATGAATGAAATGTCGGAGCGATTTCTCTTTAGCGACGAAATCGCCCGACATGGATCGATTTGGACTGTCTTGGGAAAAACGGCATTTTAAACCCGCCCCCCCCTGAAAGGCGCCAAAGTCACGCACACGGGAAGCGGCAGAACTGCAGCGCCACTAAAGGTAGGTATTGTAACATACCTATTAAATGTCAATTAATTTTACTCTGAAACTGGCATTTTTTGCACTGGCAGCCGGGCGCTGATTAACGAGTTGCCCTTGGAAGTCCCGTTGAGGGTCGGATCAGCCTGGGCTCAGTTCGGTTCAGATCAGTTTAGTTTATTGTTCCATGTACCGAGGTACAGTGAAAAGCTTCTATTGCGTGCTATGCAGTCAGCTGCAAGACAATGCATGATTACAATTGAACAGATGCACATGATAAGGGAATAACGTTTAGTGTAAGGTAATGCCAGCAAAGTCCGATCAAAGATAGACACAAAATGTTGGAGTGACTCAGTGGGACAGGCAGCGTCTATGGAAAGAAGGAATGGGTGACGTTTCGGGACGAGACCCTTACTAACTCAATTGACCTAACTCAATCAAACATAGTCCAAAGGTCACCAAAGGTACATTTTCGGGGGGAATTCCAGTGGGGCATTCCAAGTGCGCTCTCGTGACTTTGGCCAGCTTAATGGAGGTGCCGGACCACCAGTTGCCTGTTGTGGAGCTGCATTGTGTGGAGTTGGGGTTGCCTCACTCTAGGAAGCATGTAGTTGAGCTGGGGAGAGTGGAGAGGAGATTCCTCGGTATGTTGCCTGGACTGGAGGGACCAACGAATGGAAGAACGCAGATAGGCTGGACTTGCTTTCCCTGAAGCAAAGAAGGCTGAGGGGTGAGAATTGAGGTGTATTAAAAAATTATAAGAAGCATAAATAGGGTGGATAATCAGACTCATGTTCCTCATGGCAGGGATATCAAGAACAAGAAGGCATAGGTTTAAGGAGAGAGGGAGGAGTTTTGAAGGGGATCCGAGGAGCGTGTGTTTTTTTTACACACACAGTTTGGTTGAAATCTGGAACTCACTGTCAGAGGTTGTGGTGGAATCAGGTACAATCACAACATTTAGGACAGGTGCTTGAATAGGCAAGGCCAAGAAGGATCTGGACCTACGTAGGCAAATGGGATTAGTGCAGAGGGGCAAAGGGGTTGGAATGCATGTGATGGGCCGAAGGGCATGTGTCTATGCTGTAATTTAAATGGAGGGAGGCGATTCAATAAACCCCGTTACTAAATTAGGGAGAGTGTATATGGACCCTTAATATTTCCACAGAGGTAATATTTAGATTAATACCATAAACCATAAAAGCGTTAGTCATAGGAGCAGAATTAGGCTATTCAGCCCATCGAGTCTGCTCTGCCATTCATAAGTTCATAACCAATAGGAGCAGAATTTGGCCATTCGGCTCACCGAGTCTACTGCACCATCCAATCATGGCTGATCTATCTTCCCCTCTTAATCCCATTCTCCTGCCTTCTCCCCATAACCTATAACACCCTCATTGCACCCACCTTCTCATGAGAAAACAAATGAGCTTATGTATTTACCAATCTTCATGTGCACTGCAAGATAAACAGGAAACCGGTAGAAATGTCTTAAAATTTGAATTTATAGTGTAGATAAAGTGCTTGCAAAGTTTAGCTCCGTGTTCTATAAAGGTTCAATCATCACAGGGTGTGATCAGATTTGTGATCAGCATGAAGTGAAACAGATTTGTGATCTTTGATCAGGCACAATCAAGGGCAGCTTGGTAGCGCAGTGGTAGAGTTGCTGACTCACAGCGCCAGAGACCCGGGTTCGATCCCAACCATGGGTGCCGTCTGTACGGAGTTTGTACGTACTCCCCGTGACCTGCGTGGGTTTGCTCCCGGTGCTCCGGTTTCCTCCCACACTTCAAAGACGTACAAGTTTGTCAGTTAATTGGCTTGGAATTAATCCAAAATTGTCCCTAGTGTTTGTAGGATGGTGTTAAGGGCCTGTCCCACTTGGCGATTTTTTTTCGGTAACTGCCATCGTCATATCAGTGTCGCCAAAAGATTATGAACATTTCAAAAATCAGCAGCGGCAAACAAAATGTTGAAAAAACATGTCATACGTCATCACGCTGCGTCACGCCGCATCACCCCGCGTATTTTTCGGTGACCTGATACATCAGTCAATGATGTTGGTAGTCGCCAAAAAAAAAATCGGCAAGAGGGACAGGCCCTTTAGTGTGCAAGTATCACTGGTAAAGGAGGGAGAGTCTGAAGAAGGGTCTTGACCCGAAACGTCGCCTATCTCCTTCGCTCCTTAGATGCCGCTGAGTTTCTCCAGCCTTTTGTGTACCCTCACTGGTAAAGTAGGGGCCTGTTTCCACGCTATGTCTCCAAACTAAACAATGTGAGCTTTGAATCACATATCCACACCATCACTACAATAACCTGCACTCTTTTTTTCTTCCAAGTCTATGTTGCATGACATTTGCAGAGGTATTAATGCATCCATGAAATCCAATGATATCATGCTAGATATCAAATATACCTGATGTTCAAGTTAATGGAGATCTTGTCAATTGCATTGCTTTGATTTTCTTGAAAACTAATTCAGCTAAAGTAATTTTTTTGTATTCTGGTCGTTTCACCTCTGACAGAAACTCACAAGCAATAAACTCACTTTGGCCTGCTCACTTCACTTTTGTGTTACGGGCAAGGGATAGGTAATGAAATGATGGCCAAATGGTTATATAATTTTACAATTGGATACTTCAGAAATAACATATCTAATCAACAAAGAGTGCTGTCAAAGGTCATATGTAGTGACCAGCACTCTATTGACTAAATAATTCACCATGGCAACAACAACATACATTAGAAGGTAGGCCCAGAAATCACTGCAAAGTAAGTTGCTGCTTCAATCTCTTGATTGATTACTTGCAAATCTTTAAATCCAAATGTTTTCCTTCATTCCGCAGAATCAGATATGTATTAAAACTGATACCAGTCATGTCAGTTAACTTTCGGGTCAAGACCCTTCTTCAGTATTGGGAGTCAAGGTTAAGGGAAACGAGGGATATAGACAGTGTCATGGAGAGATATAGAAGAAATGAATTAAAGATATGCACAAAAAGTAACGATGATAAAGGAAACAGGCCATTGTTAGCTGTGGGCTAGGTTAAAATGAGTTACAGACAATGAGACTCAACAAGACGACGTAATCCCTTTCCCCTGACTCTCAGTCTGAAGAAGGGTCTCGAACTGGAACGTCACCTATTATTTTTCTCCAGAGATGCTGTCTGACCCGCTGAGTTACTCCAGCTTTTTGTGTCTATCTTCAACTTAAACCAGCATCTGCAGTTCCTTCCTACACATGTCAGTTAACTTAGTCCATTCATAATTCCGTGATCAACTAACGATACACATATGCTGATCTACAACAATATGGTGCCAATGCTCTAACTCGGTATCATTCAGAGATTTACACAATACCTACAACAGCAAAAGCCCTTGTTTTCTCTCTCCATCCTCTTCCCCTTCCAAGTTCTCCCGCTGGTCTTACTCTCTCCACCCACATTATATCTTTGGCCCTCCCCCTCCCCTAACATCAGTTTGAAGAAGAGTTTCAACCCGAAACATCGCACATTCCTTCTCTCCAGAGATGCTGCCTGTCCCGCTGATTTACTCCAGTATTTTGTGTCTACCTTCGATTTAAACCAGCATCTGCAGTTCCTTCCTACCTACAACAGCATATTGTTCATACAAGACCAGTTTATCTTCAATTCTGCAGAATTGCTGCAAAAATGTGTTACATTTTGGTGATATTTTTTCTGCCAAATCCAACGTGGTTTCGCAAGAGTAGTTATTTATGGAACTTTTTTTTTATTGTTTTAGGTTCTAAAAGTATTTCAAGAAAGAAACAATCCATGAGGTGGTTTGAAATAAATAATTCACCACATTTAGACAAATCTAATAAATATACATATCTAAAGCATGAGATTCACATGGAGTTAAGAGTGTGATGGAATACCACCCACTTGCTGGGTTGAACGCAATTCCGACAACTCTCAAGAAATTCAGTCCCGGATAAAGCAGTGGGCACACACAATAGCATTCATTCCCTTCACTGCTGGTGCATTGAATGCAAATTATATCACCCATAACATGCTCTGCTGTTAGTCGGCCAAGCAGTAGCATTTCCAAACCCACAAACTCTACTAGGACAAGGGCAGTAGATGCATGGGAACACCACCAACCTCAGACTCCTTTCCCAATCAGGCACCATTCTGACCTGGAGATACACTGCTGTTCTTAGGTTAAATCTCAGAACACTCTAACTAACAAAGATTGCGGATCTCCTTCATCAGAAAAACTGCAACAATTCAATAACGCAGCTCACCTCCAGCTTCTCAGAGGTCGTTGCCTACAACATCCAAATCTCCAGAAAGTGAATACATTAGAAAACTTACTATTTCAGGTAAGCTTTAGGGAGCATTTTCACAAATGTCAAGGCCAATGGCTGGTTATCAATAGATGGGGCAGGGAGGGGAGGGGAGAGGTCAGAGGGGCTGGGAGAGGTCAGAGGGGAGGGCAGAGGTCAGAGGGGAGGGCCGAGGTCAGAGGGGAGGGAGAGGTCAGAGGGGAGGGAGAGGTCAGAGGGGAGGGAGAGGTCAGAGGGGAGGGAGAGGTCAGAGGGAGAGGTCAGAGGGGAGGGAGAGGTCAGAGGGGAGGGAGAGGTCAGAGGGGAGGGAGAGGTCAGAGGGGAGGGAGAGGTCAGAGGGGAGGGAGAGCTCAGAGGGGAGGGAGAGGTCAGAGGGGAGGGAGAGCTCAGAGGGGAGGGAGAGGTCAGAGGGGAGGGAGAGGTCAGAGGGGAGGGAGAGGTCAGAGGGGAGGGAGAGGTCAGAGGGGAGGGAGAGGTCAGAGGGGAGGGAGAGGTCAGAGGGGAGGGAGAGGTCAGAGGGGAGGGAGAGGCCAGATGGTAGGCAGGGGAGGGCGAGGTCAGGGGGCAGGGCGAGGTCAGGGGGCAGGGCGAGGTCAGGGGGCAGGGCGAGGTCAGGGGGCAGGGCGAGGTCAGGGGGCAGGGCGAGGTCAGGGGGCAGGGAGAGGTCAGGGGGCAGGGAGAGGTCAGGGGGCAGGGAGAGGTCAGGGGGCAGGGAGAGGTCAGGGGGCAGGGAGCGGTCAGGGGGCAGGGAGCGGTCAGGGGGCAGGGAGCGGTCAGGGGGCAGGGAGCGGTCAGGGGGCAGGGAGCGGTCAGGGGGCAGGGAGCGGTCAGGGGGCAGGGAGCGGTCAGGGGGCAGGGAGCGGTCAGGGGGCAGGGAGCGGTCAGGGGGCAGGGAGCGGTCAGGGGGCAGGGAGCGGTCAGGGGGCAGGGAGCGGTCAGGGGGCAGGGAGAGGTCAGGGGGCAGGGAGAGGTCAGGGGGCAGGGAGAGGTCAGGGGGCAGGGAGAGGTCAGGGGGCAGGGAGAGGTCAGGGGGCAGGGAGAGGTCAGGGGGCAGGGAGAGGTCAGGGGGCAGGGAGAGGTCAGGGGGCAGGGAGAGGTCAGGGGGCAGGGAGAGGTCAGGGGGCAGGCAGGGGACGGAGGGGTCAGAGGGGCGGGGAGAGGTTACAAATCCGGGGAGAATCAGGAAAATCTACGAATTAACCTGAAAGCATGACAATTCAGATTTTGGAAAAATAGGGTCATCACTGAGTGTGGACTTCAGAGCAGACCAACATTCCTTGTCCATGCTCTTCCTGAAGGGAGAGGCAGATCCACTTCTATGAGGTCAGGCAGGCTTGGCTGATTCCTTTCCTCGGGTTACGTTCATGAATTTGATGGGGGTTTGCCCAAATTATTTCCACCCGCATAATATAATATCTTTCCTAATTTAAAGTGACACATTTGGTTTGAAAGATAAGCATGTTCAGCTGGACGACAGGCATAAGAATGGGACTCGAAGGCGGAGTGAGAGCTGAGTGTTTTCTTTTCCACCTTTGTGATCATGAGGCCAGGAGTGAAGTCAAGGGCTGGCCACTTCAAAACACATCACAGTGCCGCACACAACCAAATCGCATCCCTTTCACACACAAGGCTCTCTCAATAATGGTGAACAGCCCGCATTGTTCAGAACTCCAGATTCTCAAAACAAGACTTCCATTAGGGCTTTCTTTCAATTATGGCCATGTAATAATTTGGAGATGACTGAAAGGGAGCAGACCTTTGCAGTTAATGACCCTTCATGTTCCTTTCTCAGGTCGAGAATGCCATGTCAATTTAGACACCACTCTGAGTGTTAGTATTTTGTACAGACTCATTTTCCCCTGCCTGCTACACTTACCGTTGACAAAGACTGGGTCACAAAGCATGACCATGGAGACAAACTTTCAGCTAATAGCGAGGGTCACAGATGTTCCCACACACTCAACCCACAGCAGCTCTGTTCTAAACACCTGGCCCCCCACTCGCGTCCGAGCGATTTAGTTGAATGCTTACTGCCTTTGAGACACAATCATTGCTGAGGAAATTCAAGTTGAAGTGATGACGAAATGAAAAGAAAGCTGATTTTAAATGTACATTTGACCTTGAAGAGCAGTTTTCGCACACACAAAATTTCAACTGGATTTTTCTCGTAAAATATTCTTCATTTGTAACAGATTAATAGGCATTGAAAGGAGCTGAAGATGTTTCTTTAAAATGTTGCACTGAAGTACAATTATATTTGATGTGATACTAAATGGTGATTCACTTTGGGCTTCTTGCTGTAACCTTGAGGCATTGAGTCAGTTCCTTACGTGCCAATCCATGATGGGTCCTTGCAATGAATCACCCTTTCCCATCCTGTGTTTACAGACAACAAACATGTCCTCAAGCAACAGAGGATGCTGTGAGCAGCCGGGAAGAGGAGATCCATTAGTTTTGTTTAGGTTAGAGATGCAGCGCGGACACAGGCCCTTCGGCCCACCGGGTCCGCGCCGACCAGCGATCCCCACACATTAACACTATCCGACACGCACTCGGGGCAATTTTTACATTTACCAAACCAATTAACCTCCAAACCTGTACGTCTTTGGAGTGTGGGAGGAAACCGAAGATCTCAGAGAAAACCCATGCAGTCACGGGGAGAACGTACAAACTCTGCACAGACTCTGCCATTACACTGAAGAATTTGGTATAAATGCACGGAAGGATGCACAGAAATCATGAGAGGAATAGATCTGGTAGATGCACAGAGTCTCTTGCCCAGAGAAGGTGAATCAAGAAACAGACATAGATTTAAGGTGAAGGGGAAATGATTTAATAGGAATTTGAGGGGTAGTTTTTTCACACAAATGTTGGTGGGTGTATGGAACAAGCTGCCAGAGGAGGTAGTTGAGGCAGGGACTATCCCAACATTTAAGAAACTGTTTGACAGATACATGGATAGGACAGGTTTGGAAGGATATGGACCAAACACAGGCAGGTGGGACTAGTGTAGCTGGGACATGTTGGCCAGTATGGGCAAGTTGGGCCAAAGGACCTGTCTCCACACTGTATCACTCTATGACTCGAAGAACGGTTCAGATAGATCCACTCAGCAACATTTGTCAGCCCCACGGTGATCCCCAGGCACCTCACATTTTAAAGAGTGTTTAACCCTCGGTGGAAGGACACTGGGTTCTGACCCCAGCAACCACCCATTGGTCTGCCACAGTAGCCAGGATATGGAAAGTGCAGCTGCCCTGTTCCAATGAACCACCATTACCTGGTCCACATCTCAGTGGAACAAGTGGCAAATCCTTGAATGAAGGTGGGGTCTCCACTGAAGAAATCCCCCCTCCCAAACACCGGTGAAAGCTTTTCCATTTATAGAAGTTACAAGCTTTTACGTTCAGTTCAGAGATGCAGTGTGGAAACAGGCCCTTCGGCCCATCGGGTCAGCACCAACCGTCCTACACACACACACTAGGGACAATTTACAATTTTACCAAAGCCAATTAACCAACACGTCTGTAGAATGGGGGAGGAAACCGGAGCATCCGGAGAAAGCCTACGCAGGTCACGGGGAGAACATACCAACTCCTTACAGACAGCACCCACAGTCAGGATGGAACCCGAGCCTCTGGCCCTATAAAGCAGCAAGTTTACCGTTGCACAACAGATTTAAATATCATCAACATTCAAAAATAGTTTGAAATGATTATAATTGAAGCAGTAAATTTAAATTAAAATGTGTAAAGTCAGTAATAACATAAACATTAAACTAATACAAACTATTTCGAAAACTTTTAATTTTTCCTTCGGGACTTTGGCCCACAAATCCTGTTGAGATCACGGTTTCCAATTCTGTTGCAGGTTGAGGCTGCAAATGATGATATCTCCGAATGAAAACAAACGTAGTTTGGGCAAATGTTTTGTGGAGCGCCTGCATGCTGATAACAGCAGCCATCTTGAGTTACAGATTGCACTCTTCTTCTCAGTCTCGCACACTGGCCATTCTCGGCCTTCTCTGTCACCACGGAGCAAACTGGACGAACAGCATCACATGCACCAGTTGGGTCGCTTGAAACCCAATTTTACAAACCTTTACATTTTCCAATGTCAGGTAACCAATGCCCCAGTGTTTCCCTCCCTCACACACTCCCCTGTTTACCCCTAGTCTTATTAGCCGACACCTACCTTACCGGGTGCTGCATCATGAACATGGCCCCGCTCGGGCCCTGCCCTAAAAAAGGCCTCTGTGTAGTTTGCTCCACACTTCCTTCGCCATAGCCAGTGAACCGTTTGGTATGCAGAGGAGGGTAGGGGTACAGTCTCCAGAAAGACGATACCTTCGGAGGCACCTGTTATATGGAGCATGTTATATGGCAAGCATTGACCTCATAGATGCTTACTATTCAATGGCCATTCATGAAAGGGACAGGAGATTTTTGAAGTTTAACCGGATGGATCAGTTGTGGCAGTTTAAAGCATTGCCTAATGGATTAACTTCAGCTCCCAGACTATTCACAAAATTGCTAAAACCAGTCCTGGGGTTACTCAGAGCACAGAATCATATTGTCATGGCATATTTGGGTGACATTTTAGTCATTGGGAGGACTTTCGAATTAGCTGAATTATCTGTGTCAGCTACAAAACTCATTTTCGAAAAGATAGGTTTCATAATCCATCCAGTTAAGTCTAAGTTGGTGCCATCTATGGTAATTGACTATTTGGGATTCACCATTAACTCAGTACACATGTCAGTGACTCTGCCTCGGGGCAAGCAATTAGAGTTAATTGAAGCCTGCAGGAAACTCATTGTTAATAATCACCCTTCTATTAGACATGTGGCTCGAGTAATTGGAAAATTAGTGGCAGCATTCCCAGCTGCTCAGTTTGGGCCTTTGCACTACCAAAACTTACAGCGTGCAAAGAAACAGGCACTTAAGCTTCAGAGAGGTCATTTCGATAGACCCATGCAGCTACCAGCTGAGGCTCTGACTGAGTTACAATGGTGGATTGCCAATATTCAGTGCTGCTCTAGTACCATTTTAGTCAATACTCCATCAGTTATCCTGCAGACTGATGCCAGTGTACTAGGATGGGGTGCTACCGATATCATCGCGAGTTGCGGTCGCAGATGGGATCTGCAGGAAGCATCCATGCTTCAATCACACGGTATTAACTATTTAGAGTTGTTGGGAGCACTCTATGAGTTAAAGGCTTTTTGTACCAACAGGCATCATGTGCATGTCTGACTTCAGATTGACAACACTACTGCAGTAGTGTACATTAATCACATAGAAACATAGAAAAATAGGTGCAGGAGTAGGCCATTCAGCCCTTTGAGCCTACACCGCCATTCAATGTAATCATGGCTGATCATCCAACTCAGTATCCCATACCTGCCTTCTCTCCATACCCCCTGATCCCTTTAGCCACAAGTGCCACATCTAACGCCCTCTTAAATATAGCCAATGAACTGGCCTCAACTACCTTCTGTGGCAGAAAATTCCAGAGACTCACCACTCTCTGTGTAAAGAATGTTTTCCTCATCTCAGTCCTAAAGGAAATCCCCCTTATCCTTAGACTGTGACCCCTTGTTCTGGACTCCCCCAACATCGGGAACAATCTTCCAGCATCTAGCTTGTCCAACCCCATGGGTGGCAGTAAGTCTGTATCCTGTGATAGGTTGTTCAATCTCCTCTGGCACTGGTGTATTGCACGAAACATCTGGGGTTCAGCTATCTATTTACCAGGAAAGTATAACACAGTGGCAGACACTAGATCACGAGAGTTCAATGATAACAAAGAATGGATGTAAAATCACGAAGTGTTTAATGATATTGTCCTTCATTATGGTGTCCCGGACATTGATCTGTTGCTTCCAGGCTTAATCATCAATTACCAATTTACGTGTCATAGGTGCCAGACCCAGGAGCAGTAGCAGTGGATGCATTCGCGCTACAGTAAATTGGCGATAATACGGTAAATACGGTAAATTTGTATATTTTTCCCCCCATTCTGCCTCAGTACTTGATGTGTGGCAAAAATTCAGCAAGATTCCGCCACTGGTATTCTGGCAGTGCCAGACTGGCCTACACAGCATTGGTTCCCTCTGGTTCTAACCTTAATTACACAGCCTTTTATAGCAGTGCCCAAAAGCAGAAATCTGCTGGTACACCCAGTGACAGGGGAAAGCCACCCTCTTCATGACCGTATAAATTTGTTGGTTTGCAGATTCTGAGGAGACCGTTCCTGGGGTTTGGGCTTTCAGAGCGTACCATTGTTGTCATCACTGCGGCCTGGAGGAAGAGCACCCAGAAACAGTACATCTCTCACATAAGAAAATGGGAGATGCACTGTTCCCGCTCTCACATTTCATATCATACAGCTTCAATTACGGATGTTTTGAAGTTTCTATCGTCACTTGTTCATGATAACAAACTTAGTTACAGTGCCATTAACAGTGCCCGGAGTGCTTTGTCCAATTATTTACAGCTGGGGTCAGCACACCACACGGTAGGGTCCCACACGTTAATAACCAAATTTATGAAGGGCGTCTTTAACTCCACTCCACCTAGACCCAGGTACACTCATATTTGGGATGTCAGCGCGGTCCTCATGCTGCTCCGTCAGTGGGCATCAGTTTCATCTCTGTTCCTAGACCACCTGACATTGAAAGTAGTCATGCTCATGACCCTGGCCTCAGCGCAACGGGTCCAACGCTTCATAAACTCAGACTGGACAGTATGGGTTCTTCCAGCAATAACATCACCTATTTCATTCAGGATCTCGTCAAGCAGCACAGGCCAGGGGTACAGGGGCTCAAATTGAGTTTTATGGCATACCCCTCAGATCCACGAGTGTGTGTAGTGTCATGCATAACCCAATACATAAAGGTCACCAGGAGCGTGAGAGGCTCGGAACTCTCCTTCATTGTCAGCTACACCAAACCTCACAAACAGGTTACGGTGCAGACCATCTCTAGATGGATTAAACAGGTTCTGGCGTCTGCAGGAGTGGACACTGATATTTTTAAACCTCATTCCACCAGGGCTGCATCGACATCAGCAGCAAGGGATATGGACGTACCTCTTGACCAAATTCTGGCGGCTGCGGGATGGTCGAATGAGAGGACGTACCAGAGGTTTTATAATAAGCCTATCGCCAGATCCGGGATTTTTGCTGATTCTGTTGTAAGTTCTGTTTCAGTTTCCCCCTGGGTGAGAGGGGTCACTTTTTATTTTCTTTCTTGTCATTAAAGCATTAGTATTGTTAAACATGTCATGTTTTGAATACATTAATTTTCGTACTCGTCCTGGTCAATTGATGCAGCTGTGACACGTGGACTCGTTCCTCGGCATGAAATCACAGAGCTTCAAAATCTTCACGTAGTCACTCATGTGATTCCGAAGTAAAATAGTAAGATTAAATGAGAATTTACTAGTTTGAAGTTTGATCGTTATTTTATGAGGAGTTGCGATGAGGGATTACGTGCCCTCCGTTCCCTACCCTCGTAACTTAACAATCATCTGGTAGTTCTAGTCATCTATAATCTTACTATGTTAGTTCAATAACGTTTTTGTGTGACTTCACACCGCTGCTTTGAAGATTGACGCGCATGCGTGGGGACGGCCTTCTTCACGTCATCCCTCATCGTAACTCCTCATAAAATAATGATCAAACTTCAAACTGGTAAGTTCTCGTTTAATCTTACTATTCTAGAGGTTGATAAAATGCAGGAAATGCTACGTATACACAGCAGCCCGTCAACATCCGTAACGGATAAAAGAACATCAATTTCTCAGTTGGAAAGCTTTCAGAATTTTGACAGAACTGTTGTGCATTTCGAACATTTGTTGTTTTTATGACCAGGCATTCTTTGTAACTCATATCCATTTCAGAGTAATATATGGCAAGCATCCTTCACCCCACCATGAGACAGTGAGTTATGGATCCTTCAGTGTTGAATATCACAACGTCACTACCACCAGCGATACACCTCCCGCTCTATCGAACTGCAAACAATGATGATAGTTTACAATACCAATCATTCACTTTAACAGCCAAATAGTGAAGACCGAGTTTAAACAGCCTGAGCGTTTATCGAAACATTTGTGACAAAATTCTATTTAATCGGCAGTTTATTCATCGATACACGTGCCTTATATAAGAAAAATGGTTGTGATTATCTGCCACAAATAATTTATGAAAAAGAGGAACATTTTCTCAGAGGTCGTTGTCTCACAGCAGGCGATTCCAGAGACTAAATCCAAGCTGTGGTGTGCTCTGGAATTTCATTTCACAGCCTTCGGATCAAAACTTCAATCCCATTAGCTGTACGCTGTGCATGGCTCGGTTGTCATCGTGGATTGTCTTTCCACTGACTGGTTGGCATGCAACAAAGGCTTTTCACTCCACCTCAGTACACATCACAATAAACTAACCTAAACTGAAATAAACAAAGTTGTGCCTTTCGGAGTGATTTCCCGGGCAATGGGTGGAGGTAGATTGTAAATGGGACAAGATCACCGATATTTGCCCACGGAAGTGTCGACAGTTTGGAGATGTCGCTGTGAATGTGGAAGTCCTGGCTGGCTGAGATGGAAAGGGTGAAGAGAAGATTTACGGGGATGTTGCCAGGACTCGACAGTCTGAGCTATAGGGAGAGGTTGAGCAGGCTGGGACTCTATTCCTTTGAGCGCAGGAGGATGAGGGGGTGATCTTACAGAGGTGTATAAAATCATACGAGGAATAGGTCGGGTAGATGCACAGAGTCTCTTGCCCAGAGTAGGGGAATCGAGGACCAGTGGACATACAGTAGGTTTAAGGAGATGGGGAAATGATTTACTCAGAATCTGAGGGGTAACATTTTCACACAAAGGGTGGTGGGTGCATGGAACAAGCTGCCAGAGGAGGTAGTTGAGGCAGGGACTATTGCAATGTTTAAGAAGCAATTAGTCAGGCACGTGGATAGGACAGGTATAGAGGGATATGGGCTAAACACTGGCAGGTGGGACGAGTGTAGCTGGGACGTTGGCTGGTGTGGGCAGGTTATGCCGCAGGGCCTGTTTCCACACTGTATCAGTCTATGACTTGAATATCAGTTGCAGAACAAATGGTGAACAGAAATATATAATTGCTCATGGCTTTAACCAAGATTGTAAATTTGTTGTTAAATCAAATATTTGGTTTAAAAGATGCCATCCTCCCATTTTAATCAATAATTCTGGAGGCATTGAACATAAAGCATCACTCAAGGAAATGCAAATTATCCACATGCATGGTTTTTAACTAATTACATTTCTAACACTTAGACTGCACTGCGCCTCAGTGAAGAACCAATAATTGCTGTGAAAAATCAGTCCTTTAAATATATTTGTTCCCATCTCAGTCCTTTATGTTTATTTCCCACCGAAGTGGACAAGGTGAGGTAAATCTGGATCCAAATTTCACATCTTTGAAAGCTAATGACAGACAGAATGAGTCCTGAGTCGCCAACATTTAGTTTAGAGATACAGCGCGGAAACAGGCCCTTCAGCCCACCGGGTCCACACCGACCATGATCGCAGCACACCTACACTATCCTACACACACACTCACTGGGGACAATTTATACCAAGCCAATTAAATTACAACCCTGTACTTCTTTAGAGTGTGGGAGGAAACCCAAGATCTCAGAGGAAACCCACGCAGGTCACGGGGAGAACGTACAAACTCCGTACTCCAGCACGCGAGGTGAGGATGGAACTCGGATCTCCGGCGCTGTAAGGCAGTTGCTCCACCTTTACGCCATTGTGCTGGCCCCAATTCTTACTGCCAAGGTTTATTCAGGATAGAATGAAAACTAATTGGCGCCTATTACGTTCATCTTCCTAACATCCTTGCTGGAGGCTGCATGTAAAACAATTGTGATTGATGTCTCAGTTATAAATTCCTCCCATTATTTCCACAATCAAATTCCTAGCTTTTGTAATTCACATTAGGGGGCAGTGATCCACAATAAAATAGTTTTCTGAAGTCACATAGTTCATTTAATTGGCTCCAAAGTGAATTCTGAATTAACCTCCCACTATTACAAAATTGGGTGAAGTGATTTGTGACTTGTTCAAGTTATGGTTTAAGATGTCATCATCCACGTTCTGAGCAACAACTGGCAAACTAGCCATTGAAAATCAGTGCGACTTGGATGAAAAGCAAGCGATTCCAGTTGCACATGTAGCACTGCCACCTCAGTTTGGTTGAAATGTTCTATTTCAGATAAAAGCGTCTGAAGAAAGAACCCCACCCGAAATATCGTCTACCCATTCTCCTCCACAGATGCAGCCTGGCCCACTGTGTTCCTCTTGCCGTCTGTTCTTTGCTATAGATTTCAGTATTTACAGTTTCTATAATCTAATTTAATGTGGTATGTTTTGTATTGGTAGAAATGTGTGAATGCATGTTTAATATCTTCATTTTCTTAGGCAGTACCTCGTAAGTGAGGATAGGGTACATCTACTCCAGGTTGCTGGGGACTTAACTGATGGGAACAAATGGGAACAAACGGCAGATTCTATAGTATGCAAGGCAGGGGATTCCTCAGGGGAAGGGCTAGTGGATAGTTTGTGAGGTGCACTGCATTGCTTAGTTTAATTTGGAGATACAGCATGGAAATACCACCGGGTCCATGCCGACCAACAATCACTGTACACTAGTTCTAACCTACACACCTGGGACGATTTACAGAAGCCAATTAACCGACAAACCTGCACGTCTTTGAAATGTGGGTGGAAACGAAAGCACCCAGAGCAGCGTTTCCACTTTGAAGGAAATTACATGAAATTCGGGAGATTTAGGTTGTCTTCGGGTAATTTTAGGGAAATTAAATAATTTCGGGAAATTTCCCGTCCCGGTACGCCTTCCCCACCTGCCCATGTCCGACTGTCGTTCCAACTGCGCACGCACGGATACAAGGCGCACTGCACGCATGCGGGGAGACGCGAAGGGGTCCAATCAGGCCCGCGGGATGATTTGCAGGAAAAATAGTATGTACCTGTATATTAACGACCATCCGCTCCTGCGCTGTTGGGGGAGGCCCGTCAGCCGCCTCACAATTGAAAATGGTGCCGGTGACGCGGTAGGGATGCCGTCTCCCCACGCAGGCACAGTGAGCCCGGTATCCGCGCAGGCGCGGTGAGCCCGGTATCTGCGCAGGCGCAGTTGGGGGCGGCTTACCTGGTGGGGAAATATCACCAAATTCCAGGTAATTTGGAATTCTATTTCATGAACAAAAATGTTTGCGGCGTGGAAGCACTGATCCAGAGAAAGCCCGCATGGTCGCAGAATGAACGTACAAACTCAATACAGCACCCATAGGCAGAATCGAACCTGGTTCTCTGCCGCTGCAAGGCTGCAACTCTACGGCCGTCTTTCTGGTGCATAATCAATACCTTGATCAATACCTCCCCCAATCTTCTTTCTCCTCTTTGAGGGGTTCATCATGGGCGGTCACCCAAAACGAGTATGACTGTCCTCCCATGGAGGGCGCCAGTGCGTGACTTTGTTTAACGTGGGGAGACTGGTGCACACACAGCCACCCCCACGGTCCTTGACAGGTCTGGGTCAGGATCCAGTGGCATGGAGTCCAAGACGACCGGAGACCCTTTTCTGCTGCAGCCTTCATCCACCTTCCCAGCCGTTGTGACGCTCCACTAAAGTCAAGTCAATTTTATTTCTGTAGCACATTTAAAGATAACTCTCGTTGACCAAAGTGCTTCACATTAAAGCAGGTACTAATGTGTTACAAACAGTAGTACTTCGATCTAACAATACATACATAAATACATACATACAGCGCTCCCTCAGAAAGGCTTGAGAGTAGAAATACGTTTAGATTTAAAAGAGTTGATGGAGGGGGCAGATCAGATGGGGGGGGGATGTTGTTCCACAGTCTAGGAGCTGCAACCGCAAAAGCACGGTCGCCCCTGAGCTTATGCCTGGACCGCGGGATGATCAGTAACCCCAAGTCGGCCAACCTGAGGGACCTGGAGGTGGTGTGTGTGGGGAAGCAGATTTTTGATATAGGTGGAGGCAAGCCCGTTAAGGGCTTTGTATACATAAAGGAGGAGCTTGAAATTGATTCAGAACCGCACAGGGTGCCAGTGGGGAGAGGCCAGGATCGGGGTGATGTGGCCCCTTTTTCGGGTGCCCGTCAGGAGTCTCGCTGCGGCGTTTTGGACCAGTTGCAGGCGGGACAGGGAAGATTGGCTGATGCCAGTGTAAAGGCAGTAATCAAGGCGGGGGAAGGTAAATGAGTGGATGATCTTTTCGAGGTCGTCAAATTGGAGGCATTTTAGCTATCGTCCAAAGCTGGAAGAAGCCAGCTTTCACCACAACATTGACGTTTGTCAAAGAAAAGAGAGAAGGTGGGAGACAAAAGGAGTAAAGAGTCGTGAATTGTGAAGCTAGAGGAAGGAATGTGGGTGAAAGAAATAGATGCGAGTCCAGGTTGGGCAGGGGGGAGGGGCAGGGGGGTTTACGGGGAAGAAAGAGGGGGAGGTTTATGTAAACGTCAGTGGGGATAACCTACTGCAGAATACATTCTAAGACAATGTGCATTTTTTATTAAGATGTAGCTTCATAATAAGATGTTGTGCAGATGTACACAGTGCTCCCACACCTACAGCAGATACAAAATGCAAGAGTAACTCAGCGGGACAAGCAGCATCTCTGGAGAAAATGAATGGGCGACGTTTCGGGTCGAGACCTTTCTTCAGACCTGGAACGTCACCCATTCCTACCCTCCAGAGATGCTGCTTGTCCCGTTGAGTTACTCCAGCTTCTTGTGTCTATGTTTGGTTTAAACCAGCATCTGCAGTTCCTTCCTACACATTTCCCACACCTAGAGTTTGGTCGTTTGTGGCAGAGCAAGCAGATTAGTGGCGTAGAGGTTGTTTGGTCCTGGGAAACTATTGATTGCTTTTCCACTCACTTTGAAAAACACGATCCTCATCATCAAGGTAGATAAAAATGCTGGAGAAACTCAGCGGGTCCTTGGCACGGCAATTACCCGAAACGTCACTTTTTCCTTCGCTCCATAGATGCTGCCTCACCCGCTGAGTTTTTCCAGTATTTTTATCTACCTTCAATATTTCCAACATCTGCAGTTCCTTCTTAAACACAATGCTCATCACAAAAATATCTGCCTTCCATTAAATCCTATGATATCCACAATTGAAAAAGAGCAACAAGTAGGCTCATGATATTTGCAAACTTCTGCTAAACTGACTACTCTTCAAATCTTAGGAGACTGAAGTCAATTGCCAATGTACACACAGAAACTGTGGGGGGGATCGATCTTGCAATTAGTCCAAAATACTACAGTCTGGACTTTGATTAGGTTAAGAATTTTCCTGACCTTTAGTTAAACATAAAAATGATGAATATTATGATCATGATTAATTACTGCCAAATAATCTCCCTGAAAGATCTGCTGGAGTGTTATTCCTTCAGATCTTTAATGGTATAGACTTAACAACTTACTTACTGCCTATTATGCCTCCTGCCATGTAGGGCAGCAATGAAGGTTCCTGTCTCCTGTCTGTTCTGGGCTAGTTTCTGGACACTACCCCAGGCCAGTCCTTTTCCCTTCCAGTGCCCAGAGCAGGGCTATTCTTGGGATGCTGTCTGGTCTCGGTGGATGCTGTCAAATGCTGTCTCGAAATCAACAAAGCTGATGTATATGTTTCTCTGCCACTCTGCCTGCCAGTGGCTTCCTTTCGGCTTTCACCATTGACATTCATCCGAGCATCTGTCGATAGCCCTGGAAGTTCATCACACCCAGTAGTGTTGATTCCTTCACTTGCTGTTTCCGTAACATATTTGTTTTACGAGGCAGGGTTGTTTGCCCTGTGTTCAACCTCCAAGCTGGAGGACCAGTGGATCAGTGGATCGCTCTTCGTCTCGCCTCTACCCTTCGACCTGTCCAGCGTGGGAGACCGTAACAGGAGACAAATCTCCCGCTGGTCACTGAGACACACAAGCTCCCCGGACCACGACAAGGTTGCAATCCAACGGGGAGGGACTTAACAAGTATTTTGTTTTATGGTTTCTTTCCTGCTTCTCATCTCATTTAACTTTTAAAATAAAATCTCCTTGTCACTCCCTGTAAATAATTTGTCATTGAAATAACTCCCCGGGTAAATTCCCCAACGAAATTACCTCCCGTGATGCTCTTGCTGTGAGTACAGAAGATGCAACACCTGTCCCTAAACCTCTGGCCTCACCTGCATCAAAGGAAACTCCAGCAGCCCTTCCAGGTGAAACAGAAGTTCCCGTGCACCTCCTCGAACCTCATCTACTCCACTCGCTGCTCCCAATACGGTATCCCTTATAGGAAGGCCTGGATAGCATGCGTGTGGAGAGGATGTTTCCATCAATGGGAGAGTCCAGGACCAGAGGGCACAGCTTCAGAATAAAAGGATGGGCCTTTAGAAAGGAGATAAGGAGGAACTTCTTTAGTCAGAGGGTGGTGAATCTTGGAATTCATTGCCACACACATCTGGGGAGGCCGAATCATTGGGTATTTTTAAAAGCGGAGATTGACTCGTTCCTGATTATTAAGGGTATCAAAGGTTATGGAGAGGTCAAGAAAATTGGGTTGATGAGAAAAATAGATCAGCCATGATTGAATAGTGGAGTAGACTCAATCAGCTGAATGGCAATAATTATGTTCCCATGACTTATCAAGTTATAAACTTATGATTGAC
The DNA here is from genome assembly GCA_963514005.1 of Raja brachyura. The sequence continues at coordinate 32,938,125 of OY740808.1, forward strand.
GAGACTGAGCATAACTAGGCAACCATTTTGCTGAACATAGACACAAAATGCCGGAGTAACTCAGTGGGACAGGCAGCGTCTCTGGGGAGAAGGAATGGGCGACGTTTTGGGTCGAGACCCTTCTTCATTTTGCTGAAAATTTGTGCTCAGTCCACCAAAGCTTCCTAGATCTCCCAGCTGCTCACCATTTGAACTCCCCTCCTCATTCACAAACTGATCTTTCTGTCCTGGGCCTCCTCCATTACCAGAGTACCCCCTCTCTTCCCTGCACCCCTCTTGGATGCAGATCCATTACTCCCACTATCCCTCCATTTCATTCACCCTCATCCCTTCCTCTGGCCTCAAAGTTCACACATCTTTTCTCCTTATTTCACTGCCTTTTGTCTCCTTTCCATCTCTGTCCTTTGTCCACCCATCCGCTTAACAACCCCCCTCACCTGTATCATTTCACCATCTATCACTTGCCAGGCTTTGTCCCATCCCCACCTCTCTTCCAGCTTTCTCCCTCCCATCCACAATCAGTCTGAAGAAGGATTCCAACCCAAAGTGTGGCTAGCCCATCTTCAGAAACGTGTGTTCCCAGTGCCTGGGGATCCTTGTGTCTATTGAATTAACTAATCCAGTTGACCATTCAGAGTATTCTCTCTGTATACACCAGGAAGGATGATTCAACCTGAATGTATATGTATACAAAGTTACTTATGGGCCTGTCCCGCTTAGGCGAAAAACCGGCGACTGGAACGGCGACAGTCAGAGTGGACACACACACACATGAACACACGCACACACACACACACACACACACCCCCCCCCCCCCCCGCTTTCTTCACCAGCCCGTTTTGCAGGCGGGGGACAGAGCAAGCGGGGGGAGCGCTGTCTGAGTGAAATTCACACGACGCAAAGCCAATGTGATACAGACAGACATCATGATGAACAGGAAGGTTGGCGCTGTAATTACGACGGTGAAAGCACAGTGTACGGGAAGGGTCATGTAAGTCCTTTAAAAGAGGGGAGAGAGGGGGGGAGAAGGAGTAGAGACAACTTTTAAGAAGCCAGACAACGTTTAAGAAGCCAGAGATACACGGCTGGGAAGCTTGGTGGACATTTAACATTACCGGTCGGTTATCCTTGGTTCTGAAAACTACTGCTTACGTTTTTTTTTCCCAATGAGCCAATGAAATTCACCGGTCAGCACCGGCTACAACCTCCGAGAACATTCGACCTCCTGGCGACCCACCTACGGCTCGAGAATTCTCGTTACTCTCCATGGTGGCTTCATTCTAGTCTCCGCTAATTTTTCAACATGTTGAAAAATTCGCGCCGACCATAACGAGGCCGTGACTAGTTCCCAGAATGCGGGAACTCCTCACGACCATGAAGGCGACTCCACGGCAACCGCCCGCGAACATGTGGCGACTGTATAGCCTCCTTCAGTCGCCTAAAAAGTTGCCCAAGTGGGACAGGCCCATTATTCTTTACACCACATGCCCAGATTCCCTAAGGATGTCAACATTCTGACATGGTCTTCTACTCTCAGTAGGTTTCAGTGTAAAAGGCCAGACTTTCATTGGCATAGTGCTGGTGGAATTAATCGTTCAGCATAGATAACTCCAAACTCCATGTTGCCTTTTTTATTTACTCTCTCAGAAAATGCTCATCCCTCACCTCAGTAACACAACGTAATAACACAGCATACCCCTAACTTTGGAATAGTACATCTGCATTTCTAAGCATCCAATACAGGAAGAGTAATGAAGCATGAAAACAGGCCCTTCAGCCCATTTACACTCCACCCTGTGTGTGGAGGTTTCGCTCAGGCCCCTTTTAAATCTTTCACCTCACATTTTATTTATGCCCCTTATGATTTTAAACCCTCCTCAGTCTCCTGCGCTCCAAGGAATAAACTCCTAGCCTACCTTAACATCTCCCAATAACTCCGGCCCTCAAATCCTGGCACCATCCTCATAAATCTTCTCAGTTATTGATGTCCGTCCTAGCAAGGTAACCAAAACCATGCACAATACTCGAAGTAAAAAAAACATCCACCACATCGACTTTAAATGTTGCCCCTCTCACTTTAAAGCTGGGCCCACGTATTCGATAATTCATCCTGGGAAAATCCTTGTCGGGTCAGGTCAGGTTGGGGGGGGGGTTCCCCCCCCGCCACGGGTACCATGTAATCCCGTGCTACCCGCTCCATGGTCAGATAGTCGGTGACTAAACCGTCTCCCCCACCTGGTTTGCCAGGTGAGGAGGGGGCTGTGGACCCCCAGCAGGACCAAAAACAAGACCTGTCAAAGGGCGGATGAGCTTCTAGCGAGCCAACGGCCATCCACACTTCAGCAGAAGTTGCGATCATTGTCGTACACATATTGTAAGGAAGGATGATAAAGCGCACACACACCTAAATCCTATACTTCCAGCGGCGGAAGTCCACAGGAACTGGAGAATGCAGATGTGTGGTGCGTCCGTCACCGTTCCCGTTGGAAACCAGCGCCACAGCTCCGCTAATGTTTCTAACAATGATGAACGAATCCTGGGAAAAAGGTTCTGATAGTCTACCCTATCTGTGCCTCTCATAACTTTATATACGTCAATCAGGTCTCCCCTCAACTTCCACCATTCTAGACAAAACAATCCAAGTTGTCCAATCTCCTCCTGTGGTTAACATTCCCTAATCCATGCATCATTCAGGTAAACTTCCTCTGCACCCCTTCCAGAGTTTCTACATCCTTCCTGTGATGGGGCAAGCAAAACTGCACACAATGCTCCAAATGCGGCCAAACTAAAGTCCTACAAAGCTGTTACATCCTCCCTACCTCTCCTCTCTTACCTGTACCTGTACCACTCCTGTAGGACCTGTACCACACCTGTAGCACCTGTACCCTGGAACACTGAGATGCCTCCCCTGCCCTTCTTTAAGTTTAGTTTAGTTTTGAGATACGCCGCAGAAACAGGCCCTTCAGCCCACCGAGTCTGCGCCAACCAGCGATCCCCACACACTAACATTATCCTACGCACACTAGGGACAATTTACAATTATACCAAGCTAATTAACCTACAAACCTGTACATCTTTGGAGTGTGGGAGAAAACCGGTGCACCCGGAGAAGACCCACGCAGGTCACGAGGAGAACGTACAAAGTCTGTACAGACAGTATCTGGAGTCAGGATTGAACCCGGGTCTCTGGCGTAGGGAGTCAGCAACCCTACTTCTGCGCCACCATGCCACCCTAAGCTTTCTTGTAAACTTTATTGGTCCAATTACCCATATCCCAACAAGAGGATATACTAAGCTGGGAGCTGAAAATCCAGGGATATTCAATATTCAGGAGGGGTAGACAGAAAGGAAAAGGAGGTGGAGTAGCGTTGTTGGATAGAGAGGAGATTAACGCAATAGAAAGGAAGGACATTAGCTTGGAGGATGTGGAATCGATATGGGTAGAGCTGCGAAATACTAAGGGGCAGAAAAGGCTAGTGGGAGTTGTGTAAAGGCCACCTAACAGTAGTCGTGGAGTTGGGGATGGCATCAAACAGGAAATTAGAAATGTGTGCAACAAAGGTAAAACAGTTATAATGGGTGACTTCAATCTACATATAGATTGGGTGAATCAAATTGGCAGGGGTGCTGAGGAAGAGGATTTCTTGAAATGTATGTGGGATAGTTTTCTAAACCAACATGTAGAGGAACCAACGAGAGAGCAGGCTATTCTAGACTGGGTATTGAGTAATGAGGAAGGGTTAGTTAACAGTCTTGTTGTGCGTGGCCCCTTGGGCAAGAGTGACCATAATATGGTTGAGTCCTTCATGAGGATGGAGAGTGACATTGTTAATTCAGAAACAATGGTTCTGAACTTAAAGAAAGGTAACTTTGAGGGTATGAGACGTGAATTGGCCAAGATAGACTGGCAATTGATTCTTAAAGGGTTGATGGTGGATAGGCAATGGAAGGCATTTAAAACTGCATGGATGAACTACAACAATTGTTCATCCCAGTTTGGCAAAATAATAAATCAGGGAAGGTAGTGCATCCGCGGATAACAAGGGATATCAGGGATAGTATCAAAACAAAAGATGAAGCATACAAATTAGCCAGAAAAAGCAGCCTACCAGAGGACTGGGAGAAATTCAGAGCCCAGCAAAGGAGGACAAATGGATTAATTAGGAAAGGGAAAATAGATTATGAAAGAAAACTGGCAGCGAACATAAAAACTGACTGCAAAAGTTTTTATAGATATGTGTAGAGAAAAAGATTAGTTAAAACAAATGTAGGTCCCTTGCAGTCAGAAACAGGTGAATTGATCATGGGGAACAAGGACATGGCAGACCAATTGAATAACTACTTTGGTTCTGTCTTCACTAAGGAAGACGTAAATAATCTGCCGGAAATAGCAGGGGACCGGGGGTCAAATGAGATGGAGGAACTGAGTGAAATCCAGGTTAGCCGGGATGTGGTGTTTGGTATATTGAATGGATTAAAGGCCAATAAATCCCCAGGGCCAGATAGGCTGCATCCCAGAGTATTTAAGGAAGTAGCCCCAGAAATAGTGGATGCATTAGTGATAACTTTTCAAAACTCTTTAGATTCTGGAGTAGTTCCTGAGGATTGGATGGTAGCTAATGTAACCCCACTTTTCATTGGACAAAGTCAGCATGGATTTATGAAAGGTAAATCATGTCTGACGAATCTTATGGAATTTTACGAGGATGTAACTAGTAGAGTGGATAAGGGAGAACCAGTGGATGTGTTATATCTGGACTTTCAGAAGGCTTTCGGCAAGGTACCACATAAGAGATTAGTATGCAAACTTAAAGCACATGGTATTGGGGGTTCAGTATTGATGTGGATAGAGAACTGGCAGACAGGAAGCAAAGAGTAGGAGTAAACGGGTCCTTTTCGGAATGGCAGGCAGTGACTACTGGGGTACTGCAAGGCTCGGTGCTGGGACCCCAGCTATTTACAATATATATTAATGATTTGGACAATGGAATTGAATGCAACATCTCCAAGTTTGCAGATGACACGTAGCTGGGGGCAGTGTTAGCTGTGAGGAGGATGCTAGGAGGCTGCAAGGTGATTTGGATGAGTGGGCAAATGCATGGCGAATGCAGTATAATGTGGATAAATGTGAGGTTATCCACTTTGGTGGCAAAAACAGGAAAGTAAGCTTTTATTTGAATGGTGGCCGATTAGGAAAAGGGGAGATGCAACGAGACCTGGGTGTCATGGTACACCAGTCATTGAAAGTAGGCATGCAGGTGCAGCAGGCAGTGAATAAAGGGAATGGCATGTTAGCATTCATAGCAAAAGGATTTGAGTCTAGGAGCAGGGAGGTTCTACTGCAGTTGTACAGGGTCTTGGTGAGACCACATCTGGAGTATTGCGTACAGTTTTGGTCTCCTAATCTGAGGAAAGACATTCTTGCCATAGAGGGAGTACAGAGAAGGTTCACCAGACTGATTCCTGGGATGGCAGGACTTTCATATGAAGAAGGACTGGATGGACTCGGCATGTACACGCTAGCATTTAGAAGATTGAGGGGGGATCATATAGAAACTTACAAAATTCTTAAGGGGTTGGACAGGCTAGATGCAGGAAGATTTTTCCCGATGTTGGGGAAGTCCAGAACAAGGGGTCACAGTTTAAGGATAAATGGGGAAGTCTTTTAGGACCGAGATGAGAAAAACATTTTTCACACAGAGAGTGGTGAATCTCTGGAATTCTCTGCCACAGTTCATTGGCTATATTTAAGAGGGAGTTAGATGTGGCCCTTGTGGCTAAGAGGATCAGGGGGTATGGAGAGAAGGCAGGTACGGGATACTGAGTTTGATGATCAACCATGATGATATTGAATGGCGGTGCAGGCTCGAAGGGCCGAATGGCCTACTCCTGCACCTATTTTCTATGTTTCTATGCTTCTATGTCTATCCTTCTTCTTCTTCTTGGGTGTGGCGTGCACAGCCTAAAGTTGTAGGACAACATGTGCTATTCGATCTTATTTGATTGTGCACGCCAGGTTGATTGCATTCGTTGAAACAGGGAACCACGTGAAGGTTGCAATCTTCCACCCCATGTCTATCCGAATGTTAGCACACAGTTCTCATCTAATAACATTGATAGTTTTGTCCCTTTGCATTTAAAACAGTGCAATGTGGTCTAAAAATTGTCAGTAATGCAAGTGCCAAGCGTTATCGTAGATTACAAGTGCAAGATTCCAAACTCCTTGACATTGTGGGCTGAAGGGCCTGTTTTATCAAAAGTGCTTTATCAAGAATCGTCAAGTGTTTTATTGTCAAGTGTCCGAGATAGGACAATGACATTCTTGCTTGCTGCAGCACAACAGAATATGTAAACATAGTACATAACAGGAGAAACAAGTTCAGTGTGTGTATGCACATGAACACATTCTCCATAAATAAACAAATATAGTGCAATAATAATTATAGTCTGTTGTAGTTCAGAGCTTATTTGTTGTCATGTTTAATAACCTGATGGCTGTAGGGAAAATGCTGTTCCTGAACCTTCTTCCCGATGGCAACTGTGAAATGAGTGTGTGGCCAGGATGGTGTGGGTCTTTGATGATGTTGGCTGCCTTGAGGCAGCGACTTCGATAGATCCCTTCGATGGTGGGGAGGTCATAGCCGGTGATGGACTGGGCAGTGGTCACAACCTTTTGCGGTCTTTTCCGCTCCTGGACGTTCAAGTTGCCGAACCAGGCCACGATGCAACCAGTCAGTATGTTCTCTACTGTGCACCTGTAGAAGTTCAAAAGAATCCTTCTGGACACACCGACTCTGTAATCTTTTCAGGAAGTAGAGGCGCTGATGTGCCTTCCTTATAATTGCATCAGAGTGCTGGGTCCAGGAAAGGTGTTCGGAAATATGCACGCCCAGGAATTTGAAGTTTTTGACCCTCTGCACCATTGTCCCATTGATATAAACAGGATTGTGGGTCCTCATCCTTCCCTTCCAAAGTCCACAATCAGTTCCGTGGTTTTGCTGGAATTGAGAGTCAGGTTATTGTGCTGGCACCATTTGGTCAATAGGTCGATCTCACTTCTATACTCTGACTCATCACCATCCGTGATTCGTTCCACAACAGTGGTATCGTCAGCGAACTTGCTGATGGAGTTCGCACTATGTCCGGCTACACAGTCATGAGTATAGAGTGAGTACAGCAGGGGGCTGAGCACGCAGCCTTGAGGTGCTCCCATACTAATTGTTACTGAGGATGAAGTACTTCCGCCAATTCGGACAGACTGTGGTCTGTAGATGAGGAAGTCAAGGATCCTGTGGGGATGACCAATTTTGAATGTTTATAAAAACTTTTCAAGATCTGCCGGTCTAACTACCTCACCACCCAGAACCCTTCTCTCCAGTTACTCTAATTGCAAACCCGATTTCTACTTCAGTTAAGAATATAAAAATCTGTGCAGATCGTCGACGGACCACAACATGTAGAAAGATGCCGTCAACTTGGGTGATCTATGAAGTGATGGAATAACATAATACCCTGTTCGTGGAGCTCTGTACTGTGACATTCCACAGCAGTGATTGTTTGTATCATTGCAGATTAAGATGGAGGTTCTTTATACAATACGGTAACATTTTATTTATCCCAGGAGGGAAATTGGTCAATTATGAAAGTATCAATAAGTCAAGTGGAGATAACTGGCAAACTGAAATCACAAGGGAAACACGGGCTATCGAATATTTTGTGCTATTCCAAATTATTTGCTATATTTTGCTGTAACTTTGTTTTTTTTTAAATCTTGTTTTAATCTAAATCCACTTAAATACTTTTAAATCGGCTTTGCGTATTGGGGGGAGGCACTTCAAAAGCATTGACAACAGCAACTCTGTCGCCAATTCAGCACCCTGGGGGAATTGGGGATGAAGCAATTACAGTCATCTTAAATAATTACTTAAGTAGCTGCTGATTCGTGGGCAACTCTGCGTGGACAAGAAATATCCGTCGCAAACCAGCTGCAGGAAAGACTCTGCTGCTATTCCCATTCCCATGACCTAGACAGTGGTCAAAGCCCCTTCACAGATCCCTCTGCTACCTTGACATTCAACACATGCAGCTATAATTCAGGGAGTGGAACCTCCAGTCCACCTCTCGATATCTTCTAACCCGGCCTTCTTTCATCATCTCCTTTTCCCTTCAACCTCTCCATGAATTGCTGCTTTTGAGGGGCTTCTCTCAACACTGTCGTACCACTGGGGGCTCCACTGATGAATGGAGGAAAGGACGGCACTTGGTTGCCGACAAGTCAGTTCACAGTCTGGTGGACAAGTTCGTTCATTTCTGGATATAAGAAGGCAACCTGCCGTCCTTGCCCTGTGTGATGTGTGCGAGACCCTGGACCCCACCAGACACTGGAACTCCACCCCCCCCCCCCCCCCCACCAGACTCTCTGGGACCCTCTCCATCAGACTCTGGAACTGACCAGATCCTGAGCCCTCCCCCTCCTCAGACACTGGAACCCCCACCAGGATCTAGAATGGCCACCACCAGACTCTGGAACGTCCACTGGTCCCCTGGAACGCAGACTCAAGAACCCCCACCGGATACTCCCACCTCTCCTTCTTTCAGGGAGAATGAAGAACGGGAAAGCAATTGATGCTGAACACTATAAACAGATGAATGGAAACCAGGGGGTGAAAATGTTTCAGTGGCAGCTTTGATAAAGAGCTGGAGGAAAAGCTTTGGCGAAAGGGAATGAGATTGATTCTCTTCCAAGGGCCCAGCGGTGGTGTGGGCTAAATTGCATTTGTGACTGCATTGTATCACTAAATCATTCCACAATACTCTTCAGTGATTGAAATCATTTTTCTCACTAATGGAGCCCCGTCATGGACTTTGCAATCTCATTTTCATTCGGTGCAACGAAAGAAAAATTAGGAAAACATTAAAAATGTATTAAGGATCTAAGTTAATGCCATAATAATTCTCATGTGTGGCAGATTTAGCTTCCACAGAGCATTTAACGTTGCTGCACATTTATATATATTAAAACGTGGTTGTGAAATGGTAGGAGGAAGGTGCTGAAAGCTCGGGGCTGGAGCAGGAAAGAAAGTGAAGGGGGAGCTGAAGATTCCTCTTGTCATTCCACAGGATGGAGCTACAACATAACTATCTAGGCTGATGTGTGAAAACACACACCACCGGATTCAAGGGCCTGACCCACTTGGCCGTCGTTTGCGCCTCATTTACGCGTCATATGTAAAATAGGTTGACTAGTCATGACGTGCAAATCATGCGTCATCATGCATCAGCATCATGCGTCATTAGAATACCCTTCTTCCCTATTCTGCCTCTTGACCATCGTGGAAGAACTACAGATGTTATTGCTACAGCAACAACAGAGACTTCTGTTAGCAGCAGCCCTCATACTGACAGATCAGCCAGGTACGGCCACAAGGTGGTAAAGAAAGCTTTTGGTGTGCTGGCCTTTATAAATCAGAGCATTGAATATAGGAGTAGGGAAGTAATGTTAAAATTGTACAAAGCAATTCTGGAGTATGGTGTACAATTTTGGTCGCCTAATTATAGGAAGGATGTCAACAAAATAGAGAGTGTACAGAGGAGATTTACTAGAATGTTGCCGGGGTTCCAGCAACTAAGTTACAGAGAAAGGTTGAACAAGTTAGGTCTTTATTCTTTGGAGCGCAGAAGGTTAAGGGGGGACTTGATTGAGGTCTTTAAAATGATGAAAGGGATAGACAGAGTTGACGTGGATAAGCTTTTCCCATTGAGGGTAGGAAAGATTCAAACAAGAGGGCATCACATGAGAATTAAGGGACAGAAGTTTAGGGGTAACATGAGGGGGAACTTCTTTACTCAGAGAGTGGTGGCTGTGTGGAATGATCTTCCTGCAGAAGTGGTGGAGGCAGGATCGATTTTAACATTTAAAAGTAAAGTGAATAGGTATATGGACGGGAAGGGAGTGGAGGGGTATGGTCTGAGTGCAGGTAGATGGGACTAGGGGAAAATAAATGGCCGGCACGGACTGGAAGGGCCGAGAAGGCCTGTTTCCGTGCTGTAATTGTTATATGGTTTGTTATATGGTTAACAAGAAAGGCTAGCAAGAAACCCGGGAAGAGGTCTGTGTGGACGTGGTTAGAGGTTACATGACACGTAAATGGTGGGCCGGCTGCGTATGGGCGGCGCACGACGTCGCATGTTTACGGACGTGGGCACACGGTGATGTAACCATGTGTCACCACGCGATACAGTGTGCGACGCCAATGCGTGCGTACGCGATATGTCACGCATGTGGCACGCGAGGATTTTGTTACACTATGGAATCCTGGAGTGCCGCGCGATACTGCGCGACACCGCATGCGAATCCACGCCTCACCATGCGCAATGCGTGCGTCACCCACGCGCACCCCACGGTGACCTATTTTACATATGACACGTAAATGAGGCTCCATTGACGGCCAAGTGGAACAGGCCCTTTAGGGACACTTTCTTCACGGCTGTTATCAGGCAACCGAATCATCCTACCACATCCAGAGAGCAGTCCTGAACTACTATCCGCCTCTTTGGTGACCCTCAGACTGTCCTAGATAGGACTTTGCTGGCTTTACCTTTCACTCAACGATATTCCCTAATCATGTATCTATATGCATTGTAAATGGATGGATTGTAATCGTGTATTGTCTTTCCGATGACTGGATAGCAATTGCGAGATCTGCGTCATTAACATGGTCAAATCGAAACAAATTTTAAATTGATGTATGAGGAAAATGTGCATCTCTGACCTGAAGCAATTCAAAGCAAGTATAATGGGCTGGTAAATCTCTGGGATATCTGCTGACAGGGTCACGTTATAGTGTGTGCTCGGGAAACAGCAGAACAAAACATGACCATGTTTCAACCTCTCCATACCTTAATGACAATGGCAACACTGATAGACCCCATGCAAAATATGTTGATCTCCATCCAAAATCACCACAAGGCATGAACCTCCTTGGTTCCCTCACTCGAATGGTCAGGGTTCATTTGCCTTCCTTGCATCTGCAACAGACCAAAGAGTTGGTGATGGGTTGTGTAAAGTTATTTAAGTAACCAGATCGTACACATTATTGAATCATTGCTGGGGGGGGGATTTGGGTTCCGGCCAGTGCCTTCAACTGCATCATCTGCTTGGCACTCCAGCAGAAACATCAGTCGGCTGGATGTCGCCTCCAGACTCCTGACTGAAGCAGTCTATGAAGACAAGCTGTGTGACATCTTCCACCAACCTGCCCACAGAGCATCACAAAATAGTCGACCAGAGACTGACCCTGGAGACACTCCCTGTTTAGGGTCCAAAAGTTCGCAGACAGATCCAGCAACATCATACCAGAGCTCTTCCCTGTTCACCGCCTCCTGCTGCTGGCATTGTCGGCTTCGGAAAGACTAGAAGAATGGCTCAGAGATGCACAAGCTGAACGGGAAATTGTTGGCCCCCAGAAAATATCAAGTTAGAAGGGATTACGCTGGATGGAGAACAGTGAATAGACACAAAAAGCTGGAGTAATTTAACAGGTCAGACTGCAAATGTGGAGATTTCTTGATTAGATTGGGTGTCTAGGGTTATGGGGAGAAGGCAGGAAAATGGGATTAAGAGGCAGAGTAGACTCGATGGGCCGAATGGCCCAGTTCTACTCCTTTAACTTGTGGACGTACAAAGGATTAGGTGACGTTTCGGGTCAAGAAACCTTCTTCAGACTGAGAGTCAGAGGAATGGGAAATGAGAGATATAGAACAAATGAATGAAAGATATGCAACAACGTTATGATGGTAAAAGTGATTGTTAGCTGCGTGCGAGGTGTGAACTAGTCAAGTCAAAGTCAAAAGATTTTATTGTCATGTGTCCCTGACAGGACAGTGAAAATCGTTCTTTGCATAGCACAACAGAACATAGAAATACCATCAAAATTCATCACCAAACTCGGTAACCTGTGCATCGCTCCTTCCCTCTGCAACTGGATACTGGACTTTCTAACCAACAGACCCCAGTCAACAGACCCCAGGTTAGACAAGCATACCTCTTCAACCCTCACCCTGAACACCGGCGTTCCACAGGGCTGTGTGCTGAGCCCCCTCCTCTACTCCCTCTTCACCTATGACTGCACACCTGTACATGGAACTAACACCATCATCAAGTATGCAGATGATACAACGGTGATTGGCCTCATCAGCAACAACGATGAGTCGGCCTACAGGGAGGAGGTCCAGCACTTAGCAGCATGGTGCGCTGACAACAACCTGGCCCTTAACTCCAAAAAGACCAAGGAGCTCATTGTAGACTTCAGGAAGTCCAGGGGCGGCACGCACACCCCCATCCACATTAACGGTATGGAGGTGGAACGTGTTTCTAGCTTCAGGTTCCTGGGAGTCAACCTCTCCGACGACCTCTCTTGGACCCACAATACCTCAACTCTGATCAAGAAGGCTCACCAGCGTCTCTTCTTCCTGAGGAGACTGAAGAAGGTCCATCTGTCTCCTCAGATCCTGGTGAACTTCTACCGCTGCACCATCGAGAGCATCCTTACCAACTGCATCACAGTTTGGTATGGCAACTGCTCTGTCTCCGACCGGAAGGCATTGCAGAGGGTGGTGAAAATTGCCCAACGCATCACCGGTTCCTCGCTCCCCTCCATTGAGTCTGTCCAAAGCAAGCGTTGTCTGCGGAGGGCGCTCAGCATCGCCAAGGACCTCTCTCACCCCAACCATGGACTGTTTACCCTCCTACCATCCGGGAGGCGCTACAGGTCTCTCTGTTGCCGAACCAGCAGGTCCAGGAACAGCTTCTTTCCGGCAGCTGTCACGCTACTCAACAACGTACCTCGGTGACTGCCAATCACCCCCCCCCCGGACACTTATTATTATTTATTCAAATCATTTGCTGTGTCGCTCTTCCAGGGAGATGCTAAATGCATTTCGTTGTCTCTGTACTGTACACTGACAATGACAATTAAAATTGAATCTGAATCTGAATCTGAAGGCATTGACTACAATTCTATACATAAATAGACACATGAATTAATAAATTAATAAAGTGCAAATAACAGATGGAGGGATATTAATGTTCAGAGTTCCGAGCCAGGTTTAATAGCCTGATGGCTGTGGGGAAGTAGCTATTCCTAAACCAGGTTGTTGCAGTCTTCAGGCTCCTGTACCTTCTACCCAAAGGTAGCAGGGAGATGAGTGTGTGGCCAGGGTGGTGTGGGTCCTTGATGATGCTGCCAGCCTTTTTGAGGCAGCGACTGTGATAAATCCCCTCGATGGAAGGAAGGTCAGAGCCGATGATGGACTGGGCAGTGTTTACTACTTTTTGTAGTCTTTTCCTCTCCAGGGCGCTCAAGTTGCCGAACCAAGCCACGATGCAACCAGTCAGCAAGCTCTCTACTGTACACCTGTAGAAGTTAGAGAGAGTCCTCCTTGACAGACCAACTCTCGGTAATCTTCTCAGGAAGTAGAGGCGCTGATGAGCTTTCTTAATAATTGCATCTGTGTTCTCGGACCAGGAAAGATCTTCACAGATGTGCACGCCCAGGAATTTGAAGCTCTTGACCCTTTCAACCATAGACCCGTTGATATAAACAGGACTGTGGGTCCCCATCCGACTCCTTCCAAAGTCCACAATCAGTTCCTTGGTTTTGCTGGTGTTGAGGGCCAGGTTGTTGTGCTGGCACCATATGGACAGTTGCTCAATCTCTCTTCTATACTCAGACTCATCCCCATCAGTGATACATCCCACAACAGTGGTGTCGTCAGCGAACTTGATGATGGAGTTCGCGCTATGACCAGCTACGCATGAGTATAGAGTGAGTACAGCAGGGGGCTGAGCACGCAGCCCTGAGGTGCTCTCGTGCTGATTGTTATTAAGTCTGACACATTTCCACCAATACGAACAGACTATGGTCTGTGGATGAGGAAGTCGAGGATCCAATTGCAGAGGGATGCGCAAAGACCCAGTTCTGCGAGTTTGGTAACCAGCTTGGAGGGGATGTTTGTGTTAAATGCCGAGCTGTAGTCAATGAATAGCAGCCTGACATATGAGTTTTTGTTGTCCAAGTGGTCCAGAGTGGAGTGGAGAGCCAGCGAGATCGCGTCCACCGTTGATCTGTTGTGGCTGTAAGCGAACTGCAGTGGGTCCAGGTTTTTGTCGAGGTAGGAGTAGTACAGACAATGAGACTCAACAAGACAACTGAGAAGCTGGTATGCCTTGGGTGGGGTTAGGGATGGGCAGAGAGGGACGGCAAGGGTTACTTGAGCGGAACTGGGAATTCCTTGCCCGGGTTTCTAATGCTCAGGGAGGAAACAGTCCAACGTTTTTCAACTTCAGCTTGTACTCACTGGAATTTAGAAGATTGAGGGGGGATCTTATAGAAACTTACAAAATTCTTAAGGGGTTGGACAAGCTAGATGCTGGAAGATTGTTCCCGATGTTGGGGGAGTCCAGAACAAGGGGTCACAGTCTAAGGATAAGGGGGAGTTCCTTCAGGACCGAGATGAGGAAAACATTCTTTACACAGAGAGTGGTGAGTCTCTGGAATTCTCTGCCACAGAAGGTAGTTGAGGCCAGTTCATTGGCTATATTTAAGAGGGCGTTAGATGCGACACTTGTGGCTAAAGGGATCAGGTATGGGGGTATGGAGAGAAGGCAGGTACGGGATACTGAGTTGGATGATCAGCCATGATCACATTGAATGGCGGTGCAGGCTCGAAGGGCTGAATGGCCTACTCCTGCACCTATTTTTCTTTGGTTTCTATGTTTCTAACTTCAAAGGTGTTTGGAAAACTAGAGAGAGTTAAAAGGGAACACAATTATTCCAGAAAAGCTGCAGAATCTGCTCTTGGCGTAGCCAGTGCAAGTGATGAGGAGTAGGAGCTCCAAGAGCTATCTGGTCTCACTCTTTGTCTGAGATGATCTTCTAACCAGAGTGCCATCATGGAGCAGGTAGACACATGCCCACTCTCCAACCAAAACCAAAACAGTCACAAACCCTTTAGTTTTTTTTTACGTTTAGAGATACAGCACGGAAACAGGCCCTTCAGCCCACAGGGTCCGCGCCGACCAGCGACCCCCGCACATTAACACTATCCTACACACATTTGGGACAATGTTTTACATTTACCATGCCGATTAACCTGCAAACCTGTACGTCTTTGGACTGTGGGATGAAACCGAAGATATCAGAAAAAAGCCACGCAGGTCACGGGGAGAACGTACAAACACCGTACAGACTGCACCCGTAGTTGGGATCGAACCAGGGTCTCCAGCACTGCATTCGCTGTAAGGCAGCAACTCCACTGCTGCACCACCGTGACCGCCCTTGAGCAGTCTATTTGCACCGAGGACTGAAGGTGCCGGGCTGGCGGTCTTCCTTTTCTTGCGTGTGGCGTGCACAGCCTAAAGTTGTAAGACAACTTGTTCTGTTTGATCTTCTGTTTGTGCACGCCAGGTTGATTGCATCCGTCGAAACAGGGCGGACCACGTGAAGGTTGCAATCTCCCACCCCGGCAGGAGGTGAGAAGGACCCTCTCCTACACAGCCTTCAAGCGCATGTTCATAAATTCATTTATTGTCACATACACCAATTGGTGTAGAGAAATTCACTGGCCACGTCAGGCATACAATTTTAAAAAGCAATAGACTCAGATAACACATTTTAACATAAACATCCACCACTGACTCCTACACATTCCTCACTGTGATGGAAGGCGAAAATAAAGTTCCAAGTCCTTCCCTTGTTGTCCTTCCTCGGTCGGGGACCTCGAGCCCCCCGTTGACGGGATGATCTTGACTCCCGTAGACGGCGGCGTTTGGGCCCACCGTGTCGAGGCGTTCAGCTCCCGCATCGGGGGGGGGGGGGGAGGGGGCATGTCAGCTCCCCCACGCCGGCCAATCAAACCTGGCGTCGGGGCTGGACAAACCTTCCGTGGCGTTGGAGCTCCCGACTCAACATCTCCCGAGACTGCATGTGAAATGTTAGCGCCAACACATACTGCCCTCCGGAGGGGTGTACTGGGGATCATCCAAACCCAACCTCGGCTGCTGTCTGCGTGGAGTTTGCACGTTCTCCCCCTAACCACGTGGGTTTCTTCCCCGTGCTCCGGTTTCCTCCCACATCCCAAAGATGCGTGGGTTTGTAGATTGTTTGGCCTCTGTAAATTGCCCCCAGTGTGTAGGGAGTGGACGAGAAAGTGGGATAACGTAGAAATAGTGTGAACGGGTCATCAATGGTCAACGTGGATTAGGTGGACTGGAGGGAGACACAAGATGCTGGAGTAACTCAGCGGGACAGGCAGCATCTCTGCAGAGGAGGAATGGGTGACGTTTCGGGTCGAGACTTTTCTTTTGACTCTTCAGATGGGCTGAAGGGCCTATTTCCATGCTGTCTCTCTAAACACTGTGCTGGTAAGCCAACAAATATTGGCCAGAAGGAATTGCTGATGCTTCTTTGAACTGAAGATTGACACAAAAAACTGGAGTAGACAGCATCTCTGGAGAAAGGAATAGGTGATATTTCTTGAGACACTACTTCAGACCTGATGTGTCAATGTCAACTGTTCCTTTTCTCCGGAGATGCTGTCTGACCCGCTGAGTTACTCCAGTTTTTTGTGTCTACCTTTGAGCAGAGCAAGGAGTCCTTCATCAAGCTGACGACCTTCCTGCAGCACTTGATGTCCGTTTCTCAGTGTGTCCAAGGGGACAGCCCATAACCCTGTTATGCACCTGCTCTCATTTTCACACTACACACAACTTACAATGGCCTGTTTCCTTTATCATCGATACTTTTTTGCATATCTTTCATTCATTGTTCTTTATCTCTCCACATCACCGTCTATATCTCTCGTTTCCCTGGTCCCTAACCTGTCTGAATAAGGGTCTCGACCCGAAACGTCGCCTATCTCCTTCGCTTCTTAGATGCTGCTGCACCCGCTGAGTTTCTCCAGCTTTTTGTGCACCCTCGATTCTCCAGCATCTGCAGTTCCTTCTTTAACATGAAGTAATTCAAGAGTTCTCCCGAGTTTTCCTCCGATTCGAACTCGGAGAATGTCCGTCACGGGTCCGTAGGACTTCGTGGATGTCTCGTAGCGCCTCGTACGAGTAAAAAGTAACCATTTTTTTTTCATCACAAGTTTGGGAGAATTCTTGAATTACCTCGTACAGTGGGACAGGCCCTTTGAACCTATGCCCTCTGGTCCTCGATTCACCTACTCACGGCAAGAGACTCTGTGTATCTATCCGATCTATTCCTCTCACATGTGATCAGAGTTGGTCTGGAAGAACTTTGCCACAAAGGGCCGATGACTATGTGCTGAGCGATGCTCTGAAGTTCAGTGCAGACACTGGAAAGGCTCTGAGGGAAAACACCAGTTCCATACCCCTCCCTCTATCGTACAGTGGGGAGGTGGAACCCGGGTCAAAACACATTTAATTTATTGCTAATGAAGAAAAAAATGATGCCATGCTGAAATAATGCAAACCTAGTATGCAAATGTCTTGGGCAGGGAATAGTGATATGTGAATATACTATCACAAGTTTTCAAATTTTATTAAGAAATATATATTTTGGGGGAAAACCTGAACCACATCGGCTTATCTGATCGCAACCACTGCGAGCAGTCTGGGCCAGATTTGCTCATTGACTATTATGAAATGCTCAAATACCAACAACTAACAATACACAATTCTTTAAGGTACCGCCATGATCAAGCACATAGTTAACATGGAAACAAATACTAACATGCAGTCTGAGGAAGGGTCACACATTCCTTCTCTCCAGAGATGCTGCCTGTCCGTTAAGTTACTCCAGCATTTTGTGTCCATCTTCGGTGTAAACCAGCATCTGCAGTTCCTTTCCTATGCATTATAAACAAATGTGCTGCAATGCTGAATCTGTCGGGAGCTCCAGTTGGAAGTCTGTGAGCAGCAGCCAACTCCAGGCATCAGAGATTTAGCCTCAACACCTTCTTAAACAGCAGAAGTGCTGCTTTGGAACTAGCAACCTTGACGATAGGGCAAAGACTGAGTTCAAAACACAATCCGGGGTCAAGCTGGAGATCTTGTGCGTCTTTCAAGTGAGTCGTTGACCCAGGAATCCATCTGCTCTATCCGCATTTTACAGCAATATTCGAAGAGCAGGAATTTTCCTGGCACCCTGCGTCATATTTAACTGCCCTTCACCATTTACAATGTTTTAGCTGGTAGTTTGCCACCTTGCCCACAGTTGAAGCTGCCTGTCTGTGGCTCTCTGTCTATCTGTAGCCCTCTGCCTGTCTGTGTCTCTCTGCCTGTCTGCAGCTCTCTGCCTGTCTGTGGCTCTCTGCCGGTCTGTGGCTCTCTGTCTGTCTGTGGCTCTCTGTCTGTCTGTGGCTCTCTGTCTGTCTGCGGCTCTCTGCCTGGCTGTAGCTCTCCGCCTGTCTGTGTCGCTCTGTCTGTTTGTAGCTCTCTGCCTGTCTGTAGCTCTCTGCCTGTCTGTGGCTCTCTGTCTGTCTGTAGCTCTCTGCCTGTCTGTGGCTCTCTGCCTGTCTGTGGCTCTCTGCCTGTCTGTAGCTCTCTGCCTGTCTGTAGCTCTCTGTCTGTAGCTCTCTGCAACTCTGTCTGTCTGTCTGTGGCTCTCTGCCTGTCTGTAGCTCTCTGCCTGTCTGTGGCTCTCTGTCTGTGGCTCTCTGCCTGTCTGTAGCTCTCTGCAACTCTGTCTGTCTGTCTGTGGCTCTCTGCCTGTCTGTAGCTCTCTGCCTGTCTGCGGCTCTCTGTCTGTCTGTAGCTCTCTGCCTGTCTGTGGCTCTCTGCCTGTCTGTGGCTCTCTGTCTGTCTGTGGCTCTCTGCCTGTCTGTAGCTCTCTGCAACTCTGTCTGTCTGTCTGTGGCTCTCTGCCTGTCTGTAGCTCTCTGCCTGTCTGTAGCTCTCTGCAACTCTGTCTGTCTGTCTGTCTGTGGCTCTCTGCCTGTCTGTAGCTCTCTGCCTGTCTGTGGCTCTCTGTCTGTCTGTAGCTCTCTGCCTGTCTGTGGCTCTCTGCCTGTCTGTGGCTCTCTGCCTGTCTGTGGCTCTAAGCCTGTCTGTGGCTCTCTGTCTGTCTGTGGCTCTCTGTCTGTCTGTGGCTCTCTGCCTGTCTGTAGCTCTCTGCCTGTCTGTAGCTCTCTGCAACTCTGTCTGTCTGTCTGTGGCTCTCTGCCTGTCTGTAGCTCTCTGCCTGTCTGTAGCTCTCTGCAACTCTGTCTGTCTGTCTGTTTCTCTCTGCCTGTCTGTAGCTCTCTGCCTGTCTGTAGCTCACTGCCTGTCTGTGGCTCTCGGTCTGTCTGCGGCTCTCTGTCTGTCTGCAGCTCTCTGCCTGCCTGTCAGTCTGTCTGTAGCTCTCTGTCTGTCTGTGGCTCTCTGCTGTCTGCAGCTGTCTGCCTGCCTGCCTTCCTGCCTGTCTGTGGCTCTCTGCCTGTCTGTAGCTCTCTGCCTGTCTGCAGCTCTCTGCCTGTCTGTGGCTCTCTGCCGGTCTGTGGCTCTCTGTCTGTCTGTGGCTCTCTGTCTGTCTGTGGCTCTCTGTCTGTCTGCGGCTCTCTGCCTGGCTGTAGCTCTCTGCCTGTCTGTGTCGCTCTGTCTGTTTGTAGCTCTCTGCCTGTCTGTAGCTCTCTGCCTGTCTGTGGCTCTCTGTCTGTCTGTAGCTCTCTGCCTGTCTGTGGCTCTCTGTCTGTTTGTAGCTCTCTGTCTGTCTGTGGCTCTCTGCCTGTCTGTGGCTCTCTGTCTGTCCGTGGCTCTCTGCCTGTCTGCGGCTCTCTGCCTGTCTGTGGCTCTCTGCCTGTCTGTGGCTCTGTGCCTGTCTGTAGCTCTCTGCCTGTCTGTGGCTCTCTGCCTGTCTGTGGCTCTCTGCCTGTCTGCGGCTCTCTGCCTGTCTGTGGCTCTCTGTCTGTCTGTAGCTCTCTGCCTGTCTGTGGCTCTCTGTCTGTCTGTAGCTCTCTGCCTGTCTGTGGCTCTCTGTCTGTCTGTGGCTCTCTGCCTGTCTGTAGCTCTCTGCAACTCTGTCTGTCTGTCTGTGGCTCTCTGCCTGTCTGTAGCTCTCTGCCTGTCTGTAGCTCTCTGCAACTCTGTCTGTCTGTCTGTGGCTCTCTGCCTGTCTGTAGCTCTCTGCCTGTCTGTGGCTCTCTGTCTGTCTGTAGCTCTCTGCCTGTCTGTGGCTCTCTGCCTGTCGGTGGCTCTCTGCCTGTCGGTGGCTCTCTGCCTGTCTGTGGCTCTCTGTCTGTCTGTGGCTCTCTGCCTGTCTGTAGCTCTCTGCAACTCTGTCTGTCTGTCTGTTGCTCTCTGCCTGTCTGTAGCTCTCTGCCTGTCTGTAGCTCTCTGCAACTCTGTCTGTCTGTCTGCAGCTCTCTGCCTGCCTGTCAGTCTGTCTGTAGCTCTCTGTCTGTCTGTGGCTCTCTGCTGTCTGCAGCTGTCTGCCTGCCTGCCTTCCTGCCTGTCTGTGGCTCTCTGTCTGTCTGCAACTGTCTGCCTGCCTGCCTTCCTGCCTGTCTGTCTGCCTGTAGCTCTATGCCTGCCTGTAGCTCTATTTCTGTCTGTAATTTGGCAGCAGTGCTTCATGTACTCCAACAGCGACTGTTCCTGGATAATACTAGCTGGACATAAAACACCTGCGATCTTCAAGAAGTGATGGTAGGCATCTAATTAATGTAACTCTCGCTCCAGGTTCCAGGGTAGCACACTGCTCCACAAAGACAGTCAAAGTGTACAGAACTAGGGACAAAAGGCTACAAATATGTTGTTTTGTGATTTGTCGTGGCTGCTAAAAATAAAGGCCATCGTTTCAGATGAGCGGGTTCAATATTGGCTGAACATCCACCTGCTTGCTCCTGGACAGGCTGGGCAGCAAAACTGGAAAATATGCACAACATCAAAATGAGGGCACTGATACATTGAAACACCACTGTTTGCAAGATGGCAGTATTGTTGTGACAATTTTGAAAATTTATATTATACTTTCATTTAAAAAAAAATTGCAGTCCTGTATTCATCCAAGCACAATATTCATATTACTGGATTGCCCAGAATTGTTCCATTATATCGCTGACCTTTTTTGCTTAATTCCTGGTACTTCGGAAACTGCCACTTTTGTTCAGTTTGCTCGGGGGCTGAGGCTTCCAGCATTCACAGGAACCTACTATTATATCAGAAGATATGCATCTTAAAATGCAGATTAAATGCATCTTATTGTCAGTGGAACATTCCCAAACAAACGGCAAATTATTAAGCCACAATATTGAGGGACATAGATAACATCTCCGTGGATTGTCACCTTGTCGTGGTGGAGAAGCTTGTGTGGACCTGAGATCCTGAGAGCGATGCCGTCTGGAGCTATTCTCCTGGTAGGGCCACCCATGGCGGTAAGGTCGAGGGGGAGGTCTCTGACAAAGAGCAATCCAACCAAGACCTCAACGGTGGAACAGGCGGAGGACGATGGCTGATCTTAGCGGAGCATCACAGCGGCTGGGAAGGCGGATGAAGGCTGCAGCAGAAAAGGGTCTCCGGTCGTCTTGGACTCCATGCCACCGGATCCTGACCCGGATCTGTCGAGGACCGTGGGGTGGCTGTCTGTGCACCAGTCTCCCCACGTTAAACAAAGTCACGCACAGGCGTCCTCCATATAGGGATTAGCACCCTGGAGACACACATGGTCAGCCACGACCGCAGGGGGCCTAAGAAGAAGATAATAAAACCTATGTTTAAATGACAACCTAAAGTTTCAAGTTTTCATCATTGTTTAATAAAGGGCCTGTCCCACTGTATGAGGTAATTCAAGAGCTCTCCCGAGTTTAAAAATGGGGAGTTTTCAGGTGTTTCCAAGGGTGAGGTCTCACCAATGCACCGACCAAACCCCACCCGCCAGTGAAGTCTCATTACATCCGGCCTTAAAGGGCCTGTACCACTTACATGCCCTTGGCACGCAAATTACGCGACCTCGTGGTCATGTTGAGCCGCGATGGTCCTGCGAAGGTCGCGCAAGATTTCATGCGTCCGCACAGCCGTCTGGAGCGTGTGACGTCATTTGAAGATGGACACAAAGCTGGAGTAACTCAGCGGGACCGGCAGCATCTCTGTTACATTGAGAGTTAGATAGAGCTCTAGGGACTAGTGGAATCAAGTGAAATGGGGAGAAGGCAGGCACGGGTTATTGATTGGGGACGATCAGCCATGATCACAATGAATGGAGAGAAGCTGGGTCAAATGGCCGAATGGCCTCCTCCTGCACCTATTTTCTATGTTTCTATTCCCACGCATTTTGCTCCGCATTGATTTGAATTGCATCGTCACTTCATGTCACAGAAAACTTGTTGAAGTTGGGTTTTACATATTCATAAATATGTACGATTACTGAAATCCTGTATTTCATTGTCCATTGACAGAAACGGTGGAAATTGGTGGAGGAAACAATGTATATGAGCCCTGATCACCTTTGCCAATTGATCTGTAACATTGAGAGCCAATTCCTCTGCTTTGTTCCACAAGATTCATTTAACAAACGTACAACTTACAACCATTGCTGGCATGAAGGTTTGAGATTTACATTACAAGGCACTATATTCCGTTTACCTTAAAGGAAGCATAGAATTTATTCCTTGAGCTTGTGCTGATTTACCTTTTTATCCATCATGTAAATATTAATATTGGAAGTGTTATATCAATGAATTAAGATCGAAGTAAAGGTCTAATTATTGTGCAATGTTTAAAGAATCAACGTGACATAAGTGAGATACATGGGTCATTGAACCTCGGTGCCAAATTGAACTGCATTCACGTGTTACCTGAGAGACAGACAAAAAGCTGGAGTAACTCAGCGAGTCAGGCAGCATCTCTGGTGAGAAGCAATAGGTGACGTTTTGGGTCGAGACCCTTCGTCAGACTGGGAGTCCGGGGAAACGAGAGATATAGACGGTGACGTAGAGAGATTATAGAATAAATGAACGACAGATATGCAAAAAAGTAATGATGATAAAGAAAACGGTCGATTGTTAGCTGTGGGTGAGGTGAGAATGAGTATCAGACAATGAAACTCACCTGGACGACAGTGAAACTAGTACAATGACTAGGGAGGGGGAAGGATGGAGAGAGCGGGGATGTAAGAATTACTTGAAGTTAGAGAAATGAATATTCATACCACTGGGTTATGAGCTGCCCAAACACAATATGAGGTACGGTTCCTCCAATTTGCGTTTGGCATCATTCTGACAATGCAGAAGGCCTAGGACAGAAAGATTAATGAGGGAATAGAAAAGGGAGTTAAAGTGTTTGGCAACTGGGCTAGCAGGTAGGCCCAGGCAGACTGAGCGTAGGTGTTCAGTGAAACCATCGCCCTGTCTATGTTTACCTACCTGTCCCATCTGAGGCAGACGTGGAGGGGCTATTTTAGTATAGTTTAGAGATACACCGCGGAAACAGGCCCTTCAGCCCACCGATTCTGCACCGCCCAGCGATCCCCGCACATTAACACAAATCTCCACACACTAGGGACAAATTACACTTATACCTCGTGTACAAACCCGAGCCAATTTCCTACAAACCTGTACGTCCTTGGGGTGTGAGAAGAAACCGAAGATCTCGGAGAAAACCCACGGGGAGAACATCGAAACTCCATTCAGACAGCATCCATAGTCGGGATCGAACCCGGGTCTCTGGCGCTGCAAGCACTGTAAGGCAACAGCTCTCTCGCTGCGCCACCGTGCGGCCCCTTAATTGAAATAATCCTTTGCATCCTGGAGGCATAAAGGGCCTGTCCCACGTACGTGTCCTTGGCACGCATATTACGCGACGTCGTGGTCATGTTGAGGCGCACGGGCATCGTATAGGCCACGCTGGGCCGGTCCCACTGAGAAGCACGGAGGGGTGTATAGTCATGCGCGACATCGCACGGGGCTCCGAAATGTTTGTACTGAACGAAATCTCCGCGCGCCAGCGGCCGGTCGCGGAACTGACGGCCAAAGTGGGACAGGCCGAAGACCCTGGCGCAAAGCAACGTCTCACCTCCAACTGCAGCAGAAGCAGGCAAACGATCGCCGAGCTCCCCCCCCCCCCACTTCTATTCCCAGAGCGGGCCCAAGAAAATTGAAGATGGACACAAAATGCTGGAGTAACTCAGCGGGACCGGCAGCATCTCTGGATAGAAGCAATGGGTGATGTTTCGGGTCAAGACCCGTCTTTTCAGGCTGAAGAAGAGTCTCGACACGAAACATCACCCGTTGCTTCTCTCCATTCATTGTGATCATGGCTGATCGTCCCCAATCAATAACCCGTGCCTGCCTTCTCCCCATTTCACTTGATTCCACTAGTCCCTAGAGCTCTATCTAACTCTCTCTTAAATCCATCCAGTGATTTGGCCTCCAATGCCATCTGTGGCAGGGAATTCCACTGCAGATGCTGCTAGACACAAAATGTTAGAGTAATTCAGTAGTCAATCTGAGCTGAATGAATGAATGTTTATTGGCCAAGTATTCACATACAAGGAATTTGCCTTGGTGCTCCACCCACAAGTGACAACATGACATACAGTGTGAGTTAGGAATGACACATAAAACATTAAACATTAACAATAAAACATTATTGATTAAACATGTGAATTAAATAAAATACTACAGATTTTTGGTTATTGAGTCAAGCTACTACTCATGGAAAAACAACTGTTTTTATGTCTGGCTGTGGCAGCTTTGACAGTCCGGAGTCGCCTTCCAGAGGGAAGTGATTCAAAGAGTTTGTGGTGAGAGGGGTCATAGGTGATCCTACCCCCTCGCTTCCTGGCCTTCGCAGTGTACAGTTCGTCAATGGAGGGAAGGTTGCAGCCAATAACCTTCTCAACTGATCGGACGATTTGCTGCAGCCTCCGGATGTCGTGCTTGGTGGCTGAGCCAAACTAGATGGAGAAGGTGAGGACAGACTCTGCGATGACCATCTTTGCCTGTGGCAGATTGTGCTTCCTCAGCTGCCGCAGGAAGGTTTAATGGGAAGGTTTAAGGGCCTGTCACATTTTTAAGGCGACCAGGGTGTCGCCTATATGGTCGTAAGTAGCCTCCTCTGTCGCCCAAAGAGTCGTGGTGTTTTTCTGGTCACCGCTGTATTTTGAAATGTTCAAAACGTTTCTGCGACAGTCATAGGGCTTGTCGTAGATTGTCTTCTCCTGACGTAGGTGCTGTCGTAGGTTGTCGCCAGTGCTGACTTTGGTGAATTCCATTGTCGTAGTCGCAGGCAGTCGTCTACAAAAAAACCCACCTGTTTGACAGGCCCATTAGCCCTAATTTGGTCTCTTCAAACAATGTATCATTTATTCAGACTTCCCCATGTAAACTGATTTTGTTCGAGTGAGTCAGAAGCACTCGGGCAAGTGCACGCTAAATGAGTAGATTTATCGCTGATGCGAGAGAGTTACTCCCTGGTGTCACAGGACCAAACGGTAACACACAGGAAATGGGTCTCTCAGCCCCGTCATTTATCAATAACGACACGGGAATTCCATCTGTGCTGACAAACAGCAGAGCACACGGACGTCAAGACCAGAGTGTTGCACAGACACCCTGCAGCCACTTCACTCTTTTTGTTTAACTCTCGGGAACAGGGAGAGGGGAAGGATTACAAAGTCCAGATGAGGATAGAGTCACCTTTCCCCGTGGCTCCGAGCTCTCTGTTGTGTGACTGTCAGCAGGTCTGGGGCACTGCCGGCCACGACTTCATCCCCAAGGTGCCCCACTGCAGTTGAGTGGAGCGACAGAATTACCCAGCAGTTCCAGAAGCTTTGAATTCAATGATTTTAAATGTCATTCAAAATGCCCTTCAGAGCCAACTGGTGAATAGTGTATGTTCGTCCGTCACATTCAGAAGCAGAAATATGCAGTTGTCACAGAAGTGCAAGTTGGCAAGCTGGCTGATATAACGGCATCATTAGACAATGCAACCCATTCAAACTACATGAGGCAGTGTAATTGCACCATGGCAACAGGAATTGTTGATCAGTAATCATTTTTTTAGTTCCGTTCAGTGTCACGTGCAGTGAAAAGCTTTTGTTGCTTGCTATCCAGTCAGCGGAAAAGCAATACAGTCTGAAGAATGGTCTCGACCCGAAACATCACCCATTCCTTCTCTCCAGTCTGTCCTGCTGAGTTGCTCCAGCTTCTTGTGTCTACCTTTGGTTTAAACCAGCATCTGCAGTTCCTTCCGACACAAAAGACAATACATGGCTGCAATCAAGCAATTTACAATGGGTACACAAAAGGCTGGAGAAACTCAGCGGGTGCAGCAGCATATAAGGAGCGAAGGAGATAGGCGACGTTTCGGGTCGAGACCCTTCTTCAGACTGGTTAGGGATCAGGGAAACGAGAGATATAGATGGTGATGTGGAGAGATAAAGAACAATGAATGAAAGATATGCAAAAAAGTATTGATGATAAAGGAAACAGGCCATTGTAAGCTGTTTGTGGTGTGAAAATGAGAAGCTAGTGCGACTTGGGTAGGGGAGAGATAGAGAGAGAAGGAATGCCAGGGCCTGAGGGCTGAGGGAGAGGTGGGAAGGGGAGGAGACAGCAAGGGTTAACAGAATTGAGAAAATTCAATGTTTAAGCCCAGAGGATGCAGACTCCCCAAGCGGAATATGAGGTGCTGTTCCTCCAACTTGCGGTGTTGCTCACTCTGGCCGTGGAGAAGGCCCAGGACCGAGAGGTCGGATACGGAATGAGAGGGGGAGTTGAAGTGCTGAGCCACCGGGAGGTCAGGTTGGTTATTGCGGACCGAGCGGAGGTGTTCGGCGAAACGATCGCCAAGCCTCCGCTTGGTCTCACCGACATAGATCAGCTGGCATCTGGAGCAACGGATGCAGTAGATGAGGTTGGATGAGGTGCAGGTGAACCTGTGTCGCACCTGGAAGAACTGCTTGGGTCCCTGAAAGGAGTGGAGGGGGGAGGTGAAGGGACAAGTGTAGCATCTCTTGCGGTTGCAAGGGTAAGTGCCCGGGGAAGGGGTGGAGCGGGAGGGAAGGGAAGAATTGACAAGGGAGTTGCGGAGGGAGCGGTCTTTGCGGAAGGCAGACAGGGGGGGAGATGGGAAGATGTGGCGAGTGGAGGGGTCACGTTGGAGGTGGCGAAACTGGCTGTTTACAATGTATAGATACATGGCAAGGGAATAACGTTTAGTGCAAGGTAGAGCCAGTAAAGTCCGTTCAAAGAAAGACCGAGGATAAAGTGAGAAATATTGCTGTAGGAGTAGAGATGTAAGAATGTGGAGCGATTGTAAGGTGTGAGTGTAGATCTGCTTCTGTAGCTAGCCTAATCTGAGGAAAGACAGTCTTGCCATAGAGGGAGTACAGAGAAGGTTCACCAGACTGATTCCTGGGATGGCAGGACTTCCATATGAAGAAAGATTGGATAGACTCGGCTTGTACTCACTGGAATTTAGGAGATTGAGGGGGGATCTTATAGAGACTTACAAAATTCTTAAGGGGTTGGACAGGCTAGATGCAGGAAGATTGTTCCCGATGTTTGGGAACTCCAGAACAAGGGGTCACAGTTTAAGGATAAGGGAGAAGTCTTTTAGGACCGAGATGAGAAGATCTTTTTTCACACAGAGTGGTGAATCTGTGGAATTCTCTACCACAGAAGGTAGTTGAGGCCAGTTCATTGGCTATATTTAAGAGGGAGCTGGATCTGGCCCTTGTTGCTAAAGGGATCAGGGGGTATGGAGAGAAGGCAGGTACAGGATACTGAGTTGGATGATCAGCCATGATCATATTGAATGGCGGTGCAGGCTTGAAGAGCCGAATAGCCTACTCCTGCACCTACTTTCTATGAGCTATGATTCTAGCATGCAAAGAGTCGCCTTGGCTGGACGCCATCTTGGAAGCGGCATTTCATCAATGTAATGAATTATCATCAGCGATCACCTATTGCCATTTCAACATATTCATTCACATACTAACCTTGCATTAGATTGTCAATGGTATTTCAGTCAGTGGTCTCATCAAAT
This sequence comes from Raja brachyura, assembly GCA_963514005.1. The sequence continues at coordinate 32,966,116 of OY740808.1, forward strand.
GTTGGAACTTACTTGAGTTAAAGCCTTGTTTCTGACTGATGAAGTACAATGAAGATATTGCAATGAATGCAAAAATTCAATTTCTAGATAATACAGCACATTAGAATGAGGGACATTTTGAAAAATCACAATAATAAGATTAATATTTCTACCTGTTGTGAAAGGCCAGGAATCGCATCATTAGGTCCAGGGGATTAGTGGCCTTTCCCTTTTCTCCTTGAAGCCGTAACAGTTGATTCACAAAAACAATCTCCCCTAAAGAGGTCGTTCTGCCAAAATATTTTAAAATATTTACTTTAAAACTAAAAATGTTAAATGTTTACTGAAGATGTTGCACCTTAAACATGCACATGCATCACACAGCGTTACAATGTGTAGAGTGTTAATTGGACCCAAAGATATTGCTGTAGGAAGGAACTGCAGATGCTGGTTTACACCGAAGATAGACACAAAATGCTGGAGTAACGCAGCGGGACGGGCAGCAACATCTCTGGAGAGAAGGAATGGGTGACGTTTCGGGTCGAGACCCTTCTTCAGACTGAGAGTCGGGGGAGAGGGAGACGTGTGAAAATGAGAGATAAATGGGGATGAAATTCAAGGAACATTGAGAAACTAAACTAAAGAAATGGTTGAAAGGTAAGCTTGCTTTTGATTTGTCTTCGTGAGAGAAGATACATTGGCCTAGAAGTTACAAACATTTTACTGCAACCTAATGGGCCTGTCCCACTTATGCGATTTTTTAGGCGACTACAGGCGACTAGGCTGTCCCCACATGGTCGCCTGTATGGTCTCCTCAGTCACCCAAAGGGGATTAGCATTTTTCTGGTCGCTGCTGGGTTTTGAAATGTTCAAAACTTTTCGGCGACAGTCGGCGCCCGTGGGTTTGACGCCAACGATCATAGCCGGACGTAGGTGCTGTCGTCAGGTGATGTAGGTTGTCCCAGTTGCTGACGTCGGTGAATTCCATTGGCGACTACCTTCGACAACCGGCGACAGGTACCAGCAACATCCAGCAATGGGAATGAGTGATGGGAGATATGGGAGGCTGGGAATGGTGCTGGCTTCTCTCACTGTTGTTCTAGTCTCTCCTGGACCACATGGCGCATGGAAGCACCAATGGCCCCAGATTAGAAGGCGCCATGTTCAAATCACAGCAGCGTCCTAAATACTGGAGGCAGATGCTGTCACATTTATGAGGCATCCAGAAAGGTTATTGAATCTCCGAGGAGTAAAGGTGATTCATGTAGATGGATACAATGGGCTGCCTGGACAGGGCGGGCCGAAGGGCCTGTGTTTCTGCCGTTCAACTGTAGGACACGACCAGAAGCAGTCTGACAGCAGAAAAGGCAGTGCACAGGGCTAGAGAGGTGGTGAAGAGATGGAATCAACTGCTATCAGTTATGAAACATTAAAAAAACTGATGGTAGACAAAAGTGCTGGAGAAACTCAGCGGGTGCAGCAGCATCTATGGAGTGAAGGAAATAGGCAAAGTTTCGGCCCAAAATGTTGCCTATTTCCTTCACTCTATAGATGCTGCTGCACCCGTTGAGTTTCTCCAGCACTTTTGTCTACCTTCGATTTTCCAGCATCTGCAGTTCCTTCTTAAAGATTTCGAATGTTATCTGTGTTTCTCTGTACAGATGTTGCCTGAGCCGCTGAGTGTCTCCAGCAGATTGTCCTTATTTGCCGCCGGCTTTCATCAACTCTATCGGTGCCTGTGGATGAGGGGCAGGGATACCGAGCATTTTAGAACAAGAACTAAGCTTGGAGATTTGAGAACATACTATCAGCTTCAGTACAGGCAGTTGATGGGACATGTTCCCAAGGTCCAGCATGAAGACAATTCCTCTTCATCAGAAATGTCAGTTATCTGGAGCTGCCCACATCATATCCCCTTACATACACGCACTATAATTCATTCACCGCATTGAATAATCACCCTAAAGCTGCTCATAATTAAACTATTAGAATATTTGCTGCATCCGGTCATTAATGAACTCTGTGAAATATTTTATTATTGTTATTACTAGAAATGAGAAATGTTTTACAAATGTCTGGGAAAAGTCAGATTTTCCCGTCATGTCATTTGTAACCTCGGCCCCGTGTATAAATCAAAAGACGGCATCAAAAATCTTGTGCTTGTTACAAATAACTTAGCTCTCTTGTTGGTTACACAAAAAGCTGGAGAAACTCAGCGGGTGCAGCAGCATCTAAGGAGTGAAGGAGATAGGTGACGTTTCGGGTCAAGACCCTTCTTCAGACTGAAGTCTGAAGAAGGGTCTCGACCCGAAACGTCGCCTATCTCCTTCACTCCTTAGATGCTGCTGCACCCGCTGAGTTTCTCCAGCTTTTTGTGTAACCCTCGATTCTCCAGCATCTGCAGTTCCTTCTTTAACACTTAGCTCTCTTGTTAACTTCTCCAACACAGACTGGCTATTTTGCGCTGACTCTTACATCAAGGAGTTGCTTTGACACAGTTGGTCAAGGGTGAATGAGGGGAAGATTTTGTAGAATTACAACAGCACAAGAGGCTTGTTTATGTGCTTTAAATTAGAAAATGTTACATTTATTCTGCATGGAACGATATGACACACCATCCAGAAAATCAGGGACTAGCGACTTGTACACCGCAGAAGACAACTGCAGCAGGCAGCAGCGGCAGGGCTGAAAGAGACTGGTGGGCAATTGGGGAGGCGTTTACAGACCCAGGCGCAGTCAGTCAAGGCTGAGTATGAACTAATTGCCTTTGTTGTCAACTGCTGCATAGTGTTAAAGCAAAGATGAGAACGCTTCAAATTAACAATGCTTGATGGGAAGTCAATAAGAACTGGCCACAGTGGAGCCAAGATGTCCCAGCTAATTTCCAACATCTACTTTATCTCAATTGAAGTGACATTTTGTGAAGAGGCAAGTATCAGGAGTGGTGGGGGGAGGGGAGGCAAGTGGATAACTCATTGCATTGATTAGTCTGACAAATAGGACAGATGCAAGTTGTCAGATAATCAGGAGGTCATGGGTTAGAGACACAATCTCGATGTGGACAAATATCTAAACTGACATTTCTCTGCACAATTGAGGAGGTGCTCTCTTCACAAAGGGACCGTCCTTTCAATAAGACCCAGTTCTGCCAGTCTAACTGGGTTGCAAGAATGGCCCAAGGAACGATGAAAAGTGATATTTTTCCCAGGACCTCGGTCGGCCATCTGATTACAATTAGGCTTACGTGCCAGATGTGAAAATATAGCCTTCTCACACACTGCACCAAACAGTCGGTACACAGTGCGTACATGAGGGGGTTGGATTACAAGTATATTATCTCACTTCCATTTGTTTTGAACTATTTCAATAAGCTGCAAACTATGGAAAAAAATGCAGTTTAAAATGTCACTTCCAGCAGCAGAAAACACGTGTAAAGAACATCATTGTTACAATAAAAGTCAAGCGACTGCAGACGCTGAAATGTTTAAGGAATAAACAAAGAGCTGGAGGAACTCAGTGGGTCAGCCAGCATCTGCGGAAGCAAATGAGAGATGTTTCAGGTCGGAAGAGATTGATGCAAAGTATCTTCTGTCCTTTTCCCTCCACGGAGGCCGCCTGGCCTGCTGAGTTCCACTTCGTTCCTGCAATACAGCGAAACATGTCGGACAAAATGAAGAGGGGGAATTTTCTAAGAACATAGGGTACGAGGGTAGGTCATGAGGTCAGTTAGTAAGCCTTCACCATTGTAGACGACTGCAACTCATCTAGTCTTTGGCCTCAACTCCATTTCTAGACGTGTAGGAAAGAGCTGCAGATGCTGGTTTAAATCGAAGGTTGACACAAAATGCTGGAGTAACTCGGCAGGACAGGCAGCGTCTCTGGAGAGAAGAATGGGTGTCGGAAGGGTTTCGACCCGAAACGTCACGTGTTGCTTGTCTCCAGAGATCCTGCCTGTCCTGATGAGCCACTCCAGCATTTTGCGTCCACCTTCCATTTCTAGACTGCTGTGAACGATGGATTTCTCACCATCACCCAGGTTGGAACACTCCTTCAGAATGACTGTGGTGGGGAGAAAGCTGGAGCAGGCAAAGACTGACAGTGTCAAAGATAGGCGGATACTGATCGGGAGGGGGGGGAGGGGGGGGGAGGATGGGGGAGGGGGGGGCTAGAGAGCAATAGAATAAATAAGAGACAAAAGAATGAATGATACGGAGAGAAGAGAAATATAAAGCCAGAGGAAGGGATCTAGGTGGAAGGGGATTGGGGGAAGGTGACAGGGGTGGGGGGGAGGGGGAATATTAGGAAAAATGGGTGCGCATCTGGATGGGGCCCAGGGAAGAGTGGGGGGTGGGAGAAAAGGGTGGGGGAGTTATATAAACATTGGGAATTCAATGTTCGTACAGTTGGGTTGTAAGCTACCCAAGCGGAATATTCACTTTATTCACTAAATGCTATCCAGCAACACCTACCAGAAAGCTGCACTTATATACACATCGAGTCGATCTGGATTTAGGTGCGGAATGATTCCCTTCCTGCTCCAGTGGTCTGCCAAGCTCAGACATTAGAAGGCAAGCATACACACACACTAGAGACCCGGGTTCGATCCCGACTACAGGTGTTGTCTGTACGGAGGTTGTATGTTCTCCCCGTGAACTGCGCGGGTTTCCTCCGAGATCTTCGGTTTCCTCCCACACTCCAAAGTCGTACAGGTTTGTAGGTGAATTGGCTGGGTATAAATGTAAAATGTACTTAATGTGTGTGGGATAGTGTTAATGTGCGGGGATCGCTTGTTGGCACGGACTCGATGGGCCGAGGGGCCTGTCTCCACACTGTATCTCTAAACTAAACTGGAAGGCAGTGACGAGAGAAGTGGACAAGTTACACATGCTAACCTGGACATGCAGAACCACAACTGATACAAGTCATATTTTTTAAAGGGATAGGGAATAGAGGAGGGGGGGTAGAGAGGGAGGGGTAGGAGGTGACCAAACGAATAAACAAACCCAAAGAATTCTGAAGAATGACTTCAAAGAGTAGTCGTTGTCAATATCCTTGACTTCATGTTTCATAGCGAATTACAGATGGACATCAAATACAAAAAATAAAAATCACGACATTAACTAAAGGAGGCAAAATGGTCATTGGGAGATGATCTGAAATATACCCCAATATCTCTGGCAGCATATCAATTATAAGATAAGACAAGTTGTTGTGTGTGGACTTCTGCGTTTGTGCTTTTTAAAAAATATATGTTTATTTATTAATTATTTATTTTAATGTTACTGACTATAAGGAAAATCCATTTCGTTGCCTCTAAAATTAGATAATGACAATAAATTGAATACAATACAAGCTCACCTCTTCCCTGATGTTGCCTGCCTCTCTACCTAGCTCAGCCGTTTCATTTTTTTTTAATCATAAAGTATCTGGATAAATATGAATTCCCTCAAGGTACGAGTGTTCATGGAAATACAGTAAATGAGGAACTGAGGTAAAGTCAGGAGTTCCCTGTGCTGGTCTCGTGTTTATATTAAGCCAGCAAACTTTAGTAAGAAATTATCATAGGTCTGAAGATAGGGAAAAAAATGATCAGATAGCCGCGACACAAAGTTACGGATATATTTTAACGTTGGTAGCAAGTAGAAATGGCCAAGCAAGGTAATGAGTGTACATTAATTCAGAGGAAACAATGTGAAGTTGCCACATTGGGGAAACACAGATTTATTACACTCCTTGTGGCAGTCGCAATATATTTCCATTCACATATTGGAGGGAATGCTGTGGTTAAACTGCGACTGACATCTGTAAACTTTGCACTTTGTACTGACAGAATGTTCCCAAACACCTTGTCTGCAAAGTGTTAGCAGCATGTTCCAGTGGTCAACGGGACACTGAATCCTGACAATCAGCAACTTCAGTAATTTTTCACACTAACTTATGATTTCTCAGCGGACAACTAAAAGGACATTTTTTTCATTGAGGGCCCCTCTTAAGTCTTGAAAAATGATGTTTTGCCACAACTCTGACTTTTTGAACATGAATGCTTTTGCGTCTTAGCCCTTAAGCCTCTGACAGGACAAAACGGAAAAAATGAAATGAAAGCGCAATTAAATGTATTGTAAAACATTCAGCCGTGTGTAGGAAAGAGCAAAGGTCACAGCGTTTTTCTGCTGCAAATGGGCCTGTTGATTGTTGCCACACAATTAATGGTTTCCATTCTGAAATTTTATCGACGAACATTACACTAACACCTGAAACACTACATCTGTCACGTACCAGTTACGTTTGGTTCAGAGATGCAGCGCGGAAACAGGCCCTTTAGCCCACCGATTCCGCACCGACCAGCAATCCCCGCACATTAACATTATCCTACACACACTAGGGACAATTTACATTTATACCAAGCAGATTAACCTACAAATCTGTACGTCTTTGGAGAGTGGGAGGAAACTGAAGATCTCGGAGAAAACTCAGGTGGTCTCTGGGACAACGTACAAACTTCGTACAGACAGCACCCGTAGTCGGGATCGAACCTGGGTCTCTGGCGCTGTGAGGGCAGCAACTCTACCGCTGCACCACCGTGACAGCAGTTCTGAAATTCTGAAGCGAACATAGGCACTTCCCACAGACTGATACGGAAACAACTTAAGAAAGGGACGGCAGAGGGACAAAAACCACATGCGATGCAGGCCAAGGACAAAAGCAGAAAATGCCGGAAAAACTCGGTGGGTCAGGCTGCATCTGTGGGAAGCGATTCATTCAGAGCCAACGTTTCAGGTCTAACACCCTCCACCGGAATAATCTGAAGTGAGTTCTGACAAAGGATTTCCAACAGGATATGTTAACAATTTATTTTTGCCATAGACGCGGCCTTCCCTGCTGTGTACTTCAAGCATTTTTTTTTGCTTTTGTTTTACATTTTCAGCATCTGCAGTTTTTGTTTCAATCTTCACAGAATAATGAACACCCTCAACTGTGAGGCGGTAATGATATCTAACGAGAGTCGATACTCGCCAAATACAGAACTGCTGTACCTTTGTGAACTTTGCCTCTTTCAAGGTGTTCAATAGACAATAGACAATAGGTGCAGGAGTAGGCCATTCGGCCCTTCGAGCCAGCACCGCTATTTACTGTGATCATGGCTGATCATCCACAATCAATACCCCATTCCTGCCTTCTCCCCATATCCCTTGACTCTGCTATCTTTAAGAGCTCTATCTAACTCTCCCTTGAAAGCATCCAGGGAATTGGCCTCCACCACCTTTTGTGAGGCAGAAAATTTCACAGATTCACAACTCACTGGGTGAAAAAGTTTTTTCTCATCTCCGTTCTAAATGGCCTACCCCTTACTTCCTCATCACTCATATTGCATTCACTTTGCCATTTGTAGCTGCACTGGTATCAGGAGCAGTTATGATGTGTGCAGGAAGGAACTGCAGATGCTGGTTAAAATCCAAAGATGGACACAAAATGCTGGAGTAACTCCGCGGGACAGGCAGCATCTCCTGTCCCGTTGAGTTACACCAGCATTTTGTGTCTACTCTTGCAGCATGGAATGTGGTTAAGGTTGCTGCAGAAATTGCCCTGGAATTCTACCCCTGGACTTGTAGCGTGCAGTTTAGCCATTCCACAGTCAGGTTTTAATTTTATTTATTTTTAGTTCTGGTTTTAGTTTTAGAGACACAGCGTGGAAGCAGGCCCTTCGGCCCACCGAGTCCGCACTGACCAGTGATCTCCGCACACTCACACTATCCTACACACACTAGGGATAATTTACACATACACCAAGCCAATTAACATACATACCTGTATGTCTTTGGAGTGTGGGAGGAAACCGAAGATGTCGGAGAAAACCCACGTAGCTCACTGGGAGAACGGACAACACGGGGAAAAGTACAAACAGCACCCGTAGCCGGGATCGAACCCGGGTCTGCGGCGCTGCAAGCGCTGTGAGGCAGCAATTCTACCGCTGCTCCACCGTGCCACTATATCTGATCAGGGCCCAGCCACGTTCCAAGTCTGACACAGACAAAGTCACGGCTTGTGATGGGGCCTTCAACATATTCCATCTCCTAACTCTCATTATCCAACATTTACATCAGATGAGGCTAAGGCTACTCTAGTAATGTGGCTCGATTTGTTTCACCATTATTTATTCTGCCCCCTGACCCTGCAATCTCACATCTCAATCAGCTCTGTGGTTCCAATAGGTTTGTTCCCAATTCTTTCAACCTCTGTGGATTTAAACAATTGATACTCAACGCTACTGCGGGCTTTGACATTGAATATTGAATGTTGTACACAAATAGTATTTTAAATGTGATTATTTCTAGTTCTAGGCCTTGCAGTAACACTAGACCCCAATTCAATTACTGGCATTTGTGGTAATGAGGAGATATAGTCTGAAGAAGGGTTTCGGCCCGAAACGTTGCCTATCTCCTTCGCTCCTTAGATGCTGCTGCACCCGCTGAGTTTCTCCAGCCTTTTGTGTACCTTTGTGGTAATGAGTTTGTCTGTTTCAGTTTAGATTATTGTCACGTGTACCGAGGTAGAGTGAAAAGCTTTTGCTGCGAGCTAACCAGTCAGCGGAAAGACAATCCAAGATTACAATCGAACCATTTACAGTGTATAGATACATGATAAGGGAACAACATTTAGTGCAAGGTAAAGCCAGCAGTGCGACCATGTATTGCCTGCGGGTCACCAATAATGGATAATAGTTCAGCACTGCTCTCTAATTTAGTTTAGTTTTTTAGTTTAGAGATACAGCGCGGAAACAGGCCCTTCGGCCCGCGCCGACCAGGGATCCCCGCGCATTAATACTATCCTAGAACCACCAGGGACATTTTTTACATTTACCAAGCCAATTAACCTACAATCCCGTACGTCTTTGGAATGTGGGAGGAAACCGAAGATCTCGGAGAAAACTCATGCAGGTCACGGGGAGAACGTACAAATTCCATACAGACAGCACCCGTAATCGGGATCGAACCCGGCTCTCCGGCGCTGTAAGGCAGCAACTCTACCGTTGCACCTCCGTGACCATGATTCAGTTGCCTGATGACCACTGGGATGAAACTGTCCCTGAATCTGGAGGTGTGCGTTTTCACACTTCTATACCTGTTGCCCGATGGGAGAGGGGAGAAGAGGGGGTGACTAGGGTGCGACTCGTCCATGATAGTGCTGCTGGCCTTGCAGTACTCTGTATATCAGTAACCGGGTCACAGCATGAAATTGGTTGCAACTAGTGATAATTCAGTATTTATTCATGCTATTGTGCAGCACTGCTTTCAGTGGAATAGAGAAAATAAAGCAAATTAAGTTTTTATCCCAGAAAGATGAATGTGTAAATTAAATTCCCAAACTGTTGTCTTTTAATAAACGGAACACACTTTCAATATCACTTTCTTAACATTCGTCCTTATCAGAGTCAGTGAGCTACAACATGGGGAAAAAGGCCTTTCAGCCCACTGACTCCATACTGAACATCCATTTTCATTCATTCCACTGTTGCTTTTTTTTCTACCACTTTCTCATCAAGTCCTCTCAAACACCATCATTGCATTTATTTATTTATTTATTTATTAAAGCGAGTCAGTGCTGAAACAGTCCCTTCGGCCCACCGGGTCCGCGCCGACCAGCGATCCCTGCATATTAACGCATATACACGGCCATCGTAGAGTCTGTCCTCACCTTCTCCATCATGGTCTGGTTTGGCTCAGCCACCAAGCACGACTCTTGGAGGCTGCAGCGAATCGTCCGATCAGCAGAGAAGGTTATTGGCTGCAACCTTCCCCCCATTGATGAACTGTACACTGCAAGGGCCAGGAAGCGAGCGGGTAAGATTATCTTTGACCCCTCTCACCCTGGCCACAAACTCTTTGAATCACTTCCCTCTGGAAGGCGACTCCGGACTGTCAAAGCTGCCACAGCCAAAACAGTTTTTATCCACGAGTTGTTGCTCTACTCAACAGCCAAAGATCTGTAGCCTCCCTTTGATCTGGTATTTTGTTGGTTCACATGCTTGATCAGTGGTGTTTTATCATTAATGTTTTATTATTATTAATGTTTAGTGTTTTCTGAGTCATTCGTAACTGTCAATTTATGTCATGTTGTTACTTGTGGGCGGAGCACCAAGGCAAATTCCTTGTATGTGAATACTTGGCCAATAAACTTACTAACTTACATTCTTAACACTGTCCCACACACACCAGGAACAATTTTTACATTTATACCAAGCCAATTAACTTACAAACCTGTACGTCTTTGGAGTGTGGGAGGAAACCGAAGATCTCTGAGGAAACCCACACAGGTCACGGGGAGAACGTGCAAACTCCGTACAGACAGCACCCGTAGCCGGGATTGAACCCGATCTCTGACACTGCAATCGCTGTAAGGCACCGTGCTGCCTTTACTAAGGACAATTTGTTTGGGATGTGGGAGGAAAGGGGAGCACTCAGAGGAAACCCACCCATTCACAGGAAGAACGTGCAAACTCCACACAGATAGTTCCCAAGGATTCAACGTGGGACTCTGGCACTATGAGGCAGATACTCTACCAGCCGTGCCACTTTCATGTAATTAAAACATGTGTTAGTTTAAAGTGTAGGAAGGGACTGCACATGCTGGTTTACACCAAAGGGAGACACAAAAAGCTGGAGTAACTCAGCAGGACAGGCAGCATCTCTGGAGAGAAGGAAGAGCAAGTCTGAAGAAGGTTCTCAACCCGAAACGTCACCCATTCCTTTTATCCAGAGATACTGCCTGTCTCGCTGAGTTACTCAATCATTTTGTGTCTATTACTTTAAAGCTTTTTTATACAATTCCAAGGATGTTGCCAAATTGATTCATATCCTTTAATGAAACTTGGCAAAGCTGTTCCTGTGCAAAATCATACATCGGTAACTCAAGCCTTCCATCACTAAGATGGAAAGTGTATCTTTTGTACAAAGGTGACATTTTTCATTCATTTGGACTCCGTAACTCATCTATCCCTACTCTGGCGGAGTTAGGGGAAAATAAAATGGCAAGTGTTTTTAATTTAATTTTAGGCATATTGATGAGTCCAAAGCCCATCGGACAGATTGTCTCAAAATCTTGCATTTGGATAATCAGTGAAATGGCCTGTAGAATACATGAAGATTGTTTTTACTGGGTCTGCTCAGAGACTGAAGCTACACTGGTTATTCTGGCAAATCACGATTCCTTGCATCCAAAAAACATTTGCACTTTATCACTCATTTTAGTTTGAAACAATACCTCGGGCATTCTGGTCAGGAAGGGTTTGTTGTGTGATGATGCATGCGATGCATAACAAAATATATTAATCTTGCTTCAGCCTTTGCAAACTTTATGAAATTAGGTTGAGATACTTGGATCTACGACCATATCACCCAGGATCAACCGTGGTTATTTATTCCCCTGTGGCTGTTGATGGTTCATCCACTTGTGAATGACCCAGTCACTGATTATCAGTGGTGGTCGAGGGACAAACACAGAAGAGAGGGGGGGGGGTCACAGAACGGACTTCATGTTCTATTCAAGGGAAGTTTTGGAATAAATTAATTTCTGTTTTAGGAACAAAAGGATCTACTGGTAAATTTGAACAGCAGAGCACTGTAAGCAGCAAGGAATTGCAGATGGCTGTTTAGAAAAAAAAAAAAAGTGCTGGAGTAACTCAGTGAGTCAGGCAACATTGATGGAGAACATGGACAGGTGACGTTTCAAATCTTCAGACTGATTCACATTTTGGGTCTGGACCTTTCTTCAGAGTGATCAGTCTGAGGAAAGGTCCCAGCCCAAAATGTCACCTCCCAAGGTTCTCCAAGGATGCTGCCTGACCCGCTGAGTTACTCCAGAATTAGTATTTTTTTTAAATGTACAAGCTTAAGGATCATACTCCTTTGCAGAAGGGTCTCGACCCGAAACGTCGCCTATCTCCTTCGCTCCTTAGATGCTGCTGCACCCGCTGAGTTTCTCCAGCTTTTTGTGTAACCCCCCATACTCTTTTGCACATTGCTTGGAATCAATTTTCCTTCAAGAGCCAAGACTTCTGCATTTGAATTCTACAATGTCCACTCACAAAGGAGATAAACCTCTTGTGCAGATGATAAATTTGATTCATTGCTGCTATGGGAATGTTTGGTGGCCCACAAAGTGACGGCCGAGCTGACGAACAATATGTCGATAGTAACTTTGGCTAAGACCACTGCGGGCTAGACACTTCCTGAATAAACAACAGAGGCAAACCAGTCAGTCCCAGCTCTGCAAGATATACAGATCAGGAGAGGTTTCATGGCCATTTAATTTGACCAAAGCATTATAGTAATTTATCCTGATGGTGGAGGTCTCCCATCATAGTTCATTAAGTTGCGCTCCCGATCCTCTGGAGCATGACTTGTAGTCGGGGCACAGACAGAGTATTTCCACCAAGACAAACAGAACATCTATTTTTGCAACCCACGTAATTTTTCTGAAGTGTCTCGACCCAAAATGTCACCCATTCCTTCTCTCCAGAGCTGCTGCATGTCCCGCTGAGTTACTCCAGCTTTTTGTGTCTATCCTCGGTGAAAACCAGCATCTGCAGTTCCTTCCTCCAACTTTGAAGCAATAGATCTAATAGTTTAACATTACATTCTCATAGTTATTGAATCCTACATGCAGGCAGGTGACAGCCAATCTGTACCAAATTCTGTTTGAATGAATATTGAATGAGTATTGACAATGTTTAAAGCAATATCGATCAATATTTTGCCAAGTGATTCGTATCAGAACTTTTGTTTTAACCAAACTATCGACAAAAGGAATGTAGAATTCTGCAATTCCCACATAGTCTGTACCGACATCTACTGTTAGGATCAAAGTAGAGGCCATTCAGTCCTGTAACCTGTTGCACTATTCTGAGATCAAAGAAAATCAGAATCGCTCCCCTATTTGCTCTTTTTTTTAATCATATCCCTTGAGCACAAATGCCATTAGTATTTACTACTTGTGCTGTTTCCTATTCCTAACTAGACACGTCCTAATTTTAAACTGGACCTTGGATTTTATTTTAATTGAAGCCCTGGATTGGATTTCTCTAGCAAAACATTTTCCCCACATATTCCACATTAATTTACTTTTGTTTTTGAACAGACCATTCAACCTTTAAAAAAAAAGTTATTTATTTTCCAATTTTTTGTCAAAATTTCACTTCAATTCCCAAAGCCATCCTGGTGTATTTCTTTACTCTTCTGTCAGAGGCCAGTCTATACATACGGATCTTATTCCCTTTGCACCACTCCACATATCTCACAAAAGAAGGGTCTCGACCTGAAACGTCACCCATTCCTTCTCTCCAGGGCTGTTGCTTGTCCCGCTGAGTTACTCCAGCATTTTGTGTCTGCCTCTCAGAATTTTGCTTCAAGCTGAATCAATCTTAACCACCTCCAAAGATAGACACAAAATGCTGGAATAAATCAGTGGGACAGGCAGCATCTCTAGAGAGAAGGAATGGGTGACTTTTCGGGTCGAGACCCTTCTTTAGACTCAGGGGAAAGGGAGTCTGGAGATATGAATGGGTAAAGTGTGGAAGCAATGATAAGGAAATGTAGAATGGTTCACTGTCAGCTGAGGGGGAAGGTGACAACGAGGCAGACAATTAGTAATATTTGATCAGGAGGAGAGTAGAACAAGTCAAAGAACTAGGATGGGGGAGGGACGGAGAGAGAGAGAGAAAGCAAGGGTTACTTGAAGTTGTTAAAATTAATTTTCATACCGCTGGGTTGTAAGCTGCGTGAGCAAAATACGAGGCGTATTTCTCCAATTTGTGCTGGGCCTCACTCTGACAGTGGAGGATGCCCAGGACAGAAAGGTCATTATGGGAATGGGAGCCGGAGTTAAAGTGTTCAGCATTCGGGAGATCACATAGGCCTCGGCACTGACCACCTCCAGTTTGTTTAACGGCCAAGTCATCTTCTACACTCACACGACTCTTCGATAAATATTGCCAATATTCTTCTGACTGGCAAGAGATGCAGCGCCCTCTTGCTACAGCACCTTGCGCATCTCCACACCTCCGCGTTCCTGTCAGTGGTCATGCTCTCATCCACATGCCCTTTTCACTCCACTCTAGAGTTTAATCTTAAAAGCCCTCTGCTTTCCCAGCCTCTCATTACGTGTAATTTAGTTTAGAGATACAGCGTGGAAACAGGCCCTTCGGCCCGCCGAGTCGACCAGCGATCCCCGCATACTAACACTAACGCACGCACCCTAGGGACAAGTTTTACATTTATACCAAGCCAACTAACCTACAAACCTGTACGCGTTTGGAGTGTGGGAGGAAAACAAAGATCTTGGAGAAAACCCATGCGGGTCACGGGGAGAACGTACAAACTCCGTACAGACAGCACCCGTAGTCGGGATGGAACCTGGGTCTCCGGCGCTGCAAATGCTCTATTGCTGCGCCACTGTGCCGCACTTTAGATAATTCTATCAATATTCACCAGTGGTTCTGTGGAACATCTCAGGGCATTTTCATACATAAATCCACGCATGGTGTCTTTGACTCACCTTTGAAGCCCACCACAAAGCTAAGGAACTGGTTCAATCCCCCCACATGGCCAAATCCATAACCTGCTGTTTTGGGAATGTTGATTGTCAAAACTACTGATGGTCCTCACAGAAGCATGAACAGATTGCCTGGCAGCATGCTACTTGAATGACTACTGCTTGGTTTGATAACTAAGCAGGGCCAGAAGGAAAGAAATGGTGAAGATTTATTTTGTAGCTTCAATTAAAATAAAATACATGATTTAAGGCTGTACGATTCAAAGCTGCACATTCCTTTCAATTCAGGTTTAAGTCAGGCAGTGAAAGATGAGGTATTGGCATGAGTGTATGTCCCAGTTTCATGTATTTTCTGGGACAGAGGGTCAAGTTGCCGAAAAAAAAAGCTTGATTTGACAAATTGTTGATAAAAAGAATGTCAGTGATTTGCTTAGCATTAACAACAAATTATAGAATACAGTTCTTCGATGGAATTTCTCCAGCCTATTGGAAAAGAAAAATGACTTGTTCTCTGCCATTTCATATAATTTTAAAGCTTTTTTTTTGGTCGATTTCATGCTACGAATGTAATTGCAAATATCAGCGTTCAGCGGTCAGTTTGGCCTCCGTTATCAGCAAGCTCACCTCCACAGATAAACTAACATCTACGAGATTTGCAGGGTGGTTATATTTTTGGATGGACACTTTAAATGCACTATAGCCAATTATTGAATATTGTCTGAACATTATAGATAAAGTAGCACAGGAACATTTACAGATGTGTCCAATTACTTTGCGGCTACACTCAAAATAAACGTGCTTTGGAACAGCACGATTCACACTTTTTTGGGGAAGGGTAATAGAAGGTGCAATGGGTGATGTAGGAGACTCCCTTATCTCTGCCACTTCCCCTCCCCCAGATTCACAGAAGAGGGGAACCCAAAACGTCACCCGTTCCTTCTCTCCAGAGAAGCTGCCTGTCCCGCTGAGTTACTCCAGCATTCTGTGTCTATCCAAGTGCATGGATTTGTTTCCTCATCTCCTCACTTGGTTTCGGCAAATTATAACTTTTGGCCACTTTCATGGAGATGAGGGAGAAGATAGACACAAAAAGCTGGAGTAACTCAGCGGGTCAGGCAGCATCTCTGGAGAGAAGGAATGGGCGACGTTTTGGGTCTTCAGACTGGTTAGGGATAAGGGGAACGAGAGATATAGATGTTGATGCAGAGAGATAAAGAACAACGAATGAAAAATATACATAAAAGTAACGATGATAAAGGGAACGGGCCATTGTTAGCTGTTCCACTGAATCGTTCCAAATACAAGCAGCCTTCCTTTATGTCACTAGAACCAACCCAGAGACACACAGCTGAGAAATACACCATGGCAATGACTTATGTTTGGTCACAGTCACATCCGTCAGCCAACGGTATGACTACCTCTGTGGACAACACCAATTGAGGTGTGTGAAGGAAGGAACAGCAGATGTGGGTTTAAACTGAAGATAGACACAAAATGTTGGAGTAACTCAGCGGGACAGGCAGCATCTCTGGAGAGAAGGAATGGGTGACGTTTCAGGTCGAGACGCCTCGTCAGGGAGATGAGCTTCTGTTGCCTCCATGGACAACTGTGCATTTCCTAATTTTGCTTGGGCAGCTTACACCCCAGCAGTATGTTTTGATTTCAAGTGACCCTTGCCTCTGCCTCTCCCTCTATCTCTCTCTCTCCCCTCTCCCCCCCCCCCCCCCCTGTTCTCAAACTAGTTGCAGTGTCCTTGTGATTAATTTTGTTGATTCTTCCCCTTTTGGAAAATTGTCACCTTCCCCTCAGCTAACAATGAACCATTCAACAACTACTTCCCAATATTATTAATACTTTGAGCGGGGTGGAAGATTGCAACCTTCACGTGGTCCGCCCTGTTTCGACTAATGCAATCAACTCGACGTGCACAAACAGAAGATCAAATAGAACAAGTTGTCCAACAACTTTAGGCTGTGCACGCCACACGAAAGAAGAAGTACCTGGTGTGTAGGAAGGAACTGCAGATGCTGGTTTACACCGAATGCTGGAGTAACTCAGCGGGACAGGCAGCATCTCTGGATACATGGAACGGGTGACATTTCGGGTCGAGACCCTTCTTCAGACTGTCTGAAGAAGTCTCTGAGTTACTCCAGCTATTTGTTTCTGTTATTAGTACCTGGATTGATATTGTCAGTAAATTGAGCTGCTCGATTCAAGACTAATTTCATTACCCATTAAAATGAAATCAACTGAAATAATGGCTAGTTTGAACAGTGTTAGTATTAAAATGTAAAAATAAACATATATATATATATATATACACTGGGAATATGAGCAACCAAGCAACCCATGAACAAAATATGGTTACCAGATGTATACACGGGAAGAATATCTCTTTGCTCCATTAATCAAGCCCACTGGGGCATTTTACAAATTATGAATACGGAAACAGGGCTCTGATTGATAGAGTGCTGTTGATATGTGATTATAGTTAGTTCAGAAGGCAACTGGGCTTTGGTAAAGAATGAAGTAAAACGCCAGATACTGTGCTGATATGCACGGCAAACAGTTTCCTAGTTATTAATAATTATCCTGGACTCATAATAATCCAGTGGACTTTATCATCTACAAGGTGGAACCCTGGTTAGTAATGAATCCCACACTTCGAAACACCCACAGCCCCAACGCATACAATTTTGTACAAAACCTGCAAAAAATGTTTTAAAGCTTGCCACCTCTTTACAAAGTGCTTCATGATCAAATCAATGGATTATAATATTCCAATTAATCTTAATTTTAATAATCGCAAGCTCCACCAATTATTTGTGGGGGTTTTTTTGCAAACTTTCTCAAAATTGTGTGGTCGAAACATTGTGTAAACACTCTACTGCATCCCTTTCAAGGATTTTCTCATTTGATTTTATTATGTAGAGGTGATATAGTACATTAACCCCTTTGTCAGTGGTTCCTCTGAGACCAAAGGAATTTCCTTCCTGCGAGCAGTGATTCACTGTGCCCAAGATGTAATCTAGCCAGCTACAGTCATGCTACATTTACTCTGCAGCAATAGTTGTGCTCAAACATTAACAGTCAGAAGTGAGCAGCGCTGCTGTTGCCTGTTGTGCCTCCCAGGCACTCTTTTTAAACTGATTGAAGGGGTGTTAAGTTAGCTGGCATGCAGTGGAAGTGTGCTTCAAAACACCGCATTGAGCAATGGACGCACAATTGTGACGCTTTGCATTCTGATGCTGCAGTTTGGCGGTGGTATTGGGGAACAGCGCAGAGCTGAAGACCTCCTGGAAGAAAGACAGGGGCAAAATTAAGGGGGAAGAGAAATTGGTCCAGGCTGCAACACACAATTCTTGCCAAGCGAAATTGTAAGCAGAAATTTGTCAACAACAGCTGGTGCTTTGTACTGATGCAGGAGTGCACGGGAGCAAGAGAGCAAAAGCATGACCAGAACAAGTACAGTGAAACTCCATTCAACTGGGAGATCGACACAAAAAGCTGGAGTCACTTAGAGGGTCAGGCAGCGTCTCTGGAGAGACGGAATAGGTGACATTTCGTGTCGATTGAGAGTCAGGGGAAAGGGAAACGAGATGTTATAGACAGTGATGTAGAGAGATATATAAAACAAAATGAATGAAAGATATGAAAAATGTATCGATGATAAAGGAAACAGGCCGTTGTCAGCTGTGACCTAGGTGAAAACGAGTTGCAGACAATGAGACTGAACAAGACCACTTTGAAGCTGGTGTGACTTGGGTGGAGGAGCGATGAAGAGAGGGGGTTAATTGAAGTTAGAGAAATCAATATTAATACCACTCGGTTATGAGCTGCACAAGCGAGTTACGAGATGTTGTTCCAACAGACTGGCATTCAAATATTTCCCTTGTAGATCACCACATATCACCAGTCCTTGACCGGGCCACCAGATGGAGTGCTGAAACTTGGGATCAGAAAATTCTTTAAGGCACTTCTGATATTGTTCTACACATCTAGGCAATAAAGATTTCAGACTTGTACTCTAGAATAAAATAAAACTTATTTCAAGATTGCAATATTATTTTAAACTCTGAAGAGCATACGAATAAAGTTCCAACCAAGGGGAAATATAAGCATGCCTTTTGTCATGTTGGCATGCTTATATGGCAACATTTTCAGCATGTACTGTTCAAACTTGGAACACCAGTTGACCTCTAGTGAAAGCAGTGCAGGTTTTACAGACAGGGTGGGAAAAATCTTAATTGTATTCAGCTGTTTGGCCATCTGTACGCTATTAAAGTCCTTTCCACATTGACGTTTTGCTGATAAACTCTTACCAATGTTACTCATATAGCAGGAACATATTTCAAAATTAATTGTTTTGCTTTCCTCTCTGCTCATCCCACCCCCACACCATCTCTCATGATCAAAGGGCACAGGGGCAGCGATTTTCCAGCAACTTCCAACATCAGCCCAAAGCATACCATGAAGATATGTGGGACAGGTAATTCTGGGAGCCCTTCCCTGTCTGCTCACTAAGCCCATGTTCTCAGCCTCCCCTCCGTCCAACTCATTCCTCATCACCCCATAAACACAAACTAAGCTAAGAATCTGGTCTGAAGAAGGGCCTCACCTATATCCTTCTCTCCAGAGATGCTGTCTGACCCGCTGAGTTACTCCAACATTTTGTGTCTATCTTCGATGCAAACCACCATTTGCATTTCCTTCCTACCGATTAAGAATTTGGTCATTTTATTGCAGACCTGGTTAACACATAATAATGTAGTTATATCTATGGGGAGAAGGCAGGAACGGGGTACTGATTGGGGATGATCAGCCATGATCACATTGAATGGTGGTGCTGGCTCGAAGGGCCATATAGCCTACTCCTGCACCTATTGTCTATTGTCTACCTTTGAAATACCGAATAACTCTAGAGGGAAGATAATCATGGTAAAATAATGATTGACTCGTAATTAGATTTCATTTTAATGAACTTTGCTGTGTACTGTGCCAGCATTTGTGCATGTGTGAGATAGGGAACTGCTACACACTACTCTCTGCACACGCACAGTACCATTCTGCCATCTGCTGGCCAATTGCAATTATTATTTTCCGGCAACCCAAAATCACCAGTGTGGTATCAATCACTATTTTGGCCTGAAGATAGACATCAAAAGCTGGAGTAACTCAGCGGGCCAGGCAACATCTCTGGAGAGAAGCAATAGTTGATGTTTCGGGTCGAGACCCTTCTTCAGACTGAAGAAGTCAGCAGGAGTATAGAAGTCAGCAGAGATATAGGACAAAAGAAAAATATGCATTAAAGTAACGATGCATATGTTCTATCTCTCTCTATATCTCTTGTTTCTCTTTCCCCTAACTCTGTCTGAAGAAGGGTCTCGACCCAAAACATCAACTATTCCTTTTCACCAGAGATACTGCCTGACCCTCTGAGTTACTCCAGCTTTTTGTGTCTTTCTTCGGTTTAAACCAGCACCTGCAGTTCCCACTTACACTATTTTGGCCTGAATGAGCGCCAATGAGTGCAACCACCGGGTGGCGCCGCAGTGGCTGCCTTGTCCTTTGTTGTGTTTTAGAATGTGTTAAATGTATGTTTCAGTGCTCTTTAGCTATGTTATATGTGAGGGGGGGGGGGGGGTTTGGAGGAAAACTTTTAAATGTCTCTGACCTCGACGGAGATGTGATTTTTCTTTTCCGTATCGTATCTCCATCCGCACTGTGGCCTAACATCGAGGAGCTGGCTGTCGGCCTCTTGCTGGGATCGATATCGGGAGCTCCAACTGTAGGACTTAACATCGTGGAGCTCACGGTCCCTTAGTTGGGGACCGATTTCAGGAGCTCCAGGCCGCATGAGCTTCGACAGCCCCAACGTGGGAGCTTCGACAGCCCCGACCGCGGTAGAATAAAGAGGGAAGATTAGACTTTATTGCCTTCCATCACAGTGAGGAATGTGGGGAATCAGCTGTGGTGGATGTTTATGGTAACTTTTATGTAGTTGTGTTTCTTTTTAGTATGGCTGTATGGCCAATCGTATTTCACTGTACCTCAATTGGTACACGTGACAATAAAATACGTTTGAACACCATGTTATGGCAATTTAAATGCTGACACTGATCACTGGGAATATTCACGATTCAGAGCACAAACCCGCATGGTATCCTGGCAAATTTAGTTTAGTTTGGAGATACAGCCCAGAAACAGGCCCTTCGGCCCAGAGTCCGCACCAGCCAGCCATCCCCGCACATTAACACTATCCTACACACACTAGGGACATTTTACAATTTTCCCAAGCTAATTAACCTACAAACCTTTATGTCTTTGGAGTGCGGGAGGAAATCGGAGATCCCGGGGAAAACCCATGTTGGTCACTGGGAGAACGTACAAACTCCATACAGAGAGTGCCCGTAGTCAGGATCGAACCCGGGTCTCTGGCGCTGTAAGGCAGCAACTCTACCGTTGCGCCAAAGTGCCACCATTTATGGACTATACAGATTGTCATGCTTTGAGTCGTACTCTTAATTTCATTTATTAATGAATAAATTATGGATTTATAGTGAATGGATTAGTTATTATGGAAAGAATATTAATGATTTTACAAAAGTGGATCACTGTAAAAAAGGAAAAGTGGGTTTGTATTTGATGTGGGAGACTATTTTCAAATGTCTAATTCACAATCTATCGTGGTAGAAATGGGAATGCAGTCACGGATGATTCGTTCTAATGTTGTAATTTAACATCTTAATGCTTCCACTTTTGAAGCTCTGTAATAAATGGATGTATGCAATACTGACCCACTTCCAACGATGACAGCTTACACAGTGTGCATGACCTGCCCGACAAACTTCAGTTAGCAATATTCATCAAGCATCAACAGTGTACAATGAAGCGCCTTATCCAGCTTAGCGCAACATCTGCAGCACCAGGTAATACTGAGATGATGCACGCGTTTAAAACAATAGATGGCGTTCCATTTTAACGAATGGAAGAACCAAAAATCTTTCAAGGGTTGATTTGAAATATGCTCAAAGAAAGCTAGTTCAAAACTCAATAGAAATAACTGCTGGAATAGTAGGAAGATGGTTACATGTCCAGCTCACACTGAACAGCCTCACCAAATAACATTGAGAGTCGCAACCAAAAACGCAGCTTATGGAAATGGCACTTTTATTCGCAAAACCCGTTTCCTTCCAACCCATCTGTTTCTCCACTGTCTCCTTCACTGCTACAGTGAGGCCCAATGTAAAATAGGACAACCTTCCTTTCAATCCCTCTCTCCCCACTCCTCCTTCCCAAAACTGGTTTCTCTTTCCATAAATGACTAGCTGAGGTTTAAGTTTCACTTGCGACCTTGCATGTATACGTTCCATTAGCTCATAAATGATAGGAGCAGAACTCGACCATTTGGCCCATCAAGTCTACTCCGCCATTCAATGGCTGGTCTATCTTTCCCTCCCAACCCCATTCTCCTGCCTTCACCCCAAACACCGGTCCGAGTCAAGAATCTATCTACCATGTCTTCAAAATATTTATTTGCCGATGAATTCCACAGATTCACCTCCCTCTGTGCATAACATTATGCTTTTCGAGCTTCAATAAGTAACTGTCGTATCTGGAAAATTTAGAACTGTTGGACACTTCTGGCCCTCCTCATCTTGTCGAGGTCAAGCTGTCCAGTGTTTTTTTTTTTAAAAGAGATATCCTTCCTTTAGTTTCCCCGCAGTGTGTGATTCCACAAACCTCTTCTGCCCAATAATCCCATTCCCTCAGCATTATCATTCTCTCCCCTCAAACATCCACCTTTCCTCAAGCTTCAAACTCCTTTTTCATCCTTCACACCCCCCTTCCTTCTTACTTTCACCCCCCCCCCCCAATTTCTGCTGATCATCATTTTCAGAATGCATAATATAAATTGCAACAAATTACATGCTTGTGTGGCTCCCATTCCCAAAATCCACTCATTTAAGTTCAATAATCATCACCCCATCTTCTCGCTAGATTGAATATGGAGTCAGTTATTGTCCTATAACATAAGTGTGTGTAGGCAGCTTTGGCTTTGGGCTTGGTTTTCCTGGATGACCGCTTAACCTGGTGTTATAGCACATACTTTAGGAATCAGTAGTAATTGTGTGTTGGATAAGCCCGAGAAACGTCAGTCCCAAAACTAATGCTACGAAAGTTCTGAAACTCAGGAGACAATGATGTGCAAAGATATAGTTGCAGCGTGCCGAGTCTTGAAAGGCCTTCTAAATTATGTGACAGTCAATTATCACCTATTTGTGGCAGGAGAAAGACTAAAGGACCTGTCCCACTTTGCCCTCATTTGCGCCTCATTTACGCGTCATATGTAAATTAAGTTGACGCATCGTGATGCGTGGGGTGCGCATACTTTGCGCACGGTGTGGCGTGGAATCATATGCGGTATTGCGCAGCGCTCCAGGATTTAGTACAAAATCCTCGCGCGCCACCTGCGTGACGTATCGCTAACGCACTGGGTACGCATGCTGATGCATTGGCGTCGTACGCTGGGTCCCGACGCCTCACGTGTATCGCGTGGTGACGCATGGTTACGTCACCGTGTGTCAACATCCTTCCTTCCTTGCGTCAACATCCTGCCGCGCACCGCAGGGTATTCTAATGATGTCACGCATACCGGACGGCTGTGCTGACGTGTGATTTGCGCGCGACGTCAACCTATTTTACGTATGACGGATAAATGAGGCGCAAATGACGGCCAAGTGGGATAAGCCCTTAAATAAGACCACCTTCTTTGATACGAGTAGCAATCCCATTCATCAACACACCAGCATCAAAAAATAAAGGAAACTACAGACGATGAATTCACTCAAACAAATGCTAAACCGTCGCAGCGCCACAAATATCAACCGCACATAAAACCGGGATACACTTACACAGAATACACTTACACAAAGAGATACACATATCTCCTGATTATTTAAAATATACATTCTGAAAATTATATGAAAGGAAAAATTACCAGCCTGCTTGGCTTAGTATAATTGTGAAAGATCCAAAACTCATAAACGGAATAGGAAAAAAGGGGACAGGTCAAAACCATCTCAACGTTTATGAGTGTGGTTTCCATCACCGCACAACCCATCTGTTAATCTCCAGGTCCTGTTGTGCACCACTCAGGGGGGAAAATACCTTGGAAGTGTTAGAGTCATATTTGGCAAAAGGGTTGTTTAATAATGAAGAACTACCTAGCTGGGTACAAAATATTACACGCCCCAATTGCTGCTAGACGATAGTATGCTGCAAAATGTCTTATAGAAACATATACAATTCCTAAGAGATTGGACAGGCTAGATGCAGGGAAAATGTTCCCCATGTTGGGGGAGTCCAGAACCAAGGGTCACCGTATAAGAATAAAGGATTGGCCATTTACGACTGAGATGAGGAAAACCTTTTCACCCAGAGAGTTGTGAATCTGAGGAATTCTCTGCCACAGGAGGCAGTGGAGGCCAATTCACTGGATGTTTTCAAAAGAGAGTTAGATTTAGTTCAAGGGATATGGGGAAAAAAGCAGGATCGGGGTACTGATTGTGGATGATCAGCCATGATCATATTGAATGGCGGAGCTGGCTCGAAGGGCCGAATGGCCTACTCCTGCACCTATTTTCTATTTCTATGTCCCAACTCGGATGCCCAATACTGCAAGATACCTGAAATCCCAAAGAACAGATTAAGACCTGAACAATATATTTACCATTGGAGTGAATTCAGACATGATGCAGAAATATATTACAGATCAAGGCCTCGATCTGCCGTTTTCACATCTTACCCTACCTCTAGTTTCCCTGTCATCTGACTAAGTCTGAAGAAGGGACTCGACCCAAAACATCACCCATTACTTCCCTCCAAAGATGATGCCTGACCCGCTGAGTCACTCCAGCATTTTCTGTCTATCTTCGGTGTGAACCAGTATCTGCAGTTCCTTCTTACGCGTGCAGAAATATATTGTTGAAACAAGCAACCTAAGAATTCAGTGATCGCATTTTTGTTTTTGGTTGGAGATACAGGGTGGAAACAGTCCCTTCAGCCCACCGCTCGTGCCGATCAACCATCATCTGTGCACTACTATCTTCACCCAGTTTCACATCCTACACACTATGGGGTCATTTTACAGAATCACAAACCTGCACATCTTTGGAACGTGGGAGGAAACTGGAGCACCCGGAGAAAACCCTCGCAGTCACAGGGTGAACGTACAGGCAGCACCCATAGTCGGGATTGAACCCAGGTCTCTGGCGCTGTTTTATGGTTGTTTTTGGGGGGGGGGGGGGGGGGGAGGTAGTGGGACTTTGTTCTGGAAGTAGATAAAGTAACCCAAAAAAGTGCTGGAGTAACTCAGTAGATCAGGTTGCATCTCTGACCTGCTGTCACTCCAGCACAGTGGCATTTGTTTGTAAACCAGCATCTGCAGCTCCGTGTGACTCGATAAAATAACTACCCTAGTAATTCCAAACCTCAGTAATCTTCTGAAGAGGTCTGCATACTGGCTGTTGAGGCAACTCCGGTCAGCGTCATTACCTCAATGTTTTCATTGCTAACACATGCGGCTATGATTTCAAATCAATTCCCACCTCACAAGCATTTGCGCTACGGATATCTCAGAGTAATAGACGTGGTATGTGAAGTGGAACACATACTGTAACCACTGTTTTCCCACTGTCATTCCAAAACCTTTCAAGTGCAATATTGTCTCTTCCATTGACATTGATACTTGTGACATAATGTTTTCATCTAACACGTTTTGCTTCCCAAAGGTGAAATTACCCATTTCAAAACTTTCAATTTCCTATTTTAATCAAAACAAAATGCATCATTTAGAGAGTTTGGAATTCTACGCAGCATTTTGTCATATGTCGGAAGCACCGAGAACTTCAACCATTTTTAGCCAAGAATAATGTAGACAGCCAAGGACTCTACTTATCCCATTATATTTACGCGCCCTGCTCAGTGTTTGCAATAAAGTCACTAGCTTTAATTTGCACAATCCTGAACACTTGCCTCGAAGGCAAACACCTCACTCTTCCTTCAGAGATTGCATTAAGAACATGTAAATGACATGGTTTACACTTCAACGGGTCATTAACCTACTGCAAATTAATCGCGTCGAAAAGGAACAAGGGCCTGCTAAGATCTATTAACAAGGTGCTGTTATTCATTAAGAAATTTGCAATTCTGAAGGCTTTGATGAATGAACCCTCCTCAATTGGGTAATTTTCAATGGATAGTTTTCAAAGTGCCAATTACAAATTTTGTATATTTGAAAAAATGACGAAAGGCATCACCGCTCTTCAATGCAATAATCACACAACCTTGTTTAGTGTTGAAGCCCTCTTCATTCTAACCAATCATATCATCATCAGAATATATGTCACCTCCTAAAAATACACATTCCTTTCCTACATTTGAGATTCAATACCAGGCCTGGGTAATGTTGACTGAAACAAAACTCCAAGAAACACTTTCCATGCCACGACTGTTTACAGTAAAGCAGTTTAGGAGGGAACAGATGAAAGGGAAAGCAAAGTCTAATGTAGTAAGGGGCCAATGATTAAGTGCTCTGTAAAGTGCGAGGATCCCATGCCAGAAATTAGGAAAATACGCAGACCGAGACGCCAATTCCTTTCAGTAGAAAGACAGGAATGAACATTTTTGCAAAGGCGGAAGGCCCAGGAAAATAACAGCACATATATCAACAGCGTGGAGCAACTCAGCATGTATTGATGAAAAATACACCAGCTCATATAACTCCACCCTCACCATTCTCTGCAGCTCTGGTGGACTAAGTGAAATTGGAAGGCATGGTTACACTCGGAAACAGAAATGTTGGAAATAGCAATGAAGAGATAAGATGGCAACATGATAGGTTGATGATCTTTGGTCAGATCCAGAAAGTTAGAAGTAACCATTTTTATGATTTGGAGAAATGGGAGCGGAGGACAAAAGTGTAGAAATTGGGAAGGCGGTGATTAGCTTACTGGCAGAAGGTCATTGATCATGAGATGGCGACGCTGGATAAGGGACAGTGGAAAGTGGAGATGGGTCCAATCACAATTTAAATGGGAGTAAGAGAGGTAATGTGATACCATGAAGATGCAGTGAACCTCACCAGAAAATGAGGGGAAAGTCCCTGTGGTTGTGTTGAACTTTCTGGGGACAAGAGTGGAGGGCGAGGGTAGACGCCACATGAAGAGTGTGCTGGAGACTGGCAACTGGAATCAGTCTTTTAGATGGCTCCAGGGTCAAAATGAATGGAAGGTTCAGGAAAACAGTCAAATTATTTGTGGTTTGTCTATGAAAGTTGCAACACACTAAATTAGACATACAAGCAAATTTTGGTTTCACGTTGATGCAGCATTTGGGACTTTTGCCACCGTTACGCATGGGCTTGTTGGGTCTTCTCTGGTTTTGCATGGAAATGAGATTCAGAGATTAATGGAGCACTGTGTTGTAGGTGGTCCATCTCTTCAAGGTGCTGAGAGGGGATGGGAGGATGTATTTGATCAGAGTATTACACTGGCGATGGCAGGGAATGACCAATGACCAAATAAATACAGAGGCTGATGGAGAGAAGCAGAGAAAGGTAACCCTATAGTAACTTTAGGAGATACAAATTCTCAGAGCAGTGAGGCACGCATGGATGAATACCCCGTCAAAGCTGAAGAAGAATCCTGAATTGGAAATAAATCATTGGAGGTGGTACAGTGGTCATCTGAATGGCTTCATCTTTGATTTGAAAGTTGAGACTATGGCATAATATTAAGGTCATAGCAAAGATTGAACCAGCCCAACTACAACATCTACAGAAGTGGACTTTGTCCAGGTTTCTGAAACATATAAACACTTGTTGATATCAACATTGAATTCACTATAATTCTTCATTGCATCTATTTTTTGGCTTCCAGTGGAAGAGACTCACTGTAACGACTCCAGCATCTTTAATTACAAGATTGCAAAACCTTTAACTGCAATTTAACCACATACCAAGCAACTCAGCTTTAAGCCGGTCTCACCATTGAATTAGATTACGGCTGATCTGTAGCTCAATTCCTTCAGCTGCTCGGATTTGAAAACCTTCCAATTTCCTTTAGCCTAAGTATTATTATCTGAGTTTTGAAATTTGCGATTTTTGGTGAGAGTTTCTGCATTCTAATATATCAGAGTCCTAGAGTGATACAGCATGGAAACAGGCCTTTTGGCCCAACTTGACCACACTGGTAAACATGTCCAATCTTAACTAATCCCACCTGCTTGTATTTGGTCCATATCCCTCCAAAATTGTCCGATCCATGTACCTGTCTAACTGTTGCTTAAACGTTGGGGTAGTCCCAGCCTCAACTACCTGCATACACCCACCACCCTTTGTGTGAAAAAGTTACCCCTCAGATTCGTATTAAATTGTTTCCCCTTCACCTTAAACCTACGTCCTCTGGTCCTCAATTCACCTACTCTGGGCAAAAGAGACTCTGTGCATCTGCCTGATCTATTCTTCTCATGATTTTATACACATCTATAAGATCCCCCCTCAACATCTGTGCTCCAAGGAATAGACTCTCAAAATCACTTGTATAGAAAAAATGATTTCTGGCAGAACATCAAACTACCTAGCTCTGATTTCAGAAAAGGGAAGTTGGAGGAACACATGCCAGTTTTCATTGGAGGGTCGACAGTGTAAAGAGCGACCAGCCTCAATTTCCTGGATGTTAACATCTCAGGTGATCTGCCCTAGGCCCAGCTCATAGATATAATTATGAAGGGACACTGGCAAATATACTGTCTTAGAAGTATAAAGAGATTCAGCAGGTCACTGAACACCCTTAACAAAGTCCACAGATGGCAGGGTGGCACAGCAGTAGAGTGGCAGCCTCACAGCGTCAGAGACCCGGTTAGATCCTGATCACGGCTGCTGTCTGCACCGAGCTTGTACGTTCCTCCCATAT
Organism: Raja brachyura; assembly: GCA_963514005.1. The sequence goes on from OY740808.1 coordinate 32,994,618, forward strand.
TCCAAAGACGTACAGGTTTGTAGGGTAATTGGCTTGGTAAAGTTGTAAATTGTCCCTAGTTTGTAAAGGTAGCATTAGTGTGCTGGGATCGCTAGTTGGCGTGAACTCAGTGGGCCGAAGGAACCGTTTCCGTGCTGTATCTCTAAACTAAGATGTACTGCAGAAGGCAGGTAGCAATTTGTATTGTATCTGTATGTATGTTACGTTTTTGTGCTGTCTGAACCTGTGATGCTGCTACAGGCCAGAATCTCCACTGATCCGTACTGCAGCGACATACGTGCATATGACAATGAACATGACTTAAGAAAATGGCAGAAGAAGCAAAGATTTGATATAACCAATCAACTTAACCATTATTTTAAACCACCAAATGTTATACTTAATCTGCTACACACAGGTGAATACAAGCTAAATTCATATCACTCATCAATTGACACATTTTCAGGGCAGGGTAACCATTTGGGCAAATCTGCAATGCGCCTTCTTCCGAATCATTCTATTTTAGAAATCTTAAGATCAGCTAGCTCCAAATCCTTGCATCATAACCTATGAAATTGTTTTAAATTATTCCTTCATCTCTCAGTCATACAGCGTGGAAACAGGCCTTTCGGCCCAACTTGTCCACGTCGACCAACATGCCCCATCTACACTAGTCCCACCCGAGTTTTTTGGCCCATTTCCTTCTAACCTATCCTATCCATGTACCTGTCCAAATGTTTTTTAGGGTGGCACCGTGGCGCAGAGCTGGATGTCCTGCCTTACAGCGCCAGAGACTCGGGTTCAATCCTGACGACGGGTGCTGTCTGTGTGGAGTTTGTACATTCTCCCTGTGACCCCATTCACGTGGATGCTCCGGTTTCCACCCACATTCCAAAGACATGCAAGCTAATTGGAGTCTGAAGAAGGGTTTCTGCCCGAAACGTTGCCTATCTCCTTCGCTCCATAGATGCTGCTGCACCCGCTGAGTTTCTCCAGCATTTTGTGTACCCAAGTTAATTGGCTTCTGTAAATTGGGCCTAGCGGGTAGGATAGAATGCGTGTACGGGTGATCGCTGGTCAATGCAGACTCAGTGGGCTGAAGGACCTGTCCCCATGCTGTATTTCTAAAGGCTAAATGTGACAGGACCAGCCACTACTATCTCTTCTGGCAACTCATTCCATGCATCAACAAACCTTTGGGGGGAAAAAAAGTTGCCCTGCAGGTTCCTATTAAATTTTTCCCCCTCTTGCCATAAAACCTATGTCCTCTGGTTCTTGATTCCTCTACTTTACTTCAGACTTTACTTTAGAAATACTTTGCGGAAACAGGCCCATTGGCCCACCAAGTCCGCGCTGTTAGCCGATCACCCCGTACACTAGGGACAATTGCCGAAGCCAATGAATCTACAATCATGTACATCTTTGGAGTGTGGGAGGAAACTGGAGCACCCAGAGAAAACCTATGCTGCCACAGAGAGAACATATAAACTCTGTACGGACAGTGCCTTTAGTCGAGATCGAACCAGAGTCTCTGGTGCTGTAAGGCAGCAGCTATACTGCCCCAATAGATTTAGATTTACCCTAATCTATTCTGCTCATGATCTTATACACTTCTATTTTCTAATGATTATCTTCAACTTCTAACAATTTCTGGGTTTGGCCTCCAAATCTCTCTCCTCATTTATTTCCAAGTCTCAGCATTTAGAAAATACTCCAATCTACAAATCTAATTCAAAACCATGTGCTGCTGTTTTATTTAGCAACAATACCAACTTTCCATAGAATCCTCCCACTACAGTTTTGACTTACAAATCTGCCAGCAAACCCAGATATATTTTCACCACAATCTTTGATCAAAACAATGAAAAGCCAAGAACCCACTGCGATTGTCTGAAATACACCAGTCAAATTGGGCAATATTAATGTGTTTATGCAACGCCACATCTCTCAACTACTTGCCTGACAATTCAAGTGGAGACAAGACAGGATCAAAAAACAAGGATGAATCAATTCCAGACCAACACTCGATCCAAATTTACTAAAACTTCTCCCACTCATTTGCAAAAAACAAGTTTTCTTTTCAACTATTGCAACTTGCACAATTACCATCAACTTCTTAGGGGTGGCAGTGGCGCAGCTGGTAGAGCTGCTGCCTCAAAGAGCCAGAGACCTGTGCTTGATCCCAACCTCATGTGCTGTCTGTGTGGTGTTTGCACTTTCTCCCTGCGACCACATGGGCTTCCTCCAGATGCTCCGGATCCCACCCACATCCCAAAGACGTGCAGGTTCGCAGGTTAATTGGCCACTGTAAATTGTCCCCTTGTATGTAGGGAGTGGGTGCAAAAGTACACTAATTTAGAACTAGGTTGAACGGGTAATCGATGGTCAGAGCCAACTTGGTGGGCCGAAGGGCCAGTTTCCATGCTGTACCTCTAAACCACATTTAGTCACTCCATGCAAGAGTTACAACAGAAACTTTATTTTTGTTTTGCTTTAAAGAATACCACATTCTATTCTCTGTAAAGCGAGTATTTCCATCAAATCTGTACATTAATAATATTTGAGTTTTGTACAAATGAGCCCGATATCCTAAATGCTCCTACAAATAAAATAGGCATTGAGTATTGAATAGGCATTGGGTATGAAAGTTGGCAATATTATAAAACTCTAGTTCAGCCAGATTTACAGCATTGTGGACTACGGGTGCTCCCTGATTTACGATGCTTCAACTTGCGATATTTTGACTTTATGATCGGCAAGCGCTCGGCAACAGCAGCGGGCCGCACGTCACTTCCGGTCACGTGATCGCAATGTATTAAATGTGTTTTCGACTGCCAATATTTTCGGTTTGCGATGGGTTTATCGGAACGTAACCCCATCATAGGTCGAGCAGCAGCTGTGTAGAGTATCTGAGTACCTATAAGGAAAAATTGGACACATTTGAATTATTTACTTTGGAGCATCAGTCTCGGGTCAACCTGATAGAAGTACATAAAAAATAAAGAGAACATAGACATGATAAGCAGAATATTTTCAGGTTCCTGGTACTGCCAGAGGAGGTGGTAGAAGTAAATATGATAGCAACATTTAAGAGACATTTAAATAAACATGAAGAGACAGGAAATATAGAGATACAGACCATGTGCAAGCAGATTGCATTAGTTAGAATGGCCTCATACTTGGCGCCGCCTTGGTAGGCTGAAGGTCCTGTTCCTGTGCTCTACTGTTCTCTGCTTCAGCATTTTTGGGAGTGGACAGGTTTGAAAGGAGTTACCAAATTCTTCACTCTTGCCTAAAAGCCAACCAAGCACAATCTTATTTTGATTAATTCGCCTTAATGTCATAATTTCCAGTAATGGTTTTGAGAGCAGTTTCTGCTTTTATATTCCTCCACAGATCTTGCCAACTGAAGTAGATTGTTTTCTCTGAGAATTTTCCATGAAGCAATATATCCTTTTGGAGGCATAAACTGTACATTACAAGAACAACTTTTAATCCAGTTACATTCTTCAATTAAAGATAAGGAGCAGTCTATTTCAAGTTCCTTCATGAAAGTGTGCTTGAAACCTCTGGTGGGGTTCTCCTGATCAGAGGTTTTAACTTCCACTGAAGATAGAGTGAAAACATGACGCTCACCGAAACGGCCTTCCACTGATGGTATAGCAGCCAGGTAGAGGAACTGCCGATGCACAATCCGCAATATCATTCAAATTATTTGCACAGGAAAATTAAGTTCTAAATTAAAATGTAACTTATTTTATAACAACAATGAATTGCATTGGATCATTTGATTATTTCATGACCTTTGGTAAACAGTTGTCTAAAGCATGTTTAATTCTTCAGATTTCCCATTAATGACCGTCTAGTCCTAGACTCTCCCACAAGTTAGTGGAAAGTTAGGACCCACACCATCCTGGCCACACACTCATCTCCCCGCTACCTTCAGGTAGAAGGTACAGGAGCCTGAAGACTACAACGTCCAGGTTCAGGAATAGCTGCTTCCCCACAACCATCAGGCTATTAAACTAAACTCAAACAAAACTCTGAACATTAATAGCCCATTATCTGTTTATTTGTACTTTATCTGTTTATTTATTCATGTGTGTATATATTTATATAATGGTATATGGACACACTGATCTGTTCTGTATTCATGCCTTCGATATTCTGTTGTGCTGAAGCAGAGCATGAATTTCATTGTCCTATCTGTGACACATGACAATAAACTCTCTTGAATCTTGAAACACCCTCTCCACATCCACTGTTTTCCACTCAACAGAGTTCATGACAGCCACCTGATCAGAGAACTATCGCCTAATCAGAAGCTATACAATTTTACATGTCATATTCACTTTTATATTAATATTTCAACGTTCACAACCCCAATGAGTTTGCTGTGGAAACACACACATATTACAAATTCCAACGTGTACACCACTTTCTGCAGTAATTTAGCATCTGACATTTTCTACTGAGAAGATACAAAATGTGAAGTTTCTAAAAAAAATGTAACGTCCCTTTTAGTCATTCCACTTAAACCTAATGGAAACTGTAGCACCGCGTGTGTTATAAATGAATATAATGTACAAAGATAGATAGTTCTGCCACTTGGCAATATATTCTCCTTCTAACTATTTTGTATTTTTACTTTCTTAAACCATAATACTATTTTTGAAACGTTCAACGAAAAGAAACATATTTGAATAGAAATTGCACATGGTTATCAGGAGAGAAAAGATTTGTGTGATGAATTCAAATTGTATCCAGGAAAAGGAACAGACTTGAATGTAAAAGTCAAACCAATTGTTCCTGATGTCTCCAGCCATAGTATTGTCTTCTAAAACAATATGACGTTTCCAATCTCGTTCAAGTTGTGCATTATTTCAAAGCTCATTACAAGGAAATGTACCCAGAGATTGTATTTCGATAATTTAATAATTTATTAATCTAAAAAAGTGTGTAAAAGTATAGCTCTCATCCACAAGATATATGAATGACATTAAAATGCCTGCAGTTTTATCAAACTCGCTTTTAGTGTATTTGTTTCAGCAATACAGAATTAAAATGAACTTCACTTATTTTATTTTATATAAAAGAAGCCCACAGCAAAATGCTCAGAAGAAAAAACTTCATATTGGCGTGAAATGTACAGCTTTTACATTTAAAAATGTTCTGAAATATACATACAAGCATGCTAGCAAACCCAGGTTGTCAGGAGACAGACGTTTTGGTATGTCGTTTCTGAACCTTGAATGCTTTCTAACAGAAGAAAATGAGGATCTTCTGTAAATGGATTCTGTTGTTCAACTGGGGCTTGTATGCTCAAACTTTTAAAAATCCACAACTAAAATATGCATATCCACGGGAAATATACATACAACTTTCTCACATTGAAGTACATAATATAGGATTTTATCTATTGCCATTTATTTAATTTTTTTGCACAAAAACCTATAAATATTACTTCACCAGAATCTTTTAACTTAAAACTTAAATAAAATGACAGAGGCCTGAATTTGCACCTCCAAAAATATGAAGACGAGCATTTATCTTCATCAGTAAAGTCTTAGATAAAAATGGCCTTTAAATTGAAACACCCATTTTCATCTAGTCTGATGAATTCTGGGAGGGAGAATGACAATAAAATGGAAAAAATTACAAACTTCTACTTACAATTCTCACCAAGTTAACTTTTTGTACAATTTTACAATCTTGATTTTCCTCTTCAAAAGGCCTTGTGAAATTTTTCTGATTAAGAAAAAATAGTACTGCAATTTGTCAATTTTACACTATACACAATAGATACAAACTGTTCTGATATATCTGGTTTATATCTACAATACAAAGAAAGTCACCAAAGGTGACTCAAATGCACAATAAAATATCATTTACAAGCACTAGCTAGTTGATATTCCCCACTATATTTTCCCCGATTTCACAATACTGTGTTTTTAAGAATGTACAATTTATCATGAAAAATAAATTCTGTGTTGCAATGATGACAAGTACAGTTTCAGAAGCTGTAACATAAAAATTCCCAAAAGTTACTGATGTGGAAGAGCTTTTAATGTAGATCGTTGATGCAGCAGTACCCCAGAAAAGTGCTCTGCAAGTTAATGCTCACACATTGTAAAGAATTGGATGTGGAGTGAATTTAATTGTCTTGAAATGATACTTGCTGAAGTTTTGATATTTTCCCTTACACGATCTTCAGTTCACTGATAAATAGCTGATGATGCACCATGTCCTTCATCAGGAAAGTGAGTGGGTCTGCGTATAACACAATTTATGGTTTCAAAGTAAATTCATAATGGCATTGTACATTTGAGTAAGCACCACAAAGTGGACAGGTAGACAGGACTGGCGATCTTGTGTGGCAGGGTTACAATTGAGCCATGATAAGGCATTATACTGTTCCAGCACAAACCTGAAAAAGTGAAACAGAAAAAAAAAATCAGTATCCCCTGCAATTGTAATCGAATGAAAAAGGTGACGGCAAATGGCAAGTTACAAAGTGAACAAACCTCAAAACATCTGAAGTTCTATTGGAATCCAGAGGGTGAGGATGAGTGTGCTTGCCCGGAAGTAGTTCATCAGATTGTGCCAGGGAGACATGGTGATGTAAAGAGGCCTATTGCAAAATATAAAAAGTAACATCTTTACAAAGTTAGCTCAATACCCAAATCCTTAAAGGGGGGGGAAAAAAATGACCAACTTATTTCCAATAGATTACGCAAGGTTCTGGACACTTCTTCCTTTGGTACTTAATTTATAGCAAAACGCCCAAGCTGTTTCCTTATATCCTAAAGCAAGCTATTTCAGTATTTAGTCCAGCAGCATATGCAAAAAATCTAAAAAAGTCCAGTTATCAGATTCTCAACAACATTTCTTCTAAAACTACCAGAGGAGCATGTGCTGCCTCCCAAGAAATGTAACTGCATTTAAGTTTTGTGGTTGTCACATAGAAATCTGTCAGTCAGTCTGTTGGAAGGAAGTGTAGATGCTGGCTTACACCAATGATTGGCACAAAATGCTGGAGTAACTCAGCGGGCCAGGCAGCATCTCTGGATAGAAGAAATGGGTGCTGTTTTGGGTTGAGTCTGAAGAAGGGTCTCAACCCAAATCATCACCCATTCATTCTATCAAGAGATGCTGCCTGTCCCGCTGAGTTACTCCAGCAATTTTGTGTATGTCAGTCAATGCCAGGCGCCACAAGTCAACATCAAATTAGTTATATAACACAAAGCAAAAGCTTCCAAGGAATATTAATAAATAAATCTCAAGATTGAATCACCAATGAGAATACACAGTGCAAACGTTGGTTGATGAGGTCAACTTTAAGGACTGTCTTAAAAGGGGAAAGTATACTGGAAAATAGTTTACAAATTCGAGAGCTGACGGCCTTACCAACTGAAAAGCGGAGTTGCAAAATGGTGCACAATTAAATGTGGACAATGACTGCACAGATAGAACTGGAAGAATACCAAATTCACATAATACTGTAGGGCTGGAGGAAATTACAGAGAGGGTGGTGACGGGGGGGCGGGGGGAGGCAATTTAGGAATTTGAAAACAAGGAGAATTTTGAAGTGAAAGATGTATTTAAATGGGTAACAATAAGCAGAGGATTGGAGAACACAGGGTTTCTGATGGGGACTGAATAACAAAGAACATTTCTACACATTAAATACTGAATAACCAGCCTGATCATTTATAGACATTGGAGTGATCGGGAGAAGAGATGTAGTAGTGTTGGAAAGTGTACATGGATGACACTTTTTCAAGTCATGTGCAGAGGGGCAACACTATAATGAGAACAATAGATTCTTGGGAGACACTATCGATGGCAGCTCCCCCCTCCCTTGTACACATGCCGACCCAGGGAAAAACCATTGTGGACCGTTGGGCCAAAGGGCCCATTTCTCTGTACGACTGTGTGTATACAGACAGAAACACTGTATATGTGTAGGGCAAATGACTGTAGACGTTGTAACCCTCTATCCAGCTGGCCATGGCTACATAGAAGACTATGGAACTAGGCAAAACAGCGCATGTATATGTGCAAATGCCCCAGAGGGTTGACAACAGCTATTAATTCTCCAGCACTGGGAGAGCCTGCATTCACTTGTGCTCCTATTTGCATGTTTACAGTGGTCTTATCCCACCCTACCGGTGTAACAAATGGATTGATTAAATTAAACTTACCTTTAAAAACAAAGGGCATTGATTTTGAGCATGAGGGCAGGCTGACCAAAACCAGTGAGGGAGATTCTCAGCTTTGGCAGTTGAAACAAAATAACCAAGAGCAAGTGGTTGCTGGAGCACATTTGCAACTTCCTCATGAACTTCAGTGGACAGGAGCCGTTCACCACCCTGACCCTGGAACAAGACAAAATATACTCAACATCTGCAACTCCAAAATAACACTGATTACATTCGTTTTCCTTACTTCATTATCACCAATTCCTAAAAACTAGTAATTTCCACAGAGGAAATGAAATGATATTGTTACTGTATGGGGACAAAACCATGTTCTCCAATTTATCATTTTACTGTCACCTGCCCCATTTATGTTTGAAACATTATTGCTTAAGATTAATAATAAATCTGATACAGGGATTCATGCACACATTCATGGACCTTTTGTAGTTTATAATTCTCTGTCCCGACACAAATTAAGCAGCCAAGTTTGCAACTTTCTGACAGCAAGGCAAATTAATATTCAATGATGAATTCTTTCTGGACTATCAAATGTCCAACAAGCCATTTTGGAGAAACTATTAACAATATTCTGAATTGACTACATGAAATGAATATCTTACAATTTCCTTTGTTCGAAGCACTAATTTATTCCCTCTTTCCCCTTCACCACTTCTTCCCTTTTCCCCGTCTTCCTCCGCAGAGTCTAGGGTTGTGACAGAAGCAGTTCTTGCTGCCCAGTACATCACAGGGCAGCAAGAGTAGGGGCTGAGGATAGTGGAGTTGCACACAATGGCAGGCTAGCTCAACTCGGTCGGTACTCCTTCTCCACATCACCAGGCCAGTGTGGACAATCAAGTCGTTGGAAGTTGGGAGAGGAGAATCCACCAGCGTAAAGGGGATGTTGGTCAGAGACAACCATTGCCACACACTTGCTGCTGAATGTGGGAAGTCCATGATCCAATTGGCACTGAACTGTGCAACAAAATGAGTTTGTTATTTATTATTTCCCCAGTTATCTCTCCAACTGGGCCAACTACATCTAACAGAATCATTCTGTGCAGCCTAAAGGGCCTGTCCCACTTTCACGACCTTTGCCGAGTTTGCCCTTGATACATAGTCGCAGCATGTTCGTCACGAGGTCGTAGGTAGGTTGTGATGCTAGTCGTAGGTACTCGTGACATCAAGTAGGTCGGGGTGTTTTTCTAGCCTGATGAAAAATGCCCACGAGTAAAAAAGGTTGTGAATTAGGTTGTGAAAGTGGGACAGGCCCTTAAGACCACCACAGCCCTCCAGCTCAATGTCCACACTAAACCTACACCGTTCATGCAGTGGATTCCAAAATAAAATCACTATCCTCTTGAATTTCTGATTAATTTCATTCAATGGCTACTGATGAGTGAGAGAGTTTCACAAGGTACATTATCAAAATGCTGCAATAGTGTACGCTTCTTACAGGCTCAAAAATCTCCTTCCTTAATTAACGAGAACAAACCCAGCTTTTCTATTCTCTCCACATAACTTGAGTTCCTCACATTCGCCAGCGGTCCAATAAATCTACCTCCACCACCTCCAAACGTCTACTTACTTTTTACATGTTGGGATTGTACATTGAACAATGTTACAACTGGGGCCTAATGCACAATTTAAATAACATTTTTTTACCATTCGTCTGCAGTTGTCCACTATTTTCTGTTTTACCAAACATACCAACTTGTTCTGTTAACTTTAAAGATGAGTGATTGTGAATTTCCAGGTTTTCCTGCACCATTTAGATGAGTGGTGCCCACATATCTGGCCTGGAAGAACATATTCAAGTTGGATCCGAGGACCGGGTACTAAAATGTATGCTGGCACTTGTGTAACATCTGATTTTCGAGTCTTGAATACACAGGCTAAAAAAGCAAATTAACTACAAGCATTTTTTGAGGGTACTTAGCAAGGGTTGGAGTGAAAGCCACTTCATTAAAACATATCCTACATATTCACAGATGTCCCCTATTTTACCATAGATTCCAACGTGGCCTCAAATCATCTAGTTCCATACCCCAAGCCCACTGCCAGGCATGTGCCGTCAGGGTGGGCAAGGTAGGCACTGACTAAAATTTATAAAATGGTAATTATTAAATATAAATAGTAAAGGCAACGGAGAATTATGCCTACGTAAGAGATCGATTGCTTAGGTAGGCATAATTCTCCATGCCTTTCATCCGCAGTACATGTAACACGCGATTAACACGCGATGAACACGTGTGCAGCTCACGTGCCGTCGACGCGGCTTCAAGCCTTCAATGACAAGGGGAGCTGAAGGCAGCTGAAATTCTGCCTTTGCACCGTGGACTGTGTACTGCTCATGCGCAGCAGCATACTGCGAAAGGGCATGTGCAGCGCAAGTTTCTTGGTGGGTTTTTCAAACATGGACTGTCCATATCTTAACAGTATCTTAAGAAACAAAGAGAAGAATGGAGTTTGTGTACAAATAATATGGAAAGTATATTTCTTTGAGCTACAGTGGCTTGCAAAAGTTTTCATACCCCTTGAACTTTTCCACATTTTGTCACGTTACAACCACAAACGTAATGTATTTTATTGGGATTTTATGTGAAAGACCAACACAAAGTGGCGCATAATTGTGAAGTGGAAGGAAAATTGATACATGGTTTCCAAATTTTATTACAAATAAAAAACTAAAAAGTGTGGTGTGCAAAAGTGTTCAGCCCCCCTGAGTCAATACTTTGTAGAACCACCTTTCGCTGCAATTACAGCTGCAAGTCTTTTGGGGTATGTCTCTACCAGCTTTGCACATCTAGAGACTGAAATTTTTGCCCATTCGTCTTTGTAAAATAGTTCAAGCTCAGTCAGATTGGATGGAGAGCGTCTGTGAACAGCAATTTTCAAGTCTTGCCAGAGATTCTCAATTGGATTTAGATCTGGACTTTGACTGGGCCATTCTAACACTTGAATATGCTTTGATCTAAACCATTCCATTGTAGCTCTGGCTGTACGTTTAGGGTCGTTGTCCTGCTGGAAGGTGAACCTCCGCCCCAGTCTCAAGTCTTTTGCAGACTCTAACAGGTTTTCTTCCAAGATTGCCCTGTATTTGGCTCCATCCATCTTCCCATCAATTATGACCAGCTTCCCTGTCCCTGCTGAAGAAAAGATGCTGCCACCACCATGTTTCACAGTGAGGATGGTGTGTTCAGGGTGATGTGCAGTGTTAGTTTTCCGCCACACATAGCGTTTTACATTTAGGCCAAAAACGTCAATTTTGGTCTCATCAGACCAGAGCACCTTCCTCCACATGTTTGCTGTGTCCCCCACATGGCTTGTGGCAAACTGCAAGCGGGACTTCTTATGGTTTTGTTTCAACAATGGCTTTTCTTCTAGCCACTCTTCCATAAAGGCCCAATTTGTGGAGTGCACGACCAATAGTTGGTCTGTGGACAGATTATCCAACCTGAGCTGTGGATCTCTGCAACTCCTCCAGAGTTACCATGGGCCTCTTGGATGATTCTCTGATCAATGCTCTCCTTGTCCGGCCTGTCAGTTTAGGTGGACGGCCATGTCTTGGTAGGTTTGCAGTTGTGCCATACTCTTTCCATTTTCGGATGATGGATTGAACAGTGCTCCGTGAGATGTTCAAAGCTTGGGATATATTTTTATAACCTAACCCTGCTTTAAACTTCTCCACAACTTTATCCCTGACCTGTCTGGTGTGTTCCTTGTGCTTCATGATGCTGTTTGTTCACTAATTTTCTCTAACAAACCTCCGAGGCCTTCACAGAACAGCTGTAATTATATTGTGATTAGATTACACACAAGTGGACTCTATTTACTAATTAGGTGACTTCTGAAGGCAATTGGTTGCACTGGATTTTATTTAGGGGTATCAGAGTAAAGGGGGCTGAATACTTTTGCACGCCACACTTTTCAGTTTTTTATTTGTAAAAAAATTTGAAAACCATGTATCATTTTCCTTCCACTTCACAATTATGCGTCACTTTGTGTTGGTCTATCACATAAAATCCAATTATGTTTGTGCCTTCCACAGCTTGTGGGGAGTTTGGCCCGGAGAAAAGTTGTGGGGGGCAGGAGCGTTGAGAAGAAGGGTGCCTGGGATCATTCCAACAGCTCACTTGCCGTGACGCTCTGGGCACGGAGCCACCGCATTGTAGCCGTGGATGGAAATAGCTTGGGTGGCTGCGAGCGCCGGGGCCGGACAGCGGAACAGGCTGCCACCTCAGCACCTTCTGCTGGCCCACTCACCTCTGGCAGTGCTCTCCTGAAAACATCTCTCCTGCCGCTCGCCGGCCTCACTCATGTCAGCCACTTCCCGCAAATCCTTAAATTCCGACAGCGCGATCAAGGGACCAATTGAGGTCACTCGGCTGTCGGAATTTAAGGATTTGCGGGAAACGACTGACATGAGGTCGGCGAGCTGCAGGTGAGTGATGTTCAGACGGAGAGCACTGCCAGAGGTGAGCGGGCTGGCAGAAGGCAGTGAGGTGGCGGCCAGTTCTGCTGTCAGCGGCCGCTCGGAGCCACCCAAGCTACTTCCCTCCCCGGCCACAATGCGGTGGCTCCGTGCCCGGGGTGCCGCGTGAATTACTAGCATGATCCCCGACCCTCTCCTTCTCAACGCTCCTGCCCTCCCCGCAACTTTACCCCTGGCCAGACTCCCCACACGCTGTGAAAGGAACTCTTCTCCACAATTGGTCCCTTGAACTAGTATTGTCATTCAATAAGATCACAACTGATTCAACTTGTCCCGTTGTGCTCCCGTTTTTCCCACCATCTCTCCACCTGGCGTCACCACCTGCTGTCACCATCCACCCCCCCCTCCCCCACCCCCATTCAGTAATTCAGAATGAAGGAGATTTGGAAACTTTGGGCAAATTGAATTGTTACTTTCTTTATTTTTATATTTTTGAGCGTGAGAAATTCTATGGTCCCACCAGCCTTCTTTCAAAATTTCGCAACTCAAAATAGGGTTGCATCTTCATTGCCGGGAAATAGGGTACTTTATTAAGAGATATGGCTTTTGAAGACTTTATAAAAGTTGACCGACAGCTTACGGAGAGGAGAACAATCTGCGCATGCGTTGTTTAAGATTTTTTTAAAGCCGACTGATTGCCTACCCTGAGCAATTACTCACGGCACGTGCCTGCCCACTGCCATATCTCACAGCTATGTGTTGGGAAACACTCTATTGTTGACTTACTTTCACCTAACTTGGAACTAATGATAGTATACTGGTACTTTATAAAAAATAATCCACCTCCTGAACAAAAATGTTAAGTTGTGTGTATGGGCAGAACATTAAAAATTGATAAAATGGCACTCACTGTACTTCGTATACTATTAGATGTTATACCATAGTACACTACTTACTTACAATTCAGTTTTGTTTAAACATTATACAGAGTTGAATGATACATTTTCATTTCCAATGCTGAATGCTTTAAAGTCTGCATTGGAAACTGTGCACGTGACTAAAGCATGGGAAATGAGGCTTCATTGAGTTTGAAAGGAAAAATGTGAAATTAGTTTAGTTTATTGTCGCCTGTACCAAGGTACAGTGAAAAGATTTTACTGCGTGCTAACTAGTCAGCAGAAATACAACACATGATTACAATCGAGCCCTTCACAGTGAACAGATGCATGATAAAGGGAATAACATTTAGTGCAAAATAAAGCCATTAAAATCTGATCAAAGATAGTCCCAGGGTCTCCAATGAGGTAGTTAGCAGTTCAGGACTGCTCTCTAGTTGTGGTAGGATGGTTCACTTGCCGGATAACAGCTGGGAAGAAACTGTCCCTGAATCTGGAGGTGTGTGTTTTCACACTACTACATCTTTGGCCCGTTGGGAGAGGGAGAAGAGGGAGTGGCCAGGGTGCAACTGTCTGTGAGCCAGTGATCCATCAGGAGTTCCAAACAATAGAATGGTGGATTAAATCGGTTTAGTGCATTTCCAATTTTATTGCAATGTTTTTGACAAATAGGTTTAGATTCACTAAAGTTATTAATATAGATTTTAAACTATATCATCTGTTTTAATACCATCAAGCAAGCTGATTTTTTATTTAAATAGCCAATTTGGATATAATCCCCTGAGTAGCAAGAGTTCCAGAGTGCAGATGGTTTGTGGTTAGTCTTTAGTGGAGGAATTAAAAGGAAATTTAACTTTAAATAAAAATTAATATGATTAAATTAGTAGCCTACTTAGAAACAGTGGAATCATTTTAAAGTCGACTGTATTTGCTGGCTTGAACAACCAGCATTTTGGGGTCAGCGTGAAGCAACAGTGCTCACCTCGTGGAATGTTTCCACAAAAGATCAAGTGATCTGTGTGGCGTGCTTTTCCCCTTTCCCAACATCAGCAGCTGTCAGGCAACAGCCAGCCCTAGGGGGTTCAGCCAGCAATTACAGTCATGTAAATCAAGTAGGCTGAGCAATTGATCACATTTGAAGAATTCCCAAAAGCAACAACCCTGGAAGCCAGCACCACATTTTACTAACTTTTTGAAAACATTGCACAGGGCTCAAATTAAAGATTGAATTAAAGATTGAAAGAATGGACTGGATAGCACGCAACACAAGCCTTCCACTGTATTGGACAATTTCTAATCTTGTGATGTGGACTCGATAAAAAGACTTCTAAGATAGAACAGTTTAGTGTACAATTGAGTTCTTTGTACATTATTGACTGACTCAAGCTTATAAAATTTGATCCCAGCATGACAAATTATGCATGCACAGAGAACGTGGTAGATCTAAAACCCAAAAATTGTTATTTGTTACAGCCCATTCCCTATTTAATTACCAATATTTAAGAGATATTCCCACGAACATCTACTCAGCTAGTTTGAAAGAAGCAGATAGACAGAGTGTTACATCTTCTCCACTCAATAACCTCAACTTCTACCAAAGTTCACGTTTTCGTTTGATCAGTAGATTCTCTTGATGTCCAGAAATCTAGCAATCTCGGGTTTGGGTAACTTTCGTGACGGGCATCCATAGCACTAGAGAGCGGAGAATAAATCTATGCAAATGTATTTCTCCTAATACCACTTCTAAATGTCTGACACTTGATCCATAAATGATATCTCTCAATCCAAATTGTCTGCATCTTAAATCAGTGAGATGATTTCTCAAAACCCAGATTCACCAAATATAATTGATAAATCACTATTGTTTTTTTTGTTAATATCATTGTTTCTACTCATTTACGGTCACAAGACCAGAAACCCCACCGATTTCAATTTGGTTTTTAGCACAAGGAAGCATAATATTTAAAGATTTATTTTGCTGAAATTTAAATGCAATTTTGGCGCTTTTAGTGACTTTGCTTTGTTCTGTTTTTAAAAATAGTTTACTTTGATTTTAATATTTTGAATGTCTCTGAATCAAGTCATTTACAACTTTCACAACCAGAAGTTCTATTCCCAGTTTTGGTAGCCGTGAGGAGTGTTTCTGCATTTGCCAACTGTGGTCTAGTCGCTGTCCGATGAGGGTAGTGACCTCTGAGTTGAAGGGACACAGCAAGATAACAGCTGTACATATGCTCACACGACCGTGCTCTATTTCCTCTTGTCCCAATCATTCAACTTATCAAATTTGCAAATCAATTATAAATGGGTTAATATTTCTCCCCCCGACCTAAAATATTGCTTGGAGTTTGAAATCACCATCTTACCCTGCCAGCTTCGCTGCTGTGCTGAAACTGTGAGCTTGCACCCGTTGGTGAATCAGGAGAGGTGAGATTACCAGTTATTAGTATCCTGATGTCATTATCAAAGTCTTCAGCAAAAATATCCTCGTCCAAAATTCCGATACCATCTGTTCGTGCAAAAACAAAGGTTTTGATACAAAAATTTAGTGCAAATGTAGAAGAATCATGAAATCAATCATTCTCAGCAAAATGCAAAGGAATTTAGTTTGGAATTGCATATATCGATGTATTTCTAAATGACAATAAAGTTTGTTTGACTTGACTCAACGTGACTGCTGTACAATCAACTTTTTCAAGGAAGTTTCCTTCTGTTTTAAGATATTTCATGCAATCGTGACCATTAAATTAGCTTTCAAAACGTGGTTAGGTTTAATCTCAAATTCCTACTTTACACTCTTACTCACAAACATCCAACCTACTATTTCTTTAATTTTCTAATAGAATCAACTTCTGCAAACTTCTCATAACCTTCTAGATCATATGCCGTTTCTGTTGCCAACTATTGAATTAAGCAATCACTGGTTAGTCATTTTAGAAACAATGAACTGCAGATGTAGGTTTACAAAAAAAAAAACCCACAATGGGTTGAAGTAACTCAGCAGTCAGGCAGCATGACTGGAATACATGGATAGATGTTCTATGTTCTCCAGAGATGCTGCCTGACCTGTTACTCCAGCACTATGTCTTTCTTTACTGGTTAATCATTCATTTGCTAGCGGAGAAATGGGAAAGGCTCTGTCAGACCTCGACATTTTGATAGCAACTCAGCGTTCAACGTTCAATATTCCAACAAAAATTATCTTGAAATTGTCTGAAGAAGGGTCTTGACCCAAAACGTCACCCATTCCATCTCTCCAGAGATGCTACCCTGTCCCGCTGAGTTACTCCAGCTTTTGTGTCTCTTTAATTTCCTGAACTTTTGTAAGCCTTGGTAAACCTTTCCAGCATCTTTATGAATATTTTTCTGAAGTGAGACTGAACCAGAGAAACATCAAGATCTAAAGAGTTATTTCTGCTTTGATATTCGATTGCTCAGTTTATAACCCACTTCACTCCCAGATTTTGCTCATATGATACAGAATACACTGGTATTTCACTTAACACGTCCACAAATAATTGAATTGAATCAGCTCCAACGAGGGGTCATTATGAACTGTACACACAATGGTCAACAGCAATGAGGGCATGTGCGCGAATTACTGAGCAAACACAAACAGCATTGCCATGTTTACCAAACTATCTGGACACATTTGGCAAGCTCGTATTCTGTTAAAATGTGACTTTTTCTTTCTGTTTTAACAAACATGTCCCAGAGGACAGTAGCAATATCATTATAGATCAGCGGTAAAAAGGGTACTAGTGTATTTCTCGACAGTACCCAGGTGTCCAAAGAATATAAATCCATCAACGCCATGCAGAGAAGACAATTCGTACCAATCAATTAAGGAGCACCTCCAAACACAGCGTTCCTCTCCCCCTCACCCCTCCCTGCCATTAAAAGTATTCAATTGTTGCTTCAGTTTCTGAATCCAAGCATGGTGATTATGCTGACGAATTGAGGTGCTCTTGAAATGTAAAAACCGCCATTAATTGCTCACCTTGATTACCAAGACCTTCCAGAGCTTCAGTATTGGCAACAACTGTAGCGGCGGATGTTGGGAAAACCAGAATGTGAGTACAGGATGCATCTTGTGGGGTGTTTAGCTGAGATGTTTGCAAGTTGAGAGCTGTGCCACGCCCAAATACAGAACCCATTGTGACAGCATCTTAAAGAAATCCGGAAAAAAAAATAACTGTCAGTTACATTTTAACTTGGAGATACAAATGATGGAATTGAAGTGGAACTAAATAAATGCACATTCCTGAAATATTAAAGTGAATTAGAAATGGATTGAAACAAATCCATACCTGGCATAACAACAAACGAGCCCTGTGGCTCCAGGGCAACCAAGCAGGCACTGAGAATTGTGGGCGAGTCTGCTGCAGATATACCACACATTGTGCACGTCTCCTTCAACTGCTTACTGGTAGATTGTAGCGAACGACGCCCAATGAGGATACTCCAGTCTGGAAAAAAAAACACGCTCATTTAGTTCACAAATAGGGGAACTCATTTCGAATACCTATACTTGTATTTGTGCAATGACATTAAACTTGAATTGAATTGAATTGAATTGAAAAAAAAAAGTCTGCATTTTTCAAATTAAAAAATCAAACTGGGCATCGTGCTAATTATATGTTGGCTCAATACAGTGAACTATTCTTGTAATCCCATGCAGTATATCAAAGAATGGTACCTTTAATATGCCCATAAATCAAAATCTGGAGCAGGTTTTCCTGCAGATAACAATAAAATGAACAACTGGAGAGAAGGAATGGGTGTGTTTCAGGACACAAAACGTCACCCATTCCTTCTCTCCGGGGATGCTGCCTGTCCCACTGAGTTAAGGGCCTGTCCCACCAGCATGCGACTCCATGCGGTGAGCGCGATCAAACTGGGAGCGGGGGCCGTGCGGAGGTCGAGTGATTCCCGTACAGGGCCGGTCCCACCAGCATGCGGCGAGCGCGACCAAACCGGCAGCTGGGGCCGCGCGGAGGTAGGGTGAGTGGCGCGACGTGGCGCGAAGTTGGAGCGAAGTCCGCGGTAAGTTCGCAAGTCAGAGAGGGACACACAGAGAGGGGCACGGAGGCACACAGAGAGGGGCACGGAGGCACACAGAGAGAGGGCCACGGAGGCACATACAGAGAGGGTCACGGAGGCACACACAGAGAGGCGGTGCACACGTCCTCGATGCGGCTGCGGGCCGACAAGCCTTTGCCACGCGGAATTTTTGAACACGGTCAGTTTTTCGGAGCCCCGCGTGATGTCGGGACCAGCTCCGCACAAGTCCGGCAATCGAAGTGGGACCGGCTCCGCGAGGCCGGACGGCTCAAGCGACCATGTTAGGTCGCGCTCACCGCATGGAGTCACATGCTGGTGGGACAGGCCCTTTACACCAGCATTTGTTGCCTATTTTCGGTGTAAACCAGCATCTGCAGTTCCTTCCTTCACAATAAAATGAACCACTTGGTATCATGTAGCTGGGATTTCACGATACATCAAGAATATTGACTCTGTACTAACAACCCCAATCTGAAACATCAACTGAAATGTACGCTAGTCTTTACGTGAGAAAAAACGGTTCTTTTCAAATGTTCACGTACACCATTTCCTGAACTAGTTATGTATTGCTGAGTCTCTGCATGCCTGCTTTCTTTCACCTTCAAGAATTTACTCTTGTATCAGCATATTTTAGAACAGTGTGGTTAACGTCTAGTAACTTGCAGGGGTATCACAGCACCTGAGGTTAGGTTGATTCTCTTCCTTTCCCACTATTTATTCGCAAATATTCGATAAATTATATCATAATTCTTTTTTTTTGAAAGAAAACTTCTCAAAATGCTATTGCACAGTTCAGCAATGGCAACATATTTTACAATGATTCAGATAGTGTCAGATATTTGAATAAAAGGCAATATTTCACTTAACATATGGTAAAGAAAAGGAATAGATTACTGCACTGAGGTTATGAAACAAGCAAAGCATGTCCACTTTGGAAAATATGTTCATCACGTAACTGTGCTTCAAGAATAATAAATGAATGAACATTTTGAATATTTCAAAATATTACAGAATTCTATCTATATTGCACTTTTTAAATCAAAGTAGTCAACCTTTGAGTTCTCCATGACCCACTCGTCCAAGTGTTCCCATTACAATTCTCCATGGCACGGATGTCATCTGCATTATTCCAACACACCATTCCCACAGCTTCTGCAAACCAATTTTGCGAGCAGGCACTTTACTTCTCCTTGACCTAGAAAACATCATGCTCTTAATGGTTCAACAATCCATGTTCCACTTTACAGCTCTTAGGCAAGTGAAGATGCTTGTTCTATGCTGCAAATCCAGGAAACCTTGAAATATGTTTTGCATAAACTTGCCTTAACTCACATCACTTAATATGAAAAGTGAATCCATCATAGTATTATTTTTTAAACTCTTCAATTGCATAATTGCAGTAATTACAAGATATAATACACTTTCACAGTTTTGTCTATTAATAAATATAGGTAAAGCTCAAAAATGCCCAGCAATTTCCACCAATCCTATCAGGAATACATTTTGGCAGGGCTTTCTCCTTTTTGAACAGGATCAGGTCTACGATGAATAACATCTGCATTTAACTGAAATATAACTTACAAAAGCCATCCCTTTTTTTGCCAAAATGGTATATTTTCAAACATTTAAACAGCTAATTTATCGATAGGTTTACAGACCATATTTTTAGGCTGCAGTTATATAAATGTTTAAATAGCAGAATGTTTATTGAATTCAAGGAAAAATGTGTGTCATCTCTAGCTACTATAGAACAATATTTAGATGTATAATTTAGATTAGTTAGATTGCTATCATGATTGTGCCAAACATGGTGGACCAAAGAACCTGTTCCTGTGGTTATGAAGATTACTTCAAAACTTTGCTATTTTATCAAGATATTTTAAAGCGAAAAGGCACCAAAGATAGACACAAAATGCTGAAGTAACTCAGCGGGAGAGGCAGCATCTCTGGAGGGAAGGAATGGGTGAGGTTTCAAGTCGAGTCCAAATAAAGGTCTCAACCCGAAATGTCACCTATTCCTTCTCTCCAGAGATGCCTCTCCCGCTGAGTCACTGCAGTATATTGTGTCAATAGACATTTGGCCCTTCGAGCCAGCACCACCATTCAATGTGATCATGGCTGATCATCCCCAATCAGTACCCCTTTCCCGCCTTCTCCCCATATCCCCCAACTCCGCTATATTTAAGAGCCCTATCTCTTGAAAGCATCCAGAGAACCTGCCTCCACTGCCCTCTGAGGCAGAGAATTCCACAGACTCACCTCTCTCTGTGAGAAAAAGTGTTTCCTCGTGCTTACTCCTTATTGATAAACTGTGGCCCCTGGTTCTGGACTCCCCCCAACATCGGGAACATGTTTCCTGCCTCTAGTGAGTCCAAGCCCTTAACAATCTTATCCGTTTCAAATGTCTGTCTTCGGTGTAAATGAACATCTGCAGTTCCTTGCTACACAGGCAGTACTACAGGTCATTTTAGTTACCTTCAACCCACTTTAAATATATGATTACCAAAACAAACATTATTTTGAGTTTAAATTCTTACCTGTTGGGTACATCAATGTTCAAGATGCAAGTCTCCAGTAATTCGCCATGGAGGTCTGTACAGGACGCCAGTAGCCACCTCTGATCATGCGATAAACAATATCCCACAAAAAGCACGTTGTACTTTTGGCTTGCCTCGCCAAATGTCTCACCTAGCTCTGTTTGTTTATCCTTAATTGGTGCCAAGATATAAGGAGGCGAGTACACTTGGATTGGATGGGGGCGCTGGAAGTAGAAAAATAAGTTTACAATTTGATATGAGAAAAACTCATATTAATGAGTTCCCTTTATTAATAAACGCTAAAAAAATGTGAGTCACTTCATTATGGGTACTTAAATCAACATTGGACGAGAAAATGTAGCAATCTGATTAACCATTCCCTTGTGCTACATGGAATCAAAGCAATTAAATCAATAATGGATTAGAGTGTATTAGTCTGGATTAGAGAGTATTAGCTATAATGAGAGGTTGGGCATACTTGATTATTTTCTCTGGAACATCAGAATTTGAAGGGGAGATCTTTTAGAAGTATACACAATCATGAAAGGCATAGATAGGGTAGACAGTCAGCACGTTAATCCCGGGGGGGGTTGGGGGTGGATGTCAAAGACTGGAGGGCGTAACTTTAAGGCGAGAGGGGAAACGTTTAAAGATGTGTGTGGGGCAAGTGGTGGGTGCATGGAACGCTCTGCCAGGGTGGGGGTGGAGGTAGATACAATAATGGTGTTTAAGAGGCTTGTAGATAGGCAAATGGATATCGCAGGAATGGAGGGCTATTGGTTACGTGCAGGCAAAGGAGATCAGTTTATCTTGCCATCATGTTCAACGCAGATATTGTGGAAAAAGGGCCTGTTCCTGTACTGTCAATGTATTCTTAAGACAACTGCAAATACTGAACATTTTATAACAATATATATATATATTTAAAAAAATAGGCAAGGATGGGAAGCACATTTTTTTTTTACATACCTTATTTTACAACAGATATTTATGAATGAAACAAGGAGACAAAGGCGAACATAATGACCTACGTTTAGGTGCAAAAATGCAAGCAAGCACTGAAGGCAAGTAAAACGTGAAATTCCAAAGCTCGTTATAAGATTAGAACAAAAGTAAACATTCTTAGAAATAATATTTCTTAGAAAGAATATTTAACTTGCATTGAATGCATCGCAAGATTATTGATGTGCAAAACGTAGTGCAAACCAAAAATTACCAATGGAAATTACAAACTAATACGCACCTCTGGATGCTTAAGGGTCATTTCTATTGTGGAAGCAGGACCAAAGCCAGTTAGTGATTTAATGTGGATCTGTGTGGGAAGTGGCCGTCTACATTGAGTGTAAACTGAAAATGCCAGTGATTTTAAGTGCTGTATATAGAAACTGTGATCATCTTTCACTGGTTGTAGTAGATACTGGCAAGGCACAATCTGAAACAAAACAAAAGTTTCAGCTTTCTATGCATTGCATTGTGAGGCAACAGCTTCATTCCAACTTCTCTTTAAGCAGATGCATGTCTAATTGCTGAAGCACAGCTCAAATTACATTAAAGAAAATCCCAGAGAAAGAAGATTAGTCTTCACTGATGTTCCACATTAATGTAAAACAACGTTTAGAATAAAATTGAGCTGCAAAAGAACACTCGATTTACTGCATTAAAATATGATTTAATTTTGAATTACCCGGACAGTGAATGCATTCCTCATATGCTCTGGCAGATTATCCAGCATCTCCATGTAGCACCGTAACAGACCTAGCAACGACCCACTTGTAAAAGATGTCTCTTCATCGGAGGAATATGTGAAAGGATCAACAAGATAGATGACGACAGCTGGTGGATATGCATTGCTGTCGGCCGACTCTGGTTCAGTAGGAATTCCTATCCGTTCTCTTTCTGTAGTACTGCAACATTGAAACATTTGGCGTGAAATGAGGAAACACTGCTCGACTAATTTACGACCATCCTTCCTCCCCTCCCCCCCCAACCCCTCGGGAATAAAATGCACACTTCAGATGAAACATTTCTGCTATCAGTATTTGTCCCAGAACACAGCCATACCTACGGAGCAGATAACATTCTCACTTTATTAATTGGTTCTGTTCTCACCCTTCTCCGTCTTTCCAATTGGTAAGGTTTCAATGACTATCTTAGCCTGTTTTACACTGGATGTGGCATCTGATAACATGCTTAACTGAAGGATTAATGAAGGCCATCATTATGCATTTTGTAATCAATTTCACGCTGTGCAATTACTTTAAGTGTTTCTAATAGTCTGATAGGTAATTGCTATCAATTTTCCGAGTTCATTTTGAATTTGTGAATTTAGCCATTTATCTCAAATGAATGCTCCACTAACTTCATGTCATATTTACTTCAAAAAAACAGATCAATTAAGGCCCATAGTTCCAAATCCATAGCTCCATGAAAGCGGTAGCACTAGATAGAGTGGTAAAGGCAACATACGGTATGCTTGCTTCCCTGGTCGGGGCATTGTGAAGTCATGGTGCCACTTTATAGGACTTGGGTTAGACCAAATTGTATTGCTTGCAGTTCTGTTTGCCCCATTACAGGAATGTTGTCCAGCCTTTGGAAAGGGTTTGGCAGAACACTGCCTAGATTAGAGTATTAACCACAAGGGGAGGTTGGAAGACTTTTCCTGGAATGCCGGAGGTTTTGGGGGAGACTGGATTGAAGTATATAAAGTTATTAGTGGCATAGACAGGGTAGACAGTCAAAACCTTTTCCCCCAGGATTGAAATGTCGAAGGCTGAAGGCCACAGCTTTCAGGTGAGAGGGGCAAAGTTTGATGTGCAAGGTGTTTTTTAAAATTAAGGATGGCTTGGGGGCCTGAAGCACGCTACGAGAGACGGTGGAGGAGGCTGATACAGGAGTGGTGTTTAGGAAGCTTTCGATAGGCACGTGGATTTGCAGAGAATAGCAGGGTATGCATCATGAGCAGATTTGTTTATCTTGAGATCAGTTTTGGCACAGACATTGTCGGCCCAAGTGCCTGTTCTAGCACTGTACGGTTCTCCATTCTATTGTTCACAGTGTTTCAACCACAAATATCCCAGTTTTAACATATTATGTAAAGTGAATACAACAATTCCCATCCCAACTTTAAATGACAACATCGATCATAATGAACTATAACCATTGTTAATGATGATCTTACTTGATACCCACCTCTCTTGCACTTCCTGCTGCTGTGCTGCAGTCGGGACATCCGAATCTCCACTTACACCGGGTGTACTCCCTTGAGGTCTCTCCGCACTGGTGCCCGAGCTCCCACTCGGAAGTGAAGCAGATCCAACAGTCCCACTAAATCCTGCAGTGGATGAGGTTGTTCCTGTCTGATGCAAAACTGGGGTAGTGGTTGTGGTGGTGGTGGTGGTGGAGGTAGAAGTGCAGCAGGCCCCTGTTGACCCACTTCCAACACCAGAGTTGCCAGTTGTTGCAGTGTTACTGCCAGTGCTGATTGTGGAAGTAACTGTCGTACCAGTTGCTGCCGGTGCAGAAGTACCCCCAGTTCCTGATGATGGTCCACCAGCTCCAGGTGTTGCCTGTCCTTGGGTACCAGAAGATGCTGTTGGCTGGTGTTTTGGTGGAATCAGCAAGCTGTTATCCAGCTGAAGTGTAGCCAGGTAAGGTGCTAGACATTGGGGAGTAAACAGAACATTTCATTAGTGAACCTCAAGAATTCGGGCAGCGCAGTGGCTATTGACTTACTGCGCCAGAGACCCGGGTTTGATCCTGACTATGGGTGCTTGTCTGCACAGAGTTTGTACGTTCTCCAGGTGACCTGCGTGGGTTTTCTCTGAGAGCTTCGGTTTCCTCCCACACTCCAAAAACGTACAGGTCTGTCGGTTAATTGCTTGGTATAATGTAACATTGTCGTGTGTGTGTGTGTGTGTGTGTGTGTGTGTGTGTGTGTGTGTGTGTGTGTGTGTGTGTGTGTGTGTGTGTGTGTGTGTGTGTGTGTGTGTGTGTGTGTGTGTGTGTGATAGTGTTAGTATCCGGGGCTCGCTGGTGGGTGCAGAATCAGTGGGCCGAAGGGCCTGTTTCTGCGCAGCATCTCCATACTAAACTAAATTGGTTTACAGTAATTAAAAGTACTTGCATCACCAAATAAATGCATACCAACTGTGGATTTTAAACATTAGCATATGGCTTTAAAAACACTTCAAAAGTTATTGAATGGCTTCAGCATAATAGTAATTTAATCTTCCATTGTAAAAATGTAAATTAAATCAATGAACTGTAAATACTGAAGTTTGAGGAATGTACCGATTAGCCTCTTCAGAATGCATGAATATTAATTTTAAATACTTACCCAAATGGTGACGACAAACTTGAGCGTAGAGCTTTAACTTGGCAAGATTGTCACTCTCATCATTAATCCAAGCTTGAGAGAACCAATCATCCACAGATTCATCTGCCAGCTTTTTTGCAGAACTTCGGCCAACCCGCATGATTCCATCTCTCAATACTTTGCAGATAGGTCGATGCTCACCAAGTCTGCAGGTCTGTCAAAATAAAATGCGTAGAAGATGATCAGCAAATGTTGGGAATGTTTTGATCAAATGGTGGTAAGAAAATGAAAATTGCTGTGATTTCTAGATTTGCTTGAAGATACAATTATACACAAGAATTAGTTTAACAAGAATGAAACTTGCAATTTGAAGACTTATTGTGTGCACAGATTTGATGCAGTTAAGCATTTATTCTGACCTCATATACTGCACTAAGATCCCTGAAGAAATTTTTGGCTCCAGTGAGCAAGGCCTCATTTTCTGGGCAAACCACAATGTAGGCTACGTCACGTTGAGAACCATATGGTTCCAGAAGCAGCTTCTCCCAAAAGGGCAGTGCAAACGGGGAGATCATCAGGAAGTCTTTATCATAGCCCAGCAGCAGTGTGGGGATAGGAAGCGGCTCTGGCGACTCTTCCGCACCTAAACAAAAGATTGCACCATACATTAATCTTGTGAGATAAGACAAGATAGGTATAAATACAAACATTTTCATACTCCTGGACTTTGTCTATTGGAAATAATATAGAATCACAAAATAGAACTTTTACCTAATTCAGATACATTATTAAACAATCTTTCACTTGATGATTTGGAAATGTACAACATTACAAAAATCAATGTACCTCTTCAGTAACCTGTACAGATGTAAACTGCCTACAGCTGCCATTTCTACGAGCGGCACATTTTCTTAACTTTTAATCTACTTTGTATACAAACTCCACCACCCACATTACAAAATAATGCAAAGAATCGAGCCATCCGCATCAACTGATTCCTGCAGCGCCTCAGTCTGCCTATTTTTCTATGCTCTCACATGTATTTGACTTTGCCCATTCCATTTACCTCAATTAGCTCCAGCAGCAAGACTTTAACATTTCAATCACTTTGCAAGTCAACAAACTATTTAATCTTTTATTTACAATGATCTCTCCGTTCTGGCATTACCCTTGTAATCTCATTGGCACTGTGCTGCTGTATCCCATATTATTGCATGGAAATCAGTTCCAAACCACATGGTTTGCATGCAGCATACAACTATCAAAACTGAGCCAATTATGAATTCCTGTTATGCTGCTAATGGTGGTGTTTTTAAAAAAAGAGTTATGCCTATCCATAGTCCTCCTCTATCCCCGCACATAGTCCTCCTCTATTCTTGAACCCCATTTTATTTTTTGTATAGATTTATCCCATTTTCCTCCAAATTATTTTCTCACGTTTATGCTCAAGTTCTTTGTCCCCTGCCTCTGCTTTTTAAAGTACTCCCGGATTCTTCCAAAACACTAGTTTGAAAATTGACAAGGTTCTTATTTCCATATCCAAATCTTTCACCCATTTAACACATATTTTAGCACTGATGCAGGTGGAATGCAGCATCTTGCTTCTTTAAACTAAATAATTATCCTTCTACCCCCATTCATTTTCAAATGAAATTTATATCCATTCATCAATTTGACCCTAATTGGAAATGCATCAATTTCTGCCGTCAACTTGCATGTTATCTTATTGAAAGATTATTGAAAAACATGCATAAAAAAACTATGGCAATCTTTTTTTAGTCTTCATCAAAGAAAGCCTTTAAGAAACAGCATTTCTTTGAATTCAGTCATTCAGACCATCCTAACTAGACAATGGTTCCCCAGGTTTTTTTTTTGCAAACTCATTTTTGTAATGAGGGTAAATGGCAGTTTTCCAGAATACTTTCCTTCAAATTTGTTGATTGCTGGTAGGCACATACTATCTGGAGCTGGGAATTTATCCTCAATTTTCATAATTGGCAA
The DNA here is from genome assembly GCA_963514005.1 of Raja brachyura. Next base: position 33,022,043 of record OY740808.1, read on the forward strand.
ATGTTCATAGTAGCTACCCAAAACCTCTGCCATATCTGTGAAATCATCTAAGTTAATCCTAGGATAATGGAGAGCTACAGATGGACCAGCTAGTTCATATCCACAGATTACTAGAAGTAGCAGGATAGGTAAGGTAAAGTGATTGAGGGACAAGGGATACTTGCTTTTGTCACCAGTTTAGGTTTTGTTTATTTTCAGAGATACAGCGCGGAAACAGGCCCTTGGCCCATCGAGTCCGCTCCGACCATTGATCCCCGCACATTAATGCTATCCTATACACTAGGAACAATTTACATTTATACCAAGCCAATTAACCTACAAACCTGCACATCTTTGGAATGTGGGAGGAAACGGAAGTTCTCGGAAGAAAACCCACGTGGTCATGGGGAGAACGTACAAACTCCGTACAGACAGCACCCGTGGTCGGGATCGAACCCGGGTCTCTGGCGCTGTAAGGCTACAACTCTACCGCTGCGCCAACGTGCCGCCAATCATATTTTTAAAACTACAAAATACTAAGAGCAAAGCTAGAGTGTACTGTGCAGCTCACCATTGCTGTGATAGAGTGTGATAGCACTATAAAGAGCCCAGCCCCTACGAAGAGAGGTGGGCTTTCAAACCAGGGGAGAATAATGTAAAATTAAATTGAGGTGTCTAAATCCCAGAGAGGGAGAGAGGGAGAGAGGGGGAGAGGGGGAGAGAAAACAAGAAAACATTAAATTCATTAGCAAGAAATATAAACAATATTTTTTAAAGTTTATATATGGAGAAATCTTTTTGCCTGCATTAGTGCAGTTTTAACTCTACCTGAAAGAACGATGGAGCAAAATCTTTCCTCATTTTAAGGAGAACTGCAAGGTGGTTTTAGCTTAAATATCTTTCTTTGATGGCATGGACATATCAGGGCAAATAAATCCACAGCAAGTTACGAGATTATGTTATTCATTTGTGACTATTCCTTTCATGTATCTATGCAATATTTTAATATTTCATTTCATACGCCTCCATTATTTTGACTATAAATTCTGTCCTTCTGATGATTTTTCTCGTAAGGATCAGCTTACTCATTTATAGTATTTAGTGTGCAATTTCCTTTGAATGGATTTACCCTTTGAAAACACTTCTCATTTAAGATTCAAGATTTCCACTCAAAACTGAAACGTCAGGTATTCATGTCCTCCAGTGATGTTGCCTTACTCATTGAGTTACTCCAGCGCTTTGTGTCTCATTTCCTCAATAATCTTTTCAAATATATTACGTTTGTCTCTATCATAATGACTTATTTGATCTCAACATTGACCTACTTTCTTCATCATCAATTCAAAAAATGTTCTAATACTCATTTCATTATGTTCTGGTTCATTACCCATTACTATTTCCACCTTTCTTGCCTTTTGTTTACTTTGTTACCAGTTGAGAAAAATGGTGTACAATATATAAAAGCTGTCACCCCCCACCCCCCCCCCTTCCTTTTGTGGTGGGATGGAGCAAAAGGAGATGAAATCGGCAATGATCACTCAACACTTTCTGCTCATATCAACGAGTTGCCTCATTACTCTGTCATTCCAACACTGCAAGTTATAAATCTTTTAACTTTATATCACTTGCTGAAATGCATGGTTGAAATGTTAACTTTCACCCTCTAAGACTGTCTAGATGCTGTATTTTATATTCCTTTTATTCTTTTACTTTTTTTAAGTAGTATGTCTACATCAAATATGTTAAATATTGTAATTATACCTTTATCCTCCCTGTGAACATTTGTTATGATATCTTTTTGTTCATATTTTTATCCTGTTCCATTTCTATAATTGGAATTAATCTAGCAGATTCCTCTTCCCATATTAATATTGATGGGGGGGTTTTAATAGATGCTGTTATCCTTTGCTCTCAGTCACCCTAATCTTTATTTTTTTGTCTCAGTATCAATGTCAATTTGCTATGAAATGAATTCTTTCGACACAACTTTAATCATTTTACGAGTCTTATCGATTTCTCAGTTGTGCACACCAATGCAAACTCCGCACTCCGGTATCCACCTATTCCTGCCACGCGTTGCCCTGCTTCTCACCTCTTCCAGCTTTCTTCTCCCCACTACAATCTTGACCCAAAGGTCTTGACCCAAAATCTCACCCGTTCCTGCTCTCCAGAGATGTTGCCTGGCTTACTGAATTATTCAGCGGTTTGTGCCCCATCGTGTACTAATCAGCATCTGCAGTTCCTTGTGTCTACAATTTTACCTAACGCTTTTTAAAATAAGCTCTAAGGAAATGTTTGAGCACAAAATCTGTAAATACTAGTAATTTGTGCAACGATACACCAAGTCTCAACACTAAACAAATCCTGCAATATTTGACATTTGGGTAGTTCATTTCATGTTGCCCTTGGCTAGCTGGGGAACTGAATCAACAAGCACCAATAGATCACAAAACTGAACACCAAATACAGATGAAGATGGGTAGGTTTACCATAAGAGCCTCTTCCTATCTTGTGGAACTGTTGCCAGGTGAGAGGTCCTTGCACATGTTGGATGTTCTCCCATGTCCTGCCTGTCCGTTTCTTCTGAATGGCATCTTGTAGAAAAGGCTGCAGTGAGAGCAGCATGCGGACCACATCTTGGGATGACAGGATGCTTACATCCAGAACTGCAGAGAAGAAACTGTGTTATTGCAATGAGTCAAAGATCCAATCTGCTGTCAACAGTTGGATATGAAGTGGTGCATTTAGCCTGAAAGGGTGAAGAACCCCATCTTTCAAATTTAAACTTTCCATTCTTCAAACTAAATATCTCACTTCCAATTTTTTTCACTTTTGGAAAACATGACCTAATCTCCAAATTAGTTTTCTTCTCAAGATCTTAAATGAAGTATACCAAAGTAGTCTCCATCTTTTTTCTTCCTCCAACAGGTTTCCGCACATTATGTCAAATTCACAAACAAATTCCTACGTGGCTGTAATGTGGTGCATTGTCTTTGCCTGGCACCCCTGACACAGCTGTTTGCACCACCCTCATTGTCGTATATACTGGTGGAACAAGATTGCCTTCAATTTTATTCATTCGTTGAAACCTTCATCCACACTGTTACTATCCCAAGACACTTGCTGTTCAAATGCTCCATTCAACAGATTTGTTCTTCGAACTTAAACTCCTTCTAAACTTGACCACCTTGCATTACAAAGGTATCACTCCACATCCTAAATACGACAACATTTCCATTTCAGACCTCAAACACTATATACTTTTTCACTTAACTGGAAATAGAACAAATAGTATCACATGGAAAATGTGTTCAGATTTCTGGTTGTCAGAAAGGGAAGATGGAAACGTTAGCATCTCTCATGGTTGAATGGTGCGGTGCCCAGAGACGACAAGTGCAGACTGGTACAGGAAAATGAAACACTCTTTCTATGGGGGGCAGTCATTTGCATGCACTTCCAAATTAGAATGCTGCATTTGGTTCACAACGTGTTCTCCTCTCCACTCAGGGTAACAAATGCCAAAAGGCAGCAGGTAGATTGAGTCAGTCTATTTCAGTGTCAGAGCAGCAGTTGCAGATTTCAAAAGATAGCCGTTAGATTGATTGAATGATTAAAATTGGCTAATTAAGCAGCAATAAGAAGGCCAGATGTAGCGGAGTGGTCTATTGAGAGCGGCTGTGTGGGAGAGAGACAGGCAAGTGTGGGGCTTTGGCGAGGAGGCCGAGCAGAAGGGGACTGGGGGTAAAGGTACAGTCTGCGGTTTCTTGTGTGTGATTGTTGTTCTTTTCTTTCCTCTTGGTCTTACTGCAGGAGTGATGGCAGGGTAGAATGGTGCAATGTTTCTCCTGCAGGAAACAGCTGGTGCTCCTGTTGACTACACCTGTGAGGATTGTGTCCATGTGCAGCTCCATACAGATCGCAATGGGGAACTGGAGCCGCAGCTGAAGCGCAGAAAGTGGAATGCCTTTAACATGTGTTCAGGGCATGCATGTTCCTGTTAGAGTGAACGGCAAGGCAGGTGAGAGTAAGAAATGAAGCTTGGATGGCAAGAAAATTTGAGGCTGTGGTCAGGAAAAAGTTCTGCACCAGGAAGTGCGAAGAGAAAAATACCAGAAAGCAAGAATATCGCTTTTCAGCATTACCGCATAGCAGTTCCAGAGAATAGAATGAATGTCAGCAATGGTATAGGTTGAACGATCAGGATATGCCCTAGGCTCATTCTGAAGTCTGAAAACGGAGAAGAAGCTGTTCCTGAGTCTGGTGGTACATGCTTTTAAGCTTTCGAATCCTCTGCCAGATAGAAACAAGGAAAAGCAGGAAGAACTGGGTTGAAAAAGATCCTTGATTATGTTGGCTGCTTTTCCAAAGCTGTGTTAAGTGTACCTGGAGTCAATTGAGGAGAGTCTGGTTTGTGTGATGGACTGGGCTACACCCAAACTCTGCAATTTATTTTTGTCTTGGGCTGAACCATTCTCAGACCAATCGGTCGCAGTATGATTTCTAGGATGTATCTGCTGGTTGGTATGAATTTCGAATTTCCTTAGTCTTCTGAGGAAGTAGGGGCATGGTGTGCCTTTTTGATCATGGCTTTAAACATAGAAAATAGGTGCAGGAGTAGGCCATTCGGCCCTTCGAGCCTGCACCGCCATTCAATATGATCATGGCTGATCATCCAACTCTGTATCCTGTACCTGCCTTCTCTCCATACCCCCTGATCCCTTTAGCCACATGGGCCACATCTAACTCCCTCTTAAATATAGCCAATGAACTGGCCTCAACTATCTTCTGTGGCAGAGAATTCCACAGACTCACCACTCTCTGTGTGAAAAATGTTTTTCTCATCTCGGTCCTAAAAGACTTCCCCCTTATCCTTAAACTGTGACCCCTTGTTCTGGACTTCCCCAACATCGGGAACAATCTTCCTGCATCTAGCCTGTCCAACCCCATAAGAATTTTGTAAGTTTCTATAAGACCCCCCCCCCTCATTCTTCTAAATTCTAGCCAGTACAAGCCGAGTCAATCCAGTCTTTCTTCATATGAAAGTCCTGCCATCCCAGGAATCAGTCTGGTGAACCTTCTCTGCACTCCCTCTATGGCAAGAATGTCTTTCCTCAGATTAGGAGACCAAAACTGTACACAATACTCCAGGTGTGGTCTCACCAAGGCCCTGTACAAGTGCAGCAGAACCCCCCTGCTCCTATACTCAAATCCTTCCGCTATGACTGCTAACATACCATTCGCTTTCTTCACTGCCTGCTGCACCTGCATGCCTACTTTCAATGACTGGTGTACCATGGCACCCAGGTCTCATTTTCTGCATCTCCCCTTTTCCTAATCGGCCACCATTCAGATAATAATCTACTTTCCTGTTCTTGCCACCAAAGTGACCTCACCTTTATCCACGTTATACTGCATCTGCCATGCATTTGCCTATTCACCCAACCTATCCAAGTCACCTTGGAGCTGTGATTGGCACAGGACAGGTTTGGTATTTACACCTGGGAACATGAAGCTCTCAAACATTTCCACTTCAGCACCATTAATGTTGATTGGGACATTACTGCACCACACTTCCTGGGGACAATAACTAACTTTGTCTTGCTGACATTGAGGAAGAGATTGTTGTCTTGATACATTGTTACTAAGTTGTCCGTCTCCTTCCATACATTGTCCATCTTGTCCCAGCACAGCTGCGTCAGCAGTAAATCTGTAGGTGGGAGTTAGAGCAGAATCTGGACACGCAGGTGAGTGTGTATAGGGAGTCTTTAACACTCTCGACTCCAGTATAGTAAGCGGTTGGGAATGCATCCTTGTGAGGCACCCGTGTTGAGAATGATTGTGCAGGATGTATTGTCCTACCTATCCTGACGGATTGTGGTCTATGGGTCAGAAAGTTGAGGATCCAGTGGAAGAGAAGGTTGTTGACTCCAGGAGTTTGGAGTTCAGATGGATGGGATTAGGCAGAGCTATAGTCAATAAATACATGCCTGACATAGATGTCCTTGCTATCTAGGTGTCCCAGAAATTTGTTTACAAGCAATATTACTTAACTACTGTGTGGTATGCATGCGCCATGAAAGTCCTGAACAAACACCAAGTGCTGGAAAATCTCAGGAAGTTAGGCAGTGACCGTTGAAAGAAACGGTCACCATTTTGGGTGTGCAAACTTTCATAAGAACCTTTCTTTGTCACGGGCCCAAAACGCTGACACTCTCTTTTCAAGCTGCTGAGGTTTTCCCAGCACCTTTACTTGTTTCAGATTTCCTTCATCTTTACGAGTAAAAAAAAAGAATCTTCTCTCTACTTGAAGGAATATTGGGTTGCTTAATAATACACACTTCCCTTGAAGAAAGTAATGGATTAAAAAATGTCAATTAACCAAGAAAGACAACAATTGTTGTTTAAAAAAGGTACAAGGTTCCCAAAAATTCTAAGTCTGAAGAAGGGTCTCGACCCGAAACGTCGCCTATCTCCTTCGCTCCTTAGATACTGCTGCACCCGCTGAGTTTCTCCAGCCTTTTGTGTACTCCCAAAAATTCTAGTCCATTGAAAAAGCTTAAAGTTGCAAATTACAGTACAGCTCCAATCAACCATTCCTTCTTTCTGGAGATGCTGTCACATTAATGTTGTTTTATTGTAAATGAAAGCTGAGAACTTGCAGCCCTTGCATTTATTTTGTAATCTGCACTTCCTGTGGTTGTAACCTTGTATTCTGCACTGTTTCTCTTCCTGCACTGTGTGTTGTACTCGCGTGCAAAGCAATGGTGGAGGACATTGGCAACATTGTCTGGCCAGGTCGACCGCTGCAACTCCAACCAGGCCCACTGCCAGGACAACATTGAGACTCTACAGTTACTAAGGTAGACACAAAATGCTGGAGTAACTCAGCGGGACAGGCAGCAATGATAAGGAAACAAAGAATGGTTCATTGTCAGCTGAGGGGGAAGGTGACAACGCAGCAGACAATCAGTTATATTCCATCAGGAGGAGACTGAAGAAGGGTCTCGACGAAAATGTCACCCATTCCTTCTCGCTGGAGATGCTGCCGGTCCCTCTGAGGTACTCCAGCATTTTGTGTCTACCTTCGATTTAACCCAGCATCTGCAGTTCTTTCCTAGTCTACATTTTCTAACAACTTTGAACTTGAAGAATACAAGATGGCTTTGGAAACTGACAACTCTTGTATACTGCCTCAGAGTAATCCATTATTCCTAGGCTCTTGTGCTTTAGTATGACTGTGCTTATGTATAGTATAATTTTTACTGAACTGTATGAAAACATTTCACTGTACCTAGATACAGGTGACAAGTACCATTGACTATTGATTGTATGGTATGATGCAACTGAATAACACAAAGTTTGTCACTGTCTAAGAAAGTTCAAGAAAATATTTAGAGCAAGGAGGCATTGTTAAAAAGTTTCATTGGACAGTAACGAAATTAAGATATCTCACAAACTAAACAGCAAAGATTAACTGAAGGTAGACAAAAGAGCTAGAGGAACTCAGCAGGTGCGGCAGCATCTCTGGAGTGATGGAAATGATAACGTTGCCTATTTCCTTCGCTCCATAGATGCTGCCGCAACCGTTGAGTTTCTCCAGCGTTTTTGTCTACCTTCGATTTTCCAGCATCTGCAGTTCCTTCTTAAGCAGAGATTAACTGTTTACATACTGGAAGCCAAGGGCCGATAGATAATACATTTTGATGAGCCACTCCAAAAATAATGATGCTTAAACGTCATAATTCCTTGAAGAGACAACAAATATGGTTGAGTGGGCAATATACGGTTAGCGTGTTGTTCATTGTTTAAAGCTAAGATATGTTGCTGTGGAGAATATTACGGGCTATGATAGAGGAAGCAGAAAACAAACTACATGAATAAGTGTCTGGAAGGGAGCAAGGTTTAAAGGAAGTTGGTCCAGAGCCCCTGGAACACGTGGGTTTCCTCTGGTGCTTGGCTTCCACCCATATCCCAAAGACCTGAGGTAATTGGTCCCCACTGTGTAGGGAATGGGCGAGATACTAGGATAACATAGAACCAGTTTGAATGGGTGATCAATGGCCTGAGGAGCCTGTTCCCATGCTGTAATTTTCAATCAATTCGATCAATCTATTGCCAACACTTTAGGTGGAATGTCTAAAATGTAAATCAATACATTCCCTACTCAACTCCACGTAACACTGAATATAAAAGCCAAATAGGAAAGAACCAAAAGTTTTAAATTATAGAAGGGAAGCTGATAATTTCCAGTAATTATTGGACATTAGGGACACATTTGCCAGGTGCTTGAATGAGCAGAGCAGAGACAACTATGGAATTAATACAGGCCATGGGATTAGTATATATATATATAGACATGGTTAGATAGACATGGGTCGAGGGGCCTGCTTCTATGCTGTACAACTCTGATGACTTGATCATTATGGGGTCATGGGTTAGAAACAAGATGAGATAAAAATTTAGAATTGACACAGTGCAAATAACTTGAAGCATTATTATGCATTCAGAATTTCTTCCAAGGTAACTAGCTCAGGTGAACCTATCCAACATTCACGATTACTGTGGGGAGTAATGAGGGTGAAGAGATGGAATGGACATGGAGACTGTGTAGCTAAATAGCATTGGACGCATCTCATTACATGTACACAGAAATTGTACTGCTTCCAACCTGCAACATTATGTATTGCACCAGGTATATTTTTAGCCAGTGGAAAAAGCATGTCACTAAATCAAGTTTTGAATTTTGACACCAAATTAGATCCTGACTGATCAGTAATCCGTCCCCAAATGCCTGCCAAGTGACTAATACTCTCATCAATGTCTAACTAAAATCCACAACGTCCTTCTTAATGGACTCAGCAAATGTAGAAAATATCAAGGAATTAAGGTACATCTCAGAGTTAAACATTTCAGGGATTAATAGGATATATCCTGGGATCCCGTGAATGACCATCTAGGAAACAACTAACATGGATGAAATAAGCAATAGCATCAAACACATAGAATTAACTTTTGAGTTCAATGCATAAATAACTCCTGATCATTGGGAAACAAAATCTATCAAATGTAAAAATCAAACAAAGATATGGTGCACAAATGTTCACCCATTTCAATAAAAAAAGGATCTTAAAAGCATCTGCAGATATTTCATCCTTGCCTATCAGAACTCAATATGAAAAAATTATACGCTATTGCATTTGTGTATAACAGCATTTTACACCCTTTATAACATTGTCCATTGTCATTTGCAATATTTATTTTGTGAAAGGGATGGCATTCATTCACAATTGTGGAAAGCTGCAGTGTCGCACACATATGGTCACAAATGCGGAGAACCACCAACTCAAGGTTTAGTACATGTGCAGGAACTTAAGTAGCAGGTAATGTTACTTGGTTTCATTTCATCCCTCAATAACTTGCTCTATGACAACTATTTCTGGAAGCCAATCTTCTTAACCTCGAGTATCCCCAGTGAATTAGAAATTCAACACAAACTAACAACATAACACTAAAATAAGTACAACCCATCATCTTCTCATCATTCAATAACATACTGCTGATCTTGGCATTAACATTTTCCTGCCTGATCCCTAAAGTTTGCCTACAATCAACCTTTGCCTATATCAACCAGCTATGCATGATGATATTGTGTGCCGATCTGTTCTTCTTGCCCAAGTATGGAATTGTAATAGAGGGATTGCAATGAAGACTTCACTGAATGGATGAAGTGCCATTTTGAGTGCCCCAGAATGATTCCCAGAATTGGGGTTTTGTTGCATGGAGAGATTGAGCAGATTGGACCTACACGAGTTTAGGAGGAGGACATGAGATCTCGTTGAAGCATGAAGTTCTTACATGCTGGATCAGGGATAAGATTTCTCCTGACTTGGATGCCTGGAGCCAGGTGACGTAGCCCATCCCAAATAAAGGTTTATCATTCAGGACTGAGATGAAAAGAAACTTCTTCACCCAGAGGTTTTTGATATTTGCTGCCTCAGGAGGCTTAATCTGTTGAGCACATTCACGTGAAGGATATTAAAATAAGGAATTCTGATTCCGTGCAAGAAAGTAGCACAAAGGCAAAAGGTTCGCTATCATTTTATCGAATTGCAGAAGATGAATGAGGGAGAAAATAGTCTACTCCCGGTTTTATCTTCTGTCGTTAAAATAACTCATCAGCTCCCGAATTAAAGAATTTAAAAAACCTCAAGTCTCCATGAAAGTTATCCCTCTTCATCTCTGTTTTAAATAGAGGACCCCTTAATTTGAAACCACATCTGCACCCACCGGACTTGCATGAGAAGATGCATCTTCAGTGCTTATCCTGTTAAGTCACCTCAATTTTATTTTAATGTTTCCAAGAGATCATCACATTGATCTAGAGTTCCATAGGGAGAGATCACAAACATTGCTTAAAAAAATAATAATCTTCAGGAATCAATCAGGTTACCCCTTTGTGAAATGTCTCCAATGCAAAAACATCTCTCCTCCAATAAGGAGAGGAAGTCTATGTCTTCCATAGACACAAAATGCTGGAGTAACTCGACAGGCCAGGCAGCATCTCTGGAGTGAAGGAATGGGTGATGTTACGGGTCGAGACCCTTCTTCAGATTGAAGAAGGGCCTCGACCCAAACGTCACCCATTCCTTCTCTACAGAGATGTTGCCTGTCCTGCCGAGTTACTCCAGCATTTTGTGTTTATCTTCGATTTAAACCAGTATCTGCAGTTCCTTCCTGCACAAGGAAATCTATATGTCGTACTCCAGGTGCAGTCTCACCAACGATACCAAAAAGACAAGATAATTACTTTGAATTGTTTGTAACATGACATATTGAGAGAGGGGCCGCCAAAAGAGAAATGCTTTCATGTCTTGTGGAAAGAGGCAATTTTGACAAATTGAAAACTACCAATAACCACACTCTTGACAGTGGGGAAGAAAGGATAACACTAATTTCTTACAAAGCAATGTGTATTTTCAGAATGCATTAAATGCATTAAAACAAAAAGACTTACCGTTACTATTGGGCCACGGATGTAAACTTCTGCTTCGTATTAGTGTTTCATCTAATCTTCCACCAGAAGGATTATCCACATATTGCCGACCCTGCTCCAGGGCATTGAAACACTCTGTGCAAGAATCGCTATTATCGGCTCTTAACTTGTCATAGTTCCAGTTTGCTGATTGAAGTGCTGATCTATCGAAGGAAATGTAATCCAAAGAACTTAGCGAAGTGAAAGGTCCTGTAGACTGGTCCTGTATGAGAAAAAGTAGGTTTGATGTTGGGTCTTGTGGCCTCTTTGACCCTTCACACCCTTGCGGTTCCATAGAGTTCCTGCACAGTATCAATCGCCTTTCTGCAGCTTGCCCAACTTCAGAGGTCCTCCCAAAAATATCAAATTCATCCTCAAGAAAGAGACCTGCATTATATCCAAGCCTGCGGTTTACAACGGCACTAAATCCACAGGTGCACGGATTCTGGACTTCGTTAGTTGGATCTGGGATGTATAAATCAACATCTGCCCCTTTGGTATCACAAACGCAGATACAGCAGCTATCAAAGTTGCGATCCTTGAAGAAATTCATCACTGAATCTGATAAGATTAGTGTAACGTACAAGCTGTGTGCTTGCGGTATCGACTGTATGGTAGCTGGCTCCACTGAGTTCAAAGGTCGTGTGGTTGAGGGCGTCGAAGCAGGAGAACAGAGATCCGCACTGTCGTACTTTACCGACCCCTGCCCACTGGCAGTCCCAGCACCACGAGGAGTCCTTGGTGTTCTTGGTGTGCGAGGTGTTGGGACAGAAAAGCGAGGGGTTGCTGGAGACGGCAATATGCCAGCACCGCTGTTACTAGCAGGTGCAGTACTGCTGACTGCCAAAGGTGTGCTCATCTGAGGAGTGTTCATCTGTATATAATCTTCTGTCAGACTCCCAACACTAGGCACATTTCTGGAAGATAAACAACTTGTCTTAGAAAAATCTGTGCTTCAGATAGTCACGGTCAAATGAGTTACATTCATGTACTGGAAGAGAACACTAAATAGTGGCAGAACCACACTGTTAAAGTATAGAAGTAACTGTTACGACAGTGATTAATATTATAATCCAACACTTTTTAACCTCAATCCCTCCTTTACATTTTCAAAATGCCATTACACTATAATAAGCAATCATGTTATAAATATAATTTTAATTATTCATTGAAGGGCAAAGTACTAAAAAGAAAAATGCAGGGAAATAAGTAACACATCTGAATGTGCTAATTTAAGATAGGTCAAAATATAGCTTGGCAAATATTAGAACAGAAATACATCTCTGATCAATTAGGAAAAACCTAATTTAATACAATTGTAAATACATGACTAATTTTATTTGCATAACATTCAAGACTATTATTCCAAAACTGCGTTTCTAAAGTTTAAAGTATTGGTTATCTTAAAATGTAACTAGTGCCATCCATAGCACACATGAATGAACAATTGTAATCATTCTCAATTGTAGCCATTGTATTGTCTTTCAGCTGGCTGGATAGTACGCAACAAAAGCTTTTCACTGTACCTCGGTACACGTGACAATTAACAAAAAAAACACAAAGTCAATGTTTTGAAATGCATGACTCCAACAAATGTAATTCAGGCAAAATATTTTCTCAGAACTTACACATATCCATCACGTATTAATGAAGCAGATGATGGTACAGGCAATTGTTCAATTTTAGGGGGAGTAGCCCACGGCGGTCTGTATATGCAGGCATCCGGTATTTTCAGAGGGGCAAGGCATTGACTGGGTACTGCCTTCAGTGGGGCGAACATTGAAGACCCAACAAAAGCTTTTGCCTTTGGAGGTTTGTGTACGAAAGAGAAATCCTGGAACAGAGCATCAAATAAGTCTATACTTTTGAAGACTACATTTACAAATCAAATATTTTTTAAAGTACTGACATACTACAAATGATGAAGCATAAATCAATCCAATGAAAATGTTATTTTATAAAACAAAGTATCTTCTGTTTCTGCTAACCGTTATTTCTTCAGGCTTAGGACTGCCCAGTCCATCTTCTACCTCCATTTTGAATTCTGTGAACTGACTTGCACTGATGCTGCTCATTGGATTTTCAACACTGTTGATCCCGGCAACCATCTCAGAATTGACGCCGTCTTTGTAGTTCATCACTGGAGAGAATGCCGGATGTTGTTCCAGAGATGGAGGGGTTGGAAACATTCTTTGCAAGTCAGCAACAGCTGGAAAAACACAATTGGATCAAGATCTTGCCGATTTCTGCTAACTCTAAATTTATAACCACTTCTTATTGTCATCATCCAATTTACACAACATTCTGTAAATGTTGGTTCATCAATATTGTTTTGCATTCATCAAATGTTATCAACTTTATCTTAGTCATGTTAAAAAGAGACAATAGTTCACATTAAAAGTCTTTGTAGCAGTGTGTAACTCAGTCAATCTGTTAATATTCTCAGGACTAAAACATGAAAACTTTCAGACTCCTTAAATGCATACTTGGAGGATAAGGCCCTGTAGTTTTCACATCTTTGCCAACAGCCCGATCTTCTGACCCTGCATTTGCTGGTTTTGACCGTGTCGGACAAGTCTGCAATTGACAGAGGTAATAGATAAAATTATTTAAGGTTCATGAACTAACAATACATCCAGTTACTACGTCAACATTTTAAATCAGCACTGGCAGTCCAATATAAATGCAGAAAATCCTAAAATTGCACAGCTAGGCAAACTTGATGAGAACTGGGCAGCACGGTGGCGCAGCGGTAGAGTTGCTGCCTTACAGTGCTTACAGTGCCAGAAGCCCGTGTTCCATCCCAACTACAGGTGCTGTATGTACGGAGTTTGTACGTTCTCCCCAAGACCAGGTGGGTTTTCTCCGAGATCTTCGGTTTCCTCCCACACTCCAAAGACGTACAGGTTTGTAGGTTAATTGACTTGGTAAATGTAAATTGTCCCTAGTGTGTGTAGGATACTGTTAATGTGAGGGGATCGCTGGTCAGTGCAAACTTGTTAGGCTGAAGGGCCTGTTTCAGTGCTGTATCTCTGAATTAGACTAAACTTCCATTGTGTTGTTCTACTATTATTTACAATATCCTGCAGGTTATGTCTAGGAATTGGAAGATTATGATGCCAATAAAAAAAATTAAAAAACAAGGGACCAGCTTGGATGATGATTGACTGGAGGTAAAAATTACCATTATTATTTAATTACGGCCACTAAAATGCAAAGGCACATCACAAAAATTGTAAATATTTCAGCAAGTCAAAGAAAATCTTTACTTTCAAAACACGTTAAACATAACAATGCTGCCAAATGCATCACTGATCAAAGTTGATAGAATATTTAATGTTCTGATCAAACCAATTTATTGCTTTGTATAATGAACCTCTCAGTATTATGAGCAATGTACAATTATGTATAAACTATTTGTTTAAATCAAAATAGATGAACGCAATTGTTATTGAATTCCACTATAATAAATTAAGCAAAACTAATTATAAAAACAGAAGTACTTGGTTTGAAAAGTACAAAAAATGTGGAACTTTTTTTATGGGTGGTCCCGGCAGGTTTCCACAATGCTAATATACAGATTAATTTGTACCCACAACTAAAAATCTTGCTATGCATTTAAGTTTATTAAGGAAACAGGCCTGTTTAAAAAGGCCTTCATTAATCACCTGTAAATTAAAAAAAGAAAATCACAAGCATGTGATTACCAAGATGCACCAAGGCAAACTCCTTGTATGTATACATACTTGATAATAACATTTATTCAATTCAATTCGATATTATTTCCTTTAGTTAGTCCAAATCCACTTACTCCATTCTCCTCATCATCAGAATTGTCAAAAAGATTGTCCAGATCATTGTAAGATACCACAAGATCAGTTTCCCGTGTGAGGCTTGCAGGTAATGTCCGCCCAGTCGGAGACTGCCGTGATTCTAAAGAATAAATAACCCAAAGTTACTTAGTCAACTTGTCTTTAACACAGCACATGTACTTCAGCTTCTGGTGCTTCTGAGTTACAGTGAGGTGGATGGTGGATACCTGATTTTGGAGCAGTGCTAAAAATAGACATGGCATCTTTTCCATCCGGCAACTGCGTGGCATGAGTAGGTGGAGTTTCCCTCGTACCATATCCATCTTCTAGCTGAAAACAAAAGACAGGGAATCCTAAAACATCATCGATTTGTCTACAAGATATATCACTCTGTAATATATTTTCTTCGAATTAACAATTCTTGGGTGCTTTTTATTCCAAAGATGTTATCACACCCCCTGCAGGAACATATCAGGCTGCCTGAATTATTCCATCCTATCCACCAGAATCAATATTCTGTAATCAATCCCATTTTTTCCCCTCTAAAAACAATACACATTATACAATTAACTACTCAAAGATATCCAGAATAACGTTTAGTTGCAAAATTTCAGATTTGTGCACTCAGCCAAATTTAAATATGCAACTGGTAATCAAAAATTCTGTTCCACTTGGCATATTATCTGCTAATTTACATAGATGGAAAGATGAAAAAAAAACTATCCCAAATGGAAACACGATTTACATGTGGTCATTTTTTAATTACTACTCTTCCAATGTCTCTGGAGTTTATCGTGTATATGAAAAAGCTACAAGTGTTACAATTATAAATGCCAATTCTTGTTATACACTTCTCTTTATTATGTGGAAATAAACTGCAGTTTTGATATTCAAGATGAGTGGTTCATCCGCACCTCCTCTAACCTCCTCTGCTACATTCTGTGCTCCCAATGTGGCCTCCATAATGTTGGAGAGACCAAGCATAGACTCGGCGACCATTTTTCCGAACACTTGCGCTCATTCCGCAAGAAACGTAAGATACTTGAAAATTATTAAGTTTCGAAATTTCAGTATATGTGTCGGAGGGGGAGATGAGGCAGAGAAGTGTCATATTTGAGCGGAAACAGTGGCACCCAATTAAATAACCATATAACAATTACAGCACGGAAACAGGCCATCTCGGCCCTTCAAGTCCATGACGAACAACTTTTTTCCCTTAGTCCCACCTGCCTGCACTCATACCATAACCCTCCGTACCCTTCTCATCCATATGCCTATCCAATTTATTTTTAAATGATACCAACGAACCTGCCGCCACCACTTCTACTGGAAGCTCATTCCACACCGCTACCACTCTCTGAGTAAAGAAGTTCCCCCTCATGTTACCCCTAAACCTCTGTCCCTTAATTCTAAAGTCATGTCCTCTTGTTTGAATCTTCCCTATTCTCATAGGGAAAAGCTTGTCCACATCAACTCTGTCTATCCCTCTCATCATTTTAAAGACCTCTATCAAGTCCCCCCTTAACCTTCTGCGCCCCAGAGAATAAAGACCTAACTTATTCAACCTATCTCTGTAACTTAGCTGTTGAAACCCAGGCAACATTCTAGTAAATCTCCTCTGTACCCTCTCTAATTTGTTGATATCCTTCCTATAATTGGGCGACCAAAATTGTACACCATACTCCAGATTTGGTCTCACCAATGCCTTGTACAATTTTAACATTACATCCCAGCTTCTATACTCAATGCTCTGATTTATAAAGGCTAGCATACCAAAAGCTTTCTTTACCACCCTATCTATATGAGATTCCACCTTCAAGGAACTATGCACAGATCCCTCTGTTCAACTGTATTCTTCAATTCCCTACCGTTTACCATGTACGTCCTATTTTGATTTGTCCTGCCAAGGTGTAGCACCTCACATTTATCAGCATTAAACTCCATCTGCCATCTTTCAGCCCATTTTTCCAACTGGCCTAAATCACTCTGTAGACTTTGGAAATCCTCTTCATTATCCACAACACCCCCTATCTTGGTATCATCTGCATACTTACTAATCCAATTTACCACCCCTTCATCCAGATCATTGATGTACATGACAAACAACAAAGGACCCAACACAGATCCCTGAGGCACCCCACTAGTTACCTGCCTCCAACCCGACAAACAGCCATCCACCATTACCCTCTGGCTTCTCCCATTCAGCCACTGTTGAATCCATCTTGCTATTCCTGCATTTATACCCAACAGTTGAACCTTCTTAACCAACCTTCCATGAGGAACCTTGTCAAAGGCCTTACTGAAGTCCATATAGACAACATCCACTGCTTTACCCTCGTCAATTTCCCTAGTAACCTCTTCAAAAAATTCAAGAAGATTAGTCAAACATGACCTTCCATGTT
This sequence comes from Raja brachyura, assembly GCA_963514005.1. Next base: position 33,039,268 of record OY740808.1, read on the forward strand.
GACTGTTCCTAATTAGACCCCCTTTATCCAGATACTTATATATATTATCTCTAAGTATCTTTTCCATTAATTTGCCCACCACTGAAGTCAAACTAACCGGTCTATAATTGCTAGGTTTACTTTTAGAACCCTTTTTAAACAATGGAACAACATGCGCAGTACGCCAATCCTCGGGGACTATTCCCGTTTCTAATGACATTTGAAATATTTCTGTCATAGAAATAAATAAATAAATAATTCTCACTTCCTCAGACACAATCTTTTCCCCTTCAATTTGGCACAGATATTTTATTAACCATTGTATCTGTAAACTGTGAAACAAAATTGGCTGAAGAATTAGTGTTTAATGTCTCGCTTAAGAATTAAGAGTTAAGAATACAACAGAACAACAGTAAGCAACTTAATTCTCCATGTGGTCTTTCATATTTGGATGTAAATATAAAACCTTTGTAAAATATTTGAAGTATTACCTTATTCTGTTGTGATTTCTTAGATGCATCTTTCTCAGTGCCCAGTTTAAACTTTTTAATGGACGTAAAGCTGTATTCAATATCACCATCAACAAAAGTATAAGGGTCATTAAGTTCCCCTGGACCTTCACTGTGCTGCTGCATTAGTCTAGTTGGGTCCAGGTAATTAATTTCCTGAATGTGTACCTGTCTCCTCTCTTCAGAAACCTTGAACCGTTTATGAGGTTGTGCTAGAAGGCTAAACGTAAAAAAAATAAGATTTAGTGTGCATTGTAGTGGAATATAGATCAAAGATGTTAGTTAACATCAGGATTTTTTTTTTTTAAATACAAGCAAAGAGGAAATATTAATACAAATGCCAAACTATAATATAGCATCTATACCCCACAGAGAACAACAACAATATTAGCAAATAGATAGGTCCACTGAGAAACATAAGAGCCAATAAAAAATATCAGGGATGCAAAATTAATACTTTGTCTCAGTTCCTAGTAAAAAAAAACTTAAGAGAAATATGCATACCAAAAATCAAGCGGAACATTAGAATAGTCAACAAAAATATTTTTCAAATGTAACATTTAAATAATTACGACATAGTTTATCACAAATATATATCACTTTAAATGGAAAAAAAAACCAACCTGTAAAGTTTAAAATAGTATTGGTTATAAGGGAAAGGTTTGTAATGCTTATATAAGGAGGAGAAATCCTGAACATAGATCAGCACTGCACAGGAACAGGCCCATCAATCAACGTCTGTGTTGAACCAGACGACAAATTAAATGAGTTCCTACTGCCTGCATGAGCCAAATCACACTATTCCTGGCAGATTCACGTGCCTATCTAAAAGCCGCTCACATGCCACTGTAGTGTCTGCTTCCATCACCACCATTGGCAGCACATTCCAGGCTTCTACCAACCTGGTGTATATAAAAAAAAACTTGCTCCGCACATCCCCCTGAAACTTTCCCCACTCTCCTCTCACCTCAATGCTCTACCGTCTAGTGTTTGACATTTTCATCTTGGGGGAACAAAATCTGGCCAACAACCCCATCTGTGCCTCATAATTTTATATTATTCCATCAGGTCTCATGTCAACCTCTGACATTCCAGAACAAAAAATCCTAGTTTGTGCAGCTTTTCAATGCTTATACCCTCGAATCCAAGCAGCAAGCTGGTAAATTACTTTTGCACTTTCTGCAATGCCTTCATATCCTTCCTGTAATGGGGTGATCAGAACTGAAAACAATACTCCAAGCTCAAATTTTATAAAAATTGAGAACATTTCAGAATCCAACACAGCAAAAATTGATAATAGAACGTAGAATATGTAATAACCAGGCTGAAAAAGATATGTGAAAAGGGAAAGGTGATCAAAAAATTAACACGGATTACAGATCAAGACAGGAAATATTATAGGAGGAATAAGAAAACAGCAAAAACATTATCGTCTTCAAAGAAAATGTTAAAACAAAACATGAAAATATAGGACAAAAATTAGTAAAGAAAATATTTGGCAAACTGATAGAGGCTGAAAGGTGGTAAATATTCAGGAACTGATAACCTGAATGCCAAGGTTTTGCTGGAGACAGCCATGGATGTGGTGGATGCACTAGTTGACATCTTCCAAACTTCTAAGTGCTAGAATTGTTTTCACAGTTGATAATTCTAACCCCACTATTTAAGACAGGAAGGGGAGAGAAAACGGGAATGACAAATAGTTAACCTTTCACAGGTAGCATGGAAAATGTTAGAATTTAATGTGAAGGCCAAGCTAACATACAAATTAATATAGGATTGGGTAGTCGAATGCATTCATGAAATAGCCTATTTTATAGATATACTCATTTTTTTGCTTCAACTAACAGAGGGAATTATGGGGAAAACCAGTGGCTGTGGTGCAAATGGACTTTCTGATGACCTTTGACAAGACACCATACAGTAGGTTATTAAAACAAATTAGAGCATGTGGGGTTGAGGATTGGTTACAGGAGAGAAAGCAGTAGAGATAGATCTGTCAGGTTAGGAAGCTGTTAACACTGGGATGTCACAGGCATCATCGGTGCTGTGGCTCCAGTTGTTGACAATCCACATTTGGATTGGATGAGTGGGCAAACAATAACAGATCCAAGCTTGCTGATGATACAAAGCTGAGTGACAGCGTGAGTTGCAACGAGGATACAGGTAACTTTTATCTCTTTTGCCTGTGAGTAGGTGAGGAAACAGCAAATTGAATTTAATCTGGGAATATGAAGTCACCATCAGATCACATTGAAAAGGAAAATGTGTTGTTATGTTTCTAAACAAACAAACCCAGAGGCCTGCAGTCATTTTATTTATTAATTTTTTTAAATTACCAGCTTAACCATATAACCATATAACAATTACAGCACGGAAACAGGCCTTCTCGGCCCTTCCAGTCCGTGCCGACCATTTATTTTCCCCTGGTCCCATCTACCTGCACTCAGACCATACCCCCCCATTCCCTTCCCGTCCATATACCTATCCACTTTACTTTTAAATGTTAAAATCGATCCTGCCTCCACCACTTCTGCAGGAAGATCATTCCACACAGCCACCACTCTCTGAGTAAAGAAGTTCCCCCTCATGTTACCCCTAAACTTCTGTCCCTTAATTCTCATGTCATGCCCTCTCGTTTGAATCTTTCCTACCCTCAATGGGAAAAGCTTATCCACGTCAACTCTGTCTATCCCTTTCATCATTTTAAAGACCTCAATCAAGTCCCCCCTTAACCTTCTGCGCTCCAAAGAATAAAGACCTAACTTGTTCAACCTTTCTCTGTAACTTAGTTGCTGGAACCCAGGCAACATTCTAGTAAATCTCCACTGTACTCTCTCTATTTTGTTGACATACTTCTTATAATTAGGCGACCAAAATTGTACACCATACTCCAGAAAAGCTTGTTTAATTTATGTTTAATAAACCAGCTGTTTTAATTCCCAGAATGGCTGCTTGGCAATTCTGACTTTTCTTTTTTAGAAACTCGCTTTTTTTCCAACATCGCTTTATTCATGCCAACAGATTGTTAAGAGAAACTCAAATGAAGCCCAAAATGGTGACGAGATTACAGATGCTGATGTCTGCAGCAATAAACAATCTACACGAGGATCTCAGTAGGTCGAGCAGCATCTGTGGAGGAAATTGACAGCTGAAGTTTCGAGTCAGGACCCTTCATCTGGACTGCAAATGATGCATTATTGACCATTAGGAAAATAACCCAACCAGATTTACCTTGCAGCTAGCCCACACCACTAACCGACTCAAATGTGGTGGGACATCAATGCTCCTAACTTCATTTTTCATGCCACTTAGTTGCTTCAAAATGGTACAACATACACTGGACAACTATAAGCAGACAGGAAGTAGTGTCTACAACCCCACAACATATATTAAATACAAGTACATTAAAAAATTACCACTGTACAAAAGTTACTGTAAAATGGAATAAATTAAATTAATATTAAAAACCTGGCCACATTGTAGAATTGAATGGCAGGATTATGATTCCAGTTCACAATTTTCCACGTAGTCCGAATCTCAAAGTTAATGTGGTAGTCAAAGATGCAGCTTCTTTCCCACATAATGTAGATAAATGACTCAATATAAACATATCTAAGTGGTGCCACAACAATCAACTCTCACTCAACATCAAACCAACCAGAGAAATAACTAATCCATGACCTCCAAAAGGGAAAATCAGAAGACCATGTGCCAACATTTACTGGTGGGTCAGTGGTAGTTAGCAACTTTAAATTCCTGGGTGTAACATCTCAGGTGACCAGTCTTGGGCACAGCACTTCAATGCAATCACAAAGATGTGTCAGTGCCTCTACCTTCTGAGAAGTTTAAAGTGCTTCAACAGGTCACAAATACTCTAAACTGCGACAGATGCACTGTCAAACCACACACAAAGCTGGGGTAACACAGTGTTCCCGTGGATTTTGAAGCAACAGCAACAAAGAGAAGCAGGAGAAAGCACTGATTGGCTCTAGCCCAAGTGGGAGGAGAGTTCTCAGTGAGTCAGAGGGGGAAAACAGTTGAAAACTGAGGAATTTGGTTTGTAAATTAGGCAATTGAACAGTCAATATAAGCAAGGCAGCTCTTGGGGGAACGGCCCTGTGAGTAAAGTGTGAGTCTTTGGAGAGGAGGCTGCGCAAAACACTGGATAGGGAGAGACCGAGGCAAAAGAAGGAGATGTCAAGCAAGCTGATGCAGTGTGATGCTTGCAGTATGTGGGAGGTCAAGGACACTGCTGGTGCCTCTGGATGCTACAAATGTGAGAAGTGCATCCAGGTACAGCTCCTGAAGGACCGTGTTGGGGAACTGGAGAAACAAGTGGATGACCTCAGGTTCATCCGAGAAACTGAGTCGTTCCTCGACAAGTCCTTCAGTAAGATTGTTACACCCAAGGCACTAGAAGAGAGAAGGTGGGTGACGGTGAGAAAGGGAGGAAAACATGGAATGCAAAGGTCCCCGGGTGTTGTACCTCTTGTGAACAGGTTCACCCACGTGGAAGCTGCCGGGACAGAAGACGGTATCTCACTGAGCGGCGGACTGGCTTGCAAAACAAAAAGGGCTGATGAGCCAAAACCAAAGAGGCCAAAGTCGGGCAACGCCATTGTAGTTGGAGACTCCATTGTGAGAGGTACGGACAGGGGTTTTTGCGGCAACAGACGGGATTCGAGGATGGTGTGCTGCCTTCCTGGTGCCAGGATCCAGGATGTTACGGACAGAGTGCAGACAATCCTCAAGGGCGAAGGTGAACAGCCGGAAGTGGTTGTGCATGTTGGCACAAATGATGTTGGAAAGAAGGGGATGAATATTTTTGCAGAGAGCTCGGAAAAATGCTGAAAAGCAGGACTTCCAGGGTTGTTATCTCCGGTTTGCTTCCAGTTCCTCGTGCTGGCGAGAGCAGGAACAGGGAGATACGGGACCTGAATGTGTGGCTGAGGAACTGGTGCAGGGGGCAGGGATTTAGATTCTTAGATCACTGGGATCTGTTTTGGAGTAAGGGGGAACTGTACAAAAGGGACGGATTGCATCTTAACAGGTGGGGGACCAGCATTCTGGCCGGCAGGTTTGCTACTGCTACACGGATGGTTTTAAACTGAATAAGGGGGGTTGGGTGTCAAATGAGATAATTGAGAACGGAGTTAAAGGGAAAGAGAGTAAAGGGATGGTTAATGACCCCAGAATTAACGGGAAAGAAAGCTCACAAAGGGATAGGAGAGTATGGCCAAGTGTAATAGGGATCGATGTGAAAGGGGCCACTTGTCAACATAATTGTATAAGGAGTAAGAGTGTTGTAAAAACAAGCCTGAAGGCTTTGTGTCTCAATGCGAGGAGCATTCGTAATGAGGTGGATGAGTTGAAGGTGCAGATAGCGATTAATGACTATGCTATAGTTGGGATCACGGAGACATGGCTCCAGGATGACCAAGGCTGGGAGCTGAACATCCAGGGATATTCAATATTCAGGAGGGATAGACGAAAAGGAAAAGGAGGTGGGGTAGCTTTGCTGGTGAGAGAGGAGATTAATGCAATAGAAAGGAAGGACATTAGCGTGGAGAATGTGGAATCGATATGGGTAGAGCTGCAAAACTCTAAGGGGCAGAAAACGCTAGTGGGAGCTGTGTACAGGCCACCTAACAGAAGTATTGGAGTTTGGGATGGCATCAAACAGGAAATTAGAAATGCGTGCAACAAGGGTAACACGGTTATAATGGGTGACTTCAATCTGCATGTAGATTGGGTGAATCAAATTGGCAGGGGTGCTGAGGAAGAGGATTTCCTGGAATGTATGTGGGATAGTTTTCTCAACCAACATGTGGAGGAACCAACGAGAGAGCAGGCTATTCTAGACTGGGTATTCAGTAATGAGGAAGGGTTAGTTAGCAGTCTTGTTGTGCGTGGCCCCTTGGGCAAGAGTGACCATAATATGGTTGAGTTCTTCATTAGGATGGAGAGTGACAAAATTAAGTCAGAAACAAGGGTTCTGAACTTGAACAAAGGTAGCTTTGAAGGTATGAGATGTGAATTGGCCAAGATAGACTGGCAGGTGATTCTTAAAGGGTTGACAGTGGATGTGCAATGGAAGGTATTTAAAGACTGCATGGATGAAGTACAAAAGTTGTTCATACCAGTTTGGCAAAATAATAAATCGGGGAAGGTGGTGCATCCATGGATAACAAGGGAAATCAGGGATAGTATAAAAACAAAAGATGAGGCATACAAATTTGCCAGAAAAAGCAGCCCACCGGAGGACTGGGAGAAATTCAGAATCCAGCAGAGGAGGACAAAGCGCTTAATTAGGAAAGGGAAAATAGATTATGAAAGGAAACTGGCAGAAAACATAAAAACTGACTGCAAAAGTTTTTATAGATATGTGAAGAGAAAGAGACTAGTTAAAACAAATGTTGGTCCCTTGCAGTCAGAAACAGGCGAATTGATCATGGGGAACAAGGACATGGCAGACCAATTGAATAACTACTTTGGTTCTGTCTTCACTAAGGAAGACGTAAATAATCTGCCGGAAATAGCAGTGGAACGGGGGGCAAATAAGATGGAGGAACTGAGTGAAATCCAGGTTAGCCGGGAGGTGGTGTTGGGTAAATTGAACGGATTGAAGGCCGATAAATCCCCAGGGCCAGATAGTCTGCATCCCAGAGTACTCAAGGAGGTAGCCACAGAAATAGTGGATGCATTAGTGATAATTTTTCAAAATTCCTTAGATTCTGGAGTAGTTCCTGAGGATTGGAGGGTAGCTAATGTAACCCCACTTTTTAAAAAAGGAGGGAGAGAGAAAGCGGGGAATTACAGACCAGTTAGTCTAACATCGGTAGTGGGGAAACTGCTAGAGTCAGTTATTAAAGATGGGATAGCAGCACATTTGGAAAGTGGTGAAATCATTGGACAAAGTCAGCATGGATTTACGAAAGGTAAATCATGTCTGACAAATCTGATAGAATTTTTCGAGGATGTAACTAGTAGAGTGGATAAGGGAGAACCAGTGGATGTGTTATATCTAGACTTTCAGAAGGCTTTCGACAAGGTCCCGCATAAGAGATTAGCATACAAACTTAAAGCACACGGTATTGGGGGTTCAGTATTGATGTGGATAGAGAACTGGCTAGCAGACAGGAGGCAAAGGGTAGGAGTAAACGGGTCCTTTTCAGAATGGCAGGCAGTGACTAGTGGGGTGCCGCAAGGCTCAGTGCTGGGACCCCAGCTATTTACAATATATATTAATGATTTGGACGAGGGAATTCAATGCAACATCTCCAAATTTGCAGATGACACCAAGCTGGGGGGTATAGTTAGGTGTGAGGAGGATGCTTGGAGGCTGCAGGGTGATTTGGATAGGCTGAGTGAATGGGCAGATGCATGGCAGATGCAGTGTAATGTGGATAAATGTGAGGTTATCCACTTTGGTGGCAAAAACATGAGGGTAGACTATTATCTGAATGGTGGCAGATTAGGAAAGGGGGAAATGCAACGAGACCTGGGTGTCATGGTATACCAGTCATTGAAAGTAGGCATGCAGGTGCAGCAGGCAGTGAAGAAAGCAAATGGTATGTTAGCATTCATAGCGAAAGGATTTGAGTATAGGAGCAGGGAGGTTCTACTGCAGTTGTACAGGGTTTTGGTGAGGCCACACCTGGAGTATTGCGTACAGTTTTGGACTCCAAATCTGAAGAAAGACATCCTTGCCATAGAGGAGGTACAGAGAAGATTCACCAGACTGATTCCTGGGATGTCAGGACTTTCATATGAGGAAAGATTGGATAGACTCGGCTTGTACTCGCTGGAATTTAGAAGATTGAGGGGGGATCTTATAGAACTTACAAAATTCTTAAGGGGTTGGACAAGCTAGATGCTGGAAGATTGTTCCCGATGTTGGGGGAGTCCAGAACAAGGGGTCACAGTCTAATTATAAGGGGGAATTCCTTTAGGACCGAAATGAGGAAAACATTCTTTACACAGAGAGTGGTGAGTCTCTGGAATTCTCTGCCACAGAAGGTAGTTGAGGCCAGTTCATTAGCTATATTTAAGAGGGCGTTAGATGTGGCACTTGTGGCTAAAGGGATCAGGGGGTATGGAGAGAAGGCAGGTACGGGATACTGAGTTGGATGATCAGCCATGATCACATTGAATGGCGGTGCAGGCTCGAAGGGCCGAATGGCCTACTCCTGCACCTATTTTCTATGTAACACAGCGGGTCAGGCAGCATCCCTGGTGAACATGGATAGGTTCAATTCCAATGCCCAGGAACACGAGGCTGTAGACAGTGGCAGACTCGGCCCAATCCATCATGGGCACAACTCTCCCCATTATTCAAAGCATCTATACGAGGTGTTACTTCAAAACGGGTGGCATCTCTCATCGTTGATCCCCAGGTCCCTTTCTCACTGCTACTGTTGGTAGAAGGTACAGAAATGTGAAGTCACATAGCACCAGCTTCAGAAACATCTCCGTTCCTCCAACTAGCAGGCTCTCGAACCAGCTTGCAAACCCTAATCCTACATTGGTAACAGAACATTGCGGACCATCTTTTGCACCACAATGAACTTGTTTTCTAAATGTGTTTTGCACTTGTATCTTGTTTATTTTGCACAGTCGTTGTTTACATTGTTTTGTGTAATTTATGTTTTGCGTGTTGTCAGAGTCTATATGCCTGTGATGCTGCTGCTGCATGAGTATCATTGTTCCTGCACCTCAACGTACTTGTTCAGGTGAGAATAAATAACTCGAATTGAGGATGTATCCGGACAGTTTTAAAACATCATATGGCCAGAATATTGAAGTGCAGCAGCATCAAAACAAATGCTGATCATATCCTGACGCAACTGATCTTCATGACCCAATCTATATCCATGCCCTGTCAGTAGAACTCACTGATTCAGTGCAATCTTTGCATTTTCTACTTTGAGGGACCAAGGTCTAAATAAGTGTTCCTCAATCATCACCATGTCAAATATCACTGACTCACGACTGTCAGAGTCCCAAATCCGAGTTGTCCTCATTCTTTCGTGTCTCCTCGGTACCCCGCAGCTCCGCCCTTGTTCCACCTCCTCCTAGTCGCAACAGGGGCAGAGTTCCCCTCGTCCTTACAGGGCTCTTACTTAACCTTTTTTCCCCATTGCCAGCCGGGAAACCTCAACAGCTTTTTAGGTTGCCAAATGACAGTTGAGATGGTCATTTAAGACGGCTTGCATGACGCGTGTGATAATGTGCTCGGACGAAGTGCGTAGTTACCAGTCGGGATTATGGTCTATTAAGCACTCACATATTATTTCTGCTTCAAATAAAGTTGCAAACTAAACATATTCACCAATCAAGACATGATATATACCACAATGACATGCAGCAAAATTACGATACAGTATCTCATCTCTTTTTACACGTTGCAATTAATGCAATTTCTATTATCTCTTTCCACTTCCAAAGATAAATCTGGTTGGATTATTCAGCGTATGATCAACCTCGTTGACCAAGCGTAGGCTTGGTGATCGCTTCGCACAACACCTCCACTCAGTTCGCAATAACCAACCTGATCTCCCGGTGGCTCAGTACTTCAACTCCCCCTCCCATTCCGAATCCGACCTTTCTGTCCTGGGCCTCCTCCATGACCAGAGTGAAGCCCACCGCAAATTGGAGGAACAGCACCTCATATTTTGCTTGGGTAGTTTACACCCCAGCGGTATGAACATTGGCTTCTCCAATTTCAGGTAGTCCTTGCTTTCTCCCTCCTTCCCCTCCCATTCCCAGCTCTCCGACAGCCTACTGTCTCTGCCTCTTCCTTTCTTTTTCCCGCTCCCCACCCCTCCTGACATCAGTCGGAAGAAGGGTCTCGACCCGAAACGTCGTCTATTCCTTTGCTCCATAGATGTTGCCTCACTCGCTAATTTTCTCCAGCTTTGTCTACCAACTGGATCCCAGCACTGGCCACATCTTCCCATCTCCTCCCGTCGGCTTTCTGCAGAGACCGCTCCCTCTCTAACTCCCTGGTCAATTCGTCCCTTCCCACCCAAACCACCCCCGCTCCTGGCACTTTCCCTTGCAACTGCAGGAAATGCTACACTTGTCCCTTTACCTCCCCCTTGACTCCATTCCAGGACCCAAGCAGTCTTTCCAGGTGCGGCAGAGGTTCACCTGCACCTCCTCCAACCTCATCTATTGCATATAGCATGGGTAGTTTACACCCCAGCGGTATGAACATTGACTTCTTCAATTTCAGGTAGTCCCTGCTTTCTCCTCCACTTCCCAGGTTTCCCTCAGCCCACTGTCGCCGCCTCTTTATCTTTTCTCCCCCCCCCCTCCCCAACACCCTCACATCAGTCTGAAGAAGGGTCTCGACCCGAAACGTCGCCTATTTCCTTCACTCCATAGGTGCTGCCTCACCTGCTGAGTTTCTCCAGCATTTTTGTCTATCCATTCACACAAGTTCTGTTATTCCACTTTCCTCACCCACTCCCTACACATTAGGCACAATTTTACAGAGACAAGTTAACCTACATAACCAACGCGTCTTTGGGATGTGGGAGGAAACCCACATGCTTGCAGGGAGAATTATACGTTGATAACTTTGGTTACTAAAAAAAAACTATCCATTTTCAGTCTTAAATCTCTAAGTGATGCTATGTCCCCCTTTACAGCTACTGTATGTTTTAATTCAGTTCAAGACTATGGCCATAAAGTAGTTGCCTAAAATTGCCAGAGACCCGGAATTGATCCTGAATATGGGTGCTGTCTGTATGGAGTTTTGTTTTCTCGTTTATAACATTGTTTACAGAGTACTATGTTTACATATTCTGTTGTACTGCTGCAAGTAAGGATTTCATTGTTCTAACTGGGACGTGAGAGAATTAAACACTCTTGACTTACTCCGCTAATGTGGGATAGAACTAGTATATGGGTGGTCAGCGTGGACCCGGTGGGCCGAAGGGCCTGTTTCCACGCGGTATCTTTAAGTTAAACTAAAAACACTAAAACTAGAGGAAATCTAAACAAGTGTCTCTCCCCAAAACATCACTGAATTTCTTCTATCCAGAGATGCTGGCTGCTCCATGGAGTTCCCCCGCACAATTAAAGCATGGAATAGTCTTCACCCTACTATAGGTACCCAACCAGAAGCAACTAAATTTAAGGTAGCTCTTTTTTCCCCAATAACCCTTTTTTGCTTAAGTCAAGAATCAAGAGAGTTTTATTGTCATGTGTCCCAGATAGGGCAATGAAATTCTTGCTTGCTGCAGCACAACAGAATATGTAAACATATATTTTATATATATATATATATATATATTTTATTTATATATATATATATATATATATATATATATATATATATATATATATATATATATATATATATATATGATAAAATGCAACAGGCTGTTATTTTTCAGAGTTTGGAGTTTGGTGGTGGTGGGCCCACTCCAGATGAAACTCCATTTCGAATATTTTTGGATGACCAGGAAACCAAGAAGCAAGAGTTACTCGAGGGAGTTACTCCAGTACCAGGGAGTGATTCTGCGTTGGTTTTCAGCGGTCGCGGACAGCAATGGCGGCCGGATCTCCCACAATGCAAAGGGAGGGAGAAAGTGACCGACGCCGACCAGTTGCCGTGGCAGTGCGCATGTGCAGGGTGACACATAAGCACAACCACAGCCGATGATGTGCTGGCCGTGGTCATGCGCATATGCGGGGGGAGGATGTGTAGGCTGCGGCAGTGCGCATGTATAAGGCGGTTGGCCGTGCCGGCGGATGAGAGCGAGCGGAGACCCAAGACCCAGACACGGGTGGCGGGCGGAGACGGAGAGTGATAGAGAGCGATATAGAGGGGTCCCGCTCAGAATTAAACGATAGGTGTCCCGGATGCCTGCCAAGCCGGGCAAAATGGCATGGCTTTTAGGTTGCCCGGCGGGACTGTAGGTTGCCTTTGGCACCCGGGCAACCGCTAATTTCGAGGCCCACCTTACCTTCCACCCCATCAGCCGACGTAATAAACACATCATCCTCCGAAATATCCACCACCTCCAATGGGATCCCACCACCAGCCACATTTTCCCTTCTCCACCTTCCGCAGTGACTGTTCCCTCCGCAACTTCCTCGTTAACTCATCCCTTCCCACCCAAACCACTCCCTCCCCAGGTACCTTCCCCAGCAACCACAAAAGATGCAACACCTATCGTTATACCTCTTCCCTCGACTCTATCCAGGGACCCCGACAGTCCTTTCAAGTTAGGCAGAGGTTCACTTGCACCTCCTCCAACCTCATCTACTGTATCCGCTGTACAAAATGTGGACTCTTATACATCGGCCAGACCAAATGCAGACTGGGCGATCGTTTCGTGGAACACCTTCGCTCAACCTGCATGAACCAACCCGATCTCCCGGTTGCTAAACACTAATTCTCCTTCCCACTCCCACACAGACCTTTCTGTCCTCGGTCTCCTCCATTGTCAGAGTAAGGCTAAACGCAAATTGGAGGAACAGCATCTCATATTTTGCTCGGGCAGCTTACAGCACAGTGGTATGAATATTGATTTCACTCACTTTAGGTAGCCCCGGTATTCCCTCTCTCTCTCTCTATCCCTCCCCCACCCAAGTCGCACAAGCTTCTCATTTTCACCCTACAAACAGTTACAATGGCCTGTTTCCTTTATCATCGTTACTTTTTTTGCATATCTTTCTTCATTGTTCTTTATCTATCCACATCACCGTCTATATCTCGTTTCCCTTATCCCAATCCAGTCTGAAGAAGGGTCTCGACCCGAAACGTCACCCATTCCTTCTCTCCAGAGCTGCTGCCTGTCGCTTACTCCAGCTTTTGGTGTTTACCTCCGGTTTAAAACAGCGTCTGCATTTCCTTCTTACACAGGTTCTTAAATGACAATATTTACTGCCTTACCAGGGTGCCCAACAAGGCTTTTAAAACATGTAAACGGAAAGGCAAATTGACAGGAAAAAATTGTGCTTGCTTCAATTTGCTCAGTTTACTTCATTATTTATGCTTACATTAATAATGTAACGGCCAACTGTGCTCATTTTCTCCAACCTTCTCAATTCTTATAATTTCAAGTTACCAGTTGTCATTTAAACAATAACCTGTGCCAAAATTCCCGCAAAACACGCATATTGGAATGAAATATACAAATAGTTGTAGTCATAACACAACATTTTCTCAATAATTCCTAACGAACATCTTGCCGGACGATTTGGTAAGATTGCTGTAAATGTCTACTTTGTGGATGGCTAATGATGAACTGGAATTTTTCAAAATGCTCATCACTATTTTAATACGAAGACAAACGATGTACTGTAAAATAACAAAATAGCTGGTCTTTGCTGGCAAGACACATGAAAAGAAAATCAGACATAACTGCTCTATTAAGTTTTCAACACTGAATAATAGAAAATATATGCAATAATAAATTTTGTTCTGCAGCGTTTTTGTTCAAATGTATTTGAACCCAATTTTTTCATTGTTCATTTTTCCATTCACTAGTTATTGTTCATCAGTCTTCACTCAGGCACAGCCCATACAAAAAACCTGTTTTTAGAATTGCATGCTACTTTGCATCATTATTTTAAAAGCAATAGTGATATCTATTTAAAAAAACACATATCACACTTCAACGCACCCACTGGTTCAAAATTTGGGCTTCAGTAAAAGAAAAACATATCAAGGAATTTTTAAATACAAACATTACCGTCTTAGTGCTGAACCATCTGCATTATCCATCTTGCTGTCGCATCGATCACAGTGAAGTTCTGGTGGCCTGAACTCTCGCTCTGCGCAGGAAAGAGTTTTGTAACACTGCCATGAGACTTTGTCCGAAGACTCCAAATTTTGTGCAGTGATACCGTTGTATAAAGTTGTCTCGCTCACTTCCGGCACTGGTGGTAGTCTTTGTGATAAAAGCCCAGTCTTGTCATCAAGGCTGGGAATTGCCTGAAGTTCCATACCATTACTGTACAGCAATGGATTAATGGGCTGAGGAGCTCCTTCCAAACCTTCTGCTTCTGGACCCATTGGCTGAGGGCTAAGAGTTGGTGGAAGGGGAGAGATGGGAGAATGTGGTGAATCCATGGGATTCAAATTAAGTGGCTTGCTCTGGTTTCCTGGAGGCCCAGATGCTGGCTTGCCATATTTCCTGTTGTTTTGCATTTCCAAGGGGACATCAATGCCAACCAATCCAAGCTTCTGTCCTGACGGATCCTGCTCCATACAAAGCTCATCTGTTAATGAAGGTCGATGATGAAATGGAGTCATGGGCCGTTTCTGTTGCTTGTCTCCTTTCTCCTGCTTCTCATTTGTCTTGTGCTTAGAGGAGGCAGACGATGGCAGGGAAGCACAAGGAAGCCCAGTATTAAAGCCAGGCTGGGAAATGGATGGCGGTCGGTTGGTGCCCGTTGCACCTCGCTGCTTCTGAAGCTTTTGCCTGCATATGAAAAATAAAACCATTGAGGGGCCATGTTCAACAATAACCAAATATATTGTTTCAAGAGCTTTTCCACACAGCTCCCTGCCAAAACAAAATAAGGACAACAATGGGTGTTATCCTTGGGCATGATCGAACAGCTTTTTAATTCTACATATTTCAACTCTTTCCAATATGCTCAGCTCTCCCAGTGAAGTAATAATACACTAAAAAATAAAAAAACTTGACAATACATTTTATTACCTATTTCTTTATGTTGGAATAGTAATAAATTCTAATTATAACAGCATGAACAATTGTAAAATACTACATTGGATAGGCAAACTGCTTATGCATTTCCTTAAACATTAGACAGCTGTTCCACAGAAAGCTCAACGACCACATGCAGATGAAACGGGTTGAACCACAAGGGAAAGGTGCCCAGAAACGGAATTATTGCTGCAGTAAAGATATCAAATAACCTCCCTGCAATTCATTTTGTATAAGATATTATAAACCACATCTTTAGTTCTTCAAAAAGAAATTGTGGTACTGGAACCTTCTGAAAGACAATGGAAGCAAAAACAGCAATTCATACGGTAGTTCCGCAGCAAACTCTCAGAAAAAAAATTGAGAGAATCTTTGCAGAAATATTTCAGATGAATACTTCTTCAAACGTGGCTTATCAAAAAGCAGATACTTAGCATTTTCAATGATTATTTAATTACCTAAATAAAAATGACATCAATATAGCATTAACAAAAAAGGTTCTGAAGATCTGAATTTCAAACTATTTAAGAGATCAACATTGCCAAACTACTTGCTGTGAACTGGAGAATAACATCAAATTGCAATTCCAATCCACAAAACACATTGCAGTCATGTTAAAATAAAAACTAGCAATGTAATGGGGAAGATCTTCAGTTAGCAACCTATCCTTGGACATCTTGGTCATCTTCACCTATCTAACAATGCTTTATTAGAATTTCAGCAAGTGAGGGAGAAAGGAAAGGAGGCAGGAATAGATAGTCCTCAATGTCTACACATACGCCAAAACAGAAAACTATGGATGGAAAATGTTAGATCATTCAAAACCCGAGTGAAGTAAGATCCGTGAGTTACACAAGTGGAAACAACCTACCTTGAGCACGAACAATTGACTCTTTGGCCAGGCTCTGTAAAATCCCAAGCTGCAGCATTGCTGGCCACCTCTTCCTCAGACTTTTCACTAGTTGAATGTCTTCTTTGAAACACCAGTTTAAAAAAAAACAAATCAGTCGTCTTATCAATATCTCTTCAAATGTTCAATTTTACAAATCAATGGCTTTGCTGAAGATTAACATGTTGCATAATTACAGGATGTAAACAATATTTAATTGCCAGTATAAGTCTTATATTTGTCATAAACTGGTCTTATTTCTCCATTGCTTTACTGACCAGAAAAATAAGACATTTCGTCATACAAAAACAAAAATTAGAGAGCATTTGCGCGAGTCCCTGCTATTGAAAAATCAACTTTGCCAAAGTCAAAATTGTATGGGAGAGTCTTTCGAATCATTTAAATTGAAATGACCCACATAACGTAGTGCATAAGAAGCATCAAGTCCAGATTGGGTAGGCTAATGCCTTGAAAGTGGCAAGAGTTTCCAAGTCAAAAGTTTTCAAAGGTGACAAATATTACCAAACATTTTCAAATACCGGCAGATATTAAACTCCACATATCTGGCAGCACACCCCCCTTGGCTGTTCTAACTCCATTTACAAGTTTGCAGATGATGCCACTGTATAGTACCAGATTTCGAACAATGACCGGCAGGCGAGAGAGAGTTTAGTAACTTGGTGTCAAGACAACAACCTTGCCCTGAACGACAGTAAGACAAAAGAGCAAGCCATTGACTTCAGGAAGTGTAGTAGAGTACACTCCCCAATATACGTCTTGGACCAGCTACCTTGAAGCCAGAACGAAGAAAGCACACCGAAGCCTCCACTTCCTCAGAAGCCCAAGGAATTTCAGCATGTCTCCAATGATACCAACTTCTATAGATGCACTATACAAAGCATCTTATCAGGACGCATTAGAGCCAAGTTTGGCAACAGCTTTGCCCACGACCACAAGAAATAACCCAGTTCATTGCTCAACATGCCACCTCAACATGGACGCCATCTAAACTTTACATTGGCTAGGAAAACAGTCAACATAGTCATGGTTCTTTTACACCCTGGTCGTTTCATCTTCTTTCCTCTTCTGCTTGAAAGCATGCACCACCAAATTCAGGAACAGCTTCTTCCCTGCTGTCAGACTATTGAATGATCCCCACCTAAACTAAGGGTGTAATCGAGACCATCCCAACCTAGCTCATCGTGGACCTTTATCTCTGTAACAGTAATGTTATAATGCTCTAACACTGTAATAAGCACTCTGGTACTTTCCTCTTTGCACTCCCTATGTGGCTGTATATGACTTGATTATACTAGTGCATGGTATGATTTGACTGGACAGTACACAAAGATTTTTACTGCATCTCAGTACGCGACAAAAAATAATTATTTCTAAGTACTCAAGCATATAGTTGATAATGATAAAATGTACTGGATAATATAAAATATCAT
The DNA here is from genome assembly GCA_963514005.1 of Raja brachyura. The sequence continues at coordinate 33,056,792 of OY740808.1, forward strand.
GTTTTTAATTTATTATAGCAGTTTAGGGCAGCACGGTGACGCAGCAGTAGAGTTGTTGCCTTACAGCGTCAGAGACCCGAGTTCGATCCTGACTGTGAGTGCTTGTCTGTATGGAATTTGTACGTTCTCCCCATGACCTACATGGGTTTTCTCCGGGATCTCCGGTTTCCTCCCACACTCCAGAGACATAGAGGTTTGTAGATTAATTGGTTTGGTATAATTGTAAATTGTCCCTAATGTGTGCAGTGTAGTGCTGATGTGCGGGGATCGCTGGTCGGCACGGACTAGGTGGGCCAGGGGTCATGTTTCCGCAACTGTATTTCTAAACTAAACTTTGATTAACTAAAGTTGCAGCAACAAACAAATATTTACAACAGGCATAAGCAAAAGTTAGCTCATTTTTGCCCTGACCATTGTAGTTGGAAATGTTGATACACTTCCTGCCAACTAGCCAATTTATTTGCTGGCATGAAAAGAAATGCATGGACAAATGAATAATTTTAAATATGAACAAGAATCTAAGATTAACAAGTTCTAATGAGAGTTAGCTACATCTGCTTCTCCACAGATGCTGCCTAGCCTGCTGAACATTTCTATTTTTTTTGTTTGACTTTTATCATTTACTTAAAAAAACATGGATTTCAAAAAGGTCTATGTGAAGAAATAGAGGCAAATGCAGTCTTGGATGAACTGCAAGGAAATGGCTGTAAACTGGACAGACAAGGAAAAGAAACACATTGAATTTCACTATTTCAGAGAGGCAGACACAATGATTTGCAGCATAAGCAAGGAAGGGAATCCAATACAAACCTTAAAGTCAACTTTAATAAAACTATTGTGTTAAAATTTAAAAAAAATCTATAGCCACATGTGGAAGAAATAATAAAATCTGCAAATAGATTGCAGAGAAACAGATTATTCTATGAGATTTCAATTCTCCATTTATCAAGACAGGGTAACAGCAAAGAAAGTAAAGGACACATAATTATTCAAACATGCAGGGATTATGGATCAAGCATAATGCCGGCACACTAAGTCATCACTTGATCTAGTTATTAGTGGAAAAGCAAATCTAATAGCTTAATTAAATAGTCGTCAATTCTTGATTAGTCAGCATATTTGGAGGAAAAGAAAATGTCGGCATTAAAACAGAAGTTACCAGATTGGAGTAAGTCAAATTTTAAAATGACCAACTGCAAGCAATTTGAGGTAAGAATGGGGAGAAACTGGCACACGGTGTTACTGATAAACTTTAGAATGTTGCTAAAGAAATATAATGGCGCAGATTAAAAAAATAAGATACTTTAATTCTCTGAATGCTGCGGATAATGAGATAAAAATGCATAAAAGATAACTCCTGATACAAGTGCACTTAAGAATTAACAACAAATTAAAGCAAGTCAGGGCAAGGCAGTATTGAGACTCAACTTGACAGTAGTAATTGAGACTCTTAAAATTAACAGCATTACAGTGAAAGCATTTGTAAAATGCAACTGCTGAATGTAAGGTAGTGCTCGACAAAGCAGAAAAACACATTCAAAGACAAATAGTTATTTATCTGGGATGTCAGGACTTTCATATGAGGAAAGATTGGATAGACTCGTCTTGTACTCGCTGGAATTTAGAAGATTGAGGGGGGATCTTATAGAAACGTACAAAATTCTTAAGGGGTTGGACAAGCTAGATGCTGGAAGATTGTTCCCGATGTTGGGGGAGTCCAGAACAAGGGGTCACAGTCTAAGGATAAGGGGGAATTCCTTTAGGACCGAAATGAGGAAAACATTCTTTACACAGAGAGTGGTGAGTCTCTGGAATTCTCTGCCACAGAAGGTAGTTGAGGCCAGTTCATTGGCTATATTTAAGAGGGCGTTAGATGTGGCACTTGTGGCTAAAGGGATCAGGGGGTATGGAGAGAAGGCAGGTACGGGATACTGAGTTGGATGATCAGCCATGATCACATTGAATAGCGGTGCAGGCTCGAAGGGCCGAATGGCCTACTCCTACACCTATTTTCTGTGTTTCTATGTTATATGTTTACTGAATAAGTACACATTTTCAATGTTTTGCAATGTACTTATTAGCAAATATAAAGGAACGTGGTTGGTAGATTTCTTTAATCTTAAAAAAAATGATTCATTAGTAATTAAAATATCTTCAATGAAAAGCAATGAAATGCAATGCATGTGACGCACCCGACTCATTTGCATCCATTAGATGACTCAAGTAATTTACTTTACAATCAGCAAATGCATTTGCAAAAAGTTTCAATACTCTTAGATCTAGAGTTACAGACATTTATGCACTAGAGATATTTCTAGTGCAAACCTCTCTGCATGGCAATTCTACAATCACAAAATTTCCACTGTTTGCCCAGCCAGGGCAACCTTGTTTTTGCAATGACATGGGCATATGGTACCAGTTATCTGCTTCTTGATGCATCTAAAAATGTGGTTCATTTGAAGAGAAGCTCTGAACAAGAGCACTTACCGAGAGCTTGTTGAGTAATTCAGGAACGGAATGTTAAATATGACTATCAAAGTTTGAAAAGATCTGGTGCATTACATTTGCTCGCATTCCACTTTTTATTCAGACTTTGATTTGCACATATTAAAGGAAACTTCAAGGTCACAAATGGAATTGCGAGCACAAATATGTGATAATTTATTATAAAATTATAGTCATTTAAACTTACTTTAGTTGTGTCTTGTTCAAATTGCATTCTTTCCAGACTTTCTGGATCATCTGATTAGTTATTTTTGGAGGAATTTTACCACAATGTTTTGGGCTTGTTGAGTTTACTGATCCTTCTTGTCCACTCACGTGACTGACCACAGACTGCACAACTGCATCACCTGCTTTACAAAACAGAATGAAAATGCATCAACAATCTTTGCCATAGGCAACAAGTATTGGCCTATTCTTGCTCTGGCATAAAACATATGACAACCATCCATTTGTTCTTTAAGCAAAAACTAACATGTGCATATAGAAGATGATCACAAGCACAGCCTAACCTTGCTGATAACTGCATTTTACCTGCTAGTAAGCAGGTTTCTTTAAATCAGCTGGAAGTTTACTATATTTGGTAAATTGAACCAGTAAGATTTGGGTGTTCTGAAGTAACTCTAAACGACCTTACATAATTTCATTCAGGCAAGTGTCATCTGCTAAACATTTTTCATGCTCAGTATTTGCACATCCCCTCAGAAGCATAAAAGACACAATGAACCAAGGCAGCAAAACAAAAACGTAATCATTTACAAAGGTAATAGATTTCAGTGTTGTGAATGCTAGAGACTGGAAAGGGAATTTTCCTGGTCACCAAATTATGGCCATGTTATCAGATCAGTATGCTCCTGGATTTTCTAAATATTATGCATTATGATTAGGTTAATTGGGCATTTTGAAAGAAGGGCTCACACATTTCCTACAACCTCCTTTTATATATCATTCAATATTATACAGTATTTATTTCAAAAACCATTGCCCTGGCACAATTGAGCATTTACTGACAAATTGGCATAATTATATAAACTAGATTTTACTTTCATAATACACTCTAATTATTTATGTTTGTTTTAAACCTTACAAACAAGAACACCTGGAGAAAAGTCCACTGTTCACATGATTACCACTGTGGAACATACTGTGGAAAAAGTGTCACGATGTACCTTATTTCTGCCACTAGAGGTCACACAAACATCTTTTTTAAGATTCTAGTTTGGTGTAGGTGCTGAATGGAGAACCTAGAAATTCTGCTCAAAAACACTCTGTTCTTGAATTAATAAATCAACGTTGAAAAATGAGCAGCAACATTGGTTGATTATGTACTGTTTTAATCACAGATCAGTGTAAAGTTTTTATATCATCATTTTCAAGAATCTTTGAAGAACAATCTACTGTCAATTGCAATGTGCAGACACTTTGAAATAGAGAATGGAAAGACTGTTTAAAATAGCAAGTTGCAGAAACTCAGATAACTGGTCCATGCAACCGCTCACTGTTATATCTGGAGATTACAATAAGAAATATTTGAAACTTGCACCAAGCTATCAGTAAATCAAACTAGTAACATTCATCGTTGTGTGTAAATAGCGTTCTGGCATGAAATAACAGCAAGTATTTTAGTTCTTGGACAAAACATTTATTTTGACTACTAACAATCCATTACCACTAAAGTGCCGACAATTTCCTTTTCAAAACATTTTTTTCTTCCCCATTAACTAGCTCTGCAAAGTAACTCAAGTGCGCCATCAGGTCACTCACACTTGACACAAGGAAGAGCTTTGGTCATAAGATCATAAGTAATAGGAGCAGAATTAGGCCATTCGACCAATCAAGTCTCCTCCATCATTCAATCATCGCTGGTCTATACCTCCCTTCTAACCACATTCTTCTGCCTTCTCCACATAATCCCTGACGCTTTGATTTTATTGACAAAGTGTATTATGGATTATTTAGGAGTTATAAATTCATGAGAATATAGTGAGCATAAATTCAAGAACCAGTCTTCTAAAAACATTTTCTAAAGCACATAAGATGTAGTAATCAGTTTGATATTAAAAAAAGACAGGTTTGCGAACAACAGTACTGCTTCCAACATGACTGTGGAATGTTCTCTTACGTATCGGTCAAATCCAAGACAATGGGGTATATTAATAGGCCTACATCAAATCGGGCACCTTCAGTTTAAATTACTTTGGATTGTTGTGTTGGAGAAGAAAGCTTCCAGACCAGCATTACTTGGCACATCAAGCAAGATTATAGGTATATTTGTCTGTCTATCAATAACTGGGGTATGTGTGTACTCCAAGAGTCAGCCCTCACAGACATTGGGTGTCTGGGGCCTCTTCTCAGAAGCTGTTAGACCATCCATGTGAATTTACTTCACACCAGCAAAGGAGTTGGAACACGGATGCGTTTTATCAACGACAGTGCCTCACATTGTAATTGTGCAATTCAATGGGAACTTTTTGTCAAAGACTCAAAATATTGAAGCGAACAATGATCATTGTAGCAGATTCGATTGGAGATTCTATTGAGAGGGGCTCCCAGAGAATGTCTACTTCTCCTGATCAATAAAGACATTATATCTCCAACATTAGTGCCTCCGAGTGACTCATTTCATGAGTCATAACAAAGCGAAGGCACTTTCTCTTAAACAAGTCAACGTTTATCAAACTTGATCATTTATCTTGAACTAAATGTTATCTACTGGGAACTTAAAGTAGTCAGCAGACAAATGAAACACACCATGAAAATCTGATAAAACCATTGCTATTTCTGACTGGATTATTTCTAAAAAGTAACTTTAAGACTGAGCATATGCTCAATTAAGGTAACCTTTAGCACTAGGTTTACATCCAACATCGGAATAATTTGGCTTGCCCGATGCATGGAATGACTGGAAGTTGATTATGTGCAGGCAGATAAGAATTGGTCTTGGCTGGTAAAAGATTGCTAAAGCAGTGCAAAGGTAGCTTCAGTCTACATTGAACAAATAATATCTAATTTCAGTGAGCATGATAAAAGGACAAACAATTCCACAGCATTTATGCTCCAACATTGAAGTGAACGATCCTTTTTCTAAACAAAAAAGCAGAAACAGACTAAAAAACCCTTCCATAATTGAGGTGAATAAACATCAATCAATTGGTACATTATGAACAAAAATCGTTTTAAATTTCTAATTTGGAAGAGGGAATGTACAATTCAACCTTCTCTTTCGTATAATCATTGCAGAAACTGCAAGATTAACTGGATGATCACAGCCTGGCTTCATTTACCTTGAAAGAAATCCTACATGTTTAAAATCAAGCAGTAGAACCAATTGCTATTCTTCAATTCAAACCATTTAAAAATAAACAAAAATAAGCCATGGGAAATAAAATGACATTGCTAAACTGCACCATTAGGGGGAGCTAAAAGTTCATAAGTAATCTCAATAAACACCATTAACAGAAGAATCCAGTAAAGGTTTGGGCAGTTCAGTGGAATTTGCAGTATTTCATTTACCACTATACATATTTAGTCACATGATAAAAGACAAATCGATCATTCGTAACACATTCCTTTTAAAAAATAATTAAAGTTGCATGCCACATTAGCGTTTGATTTTCTAAAACTTGGGAAAAAATGTAACTTACTTTATACGACATTATTACAGTGCAAAAAAAATAGGCAGGTGTAAATTAAGATAAATCAAAACATTACTGTTTGCTCTAACTAAGCTATATCAAACAACTGAATAGCCAAATGTTATCATATTGGTCAATAAAAACTGAAATCCGTCTCACCTCAATTAGATAGTTAAATCTCATTTAAATCTGAAATAATCTATCCCCAAACTACAAGCTAATTCCATGGAGAATTTGGAACCAAAGATACTGCCTTTTTATTTACATTTTTCTAAAGTTTACAACACTGTGAAGATCGCAGATAACTTCAAAACTAAATCTGAACATAGGGATGAGACTGGAAGTATGTCTGCATGGAATCCTAATTATTCACCCAGAGAAAAGGGCTGAAGCCCTTTTTATGCTCAGAATGTCTCATGATAAACACCAATTTCTCCTCGAAAATCTTAGATAAATTAGATAAATGGTGTTCAATTTTGGTTATAGAAAAATGCTATTAAGCTGGAAAGGGTGCATGTTTTCGAACATGTTGCCAGGATCCGAGGGCCTGACCTATAGGGAGAGGTTGGGCAGGGTAGGACTTAAGTCTTTGGAATACAGGAAGCTGTGGTCATCAAATAGAGGTGTACAAAATCATAAGGGGAATAGATACAGTGAATGCAGAATCTTTATCCCAGGGTAGGGAATCAATAAGAGGGCTTGGCCAGGGTGCAGAAAGGACTCGCCAGAAAGTTTCCTGGATTGGAGAGGTTGGATAAAGATGGATTGTTTGCTTGTGCGTGAGAGGCCGACGCCATACTTATTGAAGTATATAAATAAGGCGTACAGATAGGATAGGCTTTTCTCTTGGATGAAAATGTTAAATAGTAGAAGGCATACATTTAAAGTGAGAGGGAGAAAGTTCAAAAGAGATTTACAAGGCTTTTTTTATAACAGAGGGTGGCAGGTATCTACAACACTGCCAGCGGAGGTGATGGAGGCAGATATGAAGTGAAGAGAGAGTCAAGAGTGTTTTAGTGTCATATGTCCCAGATAGAACAATGAAATTCTAGATATGATAGCAATATTGAAGATGCATTTAGAAACACGCGATCAGAAAGGGAATAGAGGGATAGATACCATGTGAGGACAGATGGAATAAGTTAGCTGGACATCATGGTCAGCACAGACAAAGGATATGGAACAAAATCCTAAACATGACTACTTTCATTTACATGACATGGCTGTGTCCCAAACATTATGGTGCCCTGAAATGGGGGGGACGACTATGTATAAACACTGTTGCAATTTCTACATGGTGAAACCAAAATGTATAAAAATGGCCTTTATTAAAATCTGACAATGTGCACTTTAACCACATGTGATGTTTTCTATTATTAATCTCAAATTGTGGAGTACAGAGGCAAATAAATAAATGATGGGTCTCTGTCCCAAACATTATTGAGGGCACTGTGTGTGCTCTAGATAAAGGGGAACTAGAAGATAAATAATCTTATATTTACAGAAAACGTGATAAAGTGTCACTAAAGATTATGAAAAAAAATGTTAATTGTGCAGGAGGTAACATATTAGTGAGGATAAAATAGTTGCTGACCAACAGAAAACAGTAGACAAAAAATATTGTTTTCCCTGATTAGAAAGACACAACAGCAGTGTGCCACAACACTGACACTGTAGTCTCAGCTTTTTAATTATTTAATTTACCTGAACAAAAGCTAACACAATGGTTAAATTTGCTAAAAACAAACAAAAATAGGAAAGCAAGTTGTACAATGATACACAGCGAGTAAGAAAGAACTGCAGATGCTGATTTAAATCGAAGATGTACACACAAAAAATGTTAGCCTAATCCAGCGAGACAGGCAGCATCTCTGGAGAGAAGGAATTGGTGACGTTTTGGGTCAAGACCCTTCTTCAGACTGAAGACCCTTCTTCAGTCGCCCGTTCCTTTTCTCCAGAGATGCTGCCTGGCCCTCTGAGTTACTCCAGGATATAAAGTGATATACACAGGTTAATAATCAGACAATCTTGCAGTGGCATATATGGAGAAAATGCAAAGTTCCCATCTTGTGAGAAAACAGAAGAGATGCATATTATTGGAGTAGTGAGAGGATCTGAGGGGTGTGGGTTTGAACTGTGGAGTGATCTGGGTGGCCTGGTGCATGAGTTCCAAAAATACTACCGTTATTGCAATTTATGAGGTAAGTTAAAACAACTTTGTTATTTATTGCTCAGGAAATTGAATTGAAAAGTAGGTACATTATGCTTCAATTATTTGGGTCCTCCCCCCTTATGCAAGCCCAATTAATGCACAACCCTCGTATGCAAACAAGCATTCATGGGAGCTGTGGGATAGATTTGCTGGCTGCTGCAGGGTAGAAGGCATCTTCTACAAACAATTTTCTCGGGCCCAGACCCTGTTGTAACCTGGCGGGGAACTGTACATTGTATTGGGAAGCACAGTGGCGCAGATGGTAGAGGTGCTACCTCAGTGCTAGTCCTGGGTTCAATCTTTACTTTACACTTTAGAGACACAGCACAGAAGCAGGCGCTCCGCGCCAACCAGCGATCACCCCGCACACTAGCACTATGCTACATATGGGGGAGGACAATTTGCATTTTAGGAATCCTTAGGAATGTGGGAGGAACCTGGAGCACCCAAAAAAAACCCACTTGGTCACAGAGAGAGCGTATAAACTCCATCCTGACAGCACCCAAAGTCAGGATCGAACCCAGGTCTCTGATGATGCAAGGCAGCAACTTTTCGCTGCGCTACTGTGCCGCCTCTCTGCACCACTGCTGATCTCAGGCATTTTCTGTGTGGAGTTGGCACATCGTTCCTGTGATTACGTGGGTTTCCTCTGGTGCTCTGGTTTCCTGCCTCATCCCACAGACATGCAGGTCAGTGGGTTAATTGGCCACTGTTAATTGCCCCTCTCTATAGACAAGTGGCTGAATCTAAGAGAGTAAGAGAGTTGATAGAATGTAGGGAGAATGGGATTAGTGAAAGGTGGATGGTTGAAGGGCAACAAGGACTCGGTGGGATGAACAGGTCTGCTTTCATGCTGTATCGTTCCATGACTATGACTTCCTCTGCAGCACTGTGTTACAGTATGGATCCGAGTTGATAAGTTGCATAGACAGGCTGTATCTGTCAAGAGTTAACAATAGAGACATGATTGAAAATGTAAGATCCTGACAAATCTCAACTGGGTGAATGTAAGAAAATCTAAAATGAGATTTCCTCTTCTCAGGACATTCTTTGGTCTTTGAAACACTTCCTCAAAGGGCACTGGAGACAGTTTCATTGAACATTTTTGACATTGACAAACACCACCTTATTTTTGAACAGTGGTCCCTCATCACCTGGCCAGGGCAACCCCTACACCACCAACCCGATGTCGTCGCCAGGACAACGGGCCTGCGTGGCCAAGTTAAGGCTAATGGTTTTTAAAGTTTCGGACTTGAAGGGTAAATGATGGCACCTGAAACGTGGCGACTCTTGTGTATGGATCAATGTTGTCTACTCTCTTATACTCCTGCACTTAGTATGATTGTGTCTAATGTGTAGTTGGATTTTCACTGAATTGAATGCAAAAAAAGAATATCACTGGATTTAGGTACATGTGGCAAAGGAAGGAATGGAAGATTACTGAAGATATTTCAGAACTGAGATTCCAATCAAATCAGCCGATGATGGAAAGACCGAGAAGCCTTACTCTGGTTGGAATGTGATGTGAACCTGCTAGATACAAAGGCTGGAAGTTATTAAATTAACCTGCAGTGACATTGCATGGGAAACGTACCTATTATGGTCTGCTCAGGAGAGGTGGGAGGTGTGAGTGGCAAACCACAGCTATTGGCGTCTTTCACACTTCCTGGTCCTTGTGTCTGATTCGTTTGACCTCCTGCAGTAGCCGCATTTGAAATTATTGGAATATCCCCCTGAGGAATCAGCACAAAAGCTGACGGGTATACCATTCTTACGCCACCTGCAGAAATGTAACAGAAAAATTAATTTCAAAATACATCAAAGTATTTACATGCAATTGAGTAGGTGGGAACTGCAAATGTTGGTTGACACCGAAGATAGACATAAAATGCTGGAGTAACTCAGCGGGACAGGCAGCATCTCTGGATGGAAGGAATGGGTGATGTATCGGGTTAAGACCCTTCTTCAGTCTAAAGAATGGTCACGGCCCGAAACGTCACCCATTCCTTCTACCCAGCTGCCTGTCCCTCTGAGTTACTCAAACATTTTGTGTCTATCTTACATGCAATTGAGGTAATTTAAATTACTGCAATTTAAGGAACCTCTGTCTTTGCTGATGGTTAAGACAGTTTTTAAACGATGTCACCTTTATGATTTTATTCAATACGTTATAGAAATCTGAACTTTTTTTCATATTTCATAGCAACTAGATGAATAAAATTCTAAATTTGTATTTTTAAACAAAATGCATTCTGCAGATTACAAAGCCATCACAAAACACATTTAAGTGCTATTCTCACTTATCTACAAAGCTAACATCCTAAATTTGTATTACTTGTTTTTAAACAAAACACATTCTTCTGCAGATTTCAAAGCCATCACAAAACAAATTTAAACTCCATTCTCACTTATCTACAAAGCTAATATAAGCAGAAGCTTTTCAGCTACTGCAGGAATAAACTAAAGCCAACATTATCCCAGATCTAATGCACAATACACAATTCAAATATTGCTATTTGTGAGTTTAGCAATAAATTACAGCTGAATCATCTCCAACCCTATCTTTAAAGTGTCCCGGGAAGATTAAGTTGAGATAAAAACCTCTAGAAAAGCAAGTTGAGGAGGAGGGAGCAGTGAATTCTAACTCCGTCCAAAGGAATCATCCTCTTGACAAAATCAGTATTAGATCTTGTGACAATATCCTGATCCAGGTACATACAACTATTTGATTGTGTTACCACTCGAGCAAGAATGAGCAAATTATTGATCCCATGGCAGACACTAGTGAGTGTAACATTGACCCAACACCTATCCTGTCCAATTTCACCACCAACTCAGACAATCTTGTTGTTGAAAACAGCTATTCCTCCCGACCTTGGAAGCAGTATCTCCACTGAGGTTCTAAAACTCAATGGAGAGAAATGGCAGACTCAAATTCATAACGCACAAGAAGAGCACATCATGTGAAGTGCCATCAAAATAGGAAGTAAAATGTAATGAGGAAGAGGCCAAAGGGAATATAGGTTGACTGAGTAGGCAAACATTTGGCAAATGGAGAATAATGTGGGAAAATATTTATTTTTCCAACTTGGCAGGAAAAATAAAAAGGCATAAATGACAAGTCTGCAGAGCTACCCAGGGTGTTCATGTGCTTGATTCATAATAGACCAGTATGGAGGCCCAGCAACCAATAAAGAAATGTAATCGATTCCATTTTTTAGCACTCTAGTGCTAGAGGCAGCCAAGCGCAGATACGTCAGCATGGAGATGGGAAGCGGAATTGAAGTGGCAAGCAATTGGAAACTCTAGCTACACTGCCAGATAGAGAGCAAGTGTTTGTTGAAGCGATCGCCTTGTGCATGAGGGTCTTATCAATATAGAGGCACTCATTCCCGCTAAGGTAGTCTTCAACCCAACGGTATGAACTTTGAACCCTCCAATTTCAGGCACACCCCTCCCCGCACTCTTTATCTCTCCAACTCTCCCCATACCCCATGCGGTTAATATTCCCCCCCCCCCCCCCCCCCCCGCACATCACCCATTCCTCTCCACTCCAGGCCCCCATTTTTCTTTCCCACCTGAACATCATCCCTCCTTCTGGTTCAACATTTCACTCCCCACCATCCTTCCTCAGCAGATTCCACCATCTGCACTCTTTTGTCTTTTCCACTTATTTACCATCTCCAGCCTTCTCTCCCCCACCCGATTCATCTGCCAATTCATGCCCCTCTACTGCACTTCACCTATCAGTTGCCAGCTCTTGACCCATCCTTTCTCCCCTCTCCTCCACTCCACTCCGTGAGTTAAAGAAGGATGCCAACCTGAAACAGTGCTGCATCTCACCTCCAACAAGCTTCTTGTTGGACAACATCCAATCAACAAGACAAATGGAAACTTGTTTAACCCCAGAACCAAGTTAAACCTAAACTCCATTATTGGGCGACATTACACGTGCAAGAATATAAACTGAGTGCCAGAACACAATTCACACATTCTGTGAATCACACAACAGCCAAAGTCATATACAACCTTTGCAAAGAGAAAATGACTTCTGTCTCAACTGTGCAACATCAGCCCCCAATAATCAAAAGTCGTGATGAGAGCAGAGAAACAGAGGATTACTTATTTCATTTTGGAAGTCATGTCTCAATGAATGCGAACATTCACTATTACCTTTAGTACAATGCAACCTTTGACTGTCTGATCAAGACCTAAAATCTGGTACAGAGTTCATAGTCGACCATGATCCATACTTTACTGTATGCTTTGAGACAGGGAATATCTGCAGCAGGCACCTCAAAGCCCAAGAGACATTCTGCCAACAATGCCTTGGTAAAACCCTCCAACTCCACTGCCAGAATAAGCAAACCAACATCCGGGCCAATATCATTGGATTAAGCCTTTATTATAATTGTAGTCAACTCTGAAGGGCGGTCCACTTCATTGACATGCCCAACATTATACTTATCAGTCACTTGAGAACTGGAGCTGATGAAAATCATCTTTGAATCAGAGACCATGCAAGAATACTACTGAATCCATTTACAAGTTTATAAACCGACTCATATTGTGCTATTATTGTAAAGACTATTACAATCAAATTTAACCTCATTACTAAAATAATTGGGCACTCAAAACCACTCACACGTTGTATATTTCAAGTTCTATTTTAAGGCAAAAATTTCAAACAGATCCAGCAAATTTCCTGAAACTGAACGGACATCTAATTTGAACTTACTTAGGATGAAGCCCACGATTATAAAAGCCAAACCTGTCTCAGAGAGTTGCACGGTAACTCACTCACTGCTGCCGTGGCGCTCCAGGCGCGGAGCCACCGCATTGTGGCCGGGGAGGGAAGTAGCACGGGTGGCTGCGAGCGGCCGCCGGGACCGGACAGCGGAACCAGCCACCACCTCAGCGCCTTCTGCCGGCCGGCCCGCTACGGTGTCCTTCGGCACAGGCGCAACCGGTGGTGGTGGTGGTTGGTGGGTAGGTACTGGGTGAAGGCTGGCTACTCTGTCCCGGGCTCATGCTCTCTCTCCCTCGCTTTTTCTCTCCTAGTCCCGGGACAGGCGATCTGGGCGCTTCAGCCAGTCCCGGGGCAGGCGACTTAGGAACTGCAGCTAATCCCGGGGTCGCGAGGTTCTGGGAACTGCAGCAAGTCCTGGGGCACACAGGCGATGTTGCCGACCCCTGGATTAAACCAAACCCTTGATCCTGTCCCGCCATCCTTTTCTCAAAATTTAGCAGCTTAAATTGGAGGTGCGTCTTCATTGCCGGGAAATACGGTACATTGCTCAAAATAACTTTAGTCTCTCAAATAGTTGCTCAAATATAAGTCAACTGAATTTGTCCAGCAACCAAGAGCTCCAACTCCTGAAATCTTAGTTGGAAATCGAGCATTTTAGCTGCTTAACTTTTAACTAATTCAATTTATTTTGCTGATGTTTCCAAAAGCAATTTGACATTTGGAAAACTTAATTTTGTATTGAAAAATAACCAAGGAGTTTACAACGATCGACAATAAAAAAAGATCAGGTAATTTGGCCCTAGAGGCTGAATACTCAGATTACAATCCAAGCATGGCTCACAGACATGAAGCCAAATCATGCTGAACTTGGCCCACTTTGCATTCACTTCCCAAACTCGCCCCACAGTTAGAGTTAACTCTTGTGGCTATCAGACTCCCAGTGATCCACTGCCCTCTCAAAAGTAGAGCAGTTCATAAACAGTAACTCAGCCACAGATGGTGGATACTAAGGTCCCTTCCACAAACTGCCCTGATGGCCTTACAATACTAATGGCAGAAGCCTTTAATACTATTTCCAAATATCTCGACAGATCTACAAATCCGCTTCCCAATGTTATCAAGTTAGTATGATTTCAAATTAAAAATTATTAAAAGCCTATGTGCCTGTAATTTAAACCAATCCTTGTGTTAGTACATAATAAGATGTCACATTGTTCTTATTAAAGCACTGTTGCTGCCTGTAGCACACTACACTTACCTACAATAACCTCAACTGCAACAGGGAAGTCATCATCGCAATCCATCTCCTCTTCCTCTTTTATTTCTTTTTTCTTCAATATCATAGGGTAGAAGTATTGCCATTCTTCTATCAATTTTCTTGTAGCTGGATCTGACATCTTGTATGTCTGGCCTGTAAGCGTGCCGTTCAGCCCAAATGGACTAATAATGACTGCAAAAATGATAAGATGTGCAATCATTGTTTTGGAACTTGCGCCAAATGCGACTCAAAACAGAAACATCAAAAAAATAGAAATTGGTTCCAAAAATAAAGCCAGAGCATAAGATAATCCAATTTTCAAAAATGTTAGGACCAGGCTTCTGAGATAACCTGTGCATAGGTTTAGCATGAGCATGAAATGAGCACGTTTTATCAGGCTACTGACTTTCCACTTCAAACCAACAAATTTTGGCCACCTTTCAAAGCAATCCCTTCCTATCTTTCGGAGCGACTTAAGGCTGGCCAGGTGGTATAAACCCATGGCATCCTACCCCGAATGGTTTTCAAACATCTTTTTCAATCCTAACGCCCCTTAATTTCTGCTTTCACATTTCTGAAGATTTCATGCCACCCTTGTCCCATTCTGTTTGCACAAAACCCGATCAAATCCAAAATTCGTATCATTTCCATTACAATCCCTTACAGGTTCCACTCATTTATCACCTGCTCCTGGTTTCTGGATCAGTTGACTTGGTGAATCCCTTTCTCAGTTAAACCCACCATTCTTTTTCCATTCTTACATTTTTTTCTTGAATGGGTCTTGTGGATATTTCACTTTGCCTCACCGTAGTCAAGCATGCCGATAACGGTCTCTGCTTAATGCCCCAAAACCTCCATCTGCTCTTTTCAAAATCCTATCATATATCATATAATTTGGTTAATTCTCCTAAATTTTCTCTCCCTCCAGCCTGCTTCTACTTTAATACTTTACAGGCGCTGTAGCTTATAAAACATGCAATATATACTCAATATATGGCCTTGGTATAATGCCATAAACTTTCTCCCATGGCAACTTTAATACAGCAACAGGTTTTATAAGAGGGAGGGAAATGAACATGTGCCGAATGAATAGGGACTTTGGCCATTGAAAACTATTCAGAATGGAACTGGTGAGTTTAGTTATTTCCGGCCAATAGAATAATTTGATAATAAATTAATTCACAAATCATTATTAACAGCACTTTATACTGGACAGTTCAGATTAACAGGATGTAGAAAACTAATTGTGCAACTCACCTTGAAAAGGTGTGGCTGATGATAGTGCTACATTGATGTGCTCTTCATTGACGAGGTACACAGGTTGGTGTTGGGCAATCTCAACACTTGTACAGACATTGCTCTCTCCATGCAGAAAGAAGGTGAAGGAACAGGAAAGGTGTTCGCTGCAAAAGATCAGAAAATGGTGATTATTATATGCATAAAGGTGTACAGATTTGTATGAACAGAGAAAAAACAATTTTGAGAACTTAGATAACAACAATGAATTCATTATTCACATATCTTTCACAGGAACATATTGCAATGTTGTAAAAATTATAGCAAATATTTGGATGCAGCAGCCAGATGTAACGCTCTTGTAGATGGTCATGGTTCTTTAGCAAATAGCAATACTAAAGTAATGAACTGGGTTGCACAAAATGAATATCAAATTTATTTCATGGTTTCATGAATCAAATGCAGCATACAAAAGTATACATCTACCAAATCATTTCCTGCTACATCGACGACTGTACCCGGTCCTCAAATTCATTTGGACTATCTCTAACACCTCTCTACCCTTTCTAGATCTGTCTCCAGAACTACAAACCCTCCAACTCCACACTTCCTCCAATACTACCTCTTGCAAAAACGCTATTCCCTACTCTCAATTTCTCGGTCTCTGCTCCCGAGACTTTCCATTCATGGACATCCGATAAGTCTTTTATTTCTTTAGTAAATGTGGTTTTCGCCCTGCAGTCATAGATGAATATCTCAGCCTCATCTCCTGTGTCCTGCTCTCACTCCTCAGGTGGAATAAGGACAGAGTTCCTTATCCTTACCTGTCACTCCACCAGAATCTGCACTTGATACATCATTTACCTTTCACTCCACCAGACTCTCCAATGTGCGTAACGATATGCTGCACATGTTTTACAACACTGTAGTTGCAAGTGTTATTTTCTACGCTGTTGTCTGCTGGGGCAACAGCATTAGTGCAAAAAACAACAAGAAGCTGGACAAACTGGTAAAACGAGCTAGCTCAGTGCTGGAGGGGAGAGTGGACTCAGGGATGGATGTGCTTGAGAGGCGTATGAGGCGCAAGGTGCAAGTTATCCTGAAAAACCCTGGGCATCCCCTCCATGTAATTCTGGAGAGTCAAAAGAACACTCAACCGAAGAACAACCGGCTCCTCGAACTGCGCTGTAGAACGGAGCGGTTCAGGGGATCCTTCACCCCTGCAGCCATTAGATTTTATAATTCGGACCGCTAGGCTGTAGGGGGATGCAATTTTACATTTTTGCATTTTTACATTTTAAATTGTTAATAAATGGTCCTTTTAAGTATTTATTGCTCTCAGGCAGTGTCCACATTGTATTTTATGTATTTTCTATCTGCATTAGTTTTGAATGTGTGGGTTTGTTGGTTGGGGGCTTCTGGACATCTGAATTTCCCTGAGGGGATCAATAAAGCATTCCATTTATTTATTTATATGATACATCATTTTCTGACATTTCCGCCACCTTCAACATGATCCCACCCCTTTGTATCTTCAGCAGAGATCACTCCGACATCCCTTCCCACCCAAATAACCACCTCGCCAGGTATTTTTCCCTGCAAATACAGGAAATGCAACAACTGTTCCTCTCACCTCCTCTCTCACACATCCAAGGACTCCAGCGGTCCTTCCAGATATGAGGGGGGCTCGAGTGCACTTCCTGAAACCTCATCTAGTGCATTTAGTGTTCCCGATGACGCCTCCTAGACATTGGCGAGACTAATTGTATACAATGCAACCATTTTGCCAAACGCGCTCAGTCCACCCAGACCTGGTGCATCTCCCTGCATCTAACTATTTTGGCTTGCCTTCATATTCCCATATTGATATTTCCAGCTTGGACTTTCTCAATTGTCAGAGTTAAGCCATACTGCAGGAACAAAGGCTCGTATTCCACTTGGAGTAACTTTTTAGCCAACTGTATGAAGATTGAATTCTCCAAATTTACTGGACCCCCCCCCCCCCTCCTTCCCTGCATCCTAAACACATTTGCACCCATTTATTGTCTTCCCCCGCTCCCGGTCTCCTTTCACCCTTTATTCCTTCTTATCGGCTCACAATTTTCACCTCTTCTACCTTGTCTTACTATTGTCTTTTCATCTCTGGCCCTCAACCAACCATCTGTCTACCAAACCATCTACTTCACCTGCATCCATTTATCACTTTCCAAGCTTTGTCCTGCTCCCCCTACTCCCCCCCCCCTCCTCTCTTTCAGTTATCTCTCCACCCCCCCCCCAACCAGTTTGATGGGTACCAATCAGAAACATCACATATGCACGTTCCCAGAGATGCCTCCTAATTCACTGAGTTACTCCAGCACTTTGTCTTCTTTTTTGTAAAACTGCAGTTCCTTGTGCCTCTATACTGTTTTGCCACCTTTTTTAAAATGTCTAATTTAGTTGTTAAATTACAAACTTTGAAATGTACAAAGTTAAATGCAAGTGCCAAAATATGCTGGTGCAAGGCACAGCAAGGCTTTGTAGCTGATTCTGACATTATATCAAGTTGTAATTTCTAACAGTGGAACTTAGTATTCTTTCTAAATTTCAAGAGCAGTTCTTTTGCAGCTGTGCTTGATTCTCAAATTCTAAGACTCAAAGTTTGAAAAGCCCTGTTCATTAAATCTGGCACAAATTCAAACCTTAAACTACTAAAACATTTCTAACATATGCTAATTTGTTCAGTTCAAGTGACAGATTTACTACAGCCAATAGGTTTGGAATTTAATATTGTGGCTGTTATGAGCAACTGTTGCTATGTTCATGCCGGCATTACTGGAAATAGTGATAGGACTCGGAATAAAAAACATATCCTAGCCACAAGAAGTTTTACTGTAGAATTGTGTCATAGACATACAAGATTTAATTATTTTAGTGGCAGACAGTGGCCAGCATAATCATTGCCAAAGCAACTCAAAAATCAATATAGTTAAGGGACTTCTGCAGGAAGTCAAAAGGTGAAGGAGGACTTGCTTAATTTCCAAATACTAACCCACCCCTCCCATAGGTACACGGTGCCTTCCATAATGTTTGGGACAAAGACCCATCATTTACTTATTTGCCTCTGTGCTCCACAATTTGAGATTTGTAATGGAAAAATAAGTCGCATGTGGTTAAAGTGCACATTGTCAGATTTTATTAAAGGTTAGTTTTACACATTTTGGTTTCACCATGTAGAAATTACAGCAGAAAAACACCATCATTTTGGGACACATGGCTTCACAGGTGTTTGTAATTGCTCAGGTGTGTTTAATTGCCTCCTTAATGCAGGTATAAGAGAGCACTCAGCACCTAGTCTTTCTTTCAGTCTTTCCATCGCCTTTGGAAACTTTTATTGCTGTTTATCAACATAAGGACCAAAGCTGTGCCAATGAAAGTCAAAGAAGCCATTATGAGACTGAGAAACAAGAATAAAACTGTTAGAGACATCAGCCAAACCTCAGGCTTACCAAAATCAACTGTGCACTGGTGAGCTCACTAATCACAAAGGGACTGGCAGGACAAGGAAGACCTCCACAGCTGATGACAGAAGAATTCTCTCTATAATGAAGAAAAATCCCCAAACATCTGGTGGACAGATCAGAAACACTCTTCAGGAGCCAGGTGTTGGTTTGTCAATGACCACTGTCTGCAGAAGACTTCATAAACAGAAATACAGAGGCTACACTGCAAGATGCAAACCACTGGTTAACCTCAAAAATAGGAAGGCCAGGTGACTTAAAAGAGCAACCACAGTTCTGGAAAAAGGTCTTGTGGACAGATGAGATGAAGATTAACATATTTGAGTGATAGCAAGAGCAAAGTACGGAGGAGAAAATGAGCTGCGCAAGATCCAAAGCATACCACCGCATCTGTGAAACACGATGGTGGGGTCTTATGGCCTGGGCATGTATGGCTGCTTTAGGTACTGGCTCACTTATCTTCATGGATGATACAACTGGTGATGGTAGTGGCATAATGAATTCTGATGCCTATAGAAACATCCTAACTGTTCAAGTTCAAACAAATTCCTCAAAACTCATTGGCTGGCAGTTTATTCTACAACAAGACAATGATCCCAAACATACTGCAAAAGCAACAAAGGAGTTTTTCAAAGCTAACAAATGGTCGATTCTTGAGTGGCCAAGTCAATCACCCGATCTGAACGCAATTGAGCATGTCTTTTATATGTTGAAGAGAAAACTGAAGGGGACTAGCCCCCAAAACAAGCATAAGCTAAAGATGGCTGCATTACAGGCCTGGCAGAGCATCACCAGAGAAGACACCCAGCAACTGGTGATGCCCATGAATCGCAGACTTCAAGCAGTCATTGCAACAAAATACTAAACATTACTACTCTCATTTACATGACATTGCTGTGTCCCAAACATGGACATGTGCCCTGAAATGGGTGGGGGGGGGGGGCAAATGAAACATTTCTGTAATTTCTACAGAGAAACCAAACTGTATAAAAATGTCCTTTATTAAAATCTGACAATGTGCATTTTAACCACATGTGATTTTTTTTTTTTTTTACAAATCTCAAATTGTGTAGTACAGAGGCAAATAAATAAATGATGGGTGTTTGTCCCAAACATTATGGAGGGCACTGTGTGATCGAAGAAAATTTGCAATCATGAACATCTGACGTTACAATCAGTCCAGTATTATTTATATATTACCATCCTTCAGGGAAGCTACACTTACATCTTCATAAAATGTCGGTGTGTATTCATTATTGAAAGTGATCTAAATGAACACTAAAGTTAACGATTTATTTGGAAATGAAAAACACTTTTTAAAGAATACCAATGCATTTCTTTACTAATGCTAACGTTTAAGGCATTAATTATATGTGTAGGAAGGAACTGCAGATGCTGGTTTACATCGAAGAAAGATAAAATGCTGGAGTAAAACTGCGGGACAGGCAGCATCTCGAGAGAGACGTTTCAGATCAAGACCCTTCTTCAGATTGATTATATAATTTTGCATGCAGGACAATACAAATATCTTTAATTACAAATGTCATTCCCATTCTGCGATCAGTAAATCACATGCAACCTACACTAATAAAATTAATGGAAAAACAATTTGATGCCCAATATTAAATCAATATCTGACATACATCCACAAGATTGCTTTTGTCAGTGGTACAACATGACACTTTCTCCTTACAGTACAAAATGTTTCTTTCCTCTTTCACTTGCTACATCAAAAAGTCAGCATTTTGACAGTATGCCGAATGCTATGTCAAATAATTTTCCCTCTGAAGTAATTTTACGTGACATTCAATGCAAGGATCATGTAAGATTCATTGGCTGCCCAAAACCCAAATAACTTCACACTGCTGGGCGACTAACTATTCTAAACAAGAATCTAGTTTATATCGAAGCAAAACAGCCCGCAGGCCAACTATGATTGTACAGACCGCCTATGGAATGTTAACACAAAAGCAAGAGAGACCAATGAAGCAAAAAAAAACAAAGAAAATGTATTCAAAAAGGTAAAGCACAATTTCACTTCATAGTTGGCTGAAACCCTCAAGGTATGCATGAAAGGAGTGTTGTACTATTATTGGTCCGACGCAACAATTTAGGAAAAATTCAAATTAGTTCAAAATAATTGATCAATGTTTGAAGGATCACATTTTCAGCATCAGCACATTCATCCTTGCCAAATAAAATTTAAAGAGACGTTCAAATAGAATTTAGACTCAGCTAATCAAACGATTATGTCTTAACTTCAAGAGGACTCTTCACTTCCACCAATCCAGATTTATATCATTACTTAAAACTGGCAAAGCCATTTCAGTATAACAAAGAACAGTGAAACTGAATGAACACGAGTCAAGATATTCTGGTGCAACTTGTGATAAGCTATGCAAAGGGTTTGTTACTAATTATACTGGAACATGGCTCATGCAGAGTGCCACCTGCTGTGTCAGGCATTCATTAAATAATATCAGATCTTTCTTGAAACTATATATTTACTTGGTTAAATCGCTGATTGTGGAGAAAAGAAATACAAATTTATTCCAGTGAATACCAGCAATCAAACACACCTCCTCAAATGCACCAAATCTTAGATTTACAATCTCTTAAAACCAACTGAATGCGGACTATAACAAACACAAGGAAACACAAACAATATTAACTGTTTTATTGAGTTTAAACAGTTTTGTAAAAGATCAGTGTTTTACGAGACAAAAGCCAACAATTTCTTCATGAACAGGGCACATTAGTAACAAGCAGAGACTCCATCTTTGTATTATGATGACAAGAGAAATGAAAGGATGTAATCAGAACAATGAACAGTGTTCCTCAAAGTGAAATCCTCAAAATTCATTCAGGACTGATCCAAAATTAATCGTATGTTAAATTTTGAAGCATGTGAAATGAATAATCTTCGACGCCAGCTTATAAGAGGTCAAAGGCATTCCGAGAACAAAATGGAACAGGAAATAAAACCAGCAACATAAAGGAAGAGACGGAACATCACATATAATTCACAATCGCCATTTATGTCTGTCTTGTGCTATGCAAGTACCATGGCACCAATTACCAGCCAAGCTGTGTACAATCACACAAACTAGCCAAGTTATTTTGAAAATTTACAATAAATGAGAAACAGGCTGCATGCATTATTTAAGGTAAAAAGGCTTCATTGTTTCTTGACCAGGGCTCCAGGCTTTAGAACTCAAAAATGTTCCTCTAATTTCCCTTGCAGTGTGCAGGTGACACTGTTTTAGCCAATTCCGTGTGCAAAGTCAGACTTATCGTTTTCTACCCTCGTAAGCACATTGCCATAAATCAGAGTTACTCCACTTCAAAGTAATTACAATCCAAGTCCCCCTGTTCCTATTCTGAAGTGTACTATCCATTTGCGAGTACTGAACATCATCTTTAATTTATTTGCATCACATACTAGCCTGTCGTCCTCCACTAATCTTTTTTAATTTCCCCATTATCAATTATATCAGCAGCATTGAATGTCAAGTCCTCTGTCCTATCTAAATCACAAATGGAAACAAGATGTCACAGGAACAATCCCCAAGGCAAATTATTCCCACAACACAATATAAATAAAAGTATCATTTTCATGAGCAGAGTATGAGCAAAGCCATACTGCAAGATTCATTGTGAAAATGGATTCATTTAGGATCATTTTTGCACAGGAAGCGACTATTTGGTCGATCAAATCCATGCCAGCTCTGCAGAGCAATTCAGTGTTCCTATCCCAACTCGATCCTTGCAGTGGTGCATGTTTATTTCACTCAAGTGCCCATCCAACATCCTTTTTCAATTATTGATCATTTCCAATTCTACCATATGCAGAGGTTGCGTATTCCAGGTTGTGGTTATTTGTTGCAAAGAAAGTCTATTCATGTCCCCTCTGTATCTCTGGTGCAATCTGGGCCTCTTATTCTGTTCCACATGCTAGTAAGAGCCCTTCTTTGTCTCAGTTCAGTTTAGTTTATAGCCACGTGTACCGCGGTACAGTGAAAAGCTTCTGTTCTGTGCTAACCAGTCAGTGGAAGGACAATAAATGATAGAAACATAGAAAAATAGGTGCAGGAGTAGGCCATTCGGCCCTTCGAACGGCTGATCATCCAACTCAGTATCCCGTACCTGCCTTCTCTCCACACCCCCTGATCCCTTTAGCCACAAGTGCCACATCTAACGCCCTCTTAAATATAGCCAATGAACTGGCCTCAACTACCTTCTGTGGCAGAGAATTCCAGAGACTCACCACTGTCTGTGTAAAGAATGTTTTCCTCATCTCGCTCCTAAGGGAATTCCCCCTTATCCTTAGACTGTGACCCCTTGTTCTGGACTCCCCCAAGATCGGGAACAATCTTCCAGCATCTAGCTTGTCCAACCCCTTACGAATTTTGTAAATTGATTATAATCGAGCCACCCCCAGTGTACAGTTAGTTCCAAGGGAATAACGTTTAGTGCGAGATAAAGCCAGATTATCCGATCTACCTTAAGACATACCTCTTATAATCTTGTACCCATGCCAGCCAATTCCTCTCACCCCCCCCTCCATATCACCCCAATCCTTCAACAAATTTTCTTCCAATGAGATTAACTGCAGCGTTGGGTGTAATTTGATAATTGAAGCTTTATATGCTTAAAGGATATTGTGCCATCAGATGGGATTAGCTAGATTGGTATCATAGTATCGCCACCCCCATCTCTAATCTCTACCTGTGCAACCATTGTCCTATTCTCTAAAAGTAACATATATCATCTTTCCATCCTTAATAAAAATCTTATCTGATTCTTTCTTTGTGCAAACCTCAATAGGGTGATTCACATTGGGTTCAGTTGGTTTCAACAAGGAATTAGAATAAATGGAGCTGAAAAGATTGCAGAAATATGTGAAGGCGCAGCTGAAACTAATTGGAAGGCTCTTTCAAAGAGTTGCCAGAAACCTAATGGGTCAAAAGACCTCTTATAATTGCAGGACTATTTTACTTAATACAGTCAATCTTGTGTTTAATTTCTCAAGGATTTGGCCTCTTCCTTCTCCAGCCATTGCAGATATATGTTCTTTTTCCACTTCTCTCAATCCCACCAAATGTGGCGACTCCTTCACTTTAAGTCAGTCAGAATAATACATGGCACGAAGAAGCCCTTCAGCCCAAGTCAAACATCAATACTAATCTTATTTTCCAGCTGTTCCATATCCTTCTGTGCCTTGGTGATCCATGTCTTGATTGTATATTTAAATGTTGAAAGCACCTGCCCCCACTCAGTGTGTTCCAGATTCCAACAATCCACTGGGTGAAACACATTTTTCCTCCGTTCTTCCCTCAACCACTTACCCTATACTCCAAAACATGTGTTTTCAAATTTCGAGAGAGAAGTCTGGCTTGGTGAAAAATGTTCTTTTAACTTAACTATGCCCCTTTGTACACCTTCAGGGTTTTTTCCCCCCAAGATTCTCTGTTCCAAACACCACAACCCGCCTACTGTCCTTATGCTCCTCATAACTGAAATGCTTCATCTCAGCCAATAACCTAGTGGATCTCCTCTGCACTCTTTTCCATGCAATCATGCGATGACCAGAATAGTACACAGAATACAAGCTGCGACATAAACAATGATTTATAAACTCGTGCTAAACCTCCACACTCATATATTCTGTGTCTCAGCTAAATAAGACAAGCATCCCAGATGTATTTTATCTCTAATTTGCACTTTTAGCATTTCATCTACTTGTATGCAGAGGTCCTTCTGACGCTCCCATTGTGTAGATCCTACCATTCTAAGTTTAAAAATGCATCTGCCATTGTTCTGACCATCTTACCAACTCTTCAATGTTTTGTCCTTGCTAATGATGCCAGCAACCTCAGCCGTCTTTAACATTTTGCTCAAATTCAGTAATTTAGCAATATAGCTTTGTTTCATATTATATTATACAAGGATGGCTTATTCCTTTTGCCTGTATATAAAGATAATTGTTCTTTCTGCTCATTATATGTTTTTAATCAGTGAACATTATCTGTTGCTATGATAACAAGCCTTTTAGTATTGCAAGATGGAGATATCGAATTCTGCAGTATTTTTGGCACGATGGCAAATTTGACAGCTCTTTTGCAAAATAAATGATTTATAGCAAAAGAATAGCACAATGTGGCGTTACTGCAGCTAGTAGTCAGCATATTTTATCGTTCATTGCCTTAATGCAGATTTTGAGAACGTTACACAAGTGAATCATCAAGGTTTTATGTCTTTGCTTTAATTTCAGTTCAGAAATAAATTTTGGGCTTCAGTAAACCTTTTCCTGACTCAATTTGCATTTATTGAACTTCTCAAATTGGAAATGACAACCACTGAATGGAAAGGGACTGAAGTAGTTTCCAAAACTACAAGCTCAATTTGTATCCACTCTAACGATATATCAAAATTGAAGAGGTGATATTATTAAGAATACACACAAAACGTTAAACAGGAGCAGGCCACCTGGCCCCTCAAGCCGGCCATGTCATTCAGTATGATCACGGCTGATCTGCTGCAGGCTTCAACCTCTCTTCTGGACTGCTTTCATACGTGCTCAATTCCCCAATCTTCAAATAATTGCATCTCCTTCCTCTCTAAACTCCTCCAATGATCTAGCTCCCTAGGGTAGAGAATTTCAGATGTGGTCTGTAAAGAAAAATTCCTATGCACCTCAGTTTTACCTCATCGTGTAACACTGCCCAGCTGTTTGAAACTCCCACTGGTAGAACCATCCCAACATCTGCCTTGTCACACCCACTTAGGATCTTCTATGTTTCACTATGTTACCTCGAATGACTGTAAATGCTTTCTTAAACAAGATGAGCACAGTACTCTGGATCACCAACAAGTTGGAGCTCAGAAATAAAGGTCATTATGCCATTTGTCTTTCAAATTGTCAATGGCACCTGCACGCAAATGTGGTTTTCTTTAAAAACACTCTCACTTGAAGTGTTTCCGACTGTTAGAAATTACTGGCAAAAATGTTAAATGTTTATCAACATGTGAAATTCTTGCTGTAAAGATATTATTTGCAAGCCTCTGGTTTAAAGCACCTGCCCAAGGCAATAATTAAGTGGTGACAATTCAAACACCGGTGATGGGCCCAACACCCCTACTTTCTTCCGAGTTTAAAGAGGTTACATGTCACCAAATATCATAACCTTCTACAGATGCACTTCAGAAAGTATCTGGATTGGTTGCATAATGGGCTGGTACAGCACTTCCAATACACAACAACAGGAGGCTGTAAAGAGCAGTGGTCTCAGCCCGCTCCATCAGAGGCACTCTACCTCACACCACAAGCATTCACATGAGGAACAGCCTCAAGGCACAGCATTCATTAACAAGGATCCCAATTCATCCACTCATATTGGACAACAGGAGCATGCATGGAAAGCTGCCATTCCAAACCATGATCCTCCCAAACTCAGGGAACTGAGTCTCTGCTCATCCCTATGCAATTGAATCCTTGACCTCCTCATTGGCAGATCTCAATCAGCATGAATGGGTAACACTTCCTCCTCCCTAATGATTAGCAAAGGGCCACGTGAAGGCTCCGGGCTCAGTCCCTTGGTCTATTCTCTATACCTGCGACTGTGGTCGTAGACATAGTTCCAACATCAAATTTAAATTTGCCACAATACAACCATGGTTGCACTATTAACAGGCAATAATAAGTCAGAATGCAAGAGGGAGATCGATAATCTGGTTCAGTGGAACCAGAAAAACAATCTTGCTCTCAGCATTAGCGAGACCAGATAGCAAATCGTCAGAGGGGAAAGCGAGGTTTCTTGAGCCTGCCTTTATCGATGGGATGGCGCGGGAGAGGAGTCAACAGCTTCACATTCCCGGGTGTGCTGTGCTGGGCCAAGAACACTGATGCAATCAAAAGAAAGCTCAACAACGCCTTTCCTTTCCTCAGACATTTGAGGAGATTCAACGTCACCAAATACTCTTTTGTACTTGCGCAAGTGAAGAGCATACTTGCTTGTTGCATCACGGCATGGTTCACTAATTCAAACGCCCAAGAATGAAGGATACTGCAGAAAGTGGTGGAAATTCCCCAGTTCATCACCGGTATTAACTTCCCCCATCAAAGGGAACAACATGAAATGCTGCCTTGAGACAGCAGTGAGGCGACCTAGGACAGAAAGGTCAGCATGGCAATGGCGAGTTAAAATGGTGAGCAACTGGCTGAACCGGCTGGCCTTGGCAGACAGAATGCAAATGTTCGGCAAAATGGTCGCCTTGTCTACAATTGGGTTTCGCTGATGTTAAGGAGGCCACATCAAGAGCACCTTTTGCTGTAGAGGAGGTTAGAGGAGGTGCACATGAACCCCTGCCTTGGAAGTGAGGAAATATTATATAATAGAACCGCTCGGATAGTAACTTTTATATAAGCTAGGTAATTTGCAAAAGAAAAGCTTAAGGTTTTCAGAAACATATGTCTCCAAAAGAAATAAAGTACAAAGAGACACATACAGCGAACAGATTAATCAAAACATAGAAACGCTAATCTAAACCTGCATAGCTTAGTTTATTGCTTTGAGGCAATTATATCGCTGGAAGAAATTGTATTTGATCTGATTTTGTGTTGAAGAATGGATAGCCGAATTGGGCCTCTTCTTGGGCCAGAGGTCATCTGCTTTTTCTCTATGGCACATTCTTGAGCTGTGATGTTTATGCTGAGTTTAAGACAGAATTCAAGGCTGAGATATAGACTCTGTAGTTAAGCTTTGGTTATGCTAAATTATAATGAGATTGAGATAAGGAATAGAATGTGTGTGAAGGGGAGTAGTTGCTTGGAGAGGAAAAGAATCAGATTACTGGATTTGTTTATAGAAAGTCGAAGAAACACATGTAATTCTGATGTAATGGTCTGAGTTGTGAATTTTGTAAAAGGCCTTGCAGAGAGATTGGAAATCCAGCTTCCAGATAGCAGGAAAGGGGCTGCAAATTAGAATGAAGCTGTATCCTGGCACCAAACACTTATTAATTAAGTTGACAGATTTACGACCCATGTGTGCTTGGTTGGGAGGTGTGTGTGGGTTTTGAACTTAGAAACTGTAATTCGGCGAACTCATATAATTGATGTTTTAATACATAGGTAATAGTATTTTAAACTGTAAAATTGTAGTGAAACAATTTATGAAATGTAATGTGTCTTAGTAGGACTGTAAACGTTAGACTTTGTTTAGATTTATAGAAATATCTTTCTTCTTGGTATGGAAAGTGTGTATGACTTGTGTGATCATTGTATTCCATATGCATCTTATATTTTGAGGAGTTGTCTTTGACAATTGAGCCTACTGGGGCTTTGCTGTGTTGAAATAAAATAATTCTAAACAAAGTTATACCACAGGCAAACGAATGTTGTAAAATGAGGCCAGGGAAGGGGGGAATCACGTGACTGATGTTGTAAATCACCAGAAGGACTCGGATGATTGGTTACTAGCTTGTCATACCCTATGTATGTGAAATGTCTAATACCTATATAAATGCCATGAGTTCTATCAAAGTTACTCTTCTCTGGACCCGCCCCAGAGCATCAGCTCTGTGTTGGAAGGTTCAGCGACTAGTCTCTTCTGAATAAAGAATCGATTTCAACAGCTACAAACGTTTGAGTCAAGTTGACTTTAGATTGGCAAAATAACTCAGTTTTACAGAAGGACTGGAAGAAGTCCCTGGCCAGGTGTGAGGCTTCACTCAAAACACAAACCGAATTTGCCAATTTTAGATAATTGTGTAGGAAGTGCATGAGAAAGTGGGATAAGAGATGTGAACGGTGCTCAAAGCCCAGTGTACACTCTGTGGGCTGAAGGGCCTGTTTCTATGATGCGTTTCAAAACTAAACTAATAGTGCTGAATCTAAGGAAAAATGAAGAATCTCCTAAAGCGTTTTCAAGCAACAAAAGGGAAAAAAGTTTTTTTTTTTTAAAGAACAGGTTTTAGAAGACATGACTAATAGAGTGCCACAAAGGTCAGCAGTGGACCCTCAGCTATTGACAGTTATACACATAAGTCAGATACATTCACCGTATTTCCCGGCAATGGTATCACATCGCACCACTAGTTAAGAGAGCGCAGCAGCGGTTGCACTATCCGCGCCGGATGAGAAGAGTTCACCTCCCCCATCCCGTCCTCACCACTTTCTACAGGGGCATCATAGAGAGTATTTTGACCAGCTGCATCTTTGTCTGGTTTGGGGACTGCAAAGCCTCCGACTGGAAGTCCGTGCAGAGAGTAGTGAGGACGGCTGAAACAATCATCGGGATCTCTCTTCCTTCAATCCGGGACATTGCATGCAAACGTTGCTTGTCCAAGGCCAAAGGCATTATAAAGGACCCCACACATCTCCATCATGGACTGTTCACTCTGCTGCCCTCGGGCAAAAGGTATCGCAGTATAAGGAGCAGAACGGCCAGGGTTTTGCAACAATTTCTTCCCCCGAGCCATCAGACTCTTGAATTCCATATAATGTGCCACCACTATTATCTATTTTATCTTTTTATATATTTTATCCTTTTGTTATTTGATGCTGCACGGTGAGCCAGATGCAACGAAATTTAGTTCAGACTCGCATTTGGTCCTTTCACAGCGTGTGGAAAGTCTGCCCCGGGTCAGCACGGTCTGGGCTGCACAAATTGGCTGGGCTACCAGGGGTAAAATTGCAGTGAGGGCAGGATCGTTAAGGAGGAGGGGGTTGGGGATCATTCCAGCAACTCACTCACCGTTCCCGCAGCGCATTGTGGCTGGGGAGTGAAGTTCGGGCGGCTGCGAGCGTCCGACAGGACCGGCCGCCACCTCAGCGCCTTCTGCCAGCCCGCTACTGAGGAAATATTATAAAATAAAATTGCTCAAATTATCATTTCTGTGTTAGAAACTTATGTTGACTTGCAGGAGAAGGACTGGTAGCAGAGGTTTTCAAAATACATAGGCCATAACGGAATAAAGAGCACACACACATAAGAGGATAGATAGCTTGTTATAACAAGGAGATGTTGATGTAAATGGGAATAGCTTTGATTGCTTTTGAGCAGCTATAATTGTCAGAAGTTGTATTTGGTTTAAGATATTGTTCAGAGTAATAGTATCTCCTCCAAGAACATGGGCACCATTTATTCATTATTCATGACACATCTCTGAGCTCGGCTGTGTCATGAAGGGGATTTATGGCTGTCGATGTTGGGGTGTAGGCACCAAGGCTAGATAATAGAGTCTGTGATTTGGTTTGTGCAGTTTCAAAGTATTTTTTGGGATAAGAGATAAGGCATAGGTGATGGTTGTGTGACCTTTGTATAAGGGAGAGTTCTTATGTTTATAGAACACTGGAGAAAGTAATTGTGTTTTGATCTAATTGGGGTGTGCATATAGTAATCTTCAAATTGCTGTGTGGAATGCTATCAGTAAGAAGTTGCAAAGGGGCCTACATTCCTTTTCTTTAGAGATGACCAAGGGGGAGGCTAATTCAGAATGAAATTTGTAAGAATGGGGCAACACTCATATTGAATCTTTGTAATCCATAAGTAACTATTTTAATTATGTCATTGAAAGGAAATTATTTGTGTTTAATTAGGGTTGTAAGTATGGTTACATATGACGTTTTACAAATACCTTTCTTTTCCAAAAGTGAAAATATATGTATTGTGTGTATGTATTGTGTGATTGCTTTATGATGTTTATTCTGAGAGATATTCTGAGAATAAGTTTTATATCTGTGGTTTTACTTAATTGAAATAAAATGATTTTGAGCAGAGAGGTTGTAAAGAAAACCACAGGCGGGAAAAGTTGTAGAGGGGCTGGAAAGGGAGAACCATGTGACTAGACATGTTGTCAATCAATGGAAAATGGGTTTAGTTGATTGGTTAATGCAAATAAGTTAAATGTATGGTAAACCATAATGATTGGTTAATAGTTTGCCACTCCTTTTGTATTATAATTGTCTATTACCTATATAATGTGTTACGTTAATACCAAAAGTAGTAGTTCTTTCAACCTGCTCCAGAGTTTTTTAAACTGTGTTGGAAGGTTTAAAGAATTATCCAGCGCTGTTAGAATAAAGAATCGATTTCAACAACAAGAGTTTGAATCAAGTTTTCTTGAATTAGACTGACAAAAGAACTCAGTTTAACACTACGGTGTCCTTCGGCACAGGCGCAACCGGTGGAGGTGGTGGTTGGTGGGTAGCTACTGGGCGGAAGGCTGGCTGCTCCGTCCCGGGCTCTCTCTCTCTCTCTCTCTCTCTCTCTCTCTACACTAGTCCTGAGGCAGGCGACCTGGGCGCTACAGACCGTCCCGGGGCAGGCGACCTGGGAACTGCAGCTAGTCCCGGGGACGCGAGGGATCTGGGGACTGCAGCCAGTCCCGGGACACGCAGGCGATGTTGCCGACCCCTGAACCAAACCGAACCCTCGATCGCGTCCCGCCATCCTTTTTTCAAAATTTAGCAACTTCAATTGTGGGTGCGTCTTCGACGCAGGTGCGTCTTCATTGCCAGGAAATACGGTATATTTTTCCAAATCTGATGGCCTTGCAAATCCAGGTGCGAACGTGCGCACTGAATAGGGAGCAGAGCAAACCGTTCAACACAGGAGATCTATGCTGGCTTCAGGACAGTCCCACCACTACACGCACAGTTACTTTTGTGAAACATTCATATTCCTATTTCCATTAAAATTCCATATTAATGTGCTTGATTTCATCACCTATTTACAGTAGAGGAAACCTACAATAATCAATTCATCTAACAACCCACAATATGGGAGGAAATTAAAGCATCTGGAACAGCCCTAGTGATTACATGCAAACAACAAACAGCTCTGCGTGTCAGAATTAGTCCTAGTCACTGAAGCTACGGGACATATGCACTATCTGCAGGACCAGCCCAGAGCATGCACAATTGTACTTCACACATTAGGCCAGACAAATAAGTTTTCACTATTAACCATGAAACTGCAGCTTATTGTAAGTGTACAACTGGTTTACTAAAAGCTATTAGGGAAGGAAATCCAATGTTCTTACCTTGTCTGGGTTTGGAGCAACTCAAGAACCACAAATTTGCTCAACTCTAACAGCTCTCAGAAACGGTTGAGTAAGCCAGTTTACAGAGATTTAGGGATAAGCAATAAACACTGGCCCGATTACATCCACATTCAGTGAATGGATAATTATTTTGAAGTAGGGAAATAACTCCTCCAACTTTGGTTGAAAATAAAAGAAAATTACTTATCTAAAAATAGTACAGAGCCACTAACAGTTCGAAATAAATCATGGTAAGCTGGCTGGTTCAAGAAACCATAGTCACAGAGCAGACAATTAAGTGTGCTTGTCTTGACTGCAAAGAGGTTGAAGAACAAGATTACGTTGCAAGCACTAGGGGCTTTATGAAACCACACATAATGCAGTCCACAACTTTTATTTCAGCATCAAAAAAACAGCTTGAAAGGCAGTGCACAAGATTGATTATTGGCATAAGTGATTTGGCTTGATTGATTGAAAAATATAGCATGGAAACAGGCCTTCAGCCCACAGAGTCCATGCCGACCATCGATCACCCATTCCCACTAGTTCTATGCAATCTCACTTTCACACACTTGCCTGCACACGAGGGACAATTTACAGAGGCCAATTAGCCTACAAACCCATAGAAATTAAGGGGAGCAAGGAATATGGGCTTTGGGCAGTTTTCCCAAGTTTGTGAGTTTGAGATGCACGATCAGCCATAGTTTGGGTGACTGCTGAGTAAATTTGCAAAGCTGGATGGCCCACTGCTGATTTTGGCTTGTGTTCCTCCAGAAATGTAGAAGTCAGTCATAACCACAAACAAACATGGCACAAAGGCTTGATTTAGAGTAATGATTTACAGCACTGGCTGTTAATATTTAATCTTCACTTTACAGTGCATTCAGAAAGTATTCAGACCCTTTCACTTTTTCCACATTTTGTTACATTATTCTAAAATGGATTCAATTCATTTTTAAAAATCATCAATCTACACACAATACCCCATAATAAAAATGCAAAAAACAGGTGTTTAGAAATTTTTGCAAAGTAATTAAAAAGAAATAACTGAAATATCACATTTACATAAATATTCAGACCCTTTATTCAGTACTTTGTTGAGGCACCTTTGGCAGCAATTACAGCCTCAAGTCTTCTTGGGTATGACGCTACAAGCCTGGCACACCTGTATTTGGGTAATTTCTCCCATTCTTCTCTGCAGATCCTCTCAAGCTGTGTCAGGTTGGATGGGGAGCGTTGATGCACAGCTATTTTCAGGTCCCTCCAGAGATGTTCGATCGGGTTCAAGTCCGGGCTCTGGCTGGGCCACTCAAGGACATTCGGACTTGTCACAAAGCCACTCCTGCGTAGTCTTAGCTGTGTGCTTAGGGTCACTGTCCTGTTGGAAGGTGAACCTCCGGTCCAGTACGCTCTGGAGCAGGTTTTCATCAAGGATCTGTCTGTACTTTGCTCCGTTCATCTTTCCCTCAATCCTGACTAGCCTCCCAGTTCCTTTCACTGAAAAATATCCCACAGCATGATGCGGCCACCACCATGCTTCACTGCAGGTATGGTATTGGCCAGGTGATGAGCAGTGCCTGGTTTCCTCCAATCGTGATGCTTGGCATTCGGGCCAAAGAGTTCAATCTTGGTTTCATCAGACTGGAGAATCGTGTTCCTCCTGGTCTGAGAATCCTTTAGGTGTCTTTTGGCAAACTCCAAGCGGGCTGTCATGGACCTTTCCCCAAGTAGCTTCCGTCTGGCCACTCTACCATAAAGGTCTGATTGGTGAAGTGCTGCAGATAGGTGAAGTGCTGCAGAAAGATCTCCCATCTCCACAGAGGAACTCTGGAGCTTTGTCAGTGACCATCGGGTTCTTGGTCACCTCCCTGACCAAGGCCCTTCACCTCTGAATGCTCAGTTTGGCCAGGCGGCCAGCTCTATGAAGAGTCCTGGTGGTTCCAAAGTTCTGCCATTTAAGAAAGACTGAGGCCACTGTGCTCTTCAGGACCTGCAATGCTGCAGACCTTTTTTAATACCCTTCCCCAGATCTGTATCTTGACACAATCCTATCTCGGAGGTCTATGGACAATTCCTTCGTCTTCATGGCTTGGTTTTTGCTCTGACATGCGCTGTCAACTGTGGGACCTTATATAGACAGGTGTGTGCCTTTCCAAATCATGTCCAACCAATTTAATTTACCACTGGTAAACTCCAATCAAGTTGTAGAAACATCAAGGACAATCAATGGGAACAGGATGAACCTAAGCTCAATTTTGAGTGTCATAGCAAAGGGTCTGAATACTTATGTAAATGCGATATTTTAGTTATTTCTTTTTAATTACTTTGCAAACATATCTAAAGACCTTTTTTGTTTCTTCATTCTGAGGTATTTCGTGTAGATTGATGATTAAAAAAAAGATTTAAAATAAGGCTGTAATGTAACAAAATGTAGAAAAAGTGGAGGGATCTGAATACTTTCTGTGTGTGTGTGTGTGTGTGTGTGTGTGTGTGTGTGTGTGTACAATATGTGATTTTGTTCCATTCTGTTTGTAGTTTGTTTGTTTGTTTTTTGCACAAGGTCCGCGAGCATTGGCCACTTTTCATTTCACCTCTCGTATGTGTATGTGACGAATAAACTTGACTTGACACACACACGGCAGTGAATGCTTGAAATTCTCTGCTCTCCCTCTCCCCCTCCCCTCTAAGGATGATGAAAGCAAGATCTTTAAATCTATTTATCATGGATGTACATGCACATTTGAAAGATTGACTCATTGGAGGTTCATGGGGAACTGGCACAGAAAAGATGAGAGAAGCATACATCATTCATGCTCATATTGAATAGCAGGGCACATCAGATGGGGCCGATGTCCCACTTCTGCTCCTACGTTGTGTTCTTGCTTTATTATTCCTTCTTGCCGCACCGTCCTTTGAAGCAAATGCTGCTTCAGGCAACGGTAATGCCATTCACAAGCTGCTTCTACTCTTAACTTCAGTGCCTAATGAGCCACCAAGATTTCTACTTGCAAAAAACTAACATGTATATCGTTCATACCCAAACATAAAATCACCAAGACTTAAAACTGATTTCCAGAAGCAACATTGAAAATTGCTAAACAGACGGATTTATTTCTGCAATAGGTAACCTTCAATTTTACTTGCAGTGCACCTTTGCAAAGTTAGCTTTCCAATAGCTCTTAACAAAAAACTAATTATAATTATATAATTCAATACTACTTTCAATCCACGCAAATGCGTTTTATAACACCCCTGAAAATGAAAATCTAGCTTGCATTTATGATTATTCCATGAATAAAATAATTGAGTAAAATCTAGCTTAACTATAGTTACCAATAAAAATCTATACACTGAAAATAAATATGTATGCACATTTAATTCAATTTTGTCATACGTATCTATGCACAAGATGTGAATTTATTTGATTTCAGTGTTGAAGTGCTTCAGAGTACACTATATTTCTTCTTTTGAATCCAGTATAAAAGGGTATTGATTATTTATTTCCAACTGTGGAGCAAGCAGCACATAGCTGACTGAGGGAAAATCACCGAGTCGAAACCAGCATCAACAATCTTTAGTGAGTGTCCACGCACCTTGTTAACGCTTATGGCAAAATTAAGTTGACTAGGGAACTGTTGTTGCCTGAATTGGCATGGTAGATCCAATTATGGGATAATTTGTATCAGAGGATGAAAACATTTCCCGCAACGGCATTCGTAATATCATAAGAGATAGGAGCAGAATTAGGCCAATTGGCTCATCAAGTCCACTCCGCCATTCAATCATGGGTGATCTATCTCTCCCTCCTAACCCCATTCTCCTGCCTTCTCCCCATCACCTCTGACACCTGTACTAATCAAGAATCTATCTATCTCCACATTAAATGTATTCACTGACGGCCTCCACACGTTTTTGTGGCAAAGATCTCCACAGATTCACCACCTTCTGACTAAACAAATTCCTCCTCATTTCCTTCCTAAAATAACGTCCTTTAATTCTGAGGCTGTGACCGTTGGTCCTAGACTCTCCCAGCATTGTCTGTCATTAATCTGCGGTCCTAGACTCTCCCAGCATTACCTGTCATTATTGGAGCTTCAATTCCATGAGGGAGTAATTTTTGAACTGACAATCGTAAGCTGTTGCACAGTATTGATGGATCAATTTTCCTGTGAAGCATGATTGGAGCTACTTCTTTTAGGTCAAGGTTATGCGATGGCATACCAGGTAGTTTAACAGTTAAACAGAAAAATGTACAGCCTCAAATGTCTACTGCACTGTCAATAGATCAATATTGTATCAAGGTGTCTGGGAAGCTTCAAAAGACGCTCTTTATTCTAGCCCTGCGCTGTGCCTTTCTTTAGTGCCAAAATTGCTGTTTCGTACAACCAATAATGTTGATTAACATTTGGGGAAGCAGCTTGCATTAAATCATGAAGTGATAAAACAATTCAGCCCAAGTTTTTAAATAAAATCATTCATTCCGAGTCTTCATGTTTAATTTCCTCATTTCCTCATTTGAGTAATTTTGAAGCAAATCTTCTTGCAGGTGGATCATCTTTCAAATGCCTTTGGTTCTGTTGTTTAGTTCCATTCAGCAGGATGATTATTGGGGGCAAGGTGTAGCATAGTGCAGTCAGATACGCAACCAGGAGGATTTGTTAAGGAGCTGATGGTGCAGGGGTTGGAATTCAGCCAAGACAGCGACCAGATGCACACTGAGCAAGAAGAGATTGTAACGGCTGGAAGATAGTCATTTGGGAAGGTGCGAGAAGGAGAAGAGGAAAAGGAGAAATTTCCGAGAAGTTCAAGGGCAGGAAAGATCAAGAGTGAGAGGAGTCAAGGTGAGGATGTGTGGGTGGGACAGTGGACAGGAAGCAAGGAAGCACTGGCATCCAGGACATGTTTCCGAGTTGTGTGAGTGAATGCTGAGAGGTGCTCATGTACACCCACTTACATGAGCATTCATTTCCATGCAGCATGCCTTCTCATGCCTCGGCGCCCCTTGCTCCTAGATCAAGACCTCAGTGTCTCAAGTCCACATGGTAGCATATGTGCAATGACGTCCCTCCATTAAATCACACAAAGGAATCCTCCACTTCCCCAATATGAAGTTTGGTACGACACAGTTTGGATAGACCCCAGAGCAACATACCTAAATGCCACTCAGCCATCATGGTATGCCCTGGCATCAACACCCCTGGATATAGATATAAATGGAATAGAAAGATCAAAACAAAAAAGATGTACGTGCCTATTTCAGAAAATTGGAGCATTTATCAATGATCCCAGTTTTCAATGCTTAAACTTTGTGGTACCTTCCTTTAGTTCTGATCTGTATTAAGATTTCAGAGCTTTGCAAATTTGTTCCGATGAACACTAGTTTATGACTGCCAGGATTAAAGTTACACAGCTGCAAAAATGTTAAACTGTTCATATGAAGGGTTTAACATCCCTGCATTCAAACTTTACATTTTAAAAAGGCTTTAAAAGTCAGCAATTAACAAACTTAAACTCTTCATCCAAAAGCTACCTGTCATTTCTAATAAAACAGCATTCAGTTAAAAACCATTAAGCCAACAAAATAACATCTGTTTGACATGAATTCAAACTGGGAGGTGAATTCTACAGGCAAAAACAAGTTAATGACCCTGATAAAAAAAACACTAAGTGTTCATCAATCATTGCACAGCAAGCACAATTGAGTTTATCATCTGGCCATCACACAAGGTCTTGACATCGACAAATCCACCTGACATTTGCCGAGTGTCAGCAAATGCCGCAGTACCACCAACATTATACAGAACTGGCAGGTTTACAATCATGCACACAGTCAAACTGGTGAGAATCCTCCACCCACAACATGGCAGTTCTTAAAGCGTCACGTCACACATATCAACAGGATATCAATAATCAGTCAAGGGAACAGATTCCAAAATGCGACATCCAAACAAAGCAGCAATTTACACATAAACATCTGTCTCAAAGCATGGACTGTCTAATTCTATAACATCGGCAAATATTCCACATTAAGCCTAATAATTGGAACAAAATTATGAAATGAAAGTAGCACAGTGAAAACAATGTGTAGGAAAGAACTGCAGATGCTGGTTTAAACCGAAGATCGGCACAAAATGCTGGAGTAACTCAGCAGGACAGGCAGCACCTCTGGAGAGATGAAGAAGGCTCTCAGCCCATTCCTTCTGTCCGGAGATGCTGTCTGTCCCGCTGAGTTACTCATCATTTTGTGTCGATCAACAGTGAAAACATTTGTGGATTTGAATGTATTTTGTCAACATACTATTTGCATTCAGCAAGAACAATCTTTTCTTTGCTTGTGTATTTTAATTTAAAATAATAATCCAGAAGAAAAATATCAGATGCTGGAAGTTGAATAAGGAACAAACAGATAGAAATGTTCAGTTAGTTATGCAACATCTGTGGAGAGAGTAATAAATTTAATGTTTCAAGTTAATGACCTTTCAATTGGTTATTGACCCAAACATTAATCCTGTTTTTCTCTCTCTCCGTGGACCCGGTCCAACTCAAGGATTTCCAATCTTCATTTTATTTCCATTTAAAACAAGCTGGATATTGGATTTCTCTTCAAACAAGTTTATGTGTCTACATTTGCTGATCCAAAAAAGCTGGCTAAAGCTTGCACACTAATTTTTATGATGTGAAGGAACTATGAATAGATGTCAAGAGATTTAATGTTGACACAGAATTGGAAAGATGAATGTTTACGTCAGTATTAAACTGGCATAACTCAAATAGAAGATACAATCACATTTACTAAAATGCTTCTTGATTCTTTTCAAATGAAGTACTGTTACAGACATTCTCAAAATATGACCACTCCACATCCTGCCAGAATTCCTAACATCCAGATAGAGAAAATTGGAAAAAAATTAAAAAGTGCTAAATAAATCACCATAAAATAAAGGAGGGAGCAATCTGCACTCCATTTGGTCAATGTGATACATAAGAGCCTCAGTTAGTCCTATGTGGTTCCCTTTCATTCTTTCGCTGAGCACATATTCTTTCTGGATGCAGAGCCAAACTAAGCAATAAAACAACTGCTGGAGAACACAGCAGGTCAATTTGTGTGTGTGGAGGGAATTGCACTGCTGATG
The DNA here is from genome assembly GCA_963514005.1 of Raja brachyura. The sequence goes on from OY740808.1 coordinate 33,096,065, forward strand.
TTTTGTGTCAGGACCTTTCCTTAAGGCTGGAGTACATGGCGAGCTGAAGCGGTTGATTGGAAAGAACAGTGAAGATACACAAAGGCTGCAAATGATAACTGGATAAGACAATGGACAACTGGGCAAAGCAGTGGGGCAGGGAGAGTTAGAAAGGTGGGCATGAGATGTTTCACATAGACAGGAGGGGAGGGGAAGGTTTTGCTGAAAATAAAGAATGCAATGCTCATGCTGTTGGATTGCAGAATAGCCAAGTAGAAAATGGGGTACTGTTCTTCCATTTATGCGTGGCCTCACTCTGAAATGGAGGAGGGCGAGGTCAAATAAGTCAGCACGGGAATGCGAAGTGGCACTAAAATGGCTAACAAGTTGGAGCACTAGTTGGCAAAGTGGTCACTTGGTCTCACCAATGTGGGGGAGGCAACAGAGGGCACAGATTAGAATAGACAAGTTGGAGGTGGTGTCTCTCCTGTGGGAGCTCTGTAGGTCCCTGAATGATATTATATTGCTGGTGATATTGCACCTGTTTTCAGGGGAAAGTGGCCGTGGAGGGGGAGGGCTGGGTTAGAAGGAACAAGCAAATCAAGGAAGCATGGGTACAATGATCTCAGCAAAAAGCAGAAATGGGTGAAGAGGAGAAAATGCAATCGCTGGAATCACAATCAAGCTATTGGAAATGTTGGAGAATGACGTTTGGATGTGATGTGGAGGCTGATGGGGGAAAGCCAAGGACCAGAGAAACTACGCTGCTGTTTAGGGGAGGGGAGCAGAAGAGAGCAGAACTGCGAGAGTCAGTGGAGACACGGGCGAGGGCTCAATCCACAAATGCTTGGGGGGTAGTGAGCACTGATTCCTCAAGAAAGAGGACATGTCAGACCCTAAGGTAGACAAAAAAATGCTGGAGCATCTATCTGCATGTCTACCACTGTTTGAAGACTAAATGTCATGCAGCGGAATCTGGTCTATCGTTTTGTCCCCCTTACCATCTGATCAAGACTTCATTCCGTAAGTTCACATAGTATGTTAATAGCTGATGTGCTGCGGTTGCCTCATGGTGAAATAAATCATGCAACTTATCACTCCACAATGCTAAGTTTGGAACCTGACATGTCAGGACTCTAGAAAATCCCAGCAACAGAAAGAAGCAAGCTTTCTTTCACAACACAAGAATTTCGATACTTGGACGTTGACTCGACAATGAGGGTGCTAAATCTGTAGGAGCAAACCAGAATAGAAATATTCTGTACACTGTCGAGAACGTGCGAGTCTCTCGTCTCTTCAACTCGCACTGCAACATTTGTGTGTGCTTCACCAACACCGAGCCAACATGCTCAGTCATTGGGGGCATACACTCCACTCAGCTGTTCTAGACGAGACGAAGGAAGATTTCTACCCCCAAACTCTACCCCCGACATAGACATCCACTTTATCTGTGCCATTACAAGTGCCAATGCTTGCTGGATTAATCACTATGTAATCTGTTCCATTACTTCCATCAAACTGATTCCCCACTGAAAAAAAGTCACTATCCACAGAAACTTTGCAGGAAGCAAAAAAGGCTTTGGGGCAGCTTTCAAGTCCACCGGAATTGGCATCTGTGAAACACCCTTTGTTTGTTCTTTTCCAAAAAAAAAACTGGGTTGATGAGAAGAACCAGCTCAACCATTTGCGACACCACTCTAAAAAGGAAATGAAACAGCTCTAAAAAGTTACTGCGGAACCGGGATGGTAAGGCCGATGTCCTACAGAAAACCCATACCAAAAGAAGATAGTGGAATTTAATATAGAAAGATATGTGGTGTTGCATTTTGGAACGTCTAATTTGGGCAGGATCTACACAGTGAGAGGTAGGGTTCTGGGGAGTGTTGTAGAGCAGAGGGATTTAGGAGTACAGATGCATGGTTCTTTGAAGGTCGAGTCGCAGGTAGATAAGGTGGTCAAAAAGGCTTTTTGTACAGCGGGGTCGAAGAGTCAGCGCTCGACAGGTGAGCGGCCCGCGGTAGCTGGTGCCTCTCCGCACGCCGGTGGAAGAACTGACACCTCTACGCCCCAGGTCGGGGGCTGCCTCCTCGACCCCGCTGCTCGGCAGCGGCCGACTAGGATTCCAGAGCATCGCAGATGCCTCACATCAGCTCCTGATCCCCCGCCGCCTGTCCGGATAATGTGACGGACATTGGCTGAGCTGAAGAGGAGAACCAACCACTCTCACAAAACGCCGATGTACGGCGAGGACATCAAGAACGCTCAGTTAACTCAACGCAAACTTTAGGTCATTCGTTCCATGCACCCACGGAAATCCCCGCTCCCATCCATCCCAACCAAGGCGCAAAAGTCTAATGTGTAGGAAGTCATGAAGGAGGGTCTTCTATCCAGAGGTCTGCGGACGGCAGTGTCGGCCCAGGCTCGCAGCCAGCACAGAGGGAGAGGGGAGGCGCCAGCCCCAGCTCTACTCTGCCTGCCCCGGGTTTGAGCTGGAGTTGGTGCTTCTTTGCCGTGCCGCTTGCGGGCCTGGGCCGCCGCTGTGACGGGCCGGTGGGAAATGCAAGGCCGAGCTGCAGCCGACCCCCCCCCCCCCCCACCCAACCCGCTCTATCCTACCCCTTCACCGCCCCCGGGCGGGACGAGGACGGGGACGGCCCAGCGGAGGCTGGTTAGGGACGAGACGCAGGTCTGCACCCATGCAGCGGCACGGCCACCGAGAGTGTTTATCCTGAGCGAGCCATGACCTGTGCATGCGCAGTCGGAATACCAAACTCGCTTATTGCTGGATATAGAACAGTACAGTGCAGGAACAGGCCCTTCGGCCCACCATGTCTGTGTTGACCACGATGCCAATCTAATCTAACTATTTGCCTGCGCCTGGTCTGCATCCCTCTACTCTGTGCATGCTCATGTGTCTATCTAAATGCCTTTTTAAATGTTGCTTTCGTATCTGCACCTACCACCTTCCCCAGCAGCATGATCCAGGCATGTAGTATTCTGCGGAGAAAATCTTGGTCGACCATTTCTCCTTAGTAAATGGCCGACCACCCTAACTACAGCTCTCATACGTTTATTCACTTCTACCAGATTGTTCCTCAGCCTCTGACACATCAGAAAGTAAAAGCAATCTGAGCTTCACCAACCGCTCCATAAAGCTGATATACTCCAATCCCGGTCAGAGCCTTGTGACCCTCTTCAACTCCTCCTCAAAGGATCTCCAAAAAGACACCCCGGAATCCCATTGTAATCATTATTCTTGGAATCAAATGATTACAATGGGGAAGCTCTTGTCATGCTATGGCTACATGTTTTTAGTGATCAGATTGAGATGTAATGATATTTACATTTCTAACTATTCTAACCCCCATTCTGACATCAGACGTTTAAACAGGAGCCTACTATCATAATCTTCAGAGTTTAAAGTCATATTATAGCATCTCCCATATTTGCTTTATTTCCAACTAGTACCAATATACACAGCTGCATTGTCAATTGTGGTGACAGCATATAATCGCACACAAAGTACTTCATGGTGATAAATAAGATAAATAAGTCTGGATTCCGCATATCAGACCACATCTCCACATGACACCGCCTCCTGCAGAACATTCCAGGTTCTGCATTTTACCCCGCATTCTATACTTTTCCGTTTAAGTGCAACCCCCGCTTCCGTTAACATGCCTTCTATCTCCATTTAAAAAAATTGGATTTGCCACATCTAGATTTGATTTTAAAAAGCAACACCTTCAAGCACATTGTACAGTACAATTCAATAATCTGGACCATACCTGCACACAGGTCCAGATTTTATTGTGTGGAGATTTGATTTTATATTACTTTCTTCAAATTTCTTTGCACATGTTTAATCACAATGCAGATGTTGAATACTACTTGAAGTAGTTTCAATGAAGCTTAAAATAGAACAGATTCGTCCAGCACAGGAACAGGCACTTTGTCCTACAATGTGCTTTTCAAGCAGGTTAAATTCATCCTCCGTCTGGACATGAGCCATATCCCTCCATTCCCGGCATATTCATTGGCCTATCTAAAAGCCTTTTAAATGCCACTATCAAAAATACCCCACCACCAGCCCTGGAGGATCGTTCCACTGTATAAGGAAAAAAACTTGCACGGCACATCTCCTTTAAACTTTGCACTTCTCACCTTAAAGTTATGCCCTCAGGTCCATGACATTTACACCCGGAGTGAAAAAAGATTTTGACACTCCACCCTATCTAGGCTTGTCATCATTTTATATACTTCTCAGGTATCTCTGACATTGAGGAGAAAACAATCGAGGTTTGTCCAACCTCTCCATGTAAGTAATACCTTCTAATCCAGACAGCTTTCTGGTAAACCTCAGCTGGACACTCTTCAAAGTCTCCACATCCGAACCACACATAACACTTCAAATGCAACCTAACCAATGTCCGATAAAGCTGCAACACGACTTCCTTATAATCATTGCCCAGATCAATGAAGACATGCATACCATACATCTTTACCACTATTTACTTGTGTTGCTACTTTCAGGGAGCTATGGACTTGACCCCAAGATCCCTCTGTATATTAATGCTGTTTGCCTCACCCGCTGAGTTTCGCCAGCATTTTTTATCTACCTTTGAACTTTCCAGCATCTGCCGTTCCTTCTTAAATATTGTGTACTCCACTGCGCCCCCACCCCCTTCCCAGCTCCCACACACAGCCTATTGTCTCCGCCTCTTCCTTTCTTTTTCCCACCAGCCCCCCCCCCCCCCCAAGGAATCAGTCTAAAGAAGGGTCGCCTACTCCTTTTCTCCATAGATGCTGCCTCACCCGCTGAGTTTCTACAGCATTTTTGGTCGACTTTCGATTTTTCCAGCATCTGCAGTTCTTTCTTAAACATTTCATCTACGCCGCTGCAAAATCTCCTCAAGGTATGTCTGCTTTGAATAAGTTCTCCTCCTCTCTCAGAAGACAGTTTAACAACATCCTCTCTCACTGCCCCCCTCTGTGATTCCTCCTTCCCTCCAACTCTACGACCACGTCTTAACCGGGTAGTTCTTGCTTTCTCCCTCCTTCTCCTCCCCCTGCAGTTCCTTCTTAAATATTGTCTACTCCACTGCGCCCACCACCTTCCCAGCTCTCCCACATAGTCTACTGTCTCCGCCTCTTCCTTTCTTTTTCCCGCCCCCCCACCCCCAACATCAGTCTGAAGAAGTCTCGGCCCGAAACGTCACCTCCTTTTCTGCCTCACCCACTGTGTTTCTCCAGCATTTTTTGTCTACTTTCGATTTTTCCAGCATCTTCGCTTCCTTCTTAAATATGAACTGCATTTGTCCTTCTTACATTCGACATCCTCAAATGTAATGCCTCACTTGCTCGGATTAAACTCCATTAGCCACTTCGCCGCCCAATTTTGTAACTGATCTATGTGCCGCTGTATACTTTGACAGCCCTTCTCACTGTCTGCAACTCCACCAATTTTGGTGTCATCTGCAGGTTTACTAACCAACCTATAATTTCACTGCACATCCCGTATGTGTATGTGACGAATAAACTTGACTTGACTTCTACAATTACATCCAAGTTGTTTATATATGTCAACATGCCAGTTCCTGTGGAACTCCACCAGTTACAAACCCCCAGCCAGTATAACACCCTTCCACCACAGCCTCCATCTTCCATGAATAATCTAGTTCTGAATTCTAACAATTAAGTCACCATGGATCCCATGCATCTTAACTTTGAAGACATTTGCATCATGCATCACAAAAAAAAAATTTGCCCGAAGGTGATGGAACATGGAATAAACATGGAATTAAAATTCCTCTTATGCTTACCTTTTGTTGACCGGCTTCTCATTTTTCTCATAGGGTTTTACAAACCATTTTCCAATCCGTACAAAGTTCTTTTCCATCAGACACCTAAAAAAATTGAAAATGAGAACTAAAAAACGATGCTTCTCCTTTTTTTCCATCTCAAATCTAAATACCATTTTGAATTTTAATTGTTTTAAATTTAAACCGTAAGCAAATATTACAAAGATAAATAGCCTGAAATTATGAACCAAACATTATTGTTAATTGTAGAAGATAACTGATAGAAGTCATAACAAGGCACTTTGAGGTTGTGAAAGCCATCATATTAATGCAAGGCAGTTTTAAAAAGTAAATATTTTTCTGCTCAATGGTAAGGATGAAACAGAAATCATTGCACTTCAAAATATCGGCCTATCATTTGAAGATTCTAAGCAGTCTATGTCTGCATAGAATCCTATATGTCTATTTTTACAATACTGGAGAGATCCTAGCACAGAACATTAAAAATGCCATATCTCCACTGTTTCAAGTAGTATGGTGTTAATTATTTCAGTGATCGTTACTCAAATGTGCAAGAGATAGTAGAGATAAAATCAAGTTAGGAATTAAATCAATTCCCCAATTCAACCAGTTTATATCTCAAAAATATCAATTTTTAGGTCACCAAAAATGTGACATGCTTTGACATAATGAGCAGACAGGTCATCCTTCACTGGAGAAGCAAGGCCCTTATCGGGTGAACGTGGAGGAGAAGACACCGGTGGAGATCGGGGCACCGGGGAAGGCAGGGATGGCACCAGCACCGGTAGAAGAATCGCAGGAGCAGCTTCCACAGAGTGTGAGGGAAGACCGGCAGGCTGGTCCGGGTAAGGACGTGGAGGTGCTGGTTCATTAACCGGAAGGAGGTGTTGGCGGGTTCGCCGATAGATGCCGTTGTCAATACTGACCGAGTACGAGCGTGTTTCCGCGGTGGACCCCAGAATGACTCCGAGGCGGTCGTACCCTCGGAGTGACCACAAACGGACAACCTGTCCCTTGTTGAGCGGTTGAAGCAGAGAGCTGGTTTTATCATAGTATTATCTTTGTATGTTGCGGCGGCGTTGGAGCTGGGATTGGATAACTGACAGCGCACGAACTTGTGGTTCCAGTAGTTGCTTGGCCATAGGCAGGGTGGAGCGTGTTAGCCGTGACATGAGCCGTTCGGCTGCAGATCCCAGGAGAGGGTCCAAAGGTTGAGGAAATCGAGATAAACATCAGAGCCGGCCCTGTGTGAGCGTTCCATTATTTCTTTTGCACTTTTTACCGTGCGCTCAGCCAGGCCGTTGGACTGCGGGTACTCGGGGCTACTGGTAATCTGGAGAAAGTCGCATATTTTAACAAAATTCCTGAAGAGCTGGCTGGAGAACTGATGTTCATTGTCTGAGAGTAACTTTAGGGGGGCTCCATGGACAGAGAAGTGACGAGTTTGTTTCTGAATGACCATGGCTGAGGTCGGGCTACTGAGTAGATAAATTTCAAACCATCCTGAGTAGGAATCAACTAAAACCAGGTATTGTTGACCGTGCCACTCGAAGATGTTGGCTGCTACTGTGGACCAGGGTAAGTCCGGCGTGGGATGCGAGAGGAATGGTTGTTTCTGTTGGTGCGTGGTCAAGCTATTGCAGGTCGGGCAGGCAGAAACCTTCTCTAGAATGTAGTTAGCCATGTCTGGCCAGAACAGCATTCCTTTTGCATGTTGAAGGGGGATGGCCCCCATGGACAATGTCAAAGTACTTGCTGTGAAGAGACGTCGGGATGACCGCCTTGTGCCCTTTCATTATCACGCCGTCCTGAATGGCCAGTTCGTCACAGACAGGGAGAAATGGGCGGACTGCTGGCGGCAGGTGGTGCTGTTTGTTTGGCCAGCCACGGCGGACCACAGTGGCCAGCGATTGTAGTGTTTCGTCTGCAGCTGTTTGTGACACTAGGAACACCAAAGGATCTGGTCTGCGTAAGGAACTATCCATTATTCGATGTAAAAAAATAAACTAAAATAAATTCAGGCAAAATAGTTGGAGACGCGTTTCAAGACTGACACCATGTTTATCAGCGGCCCAATAAGAAAAACACACTCATGGTGAAATCCAACTTTATTCCATTAAATACACAGGAACGTTTCAACAGTCAGCTGCTTGCGCCTGGCTTTACCGACTAGTGTGCCCGAGCAAGAGAGAGTCTTTATGTAGTACTGTAATACCATGTAAAGGGTGGCAAGCACATATGTATCGAAGGTTATAAATGGCATGAATTAATAATGGTTAATCTACAATAGGCAACACTGAATGCATTTTGAAATTCTCCAGCTGTGTTTTGGAAAATACTCTTGTACAGTAGAGGCAGGATTTACCAATTATCCTCTGCATATGCAAACTCCATTTTGGAGCAGCCAAATTGATGAACCTGCCCTCACTCGATCAAAAGTGATCAGTAGTCAATTTCATCACGGTAAATCTGTGCATACAAAAAATCTGCCAAGATGTTGATAAGGACATTCATACAAGGTACAACAAATTCCAACGTTGATTCAGCTTTGAGGCATATCCCTGAATTTACAATGAAAGGAAGAGGATAGAACCCACATAATCCTTTCTTGATGGAGTACCTGGGCAATCATTAGATTCCAAACTAAGAGTGTTGAAACAATCGGGTCAATGAGTGGACATGGAACAAGAAAAACAAACGGCTCAGATTGTATGAATCGTGTTATAGATTGCAAAAGATCACTAATTTCAGTAATCTAATGAAAGAATTGTCACAAGACACTGAAGATTACGGATATAAATCTGGTAAGTGGAGTTACATTACACATCAGTTTTTACCAAGAGCCAGTGTCCAATTGTCAGACACATTGGGAACTGAACAATGGCATTCTTACTTACTGCAACCTTACTGGCGCATTAACACAATAACAAATAAATACACAATGAGAAATAATGCAAGAAACTATCAGTAACACTAAGACTTGCGACAACCACAGTAGAAACATAAGTACATGATACAATATAAACAAAGTCCATAATAAATTGTTACCACGGTAAGGTTGTGCAGTGTGGTTCAAAAGCTTGATGGGAAGAGCCCATTCTTGAACCAGGAGGATATAGTTCTCAGGCTCCTGTACCACCATCTTGATGGCAGCAGCAACATGAGAATGGCGCCAGGCCGGGTCTTTATATGGCATGCTGCCTATTTGAGCTAGCACTTCCTCCAGATCCCTTCCATTGTGGGGAGGTTATACCGTGATGGACCCGGCAAAGTTGACTACTTTCAGCAGCCTCTGTCATTCCTGGGCATTTGAGTTACCAAACCAGGCCGTGGAGTAACCAGTCACTATGCTCTCTATCGTGCACCTGTGGAAGTTTGGTCGAGCATTCGGTGACCTGTGGAATCTTCTCAATTTTGTGTTAAGGAGCTTTCTTTGTGATCACATCAATGTGCTGGACCCAGGGCAAATATTCAGAGATATGCACACCCAGGAGCATGAAGCTGTTGGCTCTCCCCACTACTGTCGAAGTGAATACAGATGAATGGATCATTGGGTTTCCCTTCCTGCTGATCAATCAACAATCAGCTCCTTGGTCTTGCCAACGCTGAAGGCAAAAATGATGTTCCAGCACCATTTAGCTTGTTCTGCACACTAAATCATTGTTACTCGTTATTCATCAAAGAACAGTGGTATTGCCAGCAATTTTAAAGGTGGCATTGGGGCTATAGTCATGTGCTCAGAGTAGAACAGGAGACTGAGCATGCAGTCTTGACGTGCCCGTGTTGATAAAAGGAGGACGTTTTGTTACCAATTTGTACTGGTTGATGTTTGCCGATGAGGAAGTCATGGATTCCATTGCAAAGGGACAAACAAAGACCCAGTGCCCAGAGTTTGATGACAAGTTTGGAGATGATGATATTGAACACCAAGCTATACATGTTCTTATTGTCCAAGTGGTACAGTGCAGAATGAAGAGCCAGCGAGATCGCATCCACTGTTGATCTGTTGTGGTGGTAGGCATAGTATAGTGGATCTCTGTCCTCAGTATAACATGAGTTGTTATGCTTCATAACCACCTTATCATAATGGAAAAAACAATGCTTAACTACACTTTAAACAATGCTTAACTACATTTAAATTGGCTATGACTCTTTTACGGGCACCTGAAAAGATGTTAAAAGCATTGCATAAAAGCATCCATTTTAGTGTTGACTGTTATACTCTTAAATTTTGTAAAACAGTCTGTCAATCTGCCAAGCACTGGAAGAATTCCTTTGAGAAGGTTAACACAATTTGCGTGATAGAATACGTGTTCAATTTACATAAAGCTAATGTGTGGGAAGGAACTGCAGAGGTTTGTTTACACCGAAGATCGATACAAAATGTTGGAGTAACTCAGCATCTCTGCCTGAGTTACTTCAGCATTTTGTCTTGCGTAAAGTTAACACAGTTTGGACAAACGGATAGAACTTTTCAAGTGATGAGATCTCAGCTCTTCAGGTCTGCTGCGTCTTTTGCATGCCACATTCTTGAAACGTGCGAATCAATTGCCTAGGGTTTCAGTCATTTTGAACCTCTCAGTACTATGGTCCAAGGCCCTGGCCGACTTCAAAATGACATCCATAATACACAGTGCACAAGAAGAGCAGTGTGACCTGCCTCAATGACTGCCAACCTGTGGCAGTCGTATCCGTTATGATAAGTTGTAGGAAGGAACTGCAGATACTGGTTATACCGAAGATAGACACAAAATGCTGGAGTAACTCAGCGGGACAGGCAGCATCTCCGACCCTTCTTTAGACCTGTTTCGAGTCGAGACCCTTCTTCAGTTATGTGTGGTGGGCTACAGTGCTATTTTCCCCTCCCAGCGGATTATAGGAATATCCTAAAGCAGTGCACAACGTCTGTACTTTTCGGACAAAGTAAGAAATGTTGAAACTAAACTGCGCAGGTTGTACTATATAACATAATGGCAGGTACGAATAAGGGAGAGAGAGCAAAAGGGTTTGGACTTCAGCTAGCAGAAGCACTGTTTTAAGTGGAGTGTCATGTTACACATTCTGAGAATAATTCGTATAGCAACATATATTGGAGAAACATTTGGAGCTTGCAGCAGAAAACGTTTACCAGTACCAACGGCCTGTACCAATTTCAATACAGAAACCTTATTTTAACACAATGTTTTAAAATGGCCATTGTAACAAATTGAGAGACTTTAGGAATTCTTGCAAATAAACATAATTTGATGCAAATGATTGACAATTGCAGCTCTGTGACTCGGGTGTAGATTAATGGTATTGGAGGGCATGTTTCAGAGAATGAGTTGCTAAGGTACAGGAAAATAAAAAGGTGGGATAATATGAGTGATGAGTTTATTTTGCTGGGAGCTGGCATTGCAAAATGGCCCCCATTCTGTATCACTATAAAAATATAACCAGCACTCTGATAATGCAACAATCCATTCTACTTCATTTAACCACATCAACACACTATTCCTATCTTCCTTGTGTACTTATCCAGATTTTTCCAAATTCCATCTATACTAGTCACGACAAATAACCACTTTCTAACCGCAAAGGGGGGAAGAAATGTATCCTTTACTTCTTACAACTTATTAGCGACTATCTGTGGAAAACCTTCAAAAGAGGATCAAGGCTGATTCACTATCCCACTGCTATTTTCCAGACCACGATGTCTGCTGGTGCTGCTAAAGATAGACTTCTAATTTTAGACAGCCCCACAAGTGGAAATCTCTTGATGTCTATCTTAAGTCTCAATCTTCAAACCCACTATTACAGTGATGCAACAATGTTCAGAAATTTGTCAAGGAATATCAATCATAAGAGTAAGCTCATGAGATGTACATCATGGTGCAGAGCTCCAGTCTTTGTCCTATTTCAGTCGGTGATAAGCACAGAGAAGGCACACAAAGATTGCTTTACCATCGGCATCATGTGATTCGCACACAGGCTGCAAATCACGTGCAGGCCATTCACCACTTTTGATGGGAGAAGGAAATAAAGAGTTGCGACAGCAGGTTTTTTTTTCTCCGAAGAATCAGAAGCTTAAACACCAGATTTAGATGAATACCAAAATAATTAACTGACAAAAATTTAGGAAACTTGGCCCAAAATACCGGCATTACCTCCATATTTAGAAATAAATGCAAAATCTGTGTTTGAAAAGTCAAATATTGTAATTGTTGTGTCGACACAAAGTGCATTGCCTGCTATAATTACTTTGGTACTGAATTGCAAGCAACATTTTAAATTCCTGTTTGAAAATTCAGCTTCAACAAATTGTGTGCGCAAAAAAAACATTCAAATTACCACCCAGACTGAAATTATTCAATTAAATAAATGTATTCTTTGGGGTAATATGCAGTGAGAAACAATTAAAATCATCAAAACTATAAACTGAACCCAACCAATACAACCAAAGTAATGAAATGAACTGACACATCCAGATTTAATTACTATTTTATATCAATGTGTTATACTGGGGCTATGCACTCACACAAGCTTATCCACTCATCACAACTGGCATGAGTTCATCAAATTGTTTACTGATGATAGAGGTGCTGCAGTTGACCTGAAATTTCAAATTGAAACCTACTAGCAGGCAAAAAAGAGCAAACACTATTTTAACCTCTTTGAGTCTAGCCACATTTTAGACAGATATAATCATTAATAAGAGCTGCAATGGGATAAAGAGCACTTGCTAAATCACAGTCCACAAAGATAAAAGTCAAGAAAAATAGGAGGAAGCAGCTAGTCTTGAACACTAAGATGGAGGCTGGCCAAAGCTAGAATTGATCCAAGTGACACTGAAAGAAATAGAGAAGGATAGCAGCTTAACTATTTATAATTGAAAAATGCAAATGCGAATGTGGACACAGAATGAAGCACCAGCATAAACGTGCAGGACACAGCAGAAATGAAGAGGCAATATTAAAGTCCAAATGAAACTTAACAAAGCAACCAGTCTTTTCCATAAATGCAAATATCGTTCAACATTGTAAAAGCAAAGATTTCTAACAAACATTTTGTTTAAAGGGGTGATTATTCATGGTGGCTTTTGAGTAAAGAAATCTCAAAAGGTGACATTGTCACAGTATTGAAACTGTCAATGCCATTTCACATGCAAATTCACCAGTGTGTGAGCCCATACCATAACATGAGCAACTTCTACTGCTTTTAACTCATACCAAAGCATATGGCACAAATCTAAACAGTGACAGCATTTAGAGAAATGGCAACGTTGCAGCAAAAGACCAGTATTAAACAGGGCACAATCTGTCAGTGAAAGCTGCGATCAGTTCCTGGAATCAGACCTAAATTGCTATTAAAGAAAACAAATTGCTGGAGGAATTCAGCAGATCAAGCAGCATTTCAAGATGGAAAGGAATGGTTCACATTTGTGGGAGAGACCAGAGCGTAGAAGTAAGATAGTATAATAAAAGAGTTAAGAGGAAGGGGTGCACAGGGGATGGTTGGTGATGGGTGGAACCAGGTGAGATGGGAACGATGGGTAGATAGACCCAGGTGGGGGAAGGGAGAGTGTTAAAGAAGGAACTGCAGATGCTGGAGAATCGAGGGGTACACAAAAAGCTGGAGAAACTCAGCGGGTGCAGCAGCATCTAAGGAGCGAAGGAGATAGGCGACGTTTCGGGTCGAGACCCTACTTCAGACTCCAGGGGGAAGGGAGAGTCTGGAGACAGAGGCTGGAGGGCCATAGAGTCAGCGCTGGAGAGGCCCTTCAGCCCAAAACAAAAATGCCAACCAAGTTGTGTAAACAAACTGGAGCCACATGCCTTGACCTGGCCCATATCCCTCCAAATCATTTCTGTCTATATACCTATCTTTAAATGTCATAACTAAAGAAGGGTCTCAACCCAAAACATCACCCATTCCTTCTCTCCAGAGATGCTGCCTGTTACTCCAGCATTTTGTGTCTACCTTTTAAATGTCATAATTGTATCCACCTTTACAACTTCCTCGAGTAGCTCATACCTCACACACTACCCTCTGTGAAGTTCCTACGCAGGTCCCTTACCTCTCACCTTAAACCGTGCTCTCTACTTTCACACTCCTTAATCCTGTGGGAAATCAGTGGATCATCACCTTAAATATGCCCCTGAAAATTTTATAAACCTTTGTAAAGTCACCCCTCCGCCTCCTTTACTCCGGAGAAAAAGTCCCAGCCAATCCAGCTTCCTTATAACTCAAATCCTCCAGATCTGGTAACATACTCTTAAATCTTGCGTGCACCTTTCCCAGTTTAATAGCAAGGCGAGTAAAAATGTACACAGTACTTCAAATATGCCTCACCAATGTCTTGTACAGTTGTAACATGACTTCCCAACTCCTGCACCTACATCCCGACTGACGAAAGTGATAACTAGAAACATATAAGGGGGGTGGTGAAGAGGCCAGATGAAGCCAGAATGTAAGTGATATGGTAGAGAAAGAGACTGGAAAGTGATAAGTGGAACCAGATAAGGGACGGATGATGCGCAAATGAATAGTTTTTAACTCCAGATTCCATCATATGCAGTCTCAACTTTCCAGATTACCACGATCAGGAATACACAAATCAGGTAATCCATCAGATTAAATGATCTAAAATTTTCCATCAACTACATAATATTGGTGTATTTTGGATCATTTAATCGGGAATAGGTGACCAAAACTGCACAGAATACTCCAAGTACGTCCTTTCCAACATCTTGTACAGCTGTAACATAATGTCCCTTTTAGGATCAACTCTCTGACTGATGCCAGCATGCCTAGAGCCTTCGTCACCCCACTATCTACCTGCGCTGGCATTCTCAGGGAACTATATACAGACACCTTGCATTTTCACGCGTTTGATAAATGTGTTTTTGAAATAATGCGCTTGTTCCTACAACACAAAAACTCTATCTACGTGCTCATATACAAACTCAAATTTATCGCTGAGACCATAGTCACGTTTATGTTTCATTTACAGGTTTTTGAATTATGCACAACTTTTCAAGAACAGAAACCCACATGTAAATCGCGAGGTGCCTCTACTTGCACTCCTCTGCTCTACCATCTCCAGGGCCCTACTGTACACTGTGAAGGCCATGCCCTGGTCTGACTTCAACACATTCTTAGCTTGAACTCCATTAGCCGTCCTCAGCCCACTTGCCCAACTGATCAGTGCCACCTATTTTGGTGTCATCTGCAAACTTAATCATGCCTTGTACATCATCATCTAAATGGACGAAAAAGATGACAAACAGGAATAGACCCGGCATAGATCCCCGAGGTACACCACTAGTCACAGGTCTCCAGTTTGAAAAACAATCTTCTTCCACTATTCTCTGCTTCCTAACATAAAGCGAATCTTACTTTGGGACATCTTGTTGAGTCTCATTGTCTGTGACTCGTTTTCACCTAGACCACAGCTAACAATGGCCCCTCGCCTTTATCATTATTACTTTTAATATTTCTATCATTTGTTCTATATCTCTCTATATCATTGTCTATATCTCTCCTTTCCTTTCCCCCCCAACTCAGACTGAAGAAGGGACTGGTCCCAAAACATCGCCTATTCCTTTTCTCCTGAGATGCTGTCTGACCCAGAGTTACTCCAGCTTTTTGTGTCTATCCACACTTTTAGAGAGCTCTCCCCGGATTCTATGTGATCTAACCCTTCAGAGTAGCCTACATGTGGAGCCTTAAAGGCCTTGCTAAAGTCAGAATAGACGTCTACGACCCTGCCCTCGATCTTTCTTGTTACATAAAAAAACTTAAATTCATGAGACATGATCTCCCACACACAAAACAATGCTGAATATTACTAATCAACCCTTGTTCTTCCCAATGTACGTCTTAACCCGCAGATCCCTCTCAAGTAACTTTCTAACCACAGTTGTCAGGCTCATCGATCCACAGTTCACAGGTTTTTTTTCCAGCTCTTCTTAAATCAACGGACAATATTAGTCACCCTCCAGTCTTTGTGCACCTCACCGTCATCCTACAATAATTCATGTATCTCAGTCAGGTCGGACAATGTCCCCTCGAGCTTCCAGTGTCCTTCGATATTTTTTATCAGGCCCAGGAGATTTATCTATCTTCATATACCTTAGGATGTTGAGCAGTCCTCCACTGTCGTGCACATTGTCCACAAGATATCTCCATTAACATTTCCAAGTTCCCTAGTTTTCATGTTATTCCCCACAGTAACAGGAAAAAACATTCATTGAAGAGATTGTGTATCTCCTGTGGCTCTACACAAAGATAATCACTTTGGTTTGAAGGGCCCTAGCTCCCTTCAATTACCCCTTTCCCCATAATATCTCTTTTAGATCTTTAAAATGTCAAATATCTGAACCGGCTGCAAATTATGTGTTCGTCACACCCATGGCAATCAACAGGGTTACTGCATGTTAGCAAAACATTCATAGTTCTGGTGTGTAGGAAAGAACTGCAGATGCTGGTTTAAATCGAAGATAGACACAACATGCTGGAGTAACTCAGCGTGACAGGCAGCACTTCTGGAGAGAAGGAATGGGTGACATTTCGGGTCCCAACATCCTTCTTCGGAAGGGTCTCGACCCGAAACCTCACCCATTCCTTGTCTCCGGGGATGCTGCCTGTCCCACTGTCCCCGTTTTATTATTTTAAAACATTTCCCAATTATCTAAATTCCAAAGCTTGAAATAGACAAATCTGTTGATAAATCTCAACTTTGTTTAACAAACATCTAGTGATGCTGTTTAAAAAGAACAATTATCTTTATGTTGATAGGAACAAACACATTACGAAAGATACAGTAGAAAATACATTTCTGGTGTACGAACTCTCTCAATTAAACCTGAAAGGACATCCCAAGTGATTATCTAGATTATCTAGATTGGACATCTACCTACCTATCACCTTCCTTATCTTGTTATCAGAGGGATACAATTCAAAAGTGATTTAGAAATAATTAGCTCTAAGATGCAAAGTCTGGAGGTTTTAAAAGATTCACGTAGATCTGAAAGTCCTTTTCCCGAATCAAGAATTAAAGCTTTCACCATTATGCCATACATATTTGGAGGCGTTTCTAATTTCAATAAATGCAAAATGGAGAGTTGGTGGACTGTAATGAAAAACAATCTGATTTACACCGCTCTATATGATGGACCTGTATATTGACAGGCAGCAAATGCACATTACTGTTCCAAGGCCTTCTTAAACTGCAAAAAATTGTACAGACCAATACTCTGACCTACTAGTCTGTGGATAAAGTTGAGCACTTCTTTAAGTTTTTAACTGCCCATTGATAGCCGAATGAGATCTTAAGTTTGTTTACCTTTGAGGTACCGAAAATATAAAATTTGATAGAATTAAAAGGCTTTGTAATTACTCACAAATTTCTGTGGCTTATATTTCTGAGCCTAACATATTTACACAAGAGTTTTTTCAAAAACTCTGCTTTAATAAAAGTATTTTATGCCTGTACAATTTCACAATGTTGTGAAAAAGCTAAAGGCCAAACATGCTTGTGAAATGCTACACATTTCTGCACACTTTATACAAATGGTCACGATCCAGTATACAAATTCTCACCCCCAAGGAAACAAATAGATACTAGATAATCACGCAAACATCAGCACTCAGTTTTCTGTAAAATGTAAACTAAATATTAAATAGTTTGCAAGGTATTCCAGTTGCCTTACCTTTCTAATAAATTATGAATGGCTTTAAAGAGCAGTGTTCGGCATTCATACGTGAGCCCATTTTCCCATAGACCGGCATCTACCACTGTAATAAAAGAAAAATGTTGTGAATAAAAAATTCAGCTCCAAGGTTTTAAATGACTGTAGACAATAACAAATGAATAACTGCAGATCCTGGGAATCAAATAATAAATTTTAAATGTTGGAAACTCCCATGTCAGGCAACATCTGCAGAAATGTCAGAACAGAAATTCATGTCAAAGACCTTAATATTCTGATGAAAGGCCTTTGACGTGAAGCATTACTTCTGTTCTGTTCAGTGTTCCCAACATTTTCCATTTTGAGTTTTGTGCACAATATTCAACTGAGATAAAAAGGAATGGTATTCACTCAACCTGGAATGGATTAACTCCCTGAATAGATGCAGAATACAAAACGCAAAGAAAATGGGGCCAGATAATGCAACACAGAGCATATCAATTCATTTGAGGTTAGCATAATCACGGTTTAAAATCAATGTGATACCGAGTTACAGACTACAGTTTACAAAGTGTTCTGCAGATGAATTAGGAAATGTTTAAAATCAGTAATGTACATAAACAAACTCTGTGAATTTTAAAACACTAGAATGTTCATATCTTTAGCACACGTTCTGTAGGTAGGAAAATAGCAATGAATAAGATTCATCGTTTACAAGAATGTTTTAATGTAATTTTAATTTATGGGATGCCACCTGGTCACGTGCGTAACATTTTGGTTCACTTTCCAAAGAACGGCTCATTTACTATTTATTCCATCAAATCTTCCTCGTGGAATATAGTTTATTCCATTCGCTGATTTTTTCCAGATACTCCTGCAACATTTTCTCCTTAAATTCCCTGATGGAAGATTAGCTGGGTCTTGAGAATTACTTAAAATCTGCTCCCTCTGGGCATCAATGCTGCAACCATCATTTTTATTGCCCTGACCATCATGCACAATTTTCCAGCTGCAAATTGTTACTCGTGTAACCATTGCTCATGCGTATTAATTACTTGGGCTAGGGTCGTGATTTGAATATTTAAACATGGAGATTTCATCTCCAAAATCATGGAGCTTGGAGTCAGCACTCCGACTGAATCCTCGACTTCCTGACCAACAGACCACAATAAGTGAGGAAAGGTGACAAATTATCCTCTACAATCATACTCACCACTGATGCCCTGCAAGAATGAGCTCTCAGCCCCCTGATATGCTCCTTATACACTTACGACTAGGTAGCTAAATGTCAATCCAACTCAATTTGCAAGTTTGCAGACCTTCAGATTCGGGGCCAGTTCCTTCCCAGCTGCTGTCAGCCAACTGAATGGTCCGCTCATCAGCAAGAGTTTGGTCCTACCCTCCCATCTTCCTCAATGGAGACCTTTGAACCATCTTTAATCAGACTTTATTTTGCACTAAATGTTGTATCCTTTATCTGTGTTCTGTGGACAGCTTGACTGCAATCATGTAGTCTTTTATTTTCCTGGATAGCATGCAACAAGCGCTTTTCACTCTACCTCAGTACACGTGAAAATAATAAACTAAGCTAAAAGAAAACCAATGTAGTTATCACAAACGAAAAAAAACCTTAAATGAGCACAGCAGATCAGGCAGTTTCTGTGGTGACAAAGGAATGGTTGCAATGTCGGATTGAGTGCCTACATCAGGACTGGATTCACGTCCCTTCATCTTCACAAATGCTGCCGGAGCCACTAAGTTGCTCCAGCAGTTTTTTTACTCTACAATACAACATCTGCAGTCTATTGCATCTCCACTTCAGCGATCACTAAACTGTCTGCATTGCCTTCTAAAGGACCAGAGATGCGAGTGAAGTTAACCACAGTTATTTGCGAGCTAATTCATTATGGCAACAATATAATCTAAAAATATAGATTATTAACAAAATGAAAGTACAGCAACAGAGAGGGCAACCACTGAGAAACCTGCCTTTTTTTTAAATGAGGCCATTACATTGCAAGAAAGTTCCACTGTACATTTATAAAACACCGATTGTAATATGGCTGTTTGATTATTTATTCTCTACTATTAACTCCATTCCCTAACCAACAATTTAATTTGTCTCCCAAGCAACCATCTAAAAATGAAACAGACTGATGACCCCAAGATAAGCTGCAAGTTACATTTGCATTGTGAGCGTACCACCTCAATAGCTTGGCCTGACTCCACCTCAGCGTAGCTGCCAAAATCTACACGCTGACATTGATTACCCGTGGACATTTACTACTAGTGTACTCCCCAGAATTCAGGATCCCCCTCTACACCTATCTGACCTCCCTCATTCTACAGTCCTGTAAAATCGACTTTCCACCCAAAATTCTGCTACAGCGATCATAACTTGCAATGCCTCATTCCTCACCTGTGCTCACCAATCCACCAATCTCATTCATATTTTCAAATCCCTCCATGGCCTTGTCTTTCTCAATATCTAAAGCTGCTCAGCACAAAATTCTGTTCAATACTCCAATACTGGTGTCCACTTCATCTATGAATTCAATGTATCCCTTTGTAGACACATCAATGGAAACTGGGCCTTAGGCTGCCATAGTTGTTGGCACAAGGCATTTTCATTGAACTAACAATGAACAGCAGATAGTACAAGTTGTAGATAGTACAAGATAGTACTTAGCTGCACCCGTTGAGTAGCCTATTTCCTACGCTCCATAGATGCTGCTGCACCCGCACCTGCTGAGTTTCTCCAGCATTTTTGTGTATCAGCAGATAGTACAATGCAGGTGTGAACCTCCTCATGATAATTGGTGGTAGACTGGCACTTTACTAACACATGATAATTATTCAAGAAAATGTGGGCCTCTGCACACTACTCACAAAGACTTTCAGTCAGTTAATGTTTCAGAACTATGATGGAAAACCTGAAATGTCACTGTTTTTCTCTTTGGTTCTGTGCAGGTCTGTTCAGCATGTCCAACATTTCTGTTCTATTCCCTCATTTACGTTTTGCTCTGGTAGTGTATTTGCCATTCAACTTCAACCACCTTTACATCATTTTTACTTTTGGTTTACACATGTCTTAAGTAAAATTTTCTCTGCGAAACATTAATACTTGCTCCTCAGAAGCTACCCAACAAAAGCATTTCCAGCATTTTTTAATCTCAGTAATTTCTAGCATTTAAAATACTTTGCTAGTATATAAAATACATTACAACCTTCAAAATATTTTTTAATCAATAATGAAAGTTAACCAATTAACTTTATAAAAGAGTGCCATGCTGGAAAATCTGATTTGCTAAAAGTATTTTTTTACATTCCAATTCTTGCACATCTATGCTTGGCCTCGCACATAACCCAATGATCAGTCCTCTTGAAACATTAGAAAGATTGCTCTCATAATTGTAGTAATTTTGAGATGCTAGATAACATCCTTGCTGCAAAACTCACTGGAAGGATAGAGGAACCAATGTCAATTACCTCTCCCTGGCTAACATTCCCGCTAAGAGACCCTAGTTACATTCAGCCATTCTATTGGGCAACTTACCTCATTCATATGCCTGGACTTGACTCTCATAGCAATCTACTTCAAGCTCTGTCTACTGGACAAAGGAAGAGATTCAAAGTTGTGCTCATTGGAACATTGGAATTGCAACATTCCACCGAGGCTTGGCAATCCTTGGTCAATGTTCTTGCAAAAGGAAAAAGCAGCATTCCGGATGGTATCAAGACATGTGCACAGACAGTGGAAGGATTGCATGACATTACAAACATTGCGCTCACCCACCTAAATAGTGGAAGACAGCAGACCCATATACAGGGCTCAGTCCATTTAGAAGTGATAACATTGTGGAGGAAGTCAAGACACACATTCTTCAATTCCAGTGCATCCAAAAGGAATCTTACACTAATCATGTTGTGTCATAAATGATCCCCAGACGTTGCAACAACAATACCAGATGTTTTTTGACAGGTTGGGTGGATGTGGCGACACTTCCAATATTTGTGCAAAGGCTTCATGTGCTGCTTGGATAGATACTTGAATACTTCTTCACCACTCAGTGATCTCAGGCCAGATGTTCCCATGAGTCGATAAAGAAATTACATTTTCTCCCTCTCATAGACTCGATGAACATCCTTAGTGCATTTTGAGTCCTCGAGCTATTTAATTCTGTGACCGAGCTCAGAGCAGGGCAGTCTCAGAAGTCTGGTCTAAGCATGTGGACAACATATGCAGCCTACTGAACTAGCTGTGTGCGCTGCAATTGTCAATGATGGGGATGTTCATCTGTAGAAGATTCTAATAATGGTTTGCCTATTTGGCCAATTCATTTGGAAACATTTACAAAGGCAGCCATGGTCGAGGCAGGGCAGGGGACCTCTCTAAAGTTTTCAGATGCGTACTTGGGAGGGATCTAGGTGCGTGAGGGAAGGCTACTATTTGGTAATAATGAGCTTGTGGTAGGTTGGAGGATTTGGTTTTCAGAAGCGGTTTTCCTTCAGACAGCTGACAGCTGTGCAGGTGTACAAAGGCAAATATCAAACTGTCAGAGTCAGAGAGTGATACAGTGTGGAAACAGGCCCTTCGGCCCAACCTGCCCACACCGGCCAACATGTCCCAGTCACACTAGTCCCACCTGCCAGCGCTTGGTCCATATCCTTCCAAACCTATCTATGTAAAAGATAGGATCCATGCAAACTGTCGTTGATATTTTTCGGTTCTATGTTTTCTTTTGCAGGAAGTGGTGCCCAAGATATGAAAAGTGATCAATCTTTTCCAGGGAGTAACCTGGATCTTGATTGCCAATGAGCAGCATTGAGCAGCAGCTGCAAGCTGATAGTGGGCATAAAGTCTTACAAATGTACGGGCCTTCCTCTTGTACATTGTGAAATAGTCAACAGTAACTCGAAGTTCAGTCCTTGAAAGGCACCAGACCAGAACCTATATACTGGAAATCTTTGTTTGAAGTTGGGATGAGCTTTATTCTGTTGTGGAAACAAACGTCACATAGTTTGCCGCTCATCATCTAGGGTTAATGTCTGATGGCAAGGTACAATATTACCGCAACAAACATTATGAGGAATGGTTCAAGAAAGGAACTGCAGATGCTGGAAAATCGAAGGTAGACAAAAATGCTGGAGAAGTTGAGCGGGTGCTGCCGCATCTATGGAGCAAAGAAAATAGGCAACGCTTTCGGCCCGAAACGTTGCCCATTTCCTTCGCTCCATAGATGCTGCTGCACCCGCTGAGTTTCTCCAGCATTTATGTCTACCTATTATGAGGAATGGCATGACACATTAGTAATGGGCCTGTAATGAACCCAATGTCTAGGACTACATTTTACATGCCACTCCTTGTTATACAATAATATCTGGCAAGCTAAATTTTAATAGGTTTTTCCATAATTGTTCAGTTGGAGCTAAAGTCTTTGTACAGGTTAAAGTTTGTACAGGTTAAAGCAGGGGTCGGCAACCTATGGCCCCCGGGCTGAATGCGGCCCGTAACCCAAAATCATCCGGTCCACATGCAAATTTTTTCCCCCGTAATCATCTGGCCCACCGGGCGCCCCGAGCAGCGGCCGAACAACCCGAGCTGCGGCCGAGCTCTGGCTGTACCACATCCTGCGCAAAACCGCCGGCACGGACGCACACCTTCTGTAAACATGTTTAAGAAACAACTGCAGATGCTGGAAAAATCAAACGTAGACAAAAATGCTGGAGAAACTCAGAGGGTGAGACATGCAAGGATTGCACGATGTTGCCTCACCCGCTGAGTGTCTCCAGCATTTTTGTCTACCTTCTGTGAGCACATGATTTGATGCCTGCCAATGGGGGCGGGAATGGGGGCGGGAATCCTTGTGTACACGTGCTAGATGTGGCCCGTCATCTGCTCATGGCATGCGTCTTGGCCCCTATGCAGAACAAGGTTGCCGTAGTAATTATGTTTTTAAAATGCATTGTTGTGTTTTGCAGAAAATTGCAAAAAGCAAGCATATGAAATTAGATTAAATGTAGCTGGATACACACACAGGAAACTGCTGTTAAACAAGTGAGATGCAGAGCCATGGTTACTCATATAATTGACCAAGGGTTTGAAGTGTCCTGTTGTTAACATTCAGTGCTTTTAAATAACATTTGTCAAAACAGAGAATAAGCACCTGGTGACAGTAAGAAATTTGGCAAAATAGGTAGGTGATAAATGCAAGTTAATGTGCATGAGAGAATGCATCTCCAAAAATAATGGGTAGTAAGTTCACAAAGTTAAAGATGAAGAGAAAAACCCCCAATGATGAAAAATAGATGACCACAGAAGCTGCAACTTCATTTAACCGCTAAAGGTGAATCTTATACGATCAAAAGGAAAATAAGAAAATCATTGTTTAAATCCAAAATAGACTAAGTTGGCAAAAGTTCTAGGTGTGCAAAATCAATAATGAGATTGATCTTTTCAATAATTTCAACCACAGATAGATCCTGTGGAGTCTGCAATTGATTCCAAACTCTGTTTAATTGCTATGCTTTAATTCAAAGTGACAACCAGGAAGAGCTGAAGCAAAGTTGCAACAATATTCAATCAAGATCGCTCAATGGCCAAAAACTGCTCACTAAATGTGGATTTACTTAATTAAAATCTAAAGTTGGAAGGTGTTTTGCAATGTGTCAAGCATCTAAAATCAGTTATTTCACCACTGGTGTTGTCATTCCTTCCGATGAATCAAAACAAGGGTCCAATGCTCATTCAAGATGTTTCAGCATTTAATCCTACATTGCAGCAAACTGCCAAGTTCAATACAAACTATTTTATCTTTCAGCAAAGGCCCTCTCGGTGAACTACAGATTTCACAGGACAAAACAGCAACTTTCTTCAATTAACAGATTGTCTAGCCATTTATTTAAAAAATCCTGTTAGATCTTGATTTTTCTTATGTGTGAGAAGGAACTGCAGATGCTGGTTTAAACCGAAGATAGACACAAAAAGCTGGAGTGCAGGACCTGTCCCACTGTACGAGGTAATTCAAGAGTTCTCCCGAGTTTCCCCTGATTCGAACTCTGAGAATTACGGTAATAGTCGCTCGTAGGTACTCGGGGCTCTCGTGGACATTTTTCAACATGTTGAAAAAACATCACGAGCTTACCGCGTTTCCCTGAGTACCTGCCGTTAGCGTTACGAGCCACCCCAAACTCCTAACGTACCCGCTACGTAAATTCTACGTACTTACCATGAGTTCGATTTTTTTTTAAACTCGGGACAGCTCTTGGGTAAACTCATATAGTGGGACAGGTCCTTAACTCAGCGGGACAGGCAGCATCTGAGAGAAGGAATGGGTGATGTTACAGGTCAAGACCCTTGAAGAAGGATGCTGCCTGTCCCGCTGAGTTATTCCAGCTTTTTGTGTCTATCTTGCCTTCTCTTGTGCTCTATGCACAGGACACTGTTTTTAAAACATTTGTTCTGCTGACTCAAGATTTGTACACCAATGTCAGGAGGTCTCTGACATACCCAGCTTTAAAAGCACACTATTTAGCATGCATTAGTTCTCATTTCTCCTGTGAAGGGGCAGCTTTCACTTTTCTATGATGAGCTTAATCTACTACAACAAAAATCTGCTGCTGATCCAGTTGCACTTCTAATATGGGCAAGTTTTGTATTTAATATTGTGCATGCCACAGGAACAACGACAACATTTTCAATTGCATCCCAAGATACAACTTTATGGCAGCTGCAACGATACATTATTGGACCTATCCCCAGATTTGAGCCGGGAACAATTTAGCAAGCCTCATTCCAGTGAGGTTTTTTAAACAAAGATTAGCACCTCAAAAACAGTTCATCTAAAAATCTGACAATAGTGCAAGTGATCAAGGTGAAAAGTGTACAATCAAATAGGCAATACCAAAATAAATCTCTCTCAATTCTATCTCTTAAAACTCAAGGTATGAACTTAAATAAAATCTGAATTGAACACTGGCCAAATAAATTATATCCAGCAGTCCAATTTTACTTGAATACTGCAAAAGGAACATGTTTTTTTTTAATATAAAAGGCAGACAAAAATGCTGGAGAAACTCAGCGGGTGAGGCAGCATCTATGGAGCGAAGGAATAGGTGACGTTTCGGGTCGAGACCCTTCTTCAGACTTTTTTTTTAAGGGCCAATTGGTCATGTTACTTCATTCAGTTTTTGAAATTAAATATTTCAGGAAATGTTTCAAGTTTTAAAATGTCAGTACCCTCCCAAAACAGATTTGTGCTGAATAGGAATGGGTAAAATTTGTAATCTTTGTGATTTGCCATACCAAAATGAATATATTCCTTTTTCGATATTAAGCAAGAATAAAGTTGTGATCAATCGGATGGAATTTCAACAGCAGGACCCAAGATAATTATGAATATAGCTACTGAAGAATTGAGGAATGTTTCCTTCCTCTCCCCCGACCCCCACCCACCCACCGTCCAACAGAATATGTCAGAATGTGGAACTCTCTTGCTCAAAATATTAGCAAGACAATTAACAGATGCATTTAAAGATTATGCTACTTTAGAAAGCAAAGAAATAGGATGTATGATGTATCAAATGTGGATATGTGGAGCTATGCCATAAACATATGTTGGGGTGGGGGGGGGGTGGAGAGTTGAGAGTTTAGTTCAGAGATACAGCGCGGATTCAGCCCACCGAGTCCACACTGCCTTGCACATTAACAGTATCCTACACACACACTAGGGACAATTTACACTTATACCAAGCTAATTTCCCTACATACCTATACATCTTTACAGCAAGATCTTGGAGAAAACCCACAAGGTCACAGGGAGAATGTACAAACTTCGTACAGGTTTCCGGTGCTCATTTCAGAAGTTGGGGGCTATGCGTCAGTGGATAGGGCGGTTATGGGGTAAAAGGAGCAAATTAATAATATTCATACAATATCAAAGGGTTAGTGTGTGTGTGGCGCCGCATGATGCCCCCAACCCCGCAAATGGGCGTTGGGGGAACAGACCCAACCGGTCTGCACTTGGTCTAGTACATAACTAAAACTCTGATCTTGTGCTCATCTGGTTTGCGCGGTTTTTCTATTTGCGCAAAAACGGTACGCGATGGCGCTACGATTTTTTGTCAGCTCACTCACCGTTCTCCTGTGCTACAAGTTTGGCTCCGATCGGTAGTATATTATAAAAGTCAGCGAGGTTTAAAATTCTTAAAAAACGCATGGGAGCAGATCGATCTCCGCCTGCCAGTCAGCGCCGAGCGGATTGGTCTCTTCTCCTGTCCCTCCCCAAGACGGTCCGCCCCTTCCTGCCCCATCGCGTCGTTGCTAGAGTTGAAGGACGCTGCAGGTGGCCGGCAGAAGTCTCCAACGGGACACAATTTTCGGAGGGACTGGAAGCGCCCCGGCCCGATGCGGAGTCGGAGATGCCGCCAAACAGAAAGAGGAGAGTCTGATCCCGGCGCAGAAGTGCGTCCAGCGCCTGCTCTGAGTCCCAAACACACCGCCATCGCAACGCCCACCCCCCCCCCCCGATCCTCCCCCATGGTTCTTCCCCCATCTTTTCTCCAAACTCTTCCCCATCCCCACCCCTGCTGGCGTGGCCGTGGCTCCGGGCCGATCAGAGGATCCGAGGCCTGGCTCGAAGGACGCCGACGGCTGATGCTCCTCCGAGGCATGCAAGAAGGGAGAGGAGCGGCAACCTCAAGATCCTGGGGAGGTGAGGAGGGAGTGAGGGGGAGGAGAGGGGATAGAGGGAGAGGAAGGGAGTAGGGAAGGGAGGAGTTATGGGGGGAGGGAGGGAGTGACTGAGGGTAGGGAAAAAGTGGTGAGGGAGGGATTGGGGAGAGTAGGAGGAGAGCAAAAAGAGGGAGGGGGTGAGTAGGGAGAGTGGGGGAGGAGGGGGAATAGAGGGAGTAGGTGGGGGAGTGGGGAAAACAGGGAGAAGGGCAGTGGGGGAGGTGAGGAGGGATAGTGGGGGGGGATAGGGGGAGGTAAGGAGTGGGGGTGGTGGGGGATAGTGGGATAAGAGTGGGTTAGGGAGAGGAGGGAGGGGGGAGTGACTGAGGGTAGGGGAAGGGAGAGGGTGAGGGAGGGATTGGGGAGGAGGAGAGGGGACAGAAGAGGTGGGGTGAAGAGGAGGGGGAGAGAGTGCTAGGGATGAGGGGAAATGAGCTGCACCTGTGCAGTTGAGGGCTATGGGTGAGTGGTGGAATATTGCGTTGGGGGACCAAGCCTCCCGTGTGACAGGGACCACTTGGTCTAGTTGCCATTAAATATGATTTTTTTTTTTTTTTTTTTTTAAATGGTAATTGACAAGAATGCAAAGTTTTAAATGTCTGAGAAAAAAATATTGTAGTACCATTTTGCACCGATCAGAAAATACTGTTTTTCTTCATAAAGTCATGAAGTGAAAGGGAATTCCATACGGAAGAAAGTGTCGAGTTAGAACTAAGTGGCGCGGAGCTTTGCCTGATGGAAGACTACAAATAGACCAAAAGATAGAGCAAAGCACAAATACCAGGCCATATTAAGCCAGTCTTCAAATTTAACAATAGCTTGTGTGCAAAAAGAAGTTGCTTGTTCCATTGCAAGAAGGGTGAAAATGCAGGCGTTTGTTTTTTATATAGAATATTTTACCATTGGTTGGGTGTGCGTATTCATGAAGGGAATGTAATGGGAACTAATCTTTATACCGCATCAGTACTTGAACAAGTATTTCAGAAAGGCTAAACCTATTTACTTAACCAAACCATACATTGTACTGTTAATCTTTATAAACTTCTCTCCAAACGTTAGAAACAAAATGAAATCGAGACATTATATCTATTTTATGCGAGTAATAATTTTGAACATAATGATTCCCAATATTTATGACAATAATTTTCAACACAATTCTGAACAGATGACAATAAATAGGAAATAATTACCTTCAGAAACATTTTCATACAGCAACACAAAATAAGAACAGATCAATGTTCAATTTTATAGACACCAATAATTTCACGGAGTCTCTTTCCAAGTACCAATTGCTTCATGTTAACACTTTAAATACATGCAATGCTTTAGCTCACACAAATACAATGGGCAACATTTGTTACCTATACTAACCAAGCAACAAAGAAAAGAAAATTACCTATATTTAATTTTTAATGTTAATTAGCTTCTTCAGCTGAGGAATGATTGACCAATGTGGGAAACCTTTAGTTGAAACCTCACAAATCATTAAAAGCAAATATCTACACAAATGGGGATCTATTACAGTTGAACGAATGAAAAGACTGAATAGCTGTAGTCGTGTATAAACAGTGGCAATCAAGAATAGAAAGGAATAAACATAGAAAACAAACTGGCAGTTCAAAGTGAAGCAACTAAATATAATAAATAGAGAGATTGCACTGAATCAATTTGGCTCTGCCCAGGAACTTATAAGGAACCGACTGACATTCAACTGCTTCTGGGGATACACAACCTGGACATATGCATTTCTACCATTAGTCTGAAAAGAGCTAAATATCACCCGATGGGATATTTTGTCAGCCTGAAGGGTTGCATAGATTTTGGTATGTAAGTTTCGAACAATATCAATATTGGTGGAGCTGCGGACTGAGAAACGTTACAGTGGGATTTAGATCAATTTAGCACATGCTCAGCATAAACAATGTGGGCCAACGGGCCTGTTCCTGTGCTGTACTGTTCTATGTTTAAGGAGATGAGGAGAAATGTCTTCGGTGGGCGGTGAATCTGTGGAATTCTTTACCATAGAAGGCTGAGGAGGACGTCAGTGGATATTTTTAAGACAGAGACAGGTAGATTTTTCATTAGAGAATTGTTTTCTCTGGAACTCTGGAGGTTGAGGGGAGATTTGACAGAAGTATATAAAATGACGAGAGGCATAGATAAAGGTAGTAGACAATCAGAGGCTTTTAACCAGGATGGAAATATCAACAACTAGGGAGGTGAGTTTTAAGGGCAAAGGGGGAACATTTCAGGAAAATGCAGAGCAAGATTTTTCTTACAAATGGTAGAAGCCAGGAATGCACTGTCAGGGATGGTAGCGGAAGCAGATACGATGACGATTTTTAGCGGCAGTACAGGTAGAAGGTACAGGAGCCTGAAGACTGCAACGTCCAGGTTCAGGAATAGCTTCGTCCCCACAGCCATCAGCCTATTAAACTCAACTCAAACAAAACTCTGAACATTAATAGCCCATTATCTGTTTATTTGCACTTTATCTGTTTATTTATTCATGTGTGTATATATTTGTATAATGGTATATGGACACACTGATCTGTTCTGTATTCATGCCAACCATATTCTGTTGTGCTGAAGCAAAGCAATAATGACATTGTCCTGTCTGGGACACATGACAATAAATTCTCGTAAATCTTGAATTAAACACAATTCCACTCTGCCTTGCACTTTAAAGTATGAATAGTGAAATTCTTGCACCAGCATAACTGGGCACAGAAGTGTTGCCAAACATAATTTAGAAACAATATTTTTTTTCCCCGTCAAAAACAGCCACAGATATAGCGCATCTCAAACAGCAGTTATAACTTTCCAAAATTAGTTTGAAGAAGTTCAGTCAGATGGTAGGGTATGTGATTTCTCTCAAGTGACTGGGATTGATAATTGGGACATTCCCCATTCTGTTGAAAAACAACCACTTTTACTTCTACAATTTGTTTTTCTGCAGTGGGTACAATTTTCAAACAGCTTCTTCAAATGGACATTGTTTCCTTAATAAAAAGCAATGTCAACATGACAAACCCAACAAGTTATGTGCTATCTCCAATTCACGTGCCGACAAAATGGTCTCAAGGCCCACAAACTATAATGTCCGTATATTTTCTGACTATGCCATGACAGACGATAGATGACACAACAGAAATAGGGCTGTCACTCAATATTCCAATGACCCATTCTGGAAATTAATACATATGGACAATAGGCTTAAATGATAATAGACCTGGTTTAATTGTCCATCAACACCTAACATCCACATTCATTAAAATTCTGGCTTTGAAGAATTATTATTAAGAGTGACTGCTCCCTGTGAAGCTGATTACCAACTCAAATAGGTTAGTTGGAGGAGCGGAAAAAGGTGATGGAACTCTGTAAAAGTGACACAAAAACCTCTTGCAAACTAATGGAAGTCACAATCAGCATTGCCATCAAAAATCTTTAAACATGTTAAATTGCACTCTAATTTAATGGAGGCATTAACTCGGATCCACAAAATCAGCAGGACAGAATGTAATAAGTAAGACGTTATTAATAGTTCTGTCATCCTTTTATGTTTGAACATAGATTTAAAGAAAAAGTGCTGTTAAATAACACAATAACGTTCCCACACATTTTAAAAGCAAATTGTTTTTAACCTGTAGACAATGGGTCGGAATCATTTATAACAAATACTTACAGCAGGCTGCCTGCAGAAGTTGGACATAAATTTAAAAATACCTGCAAAACATTCAACTTATTTAAGGTCTAATAGTAATAGTACTATTCTTCTTCTTCTTCTTAGGCCCCCTTCAGTCATGGTTAACCATGGGTGTCTCCAGTTTGCTATTCCCTATATGGAGACGCCTGTGCGCGACTTTAACAGACAGCCACCCCACGGTCCTTGACAGATCTGGGTCAGGATCCAGTGGCATGGAGTCCAAGACGGCCGGAGACCCTTTTCTGCTTCAGCCTTCATCCGCCTTTCCAGCCGTTGTGAAGCTCCACTAAGGTCAGCCATCGTCCTCCGCCTGTTCCACCGTTGAGGTCTTGGCTGGATTGCTCTTTGTCAGAGACCTCCCCCTCGACCTTACCGCCATGGTAGCTCCAGGCGGCATTGCTCTCAGGATCTCAGGTCCACACAAGCTTATCCACCATGACAAGGTGACAATCCATGGAGATAGTACTATTATTTTACTGATAATAGGATATTTTACCAATGATTAGAGAAGTCATTTACTTGTAATGCAGCTACCAGATTGGAGAACAATTACCAAAACATGACATGCTTCATATCACATGCTAGACATTTCCCATCCTCATCAGATGCACAAAATAAGTGTGTCTATCGTTGGGAAGAAAATCAAGGTAGGACGATGGTCATTTAAAAAAATGCTGCTCACCCATTGAGAGGGTCGATGCAATAGGTGACCAGAGAAAAGAATATACATGTTGAAGTGTGCACCACCACCTGCACCAATTTGAATAATGATCACAAACAGTCGTACAATCTCAAGATACTATTTCTAAACACCACCCTTATTTGGAGAGGGGGGATTTTTTTTTTTTTAAATCAGTAACTGAGGGCCTCATCGACAATTCTCTGAGCACAATTTGAAAAGTTCAACCACCTACTCTGGCTAGCTAAAAAAGTGTAAACGTACGGCCATATGACAATGTCTGAAACCTCAGTAGACATGGAAATCAAAAATCAACACTTCTGATACTGGAAAGCTGAAATAGAAGTTATGCTAACACTCAGCTCAGTTCTTTTTGTTAGGAAGAGGAAAGAGAAAACAAGTTAGTTTTAAGAAAGCCGGATGGAGAACTGATGGGGGAAAAAAAAAGTATCTGTGATAAGATCAGACCAGGGTTATCATGGGGAGGAGCTACTGAAGTTGTCTGGTTGATAGGTTTGATGATATCAAAGGAATGCAGAAGTTGTGGAATGCAAGCATTGGGAAAATGCCCAGCACGTTAGGCCATGCTAGTGGAAAAAGAAAAAGAGACAATAATAGATGGATGACTTACAGCTGAACTGTTAAATTTTGAAACAAGGAACAAATGGTTAAATCAATTGAGATATACATCAAAGGATCAAGTCCTTGCATGCCCAAGTTAGTTATATTTGTATAATGCCATTTGGCTGGGATTTTACTAGTAAAAGTGAGGGGTTTAAGCGTAGAAAAACTACTCGCATTACAGAAATAATTCAAAGGTTCTGACAGATAACACAAATTGTTAAAATGACATAGGGAGACGTTTCTTTAAGTGAAATTTGTATTTGATAGCTGGACATGAAACTTAATCCCCTGATAGTTCAACTGAAGTATGTATTTTACAAAAATCCATAAACATGTACGGTTTATTAAGGCTGCACAACATCCCTTAGGCTGGTTTCAAATTACTTTCCCACCCATGTTCAATGTAGAACCCCAGGGAGCTTGTCATAATTGATAAGACTATTCAATTCAAGGAAAATTGAGGCATTCCAATAAAACCTCACATTTCAAACCATTATTCCCTTCTACAAAAATGATGGTATTGACTATTTGAAATTATTTAAATGTTTGAAAACTGATAAGCTTTAAAAATATTTTCAGGGTGCAGTAAAAAAAAAATCATGACCTGCACCCAACTAGCTTTACAATGCATATCAACGCATATGTTAGTGCAAGATATTTTAAATGCATTTTTTCTGTGACGGAGGTCAGCCACAGTGATTGTGTATAATTCTTGCAACATGCCCAAGGACATTTGTGAACCGAGATCACAGCAGTAAAACAAAAACTTTTTTTAAAAAAATCAATCTAGAGAGTTTATTAATTAAAATGATGAACAAAACTAAATTCGACAAATTAGAATTATGCAGTGCTCCAAAAAGACATTTATTCCGTAAAGTGCTGATTGGCTCAGAGGTTTTCTGGGGCGTAGTCAAATGCATCAGGAACTCCACCAGCCACACCCTCACCCCTATCTCATGATGTGCTTTCATCAATCAATTACAATCAGGGCTGCATACCCCTTATTAAATAGTGCTGGTGCAGATAACTAGTGCCAACTTAAACTTGCTCTTGTAATGTTCGCATTGCCCAATGAGTAGTTGACACCATATCAGGACTCAAATACCAAATGGATAAATGTCCAATATAGAATAGATAGTGCAATGACAATCAAGACTTGGTCACTGCTACAGTGCTTATATTTTACAATTTCTGGAAACACCAAAATGATTACTTGCTCTTTGCTCCTTGCTCTGGTGCACTCCTTTGTCTTACTGTTTTAGAGTTATGTATCCTTACAATTGGCAATCCTTCCTTTCTAGAATAGGTTTCTTAAAAAACAATTTGCCAAATCTCTTCACATCTTTCCGAAAGCCAATATCGGCCAGGGGCTACAACATGAGCTATAACAAGAGCCCCGTTAAACTGGACGGTGAGGCAGCTGTTGAAGGGCTGTCTGGTGCACCTTGTGGAAGATGCTCCCCACCGCCTTCCCAATGTCGCACCAGAAGCGGCCAAAACTGGAAGAGCAGCGAGCCCGGGCCAAGCTTTTACATCTATGAAGTGGACGGGAAGCCCTTACCATCCTTCAATTGCAATAACACAAGTCAATTTGGAAACGGGGCCACCTAATTCAAATTGTTTACATACAGTACCCTCCATAATGTTTGGGATAAAGACCCATCATTTATTTATTTGCCTCTGTACTCCACAATTCGAGATTAATAAGAGAAAACATCACATGTGGTTAAAGTGCACATTGTCAGATTTTAATTAAGGCTATTTTTATACATTTTGGTTTCACCATGTAGAAATTACAGCAGTGTTTAAACATAGTCCCCCCATTTCAGGACACCATAATGTTTGGGACACAGCAATGTCATATAAATGAAAGTAGTCATGCTTAGTATTTTGTTGCATATCCTTTGCATGCAATGACTGCTTGAAGTCTGCGATTCATGGACATCACCAGTTGCTGGGTGTCTTCTCTGGTGATGCTCTGCCAGGCCTGTATTGCAGCCATCTTTAGCTTATGCTGGTTTTGGGGGCTAGTCCCCTTCAGTTTTCTCTTCAGCATATAAAAGGCTTGCTCAATTGTGTTCAGATCAGGTGATTGACTTTGCCACTCAAGAATTGACCATTTTTTAGCTTTGAAAAACTCCTGTGTTGCTTTAGCAGTATGTTTGGGATCATTGTCTTGCTGTAGAATGAACCGCCGGCAAATGAGTTTTGAGGCATTTGTTTGAACTTGAGCAGATAGGATGTGTCTTTACACTTCAGAATTCATTATGCTACTACCATCAGCAGTTGTATTATCAATGAAGGTAAGTGAGCCAGTACCTTCAGCAGCCATACATGCCCAGGCCATAACACCACCACCATTGTGTTTCACAGATGAGGTGGTATGCTTTACATCTTGGGCAGTTTCTTCTCTCCTCCAAACTTTGCTTTTGTTATCACTCTGATATAAGTTAATCTTCGTCTCATCTGTCCACAAGACCTTTTTCCAGAACTGTGGTTGCTCTTTTAAGTACTTCTTGGCAAACTGTTACCCGGCCATCTATTTTTGCGGCTAACCAGTGGTTTGCATCTTGCAGTGTATCCTCTGTATTTCCGTTCTTGACGTTTTCTGCAGACAGTGGTCATTGACAAATCCACACCCGAGTCCTGAAGAGCGTTTCTTATCTGTCGGACAGGTGTTTGGGGATTTTTCTATATTATAGAGAATTCTTCTGTCATCAGCTGTGGAGATCTTCCTTGGCGATTAGTAAACTGACCAGTGCTCTCTTTCTTCTTAATGATGTTCCAAACAGTTGATTTTGGTCAACCTAATGTTTGGCTGATGTCTCTCACAGTTTTATTCTTGTTTCTCGGTCTCATAATGGCTTCTTTGACTTTCATTGGCACAACTTTGGTCCTCATGTTGATAAACAGCAATAAAAGTTTCCAAAGATGATAGAAAGACTGAGGAAAGACTAGGTGCTGAGAGCTCTCTTATACCTGCATTAAGGAGGCAATTAAACACACCTGAGCAATTACAAACACCTGTTAAGCCATGTGTCCCAAACATTATGGTACCCTGAAATGGGGGGGACTATGTATAAACACAGCTATAATTTCTACATGGTGAAACCAAAATGTAAATGGTCTTTAATAAAATCTGACAACATGCATATTAACCACGTGTGATTTTTTCTATTACAAATCTCAAATCATGGCGTACAGAGGCAAACAAATAAATGACGGGTCTGTCCCAAACATTATGGAGGCCACTGTAATTGCCTGAATCCATATTATTGTGGCCTTTTCAACTATATATACACAGGAAGATCTGAACTGATACACAAAATGTAGGAAATATTAACCTGTAACCAATATTCCATTGGAATAATAATTAATGGTTAAATAAATTGGATAGATCCCAGATTAAATATTCAAAATATTAAAAATCTATGCAACACAATCACAATCACCAGCAACACGATTAAAAGAAAATCAGCATAAGATTAGGATTTTTTTAATTGGTATAAATATTTAATCTATTAATGTTGATACTTCACTTCCAGTTCATCAAGAACATTTAGAACATTTCACAGTTGTGTCTTATCTAAATATTTGTCGCAGCTCACAACTGATCTAGGAAAACATAATTTATGCATAGATGCCAAAGAAAATCATTACTGGTTGCAGTGCTACAATATCAAGATTCTATGCAGAGGAGTCAGTTCATAGAACAAAAGTCACCAGATTAATTACTCAATGTGCCTTACATTAAAATGTTATGTACTCATTCCTTGAAATGCACAGAAAACACATGTGGGATTCTTTAAACATTGCGTTTCACTGGCACAAGTGGGAAACGCCTTTTAATGTATACAAAAAATACAGTAAATATGATCAGGACTGTTGGAATGTATTCTTGAAAGTGAATGAGTAGCCACTTTACTTTGACATCCTCCACTTATTTTTTGGCATTGAACTTCATAGCTGGTGCAAACAACTTCACGCCAGCCTGCTTTTGATTTGCCACATGCACCTTAGAAAGCATCCTATTGTGATGCACCACAGCTTTGTATCGCAGCTGCTCCATTCAATATTCTAACAAACCCCAGGGAGTTGTGGTCATTGCCCAGTCTAACCGTCACCCCCCCCCCCCCCCCCCCAAATGACTGCACCTGCACTTCTTTCTGCTTCCGGAAAGCTGCCAATTTTATCACGAAGCATGTACCACCAGGTTCAAGAACAGCATCTTCACCACCGTTAACAAACTCTTGAACAGATCCTGATCATCCAATCTACCTTGTTAGTACCCACGTATTAAAAAAAATATCTGCTCTCTCTGGTGGTCAATTCTGGTTAAAATATAGGGTATTCAGAATTTTGCAAGGGATTAACAACCTCACCAACTAAGAATGGAGATTCATGTTACATTCTGCACTCTTTTTCACTACCTGGTGTACTCATGTATTCTATGATATGCTTGGATTATATACAAAAACGTTTTTCCATGATTTCAGTACATGCAACATCGCGGGGTGATGCCTGTATGGTCGTGAGTAGTGGCCCAAAGAGTCATGCCTTTTTCTGGTTGCCGCTGGATTTTCAACATTTTGGAAATTTTCGCCGACCTGCTGCGACTGTGACAGGTGCCGGCAAGTCGTTGAAAAAAACGACAGGCCCTTAACTCTCCAATTTATTGATAAGCCAAAAGCAAATGTGCTCTGCACTGCAAAACACCTGCATCTATCCAACATTACAACAAAAATAGTCCGAGAATGTTAGAATTTAAACGCTATTTTATAATTTGCCTTTGTAAACAAGTCATGAGCACTGGAATTCTACAAACCATATTGGACCATTTATCCAACAATTAGCGGAAACTAGAGAATCTATAAAGCTGCATTGTATTGTCCCTTTCCTGTTTAACAAATTCAAATACAATTCCTTCAATAAGCCTGGACATATAATTATTAAATTGTAATGGAGTACTCTGTTAACTTTGGAATAAACAGTATTAACCTCAAAAAGGTTAGTGCTTTCTCAACTAAGTATGATGACCACAATGATATTTTAAGTATCAGGGAAGTCTACATTTTGCAAGCAGGGACTCGATTGGATAGAACACATTATTGAAATATTGGACTCCAGCAGAATAAACTAAAGCACCTTATTAATACCATTTATGCTCTAAATGCAAAGGTTCTCAATCATACAGTATGCAAATATGCCCTTTGGCCAACCATGACCGTCACCAGTCACTTATCTATAATTAATCCCATTTAACAACAAACAGCCTGCAGACTTCAATGACATGGTGCTTACATGCTCAACTAAATATATATTTTTTAAATGCTGTGCAAGAAGTTGTGGCCACATACCCTCAGGAAGTGCATTCCAGAATTCAGCCATCTTCTGGGTGAACGTATTCCCCCCTCGAATTTCCTACCTCTTACTTTAAACGTATATTCTTCGAGACCCCTCGGATAAGGGGAAGAGATTCCCAGTATCTATCTCCGCTCGCAAATTTGTACAACCCGATCAGAGTCCACTTTCAGTCACCTTCGCTTCAAGGCAAACAAAACCAGCTATCAAATCTCTCCTCCTAACTGAAACAATATTTCAAGCAACAACCAAAGACTCATGGTGAGATAATTCTTTATGCAAAAAGCAGCAAATGGTGGGGATGTAAATATCTAACTAGTAGTGGCATCACAATGTAACCGAACATTTTATATAGTTGTACATTATCCTTCCGTTGATTTAATGTCAAAACTAATGAAGGCAAGAATCCTGCATGTCTTAATCACCTTATCTACCTGAGCTGCTGCCTGCAGAAATCCTTCGTTATGCAAGAAAAATAAACAGGGAGCATGGCAGTTGAAAGTCAACTTTAAATTTACTTATCGAATTTAAACAAAAAAGGATAATATTTAAGACATTTCTAAGTTTGGCTTCAGGACAAAGCAGCCATTCTGTACACATCATGTAAAATTCTGACTACGTTATAGTCATTTTATGCTCAGGCAGTTCTGCTATAACACGATAGAGATGTTCCTAAGAAACCACGAGTTACAGAAAACCACATAAAAACAGTAATGTCAGTGGGGGAAAGGGTGCTATTGAGGTCAGGAACTATTGAGTTCCTGATTCGCAATTGGAGTTATTACTCCCACAGGATTTTCAAAAATAGATCCTTTCAATAGCTACAAGCTTATGTTTGTTTTCTCAAGCTAAAAATACTAAAAGGTTGTATGCTACATTGTTTAATAGAGTCTCATTGCACAAATGTCAATTGAAGTGATTCAGTCAATTTCATAGCCACCAGCAGTGAAACTGACAGACTGGTCTTGAGAGTACAATGTCTGATCACTGCGGGAAGGTTACATGTAAAGAGGCTGTCTGCTACACTGTTTAATCCAAGACAGTTATTATTCTCCACATTCCCATTTGCAAAGAAACTTTTAAGTGATTCTCCAGTTTCCAACACAAATCAAAATACAACCTATTCAGCATGCATAATACAGTGTTTCCTAATTTATCAATTGCATTATATCCAATTTGTGCTACATAACATGTCATAGCAGATGTAACTGTACTAGAATCTGCAGCAGGGACAAATTTGCAAATCAATGAATATTCACAAAGCCAGCCTTGGAAATACAAGAGTCATTTGGTTTCATGTCAAAATGAATTTTCTTGTATATAGTCCCACAGAAGGTGAAATTTGGTTTTTAACACAGCTAATCAGATTACAAACTTTGTATTTGTTGCTCCCCTTGAACATTTTGTTCTGCTGTTGAGAATGGCAGTAATAATGCTAAAAATGAACCATGGATATACAAAGTAAATGTTACAGCTAGAATTGTAATTGGGCCAAACTGTACTTGCTTTTTGCCAGAGGTTCCATAAAGAACATAGAACAGTATCAACACCCATCGTATGTTTACTCACTTCTGCACCTACAACCTCAACTGATACTCTGTAATGCATTCAGCTTTTAGTTGCAATGCATATTTTTCCTGCAGCCACACATCTTATGGTACTGCAGGGCCAAATCAGCTGGAGACCTCATTTCCAGAGCAACCCTGTAAAGTGCAATGGCCATGAACAATGACTTAGCTTCAAGCTTTACCTGCCAACCTGCCTTTTACTTCATTTTAGAGGTTTCAGAAAATAATTTTCAATTTGAAACCAATGGGTAACCCTTAAACATTTTTCAAATCACCGTTCATTCTGAAAACCAGAATATAAAATCTTATTGTTTTGCGGTCTCTCACTCTCAGTTACTTGGAGAGTAGCTTTTGTTACAGTACTCAGCTGCGCTCCTTCAAAGTTCATTGGAGGCAATGCAGTGTGGTGCCTCAAAGTGCTTACTCTAGTCCAGAAGTGATACCCATAGTTTGAGAGCAAACCACATATGGATGGAAGGGCCACCCTTCCCATTGATTACTGCCTGCATCTAGATTATTAATACATCGCATCAAAATCCATCACCACTAGCCCTCTGTTACCACCTCAACACAACCTTGTTCTGCATAGGGGCCAGGACGCATGTCTGTGAGCGGATGGCGGGCCACATCTATCACGTGTACACAGGGATCCCGCCCCGGATGGCAGGCATCAAATCACGTGTTCACATAGATCCAGCCACTTCGAGGACGCCACCCGGAGCACTGGCCCCTAGTTCGGGGTGCTCACCAACATGGCGCGCCTACGGACCATTGCCTCGGCTCTGTCCTGAAGGCGGTGGCTCAAATACTCACACTCACGCGTCCCATTGACAACCCCGATCTCAACAGTGAAGCCCAGACACAGAATGTGCGAGGCCGTGCCGGCTGCTTTGCGCAGGGTGCGGTACAGCCAGCGCTCGGCAGCATCAGCGCTGCTCAGCAGCTCCACCAGCGAGGCCTCCTTGTGTCGTTGCTTTACCGCGCATGGACGCCGCGGTCTCGGGCCAGGGAGGTACCGGAGATGACAGAAGTCTGCGGGCTGGATAATTACGGGAGGGGGAAATACACCAGCGGGCCAGATGATTTCGGGTTACTGGCCGCATTCGGCCCGGGGGCCGTAGATTGCCGACACCTGCTTTAGACCTTTACAAGCTGTTAGCCTAGAAATACACCTTTTTGTCCTAAAAAGAGAGCGGAAAGAAACTAATCTATCCACTTGCCATTTCTGCCCACTCATTTAATTTCTATCTCTTTGCAATTTACACCGTGTGAAATGTTCCCCATCTTTATGCCATCAAACAGTGCTGGATCTATCTACCAGGTAACCTTCAGCTGCTACTTAACCATTAATGGGAGAATCAACATTTCTTCTCATGCTACAGGACAAAGTCCATCAACATCAACCAGTAGACCATGGTGTAAATAATTT
Organism: Raja brachyura; assembly: GCA_963514005.1. The sequence continues at coordinate 33,136,638 of OY740808.1, forward strand.
TCATTCCATTATTTGTATTACAACTTTGAATACATTTCAGCTGCCATCATCATTGCATGTAACTGGAGTTAATTGATCTACCTATAAAAATTGTTTCTGATAGAATTTGGCAACTATGGAGAAAATGGCGAGAGATTTCAAGGACAGAGTCTTAGTGACACAAACTTTGCCAGAGAATGCAGTGGACAGAAAATCCAATTATTGCTGCAGCAAGCCACAATTTTCTTTGCTGAATGTGATCAATCTGCCTTCCCTTTGAAGCTATTAGAGAGGATTTTTTGAAATACGGCAGCACAATGGTACAGCTGGCAGGGCTGCTGCCACACAGCATCAGAGACCCAGGTTCCATCCTGACCTCAGGTCCTGTCTGCTGGAATTTGCACGTTGTCTGTGACCACGTGGGTTTCCTCCAGTTAATGGCAAGACCTTTAACAACACAGCAGAGGGATCTTGGGGAACAAGTTCACAGTTCTCGGACAGTGACAACACGAATCAATTAGAGTGGTTAAGAAATCATACAGTATGGGGGAGAACAATGGAGAACCAGCGTAGGGGGACTACCGGGAGGGGGAGGAAGAAAGGAGGAGCCGGCAGGGAAACTTTGTAATTTTGTCAGCGTCATTTATGCGGCACTTGCCTAACCCCGACTCAAACCCTACCGCCCAATGTAAGGAATTATCCAGGGGTTAAAACATTACGTGGAGCTAGCTGTTATTAATTAACAACAAGACATGTCTTCAAAATATCTGTTCCAATGTACATTGAAAACAGTAATTAGTTTGAAATAAAAAGCACAACTTTGCAAACAGACCGGCTGTCTACCAAGACAATTGAATCTGTTAATTGACCCTACATCAGCATCCGTTACTCCCATGCTCACATGATGTAGCCTCCTTTACATTGATGCGACAAGCGTAGTTCAGTGGCCATTTTGTCAAACACCGTCTGTTTTGTCTACCAAGGCTACTGGATCTCTTGGTCGCTAACCAAATTAACTCCACTTCCAATTCCCATACTGACCTTTCTGTCCGAGGTCTCCTCGAAGAACAGCACCTCATATTCCATTTGGCAGCTTACAACCCAATGAAATCAATATTGAATTATCCAATTTTAGGAAAATTATCAAATCCACTTTCCCCCTCCCGTACCCTCCCCATGCCCCACCTAGACTAGCACCAACTTCGCCATTCCCCTTCCACCTACAATCCTTCACAGGTCACAACTCTTGTATCTGTATCTCATACCTTTATTCTTTTCATTTCTTGCCTTTGCCCAACCATCTGCCAATGCAAAAATCCCTTGCATGTATCCACCTATCACTCGTTAGGCTTTGTCCTACCCATCCTATCTTCCTGTTTCTCTCTCCCCCCCCCCCCCCCCCCCCCCCCCCATCTCAACCCAGCCATAGCGATCAGTCTGAAGGTGGCTCACAACACCAAAACATCACCTATCCATGTAAATCATGCTATACAGGTACACTCAGATAACAAACAAATACAAAATGTATTGCAAAACAGATAGGAAACAGACTGCAGATTATAGTGTTACAGCTTCAGGAAAAGTACAAAATGTTTCTTGCAGTCTTGGGCAAGACTGTTCCGAAAGCTGATTATATAATTCAACCCAACAGTGTGCTTCCTATGGTGCATCTGTAGAAGTTAGCAAAAGTCATGGGAGATGTGCCAAATGTCTTCAGTCCCTGACAGAAGTCGAGCCATTGGTATGACTTCTCAGCTGTCGCATCAATCTGGTTGGTCCATGACAGATCATTGGCAATATAAAGGAAGTTGAAGCTCTCCACCATTTCTACTCGGTACCATTGATGCTGATTGGGGCATGTACTCACCACACTTTCTGAAGTAGATATTGAGCTCCTTCATCTTGCTGACATTGACGAGAAGATTATTGTCCTGACACCATGTTACTAAGTTCTCTATCCCTTTTCTGTACTCCAGATTGTTTGTGGGTCAGAAATTCGAGGATCCAAGAAAGGGTTCATTAAACTCGTGCAACATGCTTTCAGGATTTTGTTATCTTCTTCTAAGGGGAAAGGAGAGAAAGGAGGTAATGCCCCGATGAGAGGTACTTGATGATGATATCTGCTTTCTGGAGTCAGCATGAATCAGAATGCCTTTTATTGTCACTATACACATGTACAATGAGATTAAAAGCTGCTCCTACTCAGTGCAAAACAAAACAAAAAAAGGGGGGGTGGGGGGGGGGGATAAGGTGCGCTATATACATATCTATAAAAAGACAATGGATGAATAGAATGGATAAATAGGATTCCTATATCCAGTACGGGTTATTGCACATATTGGAAATTATAGTTACAGTACAAATTACAGTAGGTGGATAGATAAAAGTCCGGGAGTTAGGCTGTGAAGTCAGTGCATGTGTGAGTTCAGGGAGATAATGGATTTTGGAAAGAAACTGTTCTTGAGTCTATTTGTCCTTGTGCTGATGCACCTATAGCGCCTCCCTGAGGGTAGCAGGTTGAACAGGCCAAATGCAGGATGAGAGCTGTCCTTGATAATGTTCTTCGCCCTGCTGAGGCAACGGGAGGTGTAAATGTCCATCAGAGAGGGGAGAGGGCAGCCAATGATCTTCTGTGCTGCCCTGACTACCTTCTGAAGCCTCTCCCTGTCTGCCATGATGCATGAAGCGCAGATAGAATCAATTGAAGGAAGGGGTGGGTAGGGAGGTAAATGGAGATTACCCCATTTAACCTATAACCTACTGGAGGCTTCAGAAGAAGTTGCCAAACCAAACTGTGATGTATCCCGATCCAATGTTTTCTGTGGTGTATTTGCCAAAATCTGCAAGAGTCATTAGAGATGTTTTAGTCTTCTTAGTATGCTTTCTTGGCCAACATGTTTTCGTGGCTGGATGAGGAAAAATGTATTGGTGGTGATATTTACATCTAGTCTAGAAACTTAAAGCTCTCTGCCATCTCGCCTTCAACACTCAATACTGACTGGGATGTGCGTTCCAACCCACTTCCTGAAGTGGAAGATTTGCTCTTTCATTTTGCTGATATTGAGCGAGAGCCTATTGAGGAATAGTAAAAACTGGAAAAGAGAACTAGAAAGTTCCAAGATGTGCTACATTAATATAGCACCATTCACATTACCCAAGTAGCCCAGTGAATTAGTTTTGAAGTGACAACACTCACATACATATACTCAAAGTGGCTAATAATCACCAACTAAGCGATTGTGTTGGGTGGTTCATAAATGTTGCCACAAAACATTAGAATTGGCCTACACTTTGACTAATGACACACTCATCCAGAAAGTTACTCACTTTCAACATCACCAAAAAAACACTCCAGTAACATCATGGCAAAATGTGTTTCAAAGCTGGCTGAGTGTACAGTCAGTGTTTGGGGCCACAGTTGAGAGAGCTTGAACTGAATTTTCCAGGCTTCTGGCACACTAAACCATTATGATTTCCAGAGTCCATTACAGATATTACTCGTTAAAAGAAAGTCATGTTTTTAAGATGTTTCGCCTTACAACACATTGATTGCTACGTAAATCATGCAGATTATCCACAAATTAATTTAAAATGAACTATGACTCTAGTTTACATGGAATTAAGATTAATAGGCGTGAATAGTCACCCATTTGTAATATGAGCAGCGTTTCAGCACAATTCTTGCTTATTTTCACAGCTGTAGTTCCAGCGGAGTCACAAAAGACTGCAGATATTGGAATGTGTATCATAACAAGGAGAGTAGCTGAAGAAACTTAGTGGGTCAGCCTGCAATGGTGGATGCAAATGGACAGTCAAGATAAAGGTCTCAACCTAAATTGTCAATTGCTGCCTGATCTGCTGAATTCCTCCAGCTGCTCTCCTTCATGTGCTGCAGTTTCAATAACTTGCTCAGTGTCTCTTAAATCTCTTCTCATTCTAAATCACGGTCTGCATCCCATTACACCCGGCTTACATCTTACATTCTACCCTCATGTTACCCTTCTGCTCAAGGCAATTATTTCAGACTCTGCCATTCCCTGCTTGACCCAGCTTCAGCACTGTCGTCCGCAAAGCAGTCCACAGCAATGACGCTAAATGGCCCTGCCCATTCACCTCAGACTTTAGGGCTCAGGGTAGACGAGTGGCCAAAACCATTTCAAACCATTTCTAATGTCCCTGATAAAGCATTCAGGGACAATTGAGGGCAAAAATGAATTCTCTTAAAAAAAAAAAAAAATTAAACCTGTATAAAATAAACTTGTGTGAATTACATATAGAGATAATTGATATCTATATATGACCTCCAGCACGTTGTGTGTCTTCATGCACAGTCTTGGCGCAAGTCCAAACTGCATTGTAGTTAGCTGCCAATTCCCTACACAATATGTTTCTATGTTTCCATAACAATTTACCTGTCTTTCAGGTGTGACCTGAAGTCACTAATTTGAATTATCTGATGTGAAAGTGATAGTTCATTTGAAAAAGATCCACGGTTAAATGTTACTTCAAAATTTTTTCAACATCTGTTTTGCGTTTCAAAATTTAAGGCAAACAATGCATTACCAGTCAAGTGGGATTCATTTATTTTGTCTTGTTTTTAACTCCAGTGATATTACTTGGTGGCACACAAACAGATGGAAAATTCTAATAAACACTTCATTTAATTTTTACTTCCACTGCAAATTGCATTCAAATACTAAACAAAGTATCTGAAAGACCGGGGGAACATCCACTGGAGTAAATACAGAAAAAGAGTTTGTTGTGATGGCATTGATGGATGCTTAGCCATAATTGTATTTTCAGTAAATACATTGAGCTTACAGAATGAAAACCAGAGTACCCATCCAATGCTAATTAGAGTTCTTAGATGTGTAAGAAGGAACCGCAGATGCTGGTTTAAGCTGAAGATAGACTCAAGAAGCTGGAGTAACTCAGCAGGACAGGCAGCATCTCTGAAGAGATGCTGTCTGTCCCACTCAGTTACTCCAGCTTAGTGTCTATCTAGAGTTCTTAGATAATAGTTGCAAATAGTGATTTCCTACTGCAGAACTATCTACAAAATTCTAACTGCAATTTGATCTATCCACGGGACAGTTCTAATCTTAAATTTTCAAAATATTTAATTTGAAATCTGAAAAACTTGAACCATAGACAGCATACAATTGTCCACAAGTGTAAAAAAACCCCTTACTATTAAATACATTCATAGAAACATAGAAAATAGGTGCAGGAGGAGGCCATTCGGCCCTTCGAGCCAGCACCGCCATTCAATATGATCATGGCTGATCGTCCGCTATCAATAACCCGTGCCTGCCTTCTCCGCATATCCCTTGACTCCACTAGCCCCTAGAGATCGTGAGGTTTTCCTTTCAATACATGGCAAAAGGAACAAACAGCATAATAAAAATGCAATGTTCACGAGATTCTATTCAAATTAGAATGAACAGAAGCCATTTTAGAACTTAATCTACTATTCATTCCCTTACTCTGAATAACTTTGTGGACATCCTGAAAGCCCTGTCCCACGGTACGAGTTCATTCCAAGAGCTGTCCCGAGTTTGCCCTAATTCAAATTCGTAAATTTACCGTAATGGCCACTCATCGGTACTTGGGCCTCTTGTGGACATTTCTCAACATGTTGGCAATTCTTCACTAGTCGTCCCTTGCTTATCTGCCGTTAGCGAGTCTTCCCGAGTACCTGTCGTTAGCTTTACGAGCCGCTAAGAGACGACCTCGAGCTCCGACGTACCCTCTACGTACATTCTCCGTGCTTACCACGAGTTTGATTTTTTTTAAACTCGGGAGAGCACTTGGAATGAACTCGTACCGTGGGACAGGGCTATGACAGTCAAATGGTTAACTTCTGACAAGTCTCTCACTCCTTTCATCGACCAAGATTCACACAAATTCCTTTCAGCCAATGTCTGATTGTCTAAAATCAAGTTTTTACAAATGTCATCCCCAAAAGATGCTCCTACTTCCTCAGCTCTTGCTGTGACCATTTCTTTATTGACAAGAATTAAAAATCATGACTTTAATGAGCCTTGTCAGCTCAAATGTTACATTAGACACATTCACACTCATTCCAAATGCCACTCTTACACAAACTGACCCACAATATCCACAATTGTCCCATTAAACTTTAAAATCACGGCCATGTCTAACCACTTCCACATCTTTTTCAACCTCATCAGTGGGCGATAGGTGGACGGGTGGGGGTAATCTTTGGAAAGGGAAGCCTTTAATCAGCCAATTAAACTCCATTAATCTACTTTGGGCAAAGGCATTGGATAATCTCAAATAAATCAATTTACTTGGCATCTCCATCTCTTGCTTTAATTGCTGTTCGCTCGTCACCTTTACATTCAGAATGGCACCTCTCATTTACCGTGCTTTTTTTGTTCAACAGCTGCCCACTCATGCGGAGAGCCAGAAGACCATGTGGTCACTGTTACTAATCTTACAACCAAATAGTCTAAGGTAGACAAAAATGCTGGTGAAACTCAGCGGGTGAGGCAGCATCGATGGAGCGAAGGAATAGGTGAAGTTTCGGGTCGAGACCTTTCTTCAGACTCCACCAGATTGATTCTGAAGAAGGGTATCGTTCCAAAACGTCACCTAATCCTTCGCTCCATAGATGCTGCCTCACCCGCTGAGTTTCTCCAGCATTTTTGTTTACCTTCGATTTTTCCAGCATCTACAGTTCTTTCTTAAACAACCAAATAGTCTAGATCATTTGTTCAAACTTTTTTTTCAGGTAACGGACCATAACCAAATGCTCAATCAAGCAGTAATAACACTAACTATAATCACAAGTTCAATCAAATCAATGATAAAAATGGAGGAACCTTCACGTTATGTGAGTTGAATGTACAGGTAGTTCTATAACACAAATTGGATAGAACATGAGTGATGGATTAGGGAACAACGTGACTTCAATAGAGAATTTAAGTTACTTAAAAAATAGACAAGCAGAACCAAAACTGCCTTGGGGTGAAAGCCTTGGTGAAAGAAACAGCTTTTCACGCAACTTTTTTCTAATCATACAGCTGCTACTTTAACCGAGTTGCCATTCAAATTGGCTAGCAATGGGTTCTGTTGACACCTGAGCAATGTTTCTCTATTAAACAGTACAGCAGTTCCTTTACTGGTTTAGCTTTAGTAATAAAGAAACTTATTGCAGTTGAAAAACATTTTTAGTTTTGAAAATCCTGCAAGAAGAAAAAGTGGTTATTGCAAGTTTGAAACTCTTGCCCCTAACCCACTTTCCTCCTTTGACATCGTTTTTATAATGCGATATTTAACATGCGAGGTTTCTTAGGGATGCAACAATCACATTATAGCAAAGCTACCATAGTGAATTCACAAGTTGAAGCTGTGTAAACAAAGACTGCTGTCTACAAAAACAGCAGACAACTTGTCACATAGCAGGCAGTCACACTCTTCGTGTGGGGTTGAGATTCAAGTGAAATCAATTTTGGTGATCCATTTTTTAAACAACCCAACTTTGATAACAACTGCTCCAGATGAACGCTCATATTAAGGGAGAGAGATTGGACATTCAAGGTAAAGGATAGAGTGACAATAAGTGAGTTCAGTATTCCGAAAAACGCAAGGAATCATGGGATTTGTCAAAGATCACACGCTATATATAAAAGTAGCGAAGTGCTGTGGATTCAGCGAGTATAGATTGGGTCTGATTATTTGTCTTTTTTCAGTAGGAGACCGGGCGGGGGGGGGGGGGGGGTGGAGACTGGGGCGGGAGGAGACCAGGTTGGGGGGGTGGGGGGATGGGGACGGAACCGGCTCTCATCCGCAGAACCGCGCCTAATCCGCAGCCAGCATCGAACCCTTGTCCCCGGTTCCCGTTCCCCCCCCCCAAACTCGAGTGTCCCATCCCCGCCCAGGACCAACGGAACACTGGCCCCCAGGTCCAACCCACAGACATGGAGAACCCACAGACCCGCAGCCAGCACGGAGAACCGACAGCCAGCACTAACTCCAGCCCAACTTCAGAGGAACCCGCTCCCCGATGGGCCTCTACGGCAATAAGTGCCAGTTCGCCCACGGCCTGACCGAGCTGCGCTCCCTCAGCCGCCAGCCCAAGTACAATACGTACCTTGCACACCACCAGCTTCTGCCCCTACGGTACCCGCTGCCACTTCAACTCCGGCCTCGCTTGCGCCAGAGCGCCAGCCTGGGCTCAGCCTCCTCCGGCCCGGCGCTCGACTGGGCCGTGCAGCAGGCGGCCTTCAGCCCCGACTAGGAGTTGGGAGTTGGCCCAGACTCTGGGCCTGGGCAAGGGAGGGGGAGGAGGTTGCTGCTGCCGCCAGCACCACCAATAGCCCCAGCAGGCGCCCAGCCTGCCCATGGCCGGCAGGAGTCTGCCTGCAGACTCTCTCTCCGACCCGGACGACTCCAGCAGCAGCAGCTCCGAGTCGCCCATCTTCGAGCAGGGCCGGCGGCTGCCCATCTTCAGCAGGACCGGCGGCTGCCCATCTTCAGCAGGACCCTGGTGACGGACTGAGGGTAGGGGGGGGGTGGAGGTGGAGGGCTGCCGGCCAACCCGTCGGGACAGGCAGAGCCGAGCTGGAGCCAGCTGCTGCAAGTCTAGGGCCACCCCGAAAGCCCAGGGACACCGGGGAAGGGACGGGGATGCCCCAGCAGCAACTCGAGTGCACCCGCAGCCACGGAGAGCCGGGCCCAACCCCGACCAAGGACAAAACGCAAGCCTGCACATAATGCAGCACACCCGTTGCCGAGACTGTGTATGGCTAGTGACCTATGACCTTGGCATGCGCAGTCGGAATACCGAACTCGCTTATTAAGTATGTCACTTTGTACCAGAACGCTTCCGATTCATTAGAATTATACTCGAAGGCAAAGCAAGTTAAAAGTATGGAATAACACTTCAATAACCATAGGTGGTGGAAAGGATTCAGGAATTGAGGCAGCATGTCACTTTTAACGAGGTACCTAATCACTAGCCAGGATGCTTAGGCACTAAAAATCTCTGAAATAGGCAGGCAAAAAGGCACAATAAAATTACAGAAAAGGCACGAAAATAGCATTTATTCACAAAAAAGGCATAAAAGGGCATTTATTTCCACCACCAAAATATGGTTAAAAATGATAATTATAAAGGTATATACTACATTAAATGACCAAAGATGCCTGGTTGCACATAACTACCAGCTTTTTTTCAAATTATCTGGTGTTGAACTATGCCGTGTCAAACAGAATATGCAAGAGTTGTGAAAAACGTATTTCTACCCCAGCTGAGGTCACTGGTGCATACCTGAAACAAGCTACAAACTCTACATTTGAGAACTTTAGCTATGTTTTGTATTTCTTCAAGATCTTTGATCAAAATCACCCTCTCACATTTTCCTTGTATGTCTTCACCTACATCGCCAGGAACTTTAAGTACAATGCACAGCAAGTGAAGATGTAAGCAACTGAGCAATAGTTCACTCTTTGACTTCTCCAATACTCCCGATGTCAAGAAATACTCCTTTGATCTGCATCCAGTGTACCAATGACCACATTGGCAACAAATCTCCCCAGAGCATCAGTTATCTAGTCTGTTGAGATCGATATTTTGTTGCATGCAACTTCATCTCTAATTTTCTACACAACAATGTTGAAGTTGCTTTCAACATAATTTTTCCATAATGTCTTGTTTGGTATATGTTCCTCTGTGCATTTCCCTAAAAAACCTCTGAGAGACTTGTTTTCTAATTTCTACAGTGGAATTCCAGCATCAATGAATGCGTTGCACAGATCACTCGAAAACTCAGATTTGCGATTGGAGCCAGCAGTAAATGTTGTGAGGAGACAAGCTTGCGTATTTCCTACCTTCTGTTTCTCTGCCGCCAACTTGTGTTTAGCTGTCTGTACATGCATGGAGATTAAATATTTTTTCTCCTGATTCACTAATTCTCACATGCATTGCAAAACAGCACACAGTTGTCTGTAGAGAATATATCACTCCCGTACACTCTCACCAAATTGCTCAGTTTTTTACAAGGCATTGACTTGACTTTAGGCATTTTGACGCTTGCAGGGGTAGATCCTACAGGAGAGGGGATGCAGACCTCTACAGGCAGGCCAAGTACAAGCTAAGAAGAGGAATCAGAGCTGCCAAGGAAAGGTACTCTGAGAAGTTGAGGAGCAAGTTCTCAGCAAATGACTCTTCAGTGTGGAAAGGCTTGCAAGAAATCACAAGCTACAAGTGGACCGCTCCTTGGACAATCGTCAGTTGACCAACAAACTGAACAATTTCTACTGCAGTTTCGATAAACAGAAGCTTAACCCTTGTAACCTCAACCAACACTTCACACCTACTTAAATCATGACTCCAGTTTGCAAAGACTGGACCCTTTCCCACGCACCATCTCCAATCACCACTTAACACACACTTACACCCGGGTTTCGCCCCGGTGGTGTTAACTTTCTTGTAAGTTACGTTAAAACGGCAGAAAAAGCTGATTTAGGCACTCAATCATGAAAAGAGCATTATCTTCCTGTATTCATCAAAAAAAGGCATGAAAAGGCACTTATGACAAAATCCTGGCTCAACTAATCACTAATCAATTTGCATATAACGGGACTCAACAGGTTTCTGATTGATCGCAAGGCCAAGTGCATCGACGCATGCGATCTCAACCTCTGGTCTAATACGTACAACAGCATGGTCCATGTGATATTTTAAAGAAAGTTAAGGGCCTGTCCCACTGCGGCGAGCTAATTGCCAAGTTCAGAAGAGTCCTGGGCCGTCTTTGTAACTCTCCTTCATGCTCGAGAGTAGTCCCTGTGTACTCGAGGCCTCTGCTAGGTCGCGGCGTTTTTTTCAACACGCTGAAAAAATGCCCGACAGTAAAAAAAGGTTGCGATGGGGAAAAATCCATTTGTTTTTACTCATAGGATTAGTTGAGATTGGTCGTAGTAGGTCGTAGGTAATCAAGGGTAGTCGAAGGTAAAGCTCGTTGAGAAAAAAAGGTAAGTAAACCGACCAGTAATGTTAAATGCCCGCTAAACTTTACTAGAGGTTGTCTGGCTACTTAAAAGTGTCCCCACTCCTTCTCTCCCCCCCCCCCTCCACGCTCTCTAAAGGGCATACCGTAACTGTGCTAGCCGTCTTTTACCTTCCCGTTCATTCGCGGGTGTGAATTTCAGACAGTGTTCCCCCGCTTTCCCTGGCCCCTGCCTTTGCGATGTGTTTGTGTGCAGACGGTCGATCCGGCTCACGGTTTCTTCGCTGATGGTCAATCTAGCTCTAGGTTTCTCAGGCGAGTGCCCTTGAGCTTGAAGGTCGAAGACAGTCGCTGAAAAGTCACGTTAGTGGGACAGGCCCTTTAGATTTAGCTCTTTGGGCTAAAGGAATCAAAGGATATGGGGAAAAAGCAGGAATGGGGTACTGAGTTTGGATGATCAGCCATGATCATATTGAATGGCGGTGCTGGCTCAAAGATCCGAATGACCTACTCCTGTACCTATTTTCTGTTTCTATGTGTACGTTATTAAAAATGCAGGAGGCCAAGAACGAGTGTTCCATCTTAACTCAACACCTTGACCAATGCAACTGACGACAGTGAATCAGCAGATGCTGTCAAAATTATGTTACACCCCATTTGCTAACCAGTTTATTCCATCCAGTAAGGTCCCCAAGATGTAATTTATATAATTGTATTCTGATAATCACAATATGCCATTTCTTTACAGTTCCATAAAGGAGTTTAGGTTCTCTGATCTTTGGACCAGACTGAAAGTATTTAATAAAAAATATATACAATTTTAAATCTGAACTCAACATTAATAATCAGCAATAATAGTGCAATTGGATTTCCCTCGCTCTGTTCCTTTCCTTCTGATTCTATTTGATAGACTAGGTTGCATTTGGAAAGGAATACCAGAGAACAGAAGGTAGTTGAGGCAGGAATTATCAGAATGTTTACGAAACATTTGGACAGGGACATGAATAGGATAGATTTAGAGGGTTTTGGGCCTAGTACGAGCCAGTGGGACTAGTGTAGATGGGGCACATTGGTTGGCGTGGGCAAGTTGGGCAAAAGGAACCGTTTCTATGATGCTTTAACACCAAGGACTACCCCATTTATATTTAGTACCTGCAAAATTCAGAATGAGAGATGGTAAAGATCATATGACAATTGCATTGTACTAATGCAACAAATATATTTCATTTTGACAGCAGCAGCAGGTGCTATATTCCGAGTATTAGCTTATTAAATACCAGGAAAAATGATCAATGAAAATTAATTTTGCAAACTATGGGCAACTTGTTTGACTTTAAATGAACATTTGAAGACTGAGGCAATGGTCTGCTGAAGCCACTGTTGTCTGTGTATAAAATAACAAGGACTCGCTGTACCATTCCCAAAACTATTTTTTTCAAAAGAGAGTGCATTGAGAAAAGCAATCCTTCCTGCAATAGCATAAACATTATATTTTAAGTTATTCAAAATGCAAATTCACTTTCACAAGGAGTGGATTTTTAGAACTCCAGTCAGTGCCTGAACATTTGACAAATGAATGTAGGAAGGTCTTGAATTTAGGAACACCACTCAACAAATACATTAGATCAATAACAGTTCAAATAAAAAGATTAACCAAGGCCTCCCATTTCTATTTTTAAATAGGATCTGCTTCATGTATGTGATGTATACACAATGAAATAATACAATGTAACTGAATGAAGTGTCATCTATATTAGACGTACAATGACTCAAATCCTGAAACTTTCTGAATCAGTGCTGCCAAAAAAGCAAGGTGGCATGTACCTTTTGCTAACTCTTAAGCTTCACAAGCTCAATAGCCTTGATTTTTCTCCCCCCACCTCCCTCCCCAGAGAGAACAGACAAGTCATTTCAATCCCCAACCCCATTTATTTATCAGCTTTACATTGTCAAGTGCAGCAAGGATAGAATCTGGATTTTACTTTTACACTTATATATCTGCATTAGCCAAAGTTTTATTTAATAAGCAAGCTAGCACCCAGGGTTACTAAAAATAACTGTTATGCAAATTTAGACTTTGAAACCTGGAACTGTATACTTACTAAAACTCAATCCAAAATAAAGTATGTAAGTTTATTGGCCAAGTATTCACATACAAGGAATTTGCCTTGGTGCTCCGCCCACAAGTAACAACATGTTATACAGTGACAGTTACAAATGACTCAGAAAACACTAAACCCACAGTTTCAAAATGACATGACTTTGAATTATGGAGAACCTCAAACAATTAAGCAGATATCAGTTTGATGACGGTCACAAACCCAAAGTGTTCATAGTTTCTCTTTCCACGATACTGCTGCCTGACTTGCCGAGTTTCTTCATCAGTTTTTTTAAATTTCCCATATCTGCAGTTTTCTAGATTTTCATTTCCATGACTAAATATTTAACAGCTGTTGAAAAATCAGTTTAAAATAACTCGTATTGTAATCTGGAACTTTAGCTAACAGATGTTGCTGTGAACAATGAAATATTTTGTTAACCAGGCCAGGAGCATAACACAACTTGGGAAGAGCTAAAGTCAAAATTACAGCCAGATGCTAATAACAATGTTATAATTCAAACCACTTTACATGTGGAGAAGTTTCTCGTGAGCCAATTAAACTGCCCTTCAGAATGCTGTATATTTGATGCAAGTGTAAGAAGGAACTGCAGATGCTGGTTTAAACCGAAGAGACATACGAAAAAGCTGGAGTAACTCAGCAGGTCAGACAGCATCTCTGGAGAAAAGGAATGGGTGAAGTTTCGGGTCTGAAGCAGGGTCTCAACCCAAAATGTCACCTGCTCCTTTTATCCAGAGATGCTGTCTGACCGGCTGAGTTACTCCAGCTTCTTGAGTCTACATTTGATGACAATGTCATAATGCCAAGTGTGTGTTATGCATATTCCATCCTGTAGTTCTAATGTGACAGATGTTAACAGAAAAATGTTTTACAACACATTGGGTGAGAACATAATACCATTAAAAAGCTAAGTACAGTTTTCTTTCCTGGATTTTCAACCAACTCCTTGCTACCTGAACAACCATCTCCTTTGCAACCATCCCCACACTAAATGACAAAAAACCTGCTCAACAGCAAGACCTTCCAAACAGCTAGACCTTCCAAACTAATAGCAACTTATTAGTGCACAAGAACAAACTCCACCCAAGGGAAAAAAGTGTTTAAAAAATGGTCAGGTGAACCACACCCTCGGTCTTAGCTAACTGTCAAATTTGTCATGGCCTTTGAATACTCTCATAAATCCCAAGATAATGACAACACTCAAGTAATGAAAAAGTCAATTTCCTGTTAGTTACTGGTGTACTTTACAACCATTTCTCTCTACTGAAATAAATACTCTGCTTCTGTGCATGGTCTAATTTGGCAAACATTTAGCAAAAGGATTTTGTTCATGTTTATTAAAATTTCACACGCCATTGCAATCCCCAAACCATCCTTACATTCATGGAAGGGTGTGCAAGCCGGTCAGTATGGAGACGCTTTCATTTCCCGGCAACTTCCAACACTTGACAGGATGTACTAATTCAACAGTTTTCTTAATTTTGTCCTATATAGCAGCATGCTGAAATGTTTCCAAGCTAATAACTTTTGTTTGCATAGAGATATTGATACAGCTTTATTTTACAAATTGAGGAAAAATACAGGACACATTCGCCAAAATATAATTAATCTTGTTAGTTATCAGCAAGCTGCCAATCATTTGCTACCATTTAAATTTGTTCCCTAATTTGATTTTAAACACAAATTGTAAGATTGGTGCAATGCTGGATTGCTTGAATTCTTATATGCAATTAAAGGAGCTATAGCAACAATAGTCTTTGTTATTCGCAAAATAACCATCCGTGACCGCATTTCATTGCCACGGTATAAATGCCTCAACCATTAAAAAGCAGAGTGACTTTCAAATTGCTCACTGTTACAACACATTTTCATTAAAACACGCATGCCGACAGTTCTGCTGTGCACTAAATATTAAAGGCAGATGAACAGGAAAAGCAAATCATTTCTTCCAGTCTTGAAAACCACAAATTTACATCAACATGCAGAAATTGGTTCAAAAATGCAAAACATTTTGCGAAGGGGAAACGTTCCATGCTAGCTCCAAGTTTAAAAGCACTGCCTAAAAACTAACAATTGTAACAGGCATTTTTAGAAAATAAACATTAGCAAATAAAACAAAATAAAATCATGAACTTGAGAATAGGGAATGGACAGTGAACTAAATGTTTTTCACTGATAGAACTCTAAAATAAAACAATGGTGCAGATTTGACATTTTGCATTTAAAATGCTCAACACGATTTTCAAAACAAGAGACATTGGAATATTGACATTTTTAAGCTCGATGTGCTGGCCAGTGGTCTGTCAGTGGCGCCAGTGAGATGCAGGAGCCAAAACAGGTACAAGTGGAGCGAAAAATCTTCATCCACGTGAAAGAAAATGTAGAATTGATAAAGAAATTAGGGATGACCCTGAATTCCGTTGGATGTCAGATCTCTAGCCTTAAAAGTTCAAATGATTCAGGCTCAACATCAGAAACACACACATATCTCACGAGTACAAACTAATAAAAATTAAGACATCACTTGTGAACGTGTGGGCAAAGGAGCTCTGGCAGGGGTAGCAGGGGCGTGATGACTCAAGCCAATTAATTACTTTCACAAAAGATCCTGAAGTGAGAACACCTCGTTCAGCATGTGCTAATTTCACTGAAAGTATTGGAGATTGCTGGAAATTATTTGTCACACATTCCAAGCATGTTGAGAACTGAACAGTAGTCTTAGAAAAACATGCAGGACAATTTGTGATACCGTTGTAAATGTCCTATTTACATTTACATGGGAATCATGCAAAAATAGAATTTACATTTCTTGGAAACAAGTCTGAAGACATGGTCAGAGACCAAAGATTGATAAATGGAAGTGAATTTTTAAAGAAACTATAAAATTTAAAAGACCGAGAAAATATTGAACAAAAATTAAACACTAAGTCCAAGAAGTACTGTATGTAACAAAGCTCTGACTGGAGAAAAACGTAGCTTTTCACATCAAATTTTCTACCACGAAGAACAAGAGCATTCTTTTCAATAAATGTATTTCAGAACAACAGTCAGCCCCAGTGCTTAATAACTTAAGTACAAAAAAATTGCTACAAGATCACAACTATACTTTTAAATAAAAATTAATAATCTATTACAAATTTAAAAACAAGTTTTGCTGAGTACTCTCATTTGGCAATGTAAGAGGAAAGAAAGTGCAAAACACAGGTTAATAAAAGCAATTCGTGATCTCAGTTAGCAAACCCATAGCAATGAAAAAGGAGGATGTGGCAGCATACAAATTTCCTGATCCATTATAAACTTCAGCCTCCTGGTAAAAACCTGATCGGCATTTTAAATGGAGTACTGTTTAAAGAGAATATAAAAACAAAGATTTAAAAAACCACAGGTCAAAAAGCAAATGAACCAAATACAAAATTGCCATCCCTTTCATTTAATCAAGGCTGATCAGGTTTACAGTGCTGCTAACGAGCGCCGTGCCAAAGCACAACCTGAACAAATGATATCAAATCCAGTTCAATGTGTGCTTGCAATCGTGATTAAAAGGAACCTGCAGCAAATAAGGGTTTAACTATTTTAACTGCTTCTACAATTGCTGATATAAAACAGTAATATGACGCACTTAGGTGCTGAAAATATAGAGTGGCTCAAATAATCCAAGCAATTGTGTGCAAGACCACCAATTCTAATCCATAATTTAAACCAGCCAAGCAGAACAAATGATTTCACACAACTGCATTACAACATCGCTTATACAGGCAATTTCTAATCTCTGCCATTGAGAGGCACACGACATTACTGGTAATGGCCTAGTTTTAACAATCTAGAAGCAAAACGTTCCACCAATGAAAGAAAAATAAATACTATAGTCAATAACTAAATGCAAGATGACAAAGGGAAAAAAAGGAGACATCTAATTATACTGGGATTCTCACAAAGACAGATTTTTTAAACCCAAGTCTCCAACACCGGATTAATTGGACATCAAGGTCAAAACTATGCTTATGCAACATTCAGTGTCTTTTAAATGTTGTTACTGTACGTACCACAACTATTTCCTCTGGCAGCTCGTTCCAACCATTTCACCGTCTGTATGAAAAGGATGCCCTTCAGGTTCACTACACTTTGCTCACCTTACTATGCCCTCTGGTTCTCAAATCCCCAACCATGCATCCAAAAAGACTGCAGACACCCTATTTGCGCACCTCCCGATCTCACACTCCTCTAAGAACATCCCCTGGCCTCCTGCGCTCCGAGGAATAATTCCCTAGTCTGCCCAACCTCTCCCTATAGTTCAGGATTTGCGTCCTGACAACATGATTGTACATCTTTTCTGCACCCGTTGCAGCTTAATGGAGTCTTTACTATTGTTGTGCCTTTTTAAACCCTGTCACACAGAGACTGGAATGGATTGATACAAAATCTTTATTTATCAAGAGAAACAGAAATTCTCTTGGTAGAATCTCCCAAACCCAAAGTCTTTATAATCTTAAAATCAAAGATAATAGTAGGTGATTCAATACAATTTCAATAACTACAGTGATATTGTTTACTTTGTTATTTTGAGCCTGACCAAAGGTCCCATTGAGTGACTATTTTACAGCGTAGCTGAATGTTCCAAGACTTTTGATGGGACACAGTAATACTTATTCAAAAATAATACTTTATTCGGGATTAGGAATATGTACAAAACAAAACTGTGTGAAAACTCTTCATACATGCTCATTGTCCATGCATTCAATAATGTTATACTCTGCAGTGTTCACACCTATCTAAACACATCAACCTTTGGCAAACATCAGGTGGTGTGGCAATTTTTGACTTAGTTGACTGGAACACTGCACAGCATCAGTGACAGGCCCATCTGTCACAACACCGGAGACAGGTAGAAACTTAGCAACTATGGACACTTCTGGCCTATATGGGCAGGAAGGAACTGCACTGTAGACAAAAAATACTGGACTAACTCAGCGGGACAGGCAGCATCTCTGGATAGAAGGAATGGGTAATGTTTCAGGTCGAGACCCTTCTTCAGACTGAGAGTCAGGGGAAAGGGAGACACAGAGACGAGGAAGAGTAAGCTGTGAAATCGAGACATCATAGGGGATGATGTGCTAAGCCACTGTCAAAGGGGAGGTCCAGGACAGAAAGGTCAGTATGGGAATGGGAGGGGGAGTTAAAGTGTTTAGCAACCTGGAGATCAGTTGGGTTTAGATAGATTGAGCAGAGGTATTCAGTGCAACAGTCGGCGAGCCTGTGACTGGTCTCGCCGATAAATAAATGCAATCATCTTTCACCTCATCAGCCATCGCATACAGCATTTATGACACCTCCCGACATTTGTGTCACCTCCAACAGGATCCCACCACTTGCCACATCTTCCCACCTCCGTCCCTTTCCACTTTCTGCAGAGAACGTTCCCTCCGCAATTCCCTGGCACCGCAATTTCCCGCCCAAACCGCCCCCTCCCAGGGACTTTCCACTGCAACCGCAGGAGATGCAACACCGGTCCCTATACCTCCTCCCTCGAGCCTGACCAAGGATTCCAACAGACTTTTCAAGTGAGACAGAGGTTCATTTGCACCTCCTCCAACCTCATCTACAGTATCCGTTGTTCCAGGTGTGGACTCCAACATATCAGCGACACCAAGTGCAAGCTTGGCGATCGTTTCGCTGAACACATCCGCTCAGTCCGCCTAAACCCACCAGATCTCCCGGTCGGAAGCTTCCTTCATCTCTATCACAATGGTGCGAAATAACACCAGAGATTTCTGGTTTGATGTTGGCCTAATTAACATATTCAATTATTTACAGCTCTAATTGAAAAAAAGTCAAAATGCTGGAGTATCTCAGCATCTCTGGACGACATAAATAAGTAATTATTTCGGTCAGGACTCTTCTTCAGATGGCAAAGCTGTCTTTTCAATTTCAAATTTATTGATTACGGCTTTTAACATACATTAGAACATAAGCTGCTTATTGTTTTGAAATAATGGCTGCTACTTCCACATAACTTTATAACCCCGAAATAATCTCTAACAGGATGACCAAAACTGAGCACAATACAACAACTGCGGTAACAGTCTTATTACAACTGCATGATCATCCCCTAACTTCTATACTCAATGCCCTTACTGATGACGATAAGCACGCCAAATACTTTCACCTGTCCACGTGTGACACCACTTTTGGGGAACAAAGTACTTCTAACTTTCAAGACAAGATTAATGGAGAGAATTTGTAAGGTTGAAGGTCAATAACAAATAAAACCAAAATTACTAATTATTCTAATTCTTAAGAGTTTAACAACATTAGTTCTAAACTGAGGAAATAAATAACCGACAGGATTCGCTGAATGCACAATGCCAAATTCCACTCCACCAAGTGACAACTTGGATCTAACTTTCTTTTGCGTATTTCTTCGAATATAAACAATAAAAGACAATTTTGAATAAAGGCAAGCCATCATTTGTCAGATTGAAGACTATGATATTCATGTTTCAAATTTCCATCATAGAAGGATACTGATATTTATAATAATATTACAGTTCCCTCTTGTGGCAAATGAGAAAACTGCTGCATAAAATTAATTTACCTTCAATAAGCTCATTGAAATTCATTGTGCTACTTTCTTATGGAACACTTATGGAAAGAGCTTAAGTAAATCTCATCAGTTTCCTTCAAACTCCAATTTACAAACAATTGTTCCTGTAGTTTATGGAAACTAAATGTTGAACATAAAGTAAGCAAATCCTGACAACTGTTAATTCAGTCCAACATTAATTCCTTCCAACAGAATGCATTGAGTAATAGTCTTCTCCTACCACCATCCATTTGAAGGAATAGCCAGTTTTTTTAAATATTGTGTACTGAATTCACTTTCATTGGTTTCAAATTTGGCACACTGTTTTCACCTACATCAATTAACAAAGAAACTTGAACACCAAATTATTTCCGCCTCTCTCCAATCACAAAAGTGATTGATTTCACAACGTTCTCTACAAACCTTTGTCAAGTGCCCTTCTACTTTATTGTAACACTGAATAACACTCCAAATGTATTCTCACATTGTACACCAACCAGAGCTTTTAACTATATATGTATTTCTATCAAGTCTTGATATTCAATGAAAGTGATTATCATTCACATTTTTGACATAAAGTGCTGGAGGAACTCAGCAGGACAGGCAGCATCTCTCTCGTGAAAGAATTGGTGACGTTTTGGGTCTCGACACGAAAGGTCACCCACTCCTTCTCTCCAGAGTTGCTGCCAGTCCCACCGAGTTACTCCAGCACTTTGTGTCTACCTTTGGTTTAAACCAGCATCAACATTTCCTTCCTACACCATTCACATTTTACTTTGTCCAAGTTGATTTTATGTAGAGCCAACCCAAAGCCGCGCATTAAACCACTTTCCCTTTAACCCATGAGACCAAAACATTTTATTTCCAAATCATCATTGCACTGGGAAAAACAAGGCCCAAAGATAGAGACACCAACTTACATTGATTTAATGAACACATTTCAAATGATCTTTTTGAGATTGTTATAAGAACAAGACACTGCCCTAAATTACATAATGGTAAAATATATTTTGGCACACTTATCCAAATGAATTTTTTTTTTTTTTTTAAACCTTAAGATTGTTGCTTTTTAAAAAATGTATTTGAGTTTTCAATCTACAATGCATACACAAATAATTTCCTGAAGACATTCTTCAAAGTACTTTTGAAAAGGACCAGAACACACATGATTGCTGTTGTTAAACTAGGATCCTTTTACTACATTTCAATGATTAAAAAAAATCTTTAGCACACAAGCTAATAACATGTCTATAAAAAGTGTTTCCTGAAATGCAAAGGACAAAGCAGTGACCACTCTGTTAGGAGGCCAATAATTATGTATTAAAAAAGCGAGAGGAAAAAGGTAAATTACCAGCAAACCTTTATTCTTTTATCTCCAAATGAAGGAAAATCACTCAGATGGTTTCAAACAAAATACGATAAGAGTGAAAAGTCAAAGGTCTATTTTAAAAAGCAGAATAATTATGGGAAACCTGTGGTGCTGCAGAGACTCCTAATTAACTCGAGTGTCAAGCAAAAGAAACGTCAAGAAAATCAAGATTGTTTTATTGTCATATGGCGTGAAAGGGAACAATTACATTTCTACTTGCAGCAGCACAACACGTATGAAAATACCATAATAAACAGCATATATTTCAAAAAATAATAATAAGTGCAAACATAATGCATTGTCTATTTAGTCAAAAATGCTGGAGAAACTCAGCGGGTGCAGCAGCATCAATGGAACGAAGGAAATAGGCACAGTTCCGGCCCGAAACGTTGCCTATTCCCTTTGCTCCATAGATGCTGCCTCACCCGCTGAGTTTCTCCAGCATTTTTGTCTACCTTCAATTTTCCAGCATCTGCAGCTCCTTCTTAAATGCACTGTCTATTTAGTTTGGAGCTTATAGTGTTTAATAGCCTGATGGCAGGGAAGATGCTGCTCCTGAACCTGAATGTTAGGTTCCAGGCTCCAATATCTTCTTCCCAATGGCAGGGGTGAAATGAGTGTGGCCAGGGTGGTGTTTGTGTCCGACGATGTTGTTGATTGCTATAGATCCATTCGATGGCGGGGAGGTCTGGACCCATGATGGACTGGGCAGCGTTCACTACCTTTTGCAAACTTTGTTCTTTTGGCGTTCGAGTTGCCGAACCAGGCCGTGATGCAATCAGTCAATATCCTCTCTACTGTACAGCTGTAGAGGCTCAAGAGAGTACTTGTTGACATACAAAATCTCCTCAAGTTTTTGAGGAAGCAGAGGCGTTGATCGGCTCTCTTTATGATTGCATCAATGTTCAGGGCCCAGTACAGATGTTTAGATATGCACACCCAGGAATTTGAAATATTCCTTCCCAGAAATGCCCCTGAAAATAGCACAAGCTAAATCCAAAATATAAACCAATTCAAATAGCCCCAAGCAAGTATTAATGGTTCGGGCAAAAACTGGTTTTAACACAAGCCGCTTTTGAAAGAAAATGCTGTGCAATGGTAAGTGCCTTTCAACAATAAATTGCAGGTGTGCAAGTCAGCTAAATACATTGCTGCTAAATAAATACAATGCTGACAAAGGCTAGAGTTAGGGTAAAGAAATGAGGGTGGAACATATTCTAAGGAGATGACTGTGAAGGGATGACAATTCCACAAAAAAAAATTTTAAAACAGGGATGAGAAATTACGAGTCAAGAAGCCAAATTATGTTAGCCAGGGCATGGATATCACACTAGTGAGAGAAGTATGGTTTACTGGGCAATAGATGTCTGGAATATTTACAAAGAAAATCATTTAGCAAACTGGGTAGGAATTCATTGAAATTGCTAAGTCCACTGTTGACAAAGATATGGGCGAGGTCAGCATGCAACATCAGGCACTGACAGAGCAATGTCAGTGGGAGAGAGTTACTGCCTTACAGTGCCAAGATTCAATCCTGACTACGGGTGTTGTCTGTAGAGTTTGCACATTCTCCCTGTGACTGCGCGAGTTTCTTCCAGACACTCCGGTTTCCTCCCATGTACCAAAGATGGGCAGGCTTGTAGGTTAATTGGTTCTGTAAATTGTCCCTAGTGCGTAGGATAGAACTAGTGTATGGGTGTTCGGTGTTCGGTGCAGACTCAGTGGGCCGGAGGGCCTCTTTCCATGGTCTATCTCTAAACTAAACTAAATTGAAAGTTCAACCTATAATGAAAGACTCCTTAGATTGCGAACAAAACGGCTCATCTTGCATCAGTGGTCAGAAGGGGCCTGGAGCTGTAAGCATACAGAGCTGGAGTTCAAAGAAAAAGGCTTCTATTTTTCAATTACTGAGCTAGATAAAATTTGTGCTACCTCCAAAGTCCATAACAGACACAATGTTTTGAAAGTCCCCAGAAGACAAGGGCCTGTCCCACTATATGAGTTTACCCAAGAGCTCTCCCAAGTTTAAAAAAAAAAATCAAACCCGTGGTAAGTACGTAGAATGTACGTAGCGGGTACATCGGAGCTCGGGACGTCTCTTAGCGGCTCGTAATGCTAACGGCAGATACTCGGGAAACGCGGTAAGCTCGTGAAGTTATTTCAACATGTTGAAAAACGAGAGCCCCGAGTACCTACGAACAGCTATTACCATAATTCTCTGAGTTCGAATCACGGGAAACTCGGGAGAACTCTTGAATTACCTCATACAGTGGGACAGGCCCTTTAAGGGCAAAGAATATTAGTCCTGGCAGTGTGAGAACTGCAAGAGAAGCCATTCGTGGCTAATTCAATTATGAGTTGAGGAGAAGAAGTTAAAGACCTTATGTACAACAGCAACAACACTAGGAAGGATGAGGGTGTAGCATACATCAATGTAACCTACTCGAATTAAAGACTTCCCCAACATATTTGAAATGTTTTATTTTAGACATCCAACGATTTTGACTTGAAAGATACAAAACCAAAAAGGAAGCAAAAAACAGAAGTGAAGCAAGACCAGGAGGAAAGGATAAGAATGTGCATGCATAAAGTTGAACAGGAAAACAAAAACGAAAGTGCAGCAAGAATGGAAACTAAGTCTTGCAGTGGTTTAAAAAAAAAGGGCAGGGAAAGCTAAAATGTCATGGTAGCAATTGAAAAGCATTTACAAATGATTAATTCTCAGCCCAGGGAAGGGTACAGGACTTTTCTCACACCTATGTTCAAGTTATTAACTACATATAAAACGTGATACATATTCACTTCAACTCATCAGTTTAATACCTGGTTACTGCAGTTATTGTTTGAAAACCTATTGTAGAGTAGGAAATCTATTTGTAATATTGATATTTATTTGTTATAAAAAGTTGGTTAAACTTCAAGTGCTTTGGCATTTATTTCTGTAAAACACTCCATGCTTCTTCCAGACACTTCCCAACTGAAGGACTTTGTGCCCACCAAGTAAAACAGGCTGGTTATTGAAAAGTTTGTATCAAACTTGGTATATGATGACTTTTAAACTAACATTAAGATTTCTTGCCAGTTGCTTCCATTCTAACAGTAACAATACAGCACCGCAATGTTACAGAATTATTTTAATATTGGGATGAGAATTCTGAGAGATTCAAGCCACCAATTTATGCCAGTCAGAACTATTACATTATCACTTTGCATCGATTGTAACAGTCTAAACTGAAGGTTGCAAATTCAATTCAACTGCTTTACCCAAACCAATTCTTAGAATAGCAGTGACTACAGAAGTCAATTAAACCACAATTCTTGGTTTTGAATGACATTCATTGGCAATTAGCAATATCAGTAAATCAAATAGATAAATGCAAGTATGCCATTCACATTATCATGACATTTCTATCAGTTTAAAGATGCTTTCAAGAAGGGAATTCTAATATTTGAAAGACGTACAAATGATTTTACCAAGTTTGCCAAAGTGCCCTTGTGCTCATCCAATGCATTCATCATTTGGATTTTATTTCTTTTTTTGCTGGAATGCAGAAGACCAAGGAGAATAAAAAAGGTCGCCATGATAAAATAGCTTCGTGGAGACATTTTATCGGAAGTGGCGGTGCTGCCTGGCAGCTGCGGCTCACCTGCAGTCTGTTTTTTTTTGTCTTCTTGTGTCTGTTTTAGTTAGCATTTTGGTTTATTGGGCTGTGTGTGTGTGTTGGGGGGGGGGGGGGGGGGGAGGGGGGAAACAGGGTTTTAGTCTCTCCCTTCGGGGGGGGGGATGCGACTTATCTTGTTGTGTCCCCCATCACCGTCTCAGTCTGTGCTGAGGCCTAATGGCGAAGCTGGCGGCCTCTGAGCTATAGCGGCGTTCCAGCTTCCAGCGGCGGCCCGACTTCAGAGCTGCGGTGCTCCAGCGGCGGCCCGGCTTCAGAGCTGAGGTGCTCCAGCAGTGGCGTTCCAGCGGCGGCCCGGCTTCAGAGCTGTGACGTTCCAGCGGCGACCCGGCCTCGGAGCTGCGGTGTTCCAGCGGCGGCCCGGCTTCAGAGCTGTGGCGTTCCAGCGGCGACCCGGCCTCGGAGCTGTGGCGTTCCAGCGGCGGCCCGGCCTCGGAGCTGCGGTGTTCCAGCGGTGGCCCAGCTTCAGAGCTGCGGTGTTCCAGCGGTGGCCCGGCTTCAGAGCTGCGGTGTTCCAGCGGTGGCGTTCCAGCGGCGACCCGGCTTCAGAGCTGCGGGGCTCCAGCCTTCCAGCGGCGGACCCTGCTTCAGAGCTGTGGCGGTGTTCCAGCAACAGCGGCTCGGCCACGGGCCTAGTGGACGATAACATCGGAGGCCTGGATCGCCTCAGCGCAGAGGGAGATCAAGGACTTTAAGACTTTTGCCTTCCACCACAGTGAGGAGGTGTCTGGTGAACTCACTGTGGTGGATGTTAAATACGTGTTTATTGTGTGTTTTTTTTAAATTATATGTTATGACTGCAAGGAAACAACATTTCGTTCAGACCGAAAGGTCTGAATGACAATAAAGGATACTTTACTTTACTTACTTTTTTACATTAAATAAACACCTAGTCTTATTTCCAACCCAAGCATTAAAACTAAGTACTGTAACTCCTTCAAATCATAAATAGTCCCCTAACTGACCAACGTAATGCCCTGGATTAAAATGTCATGTCAGCCTGCACTCAGCCCAAGGAGTTTAGTTAGGTATGCAATAGAAACAGCTTCCCAAAAGCTCATTAAACATTTAACATGCCTGCAATTGTTTAGTAATGGTACTACACCTCGTTGTGAAGTATGGCACTTGCGCTAATGCCCTCTGACCAGCTAACTGAGTAAACAAATTGATGCAGAGGATGTGGACTGCTGCTGGTTTCTTTTGCCATTTTTGCCATTTCTGAAACTTTGATCAAGACTTTACCCCAATTAGAAATGTTTAAATACTGTAGATGTTGGAAATCTGACAAAAACAGAAAAGGCTAGAAACAGCATGTAATGAAGGATCTTTAAACTAGTTTCTCTTCCCACAAAGGTGACCAGACTCGCTGAGTGTTTCCACATTTTTCTTTCTTTTCAACAAGAAGGATTTCCCTAATATTTGCGCAAGTTGACAGATGCGAAACATAAATCACTTAGCCAAAGGCATCCAGATATTACTCCCCCATGGAGTGGAGAAGACAAAAAGCAAAAAGCCACAACACTTGGGGCAAAGATAGAAATGAGAGCTATTTGAACTCCGTCTCGTGTTCAAGGACAGAACACCTCTTCTCAACACGAGACTGCAATGTCTTGTTCAATAACTTGTGCAACAATAACTTGCACAGTTCGTGACTTATACCGAAACTGGCAAATCATCAGTCACTGAATTCCACACCTTCAATGACAGGTTTGTGGAGCCAACACAGGCAACTTATGTCTAGTCTACATTTGAATTTCACAAAAATCCACATCAATGGTTCAGTGGTTCCTTTAGTATGACATGTACCATGGTAGAGCAATTTTTTTTTTGCATACAGATCTGCAAGATTGTCATACACAAGTAAAATTCCCGGTTAAGTACATAATGCATAGAAACAGACCACAGTCTACATGCAATAGTCGCCAAGTTTTTGCTCCATTTCACATTCCCAACTGAAGCTGTCCATAAAGGCCTGCTGCAGCCGTCATCTCCATTCAGTCATCACACAAACTGCCATGCTTCCCCTTGCCCCACCATCGTCAACCACATCCACACTGCAGCAATGCATTTCAGTCCTGGTCTCTGGACAAGTCAACTGCCAATCTCTTTCTACGATTTCATGCACTATCCTTCCTTGCAAAGTTGTAATGACATTTTATTGTTAAATAGCTTTTTTCTGCAGATTTATCTACAATCTAATTTAGATCTCCCTACATCCAAGATATTACTTTAAACCCAGTAGTTTTAAGAGTACAAAATCTAAAAGAGCTTGATCTGACATAATGTCACGTGGTCCACCAAGAACAAAACTGTATTTTAAATTTTAAACATTTTGAAATTGTTCTTTGTTTAAATGTGACAAAAACCTTTTTTTATTCTCATCATTATAAATTATGAAATCTGGTGCGTACAGTTACAGATTGAGATCAGTATGGAAATAAATAACCTGAACTTCACAATTATAATACACATCCTCTCCGGGATGCCAACGGCCAACTTGTGAACAGCCCATACATATGATCGAGCATTTGGGACAATCGCAGGATGGATTTACCAGCTTCTTCTACTCTTATCAAGCTTCAAAACTGTCTTTCCTTAAATTAAGGTACTGTCCAATTCTCCTCTACCCCTTTGTGAACATTGGACTTTGTCACTGGAACTGGTGTCCTCCAATGCTAAGAACTATATTCTACACACTGTATCTTCCCCATTGCTCTATCTATTGTAATTGACTTTGATTTGATTGCAAGGCAATCCGATTTTGATTGCAAGGCACATCTGATCTGTTTGGATTGTATGCAAAACAAAGCTCATAACTGTACCCCTGTACACATGACAATAATAAACCTAAATCTATGGAGCTGCAGGCATTGACTGTCATCTGGGAGTTCTATTGCCGACTGCACAAACTGTCCAGGTTACACAGAATACAACCCTGCTGTAACGTGAGGGGGGGGTCTGTATACCTATTTTTATCAAATACAAATTTCACTGTCAATCAAGACTCGGCAGTCTTATGTATGATTTGTACCGAAAGAAGGCTCTTAACAAATTCAGGCTCAAATTTCAGCCTTTGTCATGGCTATCAAGCACCAACAATCAAATTGTTTCCACATTCACTGTTGAAAATATTACCAATTTTGTCCAAAATATTTTCTTTGTAAAGTATCATCGCGTAAAGCAATGCCTTCTTAAATACAAAATCACACGAGGATACCATTGTTATAACATTGAAATGCAGCTTTCATGCAGCTATTAGAATTGTATCAATTATTAGGAAAATTTGCACTTCATAAAGATAGCTTGTCCAAAGGCTTGCAAGAGCGCCTCTAATTCAATGTACCAATAAAATTTGCTAACGTAGTGAAATCTTAGGGATTGTAACATCCAGTCCTACTAATCAATCTGAAGCAAGTGTGTATGGAACATTCCCAAATTCATTTCAGCTCAGCAAAGAGTCCAAGGCTTCAAAGGAGGCCAGAGAACCATCAATAGTTGATTTTTCTTGTATCTGGAAGGAGCATTTGTCAACTCTGATGTACGCATATTCTGGTTAATTGCAGATTAAGTATTTCAACCAAATATACATTGCATTCAAATTTCAAGTGGGTAACCAGAAAATCTGGGGAATTTTCAATGAACAAAAATAAATTAAAACAGTTTCTTCAAACGTCAGAAATGATTTTTTTAATATTTTGCCTCTTGTGCAAGCTCCAATATAAAACTATCAGGACTATGTCATGTTAGGGCTAAGACTGTGGAACCTACGACAATGCCACAGATTTGCCTTGAGAATTTCAGTACAATAATATTGGATATTTATTTTGTATTTTGAATACTGTGCATGAGCACGATTATATTAAAATCCTTTTTTGTTTTAAACAAGTCTTTAGAAATTAAAGTCCTCAGAAATACACCAGTTTCTACTTGATTGCTCAAGGTTCAACTGTAACAAAAATCTGCTATACTAGCAAGTACAGGATTTTTTTTTAATGCTCACTAAATGGCCTGTCCCACTTTCAAAACCTAAGCCGAGTTTGCCCTTGACTCATACTCGCAGCATGGTCGTCACGAGGTCGTAGGTAGGTCGTAGCAGGCCGTGATACTAGTCGTAGGTACTCGTGGCATCAAGTAGGTCAGGGCGTTTTTCTAGCCTGATGAAAAATGTCCACGAGTAAAAAAGGTTGTGAATTAGGTCGTGAAAGTGAGACAGGCCCTTAAGACATATGAATAAAGTGCAATTAAATTGAAAGCTTAAATCAACAGATACAAAACAAGACACCCAAAAACACTGGGAGATTTACAGATCAGCAGTTTTCAAAATGATCAACACCAGGAAAGAACACTATGACACCAAATATTAATCATCCAGAAACATTGGCACAGCCCAGAACAGCTCATCAGTTACTACATACTGGAATATATGATGATGTTCAAAAACAATCCCTCAATGTGACATAAAATTAACATGTGATTGGTCAGAGGGGGTATCTTCATGCATAACAATGTTAAAAATGTATGTAATTCGACTCAAATGGCGAAAGCCCAGTAACTGAGCACTGTAAAAACTATTTAGCATTTAACGGTAATGTGAAATTCAGTCAGTACAAATCTTGCTTTGGTTATCAGATCTTGGCCAGTAGGCAATTATGTAGTCACACATAAGAAAAATAATTTCAAGTCATTCAGTATGATGTATAAATTATTTTAACAATTCACTCTCAATTACAATGCAACAGTTTGAGTGTTCAAAGATTGGATCTCAAATTATAAAAAAATAACAAGAGACACCAAGGATAGAAAATGTACTATTCTTCAAAATATTAATACTTTCTGTAAGTTGGATCTAGGATGGCAAGCACAGTGCCGTAATCCTCAAAATGAACAATGTATGTTTGGGTTACTTATTAGGGATCAGAAAACTAACTGAAGGCTTAATGATCTATCCAGAAGTATTTTAAGACTGCATTGTAAAATTAATTGTTGCAGTTGCTAATTTTACATTTGTGATTCAATTTTAGGATATCTTCAGTGATCTATGAATGAACATTAAGACATAACAAGTCAAAAAACCATAAACACATGCAAATTTAGACTTCCACCATCTCTCTAAGACAATGACAATCAAGTTTCAAAAATATCACCTTGCAATTGTTATTCTATAATTAAGCTTTTCTCAATTACACTGCAAACACTCTGGTAATGCCTTTTTTTTTTAAGCAGATTTTAAAGCTGCATTTGGTAGGAGGAATACAGGAGCCACATTTTCCTTGCAAGCTAAAAATCTTAAATGTGCAGAGAAGGAAACAAGTCAGGGATAAAGAACTGTTGAGAGGAGATATTATGTTAAGTTCATGCAGGAAGTGGGTTAGACCAGAGAGATTTTTGGTCTCCATATTAAATTATAAGGACATTAGATAAGGACCCATAACTAAGTTGCAATTATCAGAAAAGCTTAAACGGTTTAAGACTGTGAGAGCCACTACCAAAGAATATCAAAAACTCTCAAAATTAATCTTCATCCTTTAATCATCACCAAGAATACCTGATGATTTCATTGTGGGTTTTCCTACTGAATTTGGGTAGATACAACGGATATGGTGAACAATGCTGTACAGTACATGATACAGTTTTGAGCTGGCTAAAATGTGCCACGTAAATTAGAGTTCTTATTCCTCAGCATTAAATCCCCAATTTATTTTAAACTGCAATCATTAATAATAAAGTTCCAGATTAAGATGAAGATGTTTTCACACCAAACAATAAGATGGGATATATGAAGACAGTACTTCATGAAAACAGGTCCAATGTTTAATTCTACCCTCCACCTTTCTCTTGCACAACATCTACCCCCACCCCCTTCTCATACACTTCCACTATAAATAAAACACTTGCTATGTTAAATCTATTTGCTTTAAGAAAACTGATCTTCGACAGGTTGCAGATAAAATTTGCTGGGATATTACGTACATCAACACAATCAGTCTCAGTTTCCCTGGCTCTTTCAGAAATAAATAAGTTGAAATATTTGAATGTGTTTTAATATCCAATAGATTTGGTAAAATGCATATATTTGAGAAACGAACCATCTAGAATTAAAACACTGAGAATAAACCAACTCTCAGGGCTCAACTACATTGGGCTTCAAAACAGTTCTAAGATAGAAACTGCAACTAGTACCAGCTATATATTTGTAATTAATCTAATAGTTAGTCCAGATGTCCACACAACACAAGCTCATATTTCAAATGTGGCAATTTGATAAATGTGTGTCTGTGTCTGTGTGTTTTGTATCTTCCTCAAAACTCTACGCACTAGCGCTTAAAATTCACATATTCTAACTCATATTTTTCCCCTCCATGCTGCACTCGGGTTCACTTAAGATTTCGTCCTATATTCCTCGAGTTAGTCGTGATTAAAGTTTAAAAAAATAGCCAAAAGCCGCTTCTCACGGAGAGCCTTTTTCCCGCAGCTTCCAGTGATGCTGTCACAATGCCATCTCACAGACTTCCAATCAAAATGGATCTCAATTTACAAATGACATCACAATGGGACGTTACTTGCAGTGTACCAGTCACAATTGGCTCTCAAGCTGGCAATTGGCCCCTCACAACCCCCCCCCCCCCCCCCCCCCCGTGTTATTCACACATTCCCACCCCATCCACCCCTCGTTATTTGCACTCCAGCCCCCCTGGTTATTCACATCCCCCGCCCCCTCCCCCGGGTTATGACTTTTGCAACGCTTGACTGACTGCTCCATTTTCACCATCTTTAAAGATAAGATTTATTTTTAAACACCTCGCAGATTAACCTTTTTAAGATTAACTCACCCCCCTCCCCCCAGCGTTGGGGGATGGGACCCAACGTGTGGGTCCCACTTGGCCTAGTGTACTCTAAAGGAAATAAATCTACTAAAGGAAATAAGCACTTCAACTCCCCCTCCCATTCCATATCCGACCTCTCGGCCCTGGGCCTCCTCCACGGCCAGAGTGAGCAAGTTGGAGGAACAGCACCTCATATTCCGCTTGGGGAGTCTGCATCCTCTGGGCTTAAACATTGAATTTTCTCAATTCTGTTAACCCTTGCCGTCTCCTCCCCTTCCCACCTCTCCCTCAGCCCTCGGGCCCTGGCATTCTCTCTCTCTATCTCTCCCCCACCCAAGTCGCACTAGCTTCTCATTTTCACACTACAAACAGCTTACAATGGCCCGTTTCCTTTATCATCAATACTTTTTTGCATATCTTTAATTCATTGTTCTTTATCTCTCCACATCACCGTCTATATCTCTCATTTCCCTGATCCCCAACCAGTCTGAAGAAGGGTCTCGACCCGAAACATCGCCTATCTCCTTCGCTCCTTAGATGCTGCTGCACCCGCTGAGTTTCTCCAGCCTTTTGTGTACCCGAAATAAATCTACTGCTTGCAAGGTCTGATTTAAACTTGACTTCAATCTGGCCCACAATGTGACCGGTTTGTAACAGTCCTCAAAATGTCTAAGTAAGTTGCGAACTTCAACGTTAATTAGGGCTGGGCAAGCCACAGATTTAATCTATCAAAAAATAACTGTAAAATTCCAGAGGTTAGTTTCTATGAGCAACCCCCGATTATCTCAAATGCAAATCTTCAACTGTTCCATTGGTAGGGCTATGTAACAAAACAGCACTGCAAATCTGAAGATAGAGACTGCAGATTAGAGAAGCTACTGATATAACACCTAAAAATGTAGTCTGTTAATTGACTGCACTTCAAACGTTCCCACTTCCAACCTGGCTCATCTTATCCTACTTAAAACAGTACGAGAAGAAACTAGAAAAATGCAAATCATATCTGTGATTTATATAAGTTTTGCTCATCGTATTTATATCCCTTTATAGTTGGACTGTACATCTGGTTGAATGAGCTGTTACAAAATACTTTCGAAAAGTAGTGCCTCTTCACATACCATTACATTTCTGTTACGTAGGTCTGTATCACTAAAAAAAACTCAGAAGACACAGTGATTGCTGACAAGAATTCCATTCCTTGGAGACCTTTCAAAACCTCTACACCAATACTATATTACTCTGAAACACCAGTGCCCAAGAAGAGCAAGGTGACGTGCCTCAATGACTATTGACCGGTAGCACTACTGTCCATGGTGCATTAAGAGGTTGGTTATGCCGCATATGAACACCTACCGCAACAACAAACTGCACCTACTATAATTTCACACCGCCACAACAGGTCTGGGGATGCAATCTCACTGGTTCTGCACTCTGCACTGGAGCACGTGGACAATAACACATACGTCAGACTGTTGTTGATAGACTACAGTTCTGCGTTCAACACCATCTTCCCCTCCAACTTGGTTAACAGAGGATGGGATCTCACTAGTTCTTGGATAATAACACATATGTCAGGGTCTTGTTAGTACCACAGCTGGGTGCTCAACACCATCATCCTCTCCAATCTGGTTGCCAAGTTAGACACAAAATGCTGGAGTAACTCAGCGGGACAGGCAACATACATCTCTGCAGAGACGGAATGGGTGATGTTTCGGGTCAAGACCCTTCTTCCGTGAACTACCGGAAAAGGGCCCCTGTGCATCCCCCTGCAACTGTATCCTCATCACCAGACCACAATCTGTATGAATTGACAGCAACATTTCCTCCTCGATAACCATCAGCACGGGGGCACCTCAAGGCTGCGTGCTCAGCCCCCTGCTCTACTCACGATTGTAAAGCCGTACACAGTGCAAACTCCATCAAGTTCACCGATGACATTACAGATGACGATGAGTCAGAGTATAGGAGGGAGATCGATTGACTGACCAAATAGTGCCAGAACCATAACTGTGCTTTCAACATCAGTAAGACCAAAGAACTAATTGTTGACATTGGAAAAAGTAGGCCGAAGATCCACAAACAAACCATTGAAGGGATGGTGATGGAGAGTGTTAATAGATTCAAATTCCCGGGAGCACATCTCTCTGACAATCTGTCCTGGACCCAGCAGATTGATGTAATCATAAAAAATCCCATCAATGCTTCTACATCCTCAGAAGATTGAGGAGATTTGGTATGTCAACAAATACTCTTGATCTACCACAGGTGCACAGTAGAGTGCATATTGACTGGTTGCATCACAGCCTGGTTTGGCAAATTGTATGCCCAGAAACGAAGACTGCAGTGGTGAATATTATCCTGTACAGTATGCGTACTGACCTCTCCACTATCGAAAGGATCTACAAGGGGTAACATGAGGGGGAACTTCTTTACTCAGAGAGTGGTAGCGGTGTGGAATGAGCTTCCAGTGGAAGTGGTGGCGGCAGGTTCGTTGGTATCATTTAAAAATAAATTGGATAGGCATATGGATGAGAAGGGTACGGAGGGTTATGGTATGAGTGCAGGCAGGTGGGACTAAGGGAAAAAAGTTGTTCGGCACGGACTTGAAGGGACGAGATGGCCTGTTTCCATGCTGTAATTGTTATATGGTTACAAGAGTTGCTGCCTCAAAAAGGCAGCCAGCATCATCACAACCCCCCTGGCCATACTCTCATTTCATTCCTGCCATAGGGAAGTAGGTATAGGAGCCCAAAAACTAACTCTGAAGAAGGGTTGAGACCCAAAACGTCACCCATTCCTTCTCTCCAGAGATGCTGCCTGTCCCGCCGAGTTATTCCAGCATTTTGTGTCTACCTTCGATTTGAAACCAGCATCTGCAGTTCTTTCCTACACAAAACACTAACGCCCAGATTCAAGAGCAGCTTCTTCCCTACAACCATCAGGTTATGAAACACTACAATATTCAAGTAAGCTCAGAGCTACAGAGACCTGGGAGCATTATTTGGCTTCATGCTGCAAATAAGAATTTAATTGTTCTGTTTCAGGATTCACGACATATCACAACAATACACCCGTGACTCAATAAAAGCACTAACGTGAACAGCTGATTAAAATCCGGATATCAATATTTTTTCTATACCCCCGTTTAATTCTTAACTTACAAGTGGCATTCATTTGATATTTATTCCAACAAAGGCACGAGTCAAATGTTAATTGAAAAATATTTGGTAGAGTTGATTATGGAAATACTTTTCTACTGCAAGATCAAAGAAGATGAGATGTCTCCACAGTAAAAATTGTAGTAAGTTCAAAACGTTTGTCTGCATATACCACTGTCCAAACAAACACTCGCAGAATATAAGACTGGCAAGTGGAAGCATTCAAGGGCAGTAAAAGCCTAATCTCACAATGGGGAAAGGGTGGACAGAAGCAGACTGCTTCCAAGGATCTGTCAAACATTTCTCCTTTATCAATTTATTTTTAGAGGGGTGGCTTGTTTCTACTCAAGTTGCAGTCAGGACTAGTGCCATCATAACCCCAAATATTTTTCAATCTTTCTCAATTAACCAACAAATGTCCTGTGGAGTGAAACTAATGTTCAGAATTTTTGAGAATCTTTAAATTAACTTCCCAATAGCTTCCCAAAACAGTTTCATTGTTCAGTGGAAGTGCTTGCAATTGGTTGAAATTCCCAACACTGGCAACAATACCAATCAATGAAAACATGGTTAACTGTTTTAGAAGGATACTCAACCAGACAGAAATGGTTAACGCATGTCGCAAATCACAATCTTCAGTTCCAAACACAACATCTGAAGAAGGGTCTCGACCCAAAACGTCACCCATTCCTTCTCTCCAGAGATGCTGCCTGTTACTCCAGCTTTTTGTATCTATCTTCTGCCATTAAACCAGCATCTGCCGTTTCTTCTTACCCACATCAATGCAGCTTCAATTGGCATATATTGAGATTAATGTTAAACCAGCAAATCTTACCCAAATCTAGTTAAAATCCTGACACTGGATTCCATCTGCACCAACATTTGCCAGCTCTAAATGAATTAAAATGTCACTGTTCTGTCTGTCAGACCCAGTTGTTCAACATTTTTGAAAAATTAAGGAACTCTGCATAGTGTAAGGCTGTTTTAACCTTTGAAAGAAAGCTAATCAATAAAAAATACCAAGAGAAAAAGATCATTTCACAATACTGAAACACTTAAAACCTATAACTCTTGAGCAAAAAGTTCATAGCTATCATTGGCATCAAAAGCTTGTCTAGACTAACAGAACTGTAAAAGTATGCCCATACATAGGACACTCACGCCATTAAGTTTGTTTTTTTGTAGAAACAAAATGCATTCACAGAATTTTGAAAAAACACCATGTCCATATGTTAAAAGCAGAAAACAGGAACAACTTATTTGAAACCAAATACCATGAAATGCTGTTACTAGAGTTGAAAATTGCATACTATTTCAGAATAACTACGCAAAACAATGTACATATTGTGCAAGAATAGATTCAGAAATCCCTGCTAATAATTATAATGCAAGGACACATTCTCCACACGGGAAAAAATTAACTCCTTCACTGTTTACAGACAGTATTGAACTTCTTTTAAATTGAAGGGTGAAACATTAGCACTGCGAGAAGACTAGGTGAAGGCATGATTACCAATGGTGAGTAATTAAAATCAACACTGCAAAGGTGGCCGCAACTGGGGAAACACAGTGCCCTCCATAATGTTTGGGACAAAGACCCGTCATTTATTTATTTGCCTCTGTACTCCACAATTTGAGATTTTTAATAGAACAAAAATCACATGCGGCTAAGGTGCACATTGTCAGATTTTATTAAAGGCCATTTTAATACATTTTGGTTTCACCATGTAGAAATTACAGCAGTAATACATAGTCCCCTCCCTTATCAGGGCACCATAATGTTTGGGACACATGGCTTCACAGGTGTTTGTAATTGCTCATGTGTGTTTAATTGCCTCCTTAATGCAGGTATAAGAGAGCTTTCAGCACCTAGTCTTTCCTCCAGTCTCTCCATCACCTTTGGAAACTTTTATTACTGTTTATCAACATGAGGACCAAAGGTGTGCCAATGAAAGTCAAATAAGCCATCATAAGACTGAGAAACAAGAATAAAACTGTTAGAGACTGACATATTTGAGTGGCATGGCAAGCAGAACCTGGTGCTCGTTGATTCTTATTCAGGATGGTTTGACATTGATTTTCTTAGCAGCCCCACTTCCAGCGGAGTGATTTTGAAGTTATCTCGCCACATTTCAGTCCACGGATCTCCGGGCAGACTGCTAACGGCAGTCAATTCACCAGCCAAGAACTCAAGGAGTTCACTAGACACTGGGATTTTCACCACATCACCAACAGCCCTGAATATCCCCAGCCTAATGGGCTGGCTGAATGAGCTGTGAAAAGTACTAAAAAGCTCATGGAACATTCTTACAGAGCTAAATCCGATGTGATCCTGGATCTGCTCAACTTACGCAACATCTCCAGTGACCCCATCTTGGGTTCACCCGCTCAACATTTATTGTCAAGGCAGACCCGTGCCACGTTGCCTGTAGCGGATCAGGCATTGATCCCACAAGTGATTCCACCTGAGGTCCAATCCAGGTTACAACAGAAGTGTGGCATTCAGAAACAATGGTTTGACAAGACAAGTAGGCCACTGCCACCGCTGACCAAGGAGCAGGTGGTCCGTTTACAGACTGACAAAGGCCACGACCGTATGGAGTGATTTCTGGAATTGCTTCAGAGCCACGCTCATATATCGTCAGTGCCGATGGCGGCACCTACAGGCAACATATCCTGCCTGTGAACGAGCCAGTTCCCGCTCTGTATTATCCAGATCATACAAGTTCACTTCCGTCCGAGTCGAGTGGCATTCCCATGCTTCTACCAGCACAACAATCCATGTGTGCAACGGCTCCTCTGCCTGTACCGTCTTCGCCTGCGCCACAGTCTCCTGCTTCGTCTCCAGGGACGTTGGTCCAGTCTCCCTCGCCTGTGAAACCACCTGCCCTCTCCCCGGGGGAAAAGAACGCAGATGGCCTCTATCGTACACGTGCAGGTCGTGTTTGTAGGCCGGTTGTGAAGTACCCGGACTATGTTTGACTTTCCTCCAGTTTATTATCAATTGCTACGCATGCCTTACTTAGTTAATGGGTTTGTACTGTTGTTGATTCTTTAAGACGGGGGGGGGGGGGGGGGGGGGGGATGTAGATCAGTGTCACTCATGTTATGAGTCATGCTTTTATAGTTACGCCCACTAGCTTTACAGTAACCCTCCTTGACTGGTTCCCTTAGAATTAGAAAGACGTGCAAGTGTGAAGTCATATTTGCTATGTATTTAATAAAGTCTTTGGACCTTTATCTTGGTGTAAGGATTCAGTTATTTATAACAGCCGAAACACAGAAACCAAAATGTATAAAAAATGTATACAAAATTAATTAAAATCTGACAATGTGAACTTTAACCATGTGATTTTTTTTCCTATTACAAATCTCAAATTGTGGAGTACAGAGGCAAATAAATAAATGAGTCTTTTCCCAAACATTATGGAGAGCATTGTATTTTACTGAGCTGCAGATTAAGTAATTAAAATACATAAAAATCACGATATTGCATATCCAGGGGCCAATAATGGTCAACGGGCACAGCATTACAGGTAAAAGGATCTCTGTATAAGGAGGACAAACACAAAAAGGTGGAGTGACACAGCAGGACACGCAGCATCTCTGGAGAGAAGGAATGGGTGGCTTTTCGGGTCAAGAAAGTCCCTTTCTTCAGATTAGGGAGTACAAGGAGGTTTTGATCTCAAACTGATGAGCATACCCCTAGTTTGCAAGTCATGGTGGAGAAATCGGGCAATGGCATGTTTTCACTATTGCGCAAGGATAGTGCTATTTACCAGCAGGATGATTAACAGCTGCTGGGGTTGATATAGCTTATGGGGTGTCACAGCTGTACTCTTGACAGTGGCACGCATCTGAATCTCTGTGACCCATTATTGGTTACCAAGCTCCAGGGATTGTAATGTATTACATATAACAGCCAACACCAGATGCTGCAGCAGAATTCTCCCTCCAAATAGCTGGTCTGCGAGCTGTGACATTGTGCAACCACTTCCACCTCATCTCCGCAGAAGGCAACCAATGTGCTGCCACCACAAAACAGGATGCTCTGCGTAATTCCCAGGATTTCTCTGGTAACATCAATGGAATCCTGTAAGGTCAACTCAGATCACATCAGATATACGGACAGCTCATAAAACTGGAAAGGGACTCCCAATAGGCTTGGGGCCACCCAAATAAAGAGACAGAATTTTGGACATAGGTAGAGTTTATGGAGAACGAGAATCATCAAAGTACTAAGTTAAACAAGGCACAACTGTTATCCAGTAACAGAGAAGTGAAGACTGGAATGGGTTGAATAATATTATGGAAAGCTATTCAGTCACCGAGATTATTTGCATACAGAGCTTTCAGGACCAACTCAAATGCCAAGCCATCAAATTATCTAGTTCAGCCTTTTACCAGGAGGGAACGGAGTATTTATTCAAGGGAATAAGCTTTGGTTTTCATCAGCTTAATTTCACATTTCAGATTTGAATATCAAGCATGCAGGATTGGTAAAGGTAGCGGTATGATTGATCTGGATATCAGCGTACATGTGAAATTTGCCGTGTTCTTGGAGAGTGTTACTAAAGGGCAGAGACACGTCATCCACCACTCTACTCCATAAAAGTATATTAAAATAATTAAGGCTTATGGCTCAGAGACAACCAGGAACAAGCTTTTGGTTGGAACTGTAGCCATGATCACCATTGAGCCATTAAATTACCACAAACAAAATAATTATCTACCATATTCTATGCAATATTATTTAGTTTAAAATATATATAGAAAAGTTTTAAAAGAATACCAATTTATTTGGGGTATTTTCTAACAAATAAAATCCAAATTGAACTTTCATTTGACAGATTTTGGTGATAGTAGTGTTCCAATGGCATTTTGAATGCCACACAAACTAAACATCACCACAAACTATGCTGGAATAAACGGATGAACATTGACTTCTCTAACTTTAAGTACGCCTTGCTTTCCCTCTCTCTCTCTATCACCTCCCCCTTCCCAGTTCTCTCACTAGTCTTACTGTCTCCGACTACATTCTATCTCTGTACCGCTCACTCCCCTGACATCAGTCTGAGGAAGGGTCTCAACCTGAAATGTCACCCATTCTTCTCTCCAAAGATGCTGCCTGTCCCACTGAGTTACTCCAGCATTTTGTGTCTATCTTAGCATACATTAAATGCAGCTACTCAACTTAAATTCAGTTAACTTTTCATTCTAGAATACAAGATGCCTTGAAGTATATTGCTCCGATAATGCAGTTTATAATTTCATTCATCTCTCCCTCAGCATGAGATCAAGGTGAACATAATGTATGCACCGTTGCATTTAAGGTCATATGTTCATAAGGAATAGAATTAGGCCATTCGGCCCATCAATCATAGCTGATCGAGCTCTCCCTCCTAACCC
The DNA here is from genome assembly GCA_963514005.1 of Raja brachyura. The sequence continues at coordinate 33,176,733 of OY740808.1, forward strand.
CCATACTCTTGGCTTTTACTCATAACCTCTGACACTTGTACTAACCAAGAATTTGCTCACTATAAGCAATATGCAAATTAATGCATGAGGAGCAAGCTCTTAAATTGCTGGAGGCAGTGCAGTCTATGTGGTCAAACAACTTTCTGTGATACAAGACATCCCCAAATGCACTCAGACTGAAGGGCCGCAATTAGGCCCAAACGTCTGTCCATATCCCTCCCGCTGAGGGTGTTTTTTTACTCAAGATTCCAGCATCTGCAGTCTCTTATGCCTCCACAAATACATTCAAATTTATTTCCAAAACTGCATTTCTTGACTAAAAGTTGGAAAAAAAATCAGCTTAATATCTATTAATACTTCTATTGCCATGAAAAGTAACTCCATTTCAGCTATCAAGCCTGAAAAGGGATAGGATGTTGTATGAAACATGTTATAGGAAAGATGTTGTCAAGCTGGAAAGGGTGCAGAGAAGATTTACATGGACGTTGGCAGGTCTCATGGGCCTAAACCACAGGGAGAGGATGAGCAGGCTGGGACTTCATTCCTTGGAGTGTAAGAGGATGGGTTTTAGAGGTGTGGTGGTGTAAATGATATTTTTCTCTACATTATAATCCCCATTTCATAATTATTTAGTGGCCCAGAACGTTTCTAGCACTTGCATTGTTTAAACAGAGCTAATTCCAGAACGTGCATTGGCAAACATGAACATCCTGAACGTTCTAACAAAGCGAGAGTTCAAAGGATTTAAACGAGGCTGCAGAGGAAAAAGGACATATGCTTTTTACCCACTCTGGATACTTTCGCGCCTTTGCGTGTGCATGTGCGTGTCCGTGTGTGTGTTTATTATATTGTTTACTGTGTACTATGTTTACCTATTCTGTTGTGCTGCTGCCAGTAAGAATGTCATTTTTCTGGGGGTGTGGGGGGACACACACACACACACACCTCCCTCACCGATGGGATCTCCCTCACCACATGGAGCACAGCAGCCCAAAGTGGCCGTCCAGCACCACCTTGTCCAGCGCAGCTTGGGAACGGCAATAATTGTTCCTCCTGCTGCTGATTTCCACATTCAGAGATTGAGCGCAAAATGGGAGATCTGGGGCAATGGGGTTGCGGCAAGGCAGGTTAAGGAAACTTGTTCCGCTGTACGTGAGACTTCCACAACCATGTGCCCGCCACGATTTCAGGATGGAAGGACAGCGGCCTTAAACATTAACTTCATTTCTCCTTCCAAAGCCACCAGCCTGCCTGGTCTGCTGACTGTATCAAGTTATTTTTAACAGCAAAAAAATATTTTTTGTTACTGCAAACTAAAAATACTAAAGGCTGTTTGTTACATTGTTTAATAGAGTTAATTGTGGATCGAAGGAAATGCTTGTCAATTTCAGTGACCTCCATAGTGTGACCAGCAACCTGTGTTCTTAAAGAGACAGTCCACCATAACGGAAATCCATTATAAAACGGTCTGTGATAACAAGGGTTTACTGTATATTTGAAAAATATTAAAATAAATCTCATGGCTAGCAAAGATGGTGATTGAGTTTTGGCAATTTTCAAAGTCTGTATTACCCAACCAAAATAGACCGTACCTATTTTGATGAGGCAAATATGGACATGGAAACCAGGTGTTATTTCAGCTCCAATTATAGAGCTAATTTTGCAAATATCTGGTACAATAAAAGCATCCAAGATAGCAATCTGCAGGGCAAGGATTTTCAGGTGATAGCAACAGCCTCCACACACTCACATTTCCTCAGATATTTACAGAAAGTAATTAGAAGTTGCGCATTTGGCAGCTTTTATTTAAATTCAGAAAGGAATGTCCCATGGCAGGAATCAAAAAGGGCATCTGTAACAAAACAGGTTTGAAACCAGTGCTTCTGCATTAATTACGATGTCATGGAATTATCCGTCATTGCAGACGTGAATGCCAATGGAGTGGTGAAAATAAGGCATTTTTCAAAGTAAAATAACATTACTAGAAACTAGTAATAACATAACTGACATTCAATTGTTTTGGGATATTGCAGAAAGCTAACAGTCTTTTCACCCGTGGGATATTATCTGATAAAAAAATCTATTTGCTCATCTTATATCCCATGATGCCAGTTTATTTTACATCTTTCCCTTAAATTCAATGCTGTGAGTCATGCTTTTAGGCATCAATTAAATTGTGGAAAGATCCTATTTTCTGTTTTGTTTACTTTCATGACTTTTCTCCCAAGAAGCACCTGAAAAGTCAATGTTTTTGGTTTGTTCCCCATTTCCCCCCTCCTTCATCACGCCACCCCCCCCCCCCCCCCCCCAATTATTTTTAATTGGTCCAGTCCATGGTCCCTTTGGAAGGTATTTGGTGTAACTTTGTACACATTTTCAAAATAAAAGTTGCTCCAACAAGTTAAATAGGAACAGTTGTGGTGATAACTTGAGGGAAATGTTATCATAATCCACACTGAAAGGTCAGCTGATACATGTTCTGAAGTGACATGCAGAAAGCACAATGAAAATTCCCTCCTCATTTAACACTTCAGTGCAAATCCTAAAGTGAAAAAGTGTACTTCAAGCAGAAAAATAAAATCAAGGAATTTTTCAATGTAAGGCTGCCTTTTGCTTTACCCATACTCCTTTCTGAAGACTTCCAAAGAGCTCAAGATTATTTTTACATTTACAATTCAAAGGACTCTTGAGAAATTAGCTGCTTTATTCATCTACATAATCAGTGGCAAGACTGGTTCCTTTTTTCAAATTCACTGTTGATATTCTGCTTCTGGGACAACTTTAAGCACATTAAGGTCATTATATAATTGCAAAGCCTACATATCTAAAGTATTTAGTACCTGAAGATATGTTCATGTTCATAATAATACCACTGTAGAATTTAGTCCTAATACAAACACACAATTACACTCATCCCATGTCGCCTATTGGTTCCACAGAGCATGCACTTGGCGTGTTGATTTGGGGTGATGCTTTAATCTCCCAAGATCTCTACTTCTTTAATAACAACGTACTTCACACTTTGTAAACTTTACCTGCAACTGGAATGTGCAGTACATGAAATCCATTGCCATATAATCACTGTGTAATCCTATTGATATTTGTCAAACACCAAAGGATTTGCTATTAGATTTGAAGCCCTGGTCTGTATTTTCACTCCACTACTGAATTCTACATGGAATCTATAATATATTGCCGAGACTCCTTCACGTGACAGGGAATGAAGAGGTCCCAGATAGAAAGGGGGAATGAAACCCATTGTTGCCCACACCAGGATTACCCTAGCACCAAATTATTTCAATGAGAATTGTTTCAGCAAGCAAAAAGAAAAGTATCCTACATTTGCAATGTCCTATTTTTTGATTTAGTTGTAATTCTACTACTCATAGCTTGGAAAATTAGCAGGGTTTTGCCTTACTTTACAACTGTCCAGGTTTTCAGCTTTTGGGTATTTCTCTTGCAGTAGAATCTCTGGCAATAATAACTCACTGCACTGCCAGAAGACACAACGTAAGAAAAACACCCATATGATTTCTTGACAGAATTCATCACAGAATTCCCAATTAATTTCAGCGCTCAATTTCATGAACCATTGCCATGTTAGAATATCCTTGCCAGATAGATAGAAGTATTAGAAATTGACTCGGGATAACCCTAACCATTAGCACCTTTAAAGTGAAGATAAAAAAAACAGACAAGCATGCTTTTCAGACCATGAAGTCTGTCTATGACAACGTGAAGTGAGCAATTCAAGAGAAAATATTGAAATATTTATAATTCACATTTGGAAATGCGAGTAAACATTTCTGGCTGACAGAATAAAATAGTAAGATTAAACGAGAACTTACCAGTTTGAAGTTTGATCTTTATTTTATGAGGAGTTGCGATGAGGGATTTCGTGAAGAACTCGCCAGCACGCATGCGCGACATCTCTTCAAAGCAGCGGTGTGGAATCACAGAACCAACAAACCAAAGAAATGACTTGTTATAGTAAGATTGAAGAGACTCTAGTTACCAGTTGACTTTATGATCGAGGGTTGGGAGCGGAGGGCACGAAATCCCTCATCGCAACTCCTTATAAAATAAAGATCAAACTTCAAACTGGTAAGTTCTCGTTTAATCTTACTATTTCATTTCGGAGTCACGTGAGTGACTTCGTGAAGACTTCAAAGCTCTGTGATTACACGCCCTGGACCACGTCCATGCTCACACACTGCCGTAATACTGATGGAGGAAGTATGTTAACGTATTTCAGACTTGAACAAGCTGAAAAATAATAACATTATTGTTAGTACAACAATAAACCCCTGAACTCGGGGACACACGTTTAGGGACAGCACTTAACGTGCGTAACGTTGCGGGAAAAGGCCACAGGTTAGTTATGAAACCACTGAAATGTAGTTTCATTGGCCCAGCCCGCTATCGTGAGGACATGCTCCATGAACACCTCCATGGTCCTTGTTCCTGATGTGGATGCAGCCTTGGTAGAATGATATTTCAAAATGTTTAGTGTCTTACCTGCTGCATCGAATACCACCTTAAGCCATCTGGAGATAGTCTGCACCGTCATTCTGTGACGTGGGTTTCCATGGGCGACAACAGATCCCATTTCCACACCTGTAGTCGCAGGTCTGTATAGTTTAAGTAACTCTTTCATAAAGCAGTTACATTATTATGGGTCGATCATTCTATCCAGGTTTAATTCCTGTAGAGTCTGGACCCGTTGTGCTGTATTCAGTGCTATTGCCATCACCACTTTTGAAGGTGAGTAAGTCCAGTGGTACCTCCGTGATAAGCGACCACCTTCTGAGTAGGGTCAACACCACCCTAATCTCTGATATTATATCGTGGTCGGGAAGGGATGGATAGAACATATCCCTCGTAGTTTGGATACCAGCTGGTGAGATCCCACTCCGATGTTGAGCTAGGATGACAGTGCACTACTGGCACTGTATGCAGCACTGTAACTGAGGGCTCATCATAATGAGCACATTGGAGATCGTAGCAGATATGTAGGTCGTCTTGGTCCGACTACAAAATCCTCTCATATCCTGTGTAGGTGAGGTAGTGCTTCCCAGTGGACTTTCTCTGCACGATCTATATGACGTCCATGGTCCTGTATGTTCCAGACCTGGGTACATTTTCTGCAACACCTGTCTGATGAGGCAGGATGGGGAAAGCATAGAAATCCATTTCCCCCAATGTAGCGAGAACTCGTCCATCGCCACACTTGGAGACCACATTCTGCAGTTTCTCCTGAGTTTCCTCAGGTACTACAGGTTCCTCCAGAACTGGAGGACATCTGGTCCAGCTGCAGAGACTGTGCTCTAGGATACGCTCCATCATGTGCTCCATCCGAGCCATGCGACCACTGCCGCATCTGCGGACAATAAGTCGACTTCCTCAGGTTCTGGAGAATCTCTGAGGCTTCTGTCATTGCCCCACACCTCGTCGAGGTGATTACAAGGGTGCAAGACAGGATGTCGCTGCCTGCCGCTCCTGCGTGGCTAAGCGACTCCCGCGCGGACCTGCCGCTGCTCCGCCGTCTTCCGGACGGAGGCGGCCCGCTGGTCTGATAAGACATGATAGCGGTGGTGAGTCGGTCCCGGCCGCCGAAGCGTGGTACCCCGACGTCCGCGCGGGCTTGCCGCCTGTCCTCCAAAGGCGACGTTCGGTCACGTCCTCCACTACAAGGGAGTGCGATGACCGAGATGAGACTACACCGACCTGCAACCAGGCAGGCTCCCTCGGTGCTGAGTCTGTGTCCTCCTATGGGACAACCCGTCGTTCGGTCACGTCCTGCCGCTAAAGGGGGTGCGGTGACCGAGATGAGACTACACCGACCTGCAACCAGGCAGGCTCCCTCGGTGCTGAGTCGGTGTCCTCCTTTGGGACAAAGCGTCGTTCGGTCACGTCCTGTCGCTAAAGGGGGTGCGGTGACCGAGATGAGGCTACTCCGACCTGCAACCAGGCAGGCTCCCTCGGTGCTGAGTCTGTGCCGACCGCACATGTGGTCCTCCAGACCCAGGCCTCAATCCTTCCCCGGTCCACGATCTGGTGGCCTGCTCCAGTGGAAGTTGACCCCGGCTCTATGGCGGGTTTACCGACTGCTGTGCGATACTTCCCCTGGTCCTCTCTCTGGTGACCTGCATATTTGGGGAGAGAGAACGTGCCAAGAATATAGCACGTTACGCACCTTTGCTCCACTGTCGCTATGGTTAAGTGACAGAGGTAGGGAGTCAGGGTCTTACCTACCCTGCTCCTGTGCGGTTACCACTTATGGCACCATGGTCAGTCGTGGTGGAGAATCAGGTCCTGACTGCGCAGGGCTCCCCTGATTTCCGCGTTTTTATCCCGACCCGCAGAGCGGGTGCTGCCGACGTTGCGGGCAGCTCCAGGAATGGTGGGCGTTGACTCACATCTGGAGGCGCCGGTATGTAGGTCCTTGCTGGCCTTCCGGTTTGACCCCGTGGCCTGGAATATGGAGTTTTCCTGGCCGTTTGTCTGGTCAAGGTGTGCGACCTCATAAGACCCACCGTCTTGGCATGGTCGTCTAAATCCTTGACCTGCTTCAGAAGGTCTTCCCCGAATAGTTGTCTGGGTGGTGGTGTTGGAGATGCTCTGCATAGCCCCGCAAATTTGGGATTTAGCGCGAGCTTGATGGCACTTTTTCGAAACGCATTTATTTCGTATTGCGTGTTACATAATAATTCAAGAGCATCCTCCTGTTCGGTGTTCAAGTCCATCCCGTCCACCGACGTCGCAAAAGCGGTAATCCCAGATGTGAGCAGTTTTAGGATTATCTGTAATTCTTACTTGCTGTGCTCTTATGCCCGGGCTTATATTGCTCCAAATAGGCATGTTTACAATAGGTACATTGAGTGAGTTACAATTACTCGGTGCCTTGCACCCATTCATGGCCTCCGCAAGGACCTGATCCTGTAGCTGGTGGTTGGTAGCGGCCAGTTTAGTTTTGAGAGGTTGTCCCGATGATTCGGGTAACGCAAACTTGGCTGCCACGTCCAAAAGTACTTACCTGAGGAACCTCAGTTGCCATTGGTTCGTGTGCCAAGATATCCTCTTCTCCTGGCTGCCTCATGCTACCAATTGACGGTGGGGATATATCCAAAAGTTCCCGGAACTGGACATTTCCTGCAGTTGATTTTGCTGCAGGATCCGTTCCATCATCCTCTCCATCCGTTCAATGCGCCCTTCATGGTGCGTAAATGGGAGGTCAGAGCCCTCATGCCCGAAGGAACTCCTGAGGCTCCTATCATCGGCCCGTACCTCATCGAGGTAATCTCGGTGCCGTGACAAAAATCGCTGCCAGCCGCCTCAGCGAAGCTGTACGACTCCCGCGCGGATCTGCTCATACGCCTCCTTGGATGAGCTAGGCCCGACTGCCTCAAAGGGCATATGCGGTGTGAAGTCGGCACCTTGCCACCTGTCCTACTCCTGGACTCAGGCGGCGTACGGTCCCGTCCTGCCGCTATAGGGGGATGCAATGACCGTGGCGAGACTCCACCTGTATGAATCCACCTGGTCCAATTAGGTGGTGAGTCAACACTGGCCCTCCCTGGTCTGCCAGTGGACTCGGGTCTCGGTAAACCACCAGTCCGCAATCTAGCGGTCTCTGGTGAAATTCCTGCCCTAAAAGGGCTTTGTTGTTGAGCTCTATCCCTGGCTCTTTCACGAGGGCTCGGGGAGAAGGGCCGTGCAGCAGCACGTGAAACCCGTTTGCTCATATCAGCCAATGATTCTCTCCCTGTTGGAGATAGTGAAAAAATGGAGTCAGGGTCTACCTGCTCCGGCGCCATACCGACTTCCTGCTCTGCGGGTACCCCGCTTGTACACAGCTATGTCGGTGGGTCGGGTTCTGTAATCACAGGGCTCCCCGACTTTTGCGCCTTTTTCCCGGCCCGTCTAGCGGGTGCTGTCGTTGTAGAGAGCTCCGGGAATAATGGCCGGCGATTCCTTTTGGAAGTCCTGCGGCCTGTACTCCTCATTATCCATGTCCCTGTTGGAGAAACACATTCAAAACAGCAGGGCCAACCAGCTCAAGGTTGCCTGTACTTACCTGAGTGGCCCTTATGAAGGGCTGGTGGTGAGCTGTCGTTCTGCCATTGTTGAGCAATGGTGAGTGTTGAGCCCGGACCCACAGGGTCAACAAGTTGCCCCATTGTAAAAATCAGTTGGGCTTAGAGACAACATGATAATGGCTGCAACTCCATACTCTCTAAATTATAGCACTGGGATAATGCAGGCTGTGTAGAGTTGAGTTGGGGATAACCCCTTACTCTAGTAAATGCCGACAGCCCGCAGTATCGTGTGGGCTGCGGTGTAAGTCGGGCTGCTGCTCTGCCATTGCTAACTGCAAATGGCGAGCCTGCAAGCCCCTAGTTATAAAATAACTGCCGACAGCTCGCAGTATCCTTGCGGCTGAGTTAAAAATAACTGCCGACAGCCCGCAGTATCCTTGCGGGCTGCGGTGTAAAATCGGTCTTATTCTTTAAAAATGCCGACAGCCCGCAGATCCTTGCGGGCTGTGGTGTAAAATCGGGCTTATGCTCAGCCGTTGCTTACTGCATACGGCGAGTCAGCAAGCCCCTACTTACTTATAAATGCCGCCAGCCCGCGACCTGCGGGCTGCGGCGTAGAGTCGGCTGCCTCTGCCATCCTCCGCCGGCAAGTCTGAACCCGGACCTACCTGGGTCAACGGGCTCCCCCGACTCCATGTATTAGAGCCGCCGCTGACTGCCCGCATACTGCGGTCCGCAGTCAGTGTTGAAGCGGCCTGGAGTACTCTGAAAACAGAGTCCCTGTAAGAAAAAACGGACGGCGGGTTAGTTTTCCACTTACCTGCAGGTCCAGCAGTGGAGGAGCAACGCTCCTCCCTGCCCGTCGGTCGCACGCGCGTCGACGATATGTCGCGCATGCGTGCTGGCGGGTTCTTCACGAAGTCACTCACGTGACTCCGAAATGAAATTTGTATTCATTGTAATGAATGCTGCATTCACCCATTAATACAAAAATCCTGAGCTTAGGTATCATCCAAATTAGTATAAGCTATGACATGAACCCTGAAAGACAAAAACAATTAAAGTGCAATATGCTGTCTGAATTTTTTCCCTCAAAAAAATCCATGGGTATTAAACAATGTAATTGTGTAATATTCAGTTTGATGTACTGTGAGCACCAAAGAGATCACAGTTTGCAATCCAATTCCTTCCAAAAGTGAGGGCAATTTACAAAGAGCACGGCATTCTAGGTGGGAGTCTCAAATCTCACTGATTCATTTAACTAGGAAAGATTGAGCATAAATTATTTTATAGACAAGGCTATCACATTCCGACCGAGCCCTCCATAATGTTTGGGACAAAGACCCATTATTTATTTATTTGCCTCTATTCCACAATTTGAGATTTGCAATACAAAAAAAAAAATCACATGTGATTATGGTGCACATTGTCAGATTTTATTAAAGGCAATTTTTATACATTTTGGTTTCACCATGTAGAAATTACAGTTGTGTTTATACATAGTCCCCCCTCCCCCCCCTATCAGGACACCATAATGTTTGTGACATGGCTTCACAGGTGTTTGTAATTGCGCAGGTGTGTTTAATTGCCTCCTTAATGCAGGTATAAGAGAGCTCTCAGCACCTAGTCTTTCCTCCAGTCTTTCCATCACCTTTGGAAACTTTTATTGCTGTTTATCAACATGAGGACCAAAGTTGTGCCAATGAAAGTCAAAGAAGCCATTATGAGACTGAGTAACAAGAATAAAACTGTGAGAGACATCAGCCAAATATTAGGCTTACCAAAATCAACTGTGCACTGGTGAGCTCACTAATCACAAAGGGACTGGCGGGAAAGGAAGACCTCCACAGCTGATGACAGAAGAATTATCTCTGTAATAAAGAAAAAATCCCCAAACACCTGTCTGGCATATCAGAAACACTCTTCAGGAGTCGGGTGTGGGTGTGTCAATGACCACTGTCTGCAGAAGACTTCATGAATAGAAATACAGAGGCTACACTGCAAGATGCAAACCACTGGTTAGCCGCAAAAATAGGATTGCCAGGTTACAGTTTCCCAAATAGTACTTAAAAAAGCAACCACAGTTCTGGAAAAAGGTCTTGTGGACAGATGATACGAAGATTAACTTATATCACAGTGATGGCAAGAGCGAAGTATGGAGGAGAGAAGGAACTGCACAAGATCCAAAGCATACCACCTAATCTGTGAAACACGGAGGGCATGTACAGCTGCTGAAGGTACGGCATGGCCTGGGCATGTACGCTGCTGAAGGTACAGCATGGCCTGGGCATGTACGCTGCTGAAGGTACCAGCTCTGTAGTGACAGTTTTTTTATAACGTCTCAAGGATTTAGTCCTCGATAGGTCACTTTAATTGATGACCGTGGATCAGAAGGTAATCTATACGCACCCAAGAGCTCTCCACGAGACATTCAATGCCGTCGAAAGATAAATCTTCCAAAAACAGTCTCTTGATTAATAGTTTCTTTATTGTAGTAGTGCAAACAGTAAGATAATTCATAAAAGCTTCTTCTTGTATAAGTACATTTCAATCATACTTGTGGTCATGCTCATGTATGTTCGAAAACTATGTCTCTTCCCCGATCTTCTAACTAAACTAATTTCCTTGCTAGTCTGTGCCAGAATCCTAGCTGCAAACCACGCCCCAGACTACGTATAAATCCCACCCACATAATTACAGGCAGATAACATTTAAAGGCAACTGGTTATAGTTATAACATACTGAGTTAAGCTAAATGGCTGCTACAGCCTCACTTATTGATAATACAACTGCTGATGGTAGTAGCATAATTAATTCTGAAGTGTATAGACACATCCTATCTGCTCAAGTTCAAACAAATGCCTCAAAACTCATTGGCCGGCGGTTCATTCTACGGCAAGACAATGATCCGAAACATACTGCTAAAGCAACAAAGGAGTTTTTCGAAGCTAAAAAATGGTCGATTCGAGTGGCCGATCATTTACCCGATCTGAACCCAATTGGGCATGAGAGAAGATACCCAGCAACTGGTGTTGTCATGAATCGCAGACTTCAAGCAGTCATTGCATGCAAAGGATATGCAAACAAAATACTAAACATGACTACTTTCATTTACATGACAGTGATGAAGTCCCAAACATTACGGTGCCCTGAAATGGGGGGGACTATGGAAAAAAAAACTGCTGTAATTTCTACATGTAATTTCTATTTTGGTGAAACCAAAATACATAAAAATGGCCTCTAGTAAAATCTGACAATGTGCACTTTAACCACATGTGCTTTTTTTCTATTACAAATCTCAAATTGTGGAGTACAGAGCCAAATAAATAAATGATGGGTCTTTGTCCCAAACATTACAGAGGGCACTGTACATGTAGAAGTCTCCGCCAACGATAACATTTGCTGCAATAAAAGCATTCTACACCTAGAAATTAATTGCGGCATTACTTGGCTATCCTATTGTTTCCAATAATCATACGAAAGCCTGGAAAACGCAAACACATACTTCTATTCTGACATATATATCCAAGTTGTAGCAAGTATGCAAATCCTAGATCAATCTTATCCTCAGACCTAAAAGTAATCCTTGGTAAACAAATGGAACTTTAGGGCAAAACAAATTAAATACACAAGGGATTTCTTCACTTTTTGCACAATAATTTTAAATTTGCATGCAAAAACAATTACAGTGCATTCAGAAAGTATTCAGACCTTCACCTTTTCCACATTTTGTTACATTACAGCTTTATTCTAAAATGGATTAAATTAAAAAATTTTAAATCATCAATCTACACACAATACCCCATAATAAAGTGAAAACAGGTGTTTAGAAATGTTTTAAATAATTTAAAAGAAATAACTGAAATATCACATTTACTTAAGTATTCAGGCCCTTTACTCGGTACTTTGTTGAGGCACCTTTGGCAACAATTACAGCCTCAAGTCTTCTTGGGTATGACGCTACAAGCTTGGCACACCCGTATTTGGGTATTTTCTCCCATTCTTCTCTGCAGATCCTCTCAAGCTCTGTCAGGTTGGATGGGGAGCGTCGATGCACAGCTATTATCAGGTCCCTCCAGAGAAGTTCGATCGGGTTCAACTCCAGGCTCTGGCTGGGCCACTCAAGGACATTCACAGACTTGTCACAAAGTCACTCCAGCGTTATCTTGGTTGTGTGCTTAGGGTCACTGTCCTGTTGGAAAGTGAACCCCTGCCCCAGTCTGAGGTCCAGAACGCTCTGGAGCAGGTTTTCATCAAGGATCTCTCTGTACTTTGCTCCGTTCATCTTTCCCTCGATCCTGACTATTCTCCCAGTTCCTGCCGCTGATAAACATCCTCACAGCATGATGTTGCCACCACCATGCTTCACCGTTGGTATGGTATTGGCCAGGCGATGAGTGGAGCCTGGTTTTCACCAGACGTGATACTTGGCATTCAGACCAGAGTTCAATCTTGGTTTCATCAGACCAGAGAATCTTGTTTAGGTGCCTTTTGACAAACTCCAAGCGGGCTGTCATATGCCCATTTACTGAGGAGTGGCTTCCGTCTGGCCACTCTAACATAAAGGCCTGATAGGTGGAGTGCTGCAGATATAGTTGTCCTAGAAGTTTCTCCCATCTCTACAGTGGAATTCTGGAGCTCTGTCAGAGTGACCATCCGGTTCTTGGTCACCTCCCTGTCCAAGGCCCTTCTCTCCCGATTGCTCAGTTTGGCCGGGCGGCCAACTCTATGAAGAATCCTGGTGGTTTCAAAGTTCTTCCATTTAAGAATGACGGAGGCCACTGGGGCCTGCAATTCTGCAGAAATTGTTTTATACCCTTCCCCAGATCTGTGTCTCGACACAATCCTGTCTCAGAGGTCTATGGACAATTCCTTCTTCTTCATGGCTTGGTTTTTGCTCTGACATACACTGTCAACTGTGGGACCTTATATAGGCAGGTGTGTGCCTTTCCAAAAAATATACAATCAATTTAATTTACCACTTGTGGACTCCAATCAAGTTGTAGAAACATCTCAAAGATAATCAATGGAAACAGGATGCACCTCAGCTCAACTTTGAGTGTCATATCAAAGAGTCTGAATACTTATGTAAATGTGATATTTCAGATTTCTTTTTAATTACTTTGCAAAAATTTCTAAACACCCGTTTTCGCGTTTATATAATGATGTATTGTGTGTAGATTGATGATAAAAAAAATTAATTTAATCAATTTTGGAATAAGGCTATAACGTAACAAAATATGGAAAAATTGAAGGGGTGTGAATACTTTCTGAATGCACTGAATATCACACCATGCCATGCTTGGTGGCTACTTTACTGTACCCACGATCAATCACATTTTTTTTTTTTTTTTTTAATTTCAAAATAGACTTTATTCAAGTAATAAATATTTACAATACATCAACCGTGCGAAAAATCCATCCGACATTTTCGGAGGCTATACAAATTCTTCCATGCAGTCTATATACATTTTTCAAATTTTACTAATTAATCCCCCACCCGTGCCACTCATGTGGCCCCCCGGCATGGGATACCTTCCCTTATTTTGAGGGGCGTCTCCACCATACAGTGCCCCCATGTCCAGCAGCGGAAGGACCTTAGACTGTGGCCCTCCCCCACCGAGCCTTGGCGTTGGCTGCACCGAGCTTCAGTGCGTCCCTTAGTACGTACTCCTGCAGTCTGCAGTGGGCCAGTCGGCAACATTCCCCGACGGACATCTCGCTCTGCTGGGTGGTGAACAAAGCTCGGGCAGACCAGAGAGCGTCTTTCACCGAGTTGATAACCTTCCAGCAGCACTTGATGTCAGTCTCTGAATGTGTCCCTGGGAACAGTCCGTAAATCACAGAGTCCTCTGTGACAGAGCTGTTTGGAATAAAGCGTACCAGGGACCCTTGCATTTTTCTCCAGACTCTTTGGGCAAATCCACACTCTGCAAAGAGGTGGGCGACCGTCTCCACTCCATAGCAGCCGTCCCGAGGGCAGCGTGCGCTGGTAGTGAGGTTCCGATGGTGCAGGAAGGATCTGACTGGGAGGGCTCCCCTCACCGCCAGCCAAGCCAGGTCTTGGTGCTTGTTGGTGAGTTCTGGCGATGAGGCATTTTGCCAGACAAGCTGGGCAGTCTGCTCAGGGAACCACGCCACCGGGTCCATCGAGTCCTTTCCCTGCAGTACCTGCAGGACATTCTGTGCTGACCACTGCCCAATGGACATGTGGTCAAAGGTGTTGGTCCGGAAGAACCTTTCCACAGACGACAGATGGGGCGGCAGTGACCAGCTGACTGGCACATTGCGTGGCATCTGCGCCAGGCCCATCCTTCGCAACACCGGGGACAGGTAGAACCTCAGCAGGTAGTGACACTTGGTGCCCACGTGCCTTGGCTCTACACTCCGCCTGATGCAGCCACACACGAAGGTGGCCATCAGGATGAGGGCGACGTTGGGCACGCTTTTACCCCCGTTGTCTGCCGACTTGTACATTGTGGCCCGTCGCACCCGGTCCATCCTCGACCCCCAGATGAACTGGAAGACGGCCCGGGTGATCCCTGTGGCGTAGGAAGGAGGGACAGGCCACACCTGTGCCAAGTACAGCAGGCCCGAGAGCACCTCACACCTGATGACCAAATTCTTTCCCGTTATGGAGAGGGAGCGTTGCCTCCACAGCTCCAGCTTCTTCCCCACCCTGGCTATCCGCTCCAGCCAATTCTTGTTACACGCCTCAGCCCCCCCGAACCAGATCCCCAGCACCTTCAAGAAGTCAGGCTTGATGGTGAAGGGGACGGAAGATCTGTCGGGCCAGTTGCCAAAGAGCATGGCCTCGCTCTTCCTGCGGTTCACCCTGGCTCCCGTGGCCGACTCAAACTGGTCGCAGATACTAATCAATCTGCGGACCGACCCTGGATCCGAGCAGAAGACAGCGACATCGTCCATGTACAGGGATGTCTTTACTTGAATGCCCCCACTGCCGGGCAGTGTCGCTCCTCTAATGCTCGCATCCTTCCTGATGGATTCGGCAAAGGGTTCAATACAGCAGACAAACAAGAGAGGAGAGAGAGGGCAACCCTGCCTGACTCCAGACCTTACAGGGAAACTGTCTGATTCCCACCCATTTATGTGGACTGCACTACGGATGTCGGTGTAGAGCAGATTGATCCAATTCCTGATTCCCTCCCCAAAACCCATTTTGGAGAGCACGTCCCTCATGTACGTGTGCGAAATCCTGTCAAAGGCCTTCTCCTGGTCCAAGCTGACTAGGCAGGCATCCACCCGTCTGTCCTGCACGTAGGCGATGGTATCTCTCAGCAGCACTAGGCTGTCTGAGATTTTCCTGCCAGGTACAGCACAAGTTTGGTCCGGGTGGATCACCTGTCCCAGAGCAGACTTGACCCGGTTGGCGATGGCCTTAGACAGGATCTTGTAGTCTACATTCAAGAGCGTTATGGGTCTCCAATTCCTTATGTCCTTCATCTCCCCCTTCTGCTTGTAGATTAGGGTGATGTTGCCCTTCCTCATGGAGTCTGACATGCTACCAGCTAGAAGCATGTCGTTGTACACTTCTAGCAGGTCCGGGCCCATCCAGTCCCACAGAGCCGAATACAACTCGGCCGGTAAGCCATCGCTTCCGGGAGTTTTACCCGAGTCAAAGGAACGGATGGAGCCAGTCAGCTCCTCTAGGGTCAGTGGTTGGTCCAGACTCTCCCGCTTGCTGTCCTCCAAGACCTCCGTGATCGAGGACAGGAAGTTCTGGGAGGAGGTGCTGTCTATGGCCTTTTGGTCATACAAATCTGTGTAAAAGGATTTGCAGATCCTCAGCATGTCTGTGTGTGAGGATGCTACCGAGCCGTCCTCCTCCCTAAGGCTGTTCATCACAGAGCTCCCCCTGTGAACCTTATGGAAGAAGAAACGTGAGCACGTCTCATCCTGCTCCACATGGCGGACCCTGGATCGGAAGATGATCTTGGAGGATTCAGAGGTAAAGAGCCGAGCTTGCCGGTCCTTCACGTCTCTAAGTTCCTCCTTCACATCCACCCCTCTCGACTGCAGAAGGAGCAGTTGTTGCAAATCTGTCTGGAGTTGGCACAATTCCCTCTGACTCTGTCTTGCTCTCTGAACCCCTTTACTTATGAAGAACCTCTTAATGTTCTCCTTGGTTGCTTCCCACCAGAGTGTGGGGGAGTCAAAGAGGGGCTTCACCGTTCTCCAACATACGTAGTCCCTCTTTAGCTCCTCGATGTTCTCTGGGGTCAACAGCTTCATGTTTAGCTTCCACGTCCCTCTGCCTGCCTTCCGGTCCTCCTGTAGGTGACAGGAAGCCTGAAGGAGGCAGTGGTCGGAGAAGAACACCGGCGTGAGGTCAGTGTGTCTCACCGTGACGGCCTTCGTCGTGAAGACAAAGTCTATCCGAGATCGGGCTAAACCGTCCGATCTCGACCAGGTGAACCGTGGCTGGGACCCGCCTGCAGGGTCGCTGAAGGCATCGCGCAGCTTTGCATCTTTTACCATATCCCTCAGGAACTTGGACGTGCTGTCCAGTCTGCTGTCGGCACTGCCGGATCGTCCAGCCGCATCAATGATGCAGTTGAAGTCACCGGCCAGAACGAGCTGCCGGGACGTGGCCAGCAGCACTGGGAGCTGCTGGAGAACGGCCAGCCTCTCGCTCTGCGTGGGTGAGGCATACACATTAATCAGCCGGAGCGGAGAGCCACGGTACATAACATCCACCACAAGGAGCCTCCCCCCAACCACCTCCCTAACCTCATTGATGGCGAAGTTCCCTCCCCGCAGCAAAATCCCCAGGCCGGAAGCACGACAGTCATTGCCCCCCGACCACACCGACAGTCCGTGGGGCCACCATCGCGACCACCTCCGATAGCAGCGGAGGTGTGGCAGCCCGCACTCCTGAAGAAAAGTCACATCTGCCTTGACCTTGGCCAGGTACTGTAAGGCGTTCACACATCGCGCAGTGCTCTTTATACTGCGCACGTTTAAAGATGCCAGTTTGAGCTCCATTGTCTTTAGAGTCACTGACCGTTTTCGTGTCCCCTCATTCCCACCGTTTCGGTGAATTGCCTCAGCTTTCCTGGGCTCAGGAATCCAGTGATGAGGTGGGTTTCTGGTGGCGCAACTAGTGGTGTCGTTGAGGGGGGCCTTCTCGTTCCACCCCCTTTCGGGCACACGGCTTCCTCCGTCTCCTGTAGCTGGGTCACGGTGGCTGGTTCACTGCTCCCGGTCGCCCGGAGCTGGGGCCCAACGGCCTTTGTGCTGCTCCCGGTCACCCGGAGCTGGGGCCCATTGGCCGCTGCAATGCTCCCGGTCGCCCGGAGCTGGGGCCCCTCGGCCGTTGCGCTGCTCCCGGTTGCCCGGAGCTGGGGCCCATTTGCTGCTGTGATGATGATCCCTGTCTCCAGGGGCTGGAGCCCCTCGACCGTTGCACTGCTCCCGATGTCCTGGGCCTGGGGCCCCTCGACCGCTGCACTGCTCCTGGTGTCCTGGGGTTGGGGCCCTTCCGCCGCTTCTCTGTTCTCGGTCTCCTGGGGCCGGGTCGTGATCGTCGTGGCCTCTCTCTTCTCTTCCCCCGTTTTCCTCCTCTGTCTCCCTCGCTGGGACTTCCCGGTCGCCTCATCCTCCGACGAAGAGGAGAGATTGCTGCCTTCTGTAATAGAAAGGCATCTTTTTATTTGCTTGCTTTTAGACTTACCAGTCCTTTGCGGCCTCGGCTCCTTGGGCTGAACCCTCGGCTTCTTATACGACACTGTTGTCCATTTCTCCTTTTGTTCCTCCTCCTCCATCGATTCTCCCTCCTGGGCGAGATGCTGGGCGTCTCCTTCTGGCACTTGGGGCTTCAAGGTGGTTGGGCTGTCCTCATCGGCGTTTCCTTTCTCTGCTGGGGTCTTGGTAGTGGTGGGGGGTGCTTCGCCCACCTTGGGGGTGCTGGCAGCAGCCCCTCTTGTCGCCTGTGCATAAGTGCAGGCTCTTTTAGGGCAAGCCCTGTAAAGGTGGCCTGCCTCCCCGCACAGGTTGCAGTTCTTACTGGCCTGACAGTCCTTTGTCTCGTGGCCCTCCATCTTGCAGTTTTTGCAGACAACTGCAGTGCATTGGGCCATCACATGCCCAGGCTTGTTGCATTTCCTGCACAGCCTGGGTTGCCCTACGTAGCTGAGGTAGCCTCGGTTCCCTCCGATGGCGAAAACCGAGGGGGGGTGGACAATTTCTCCGTCCTTGTCCACCCTCAGCTTGACCTTGATTTGCCTCTTGCTCGTCCAGATTCCATGCAAGTCCTTCACGTCCACACAGTTCCCTGTTCCCTCAACGTAGCGAGCAAGGAATGTGAGGACATCGACTACCGGCACATGTGGGTTGAACATATGCACGGTGATCAACCTTTCCTTCTGGGTGGGGAGGGTGAAAAGCGGCTGCACTTTGAGCAGCGACAGCGGAGCTTCATTCCCCCTCTCCCGAAAATCCTCCATCACCTTCTGCCATCCCGTCGGATACTTGAAGGTAACGTCAAAATATCCGTTACCCGGGAAATCCTGGAGGCAGTAGATCTCCTTCGCCTCAAATTTGAGGGCCCCTAGCAAGACCTTCTTGACGAACAGGTCTCTTGAAAAGAGGGTACCCTCGCTGATGTCCTTCACGCTTATTCTCAGGGTATTGCGAATACCCTGTACTCCTGCTGACATAGTGGCTAAAGGTGTTAGGTTGGTTACCCAACCAGCATGCATCCACCTCTAAGCCTGCAGCCACAACTCCTCGTCTCCAAGTCCGCTCCGCGATCCACGGCCCTTGTCCCCAAGGGACCGCCAGAACCGTTCTAATAAGAACAGATAGTCTCTTTCACTTCTTCAACTTCGTCCTGGGAGCACAGCCTTTTTGATCACGGTTTCTCCCCTGCCAGGTCACCTCCCTGTCCAAGGCCCTTCTCTCCCGATTGCTCAGTTTGGCCGGGCGGCCAACTCTATGAAGAATCCTGGTGGTTTCAAAGTTCTTCCATTTAAGAATGACGGAGGCCACTGGGGCCTGCAATTCTGCAGAAATTGTTTTATACCCTTCCCCAGATCTGTGTCTCGACACAATCCTGTCTCAGAGGTCTATGGACAATTCCTTCTTCTTCATGGCTTGGTTTTTGCTCTGACATACACTGTCAACTGTGGGACCTTATATAGGCAGGTGTGTGCCTTTCCAAAAAATATACAATCAATTTAATTTACCACTTGTGGACTCCAATCAAGTTGTAGAAACATCTCAAAGATAATCAATGGAAACAGGATGCACCTCAGCTCAACTTTGAGTGTCATATCAAAGAGTCTGAATACTTATGTAAATGTGATATTTCAGATTTCTTTTTAATTACTTTGCAAAAATTTCTAAACACCCGTTTTCGCGTTTATATAATGATGTATTGTGTGTAGATTGATGATAAAAAAAATTAATTTAATCAATTTTGGAATAAGGCTATAACGTAACAAAATATGGAAAAATTGAAGGGGTGTGAATACTTTCTGAATGCACTGAATATCACACCATGCCATGCTTGGTGGCTACTTTACTGTACCCACGATCAATCACATTCCCATGATGCTGGAAGATTGTTCCCGGTGTTGGGGGAGTCCAGAACAAGGGGTCACAGTCTAAGGATAAGGGGGAATTCCTTTAGGACCGAGATGAGGAAAACATTCTTTACACAGAGAGTGGTGAGTCAGTCTCTGGAATTCTCTGCGACAGAAGGTAGTTGAGGGCAGTTCATTGGCTATATTTAAGAGGGCGTTAGATGTGGCACTTGTGGCTAAAGGGATCAGGGGGTTTGGAGAGAAGGCAGGTATGGGATACTGAGTTGGATGATCAGCCATGGTCACATTGAATGGCGGTGCAGGCTTGAAGGGCCGAATGGCCTACTCCTGCATCTATTTTTCTATGCTTTCTATGTGCAGCAGTCAGCGAATTACTTACAAGGCAGCTGTAAATGAGAAACTGAAGATAAACCACATTCCCCATCTTTTACCATTTCATGAGGTTACCATTTCTATCCATAGTTGATCAGCTGCAGCAATTCAGAATCATTGCAAAGTGCAAAACCGTTATTTCCCAAAAATACTGACGCTAATTTATTGTTCTTTTTTGCTGGCTGGTAAATTTTAAATAAATCACAAGCTTAGAGGGAGGATAATTTGCAGCATTTAAACTAGTCGACATCTGTTCATGATGTACTCTAGAGGGTCAATTTTATAAACGGGCTTAATTTTTTATTTTAATTCCACTAAAGTTACAGGACCAATGGAACGTATCTTGGAGCACAGGCTACAACCCAAGATGGAATATGCCCCAGTTACCCAGCTGCAATGTCCCACACAAAAGTCCCAATAAACACAATAGCTCACACATGACAAGAGTTGATTCGAAAATAGTTATATAGTGCAGCACGAGTCAGCACTTTCAGGTTCAGATTTAATAATTTTGCATTTATTTAATCATTTACCAATCCAAATTTACAATAGTTTCCGACAATAATTGATGTAAGGAACAGTGTTTTGTCACTGGTAGAGGATCAAAGGAGATAAAAGGAAGAATATTTTCACTCAGAAAGTAGCGAGGAATCTAGAACCCACTGTATGAATGGGGGGGGGGGGGGGGGGGGGGGGGGAAGACATGGTAAATGGTAGAGTTGTGAGGCATTTTCTTAAAGGGCACTTTTTGAAGTCAGTACTGGCTCTGTAGAATGAACTGAATAACTAGTCCAAACAGTATGGGTGCCTTCTCAAATGCACATTTAAGATTGTCAATCTGAAGAAAAACAACGTGCTAAGAAAATTACAATAATTTATTTCAACAACCCCCCCACAAAACAATGGTCACATAACCTAGATTTTCTACACTTGCAAGCTTATCCAACAAAACAAGGAAAATCATTTAATACCTCATCTTTTGAAAATCAATTTTTGAAAAGCAGAACATTAGTGTAAAGATTTCACAGTAACCAGCCCAAGTGTAAATTCCTCCCCAAGCGTTAATTCCTCCTTAAAAGAAGGAAAGTCCATTGCTCAAAATGATGGACTGAATTGTGCTTGGCAACTGCTTGTGAGTCGCTTTTGGTCTTAAGAGACCTCAGACTTTTTGCAGATTTGCAATCAAACACAGAAATTAGGTTAGACCCCAAAGCAGAGTAATGATTCTGATGAGGAAACCATTGCTCATCCATTGCTCAGCATTACGCATGGAATGGCATGCCAAGGAATGACAACGTTATTGAGTTTTTGAGTATTCCACATTGGCTGGATTAGTCAAGGACATCCAGACAGCTAAACATAGACTCGAGCTGTAAAGCTTCATACGGAAATGCTGAATTATAATAGAACAAAAATTGTCACTGACACTGCGCTGTGGTAATAAAGGCCAGGTAAATGCTTTGAGCAAAGTACTTACCTGCCCTTTATTCCCACAGCACAGTGCCATTTTGATTGAATTCTCGTTTAATATGGTTTTACTTTTAATTAAAAAATTAGATTAACAGTTTTAACAGCCATTCATGATGTTTATGTATTTTTTGTGTGTGGTTTGGGCATTGTGCAACCATCATGCAGAGCAACGAGTTTGTTCAGCCTCCTGCATCAGGAAGATAAGGGCGTAGGGACTGCAAGCACCAAGCCAGGTTCAGGATAAGCTAGTCCTACAGTGCTAAAATATCTCACTGTTGGGCTTTCTATTGCTACTTGATATACAGATAGGTGCAGCACAGTGGCGCAGCTGCAACCTCACAGCGCCATTGACCCGGATTCCATCCTGACCCCAGGGAGGGAGATGCCTGCGTGGAGTTTACGCGTTCTCCCTGTGACCACTCCGGTTTCCTCCCGCATCCCAAAGAGACGCAGTTTTTTAAGGTTAATTGGCATATGTAAATTGCCCCTGGTGTTAAGGGAGTATATGAGAAAATGGGGTATCATGATCAGTGTGGATTCAGTGTGCTGAAGAGCCTGCATCGTAGCCGTATCTCCAAACTAAACCGTCCACAATGGAGAAATTAAAGTCATCGGAATTTCAAATTTGGTTTTGTTCTAATAATACACGGAGAAAAGGAGAAACATTAATTTTGTCTCCATTTTATATCCTAACGATGTACAAAACTGATACAACATACTATAAATGACACTTGGTTTTCAGTGCAACCTAATGAATATCTGTAAAAAAATCCAGGAGTAAATGAAAAATATCAGATTTCCCATTACTATCGATAGCAGGTATTTAAAAGACATTTGGATAGGAAAGGCTGAGAGGGATATGGGTGAAACATGGGCAGAATGGGACCAGCAAAGACAGAGATTTTGGTCTGCATGGAAGAGCTGGGCTGTATGATTCTATCATTGCCAAGCATACAAGACAAACTGCACAAACCAATTTTTCCCAGATGTTTTTAAGATCCTAATTTTTTAAAGATAGATATTCATAGAAGATAACATGACATTAACCATTTATAAATTTATATCCAATGCAATTTTTTTGTTCCAGCCCAGGCTGTGCCAACTAACTTTGTCTCTACTATAGAATTGCTCAGGGGAAAACTGCACAGCACCCATGTTTACCAGGCACAATTGTTACACAGTTTAATACCACTCACAAAATAACTCTTATATTGCTTTCTCTTGACTCATTAATCCAGACTTAAAGTGATTCCCAAATACTGTGGAAGCACATGTTTATAGGTATGTACCAACTAGTTGCGTTAAGGATCTAAACAGACCAAAGTTTAATAAATACAGGGTGTGACAAACTGAGTCATAGAGTCATAGAATGATACAGTGTGGAAACAGGCCCTTCGGCCCAACCTACCCACACTGGTCAACCCACACTGCAAATGTCCCAGCTACCCTAATCCCACTTCCCTGCACTTGGTCCATATTCCTCCAAATCTATCCTATCCATGTGCCTATCCAACTGTTTCTTAAACAATGGGATAGTCCCAGCCTCAACTACCTCCTCTGGCAGCTTGTTCCATACACCCACCACCCTCTGTGTTACCCCTCAGATTCCTATGAAATCGTTTCCCCTTGTCCCATCCCTTCCCACTTACATGTGGGACACCATGCATGCTCTCCCCCATTCAAAAACTTTCAATTCCCCGCCACCCATTGCCTCATCTTCACCACTGAGGCCCATTCAGGAAAGCTGTAGGCTCCACGAGAATGTATATCCAACCAGTTTCCCTCTACCAACATGCTCCTCCGCTTGCCAGAACATGGGTTTACCCTCAATCTCTTTCGATTACTCCCACTGCTTACAAATGAAAGTAGCCAGGAACATCACATAGCCCCTAGCTATGCCCGTCTCTTTCATTGGCTATGTCTTTGCACTAAGCCTACTCCAACACTATTATCCAACTCTTTCTCCACTATAATGACAACTGCATTGGTGCTGCTTTCTGCACCCATGCAGGTCTCATCAATTTAATCAACTTTGTCACCCTGCCATGTATTTTGCTTTGACCATTTCAGCCATTTCTTGATCTCTCTATCACCATCTCAGGAGACAAACTATTGACTGATAATTACTACATTTACCAACTCCCACATCTGCCTGCAGTATACTTCGTCTGAAGAAGGGCC
This sequence comes from Raja brachyura, assembly GCA_963514005.1. The sequence goes on from OY740808.1 coordinate 33,200,362, forward strand.
TCGACCCAAAACGGCACCCATTCCTTCTCTCCAGAGATGCTGCCTGTCCCGCTGAGTTACTCCAGCTTTGTGTCCCTCTTCCCACCTCTTATAAAAATGCTATCCTTTCTCTCAATTTCATCATCTCCACTGCATTCTCTCTAGAGGAGGCTTTCCACTTCAGTGCATCTGAACGATCCTCCTTCAAGAAACGCACTTTCCTCCCAACTGTGGTCAACTAAATCTTTACACTTATTCCTCTATTTCCCACATTTATGCTCTCACCCACCTGCCCACAGACAGACCGGGGTAGACTGCTTTGTTGTTTACATTTCACCCCATCATTTGGTATCCAGCACATCATTCTTCCACTTTTCCACCAGCTACAACATGATCCAACCAGCAATCACATTTTCCCCTCACCACCCCTTTCTACTCTCCACATGGATTACTCTCCCCATGACTCCCTGGTTCAGTCTCTCCAGACACTTTCCCCAGCAAACATTGGTTTACCCTCCATCCCTACACCACTTTCTTCACCTCCATCAATGCGTATTTCTTAACACCCAAGAAGACAAGACACAAAATGCTGGAGTAACTCAGTGGGACAGGCAGCATCTCTGGAGAGAAGGGATTCCTCCATCCAAGACCCTCAACAGTTCTTCCAGGTGAGAGAGAGATTCACATGTACTTCCTCCAATCCTATCTATTGTTTTGGTGCCCTTAACGTGGCCTCCTACACATTGTCGTACATATCCTTTACATCAAAACTCCCAGAACACCAAGGCCAACAGGGGGTAGCTGCCAAGCCGGTCCCCATGGTCAAATGCATGACCGGACAGGCAACAGCTTACAGGGAGAAGCCACCAAGCCAGTCCCTACCCAGGGAAACCGGTGGACCAAGGCCTGGGAGGGAGAGCCCGCCAAGCCGATCCAAGTTCAAGTTACGTTCAAGTTTACATTTATTGTCACATGCACCAATTGGTACATTGAGATTTGAGTTACCATACAGCCATACAATTAAATAAAAAACCCACAATACACAAGTTTACACAAATGCACAATACACGATTTAAACATAAATATCCCCACACAGCGGAATCAACATTTCCCATTGTGAGGGAAGGCAATAAAGTTCAGTCATCTTCCTCATTCTCATGAACGAGAGGATGGAGTGGCGGACAATGACAAACGCGACCAGCAAAGAGTGAAGCGGGTAGGAGGGTAGAGGGAACCAGGGTCTGGCCTACCCCATCCTCGAGGTCCGTTGCTGGAGGCACCCCCAGGGCACAAGGATGGGCGAGGAGAGTGACGTTAGTTCGCAGGTCAACTGGGATGTCCAAGGGTAGGTAATGGCTGGAGGTCCACGGGCTCCAGGTAGCCCTGGGCTTGCCTGGTGCGGGCACCGCTCATAATACCTAGAGCAGGGGCTGGACTTTAAACCAAAAAGTGTTGCCTCTTACACATGGGATCAATAGACTATGTCTGTACACTTTGCTCATCGGGGAGGCGCTTAGGTATGGCAATACTCTACTGGATTGATTGTATGAAAATAATTTCACTGTGCGTTTGTACTCGTGCGTTTGTACATGTGCACAATAAAAGCACCACTGAAAACAAATCAAAAATCTAATGTTTTCAATGCATATTTCTTAACACCCAAGAAGACAAGACACAAAATGCTGGAGTAACTCAGTGGGACAGGCAGCATCTCTGGAGAGAATGGATTCCTTCTCTCCAAAGGTGCTGTCTGTCCCGCTGAGTTACTCCAGCATTTTGTGCCTTTCTTCGGTATAAACCAGTATCTGCAGTTCCTTCCTACACATTTATTCTTAATACACACACACACAATGTGACTTCACATTTTCTTTTGGGGGGGGGGGGGAGGGGGGTATATAAAAGAACTGTTTCCTAAGAATGTAACCATCTTGTAGTGCGGGAGAGGTGTGTGCTTGCTTGTACTGCCCTTCCCGCAGCAGTTTCCCCATCAACCACAAAGGATATATCACCTGCCCCTTTATGTAATTTCTTCCTACAAGAGATTGTAATTCATCCAGGTGATGCAATGATTCACTTCTTCCCATTTTGTGAATTGAATGCAGTTTTCACAACATAGTGGCCTCCACACTGGAGAAAACAAATGCAGATTAGATTACTACTTTCCCAAGCATCTCCATACAGTCGACCTGGTTGACACATGATCTTTCAGTTGCCCTGCCATGAGTAGTAGATGAACATGTGGGGAGGGGGGGGGGGCTTATGTTTATATGAGGCCCAATATAAACTTGTCGAATAACATCTCATCTTCCACACAGGCACATTTTGGTCATATTTTCAGCCCAAGGGACTCTGTATTGAATTGAATAGAGCACCATCAATGTTTTTGTATCAGAATTGGCCATTTCTGTACCTTTGCCAATGCGATGCTAACTCGGTGTTTTTCCATCCACTGATTCTGCCTGTTTTCGCTATGCATTTCTAGCACTTTCCTTTTGGTTTCATGTATCAGCAACAGCTCTAATCTGCATATCACAGGTTTAGCACGTCCCTTTGTTTTCTAGCCATTCTCATTAGTCTATTAATCAGATAGCCTTAAACATCAAAATGACATAGGCCTCATCCTAACTGGGCAACCTTTTGTCTCGTTTATCCCTGGCAACTTTAATAGTACATAACAATGCTATTTTACTTATTCATGAACAAGTAATGATGAACAGAACCAAACACAGTCAGTCAATGAGAAAAAATGTACAAAACCAGAATCAACGAATTTCCCCCCTGGGTAGGCGAAATTTACCCCCTGGGTTGGGAACCCTTGCACAGAAGTATTCCTTTTGCCCAAAGATAGACACAAAATACTGGAGTAACTCGGCACGACAGGCAGCACCTCTGGAGAAAGGAACGGGTGACGTTTCGGGTCAAGACCCTTCTTCTTCAGAAGGTTCTCAACCCGAAACGTCACCTGTTCCTTCCCTCCAGAAATGCTGCCTGCCCCGCTGAGCTACTCTAGCCTTGTGTATCTATCTTCAGTTCCTCCTTCCTGCATACATTCCCTTAACAGAATCCATCCCTGCCTCAATATTTGCAATTTGAAATTTGTTTTTTCCTTTCCCAATTATGATTACAGGTCTTCATGTTGAAACGTTAACCATTTTTCTTTAGACAGAGAATACAACAAAAACAAATTTCCAGCATTTTGTTTATACTTGAACTTTCCAACATCTCGAATTTCTTTGATTTTCATAATCTTCTCAAACTTTTTAATTGATTTCAGTGATGGTGATGTATATTTATTATAGGTTTGAAACTTCATTTTTTTAAAATTCAAGAATGAAACCTACATTTATGTGGGCTACTTGATTAAAAGGTGCATCGAAGCAAAACAAAATTTAGCTCGCATATTTCAGCAGAAGCTTCCCGACAGAGATCTGGCAGAGGAACGAAGTTATTTTTCTGCTCCACAGCCTAGGTCCAAAAGACCAGATGTTCCGCATACACACACACACACAATTGTCCACATTGAATAGAAAACTGCAGACTTCCTGCAGTCCACTTCACATGACAAGATGCTTTCACATATCAAATCAATTTTGTTCAAGACGTGCACTCATACAATCAGTCATGACCATGTAAACAAGAGAGTGCCGCATTCCAAAAGCCTTGCCATCACCTCACATTCTACGGCACAAGACATGCTTCCTCCAGTCACGTAATAACCTGCCAAAATTAAAATCCAGTTGTCATATGGTTACAGCAATGAACAGACAATGACGATCAGCTAGGTGATCAGACAGCATCCAGCTACGGGAAAAGTTTCACAGTACTTCTGGCTTCAAAAATATTGCTTCAAACAGAAACACTAAAAAGTACTCAAAAATGTCGACGTCATAAATGACTCAAGACGCAAAGACAGTAAACTACTTGCTTACAAGTCCTGGTTGATTTCCTATTATCCTAGATACAGAGGATGTTCTCTAAGGTTCATTTGCCATGGAATATTGTTCTCCCTTGACGTTTCCTACACAACAATCCTTTCAATAAAACACACACACAGGAATGTAATTCAAACTACAATTTAACTGCATCCACGCTGCAGTCTCAACACGCAAGCACAATTATGTCAAAACATCTTGAAACGAAAGCTAACAGCTGGAAAACAAATGCAACCAGTTTCGTAATGCAATATAACAATTAAATGACAGGATAAAAACTGGTGCATAAGAATTTCTCTAAGATAGTAGCTCATTAGAATGAATATTGCTCTGCAGCCAAACAACGAGGAGACAGACTTTGGTCACATCTAACAGCGATAATTCAAGATTCAGTTTCTCAATTGGAGATTGGTCATTGGCAGCTAATGCTCATCATGTGCAGCCCCGAATCTCACTTTTCTGCAACAAGTGGGTATATCTGGCCCACTCATCACCAGTCCTCATGGGCAGCCTTCCATTCCGAGCAATTGGGCAATTCCTTGGAGTAGTGCTAGAGCAGGGCAGGGATAGCACTGAGTTCCCAGAAAAGCAACGTGCAGCTGCAGCCAATTCCCTTCTCAGTACAGTACAAGAACAAACTGTCTGTGGGTGTTTGGATAGGAAGTCCAAGAACACAATAACAAATTAAGAGTTCTGTGAGGCACCAGCATTTTTGATTACCAAGATAATTAATGTGGGCATCATCTATTGAATAATTCAATGGTGTATCAAAATTTTGCCTGGATATATCCAGTTAACACCTAACCAAAAGATAAATATTCACACCAGCTTCCCCAGTTTAAAAAAAATGAGATCACTCTCCTTACCAAGTTAAAATTTATACTCTCCCCACCTCACTCACCCCCAAACCAAATACCAGGAAAAGTTATCACACCAAGGCAATGTCAACTATTTTATTTTTCCTGCCTGCCCTTCAGGCTAAAATTGTGATTCATTTTATTAAATGCTACGCACGAAGAGAGGTAAGAACATCATAAGATGCCTTAGTCAAAAAAGAGAGAAAACAAGTATAGAAGTAATGAAGGGTGTACGGAAGGCAGAGACCAAGGTTCAGACAGTTTAAAAAGGCACAACACTTATCTATTCTACTCATACAAGATTGCAAAACTTCCAAACTAAACTATTTTTACTCGATGGGTTGAACAAAAATTGAGCCACTGGATCCAGCAGCAAAAATTAAGCACAATATCTAGATATATTCACAGCTTTTCAAAATATTTGGTACAAAAGCAGACAAAATAAACCCTCAACAATTTGAGGTGCTGCCTGTTTACTGGAGTTATATTCCACATCGTAACCTGTACATGACTCAAGGAGCTGCAAAACCTAATCCTGACATAGGCATCTTTGAAGCCATGCTAAACTGGTTTGGTTACAGTTGGGAGTGCTCTCTTGGTGCAGGTGTTCGGGTGCCTCAATACACTAGTGGTGTTTAGCGTTGCACACTATGTACATAAAATTAAACTATAGTACTTTACAGTTAGATCAATGCTTTTTCTTTAATTCACCCTTAGACAACCCGTTATTACTTCACTGCTGTTGCACAATGCAGAATCTACTCTTTAGATTTAGAGGGACAACACATATACTTGTATTGTGCCATAAAACTAAATAACACAACATTATGGGGTCCTAAAGTCGTACAAGCACATCCATACCAAATGTTCCACACTAAGCGGTTCTTCAGTCAAATTGCAGCAACAAACCTTTCCTCCGACAGCTTCAACTCACTGAGTCCAGATCTAATCTTCCTAATGCTACACAATCGATTTCTATAGATAATGCCTACATTCATTATTGTATATTAATTCATGTTAAACTCAAGTAAATCAACCTATGTAGAAGGTCTAGAGTAATCTCAAACATTTCAGGGCCTTTGGAGGCCCTAAAAGGGCTTCTGAGGTGTAAACAATTTGATTTTTGATCATGACATCAGCTGGAGTACTGCATGCAGCTTTAGTCACCTCACTGTAGGAAGAATGGGATAGCACTAGATAAGTACCAGAGGAGGTTCACCAGGATGTTCCTTGATGACTAGCAATACCAGATGAAGAAAAACAGTAAATGGCAAAGATTTACGGTAAGCGACAAGGGATTTAAATGGAACCCGAGAGGGAACACTTTCACCCAGGGTGGCAAATTCCTGGTGTACACCACAAAAGTGCTGGAATTCACTAACAACATTTAAACGGAGTCTTGACGAGATGAACAGGGATAGTTGGTGTGGACAGGCTGGGGCGAATGGCCCATTTCAATTCTCTATGACTAAACCCCTGGCTCACATTCCGGACCAATGAATGAGACAGATGCCAGATGACCAGGATACAGTAACAATCAAATGTCAGATGAGCACAGTTTTATTCTCACGTATACATTGTATAGTTCATCTTCAAGTGATTTTTCAAAGTTTGGATTAAAATTCATGTATGTATTACGGAGTGTGTATGCGTTAAATATTAGAATCAGCTTTAATTAGAGAGATTAAAACCATATAAAAACTACAATGTCTAGTATGCCAGCTGTACGCAGCTCAAATTTGTTATCTTACATTCACAGAATCGTCTAAGATATCATTTTCAGCAAATTAAAACTAAAGTGAAAATAGCCTTGAGCCAAAAAAGCCTTTCTTACAAATGTTTAAAACATGTTAAAGTATAGCACATCAGCAATTGAATGTAGAGTCTTGGTCAGTGCTGTGTTTATTTATATTTTTACCCTGGTCCTTTTTCAGTTGGGTTTAAAATAATTCCACTGGAAAAAACATATAATTTGAGAAATTCCAGTCCATCAGCCCTAACACTTGGATTTAATTTTGATCACTAGAACGGTTCATTGATAAGAAGCTTATAGCTAATGTTAAAGGGCATAATAAATTAAATTTAGTATCATTTAACAGTAAAAATATAGAACTATAAGCAAAATGAACATAGAACACGTCACGAGGCTTGGTGCACTTCAGAGTCAGAGAGCGTGGTAATGGGCTCCTCGGCCCATCATGCCCACGCTAACTAATAAGCCCCATTTGCACTAGTCCCACCTGCCGGCATTTGGCCCATGTCCCTCTCAACCTATCCTATCCATGTACCTGTCCAAATGTATTTTTAAACATTGGGATAGTACCTGCCTCAATTACCTCCTCCGGCGGCTTGTTCCAAGCACCCAGTACATTTTGCGTATACAAAGTTGCGCCTCATGTTTCTCTTAATTCTTTCCTCCTCACCCTAAATCCCCATGTCTTCCGGTTCTCGATTCCCCTACTCTGTGCATTTACCCGATCTATTCCTCTCAGACAGAAATACGTGTCAATTTCACACCAAGTAACTATTACCAGCAACAAGGAGTTTTGCAGACAATGGTTTGTTGGAAATAGGGAAGGAGACGACATGGAGATGGGAAGGGGGGGTTACACAAAAAGCTGGAGAAACTCAGCGGGTGCAGCAGCATCTAAGGAGCGAAGGAGATAGGCGACGTTTCGGGTCGAGACCCTTCTTCAGACTGGAGATGGGAAGGGTTGAGAAAAGGTAAGAATGAGACATTTCGACTTTTGTGCTGAGCAAACTCTAGAAAAGGTAGTCATTGTACCCCAGTGCCCTGGGCAATATTACCCTATCAAAATAAAATCAGCAGTTTTGCTAATCAACATGAGCTACATTTAACATAGTAGATAAAAGTATACTGCAGGAAGCAGAGTTTTTCTACAATCCAAATGGGAGGATTTACAATTTTCCTTGCGTCAGTATTCCATCGTAAGCACAAGACAAAAATCAAAAAAAGAATGGGCACATTGCATAATCCAACTAGAGAATCAAAATAAAGGACCAGACAAGTATAATTCAGATGTGGGTTGGCAAATCACAATTTAACAGACTGATTATTGACTCTGCAAGACAAAGAAACTGCACATTAAGGTTTAAATTAGTAGCAGTTGTTTACTTGTATTTGCAATGTTTCCTTCTTGCAAAGCATTGTTATTTGTCTCCTGAATGATCAACAATCTCCAAAATTCCGTTTTTAAACACAGTCCATACAATGTAAGCTTGTTCACCATGCGAAAAACAATATACATTTTCCGATGCACCAAAATGTAGCCTATTTCAAAGTTGTATTTTTTAAATGTTCAAAAAACCTTGAGCATGCACCTCTTTAAACAGAACTAGAACAATTTCCACAGAGTTTTGTGAATGGTGTTTAAGCAATTGCATACAACATATGATTCAATATTTAAAGAGTCGACCATCAAAACAATAGAATGATTATTTCTACAAGATGTATCTATTCCTGCAGTTAAAAGATTATGTTTCACAAATATTTGAGTTAAGGGGAAAATGACAAGAAACGCGAATAAAAGATGCCAAAGAGTAAAGATAATTATTGTTTTGTCAAGGATGGTCTTGTGGATCGAAATAATGCATTACCTCATCGACTAATTTTAAGCCTATGATTTACTATAATGCAGAACATTTGTCATAAGGGAACAAGTAATTTTTTTTAAATACACTATCAATCAGGTCATCACGTACATGATTTGCCACAATAATGCGAAGACATTCCTGAAACTTGCAACAATTGCTATTAATAAAGTCAAGGCTTTGCCTATTATTTATGTGGTGAAAATAATATGCGCTCTCTGAAAGCATCTAAATCTAAACACAAAAAAAGTCTTGGGGTGACCACAACACACTGCACAGCACTTAGGAGTCATTTTGCAAACGCTATTTTCATTGCTTTCTCTGAGAAAGGCGGCAAAATGCTCCCCCATAAAAACATGAAATACTTGTTTTTCCCATTGCTAATGCTGTGTCAAAGTATTTGCAGAGCATTGGGAAACATTACTTTATGGACTATGGGTCAGATGTATTTTTATTGGGCAAAAATAAAATCCTTCACAGAAACTGAAAAATTACTACAGCTCTATAATCCATGACATGACTTATTGAATTAGCTTCAACATGTAGTTCAGCCAACAAAAAAGCGACAATCCTGCAGATCAATCTGGACGTAAGCAATGTGTTCAACATCATAGAAACTGACATCCCCACAATACTACACCAACATAGCCTGTTTCATTCATTTGGAGCGAGCCCCCAAAACAGTAAATAACTCAGGAGCTAATTACTACCCTAAAGTGTGAAACAATTCTTGAAAACTATTACAAACCAAGGAACACTGCCTCAGGAGATAGATACCAAAATAAACTTCTATTTAGAAAGCAAAATTCAGCAACAAATCACTGGGGATTCCCTTTAGTTTCAGCTGCTGAACAAATTGAAACAATATTCTAAATTTTTGCATTACCTAACCATCAGCATAGACAACCATTAGGCGATCACAAAAAGCTTTTCCACTAACAACAAAACTTATTTCTGAATGTTTAAGAAGGAACTGCAGATGCTGGTAAATCGAAGGTAGACAAAAATGCTGGAGAAACTCAGCGGGTGAGACAGCATCTATGGAGTGAAGGAAATAGGCAGGGATTCGGCCCAAAACTTATTTCTGAATGTTTGAGCAGCAGATAACATTTAATACACTAAACGTTTGAGTCAGCATTTTAGAAACTAACCTTTGAACACTGGAAATGCAGAAAATTATGGTCAAATTTTATAGTCTTCACCCACTTCAAGCCTTTCCAGCGACATAATCGCCAAAATCCACCTTCCTCCAAGTCTGACCACGTACAACCCAAATTTAAGAATTTCAGCACTAATGACCTCCTTTCACCTGTCAAAACCCTGTGCTTTAGAATATGCTGTTTAAACCTTTTGACCCCTAAATCCCAACAATTTGACTAAAGCTTTGCCCATCAGTCCAGGTCTCATTTTTCTTTATTCAATAATGCTATAATCACTTTGAATGTGTTTCTGTACTAGAGGCAATAGAGATACAAATAGGCACCATTAGTTATCTGTCCAATTTAACCAACCTTCTATATATGTCAAGAACAAAAATAAAATAAAAAAGAATGCAAAACAGATACTAATATTTGGGTTAATGCATCAATTGAATTACATCTTTAGCTAAGAAAATAGTGAAATGTACATAGTTATTATTCCTTCCACCTACACTAAAATTGCTGCCAAAATAGATACAGATATAGTGAATTTGTGGTGCGAGGTAACCAATCCACATCTTTTATAAAAATCATTTTTGAGATTTTATTGAAATCTCAAACACCTGCAGTACTTGATATTCCTGCAGGTGGCACTATGAAAGTACTTTGAAAGGTAAGTTGTCATACTGTGACACAACAGATGCTATCTTCCTGCAAGGACATAACATCAGATTGCAGAATCTAGTCAGTGTAGCTGCAAATCACTGTTAGCCAATTTATTCTCCCCCAGCAAGCAATCACGCACACACCAGCAAATAATACAATATGCTAAACAAATTAAAATTCATAAATTTGATATTGCATAATTAGATGTATCACTAAATCTTCCAATGTCTGTAGTATAATTCCCCCAAATTTAGCCTGGAGCAATGACTCCAAGTTCATGTCTGGATTGTGCGGTCTGAACACTTACTGTGTACCAAATTTTCTGGGTTGGAAAACTGTATAAATTCTAATAGCTTCTAAACATTTCTACCACAAAATAATGTTTGGAAACCATGAACCAACTGCCTATGTTTCAAGGCAAAATATTGTAATCAACGTGTTTTTAATCAGCTTGTGGGGAAACAATTGTTAAAACGTGTTCCATATTTTAATTGTATAGCTTGATTAATATTTAAAAATGAACGAGAAGTGACCAAAATAAAAAGCAAGAAAGAAACTGATAGCAAATAGAAGTCAAATATGCAAGAGTATTATTATCAAAAGGTTGCTAAACTTCTGCCAGTGGGCAACACAACAAATGGCAATGGAATGGTGGGCACCATAAAAGCTCAGAAAGCAGTGATTGAAAGGGAAGCACAAGTCTGAGCCTGCAAGGCCTCTGCAGCAGTTAGTGGCTGCCTCTAATGCCACAACATTCAAATGGAAAGGGAATAAAAAAGTAAAAGAATCAACACTGATGACGGAACAGTGATAGATACCCTGCTGAATGCAATATGAAGGCAAGCAAACTCTCATCAATTCCAACATTATTCACTGGGGTTTCTTGTTTCACTTTAGAGCATCTCTACAAATGCAAGAATGGGTGGGGCAAATCCCCCAAACTTTATTTTGCAGTTTACTTTATCTTCAATATAAAAACTCAAGACAGATTAAATTATAGTTTTCATGAAAGCTCAAAAACCACACTCACGAAACAAAGGTTGGATTTAAAATGTTTCAAATCAATTTGCACATTTTGCTATAGTTGAAGCTGTCATGATTTCACTTCAATAGCACGTAATACCTGCAGCTATCCCCGTGACCCCTGTAGTGCCTTTTAGTCTGAATGGAAATGAAACAGACTGCACATTCAGACAATACACTTACAGTTCTGCATCCTTAAAACAAGCTCCACCCACAATGAGTAGCTACAATGGCATCTCATTATGGCCATGCATTTTAATTCAACTCCTCAAAGCGACGAAATAGTGTCTCCAACTTGAAACATATTAAACTTTTTTTCCAGACTATTTCAAATCTTTATCCAATGTGGGAAGATGTCTGACAAACAGGGCAACAAATTATTTCACAAATGAAATATTACTGTTTACATTTACAAAACAAAGTTGCAATTCTCTAATTAACTTCATGAATAATAAGTTTTTACTGTTTGAAAATAATTAACCAAGAAAGCAGGAAAATCATCACAGCAAGTACAAGACTCAATCTAACTAATCCAAAACCCGAACCAAATTAATAAAAGCCTTCCAAATAGTCTAATATATGTTTAACTAAAGCGGCGAGAACATCTTCAACACCCAATATCAAGGTACTGTAAGTAACTCAATTTGATAAACAAACAGCATCAGTTTCCTTGATTAAGAAAACTTCAATACACAACGTCACTGACATTTAATCTTTTAAAGATAAGATATAAGGAACAAAGTTCAGGTCGAAGAATCAAAACGTTAATTCATGCTTTCATTTCAAAGGTGTGTGCCTTGCTCATATATAAAACCTAGAAATTAAAAAAAAGCTTAATATTTTCACATGTGTTAGTATAAAGAAAATGTCACAGTATTAAATAAAAAGCAGTGTAAATATTTTTAAAATACCGATATTAATGTGACCCAGCTCAGTCACATTAGAAGACTAAAAAAATCCTCAACTGCAAAATGCTTACATCAGCATCAGCCTGGTGACACATTGCGTATCAGAGCAAATTTTGTGGTTTTGCTATATCTACTTAATTCCCATTATAGAACAGTTAGCATTGCAGAGTCTTAATCTTCAATTCACAAGTATTTCATCTGGCTTCTGACTATATCACAATACTTAGTAGATAAAGGTACTCAAAAAAGTTGGTAATGCATTAACTACTACCTTCATGTCAAGATTATCCTGGCAATTCCCAATTCATGTAAAAACTTGGACGGTATCTATATTATTTTACAGAAAGTTCCAGAAAAAAGATTTAACCACAGGCAGAACTATAACTGGAAACTCTATATCATTTTTGCACTGAAGCCAACTTTTTTTTAAACTACCAATCTGCAGTTAATGTCCACAAATTCAAGTGTCATCTATGTTCATAAATGTTAAACAAAGCACAACATAATGACAGAAAGGCAAAGTTATAGAAGCCAAAACTCAAACGATTTACCAAAATATATTAAATAGAGGACGGATGAGATCACAGACCCGTTTCCAAGGTTCTGATTAATAGCTTTCCCAAACCAGTTCTTAGTTTTGGCATGTGACTGCAACATGTGCCATAGTGCTCCTTATAAAACCTCTTGCAACAGGCAAAATAATTCACTGGCTTGTTACGATGCAGGATACTCAACAAAATTACATTTCGATTTTATTTTACATCACGTTACTATTTCTCATCAGTGTGCAAGAAACAAGCAAAAATCCACAGCCATGGCCTGGCGCTACAAAATAAATTCACAGCTGTTGTCGACCACATCATCCCCCACAAGTTTCTTGCTAAGTGTTTGATCTCATAGTAAGGGGGCTCCACAACAGCTGAAATGTGTTTCCAGGCTGCTAAATTCACTATCCATAAATGTTTTACTGTGCAGACCAAGTTCCTACTCAATTTACTTGTCTTTCTATGTGAAAAAGCAATTTTGTATTTCCATAAAATATAATAGTATATCTGGTGTTCAAACACTACAAGATGCAGCAACAAGTAAACAATTTACATGATTTAATACAGAAGCATTTATAATGTGGAAGGCAATCTGAAATGTTAAAGAGAATAGTTAGGAATTCCAAGAATTCCCTCGGTAAATAGTATACAACTATCCTGCTGACAGAGTCAAATTACCTTGCAGAAGGCCCCTCTGGAGCTTTCCAGAGGCCAAAGGCTGTAAAACACCAGCCACTTAAAACAATGCATCTCTATCTGAACACAAAGCACCAAAAATATCCACCACACTAGAATCAACAAGAGCTTCCGCAGGTGAGTGGGAAAGATTTCTGCACATATTTTCAATTTAATTTCAAAAAAACGCAAAACAAGAACAAAGTCAATTACTGATATTGCGACCAATGGTCCCTGAACAGTTCTATTGAAGGTCCTTCCCATTTCCAGAAAATCAATGAAAATCTTACTTAATATATTACTGATAAAACTCTGCAATTAATTGTCATACACCATTTTTAGAGTCAAGCATGAAAATGTCAAATAAAACGGTCAAAACAGCATTACAATAAAAAAATATCATCCACGATTTCATCCATCATACATGCATCTTCAAAATATCAGTGCAAGCCTGAAAAACAGTCATCAATCAGGTAAACGCCTGCTCCACCTCAACTGTTTCATTATAAAAGAAAGAAGATGCAACTCACCTCGTAATTCATGATGAATTATATCAACAAGATTTGGCTCCTCTCCCCACCAGTAAATCCACAATTCCTTGGCTTCAGGTCTCACATCTCGTCGCCATACACATAGCAGATTGGCCTGTAGACATCTAATAAAGGTCTGCAAAATAGGATCATCCTGAGCTGGTGCCGAGATGATGGGACCACAGCCCCCAAGTCCCTGGAAACTGTACCTACGCCATTTGATGCCAGTTAATTCAGCCTGTTGGTTGAGAAAGATTTCAAAAACGTCTCAAGAAAAGTGTACAAACATCCTTTCAGAGCAAAAACTATTAATTGTGTCATTTCAAAACATGGTTACAAGAATAATATGAACTTTGCAACAATACGTAATATGACAGGATCATCCTGACTGCATGTCCATACCATTACAACCATAATCAATGATAACATATCAATGTAGGAAAAAACATTGCCATTGTCAAGCAACTCACGATAGTTACTTAATATACTTTGATCAGCAATTGATAGTTTATACAATGGATGCGAAGTGTATAGTGTAATATAACGCAAAATCTTCACTGGAAAAATACCAAATGTATCATCATGAATATGTTTTAAACATTTTCACTGTTTAACACTATCTGCAAATTAGATGACATTGTGAATGGTTTTCAGCGGTTTAATCATCAGGGTGTCAAGATTTTGTACATACTTTAAAACATTAAAGAATGCATCGAATTAAACCAGTGAATGACTGCAGCAAAAAGAGTGTTTAAAATTAAAACTTCGGAGAAGTGATATGATTTATTACTACAGACAGTATTTGAAAAGAGAATACGCGCACCGGAAAATGTAAAGACGGGGGGGGGGGGGGGGCGCAGGAGAATAAAAAAAGAGAATAATTGCCCTATAAACGCCAAAGAGCATCAGTTGCATCTAGATTGCGTTTAAACTCTCGCTACCACCACCCCCTTTCTTTTTAATTGATAAAGGAAAAGAGCACGCTTTAATTCGGCTTGAAATATGCAGACATTTTTCCACTTCAAGATGGTGGATTAAAAGCTTCCAGCACTGTTAAGGGGGAAAAAAAAATAATAATGTGCAATACGTAGTGGAGGCTATTTTTTTTTTAGGGAAGGAGGGAGGGGAGGTTGGAAGAAGAAGGAGGAGGAGGAGGAGGAGGAGGAGGGGCGTGAGCATCAAAAATAGAGGAGCAAGGAGGAGGAGGAGAAGGGAGAGGAGGAGGAGGAGGAGGAGGGGGGGTGGGCTGGGGAATAAACTCCAGACAGGAAAATAAGGCCATGTAAACGGTTATGCTAAAGCATTAGCAGAAAATGGCTGCTCCCACACAGCCTTAGGCCCCTCTTTCTCTCTCCAGCACACTCACTCACTCCACTCACTCCACTCACTCCACTCACCAGAGAGAATAAATTCGAATGGCAGTCCTCCAAGCTAGCACCGTTGGCCACCCAGTTTGCTGCAGTCATGCTCCGTGCATGACTTTCTCTCCGGAGGTCGAATTAAAGATCCCGTCTTGGTTTTTTTGTTGTTTTTTTTTTTTTTTTTTTGCAACGACAATATAAAAAAAAAATCAAATAAATATGTAGACGAGATCCAAGGAGGGAGGAGGAGGAGGAGGAGGAGGGGGTGGTGGGGGAAAGGAGGGAAGGGGTGGGGAGGGGGGGGGGGGAAGAGAGGAGAGGAGAGGGGTTGTGGGGAGGGGGGAGACGTGTAGAAGTTTAAAAATAATAAATTCAGACCCCCAACGCCTCCACCTCCTCCTCACGCGGGCACACAGGCAAAAAGACGAGAAATAAATATTTTTTTTTGTGGTGAAAAAAAAAATTATAAGGTAGAGAGAAAAAAAAAAATCTCCTCAGCGATGGAAGAAGGTGACGTCCGCCCAGAGGCTGTCCGCTTTAATTCAGGAGGCTCCCAGAGGTTTAATGGTATATAGATAGATATATTTTCTTTTTTTCTTTCCACGCACAAGAGTGGCGTTGTCTTCTGCGTCCGTTCACACACACGTTAATGATGATGATGGTAATAATAATAATAAAAATGAAAGGAATCCGGTGTTGGCCGCCGTCGCCGCCGCCGCTGCTGCTGCTGCTGCCGCCGTTGCAGGCTGAAGCTTCTGTCTGTCTGTCTGTCTGCTGCTGCTGTTGTCTCTCTCTCTCTCTCTCTCTCTCTTGGCTGTGGCTGGGGTTGAGCTGCTCCCTCTCTCCTCACACATTCATTCACTCACTCTCTCTCTCTCTAATACACAGACACACACACACACACTCTCTCACTCACACACACACACACACACACGGCGTAATGGCGACAGCGAGGAGGCGCTCGCCGTTTTCCCCCGCCAAGGATTGGCCGCCCCGCCGTCACATGGAGAAGGCCGCGCTCTCCCTTCCCTTTCCCTTCCCTTCCTTTCCTCCGCCCCCTTCTCCTTTCCCTTCCCCTTCCCCAGCCAGCACCGAGGCTAACGTCGGCCGCCGGCCGCCTCAGGACGCGGGGGCCGGCCCGCTGGTGGCGCTGCTGAGCGCCCTTCAATCAGCCATTCACCACCACCAACACACACACACACACACAGCACCCTGGCCTGCCTCATCTGTGCTAACATTGACAGCAAAACCATTTAGGGGAAAAAAAAACATGAGGTGAGATATTAACAAACTTTTAATTAAAATAATAATAATTTAAAAAAAACACTTTTTTATTACATCACTGGCAATTTTTTCAAGCAGAGGAATAATATATGGTACAAGGAGATTTGTAAAAAAGGATACTTTAAAAAGAGAACATCTCTTAATTCATTGAGGCATTTCCCATAATTGATGACAATATTAAGCTTTGCACGAGGTTTGCACCTCTTATTTTTCCAAATACTTAAGTAATTTTGCACTCAGTTTAAATCTACCCCTAGTCATTATCTGATAAATTCATTAAAAAATGTCCTCCTTCAGAATTTAATTACAGCCCACAATAGTGTTAACTGGGTTATTTGTTTGCACTATTATGGTTGTCATCCATTAAAACAGTAAATTGGTTGAAAGTCTCCCATGTGAAGGTCAACAAGGGGCATCTTTCCTTTTAACTCCACATTTATCTTGCTCTATTTCACTTTTAAGCCATTCACAATGATTGCTGTGAGATATTCCAGCATTTATCAGAATTTTACATCTATTTTATGTCTTTAATTACATTCTATAAATCACCAAATGAAGATGATACCCAATTTGTTGAAACTGAACATAAATAATGATTTCTGGGATCACAGTTGATAGTGTGTAAATGAACAAAATAAATAAACAGCCAAACATATAACCTGGACTCAGCCAAAAATATCAGCAGGAGACACTTCTGCAATGGAGGCATCTCACCGACTCAACATATTAACGAGGACACTCCCTGATATTTGATGACTCCAGGGAAAGACTAAGTACTGTCCTTAACATTTATTTCAATCAATTTAAACCAACAAGAAAATTGAATTAACTGAAAGTAATAGGTCTAAATTTTCCAGACTTTTATCGATAACATCTTTCACAGAAGTGGAACCGAGTTTATTAATTTTTTTTAACCAAATAATTCCTAAAAGTAATTTATGAAATAAGTGAAAGGTTTTCCAGGTAATCTTTCATGTAATCTTTCATGGAACTATTCTGAACCCAAATTATTTCAAGTTTTAGAGGGGGACTTTCAAATTTGTAAATATTTATTTCAAATTGTTTTAAACCTAACAGCACTTAGGCTCAGCGGTTTTCTTCAATAAGGAGAATAATATAAAGGAGAACATTTCTTCAACCTAATTTCATTCATTTCTTAGGAGGCATTAGCACAGTGGCATCGGCAGATGCCTTGGAAAAGATAAACTGACAATTTTTTCAACAGAGGAATAATATATGGCACAAGGAGATTTATAAAAGAAAGAATACTTTAAAAAGAAAAAAATCTCTTAATTCATTTTTTAATTGATGCATTTCCCATAATTGATGACAATATTAAGCTTTACAGCAGAAATTAATTTCAGTAAGACACACTTTATGTAATTATGGTGCTGACCTTTGATTTTTGCCATTAGGTTATTGCCAAATTCTAAGCCTGCATGGATGCCAGTGTTATAATGTATTAAATCTATGTGCTCATCTAAAAATACATTTATGTTTAATCTTTCAACATATTACACAAAAATGTGATGCCTGCAAAATGTCTGTTGTCCAGGTTATCAAGCGCCCATAATGTATATAATCATAACCTCCCCAAGTTGCTACTTATTTTTGCTAGCTTTGGAATGTTTTTCAGCTTGTAAATATTATGCACTGTAGCTCAGCTGTTTGCCTGTTCCTAGCTACCATATTATTGCACATTTCTATGTCTTTGCACCTTCCATTCACTCTGCATAACTAAAAATATCAAACATAGTGATAAAAAGCATGCAAAAATTACTAAAACGAATAGTTGTGGACTCATCACAGCCTTGAACTATAATTGATACTTGGTCAGATATACAACGTCAGGATGCTTCAGCTTCTTGATAAAATTGTGTAAATTCATGGAAAGTTAGCAATCCGTTTCCGCATTAAATCCAACACACATCTCCTACAAGTTTTTGTTTAATACTCAAATTGTGAATATTTATGCCATTCTATCAAATTATAACATATTACAATTTTTTAAACTAAATCATATAACAGCTATTCATTTTTCTCTTAATGTCTAAAAATGGATGTTTAATGTCACAAATGGACTTAACTAGATTAAAGGATCACATTTGGTTTATTGACATGAGACTCTGATAAATTATAGCAATTTATTTCAGGAAAGTATTATCATGATAATTTTTAGGTTGTGTGATTCCCTTCAGATGTTATTTAAAACTGCAACCAAGTTTTCTTAAGTGACACATATTGATAAGACTAAATAAAAACATCTGTAACAACATATTTCAGCACTCTCAAAATGGATTTATGATTGCTCATCCAGAAATATTTTCAAAAACAGCTATAATAAAACTAGTAATCAGTCACAGCATATTGCTTCAATTGTTTCCGATGCTATTGCTATTTGACAATTAATCTACAGATAGGCCACATGACAGTAAAAGCACAATATTAAAACAAGATTTTTTCTCCTGGTCGTTTTTTCCCTTGTGTAGCAATGCACGTTGAAATATTTTTCTTTCGAAATCAATTATTTTTAATGAAATATTGTATTTCCATTCCTGTTTTTTTATTTGGATACAAATTACATTTTTCATTAGATTTTTGCAGGTTTTTACCCTGTAAAATAAAGATTTTTATATTAGATGTGAAATAACTGAGGTTCATCATCCATCATGCAGTGATAGTAATAGCTGTTGTTTAATTCCACTAAATAAAATATAACTATAGGTGAATAATTAATCTTTAAGTGCCAAATAGCCTATTTTTGTATCCAATTGCAGGATAAAATAAAATTTATGTTATAAAATTACTTACTTTAAAATATTACCTTCTATAGACATTTCACATGCATGTTCTTAAGATTTCTGTATTAATATTTCTGTTCTACATTTCTACCGATAGCCTTGTCAGAATGGTCTTTAGATTAATTTTGAACATGTTGGCATTATTGATATCTAGTACTTCATCACTGTCAATAGATAAAAATGATGGTAGTTTAATAATTTGAGGAGTCCATTAGTATTTTTTTCAGTACAATAAATAATATAAGGTGATCTTTTTTCAAAAAAATATAATCAGGAAAAATCTCTATGGTCTAAAGGACACTGCTTCGTAGCATTGAGGCAAAATTCATCACAAAGGGTTGCTGGTGCTATATGTATGAAAACAAATGTTTTCGTAATATGAATACTGGGAGGGACTACTGCTCAGAGCTATGATGCATGCACTCACTTCAAATTATTGGTACTAGCAGTCAAGTGTTTTATTAATTGTAAATATTTGCATACTTTGCATGTTGCTTTATTGATGTCTTTAAATTGTATAATAGGGGTTTTATGTCACAATGGTTTTACACAACATGAAACAAAGCCAAATTGAGTCATGCAACAAATCATATTCATTGTAAACATACTTTAAATCTGTTCATCTATTCAGCAAACATTAAAATGCTTGCGCAGATTCCGAAATGTCTACAATGTAAATCATAACTATAGTAGACCCATACATTTTAGTACATTTTTCAGAGCACCACATTAGGAAATTAATAATCATTTATCAAGAAAAGTGAAGCAGCTTCCAGGAAAACCAAGTTCAGTTGTACACAACCAGAAAGCCTCCACTACCACTGTGAAATGACTGTTTTTGGATAAACATAAGTCTTGCTCTTAAGATAGTTTGGATAGTTTGCAAAATTCTGTTGAGTGGTTTTGCTACAGACCTTTTCTTTAACCTCTGAATACATCGCTGCATCATATTTGAAATACAATGCAATCATTTACTTTATTTGCCCCTTTCAGTGTTACACAACAGTATACATTAGTCCAATTATACTTTACAACGGTGCGCAAGTTTTAGGTGCAAGTGTGTGCAGATATTGTTCATAGTATGCAAAATCTTTGAAGACTATTTGACTGAGCAGTACTTGACTTGGTGATACTTATTCATAAGAATTATATTTCTTCTCATTGTTGAAAATATTGGTAATTCTCAATTTGGTCAGATCAAAAAACATTTAAATTCCAATAATTATTGTTCTGGATAGGAGTAATGTTGCTGAAAAGCTCTTCACAGTATTCTTTATCATATTGTTTGTGACAATTTAACTTTACTATAAGGTTATGTAAATAAAATGAAATGTAACACCATAAATAAAGACGGGAATTACAGTAGATGAGTGTTTAGGAGATAAGAGTCGGTGGCTGGAAGGGGACAAGGGAGTTGTGGAGAGAGAGCGTTCATGGTGCAAGAGGGAACAGTAAAGTGGGTGGGAGGAAGATTAGGCCTGCTGGTGATTGCTTACATCACCTTAAGTAGACAATTGACAGGTGGCACGGTGGCGCAGTGATAGAGTTGCTACCTTACACCGCTTACAGCTTTCGGACCCGGGTTCGAACCTGACTATGGGTGCCGTCTGTACGGAGTTTATACGTTCTCCTCGTGACCTGCGTCGGTTTTCTCCGAGATCTTTGGTTTCCTCCCACACTCCAAAGATGCACAGGTTTGTAGGTTAATTGGCTTGGTATGAATGTTAAATTGTCCCTAGTGTTAGTGTGGTGTGATCGCTGGTCGGTGCGGACTCGGTGGGCTGAAGGGCCTGTTTCCGTGCTGTATCTCTAAACTAATTGCACAGATTTCGCCTTTCACATTATCAGATATTTGGTGTTTTAAAATATAGATTTATTGCCAATTTCAGAAGTTGCTAACTTTACAAAAATCTACATGAATAATCTATTATTACTGCTGTGACCCAGTGCATTCCTAAATTTCTAATGAGTGCAGAACAAATTTAATAATCATATATCCAAATTATTTTCCTGTGCATGTAGAAATTTCATTTAATGAGTGCATGTTTTAGACTTTAGAATTTAGACTTTACAGATACAGATACAGTGAAGAAACAGTCCCTTCAGCCCACCGAGTCTGTGCCAACCAATGATCACCCAGCACACTAACACTATCCTGCAGACCAGGGGCAATTTACAAAATTTCCAAAGCCAATTAACTACAGGTTGTACAGGTACTACAAACCTATACATCTTTAGAGAGTGGGAGGAAGCCAGAAATCCCTGAGAAAACCCACGGGGTGCACAGGGAGAACGTACAAATTCTATACGCATCCGTAGATAGGATTGAACCCGGATCTCTGGAGCTCTAAGGCAGTAACTCTACCGCCGCCCACTTTTACTTCTACTCGTTAGTATCTTACAGACTCTGAATGCTGACCTACTCATCAGATATCTACAGAGATTTATCTTTCAAAATGACAGAATTAGGTGGCTAAAACTCAGTTAAATATCAGCAGGTGGATTCATGAAACTTCACAATATACTAACAGGAAATATTTGCAATTATTTTGTAACTTTACACCAAAAGCTGACAATGTTTTTTTTAAACCATGAAGTGTCTGTGATTTCTCTACTGTAACAAATGGAAGTGCCCATCATGCCATAGCATTAGTGAAGCAGAGGAGTGGACAGGGGCTCATTCTTCTCATCTGTCTTTGCCATTCTAGCATTTATTTGCATGTTTTCCTCAAAACCTATTTAAAAGTAATATCTTTAACACACGGATGCAGTCATAAAGAAAGCATTTTTTCAGTCTTTTAAATGTATGTCCAATATCAAATTCAGATCCACAAAGAGGGTTATACGTGCACATATCAATTATTGAAGTGGATTGGAAACTCAGATCTAATTTTAGAATATTTCTTTATTAGTGTTGTTTGGTGAAATACACTGCATTTGACTTTGATGCAGATGTTTCAGAATTAGATTGGGTAGCACTGTTATTTCCATGCTACACTGCTGGAGTTGTATTTACCAGGGAGTGAAACATATTAAGGACCAATTGTGAATCATTTTGCGCCACTCCTGAAATTCGATTCAGCATTTCCTGCCAGGTGTTAGGCTTGCATAATCTGTGCCAGTGCCTGCGTAAGCCTCCTTTTGAAAAAATGAGGGAATTGGAACAAAACTGTCCTGAGAGTGACTGTTATTGGAAGGACAACTGGAACAACAAAGTTTTCATTGCATGTTACGTCCCACAAAGATAAGTCCCATACTTACCTTTTAACATTTTGGCACCAATCCCCACTTGCCCTTGCTTCCAGAAACACCAACCACCACCAAACCCATCATATACTAACACCAAAGAGAGACACAAAATGCCGGAGTAACTCAGCAGGTCGGGCAGCATCTCAACTCGAGACCCTACTTCAGACTCTTCTTCAGAACCTATTCCTTTTCTTCAGAAGTGCTGTCTGACCAGCTGAGTTATTCCAGCTTTTTTTGTCTATCTTCGGTTTAAACCAACATCTGCAGTTCCTTCCTACACATATACTAACAACAGGCCGCTAAACATGCCTCTCTCCTCAATTCACCAAGGCATCAACCCCCAATTACCACTAATAGGATCTAGGTTAGATGTCAGGTGGTTTCTCTTTTCACAAAGGATCACTGACCACTGTCGGTTCATGCAACTTCCTGCAACGAAGGCTGCATAAATTTCTGGAAGTGGTTGAGGATCGAGCAGGCACACCTTTGATGCGTTATTCAGAAACGTCACCCATTCCTTCTCTCCAGAGATACCGCCTGTCCCACTGAGTTACTCCAGCATTTTGTGTCTATCTTTGGTGCAAACCAGCATCTACAGGTCTTTCCTCCACATCCTGTTTTTATGCTGGATAACTCTACGATCATCCAATTGCTATTCTGACTGACCCCACTTGAGACAACCAAAACCAGAGACCCCTTTAGGATTGAGCTGCTTCCTCTCCAAGCAATCCTAGCCACCTTGTATGTATTTCATTGTCACTGTTACTTGTCGTATGCTTTTTTAACCACATTAATAATTTCCTTTTAAAGTAATTTAAGATATTTTTGTTAGCTTTGGGAGCATTACAGGGCTGCAGGGGGGCATTGCATGTCCAGGCTCACATTGCCTGTTTGTTGCAAGACTGAGTGGCACAGACTCAATGATAATTACTTTTTGCCTGCCTTTTCCACAGTGAGATACTGTTATAAATGAAAGGAGGCCCAACTCACTGAGGGGCTAAGACAATTGTCAAGGAGCTGTCTTTGTCAGGACTGCAGCCTGGGAGTCCATGACCTTCCAGGTATCTTCCTTTGTGTTATTTAATTTGTGGTTGTATTCAACCTCCATTCTTATTACTGTTGGCCTCAGGAATCTTGATTCCACAGTGGGCGATGTAGACCCAGACTTTCACAACAGCTAGCACTTCAATGCATGGAAGGCTATGGGCCAAATGCTAGTGAATGGAACTAGTGCAGATGTGTGCTTGAAGTCAGCTGAACATCCTGTTTCTGAAGAAGGGTCTCGACCCAAAATGTCACCAATTCCTTCTCTCCAGAGATGCCACCTGTCGCACTGAGTTACTCCATCATATTGTGTCTATCGTCGGTGCAAACCAGCATCTGCCGTCCCTTCCTACACATCCTGTTTTTATTCTGGATAACTCTATGACCATCCATTTGCTATTCTGACTGACCCCACTTGAGACAACCAAAGCCCAAGACTCCTTAATGACCGAGCTGCTTCCTCTCCAAGCAATCTTGGCCACACTCCGCTTCCAACCAAGTTGTGAACTTCCATCCCCCTCTGCCACCCCACCCCAGTTTGGTTGAAGAAATTCTACTGCAATACTCTACCAAATCTCAACTTCTCGCATCAGCCTTTCACTTTGCCTTAAGGTTCATACAATGGTGTTTTTTAGTCAGTCCTAACAGGTATGGTGTACCAATAGGAAAATACCCAATGCAATCAATACCACTGGTATTAGCAATGTTAGTGATTCCATCGAATCAGTAAAAATCCCACTTACTTTCACCTATTGTCGTTATGCACAATAGATTTATTTTCCTCAGGGTATCAACACATCTGACCTAAAACTCCCACACAGCACTATTTTGAGCCTGTAGTTAGGGTATGATATGTTATGAGATTGCAAGACTGCTA
This sequence comes from Raja brachyura, assembly GCA_963514005.1. The sequence continues at coordinate 33,224,844 of OY740808.1, forward strand.
TGAAAAGAACATAATTGGCGAAATTCAAGTGATTAGATCTTGAAATACCATTATGCAGTGACTTATTTCTCGTATTCTGGAACATTAGCCCACTCTTAACATTTATTCGTCAAGGTTTAGATTAACGAAGGATAGCAGATCCTCAGCTGTTCAGCTATTCCCAGGATGCATTAACATTGCAGCTGTAACATCGGTGTTAACCAGGTTCAGCTTGCATAGATGTTGAAGTTAAAGATGCACCATTTCATTTCACTTCTGTCACGAGTTTGATTTTCACTAAAGGGAGTCCAGAGGGAGAGCCCAAAGATGCAGCAACGACTCATGATGGAGAATCCATGCAAACATCTTGTGCCAGATTGAATCTAGAATGCAATCTCCTTCTCTGTTGATTCCAATGTAGGGAATTGGCTGCAAGACAGATTTATGAAAGAATTTGAAACATATTCTGGCTTATTTTTAAAATTAAAAGTTTAATATAAAATAAAAATTAATAATTTTGACAGTTATTTATAGTTTTGTATAACATATCTTGTAATACATTTTCTCCAAGTCCTTCTCCATCTGAATTTGCCTGGCTAATTAATACAACCATTGAAGTCACAGTATCCATTCTATATATTCCCCACTTTTCTCATCAAGCAATTACATCTAATCTGTCTATGCAACCACATGTATGTTTGAAGCTAAAAGCCCTACTTCATCATATGTGATATCATCAAACATATCAAAGTTTTATCTTATCTGTGGCTTTCAGGATTGTGGATATTTCACCAAGATTATCCGATATAAATCTTTTCTCCAGTGGAAATATTATCTGTCGAAACACAGAAATATTGTCTGCTTCTGCTACCAAATAGTATGGTCTGCCTCTGCTACTATATATTTAATAAGTAGTTAAAATTTACAATCACTGCTTGAAATTTGTGCTTGAATCCTTTGGGTGTAGAGGCCAATATCCCACTGGTTCACTTCAATACTGCCACACACTGTGCTAATGGTTCCATAAAGCCGTCTACATATGAGCTCTCATCCTTCTTCTGCTAAATGGCAGATTATGTTTCTAGAATATATTATCTTTTATTAAATTAACTTATCGGAGAATAAATGCATAGCCACCAATGTATGTGTACATGTTTTATCTTTGTGAATCTCATGCTTTAGGGTGCTTGTGGCTTTCTATCTTTAAATTAGATCTTCACCTAGCAAGATAAAAAGATTGCTCTAATAAAAATCAGCAGGTCAGGCAGTGTCTGAAGAGAGAAACGTAGTTAAAGTTTCAATTCAATGATTCTTAATCAAGTTAGTTTAGTTTATTATTGTCATGTACTGTATACCAAGATACAGTGAAATCTGCATGCTAGTTAGTCAAATATGGTCAGAAGGTTATAAGTGATAGGAGCAGAATTAAGCCATTCGGCCCATCAAGTCTCCTCTGTCATTCAATCATGGCTGATTTATCTCTCCCTCCTAACCCCATTCTCCTGCCTTCTCCCCATAACCCTTGACACCTGTATATTGTTCGACTGTTGAGCCTGTGTGTTGATTCTACAACCAGATCAATTAGTAATGGATTTTCTCCCATCTTCATTCTTTAGGATTTTGAATACTTTAACGAGATCATTCTTGATACTCCTCTTGCTGGTTTAAATATTCCCAGTTCTCCAAGACGTACCTTTCAATTCAGCAATTGGTTTGGAATCCAGTTGGATAGCTCACCCACGGCCTTGCTTGGGTCTGACGAATGAAGAGTGGCATTTTAGTTGGTTTTTCTCACTTCCCCAATTCTGACATTGGAAGCAGAAAAGATAGTTGGTGGTCAGCGAGTTAAGTCGCATGCCCAGGGAATGAGCTCCTAAAACCCGTGGTCAGGGCAGGAAGCGAGGCATAGAGACCTGGGTGCACAGAAGCAAAGGGGTGGCTGTGGGAGTCAATGGACATCGCAGTTGGAGTGGTCACAGGTCGTGGTGTTGGCAGTTGTGACCTTTGGAGGCCCTACAGCAGCTGGGTGAGTGAGCAGATCAAACTCAGCCTGCAGCAGCTGCACGGATCAGTGGTGACAGTAACCAGCTGCATTGTGCTGCGCAGGGCTGGCCACTGCATATTCAAGTGTGTAGCAAGGAACTGCAGATACTGGTTTAAACCGAAGATAGACACAAAAAGCTGGAGTAACTCAGCGGAACAGGCATGGTGGTGATTGAAGGAGGTTCAGTGAAGAAGGGTCTCGACCCAAAAACGTCACCCAATCCTTCTCTCCAGAGACGCTGCCTGTCCCGCTGAGTTACTCCAGCTTTTTGTGTCTATCTTCACTGCATATTCAACCTCGTGCCACCAGGACACCAAGCCTTACAGTGAGAAAATAAGAAATGACATTTCACCTGTGGCCTGTGGTCTTTTCAGCGTTTTGAGACTTGAAAGTTGCAAGGTGGCACTGGAATGTGGTGACTCTTTGAGTGTTGTCCCAGGAGCGGATCCATGTGCAATTGTTCCACTCTATTATTTGTATATGATTTGACTGGATAGCAAATCATATACCACTGGATAATCATGGTGTGTTAACCCCTTGGTTAGAAAAGAGACACCACCAATACTTCAGTTGAAGAAAGAACCACAGATGCTGGAAAAATCGAAGGTAGACAAAAATGCTGGAGAAACTCAGCGGGTGAGGCAGCATCTATGGAGAGAAGGAATAGGCGACGTTTCGGGTCGAGACCCTTCTTCAGAGAACATACTTATTTCAGTGAACATTTTTCTTTCACATGTATAAAGCAGAACAAGCTTTTCACTCCATCTTGGTACACGTGACAATAATAAGCTAAACTAAATTATGATGGTGACTGAAGGAGGTTTACAATCCTTGACTTTAGAAGGAGTTAAGAATTAACCACACAGATTTTAAAATGTAGATGACAAATGCAGTAGGATGAAATATAACAGCAAATATTGAAGCTGTGGTGTGCTCTGTAGTACAAAGATAGTTCTGATGTATAGAATTATTGTGCATGTGTTGCAATATCTTCACGAAATCAAATGTACACTATTCCTGGGAACCAGACTGATTCCTGGGATGTCAGGACTTTCATATGAGGAAAGATTGGATAGACTCGGTTTGTACTCGATGGAATTTAGAAGATTGAGGGGGGATCTTATAGAAACTTACAAAATTCTTAAGGGGTTGGACAAGCTAGATGCTGGAAGATTGTTCCCGATGTTGGGGGAGTCCAGAACAAGGGGTCACAGTCTAAGGATAAGGGGGAATTCCTTTAGAACCGAAATGAGGAAAACATTCTTTACACAGAGAGTGGTGAGTCTCTGGAATTCTCTGCCACAGAAGGTAGTTGAGGCCAGTTCATTGGCTATATTTAAGAGGGCGTTAGATGTGGCACTTGTGGCTAAAGGGATCAGGGGGTATGGAGAGAAGGCAGGTACGGGATACTGAGTTGGATGATCAGCCATGATCACATTGAATGGCGGTGCAGGCTCGAAGGGCCGAATGGCCTACTCCTGCACCTATTTTCTATGTTTCTATGTTTCTATTATCTATCTATATTTATTCCTATATTCATCAGGTGTTTAAGAGATATTTTTCAAAAGCTTTTAATTAATCCTTTGATTTCAATCAGCATACAAGGGTGGAGCTACTCTCTCTAACTCACAGTCCTGGGAGTCACAGAGACCCAGGTTCGATCCATACCCCAGGTGCTGCCTCTGTGGAGTTTGCACATTCTTCCTGTGACCGCGCGGGTTACTACCAGGTGTTCCTGTCCCTTCCCACATCCCAAACTCTAGCGGGGTTGCAGGTTAATTTTCCTCTGTAAATTGCCCCGAGTGTGTAGGGATGAATGTGAAAGTGGGATATCATTAAACTAGCATGAACAGGTGATCAATGGTCGGCATGGACTTGGCGGACTAAAGGGCCTGTTTCTATACTGCATCTTTCAATCAATCAATCAATGAACCTGCCTTGGGACTGTGCTGATGTAAGCTGACTAAATAGAACTAGAAGAAAGGATAAGCAGTTGTAATGTGTTACCCCCTTGGTTAGAAAAGAAACATCATCGATGCTTCAGTGAACATTTTTCTTTCACATGTGTAAATCAGGCCAACAAATATACATATATTTGAAATCGGAATGTATTTAGTGGGATTACTCACTCGTTTGAAAGTCACTTTCTGCTTTCAGTTAATTCCGCTTCAAAGCATAAATCCAGCCCAGATGCTCTCTAATCAGGCTAAATGTTTCCAGTCATCTATCTGTGGATCAGCACCTACTCTGAGTCCTGGCAATATTGGTGCAAGGTGCAGATCACAGCATGTTGCAGATATGTGCCTACCTTTGCAATACTGAATACTAGATGCCATCTCGTTATGACAAGATAGTAACTGTACAAGTTGGGATACTCTGTACATCTGCATGATCTATTCCAAGCTGTACAAAAGAGCAATAGATCATCACAGGGTATCTTGTCCAGAGTAGGAGAATTGGGAACCAGAGGACATTGGATTAAGGTGAACGGGGAAAGATTTAATAGGAACCCGAGGGGTAACATCTTCACCCAAAGGGTGGTGGGTGTATGTTACGAGCTGCTGGAGGAGGTAAGTGAGGCGGGGATTATCGCAACATTTAAGAAACAGTTAGACAGGTACATAGATAGAACAGGTTTAGAGGGAAATGGGTCAAACACAGGCAGGTGGGACTAGTGTAGCTGGCACATGTTTGCGAGTATGGGCAAGTTGGGCTGAAGGGGCTGTTTCCATGCAGTAAGACTCTATGACTCTAAGCTGTGTGAAGCTTGCTGCATAAAGTTGTCACTCATTACTTGTGTAAATTAATTTTGGAGTACAATTGTAATCCATTGTGAAGAGCAGGCTGCCGTAGTATTTCCTGGGACCAGTGTTGAGAGCATTTGTTATACCACCAGAAGACAGACACTGACTGGCGTGCACAATGTTGCTTGCTGAGCTTTTCAAATCTACAGCTACCACTCTCAGGCCTACAGCAGCCTTAAGTTCAGACCCAAACCAATCCAGTTGTAGCCATTGCTTCCCCTTCCCCCAACTACTGCCAGCTGAAAATCATCTAACTGAGCATAGATCAAAGCTCGTCACGATCCCCCTTCATTTATATGGTTCAGCATGTTGAGGTTGAATGAGAAAAATTTGTGCTTCCACCTTTTTAAGAATTATTTTCTAGGTCACTGAAAAACATCGGCAAGTTTGTCTTTAAGTGCCATGATAAATGCAAATGCCTTGTAAATGCAAGATAAGGCACGAGGTATTATTAGTTTTCAGAAGTTCACAAAAGGCAGCATTGATTTGCCATTGAGTTTACTAAAAAAACCTATATAGTTTTTTCTTCATGCGAAATAAATATATCGGATTCACATTTAATTGTATTTTATAGCTATTTTCAAATGCTGGCTTATTTTTCAATGGAGATGTGGAGGGTGTATGTTAAAATAAACATTTGTAAATGCATTTGGTTTGTTACCATAATAACAAAGTAAGTGGATTACACAGTCCTGCAGATTTCCATGATTTCAGCCTTCTGTTTAAAGAGATTTCTTGGAAATGTTTTAATGGTTTAAATATGCACTACTGAAAATGTATTTCACGAGACCTGCCAATTAAACTGCTGTTTGTGTTCCTGATTAATCTTGTCCAGGCAAGTTGCAATAATTCAAGTTCATTTCTGAGTGCGATACAAGTCTGGACCTTGGACCTTTGATCTTTCCACATGTTCAAAAGCACAGGGTCATCTTTAAATCCCTGTTTATGACCTACCAGCATGTCCCTTGAACTCACTATAGTTCAGATCTCCATACAGTTGTTGGTCTAGACATTCAAACCTAAAATGGTGGAATGAGATGTGGTTAAAATTTCAGGCTATGATAAAGTATTTAATTCTGCCTTAATATGAGGTTGAAACCTTATTTCATTTATTATCTGCAGAAATACCCAAATAATAAGGTCTGTAAACTTGTTGGAAAGTGTGCTTAATAGAAATAGTGTTGTACATGTTTCTGCTTTCAGATAGAGCGATAGTATATCAAAGAATGTCACCATGGTCACTGAACTGACAAAACCTGGAAGGATAAATTATCACTTAATTGAAGCAACTGAATCAATTAACTAGAATTACCAGTTTCATTGTAACTAAAAATGGTTAGATGGAATATGGCAAAATGCCATTAGTGAAATGTTTCTGATTCCTCGATCATTTTGAATAAAATGAATAGTACAGTTCTCTTCCCGTAGTGAAATTAGTATCTGCTTATAGTGAAAAAGTGAATGCTCATCAATTCTTCCATTGTTCAGGCATAAGAGCACTGGAATGTGCCTCACAGATCAATGCAAACCAATGCCTCCAGTCACAGAGCACTTAATCCCTGTCAGCACACAGATTGTTTCTCTTAATTGCACTTTCAAAACATTCATCTGAGTTCGGCTACAGGAAACAGTCAGTCTCAAGATCCCAGTCCTTCCCGTGCAACATGCAGCCACTTTCAGGTCAAGTTTACAGGCTCACAAGCCAAAGGAGTAATGAATGCAACACCTTTTTTGCATTAGAGCCATCAAACGAAAGTGGAGAACTGCAGCAAATTCCACATTGGGCTGATTACTCCTCCTGTACCTGAACACAGTTGCCCACTTTCTTGATTACACCAATTGAGCTCCCAGTATTTTATAACACACAAGATTTTGCAATAAGCAGCTTCCCCTGGCAGCTTATAAACCAACAAGTTGATTGTGACTGCAAATTTGTCTTAATCTCTTAAAGGAGATAATAACCATAAACAAGCTAAGGTGTGCGGTTTATAGTGTCATCTGACTATTTCACTTGAATTACAGTCCTCTTTCTAAATCCTGACCATCCCTAATTCTTCTGTAATGCCACCTTATATGTTTCATCATACTGTTTATTCTGTCATGGTGCCATAACAATGGCTTCCTGCAGTCCTCATTCAATTTAATGTCAGCACTTTTCAAAATTCTCATTCGGGATACTTCTATTTTATTGAGATTGCACAATAATATTATGTGTCAAAATAAAATGGCTTTAAAAAGATTAGATCTGGATGTAGATAATGTCCATAAACCACTTAATTTCCTTGGTGTGTGAAATCACCTGAGCCCCTTAGTTAAATTGAGCTATTCTAATAGATAGCAGTCAGAGATAATACTTCCTTTGTTTTCACTTAGATAGTCAGATTTTTTTTTAAATAGTGGATTATGCATAAAGATTGTTTGAAATAAGCATGATCAAGTCACGTAAATGTGCAGTTGTCTGCCTGAGGGGGTGTAGCAGCTAGAAAGCCATAATTGTTGTGAAAATCACAGGGAAGATCATTCTCGTATTTAACACTTCACCTCAAGAAAAGACGACTGCTTGTGTGAATACAGCACTATCTCCCACCTGGAAGAAACAAGAATCAACAAAACACATTTGTCAAATGCCCCACTATCACCCTTCAGGGTTACAGGTTAAATCGGAGTCTTTTACTCATCCTGAGAATAAACAATTTTAATTGGGAAATGGGATTTGATTTCCTGATGTCTAAAATGGCTTGGCCTCTGTGGTATTTAAATTACTTCAGCATGGCAGATTTGCATTGGTGATCTCAACTGCTGATACGATAAATTTGGAACTGGTAGGAATTGTGGCGTCTTTCAGCAGACTACATTTTATGGATCATATGGGCTGTTTCATCAAGACAAAGATAGCGTGAGGAGCTTTCTTTGCTGCTGTAAGACTTCACCTGTAAGTGACTTTAAACCCTAACAATAGTAACTACAAATATTTGCAAGATGGAAATAATAAACAGCTGTCTGACTGAGATGCTACTGAAACACACAGTAAAGCTGCTATGAGATTGGCTTCAGTAGAGTGTCTGTGATTTTGTGAATAATCCCTCAAATTCACGATCTAAAAGAAGGAGATGTATATTTTGCTAACCATGTTTCCGAAACTTACCAGGGGAAAGGATATATTAGTGGCTAGAAATCCCCGTGCATAAGAAAACATTTCTGTGGACTAAGAGAAGGAATTTACTTTAAAATCTGACTATTATATGTGATGAGTCCTTTGTTTGTGAGTCATCCAGTTTTCAAAATTTGCTCCTGATTTTTCGTGCTTATGACGCACAAATGCTTAAGGGCACTGGTTGTACAGTCTGCAATTCATGTTTTGATATCACGTGAACAAAGATTCATTTGTGTGTCTGAAGCCCGTTTTTGCTTTAATTTTACTCCAGTCTGAAGAAGAGTCTCGGCCCAAAACATCACCCATTAGACCAGTCTGAAGGGTCTGAACCCGAAACGTCAGAGATGCTGCCTGTCCCACTGAGTTACTCCAGCTTTTTGTGTCTATCTCCAATTTTACTAACTTTGTTCCCCAAAGTCATGGTACTAAGTTTGGAGATAGGTTTCCTTCAGGAATTTTATTGTAATTTGTTCTCACAAACCCACTCCATTCTCAAGGTCAAAGCTGCTAATGGTACTGATTCCATCTCTATTCCTTCCCCCACTACACAATTGTGATTCCAAAACCATCCCCTGAACATCTGATGTGTTGTCCTCCTTCAATGCCTTGCACCTCGATGTCCTGATTCCCTGTTCCCCTTCTCTTAAAGTTTGGACGCAAGATGAGCTTTCCCTGATAATACTGAATCCTTCTATTTCTGGATCCAGGCCTGATCTTTATTACTCTGTCACTTTACTCTCCCATGTATTACAATGGTATAAGGACAGAATTGGTGGAAGTGGACTGGGAAAGTACATTTAAGGGCCTGTCCCACTAACGCGGCTTTTTCGGCGACTTGCCGGCACTGATCAGAGTCGCAGCAGGTCGCCGAAAATGTTCAAAATGTTGAAAATCCAGCGGCGACCAGTAAAAGGTACAACTCTTTGGGCGACTACTCACAACCATACGGACTTCACCCCTGAGGCCATTTAGTGTTAAGATGGTGGGTCAGTAAGGAGATCGTTCATCATTCTCAGCAAAGCTTTATTCAGGTGATAAAGAAAGGTGAAGGGTGTCCCATCTCTAGACAACTAATCAAGTTAAGCTTAGCATTACATTGAAAGAGCAGGCAACCATTATTGGAAGGTTAGTATGTGCAGGAAATAACTGCAGATGTTGCTTTACATCGAAGTTAGACGCAAAATGCTGGAGTAACTCAGTGGGTCAGGCAGCATCTCTGGAGAAAAAGAACAAGTGACATTTCAGGTCAAGATCCTTCTTCAGACTGAGCCCAGTCAGCAGGAACCCAGTCTGAAGAAGGGTCTCGACCCAAAATGTCACCCATTCCTTCCCTCCAGAGGTGCTACCATCTTTTTGTGTCTATCTTTGGAAGATTAGTGCATGGACAGAGCATTATGAAATATTTAGAAACTAGTAAAGTACAACTAGAAAAACTAGCAAGTATAACTCCAGAGATTATAATGAGGGAGTAACTAGGAAAGAATATGGAAATAAGCAATGAGTTTCTACTGGTATGTAACAAGCCAATACAAACATTGTTCAATTCAAGGAAAAGACAATGGAATGAATAAGTAGGAAATAAATAAACAGCAGAGATACTAAATAATATTTGGACCAATCTTTATGATCGAAGAAGCTTAAAAGAACTAATAATAATAGATAATCAAGGGACTGAGGGGAGAGAGGAACTTAAAACAATTTCCATTATTAGTGCATCCTATTGTTTTAAAGGAAGTGGCTGCAGGGATAATAGATTATTTGATCGTAATCTGTCAAAGATTCTGAGGAGTTCCCTGAGGATAGGAAAACCGCAAAAGTAATGGCACTCGTGAAGAAAGAAGGGGACTATAAGCCAGTTAGCCGAAAGTTGGTCAGTGATGAAATATAATAGAGGCCATTAATAAGGAGGTATCAGCAAGACACATAGAGCATATATACGAGAATCTAGGAGCTTCACATGAAAGTGAAATTATGTATATCAATCTTGCTAGATGTAACAAACAGTTTATATAAGGATGAGTCAGAACAGACTGTGGGGAAAAAAGAAATCAATGCCCAGGATTTTCTCAGCTTATTGTGGGGTTTGTTCCTTATTTTACAGAGTTGTTACAGAAGGGCGAAGAACCAAGGTGAAGGCTACAGCCGGTTTCTGCTGGTAAACACAGATCCAACTGCCATGCATTGAATAAAGTAATTAGACGCAAGTCCAGTTAAGGGTAAACATTATGCGTGTTAAAGTCAATCGTGTCCAGACTAATTTCCTTATGGTTACAAATCGGCCAGGAAATGATCATTTGAATGATCTAATAAATGCAAATTGTTTTTTATATGCAAAATGTTTCCATTCCTGCTTTCTGAAACTATATATTCCAATTTGTATAATTGCTTTGCTGAACAAATTATTTACTTCACACTCATAAAGAAATATTATCAGTTATGAATTTATCATTCATTCAAAATGCAAAAAGGAACTGTAGCAAAAATGATATATCTTTTCTTCATGTTTTGTTTTCTTGTTTGATTTTGTCATATATGAATATTAGTGGCTGGCTGCAAAAGGTTTCAAAATAAGAATTCTGTCAAAAGTATACACAGGGAGCTCCAAGACAAAAGAAAATCAACTTACGGATAGTGGCATCCAATTTGAGAGATATTATTAAACCAAGGAAGGTGCATTTATCTAACTTACTTTTGATTTACTGTCTGTAGCCACAGTAATCACCACAGGGGAAGGATCTATTTGTTTCTGACCTATAGTGGTGAGGTATCTGTGGTCGTGAACATTTCTTCTGCAAGGTCTTTCTTTTAAAACATAGTTCCAGCTTCACATGCCATACTGAATGCAGGATGTAAGCCTCTGGGTTAATGACATCATTCCTGTTCCGAAGCCAGGAGTTTCAACATTTGAGCCATTTTGGCAAGTGGAAACTGCAGCTTTGGCGAGGACTGTTGGATTGATGTCTTGCGAGTGGAGACACAAGTAGGATTGCCTTCTCTGACCCCACATCCAATTCTTTGTGTTGTAAGAGCTGTTAAAGGACTAACCACCCTATCAGTGGTAAAATGAGTGGTTATAAGTATGCAGGAATTTTTTAATATCATAGTATATATGCAATATATACAGTATGTATATATTATGTATATTATATATATATATCATGTATATATATGATGACATATATAATATATGTGTATGCATGTGTGTATATGTATGAATGTATATGTATACAGTACGTGTGTGTATATAGATATATATTTGCGTATTATATACACACACACTGACATTTTTTTCACGTTTACTATATTGTTTACAGTGTGCTATGTTTATATATTCTGTTTGGCTGCTGCACGTAAGAATTTTGTTGTTCTAACTGGAACAATAAAACACTCTTGCCTTAAAGTGCTTAAGAAAGAGCTGCAGATGTTGGAAAAATCGAAGCTAGACATAAATGCTGGAGAAACTCAGCGGGTGAGGCAGCATCTATGGAGCGAAGGAATAGGTGTTGTTTCGGGTCGAGACCCTTCTTCAGACTGTCTGAAGAAGGGTCTCGACCCACAACGTCACCTATTGCTTCACTCCATAGATGCCGCCCGTTCCCGCTGAGTTTCTCCAGCATTTTTGTCTAGCTTCTGCCTGAAACTGTTGATCAGTCTGCAAATCATTCCACTATTTTCTCCTGCCTGCAAGTCAAACATAAAGGTATCGGGATTGGTAAAGTCATTGATGATAAGGAAAAAGTTTTAGGCTGAAGTGAAATATCAATGGACTGGTTAAGCAGGCAGAAGAGTGGAAAATCAAATGCAATACGGAGAAATGTAGGCTATGTGTTTGTGGACAAGTCTAGGCAGTGTTGTTGAGGAACAGAGAATTTTGGACTGCATGACCACAAATTCTCAGGAGCAGCAGAATAGATAGACAAGGTGGATAAAAGACTTAGAGGATACTTGCCTTTATTGACCAATACAACAACTGTGAGGGCATGCCAGAACTCCCTCCCACACTCCAAAGACGTGTAGATTAAATGTAAAAAACGTCCGTAGTGTGTGTAAGATAGTGTTAATGTACGGGGATCACTGGAGGGCGCGGACCTTGTGCGCGAAGGGCCTGTTTTCGCTCTGTGTCTCTAAAAAAAGTGATGTATAGGAAGGAACTGCACGTGCTGGTTTAAACTGAAGATAGACACAAAAAGCTGGGGTACCTCAGCGGGTCAGACAGTATCTCCGGAGATAATTCCGGACACTCCAGCATTTTACTTCAGAGTCACGCGAGTGATTCCGTGAAGAACCCCGCCAGTTCGCATGCACGTCAGTTACGTCAGCCGCATTGGCGCAAGCACAGGACTGACAGGGCAGCGCTCCTGCCGGCAGTAAGTTAAACCTAGAAGGTAAGCTTCTTTTTATTTACCAGGGGTTTCTGGTTCAAGCAGGAGCCTCTCTTCACAGAGGTTTCCTGCCAGATTTATTGCAGAGCTCGACGAGTGAGCCGGCTATGGACTGTAGGGAGACCCCCGTCCGACCGCGGAAGCGGATAGCCAGTAAAAGATTGGGTTTTGAGATAAGCAGCCGCTGACAAGGCAGTCAGTGGCTTCCACCCTGCGGGGATGCCGTAGAGTGGCAAGCAAGTAATGCCAGAGTCGCTGACAGTGCGGTCAGCGGCTCACAGACGTTGGTCCCCAGACAGGGAGTAAAATTGGTGGAAGAGAGAACTCGTTTAGCCCTATTGGACTCGGGTGTGTCGGGCTGCTAGGGTTTCTCTCTAATAATAAGGGTCATTTTTGTATGTATGCTATAGTATTTTTTAACCCTTCACAGGTGAAGCTCTACACTGGAAAAGCGCCGGCCTCTACGAGAGGCAATGCCTGGGACAGGATTGCTCAAGGTAACACATAAATCTGCTATGCCCACGGAGTCGGGAGAAGATTCCCCACCGGGACTGGATAGCAATATAATAGGCCCACGGAGTCAGGGGATGATTCCCCACTGGGGCTGGATAGTGCGTTTGAACGACAATCCCAAATGCAGCAATTATTACGCACAGTGCTCCAGCAGGGCACATTCCAGCAGCAGCGTGTCTCAGCATATCCCTGAACAAAAGGCACCAGCAGCACCTAGTAGAGGGCTGCTTGATAGCACCCTCATGAATGATGAGGCGCGTGCCATGGGTCATCTTAGATCTGACCCCGACTCTGATGGTAAGGTTGAGCCAGATGTTCCATCTCTGCAGGCCGCACCAGCAGCACCAGTTGATAGGGCTGCTTCATGTCTGCCTCTTGGAGGCGGAGACTAGGACAGGTCAGTATCCTGCTGACGCCGAGTCTCAGGGTATGGTCGTGGAGCATACCCCAAGGGATGAAGGGCACGTGTCAGAGGTACCCTTTCCTGACAACAAAATTGCCATCCCAACAGAATGTTCCATCCTGCTACAGGTCCAATGGGGCCATATAAGCGCAGGTATCCTGCGGCAGCGCCTGTTTCGGGCTGCCTACGAATAGCCCTCTCTGAGGAGTGTGAAAGATCAAGATGTAACTGACTCCAGGCTCTAAAGAGATCGATGAAACATACTGGAGCACGTATGTGCCGGCAGTGAACAACGCCAACAAGAGGATGTGAGAGCCAGCCGCCGAATCTGTAATTCAGGTAAGGCCTATTCCAAAGGGGAAAAAACCTGGCAGACGGATCAATTAAGGCCAACGGCCGGCAAAGGTTCATCATTTCAGAATGCACCCCAGGCGGTCATCGGCAGTAAGCGGTTCACTGGAGCCGGGGGCAGCATGACAGCTGGGCAGAAGTTCCACGCACCCTACCAGCCCTACTCAACACAAGGTGGGTCTGGCACTTCTGAAACATGGGTAAGTGGACCACTCTCAAATTGTAATATTTACACTTGTTTGTACAACACACAAAGGATAAAAACATCTGCTTAGAGGCACAGTACTAGCATCCCAAGCAAGTTTTGGGATTATGGCCAGGGTTGTCTTTCAAGATAGGCTCGGAAATCGGGCCAGAATTGTCGTGCAAAGCACCGTTGGAATAATGGCAGACGTGGCCTGTTCATTATGAAAAATGGAGAGTGTCAGGCATATGAACTTCCGAATATGAAAACTTCTTTCCTGACTAACAACAGATTCATAAGGGTCTCAGAGATCCATTCTATGCAGTTCCCATTACAGAGGTTATCAAAGACATTATAACTGTACTAATAACAGTAAAACATTGCTAAATGGGATAAACTGTTTGTTGTTCATTGGGATTTACCTTTAACTATTAATTAACCTATGACTCCGCCCTGTGGCAAGAGATTGGAGTTAATGGCAACCTGTTATAAAACTGACTTCTATTTCATCAAGACTAATTGGCAAAATAGTAGCTGTGTAAATCGAGGAACTGATATCATGCAAAGTAGCGACCTCTCAAAGAACATGTAGATCATTGTCAACAACCTTATGCTATTATCAACTGAAGCTACCTCAGTCACAATGATGAATAAACAGTATTCAGCATTGCTCCAGTAGTTTGGTTGGTCGAATTCAGTTATTATAAACTGATGCTAAGAGCTCTAAGGAAAGAAATTCCGAATACCATCTCTAGTTGGAGGTAGCGGAGATTTGCATGAGTTGCCAATCCTTCCGTAGTTGGTATCAACTAAATATATACACTAGATGCACCCCATGGGTAAAAGGCTATTGAGCAAGCATACATGCTCAACTTCAAGTTGCTACGCTACGGTGGTGGCATATGTTGGTCACATGGCAATCAAGTAAAGGTATCCTGTAATAATTTACCTAATCTCCTCTGCCACTGGTGTATCATCAAGTTCACAGAATAGATATTGGATCTCAACGTATTATGAGTACATCGAATATCATCGACAGGTTGGGTTCATGTTTATTCACTGCTTGCAAAACTATGTGGCAAAACTGTGCGGAGAATACATTCTTGCTACAAAAAGGAGGAATGTTTCTTTTATGTCTTCCTCCATTTTGCCTCATTAATCGGGTCTTGAAACAGTCAGCAAGACATCGCTTTAGGTTTTCGTACTGTCGGACTGGCTAAGCAGCCATGTTGCCTGCTTTCATCAGGCATAATAATACAACCATATACGGTTATTCTAAAAAACGAAAACTTTGCTGGTTCAAGCTGTGGTTCGGGAAACCGGCCTCTGCATAACACAACAGTTATTGACTTACACATTCTGAATGGACTGCCTTACGTCACATCAATCCATGAATGTGCTCACTGCAGAGTGCAGGGATAGCACCAAAAGAGCAGTACATTCCTATTGAAGGGATCGGAATGTTACATGTAATACGGTACAGATTACTGTGTCTTCCAGTACATTCTTAAATGGTCTTTGACAATAATCAGTTATAGAGCCACTACAGCTGCAGCAAACGGGAACCACTCTGTCGGGTTCAACCCCAGATATTGTGAAAGAGATCTTGACACAAGTTCTCCCGCTACAAGTATATGCAGTTTGGATATTGAAAATGTGTTAACAATATTTCACAGGGGGCTCCCGCTACGTCCTTAGTCATGATACTAGTATCAGCACAATGAGGGCAAACATTGCAAGCTGTGGCTAGATAGAATGGAATTGGCTGCAGGTATCATTACATTTTACATTCTGATCTACACAAGCAGAGCAGACCAGGGGTGGCATGATTTAAGATCATATTTTGGATACCCCACGGACTCACATCTATGTGGGAGGGCAGGCTTGCTATATTATATCAAGGACACCAGAATCCTAAGAAGTGTGGAATCAGCATTGCTTATTAAGCGACAAACAACCACACAAGGAAAGGTCGGTTCAGACTATTTCAAGGTGGCTGCAGCAGGTTATAGTTTATGCAGGTATTAACACTGACGATTGTACATCTCATTCCACCAGGGCAGCATCAACGTCAGCAGCCAGGGCAATGGACATTCCCATCGACCATATCCTCGCGACCGCAGGATGGTCAACCGAATTGGTTTTTTTGGGGTTTTTTTAAACCATAGGCCGGTTACTGACCCGGGCTATTTGCCCATTCTGTTTTGCGCCCACTTTAGCCTCCCGTGAGATAGTGGTTGCTATTGATTTCTTTATTAACGTAAACCATTAATACATTTGAATCAATATCATGCTTAATGCATTATGATTATTCACACATCCTGAATCAATCAATGCAGTGAGACGCCGGGATTTGAATCTGCAGCATTAAATCACAGGGCTTTGAACCCTTCACAGAATCACTCACGTGACTCCGAAGTAAAATAGTAAGATTAAACGCGAATTTACCAGTTTGAAGTTTGATCTTGATTTTATGAGGAGTTACGTTGGTGATTACGTGCCCTCCACGCCCAACCCTCTCTCACAAAGGTCATCTGGTAATTCTCAAGTTGCTAATCTTACTAAGTTAACTTTGGTTTTTGTTATCTGTGATTTCATACCGCTGCTTTGAAGATTGACGTGCATGCGAAATGGTGGGGTTCTTCACGCAATCACCAACGTAATTCCTCATAAAATCAAGATCAAACTTCAAACTGGTAAGTTCTCATTTAATCTTACTATTTTGTGCCTATTTAGTGAAAATTGATATGAGCTTTTCTTGACCAGCGATGGACTTGAGCTGTAAACTTTGTGCAATCTTTCATCAAACAATTGACGCAGGAAATGTTTACAAATTATACTGCCAGCGTTGTTAATCACCATAATCAAAGCACTTTTCACCTTTCCCCCTCTCCTCTGCTCATTCTCATGATTCCCAACATGTGACGCACAAGTGAGACACGTTAGGGAGAAAAGTAACCAAACTGGAGTTGGACAAGAGAAGTGTTTGATTAATATTTCTCACTTCTGTCTTGTGAACGAAAATCTTTCTGGACCAACTCATAACCAGTCTACGTATATAGTCACCTCAAAATTCACTTGCGATACTTAATTGATCCTATGATTCACTGCCATCTAAGCCTTTCCATTTAACAGATCTGGAGGGAGTCACCTATTCCTTTTCTCCAGAGATGCTGCCTGACCTGCTGAGTTACTCCAGCATTTTGTGTTTGTCTTTGGACAGATCACAATGTGGTTGTACTACGAGTCTCATTTGGATTAAGCATGACAGGTTAAAGTGTTATACTTCTGAATCTGACATATCTGAATTCAAAGGTGGACACAAAATGCTGGAATAACTCAACGGGACAGGTAGCATCTCTGGAGAGAAGGAATGGATGACGTTTCGGGTTGAGACCCTTCTTCAGACTGAAGAAATCTGAATTCAAAGTATACACCTTTAGGCTTATCTACCAAACATCAGCCAACAGTCACCATGCACATTCAGCGCCCTGCCATCACCAACTAAAGAAATTCTTTGAAACAATAACATGCTCAGGAGCCAAGTCTTTGAATTTTATTAAACACTAGACCAAGTGGGACCCGTTGGGTCCCTGTCACACGGGAGGGCTGGGCCCCAAACGCAATATCCCACCACTCACCCATAGCCCCCAACTGCGCATGTGTGACTGACGGGGTCCCGTTGTGATGCCAGAGATCCTCGTTGTGACGCGAGTCACGGCAACCCTCCCCAACAGTGCCTCGCCATCCCTCTTCCTACCTCTATACTCCTCCAATCCCCCTCACCCCCCAGCACTCCCTCCCCATTCCTCTCGACCCTCCCTCTTCTTTCCCCTCTCCTTCTCCCCTCCCCAACCCTCCCTACCTTTTCCCCTGCCCTTAGTCACTTCCTCCCTCCCCCCAATACCCCTCTCTCCTCCCTACCCCCCCCCCCCCCGAAGTAATTGTGAGGTGGAAGCTGCTGTGGTTTGGAAGATAATTTTTTTTTAATGTAGATGCCATCCTTTTTTTAGATGCCATCCTTCGAGGCAGCACTGCCATTCAATATGATCATGGCTGATCTTCCAACATCAGTACCCTGTTCCTGCTTTCTCTCCATATCCTTTGATCCTGGGAACAACTTCCCTCTGTTGGGAGGTGTTGACTTGGCTCTGTCCACACTGGGAATGGTAGGTCCAGGGGAAGGCAGGTAACCGGGAAAAAGGATGGGAATTGCCCGGGAACTCTACTTGGCCCCAAACTCAAACAATTAGAGCTTTTGGATTTGAGGCTTGAGCTAACCCTTGAGGACCAGTGGTTTGCCTGCCAAGCACCTAACAATACCAAACACTGGCACCACATCCTACGAGGTAGACAGTTGCAAATATATTTCTCCAAATTACATCCTTCCAATGTGCATTCAGTGGGGGCAAATTGGAGGAACAGTACCTCATATTTCGCTTGGGCAGCTTACACCCCAGCCGTATGAACTTGATTTCTCCAACTTCAAATAATCCTTGCTTTCCCTCTCTCCTTCCCTCCCCACCCTAGTTCTCCGACTAGTTTCACTGGCCTTCTGATTAATTTTACTGATTGTATGCCTCCTTGTCACCTTCCCCTCAGCTCATGAACAATTGAACAATTCTTCATTTCCTTATCATCGTCTGCTTTGACCTATCATTTTCACATGTTACCCTTTGATATCTCTAGACCCCCTATTCCCTGACTCTCAGTCTGAAGAAGGGTCTTGACCCGAAACGTCACCCATTCCTTCTCTCCAGAAATGCTGCCTGTCCCGCTGTGTTACTCCAGCATTTTGTGTCTATTTTTTAGGCTTTGGGGATCTAGAGAGTCCTCCCAGTGGATATGTGGAGAGAATAGAGCCACAGATCTATAGATCTAGATCCATAGATCTATACAGCACAGAAACAAAGTCCTTTGCCTCAACTTGTCTATGCCGACCAAGTTGGCATTTTGTGCCAGTCCCATCTGCCTGTATTTAAGCCATATCCATCTAAAACCTTCATCTCCAAGCACTGGTCTTATGAGAGTCATAATTGTTTCCTCTTATGGGAGAATCTAGAAAAGGGGGGTCACTGTTTAAAACAGAGATGAGGATATTTTTTAGGGTTATGATTCTTTGCAACTCTCTTCCTCAAATAGCAATACAAGCAGAACATTTGAATATCCAAGGCAGAAGGAAATAGATTCTTGATAAGTAAGGGGTGGACTGGAATGTACTGTTGAGATTACAGTTAGAGGACCCATCATCTTATAGAAGGGCCAAATGGCCTAATTGCATGTTTATACATGCCAACTACCATGTTGGACCCCAAGCTGTCCTTTTAATGTCTAAAATGTGTGTAAAATGATCTGGTTTCTAGACACCAGCTTCCATATTCAACACATTATCCTCTGACATTTCTGTCACCTCCAATGGGATCCCACCACTAATCACATCTTCCCATCTCCGCCCCTTTCTGCCCTCTAAAGAGATGTCTCTCACCGCAACTCCCTGGTTCCCTCATCTCTTCCCACCCGAACTACCACTGCCCCAGGTATTTTCCCCTACAACTGCAGTACATACAACACCTGTCCTTATACCTCCTCCCTCGACTCTATCCAGGTACTGTGACAGTCCTTTCAGGTGAGACAGAGGTTTGCATGTACCTCCTCTAACCTCATCTACTGCATCCGGTGTTCTAGATGTAAGCTTCTGTACATTGGCGCGACCAAACATAGAGAACAACCGTTTCACTGAACACTTACACTTGGTGCGCCAAGGCCTACTGGATCTCCCGGTTGCCAACCATTTAAATTCCCCTTCCCATTCCTACACTGACCTTTGTCTTGGACCTCCTCCAAGACCAGAATAAGGCCATACACAAATTGGAGGAACAGCATCTCATATTTCGCTTGGGTAGCTTACAGCCCAGTAGTATGAGGCTTGATCTCTGTAATTTTAAGTAACTTCACCTAACACTCCCTGCCTAGAAACATAGAAACATAGAAATTAGGTGCAGGAATAGGCCATTCGGCCCTTCGAGCCTGCACCGCCATTCAATATGATCATGGCTGATCATCCAACTCAGTATCCCGTACCTGCCTTCTCTCCATACCCTCTGATCCCCTTAGCCACAAGGGCCACATCTAACTCCCTCTTAAATATATCCAATGAACTGGCCTCAACTACCCTCTGTGGCAGAGAATTCCAGAGACCCACCACTCTCTGTGTGAAAAAATTCCTTCTCATCTCGGTCCTAAAGGATTTCCCCCTTATCCTTAAGCTGTGACCCCTTGTCCTGGACGTCCCCAACATCGGGAACAATCTTCCTGCATCTAGCCTGTCCAACCCCTTAAGAATCTTGTAAGTTTCTATAAGATCCCCTCTCAATCTCCTAAATTCTAGAGAGTATAAACCGAGTCTATGCAGTCTTTGTTCATAAGACAGTCCTGACATCCCAGGAATCAGTCTGGTGAACCTTCGCTGCACTCCCTCTATGGCAATAATGTCCTTCCTCAGATTTGGAGACCAGAACTGTACGCAATACTCCAGGTGTGGCCTCACCAAGACCCTATACAACTGAAGTAGAACCTCCCTGCTCCTATACTCAAATCCTTTTGCTATGAAAGCTAACATACCATTGGCTTTCTTCACTGCCTGTTGTACCTGCATGCCTACTTTCAATGACTGGTGTACCATGACACCCAGGTCGCGCTGCATCTCCCCTTTTCCTAATCGGCCACCATTTAGATAGTAGTCGGTTTTCCTATTTTTGCCACCAAAGTGGATAACCTCACATTTATCCACATTATACTGCACACATTTATCCACATTATACTGCCTCTCCTCCCTTGTCCCCTTCCTCCAGCCTAGTTGCTTGACCAGTTCCACAGTTCACCGTACTGCCTGGCTTGAGGTTATTTATTCCCGGCCCCGATTGCTCCTGGTCGTTACCTGCCTCCAGCTCATTCCCCCCCCAACACCCACCCCACCCCCCCACCCGCAACCCCTACTTTCAGTCCAAAGAAATGTCCCAACCCAAAACGTCACCTATACTTTTTCTCCGGAGATGCTGCCTGATCCTCTGAGTTACTCTAGCACTTGGTTTCTATCGTTGGTGTAAACCAGCATCTGCAGTTCACCTGCAACCTCATCTAATGTATCCGCTGTTCCAGGTGTCAACTGCTCTACATCGGTGAGACCAAGCGTAGTCTTGGCGAACGCTTCGCCCAATGCCACCGCTCAGTTTGCAATAACCAAACCTGATCTCCCGGTGGCTCGGCACTTCAACTACCCCTCCCATTACAAATCCAACATTTCTGTCCTGGGCCTCCTCCATGGCCAGAGTCCCACCGCAAATTTGAAGTTGGAGCACCTTATATCTTGCTTGGGTAGTTTACACCCCAGCGGTATGAACATTGACTTCTCCAATTTCAGATAGTCCTTGCTTTCTCCTTCCTTCCCCTCCCCTTCCCAGCTCTCCCACAGCCTACTGTCTCCGCCTCTTCCTTTCTTTTTCTCGCCACCCCCCCCCCCCCCCCCCCCACCACCTCCACATCAGTCTGAAGAAGGGTTGTGACCCGAAACATCGCCTATTCCTTCGCTCCATAGATGCTGCCTCGCCCGCTGGTTCTCCAGCAATTTTGCTACCTTAGATTTTTCCAGCATCTGCAGTTCTTTCTTAAACATCTGCAGTTTGTGGTTTCTACATTTAGGCGTTTTTGCAAAACCTCTTGACGAAAGTGATTTCACAAAATGTATCCTCTGATTGATTACTTTTAAAACAAATGATGTATAATGCATGAATCTTGCAGTCAAACTGTATTACTTCTAGACTACCTGTTTAATTGTTCTTTCTTTTGACACAGCTAACAGCGCACCTCTGAGTGCTACATGATTAACAAGGCTAGCTTTATGACTGTGTGATTAATCACAGCATGGGTTTAGATATCGTCCACAAACAAGAGTTTTTATTGCATTGCACATATTGCTGCCATTCAGGAATATTCTGTGGATTTACACCACGTTTAGGACCAAACTGACGACTTCAAAATAAATGTGTAGGATACTGCAGATGCTGAAGATAGACACAAAAAGCTGGAGTAACTCTGCAGGACAGGCAGCATTTCTGGAGAGAAGGAATGGGTGATGTTTCGGGTCGAGACCCTTCTTGTGGCTTTCGATCTGAAGAAGGGTCTCAACCCGAAAATGTCACCCATTCCTTGTCTCCAGAGATGCTGCCGGCCCCGCTGAGTTACTCCAGATTTTTGTGTCTGTCTTCGACTTCAAAATAAAACTTTTTCTTCTCCTTATCTGAGATTTCAGATTCCTGATTAGCACAACGGCGTATTACTCCTGTGATAAGAAGAACTATCTTTGGAAGATATGCAACATGTTTTTTATGAATAAAATGGATGTTGTAACCAAAATATATGTATCACCTCTAATGTGTTATTGATTTCATCAAACGTTGATATTTTTTTAAAAAGGTATTCAAAATAAGTCTAACTTTGGGCAGTGATTTGTCAAACGCGGTGTGGCTTCAAGCACCTTTTCAACAGGTGCTATTCAAATCTCTGGTGAAATGTTGTCCTGAGTTATACTTAAGTGCCTGTCCTACTGCGTGGACCTAATTTGCGAGTTTAGAAGAGTTTGCGCTCGACTCAAACTCACAGCATGGCCAACACGTGGTCCTAGGAGGTAACTCTCCTTCATGCTCGAGAGAAGTTCCCGCATGCTCGAGGCCTCAGTTTGGCCGAGGCGTTTATTATGCTGAAATTTGTCCGCACGTAAAAATTTGTCGGCATGGAAAAAAATCGATATTTTTTACTCGTAGGTTTCGTTGAAGTAGGTCGTAGTAGGTAGGCATGTTATTCATAGGCAATCGAAGGCAAAAGTAATCGAGGGTAGTCGAAGGTGGTCGTCTTCACTCTCCATTATTCGGTGTCCAATTTTCCTGAAGCTAGTTGAAGCTATCTTCAAATAGTTGAAGGAGGTCTTCTACATTATCATAGGAAGTTCTCTACATTGTCGAAGGAGGTCCTAGGAGGTGGTCTACTTCGGCCATACAACAAGACCATGACACTTTTTTAAAATTCTCCTAAACTCTTCTAAACTCGCAAAATAGGTCCCCGCAGTGGGACAGCCCCTTTAGTAATCTTCAATCTAAGATTAGGTGATTATTCTGGTTCAAGAAACATAGAAAATAGGTGCAGGAGTAAGGCTTTCGGCCCTTCGAGACAGCACTGCAATTCAATATGATCATGGCTGATCATTCAAAATCAGTACCCCGTTCCTGCTTTCTGCCCATATTTCCGTTAGCCCAAAGAGCTCCATCTAACTCTTAAGAGTCAAGAGACAAGAGTGTTTTATTGTCATATGTCCCATACAGAACTATTCTTACTTGCTGCAGCACAACAGATATGTAAACACAGTACTCTAAAAGCAATATAATAAACGAGAAAAAAATCTGTGTGTATATTACACACAAATACATCCACATAAAAACAAACCAACAATAATAGTGCAAATAGACAAAACCAAGTATTTGTAGTTCAGAGCTTCTTTGGAGGTTGTAGCGTTTAATAGTAAGATTAAACGAGAACTTACCAATTTGAAGTTTGATCTTTATTTTATGAGGAGTTACGATGAGCGATTACATGAAGAACCCCATCCAGCCGCACGTGCGTCAATCTTCAAAGCAGCGGTGTGAAATCACAGGTAATATGAAATATAATAGTAAGATAACAAAAGACTAGAACTACCAGATGACATTTATGAGGGTTGGGAGCGGAGGGCACATAGTCCCTCATCGTAACTCCTCATAAAATAAAGATCAAACTTCAAACTCGTAAGTTCTTATTTAATCTTACTATTTTACTTCGGAGTCACATGAGTGACTACATGAAGATTTCAAAGCTCTGTGATTTCATGCCGTGAGAAACGAGTCTACACAACCACAACTGCTTCATTGACAAATGAAGGAAAAACATTCATAATGCATTCAGTCATGACATTGATTTAAAACATGCTGATGCTGTTTAAATGAAGTAATAATAATATTCACATCTCTCACCTGGATGGAAACTTATAACTAGAACGTAAAATAGAGTTGACAAATACCCCTGGTCTAGCAATTGATTATTATAAATGTTTGGAGATTCGTTCATTGGACCATGCTGCAGCCGTAAGGATGTGATCCAGCGGAACGTAAATACCGTTGCTGCTGATGTTGTAGTAGCCCTGGTGGAATGAGATTTGGAAACAGTATCTATTCCTACATAACGCAAACTCCGTTTTATCATCTGGAGTGGCCTGAACAGATACGTTCTTCTGCGTTTTTTGTGACCAACAACATTGCTAGTTCAGAGCCTCGAACGCTCTTGGTGACCTTGACGTATTGTTGTATATATGTGTGCTTATGTTACCAAAGGGCACCTGGCATGCCTGTAACTATTTTGAGACCTGACACCCCTTCTGCTCTGCTCAAGTATTTATAAACATAAAATATTATATATTATTATTTACAGATGTAATCATCCTGTACTGTCACAATTATGTATCGACTGAACCTGCTGCGCTAAACCAGCGCCAGAAGGATAACTACCAAATGAGCTCCAGCCAAAGGTAAGCATGTGGCTGGAGCCCCCTGGTGAAATGTCAACATCCCATCCGGCATTGTACTGGTCCTGGGAGACCTTGTGTTAAAGATATCCTTACAAGCTTGATATCTGGGGTGAACCCAACAGAGTGTGTCTCGTTTGCTACAGCCAATTCAATGAGAAGGCACGTTGGCATAGTTAATGGCCGTACAACTCAATTATTGACAAAAGATCATTTAACATGAACTCCAAACATCAGTAATCTATACCGTTTTCAATGTAACATGAGCATTAAACAAACTCTTTTCATCTCCTGTGAAAGAAATGTCCTGCTTTTTGGTGCTATCAAAGCACTCTGAACACATAGAAGGATAGATGTAACAACCCAAGCCTTAGGACAGTTTAATGAATCTGCATAACATCATTTGATTTTATCATGCAAGGGCTGATTCCCCAAGCCTCAGGCTGAAAATAAAGTTACGTTTAAAATAACCATATAAGGTTGTATATTTATTCCCGAAACAGATCGGGAAGCAAAGTTGCATAAGCCAATCACACAATAGGAACCTAAAGAGGGCTCTTAATGACTTTATTTGAAGCCCCGATTGATGAAGCAAAATGGAGGAAGACATTAAAGACCTTCCTCCTCCTTGTAGCGAGAATGTATCTTTTGCCACTGTTATGCTACATATTTTGCAACCTGTGAATAAGCATGAAAAACAAACATATCTATATTTGGTGTTCCATTGAACCAGAGTTTCATAATACGGTGTAATTCAACACCAATTCTGTGTTGCCATTGACCTATACTTGATGATTCTCCTGTGACAAATGAGATTATGTAACCATGACAAGGGTCTTTAATTGATTGCACCCATGTGACAAACATATGCCACTACCATAATGTATCAACATGAAGTTGAGCATGCAGATATGCATATTTGCTCAATTACTCTTTAACCCATGCAATGCCCGTAGGGTCTATAGATAGTTGATACCAATAAGTGAAGAATTGGTAAGTCATGCAAATCTGCTCCACCTCCAAACTCGAGATGATATTCGCAATTTTGTGTCTGCCGTGAACGGCAACTGTGGCCCGATTTCGGAGCCAGTCTTGCAAGACAATCCTGGTCATTATGCTGAGCCTGCCCAATTCTAACCTGCTTGGAATGCTAGTATTGTCCAGTTGTACATGGTTAGACCCCTCGAAGTAGATGATAATGTCTCAATCATTTGTATTGTACAACCAAGTGTACATCTTACCAAGTTGTAAGTGGTCCCTTAGTTGTAGAGTGCGCGGAACTTCTCGCCAGCGTTTATGCTGCCACCAGCTTCAGTAAACCGCTTACTGCCGATGAAGACATGGGGTGCGTTGTCGATGAACTATGAAACCTCATTCGTTCAATAGCTTGTGCTTCTTCCTCCAGGTATCGCCTACGAAACAGGTCTTACCTGAATAGAAGATTCGGCGGCCGGCTCTATTGTCCCCCTGATAGCGGTGTTCACTGCATATGTGTTTGAATGGCAACCTTGCTGCCAGGCATAGTACCTCAGGCGCGTGCCCTTCATCCCTTGGGCATGCTCCACGGGTCTACACTCAGACTCGGCATTAAATTTACACTGACCCCGCATGCTCTCCTCTTACATGAGGGAGACATTTGCAGCCCTGCTACAAGGCACTGCTGACGTGGCTTCAGCAATACGCTGACTTTGCCATGGACTCGGCATCAGACTAATACTGATGCGGCATGCTCTCCTCTTACATGAGGGAGATATTAAGCAGGCCTGCTACAAGGCGCTGCTGGCGCAATTTCCCATTTTCCCACTTTCCCAATTTCCAAATTTCCCACTTCCCACCGGAAGGTCTGAATGACAATAAAGGTAATCTATATCTGTATCTGTAGGGCCATTAGCATCATTTTGCAATATAATGAAACATTTACCTAACAACTACTGGAACAGTAATGAATACTGTTTGTACATCATTGTGACTTTAGTATCTTCAGCTAGTAATAACAAAGTTGTGTTAACAATGACCTACATGGCACTTTACAGTTTACCATTTAACTGGATGACAGTTCTCCTACTTGCACAGCTGAATCACATCTATAATATTGCCAATTAATCTTAATGAATAGAAGGCTGTTTTATAACAACAAGGCTGTTACAGGCGTCTATTGACTGTAATCTGTTGCCCAGACCAACGTCAACGGCCAATTGAATAGCTAAAGGTAAATCCCAATGTCTAATAAGTCTAGTTGATAACAACTTAATCTTAACTGGATAGAGGAGCCCAATTTCTCAAATATAGTTTGAGATTTAAACAGTGGATTTTAGCAAAATAGAGCATTAAAATATCATCGAGACAATACATAACCAATGTTTTTGAACTCTTTGAATGCTTTCTTGTCATCATTCTGTTATATTGCATTATCCTAGCAATGCCTCCTCAAATATCGCCCATGATCACTGTAAATGGGAATATACTATAAAATCAGTTGTTAATCTGCCATCTTTCATAATGAACAGGCCACGCCTGCCATCATTTGCTACACTGCCATAGACTTGGCATCCCCACTAAGCAGCCCCGTCTAAAGTGCTGCTGGCACAGCCTTTCTCATAGGCTGGCACTGCCATAAACTTGGCATCCTCATGAAGCAGCCCTGAGCAAAGGTACTGCTGGTGCCCATGAAGCAGCCCTGAGAAAAGGTGCTGCAGGCACGGCCTTTCCCATGGGCCAGTATTGCCATAGACATGGCCTCCCCATGAAGTAGCACTAAGCACAGGTGGTGCACCTGACAGCCTCTCCAATAGGCTGGCACTGCCATAAACTTGGCATCTCCATGAAGCAGCCCTGTAAAAAGGTGCTGCTGGTGCAGGCTCTCACATTGACTCGTGCTGCCCAACTTCTGCTGTAGGAGTGTATCTAGATTCACATTCCCGGACGGGAACACTCCCAACATCCGGCTGACCATTTTTGTCAGTTGTCCTCATATCCTGGGGATGACTGCAGTTTGGGAACAGCATTGCTGCTGGATTTCCCCTCCCCGGGAACCCTCCCGGCACCCGGGCTGACCGTTCATGTCAGTTTAACCCCATATCTTGGGGATTACTGCAGTCTGGGAACCACATATTATTGGATTTCCTCTCCCCAGGAACCCAACATTTAGAGTCACTGACCGTCTTATCAGTGACTCCGATCGCGAAGCCCGACATTCGCCAGCTCCCCGCTTCCGCGGTCGGACCAGGGTTTCCCCACAGCCCTTAGCTGGTTCCCTCGTCGGCCGTCGTGAGGCATCCGACAAAAACCTCTGAAAACCGAGGTTCCAGCAAGGGACCTAAAACAGGTAAGGAATACAACTTACCTAAAGTTTAAACTTACCGCTGGAGGAGCTCCGCTGCTCCAACCGGTCAACCTGCACCAATGCGTCTGACGTAATGACGCACGTGCGGCTGGACGGGGTTCTTCACGTAGTCACTCACGTGACTCTGAAGTAAAATAGCCTTATGGCTGTAGGGAAGAAGCTGTTCCTGAACCTGGACGTTACAGTTTTCAGGATCCTAAATCTTCTTCCCAATGGCAGGAGTGAAATGAGTGTGTGGCCGGGGTGGTGTGGAAGAACCAATTATTAAATAAGGTTCCAAAACTGGCAGTGCTCAAATTCCAGCTGTACTTAGCCAAAGGAATAAACTTTTGGTTTCCTCTTGGGAAAAAATGCCTCTGCATGGTAGGGCAGGTATAGCAAAACCATAAACCTGTGTGTGGAAAATGCGCTCATGATTCCAACACACTTAGCTTACAGCATTCATCTTTGTACATGCAGAGCTACATACAAATGTAACCACACATATGTACAAAACATTATACAATTTACAACATTGAAGTTGCACTGCTACAAAAAAAAAGAGTTAGCTGTAATAAGGTGGTGTGAATGCCAACAGAAACATAATTATCAAATCATAATGCAGTTTTGAATTCCACATAAATTCCTTTTCATTGATGTTTGGCTGTCATCCATCTGCTGGTGATATGTTAACCACACGGCTGATGAGAAAAACACACTGTTGTATTCAACAGCCGTTATTCAAACATCATTTCTTTTTACATCCTCTGGCTACAACATGCACAGATGGGGAGGGGGGTGGGGGTTAGGCAGTTAGGGCAGTTCACTAACTACAGTTTGCCACAGATTTAAGGCACACCCCAGTCCCCTTGAAAGTTAATTGTGCCATTGCCCCTGAAGCGAGTGCCTTTCCTCTGCCGCGCCGTTCATGTTCCGTCTTGTCCATTGTAATAATAGTGCACTCCACTGTCAGTACTCGATCCAAGGCTTCATGCAGGGGAACTGCACATTTGCATCGCGTCATCCAAAGGAATTCTCACTCTTCAATTGAATTCAAACAAATGAGCTTATTTGATGACTGAAACGAAGCAGCAATCTGAAGTGTCAAATGACATTTAGCTCAACAATGAAAATGACTTCAAGCAGGATTGAAACCCAGATTCCCAACATCACAACAGGATTAAATGCACGTCCCACAAAGCAGTTCAATCTAAATCTGTTACAATTCTATATCTTCACGATTTAACACACACACACATAAGATTTTACTTTCAAACCCGTTCCTTTCTGCACCAACAGCAGATAAATGCTCATTCTGCAAGACTCCTGCAGTGATTCCAGTGTCTGCTACACAAGATTTACTCTCTGTGATAAAAGCTCTGTTTAAACCAAGAGTTGCTTATATGGGCAGTAAAAAAAAATATTTGAGTGTCAATTGCCTTTTGTTGATTATACAAACCTATCAGTAGTGGTAATAAAAATAGAGATTACATATTTATAAATATTCCTAGTACCCTCTAAATATTTGTATGAGTCAAGCTTAATATCCACTGTTAAACTTGTTCTAGGAATGGAAACAGAACAAATGGCAAGGCAAATGCTTGGAATTTCCTGTTGGATTCAGGATTCCCAAGTGATTTGTTTGACTGGCTCGAGACCAGTACACTTGGCAGGAGTTCTGTAATAATTTGCAGTATACACTTTCCTCATGGTCTAGTTGTAGTAAAAGGACATTTAATGCTTTGGAACACTTGGATGAATAAATAATGCCGTTCTTTAGAGACTAGCGCTATCTTATCTCCCCTGATGAACAACACAAATTACAATCATATTTTTTCCTTTGTATGGGATCTCAGTCATTTTCGCTGTAGCTTAAAACAAATTGAAACTCAAAAGCAGGCTAAGAATAAACCTCCAATGCACAAGTTCTAAGTAGTAGGTCACTTCAGTGAAGCTCGAAAAGATTCACTATTGATTAATCAGTCCACTACTGTGCTGGCAATTGCTTAAAATAATTTGTCTATTAAGCAAGGAATTAACTTGAATGGTTACCTTGCTGTCAGGAGTGCAAAGCCGAAACCTTGTATTTATTTTGGCAGTTCTTAGTCATTCGAAGCATTGTTAAAATAAGCAGAGTTTGTATTGTATATAAAATGTCACTGAGCTGCTATGGCAGGAATTAACAGCTGCTGTCACAATAGCAACCGTGAGTGATTAAAAGTTGCACATATCTGTGGTAGTGATCGCATTGTGTACAAGTTGGATGGTACATTTCTGGCAGCTCGCGGTGAGATATGATTGAAGTCATGTGCTGGGATGTGAACGTACAGGAACTGTGGTTTTGTGGATTTACGCAGAGACAGTTTGTGAAAGAGAGAAACAATCTGAGAGGTGTAAAATAAGTCCTTGCATTGGACCAAGATCCATCCATTCTGTTTTCATCCCAGGTGCAGTGTGTCTTTCAGGTGTTTACTATCAAATTTTCCAATTCGTACATTCAGTAAGGCTACCATTCTCACACAGCTGACTAAATTCTCGACTGTTATCACCGTTGATGATGTTATGGTGCTGTTTGGCGAGACAACATACATTTTCTTTCCTTAGTAAGTCTTGGCAAGGGTTTCTGACTTGCAAACAGTATCATAAGGTCATACGTGAAAGGAGCAGAATTAGGCCATTCGGCCCACCATTCAATCACGGCTGATCTATCTCGCCCTCCTAACCACATTCTCCCGCCTTTTCTCCATAAACCTTGACACCCGTACTAATCAAGAATCTACTCTATCTATCTCTGCCTTAAAAATATCCATAGACCTGGCCTCCACAGCCTTCTGTGGCAAATGATTCCACAGATTCACCACCCTCCGACTAAAGAAATTCCTCCTTGTCTCCTTCCGAAAGGAACGTCCTTTAATTCTGAGACTATGACCTATGGTCCTAGATACTCCCACTAGTGATAACATCCTTATCCTTGTCCCATCAAAGTGCATGTCTGAAATGAAATTAGCAAGGAGAATTGAATGTTTTCAAAGTATTTGCCAGATATTGTAGACCATGTGATGATGTGATCATTGAGCAAATGTTATCTTATCTCATCCAATGTATCCCTCCTACCATCTCATCAACTTGGCTCAATCTCATGTTCGAATGTTTTCAGCAATTTGTAATGTTAAACATAATGTTATCGGATCCATACTGTAAACAAGCAAGCTGTACAATCTGGAGTTCAAAGTCATCTTATATCTGTACACATAGTACAGCGGTTCAGCAGGTTGTTAGTTGTTAGTTCATCGTTACCGCTTCCAAGACTGATCAGTGTAGGAAGTGGGTGTTAGTGTGAATCATACAGTAAGGTGGGGTTAGTGATGCTATTTGTGCCATGATTGGTTCACATGCAATAACCAATCTACATCCTTCCCCGTAAAGAGCGAATATAGTTAAACACACATGCAACGTCAGAATTTAAACATACTCGCCGTATCTGTCAGGCGGTCTACTAACGCGGCCTGGACGCATACGGACCAACCCTTCTCCCTCCTCACCAGAAAAGTTAGTAGGAGAGGGAGGCAGTGAACTCGGAAGTGAGAAAGCAGCAGGGGACACTTGTGGTGACCGATAGGTAGAGCATGTGGGAAAGGTAGTGTTGCTGTTAGTCATAGCCGCCGATCGCGGTGGAGAACGGGACATGCTGGGACTAGTGGTGGCCACGGCAGCAGAGACGGCTGGAACAGTAGAGGTGGAGCGAAAGGATCGGCTATACCACTGACAAGCTTGTCCCTGATTAATTTGTTCATCATGATCTGAAAGCGACATCTCTGAGCCATATATTTCAAGTCACAAATAAATCTTTCTACTGGCTCATCGGGAAGCTGGTGGCTCGCAAAGAATTTTGCTCTTTCTAAAATGCGGTTCGAGGGTAGGTCGCATAGTTCACGGAATTTACGCAGTAAAACAGTAGGGTCACACATAGACTCAGGGGGCACACCTACCTGATCGTTGTCATCGTGGACTGCTGGTGCGTATTCAAAGGTCCGTGCTCTCATCATGGCTTCGGGCCCCACCAGGTTAAGTAGGAGGGAAGCCTTGACAGCGTCTGGTTCATTTCGGTGGACGATATTGATGTAGTGTTCGTAGTCAATTTCAAAGAGTCTCCATCATTCCCCGATGTCAGAATCGAAGATAAGTTGTGCATGCTTTCTGCATGATTGAGCCTTCGTGATAAAAAGAAATAAAACCCGATAAACAGACACTGTGGGTTACTCCAAGCTTACTGACATCATGTAAATAAGCAAGCTGTACAATCTGGAGTTGAAAGTCATCTTAAATCTGTACACATAGTATAGCGGTACAGCAGGTTGTTAGTTGTTAGTTCACCGTTACCGCTTCCAAAACTGACCAGTGTCGGAAGGTGGGGTTAGTGATGCTATTCTACTATGATTGGTTCACATGCAGTAACCAATCTACACATACCTTTCCAGGCAGGTTTGGGTTTGAGCAAGCAAAATGGACCTGACCACAAAATATTTGTGTGTATGAAGGAACTGCAGATGCTGGTTTAAACTGAAGATAGTCACAAACATCTGGAGTAACTCAGCGGGCCCTGCAGCATCTCTGGAGAGAAGGAAAGGGTGACATTTCGAGTCAAGAGCCTTCTTCAGGCCTCTTCGGGTCTCGACCTGAAATGTCACCCATTCCTTCTCTCCAGAGAAGCTGTCTGTCCCGCTGAGTTACTCAAGTTATTTTCATCCCTTATTTGGTGAATTCCATCAATGACTATCTCGGAATAGTCTGCGATGTTTACAGAGCTGTAATGACAGATTTTGTTCTGTCATTTAATGGCAAAGGCATCTCTGTGGATAATAGACTTCTTGGGACTTGCGTAGGTTCTGGTTGTGTGGATTCTGGGATGGTCAGTGAAGGCCATGTGGGACCCGTAGACACTGCCCCAGGAGGTGGATGGGGGATTTAGGAAGAGGTGCACCCTGTTCATGCTTCCTGTTCACTTCCAAGGAATGGGCTTGAAGTTCTCAATTCCATCTACAAATCTGCGTCAGCACTTTGAGCGGCCACAGGTTAGGGATCCCATTAGTCAATCGGGATATTGCACTGGTTCATGGCGTCTTTGAGAATATCTGTGAATCTTTTCCTCTGTCCACCTGGTAATCTCTGGCCATGACAGGTCGGAAACAAGTGTCAGCGTTGGAAGTCTGGTATTGATCATACAAAGCATGTGGCATTTCCAAAGATGCTGACTGATTGTAACTGGAGACTTCATGGGACTGACGTTGCAGAGAATGCTGATGTTAGATGACAGGGTATGTACACACACACACACACACAGGCACACACACACACACACACACACACACACACACACACACACACACACACACACACACACGTGCACATGCAAACACATACACATATGTACTCACGTACACACACGCACACACACATACACATATGCATGCTCGTACACATGCGCACATGCACACACAGATACACTCACATATGCATGCATGTACATATATACACACGCACACACACACATATGCACACATGTACATGCACGTGCACCCTCATACACACACTAGCATGTGCATGCATATATACACATGTCTGTCCAGCACACATAGATGAAGTGCATTGGAGATAGAAGATCATAGATTATTCAGTTATGTTTGTTAACCCATGAGACACTTGCACAGTTAACACTAAAGACGGTATTGACTAAACGGTACACTACAATGAGTTATTGGGGCAATTGTCAAAGCAGGGGATTATCATTTCTCTGGAGTGTGAATCTAACAACATCAACTCAACACGGCAGGTCTGCTGGAGTGTTGGAGAATGCAAGCAGAGAGTGGGATACCATTGAACTGAACGTTGATGGCCAGACCTGAACTGAACTGAACGGGTGGTAATGCAGTCTTAGTTTGATCCAGTTTACACCTTTGGGGTTCAATTCCTTTGCTGTGAGGTGGAAAGAACGGGGCTTCCCTGTCATTGTGCAATAATGCAAATAAACTAGTCCACAGAAGCTGAAAATTCCCACCAAATTTACTAAAGAAAACAAAATACAGCAAAATGAGTTAAATAAAGCAGTTCAATTCTGCACCACTGTATAAAACAGTAAAGGTTCATGTCTCATGTATATGTTTTCCTAATTGGTGTTTGATTATTGAAACTAATCAATTATCCAAACATCCCCTGGTCCTAATTAATTTGGATAAGCTGTCATTCCACTGAAATGGATGTCAAAATTGTTTTAATGTCAACACTGAGCTAAATATCAGGTCCACCTAGTTTAAAGTAAAGACAGGTGCAATAAAAACAAGAGAATTCGAGACTGATACCCAGTACACATGCATGGGTTCATACAGACATACACACACAGCCTTAGACAAATGCACACACACAAGCACACACAAGCACACACACTCACACTCACACACACACACACACACACTAACTCACACACACTCAGACACTCACACTCACACACACTCACTCACACACACACACACTCTCACACACTCACACTCACACACACCCTCACACACTCACACTAACACACACTCAGACATCCACACTCACACACACACACTCACACACACTCACACACACTCACACTCACACTCAAACTCACACTCACACTCACACTCACACACACAAACACAAACACAAACACACTAACCAATGCAGACAGAGACTTGCACAGAAACAAACTCAGGCAATGTGTAGGAAGGAACTGCAGATGCTGGTTTACACCGAAGATAGACACAAAATGCTGGAATCACTCAGCGGGACAGGCAGCATCTCTGGATAGAAGGAACGAGTGATGTTTTGGGTCGAGACTCTTCTTCAGACTCAGAGATGCTGCCTGTCCTGCTGAGCATTTTGTGTCTATCTAACAAACACACACAATCACCAATTGAAAGTAGAAAAGCATTCGAATTTCAAAGAAACTCTCTGTGAGTTCTACTCCAACAGCACGTGAGAACAAGCACAAATGCAAGGAGTAAAATAATCATAATATCATAATTCCCAAGGTCATAATATTGTAAATGATAGGTGCAGAATTAGGCCATTTGGCCCATCAAGTCTACTACGCCATTCAATGATGGCAGATTTATCTCTCTCTCCTGACCACATCTCCTTCCTTCTCCCCATAACCTCTGACAGCTGTACCAATCAAGAATCTATCTATCTCTGCCTTAAATATATCCACTGACTTGGCCTCCAAAGCCTACTGTGGCAAAGAATTCCACAGATTCACCACCCTCTGACTAAAGAAATTCCTCCTTCCCAAAAGAACATCCTTTAATTCTGCGGCTGTGACCTCTAGCCCCAGACTCTCCCACTCGTGGAAACATCCTCTCCACATCCACTCTATCCAAGCCTTTCACTATTCTGTGCGTTTCAATGAGGTTCCTCCCTCATTCTTCTAAACTCCAGCGAGTACAGGCCCAGTGCCGTCAACACAGAATCTGGATAAAGGGTTAAATGTTTCTTCCGCTCAGTTGTGTTTACGAACCTATTTCTTGGGAGGAGTTTGTTTCTGATTTGAGAATTGTAATTGCATCTAATCTGTTGCCCAAACGGGGCTGCTGTACGTTCTGTTTTGTTGCCAGCTGACAGGCTTCCACAGCACGAGACAAATGATTGATACTTTAATTAAGTATATGCTTGTCAGAAACCTCTCGTTTTTGAGAAAAGAGAACCTTTTAACTGCAGGAAACTCAGGCAGGAATATTACTTTGGAAAGCTAATAAATTTTTGTTGTATTATTTAGGTGTCTGGCATCAGTCCAGCGTCTGACATTGTAGTGGCTTATCAATATAAATTATCAGCATAAACCCAGCAATTACCTGTGAGATGCAGCAAAATATATTGTTCCACTGTCAGATTTAGTACGAGGTTCTCTAAATTCTGCTATGTATCAGTAACAAAAAGATGCAATTTCCAGCAGCTGTTTGCACTCAGAGTAATATTTTTTCCAAGCACAAAATCCCTGGATAGTTTCAGTGATAGTCCGAACTCCTGGTCAACTACAGCTAACGAAATTAATCCTGGGCCTTTTGTTCAATTTAGCCATTTCAATTCAGCGTATGGCCAGGGATAAT
Source organism: Raja brachyura (assembly GCA_963514005.1). The sequence continues at coordinate 33,260,712 of OY740808.1, forward strand.
GTGTGCATATCTTTAACTGCACCTGTTAACTTATTAAGCAAGGCAAAGCTTCCAAATGGAAGGTGTAGGAAGGAGCTGCAGAATCTGTATAGGGCTCTGCTAAGACCACATCTGGAGTATTGTGTACAGTTTTGGCCTCCTAATTTGAGGAAGGACATCCTTGAGATTGAGGCAGTGCAGTGTAGGTTCACGAGATTGATCACTGGGATGGCGGGACTGTCATATGAGGAAAGATTGAAAAGACTAGGCTTGTACTCGCTGGAGTTTAGAAGGATGAGGGGGATCTTATAGAAACATATAAAATTATAAAAGGACTGGACAAGCTAGGTGCAGGAAAAATGTTCCCAATGTTGGGCGAGTCCAGAACCAGGGGCCACAATATTAGAATAAAGGGGAGGCCATATAAGACTGAGGTGAGAAAAAACTTTTTCACCCAGAGAATTGTGAATTTGTGGAATTCTCTGCCACAGAGGACAGTGGAGGCCAAATCACTGGATAGATTTTAGAGAGACTTAGATAGAGATCTAGGGGCTATTGGAATCAAGGGATATGGGGAGAAGGCAGGCATGGGCTATTGATTTGGGATGATCAGCCATGATCACAATAAATGGCGGTGCTGGCTCGAAGGGCTGAATGGCCTCCTCCTGCACCTATTTTTTTATGTTTCTATGCTGGTTTACACCGAAGATCGACACAAAATGCTGCGGGATGGGCAGCATCCCTGGAGAGAAAGGGAATGGGTGGCGTTTGGGTTGAGACCCTTTTTCAGACTGAGAGTCAGGGGAGAGGGACACCAGAGATATGGAAGGGTAAGATGTGAAAATGACTGATCAAAGCAGATGATAAAAAAGGAAATGTAGAATGGTCCATTGTTAGCTGAGAGTGTTGATATTGGTCTCTGGGTAGCCAATCCTTCAGGAACTGTTTAGTTTATTGTCAGGTGTACTGAGGTACAGTGAAAAGCTTTTGTTGCGTGCTATCCAGTCAGCGGAAAGACAACACATGATTACAATCGAGCCATTTGCAGTGTATAGATACATGATAGGGGAATAACCTTCCCTTATACCGGGGGCTGCAAGAATTGGAAATTAAGTGCCTCGAGCAACATGGGAGAAAAGTCATAGGACATTTGTGTTCCTTTTTCATTTCCATTGAATACTTTCACATGATTTTGGAGGTGGGGAGGTTCCCCAACCAACCTTCCCCTTCACTTCAAACCCTCTGACCATAAAGGTTCACCCAAGACCCAGGAAAACATGGACCACACTCCTTATTTTAGTGATCACCTTTCAGTGAGGGCACAGGTTGAGAATGAAACACATCATCACCCTCAATGCACCAGCACAGCCTTAGGTCGACTGAGGAAAGAGGGATTTGAAGATCAAGATTCCGATAATGCACAGGTTCACTGGGTTGCACGGTGGCGCAGCGGTAGTGTTGCTGCTTTCCAGTACCGGAGACCATGGTTCGATTCTGACTACGAGTGCCGTCTGTACAGAGTTTGTACGTTCTTCCTGTGACGTCCATGGGTGTTTGCCGAGATCTTTGGTTTCATCCCACTCTCCAAAGATGTACAAGTTTGTGGGTTAATTGGCTTGGTGTCAATGTAAAATTGTCCCTTGTGTGTGTAGAGTAGTCTAAACACAGGAAGACCCTTGTCCCACCTTTTTGGCTTGGCCTCGGTGGGACAAAGGGCCTGTTTCCACACTGTTTCTCTAAACCAAACCAAACTAAACTGAACACCTTCCAATGCATCTCTGACACCTGCAGACTGCCCACAGTAGCAGCTTTGAGGTACCACCAATGCAGTTTTTAATTGAGATCTAAATGATCTCAATTTGCTGGCCAGGCCACAATATTTCCACATTGACACCAGGGTCCAGAAACTGACCATGTATTCTTAGCTCCACAACGGGAAGAGGTTAATGGACATATCGAGAAAAAGATTCAAAGATGCAGGAGAATGAAAATGTAAATTAAAATCCCCAGTGCCGACGGAATCCCTGGCCCATGGCAGGAGAAGGGGCCAGGGATCGGCGATCGTTTCGCTGAACACTTCCGTTCAGTCCGCCTAAACCTAACTGATCTCCTGGTTGCTCAACACTTTAACTGCCCCTCCCATTCCCACACTGACATTTCTGTCCTGGGCCTCCTCCATTGTCAGAGTGAGGCCCAGCTCAAATTGGAGGAACAGCACCTCATATTTCACTTGGGCAGCTTACACCCCAGCAGAATGAACATTGACTTCTCTAACTTCAAGTAGCCCTTGCTTTCCCTCTCTCTCTCCATCCCCTCCCCTTCCCAGTTCTCCCACCAGTCTTGCTGCCTCCGACTACATTCTATCTATGTCCCGCCCACTCCCGCTCAGTCTGAAGAAGGGTCTCGACCCAAAACGTCACCCATTCCTTCTCTCCTGAGATGCTGCCTGTCCCGCTGAGTTACTCCAGCATTTTGTGTCTATCTTCGATTTAAACCAGCATCTGCAGTTCTTTCCTACACAGGAGAAGGGGCATTGAATACAGTATTCAGAACTCCAACACCATGCATCATGAGTATGGAGAAACCTTGAATAATTGGTGGTGGAATGGACCAACTCATCCACCCACTCACTCCCCATCCCATTCTGTTTCATCTGTGAAAGAGCAATCTTGGCCTCTTCAGTCACCTCAGAACAATAACCCGAAATGGGAAAAATGTAATAAACAGAAGCCCCAGATGCTGGCTTATACCGAGGATAGACACAAAATGCTGGAGTAACTCAGTGGGTTAGACAAACCTCGCTGGAAAAATGGATAAGTGATGTTTTGGGTCAGGAGCCTTCTTAGTCTGAAGAAGGATCCTGACTCAAAACATCACCTAGCCATTTTCTGCCTGACATTCTGAGTTACTCCTGCATTTTGTGTCGAACCCTGAATGAAACCGAGTCATCCTCAATCTCAAGAGCCACGTAAAATGGAATCTCGTAACTAAGGGGCAGAATGGGGAGAGTTACATAGAAACATAGAAACATAGAAAAATAGGTGCAGGAGGAGGCCATTCGGCCCTTTGAGCCAGCACCACCATTCAATATGATCATGGCTGATCGTCCGCTATCAATAACATGTGCCTGCCTTCTCCCCATATCCCTTGACTCCACTAGCCCCAAGAGCTCTATCCAACTCTCTCTTAAGTTCACCAGATCCTGTCCACCCACCCTGACTGCTTATTTGAATATGAACTTTGTTTAGTTTAGTCTTAGTTTGGAGATACAGCACAGAAACAGGCCCTTCGGCTCACTGAGCACACCAAACAGCGATCCCCGCACCTCAACACTACCCTACAGGCAAGGGACAATTTTACATTTTTTACCAAGCCAGTTATCCTACAAACCTGTACATCTTTGGAGTGTGGGAGGAAACCGAAGATCCCAGAGAAAACCTACGCAGGTCACGGGAGAACTCCGTACCAACTCCGTACAGACTGCGCCTGTAGTCGGGATCAAACCCGGGTCTCTGGCGCTGTAAGGCAGCAGCTCTACCGCCCAGTGGAGTGACTAAATCTATATCTCTTGCTGGGAGTCCATTATTTTCTTTGGAAAACCAGGGAATATCGCAAGATACAGCTACCAACCAAGAAGCTGCTCTGTCACAACCTAACCAAATGTTTACGACCGTTCAGGTGGAACTTAAATGGAAGGATAATCCCTTCATTGTAGGAATATTTTAGGGGTTAGATTGGGAGATCTATATGCACTGTATTTAAGGATTCTTTGCTATCTGGTTTTATTGCATTGAGAGTCCAGGGATTTAATACAAAAAATTATGTGTTAAATTATTTTAATGAAGTCATGAAATAGAACAGTGGATTGGGTATTTTACTTTGGAGTCACGTGAGTGATTCCGTGAAGAACCCCGCCAGTCCGCATGCGCGTCATTATATCTGACGCATGGTGCAGCAACCGGTTGGGAGGAGCGATGCTCCTCCAGCGGTAAGTTTTAAAAAGCCTCAGGTAAGTGTCCTACTTAATCGGAGGTCATTTTCTGCGCTTGATAATTTCTTGTTTCAGGAGCAAGTCCAAGTATGGAGAAAATGTCACAGGTGAAGTCGAGGCGAGCCGCTGGGAAAGTACTCATGGAAGCCCGTGGAAGTACGGGTAGCGGGCGGTCGCCTAGCTCACCTACAGAGTCGCTAGTGGTATGACCAGCGACTGCAGACTTGGTGCCTGAAAGCACCATGGCTGCTCCATTTGGACAGAAAGCCACCAAAAAGTCTGCACGGCCCGTGGACTATGACCAGTCGCGTCGGGAGGGTTCCCCTCCGGGAAGGGATAACGTCTTGGGACGGTTATCCAGAATGGAGATCCTAATGGGGAGGATGCTCCATCTAGACACACTCCAACAGGAGGAGTTTTGTCAGCGCCGGCCTATGGGAGAGCCCGCGCCAGCAGCACCTGGGGCAGGGCTGCTTAATGTCTCCCTCTTGGAGGAGGAGAGCATGCGTCAGTGTAATTCTGACGCCGAGTCTGAGGGTATAGCCATGGGGCATACCCCAAGGGATGAAGGGCATGAGTCAGAGGTACCATCCCTGGCAGCAAGATTTGCCATCCCAACAGACTCAGGAGAGCCGCTGGGTGAAGAGTTGGCTGCAAGTATTAACTACTTGGCTTCACACCAGCTTCAAGAGCTCATTATGGATGAAACAGCCAGGAAGCATGAGACACCATCGAATTGTGTCCGACTCAGTGCCGGCTGTGAACCACGCCATATGGGGTCATATGAGCGTAGGCATAACAGCTCAGGAAATGAGGCTTCAGAGGGTGCTAAAGCTCATCCCCTCGAGCATTACAGCGTTCGCCAGGTCGGTGGATGGAGGGCACCTGTCTGATGTTCAGTAGGATGCCCTGGCCCTCATGTGTAATATGCACTTCGAGATCAACTGTCTGAGGAAAAGTGCCATCCGCCCCATCATCAACCCGAAGTTCGCCGCCCTGTGCAAAACGAGTAACATTCAGCCACCAAATCTACTGTTTGGTGAAGACCTCACAAAAAGAGTCAAGGAACTGGACAACGAGGCAAAGACAGTCGGACTTATTAAAGTACCGTTGAGTGCCAGAGCGCTGCGGCGGCAGTATCCCTTTAAACGGCTTGCTGAAACCGGGACAGGTCAAGGACCAAGCCGGCCATTCACCAATGTGTGCAACTGGCGCACGCCGACAGGGGCACGGGCGAACATGCCTTTTCCCAGAAACAGAGGGCAGAAAAACCCACAGGTAACGATGGAGGTAGGTGGGTCTGGTTCTTGTAGGAACATATTAAGTGGGAATCACTTACAAGTTTGAGGAAGATTACACTTGTTTCTCAAGGAATCATATGGGATAACATCAGATTTGTTTATACTGCATAGTATACAAGGGTTCCGGATTGAATTCCTTCCTGGTTTGTGTTCTCCCATACAGCATACCCCAAGTCGGACACTCATTTTCTCACAAAAAGAGAGTTTGGAGGTACAAGCTGAAATTAATAAATTATATTAAAAAAGGGGTAATTGAGAAGATACATTATCAATCTCAACAATTCATGTCTAATATTTTTCCTAGGCCAAAAAAGAATGGGGGATGTCGAATCATACTTGACTTGACGAGTCTTAACCCTTATGTGTAGTATAAACATTTCAAAATGGAAACATTTGTTACTGCCAAACAACTGATTTCCAGAGGATGTTACATGGCATGTATAGATCTTAAAGATGCATATTACTCAGTGCCTGTTCATAGGAATCATCAGAGATATTTGAAATTTAGCTCGATGAGGTAATTATGGCAATTTAAAGCACTGCCTAATGGGTTAACCTCAGCACCTGGATTATTTACAAAACTGTTAAAAACCAGTATTGGGGCTACTCCGGGCTCAGGGGCACATTGTAATGGCTTATTTGGATGGTATCTTGATAATAGGAAAGACCCGGGAAAAAGCTGAATTATTAGTCTCATTTGTTAAACTCTTGTTTGAGAGATTGGGGTTCCTCATTCATCCACTTAAATCCAAATTGATACCAGTTAAAGTGATAGATTATTTGGGATGCACTATTAATTCAACTCACATGTCAGTGACCTTGCCAAGGGGCAAGAGATTAGATTTAATTGAAGGTTGTAACAAGCTCATGGAGGAGCAACAACCTCCTTGGACAGGTGGCCAGCCTGGTTGGCAAATGAGTGGCTGCCTTTCCAGCTGCACAGTATGGACCTTTGCATTACCAAAATTTACAACGTGCAAAGGAACAGGCACTCAGAATACATGCAGGTCATTTCGACAGGCTCATGCAATTGTCACCTGAAGCCATTGCTGAATTGCACTGGTGGATAATGAACGTCTCAAATTGCTCCAGCAAAATTCTGGCTGAGGAGCCCTCAGTTGTTTTACAGACTGGTGTTAGTGCCTTAGGTTAGGGTGCTACAGATACCATCTCTAGCTGTGGCGGCAGATGGAATATGCATAAGGCATTGATTCTTCAATCACATGAAATTAATTATTTAGAGCTATTGGGAGCATTTTATGGGCTTAAAGCTTATTGTACAACCATGAGTCACTTACATCTTCAACTTCAGATTGACAACACTATGGCAGTAGCGTATGTTAATCACATGGGTGGAATCAAGTCAGAATCTTGTGATAAATTGGCTAATCTTATTTGGCACTGGCGCATTACAAGAAATATTTGGGTTTCAGCTATCTACCTACCAGGTAGACTCAATATGGTGGCAGACACCAGGTCACGCAAATTCAATGACAACACAGAATGGATGTTGAATCATGAAGTATTTAATGACATTGTTGTTTGATATGGGATGCCAGATATCGATTTGTTTGCAACCAGACTCAATCACCAGTTACCTAAATATGTTTCATGGGAACCAGACCCTGGGGCAGTAGTGGTAGATGCATTCTCGCTACATTGGGGTGGAATGTTTTAATATGCATTTCCTCCATTTTGCCTCATCAGTCGGTGCTTGCTCAAGATCAAGCAGGACTCCGCTTCAGCAGTGTTGGTGGTACCCGACTGGCCTACTCAGCCATGGTTCCCTCTCGTTTTGGAGATAACAACACAGCCTATTATGGGTGTTCCGAAACGCAGTGACCTACTGGTGCACCCTGTAACTGGGGATTTACATCCATTACATGATCGTATTGATCTGTTAATTTGCAGATTCTGAGGAGGCCATACCTGGGGCTTGGACTATCCGATCGTACCATGGATGTGATTGCTGCGGCCTGGAGATTTAGTACCAAAAAACAGTATACCTCTCATATCAGGAAATGGGAGATGTTCTGTTCATGGGGGAACATTGCATATCACATGGCAGGCATCTCAGATGTGCTAGAATTTCTGTCAACGCTATATTTTGATGAAGGGTTGAGCTATAGTGCCATCAATAGTGGCAGGAGTGCCCTGTCATCATACTTATGGCTGGGGTCTGAACAACATTCAGTTGGATCTCACCCTTTAATATCCCGGTTTATGAGGGGTATTTTTAATTCCAATCCCCCCAGACCCAGGTACTCAGAAATCTAGGATGTGAGTGTGATGTTTGCACTGCTTCGCCAGTGGGGTCCAGCCACATCCCTGTCTTTACCCAAAATCACCCAGAAGATGGTCATGCTCATGGCGCTGGTATCAGCGCAACGGGTCCGGACGTTGCAGAAGCTGCGACTGGACAGGATGGTGTCATCTGATAATAACATTACATTTTACATATATGATTTAATTAAACAGAGCAGACCAGGAGTGTCGGGTTCAAGATATATTTTCGGCATACCCCACGGATTTACGACTGTGTGTAGTGTCGCACTTGCAATATTATATTAAGGTCACCAAGAGCCTTAGAGGTTCGGAATCAGCATTATTTATTAGCCCCAAAAAAACGCATATGGAAGTGTCGGTTCAGACCATCTCAAGGTGGCTGAAACAGGTTCTCGTGAATGCAGGAGTGGATACTGACCATTTAAAATCTCACTCCACCAGGGCAGCATCAACGTCAGCAGCGAGGGCCTCTAGACCATATCCTCACGGCCGCAGGATGGTCAAATGAACTGACTTTTCAAAGGTTCTATAACAAGCCGCATACCGAACCGGGAGTATTCGCCCAATCCATTTTAAATTCTGTTTCATAGTTCCCCCTGGGAGAGAGGGGTTGATATTGTTTCTTTGTTAAATAAACTGTTTTCGTTTCAAATCAATGTCATGATTCAATGCATTGTTTTATTCACTCATCCTGAGTCAATTGCTGCAGTGAGACGCCTGGATTCGTATCTACGGCATGAAATCACAGAGCTTTGAAATCTTTATGGAATCACTCACGTGGCTCCGAAGTAAAATAGTAAGATTAAACAAGAACTTACCAGTTTGAAGTTTGATCTTTATTTTATGAGGAGTTACGATGAGCGATTACGTGCTCACCGCTCCCAACCGTCATATCACAAAGGTCGTCTGGTAGTTCTAGGTTTATAATCTTACTATGTTACTTCAATTACTGTTATTCTGTGATTTCACACCTCTGCTTTAAAGATTGACGCGCATGCCGACTGGCAGGGTTCTTCACATAATCACTCATCGTAACTCCTCATAAAATAAAGATCAAACTTCAAACTGGTAAGTTCGTGTTTAATCTTACTATTAATGCTTCTAATAGCGATGTTCCTGGAGTTGTGGCTTACAAAATGAAGGCTAAGGTTGATTCCCTGATCCAGTCTTTCTATCTATATGTTGGATGACACGATTGGCGAGTTGGAGATTGCCCCTTGAGGCATTGATCAAGAAACCAAATCAATAATGAATACACTGCCACACGCACTGGAAGGTGAACTCACTCAATGGACTTTATTTCTAGAAACAAACTCGAGTCCAAAGTCATCCCCCACCACCACCTCCCTTTCCATCTAGGGTTTATAAAGGGTAGGTGTGTAGGATCGGGTTAATTGGTTCAATAATGATTAATTGGAGTTAGATATAGCTCTTAGGACTGACGGAATCAAGGGATATGGGCGAAAAAGCGGGCACGGGGTACTGGTTTTGGATGATCAACCATATTGAATGGCGGTACTGGCTCGAAGGGCCGAATAGCCTACTCCTGCACCTATTTTCCATGTTTCTCTGTTAATTAGACTTGGCTGTGCTTGTGGCCAGGAGCTTAAAGGGGATGTACTGCACACTCTTGTCCCTCAGGTTCAGTTTTGAGTATTGCCTGCTGCTGGAAGCTGAGGCACCATAAGTACCTCACTACGTGCGAGGTGGCTGCATTTACTAAATATGATTTTTAAAATGATGAAGATTTACTGCAGCATAATAGGATATCCATATTGAAATGATCAAATTAGAGGACAGTTTAGAGCATGGTACTTCCAATTTAATGGTTATTGTCCAGTGGAGATTGTCTGGAATTAATTTGCCTCAACAACTTGAATTTCCATTTTTATATTCATGTTGCAATATGTTTCCTCTTTGGGCTTTTGCTCTTGATTCTGCCCTAGTTCTTGTACTGTACATCAGTCCATTGTAGCATAGCACAATGAAGAATTGTCCTATAAAAGAAAGTCTTAAAAATAGCATCAAACACCATCATATCAGTTTCATACAAGTGTGAGCACTGATGTTTGAGGTTCTCATGAATCATTATCATTATGATGAATCACGGTGGCGCTGCGGTGGAGCTACTGCCTCACAGCGACAGAGACCTGGGTTCCATCCTGTCTACGTGTGCTGTATATGCGGAGTTTATACGTTCTCACCGTGACCTGCGTGGGTTTTCTCTGACATATTCACTTTCCTCACACACTCCAAAGCCGTACAGGTGTGTAGGCTAATTGGCGTGGTATGTGGAAATTGTCCCGAGTGTGTGTAGGATAGTGTTCGGGTGCAGGGATCGCTGGCCGGTGTGAACTCGGTGGGCAGAAGGGCCTGTTTCCGCGCTGCATCTCTAAACTAAACTAAAGTCATGCTCACTATCAGCAAACAGTGGGAAAGAATGTGGGTTGGTTGGCTGAAAGTCAATGTTCTCACTCCACCCCACCTGTCGTACACCCTCCTCCCCCTCAACTCACACACACTCCACCAGCTCACTCCACCTGCCCTCTGTGATCTTTTGGAGGACTTTAATGTTGAGGGTCTCTTGACAATAACTCGGGCAGTTGCCAGCAATGGGATGCTGCTTGCAGGCTGCCAGTCATTAGCAGGGTGGTTAAGTGCGCAGGGCGGGACATCACAATGTGAGTTGGCCTTTATAACAATAGGAATCGAATATAGGAGCAAAGAGGTCCTTCTGCAGTTGTACAGAGCCCTAGTGAGACCACACCTGGAGTATTGTATGCAGTTTTGGTCCCCTAATTTGAGGAAAGACATTCTTGCTATTGAGGGAGTGCAGCGTAGGTTTACAAGGTTAATTCCCGAGATGGCGGGACTGTCATATGCTAAGAGAATGGAGCAGCTGGGCTTGTACACTCTGGAGTTTAGAAGGATGAGAGGATATCTCATTGAAACATATAAGATTGTTAAGGGCTTGGACACGCTAGAGGCAGGAAACATGTTCCCGATGTTGGGTGAGTCCAAAACCAGGGGCCACAGTTTAAGAATAAGGAGTACGCCATTTAGAACAGAGACAAGGAAACACTTTTTCTCACAGAGAATGGTGAGTCTGTGGAATTCTCCACCTCAGAGGGCGGTGGAGGCGGGTTCTCTCGTTGCTTTCAAGAGAGAGCTAGATAGGGCACTTAAAATAGCAGAGTCATGGGATATGGGGAGAAGGCAGGAACGGGGTACTGATTGGGGATGATCAGCCATGATCACATTGAATGGCGGTGCTGGCTCGAAGGGCCAAATGGCCCACTCCTGCACCTATTGTCTATTGTCTATTGTCTATTGAGTGTGTACCAGAACCTTAAAGAGGGGAGGTAGACGAGGTGGGGGGGGGGGGGGGGGGGGGGGGGGGTGGGGGGGGGTAGGACAGGCTGTTTAGAGACGGGAGTACAAGTCCGTGGTTAATAGCGGCACGAAAAAATATTGCAGCAGTAAAGAGGCCAAACACTGATCTAAAACTCACATGATAGTGGAGTGAGAATGTTTCTTTCCAGCTTCCCCTTCCTGCAGTCATTGCAAAGTTTCTCTGAATAATGACAGTGGCTTTTTCACAACAAACAAAAACAGAAAAATGTGGAAAGTCACAACAGGTCGGGCAGCATCTGTGGAAGAACGAACCACTCAATGATTTGGGTCTGGGGCACATCATCAGAATTGCAATCGAATCTGAAGAATGTTTGTTAGATTGGTGAACGATTGTCACCCGTAGTCAGGTTTGATCCCAGGTGTCTGGCGCTGTAAGGCAGTACTTCTACCACTGTGCCACCGTGATTCATCATAATGATAACGATTGGCTGAAGACGAGTCCCGACCTGAAACATCATCTATCCATGTCCTCCACAGCTGCAGCCTGACCCGCTAAGCTACACCAGTACTTTGTGTCCTCTTTTGTAAACCAGCATCTGCAGTTCCTTGTTTCTACTCTGTGAGATATTGCTGTGCATACATTGATGGCCCCAGTTCTATAATAATAACGGAGGCTGCTTGAAAAGCATTTTGATCTCTGGAAAGGTGACCGACAAGCTATGGAAGGCAACTTGTAAGTCCCAGTCTTGCTGTTCATTTGGCTGAGACTTGTAGGTCTCATCAATAACTGAAGGAAAAATCAAGTGGATTTGTGCTTCTAAACACCTCACAGTCCTGCTTGGGTTGGATCCCTGAATCTGACTCTGTCTCTGTACCTTCTTGCATCAACTCTATCCAGGGACCCCGACAGTCCTTTCCGGTTAGGCAGCAGTTCGCTTGCACCTCCTCCAACCTCATCTACTGCATCCACTGTTCCAGGTGTGGCTCCTATATATCCGCGAGATCACGTGCAGACCCGGCGATCATTTGATTGAACACCTCCGCTCAGTCCACCTCAGCCTACGTGATCTGCCGCTGGCCAAACATATTAACGCTCCTTCCCGTTCCCACACTGACCTTTCTGTCCTGGGCCTCCTCCGTTGTCAGAGTGAGGCTAAACGTAAATCCGAGGAACAGCATCTCATATTTCGGTTGGGCAGCTTACAAACCAGTGGTATGAATCTCTCTCCGTTCTTCCCCCACCCTAGTCGTCATCCTGACAGCCTGTTGAGTTCTGCTGTCTGTATACTCGTTGTCACCTAATCCCACATCCAACCATGGCCTGTGGTCCACATGTTCCCCACATTTCCTTGATTATCATTGCTTTTCGCATATCTTCCATTCATTTCTCCAAAGTACCATCTATATCTCTCGTTCCCCTTTCCCCTGACTCTCGGTCTGAAGAAGGATCTCGGCTCAAAACGTGACCTATTCCTTTTGTCCAGATATGCTGCCTGACCCGCTGAGCTACTCCATCTTTTTGTGTCTGTCTGTGGATGCTACAACTGTCGGGTGCCTGAGTCGGCCTGCACACCATAATCCGACCTCAGCAACGTTTGACCACCTCGTGCTTTACAGTGGACTCATTTTCTAATTCTGCACTTTTGCACAATCCGTCCAGTAGAATTTATGTGTAATTTATGTATAATTTATGTTTTTGTGCATTGTCTCTGTTCCTGTGATGTTGCAGGAAGCCAGACTTGACCTGACTTGGAATAACTGGCTGGTCAACTGGGGATGAAGGCATCTTCTGTCAGGTGGGAATGGGACACTTCCTCATCCTTTCTCTTCCCTCACCTCTCCCCGAGCTGCAACAATTGAGTGAAGCTGAGAGCAAGTCTGGAAAGGCTGAGCAGAATTTTGGGTCGGGACCCTTCTTCAAACTGGGAGTTAGGGGAGAGGGAGACATGGAGATAGGGAAAAGTAAGGTGTGAAAACGAGAGGTCAAAGGTGACGCTAATCAAGGGAAATGTAGAATGGATCATTGTTAGCTGAGGGGAAGGTGACGTTTGGACAGGTACATGGACAGGAAAGGTTTAGAGGGATCTGAATCAAATGAAGGCAGGTGGATGGGGCAACTTGGATGGCTGTGCTGTATGACTTTGACTCCATAACATCCCCAAACAGGAAAAAGACAAAGGAAAACAATTAAGCTGGCATGTAAATGTTGCATGCTCACCCTTGCTTGGTTGTAGAACAATCTACCACCGGCAATACAAAGCTGACCACGATGAAATCTCCGCAAGGTATGCCTAAGTTCTCCTCCTCTCTCTGAAGATTATTCTGATGACTCCCTCTTCCCTGACTCCCAGTCTGAAGAAGGGTCCCGACCCGAAACTTCTCCCATTCCTTCTCTCCGGAGATGCTGCCTGTCCCGCTGAGTTACTCCAGCACTTTGTGTCTATCTTCGGTGTCAACCAGCATCTGCAGTTCCTTCCTATACACTCTGGGTCATTCTATCCAGGTTAGGTGCTGCATGGTATCAAGAAGCAGACAAACAACATGAGACGAGTGTGCAGGCAGAGCTTGCATGTGGAGAGCAGCTGAACTCCATTGTGAATATGCAACTCCGCTGGGACATCTGGTCTCTTTATGTTGAAAGTGATTTACCTTAATATGTTAATTTAAGTGAGCCATTTAAAAAGATTCACTGGCATATTTTCTTTACTATGATGTGCACAGAAAGGTATTTAAAAATATAATGACGCCATAATATGACAGGAATGAGTGTAAAATACGCAACTGTAAGACATTTAGGTGCCTCCCAGTTTCTGAAATTCCAGTCAAGTATGTCATGTTCCGTGCTGTTAACATTTTTTCCCCACTGTGCGTCTAATAAATCGACTGGAAGAAATAATTTGTGCAGCCGTTCTGTGTGTTGTGGGGAAAAGATGACAACGAGCAGGTTTGGATGTGATGGGGAACGAACCTACGACCTGCAGTGACGTTCAGTGTGGGCGACCCGCCTTATTGTGGGGTGGTGAGGCTGTGTCACGAAAAATAATTGCAATTTTCTTTCACATCAAGACACGTCATCTGTGCAAGAGTTGAACTGAAAAAAAAAGATGGATTTTGTGTTTTTTTACTTATATTATTTCCAGATATATTTCACATGAGCAAATTGTATTCCGATTCTTGCACTTTCGAGTATTGATTTGTACCTTGTGTAAGGGCGATTTTCTGTTACCCGAGTGGCCATAAAGCAGGAATGGGCTGTGCAGAGAGAGGTGGTGTTATAAACACATGCACCCAGCAAGTTAACAGCATTAAAACAGAGCGATCCAATGATTCAGATGTAAGTGTATACTGTATACTGTATATCTCCATGCCCTGATGCAATTATAAGGTAGGCACATCAGCGCCTCTACTTCCTGAGAAGATTACGGACATTTGGCATGTCGAAGAAGATTCTCCTGAACTTCTACAGGTGCACGGTAGAGAGCATACTGACTGGTTGCATCGTGGTCTGGTTCGGCAACTTGAACGTCCAGGAGCGGAAAAGACTGCAAAAGGTTGTGATCACTGCCCAGTCCATCACTGGCTTTGACCTCCCCAACATCGAAGGGATCTATCGAAGTCGCTGCCTCAAAAAGGCAGCCAACATCATCAAAGACCCACACCATCCTGGCCGCACACTCATCTCTCTGCTGCCGTAGGGAAGAAGGTACAGGAGCCTGAAAACTGTAACGACCAGGCTCAGGATCAGCCTCTTCTCTACAGCCATTAGGCTATTAAACACAACAACAAATAAGCTCTGAACTGCAACAGACTTATTATTATTATTATTACACTATATATTTTTTATTTGTTGAGGAGGTGTGCATGTGTATATGTACTCACTGAACTTTTTTTCCTGCAGCAAGCAAGAATTTCATTGTCCTATCTGGGACAACTAAAAGTCTCATCTTGACCATGCTGCGCTGTATATTGATTTTAGAAAAAACCCTACACTATATCGCTATGATCATTGGCCATCCTACTCACAGTCCTCCTCCGCGGAGGCAGCCCCAAGAATTTTTCCGATCGATGAAAGTTAAAAAAGTTATGAGTGTTCTCTCAGTTATGAGTGTAATGAGGGTCCTCTCACCTGTCAATCACCGATGAAGGTAACGCCCCTTCTGGTGGTGGAGGAGGGAGGGGCAGTGCTATAAAATCCTGGATGCCTGGACGTCAGTCAGTCACTCTGGATGATAGCAAGGGAGAGGCCACAACTATGTTTCTAAGCTGTGAATCAACTGAACTGTGAGTATGCAATGTACTTTCAATAAATGATTTGTTAGTCCTTAATGGCAATGCCATGAGTTGTTTGGCCTGCCCTGCGCTTGAGACTGCAATGCAAAATGGAAATGAAATGACAATGCCATGAGTTGTTTGGCCTGCCCTGTACTTGAGACTGCAATGCAAAATGGAAATGAAATGACAATGCCATGAGTTGCATGGCCTGCCCTGTACTTGAGACTGCAATGCAAAATGGAAATGAAATGACAATGCCATGAATTGTTTGGCCTGCCCTGTGCTTGAGACTGTAATCAAAATGGAAATGAAATGACAATGCCATGAGTTGTTTGGCCTGTCCTGTGCTTGAGACTGCAATGCAAAATGGAACGGTTTGAAACGGCAATGCAAAATAGAAATGGAAATTAAATGAAATGACTTGTTTGGCCGGCCCTGTGCTTGAGGCTGCAATGCAAAATGGAATGGTTTGAAAAGGCAATGCAAAATAGAAAGGGAAATGAAATTAAATTAATTATTTGGCCTGCCCTGTGCTTGACAAGGCCCCTATTATCCAGAAGGAGCATTTTGGCCCAAAAGGCCCGTGCTAGGCCAGGAAAAGTCCAGAAAAAGTGCATTTCACTGAAATTTCACTCTGATTTTGTTTTTAAAGTCCCTTCGACCCATCAGGCCTGCACTAGCCCATGAGGTGTCCGTTTGGCCCATCAGTAAGTAGTCCCTCTGCAAGTATTAAACCTCACCCAAGTATTTTTCTCCCTCCCTTCATTTGCTCCCTGTGAGATCCAGGCCAGGATAGGCTTTCCTCCTTCATTGCTGTGATCTGCAGAAATAGATGAAAAATGTCTAAAATTGATACCCCGCCCTCTCCCCCTTCTCTCTCCCAGAGTCTCTCACCTGTTTTGGGCAGAATTTCTGGTAGTTTCTGAGCTGCTTGCCCACCAGGCCTGAGTGACTGAGATGCCAGACCACCAGACCTGAGTGACTGAGCTGCCAGCCCACCAGGCCTGAGTAACTGAGCTGCCTGCCCACCAGGCCTGAGTGACTGAGTTGCCAGCCCACCAGATCTGAGTGACTGAGCTGCCAGCCCACCAGGCCTGAGTGACTGAGCTGCCAGCCCAAGAATCCATTTGGCCCACAATGTCCATACTAGCCCTCTGGGAACTAGTCCCTTTGGCCCACAACACCCATACTAGCACTCCAGAAAGCCCCCCCTCCCCCCCACTGGCCACCAATATTGGAATTGGTGGAGAGGTGGAATATTGCGTTGGGGGACCAGCCCTCCCGTGTGAACAAGGGACCCAACGGGTCCCACTTAGTCCAGTATGACAATAAAACACTCTTGACTCCTGAATTGATAACTGTTTCAGTTGATTAACTTTAGGAAAATCAGAGGGCGTGCACCTGAGTTAACATATGTTGAGTGTTTGAAGTCTCTGGGCCTGTACTCACTGGAGTTTAGAAGGATGAGGGGACACATTATTGAAATGTACCGAATAGTGAAGGCTTGCAAAGAGTGGATACGGAGAGGATGTTTCCAGTAGTGGGAGAGTCTAAGACCAGAGGTTATAGCCTCAGAATTAAAGGATGTTCTTTTAGGAATTTCTTTAGTCCGAGGGTGGTGAATCTGTGGAATTCTTTGCCACAGAGGCTGTGGAGGCCGTCAATGGATATGTTTAAGGCAGATATAAATATATCCTTGATTAGTATGCATGTCAGGAATTATGGGGAGAAGGCATTGGTGAGTTTTGGAAGAGTTTGCCCTCGACTCATACTCGCAGCATGGTCGACACGAGGTCCGAGGAGGTCTTTGTAACTCTCCATCATGCTCGAGACT
Organism: Raja brachyura; assembly: GCA_963514005.1. Next base: position 33,277,729 of record OY740808.1, read on the forward strand.
AGCCCCCGTGTACTCGAGGCCTCAGCTAGGTCGCGGCGTATTTTTCAACATGCTGAAAAATGCCCGCGAGTTAAAAAAAGTCGTCATGGGAAAAAATCGATATTTTTTATACTCATAGGTTTAGTCGAAGTAGGTCATAGAAGGTCGGCATGTTATTCGTAGGTAATCGAGGGTAGTCAAAGGTAGTCGTAGATAGTCTTCAACATAGTCGAAAGGAGGTCGAAGGAGGCCGTCTACATAGTCGAAGGGGGTCTTCAACATGACCCTTTTTCAAAGTCTCCTAAACTCTTCTAAACTCGCCAATCAGGTCGCCACAGTGGGACAGCCCCTTTAGGAGGGAGAGATAGATCAGCCATGACTGAATTGTGGAGTAGACTTGACAGGCTAAATGGCCTAATTCTGCTCCTATCACTTATGACCTGATAGAGCACGAACTCTGAGAACTAGATATTAGGAGATTTTTCACTTTCCATGTGGCCATTTAAGAATGGAACAAGTTGCCAACCCCTATCGTGTTTGCAGATGCTCAGCAAGCATTGGAAATGGACATGTTCTCTTCTAGTACTATTATAAATGGTGGGGTGTATTATTTTGACATGTATCATATTGGTAACCATCTTATGGCCATGTTCATCCCTGAAACTTGCTTTGATTATTTTAGTGGGTAGTACAAAATGTCCCAGATTTCTCCCTGCTGCCAATAACCCCCCCCCCCCTTTCCCCATGCAACTAACTGCCTCTGCAGTCCATCCAACAACCTCAAACATGCACCCTCCCAATGTCCCACAACATGCAAACATGCATCCTCCCAACATAAAAACATACCAACATGCAAACATGCACACTTCCAACCTCCCCCAACATGCAAACATGCATCCCCAACCTCCCCAAACATACAAGCATGCAAACATGCAAACATGCACCTGTCAACCTCTCCCAACATGCAAACATGTAAACATGCAAACATGCATCCTCCCAACCTCCCCAAACATACAAACATACAAACATGCAAACAACAGACTAACATGCAATTTTATTTTGTTTCTGGTTTGCATTAACTATCCATTCACCTGTCCCATCTGGGAGCTCTTCCTGCACTGTTGGAAGAATCTGTGCATTGACCTCAATAGTCACTCCAGAATCCACAAAACTGGAGTGTAGAAGTCCCCTTGATGCCATGAGACTGCTAACGTCAAAGAAGAAGGTATGCGTGTGTAGGAAGGAACTGCAGAGGCTGGTTTACACAGAAGATAGACACTGGGTCAGGCGGCATCTCCGGATAGAAGGGGAGGGTGATGTTTTGGGTCGAGATCCTTCTTCAGACCTTCCTACCCAGACCCCATTCCTATCCAGAGATGCTGACTGTCCTGCTGAGTCACAGCATTTCATATCCATCCAAGAAGGTAGACAGTACATTGCTGAATCATCGACAAAAGCAGGGCAAAAATAATGCACACGACAGAGAAAGGGTTTGGAGGACTGAGAGAATGCAACATGAAGCTAACACGCTTTCTCAGATCGAATGAACTGAAATACCCCTGCATCTTTGTGTCCAACTTTGTACAAACACTATTAATTACCCTCTGCACTGAGCAGTCATGGAACAGAAGCTTGTGAATGTGTTAATAGCGTATTCCTATGGAGTGGGAGCTAAAGGATTTGTATGTTCTCGTGCATTAGTAACCCAGGGATTCTCCCAGCGAGGCATCCCACTATTAGACAGGAACTAAAAATTGCTTCTGTTTCACTTTTTGATTTGATGCTTTTTTTTATATGAACAGTTTTATAAAAAAAAGCAGCTGACTTAACTGCAAAGATAAGAAAATGTAACTAGAGATTCTGAGAATCTAGTTTAATAGCAGTTTTCCCATATACTGCTATCAAATCAATTATTAATGAAAAGAATAGTGTTCCTGGTAAGTAATTTCAGTTAAGGGCAATATTTTGTTGTAAAAATTCTACATGGTCTTGAAGGAATTTTTAAATATTAATTCAGTGTTATGCATGAGACTTAAGATATATTTTTTAATAAATCCCCAAGCTGGCAAATTATGTCTCTATGGGTATAATTTTGAAGCTTTATTTAAATCTGGTAGGTTAGATTTGTAACATCATATGATGTGAGGACAGCTTCATCAAAATAAATTGTTTCTTTGTTCAAGGCTGCCTTGAGAGAACACACACAGTGGAAAGCAACTAATATTTGCATGAATAAAGAATAAAAATATTATCCATGCTGCAAATCTGAAATAAAAACAATGGTGGGGGCTGTCAAAATGGCAGGTTAGGCAGCATCCGTGGTGAGAGAAATAATGTTAATCGTTCCAGAACATTACTTTGTGCCAGAGCTGGTGGCACGGTGGAGCAGCGGTAAAGTTGCTGCCTCACAGCGCCAGGGATCCGAGTTCCATCCCGGCTACGGGTGCTGACTGTACGGAGTTGGTACGTTCTCCCCGTGACCTGCGTGGGTTTTCCTCGGGTTCTCCGGTTTCCTCCCACACTCCAAAGACGTACTGGTTCGTAGGTCAACTGGCTTCAGTAAATTGTCCCTCGTGTGTAGGATAGTGTTAGTGTACAGGGATCGCATCTTCTTCTTGCGTTTGAGGCAGCAGGTCTGCAGCAGGGTGATGCCATCCGGTTCGACATCCGTAGGTGCCCGCCCTAAAAAGGGCGCATGATCCGGGTTGGCGCCGAGCTGCGGCACTGCTGCTGTCTCTGTTTGTTGTCGTTTGCCTGACTGAGGTCAGTTGACAGGGCTCACCACGGGGAGGTCGACAACATGAGCCCCCGGGGATCGCTGGTCGGCGTGGACCCAGTGGGCCGATGGGCCTGTTTCCATGCTGTATCTCTCAACTGCACAAAACAAAACTTTCTTTACAGAAGCATAATGTATATCTTTCAAAATCACAATTATGCCTAGTCTAATTTAAGGTTTGTTCTTTATTTTCTTTTAATCTCTCATAAGAGAGCATGTGTATAGGTTGGGCGGCCCAGTGGTGCAGCCAGCAGAGCTGCTGTATCACTCCATCAGAAACTCATCCTCAATCCTGCCATCGGGTGCTACCTGTGTGGAGTTTGCACGTTGCCCCGATGATTGGGAGGGTTACCTCCTGATATTCTGGTTTCACTCCACATTTAAAGACACGTTTAGTTTGTTTTTTTTAGTTCGGCGATCCAGCGCGGAAACATGCCCACACACTAACGCTCCCCACACACTAACGTTCTCCTGCACACACTAGCGACAATTTACATTTATACCAAGCCAATTAACCTACAAACCTGTACGTCTTTGGAGTGTGGGAGGAAACCGATGATCTCTGAGAAAACCCACGCAGGTCACGGGGAGAACGTACAAACTCCGTACAGAAAAGCACCCGTAGTCAGGATCGAACCTGGGTCTCTGGCGCTGAAAAGCAGTAGCTCTACCGCTGCGCCACCGTGACAACCAGAGTATGTTGGTAACTTAAGTGGCTGTTGTAAATATCCCCCAGGATATAAATGCGTGGCAAAATCGAGAGGGGGGGGGGGGGAGTTGATAAGGATGTGGAGATTATAAAAGATAGGAGTAAAGTTCGATTAACGCAAATAGGTGGTTGAATGTCTTGAGGAATGAGATGGGCTGAATGGTCATTGCTGTATCTCTCTGTGACTCCATGTAATTTGGTACTTGCAAGGCTGATTGTGGACTCTGTGGGAATTGCATGTAGGCAGGATGATGTGATGAGTTTCTGGGCTTAGAGAGGTGCCCTGCACACTCCCACTCACCAGCAAGGATGATCAGCGGTATCTGCATATACAGTAACCCCTTGTTACTGCAGACTGCATTATAATGTATTTCAGTTATTGCGGATGGACCTACCGACCCTCTGCAGTGGGCCAGACTGCCGACACCACCCTTGACCCGCACCACCTCCCTGGCCACTTCCAGGCCGGACATACTGCCGCCACCCCAGCCCACTCCGCCTCCCCAACTACTTCCAGGCTGTGCTGCCCAACCTGAAACTGCCAGGCCTGGCTGCCAACACCACCCCCAGCCCGCACCGCGTCCCGGCTGCTTCCCGGGCAGACCTCCTGCTGCTACTGCCGGCCCACACAGCTACCTCAGCCTCTTCCACTGCCACCGTCTACCCTCGCCTGCACTCCGGCCACCCGCGACTCCGCCGATCCTGGATACCAGGAACAGTTGCGGACCGAGAGTCTGAAGAAGGGTCTCGGCCTATTCATGTTCTCTAGAGATGCTGCCTGTCCTGCTGAGTTACCCCAGCACTTTATGTCCTTTTGTGTATTAACCAGCGTCTGTAGTTGTTTGGTTCTACAACTCATGTAATGATAACCCCCTAATTGACAATAACAGACACCATGGTCTGTTACAACGAGGGTTTGCTGTGGTTTTAATCTGAACCTGTGAAAGATGTTTGGTTTACACCTGAATACCTGGGACATGAGCTGTCAGAAGCAGAGGCCAGAGTTTCAGGCCAGAATGAACTTGAAAACTAGAGACACAAGGAACTACAGATGTTGGATTACAAAACAAAAACCACAAAGTGCTGGTGTAACTCAGTGGGTCAGGCAACATCTCTGAAGGATAGGTTACATTTCGGGTTTGAAGAAGGGTCCCAACACAAAACATTGCCTATCCATGTTCTACAGAGATGCTGCCTGACCTGCTGAGTTACTCCAGCACTTTGTGTCTATTTTGTGAACTATCTTGTTGTTGATCTCTTTTGTTTTTGTCCATTTTTTGGCACATGTTTTGCTGAAGTAAGCACAAAATTGTATCCAAAAATAAGTTTGTGAGCACAGAATCACTGATCTATGGGTTTTATGGAATGTGGCAAAACTATCAACATTAACCCCCTCAATATGAGTGAAAACTCCTGTCATATCGTGAGACTTTGCTTGACCAGAAACCTTATTTTGACCCACAGGAACACATGGAGCTATTAATGTTGAATACTGCTCTAAAGCACTTGCAGAATTGCAAACTGCTGTATATGGATGCCTGTGAATTTATTCACTGAAAGGCATTCTGAAATTAGTGAGAAATATTCATGGAGCCCAGCTAAAAAAGAACGATATGAAAATTAAAAATAGCTTTAAAAAATTGCGGCACGGTGGCGCAGTGGTAGAGCTACTGCCTTACAGCGCCAGAGACTTGGGTTCGATCCTGACTACGGGTGCTGTTTGTACGTTCTCTCCATGACCGCATGGGTTTTCCTTGGGTGCTCTGGTTTCCTCCCACACCGTACAGACCTCCAGGTTTCAAGGTTATAGGCTTAGTATAAATGTAAAAGATTGTCCCTAGTGTGTGTAGGGCAGTTTTAATGTGCTGGTCAATGCAGACTCGGTGGGCCGAAGGGCCTGTTTCCGCGCTGTGTCTCTAAACTATATTAAACTAAGCTTTGACATTGCTATGACACAGACAATTATCTGACCTTTTAAAAGCAGGTCAATGAACAATGATAGCCCAACCTTCTGAAGAGCAGTGGAGTTGAGCTGCGGAATGAGGCAGCTATGCTTAATACGGGAAGATTGCACAAAATCATGAGGTGAATAGTTGGCCTGTTTGTTGATAGTAGAAGGAGAAATGCACCAAAGAAGGCTTATGCTTTCCATCCAGCAATGTTCTGGTACTAATGGTACTCTGGTGTTTAAGGAGAGGGATCACATCTTTGATGATTTTCCGTATCATTCACGAGTGAGGGTATCATTGAAGGTCACAGTTTAAGAATAAGGGGTAGCCCATTTAGGACTGAGATGAGGGAAAACTTTTTCACCCAGAGTTGTGAATCCGTGGAATTCTCTGCCTCCAGAAGGCAGTGGAGGCCAATTCTCTGGATATATTCAAGAGAGAGTTATATTTTGCTCTTAAGTCGAAAGGGCCTGTCCCACTTTCACGACCTAATTCACGACCTCTGCTGAGTTTGCCCTTGACTCGTACTCGCAGCATGGTCATCGCGAGGTCGTAGGAGGTCATAGGTAGGTCGTAGCAGGTCATGACGCTGGTCGTAGGTGCTTGTGGCAACAAGTAGGTCGGGGCGTTTTTCTAGCATGATGAAAAATGTCCACGAGTAAAAAAGGTTGTGAATTAGGTCGTGAAATTGGGACAGGCCCTTTAGGGAAATCAAGGGATATCGGAAAAAAGTAGGAACGGGGTACTGATTCTGGATGATCAGCCATGATCATATTGAATGGCGGTGCTGGCTCGAAGGGTCGAATGTCCTACTCCTGCACCTATTGTCTATGTTTCTATGAGTGGTCTTGATATGTAACTCATTTCATTTTACTTTTGAATTCACCCCAGTGACAATTATCCCTATTAGCAGCTGAGGTATACAATTGCTCAGTGAATTTACCAAAGGACTGTAACTTTCTATCAACTGGTTACAGCAATATGTAGGATGTCTTCAACTCAACAGGCAAAAAGTCATTTATACCTTGGCAAGCAAGAAGATTTGAATATGTAGTCATACAATAATGGAAGTCCAAGCGGCTAGTTTCAGCCTGATTGCAGGTCTGGTTTCTATTGTGTTGGAAAGAACTGCTGATGATGGTTTAAATCGAAGATATACACAAATGCTGGAGTAACTCAGTGGGACAGGCAGCATCTTGGAGACAGTAAGACTGGTCGGAGAACTGGGAAGGGAGAGGGGATGGAGAGAGAGAGAAAACAAGGGCTACTTGAAGTTAGAGAAGTCAATGTTCTTATCGTTGGGGTGTAAGCTACCCAAGCGCAATATGAGGTGCTGTTCCTCCGATTTGTGCCGGGCCTCACTCTGACAATGGAGGGGGCCCAGGACAGAAAGGTCAGTGTGGGAATGGGAGGAGGAGTTCAGGTTTTTAGCAACCGGGAGATCAGGTAGGACTGAGCAGAGGTGTTCAGCGAAACAATAGCCAAGCCTGTGCTTGGTCTCGCCAATATACAGGAGTCCACCCCTGGAACAGCGGATACAGTAGATGAGGTTGGAGGAGGTGCAAGTGAAACTCGGCCTCACCTGAAAAGACTGTCCAGGGCCTTGGACGGAGTCGAGGGGGGAGGTATAGGGACAGGTTTCTATTCTCCATTTTAGCTTCGCTGTTGTATTACAACAACCAGAGTGTCTAAGTCCCAAAGGGAATACATTTCTGGCAAGGGTTATATTGATTCCTTATACGTTTCTATGCCAATGCAGTGGGAAAATGTGTCTGACAATAGATGACAGAGGAGCTGCCTTGCTGTATGGGTCGTACCCCCAACTACTTGAAACAGATCTTCTGCCTGCTACACTCCAATGCACTGACAATAAATCCATAGCCTGCCAAAGCTCAAGATGCTTACAGCAGGGCAGAGAGCTCCTACTCAATGTGGAATTTTCAAACTGACATCGAGCCACTTCAGAATGAATGAGACCCGCTGATATGTGGGCTTAAGTCCAAATATGATCAAAATGTTGTGGTCAGAGAAGAAGTTTTCTGGTAGATGTAGGGAGGAAGTGCAGATGCTGGTTTAAACCGATGAGAGACATACAAAGCTGGAGTAATTCAGCGGATCCGACAGCATCTCTGGAGGAAAGGAATAGGTGACTTTGGGGTCAAGACCCTTCTTCAGACCCAAAACGTCACCTATTCCTTTTCTCCAGAGATGCTGCCTGACCCCCTGAGTTACTCCAGCTTTTTGTGTCTATCTGAAGTTTTTTACTGTTGGTTCTTTGTGTTTTATAATCCTTCATTGGGAAACCTCAATGGAGATCCCCACACCCCTTTAAGGGCCTGTCCCACTTAAGTGATTTTTTCGGCGACTTGCTGGCACCCGTCATAGTCGCAGCAGGTTGCCAAAAATGTTCAACATGTTGACAATCCAGCGGCGACAAGAAAAAGGTACGACTCTTTAGGCGACTTCTCACCACCAAACGGGCGTCACCCACGCCAGCATGCCCCTAGGTGCAGCAAGAGCACAAGTTAAATCAAGAAGCAATTAATACGTTTGAAGAGGCCCAGATTAGATTTGTAAATTAAACAAACATTGTGGAAGAAAAGTGTTAAAGAAGGAACTGCAGATGCTGGAGAATCAAGGGTTACTCAAAAAGCTGGAGAAACTCAGCGGGTGCAGCAGCATCTAAGGAGTGAAGGAGATAGGCGACGTTTCGGGTCGAGACCCTTCTTCAGACTGTATACATTATGTTCAATGTATGTCTGAAGAAGGGTCTCGACCCGAAACGTCGCCTATCTCCTTCACTCCTTAGATGCTGCTGCACCCGCTGAGTTTCTCCAGCTTTTTGTGGAAGAGAAGGACCTGTGGGAATGGTAAGAAGGTGTACTCGGTTACATTGTTCATGAGCCAGCAATGATTTCAGCTCAGTGGTGTGAAGAGTGAGTCGAACAATGTACTTGGAATGTATTTGGAACAATATATTTGAGGCGGCACGGTGGCACAGGCCTGGGTTCGATCCCGACTACGGGTGTTGTCAGTATGGAGTTTGTACGTTATCCCCGTGACCGCGTGGATTTCTCCGAGATCTTCGGTTTCCTCCCACTCTCCAAAGGCATACAGGTTTGTAGGTTAATTGGCTTGGTATAAGTGTAAAATTGTCCCCAGTGTGTGCAGGACAGTGTTAGTGTGCGGGGATCACTAGTCGGTGTGGATTCGGTGGGCCGAAAGACATGTTTCTGCGCTGTATCTTAAACCAAACTAAATTAGTATCATTAAAGCATTTGTATTTTTTTTCTCACTTTGGTGTTAACTATCTTTGCGGGTTTGGAGGTAAACTGGAAAAAGGGGCAGCTCACCCATCACAGAGTGTGACAAGTCTTGATTTCCAATCTAGTGAAGGTGAAATTTCCAATCTAGTGAAGGTGAAATTTACTAGCGAATGATGTATATACTCATGGCAGGTCGACAAAAATGCTGGAGAAACTCAGCGGGTGAGGCAGCATCTATGGAGAGAAGGAATAGGCAACGTTTCGGGTCGAGACCCTTCTTCAGACTGGGGGGGTGGAAGGAAAAGAAAGGTAGACAGTAGGCTGTGGGAGAGCTGGGAAGGGGAGGGGAAGGAGGGGAAAAGCAAGGATGACCTGAAATTGGAGAAGTCAATGTTCATACCGCTGGGGTGTAAACTACCTCCAATTTGCGCTGGGCCTCACTCTGGCCATGGAGGAGGCCCAGGTCAGAAAGATCGGATTCAGAATGGGAGGGGAAGTTGAAGTGCTGAGCCTCCGGGAGATCAGGTTGGTTATTGCGAACTTAGCGGAGGTGTTGGGAAAAGCGATCGCCAAGCCTGAACTTGGTCTCACCGATGCAGAGCAGTTGACACCTGGAACAGCGGATGCAGTAGATGAGTTTGGTGGTAGGTGAACCTCTGCCTCACCTGGGAAGACTGCTTGGGTCCCTGGATGGAGTCGAGGGGGGGGGAGGTAAATCGACAAGTGTAGCATTTCCTGTGGTTGCAAGGGAAAGCACCAGGGGAGAGGGTGGTTTGGGTGGAAAGGGACAAATTGACCAGGGAGTTACAGAGGGAAAGGTCTCTGCAGAAAGCAGATGTGGGGGGATGGGGAGTGAGAGTGGAGTTGCGGGATATAGAGGAGACCCTGGTGAGAGCCTCATCTATAATAGAAGAATGAGGACATCTCCGAAGCCCTGGTGTGGAACACCTCATCCTGGGTGCAGATGTGGCGTAGTTGGAGGAATTGGGAGTAGCGGACAGAGTCCTTACAGGAAGCAGGGTGGGAAAAAGTGTAGTCCAGATAGCCATGGCAGTCAGAGGGTTTGTAGTAGATGTCGGTCAATAGTCTGTTACCTGCGATGGGGATGGTGATGGCTAGAAACGGTAGGGAGATATTGGAAATGGTCCAGGTGTACTTGAGTGCCGGATGGAAGTTCGTGGTGAAATGGGTGAAGTCAGTGAGTTCTGCACGGGTGCAGGAGGTAGCACCAATGCAGTCGTCAATGTAGCGGAGGTAGAGTTTGGGGATAGGGCCACGGTACGCCTCGAACAAGGATTGTTTGACGTACCCTACAAAGAGGCAGGCACAGCTGGGGCCCATAGCTACGCCTTGGATTTGGAGGAAATAGGAGTGGTCAAAGGAAAAGTTGTTGAGGGTAAGGACCAGCTCCGCTAGGTGGAGGAGAGTATTAGTAGAGTACTCATGGCAGTATCTTTTGTTTTTAGTTCTTTAGAGCATCTGCACTTCCTCCCTACATCTACCAGAAAACTTGCCATACCTACTGCATGAGCTATTTTACATAAATGTGCCCTTCCCAACTTACCAACTTGTATAAAATGGTGTCACCCAGTCCACAGTCAGAGCTTCTCTATCCTCATAAAATAGTAGATGGGACTTGGACACGCTCCATGGGGTCAAATATTTGTGCCAACTGGACACTTGCCTGTATTGTCTTGGACTGACGTGTTCCAGAAATCTTTCTTATCAGGGTGAAAATTAGAGCTTCGAGAAATCAGGGAGAGAAGAGGCCTAGAATTATAAAATCTTTTGATATCTCTTTTACGACCCAGAGGCTGCGGTACACGACCCGAAATGTCACCCATTCCTTCTCTCCAGAGATGCTGCCTGTCCTGTTGAGTTACTCCAGCATTTGTGTCTGTCTACACATCTGTGTGCCTGTGAAGGCAAGTTTAGGCTTGTTCTGGATTTGCCCACCTACCCTCAAGGGTGATCCCTTTTCAAGCTCCTGTCCCAGAGTTAACTGACTGCTTGAACCGTATTGTTGGCCTCCGTGCAATACCAACCCATCTCTTGCCTTTCACCACTTTCTTTAGCTTTGGATGAGAAGGTAACTGGGTATGATGTAGCTGAGGTCAGGGACTTCTGAAGAAGGGTCTCGACCCGCAACGTCGCCTATTCCTTCTCTCCGGAGGTGCTACCTGTCCCGTTGAGTTACTCCAGCTTTTTGAGTGTATCTTCAGGAAGTTAAAGGTCTCTGTGCCAGCGAGCCTCCTGGCGTCTTGGCTTCCTCAGAGACTGCCGGCAGACCCCGGCCCCAGCCGAGAGCCAGCACTGTTCCTGCGTACAGATGACGTGGCTTCTGTCACCCGCCCTTTCAGTCATCTTCAAATAGGATCGAAGGAGCTGCTTGGAAAATAATGATCAGCAAGGAACAATCCAACCACAATCGTGGAGAAGGCACGCAACAAATAATAGAGGACAGTAGGTGACGTTTTGGGTCATGACTCTTCTTCGGACTGGGTCTGAGGTACGGTCTCAACCCGAGACGTCACCCGTTCCTTCTCTCCAGCCATGCTGCCCGTCCCAATGAGTTACCCCAGCATTTTGTGCCCATCTTCGGTGTAAGCCAGCATCTGCTGTTCCTTCCTACACAGTCTCTAAAGAGTTTGTTGCAGATGATTCTGTGAAGAGCATGGGTACAAATTCAGTTCTTGAGACATAAATACGACAGTGTGGAGGTATATGGTATATGATATGGGGCGTATCTCTAGACTTCCTCTCCCCTGACTCTCAGTCTGAGGAAGGGTCTCGAACCGAGACGTCACCCATTTCTTCTCTCCAGAGATGCCGCCTGTCCCACTGAGTTACTCCAGCACTTTGGTGTAAACCAGCATCTGCAGTTCATTCCTACACAAGAGAGAACATTAACTTGCTCCAAGGCAGGTGTATCTCCTCCAAACCACAGTGAGATGTCTGTGTTGCGGACAATTCCACTCTTCAGCCAACAGAAGGGCAAGAGCTCCGCTGGGAACAACCTTCGGAAAAATGTAAATGCTAATTTTAAATAATTAAGTCTATAATGCATGTTACAAAGTCTTTTAAGTACAAAGAAATGACTTACACAGCAGTGTAAGCTTACAACAACCTGATTTATATAACATGCTTAAAAGCTGAAGCACAACTTCCTGTGTGTTGTCAATACTTCCCCGCCCCAAGTAAGCGTCTGATTGTCAAGAACATAAATGCACTTTAATGACTAAAAATCCTGGGCTTGCAGTTTGTTAATTTGATTAAACAATGCTGAAATTGTATCTGTTCTTAAAAATGGCCTGTTGTCGTATATTACATTACCATGTATAATGTACAGCAAGCCTTTGCTGGTGTTGTCAATGTTCTGTTATGACAGTACCCACTACAAATGCCAAGACAGTTAAATATAAGATCCATTGCTCATTCCCTTCATTGGTTTTAATCCAATATCACTGGGCGCAGTAAATAGTTTAATATCAAAAGTAGCTATTCATTAAACCTTCATTCAGAGAGTTTATTATAATGTCAGGGATTATGGGGAGAAGGCAAGAGAATAGAAGCATCGAAACATCGAAAATAGGTGAAGGAGTAGGCCAGCATCGCCATTCAATTTGATCATGGCTGATCATCCAAAATCAGTACCTCGTTCTGGCTTTTTCCCCATATTCCTTGATTCCCTTAGCCCTAAGAGCTAAATCACTCTTAAAAACTGGGCGATCATTTCGCTGAACACCTTCGCTCAGCCTGAACCAACCTGATTTCCTGGTTGCCGGACACTTTAATTCTCCTTCCCATTCCTACACAGACCTTTCTCTCCTAGGTCTCCTCCATGGCCAGAGTGAGGCTAAACGCAAATTGGAGGAACAGCATCTTATATTTCGCTTGGGCAGCTTACACCCCAGTGGTATGAATTATCGATTTCTCTCACTTCAGGTAGCCCCGGCATTCCCTCTCTCTCTCTATCCCTCCCCACCCGTTGCACTAGCTTCTCATTTTCACCCAACAAGCAGCTAACAATGGCCTGTTTCCTTTATCATCGTTACTTTTTTGCATATCTTTCATTCATTGCTCTTTATCTCTTGACACCTTTTTCTCACAGGGAGTGGTGAGTCTGTGGAATTCTCTGCCTCAGAGGGTGGTGGAGGCGGGTGCTCGGGTTTTCAAAAGAGAGCTAGATAGGGCTCTTAAAAATAGCAGTGTCGGGATATGGGGAGAAGGCAGGAATGGGGTATTGATTGGCGATGATCAGCCATGACCACATTGAATGGCGGTGCTGACTCGAAGGGCTGAATGGCCTACTCCTGCACCTATTGTCTATTGTCTATTGACATCATTGTCCACATCTCTCGTTTCCCATATCCCTAACCAGTCTGAAGAAGGGTCTTGACCTGAAACGTCACCCTTAAGTATTTTATATCTTTCTATATGAATGGGGTTAGGAGGGAGAGATAGATCAGCCATAATTGAATAGCGGAACAGCCTAATTCTGCTCCTATCACTTATGACCTTATCACCTAATGTGGCTCACCAGTGAATGTATAGTTTATGCATAAACCATGTTACTTTGGCCTCATTTGATGACATCCATGGTGTTGTAAATGGTTGGATTTCCACTTACATGTTGGGGAATATTTTTTTTTGAGCGACAGTTTTCCATTTTAACATCAATCTTGTCCAAGAGTTATGGTCTGCTGCCACAAATAAAATCTATTGGCAGATCTTGGATAGACTATGTGGAAAATGTGTATGATAAATGTTTCACTAAAAGCAAAAAATTGCTCTTGCTACAGATGATTATTTTGTTCAACTCTGGACCCCAACCTTAAATAGACAATTCCTGTTTTGTTGACACTCCTCTGCTCAGAATGCTTTTGAACATTCTTCTTGTAGAGTCATAGAGTGATACAGTGTGGAAACAGGCCCTTCAGCCCAACTTGCCCACACTGACTAACATGTCCTATCTACACTACTCCCACCTGTCTGCATTTGGCCCACATCCCTCTAACCTATCGTATCTATGTACCTATCTAATTGTTTCTTCAACATTGCAATAGTCCCTGCCGCTAACTACTTCCTCTGGCTGCTCATTTATTACTCCCACCACCCTTTGTGTGAAAACGTAACCCCTCAGTTTTCTATGAAATCTTTCCCCCTTCACCTTAAGCCCATGTCCTCTGCTTGTTGAATCCCCTACTTTGGGCAAGAGACTCCGTACATCTACCCGATCTATTTCACTCGATCTTATACACCTTTATAAGATTACATGTTGCTTCTCAAACTTCATCCTGTCTATAGACACAAAACCCTGGAGTAACTCAGTGGGACAGGCAACATCTCTGGAGAGAAGCAATGGGTAACGTTTTGGGTCGAGACCCTTCTTCTGAAGTACTTGTCTGAAGAAGGGTCTATTCCCGAAACGTCACCCATTCCTTCTCTCCAGAGATGCTGCCTGTCCCACGGAGTTACTCCAGGGTTTTGTGTCTATCTTCGGTGTAAACCAGCATCTGCAGTTCCTTCCTACACATTCATCCTAACTATTCTTGCTCCTTCTTATATTTTAATTCTGCTAATAATTACACAGTGCAGACTAGTCGCTCTGTCCCAGGATCCTAAAGTAATGGAAGCTTTCCACACCCAGAGATGACATTTAAGAATAAGGAGTAAGCCATTTAGAACAGAGATGAGGAAGAGAGTGGTGAGTCTGTGGAATTCTCTGCCTCAAAGGGTGGTGGAGGCAGGTTCTCTGGATGCTTTCAAGTGAGAGCCAGATAGGGCTCATAAAAATAGCGGAGTGCGGGGATATGGGGAGAAGGCAGGAACGGGGTACTGATTAGGGATGATCTGCCATGATCACATTGAATGGCGGTGCTGGCTCGAAAGGCCGAATGGCCTACTCCTGCACCTATTGTCTATTGTCTATTGACAACTTGCCAATACCCTCATGAATTGCCCCTAATTTATCTTGTTTTAACCACATCAACTCAATACCGCAGATACTTTATTGAGGTTTCCTTCTTGAAAATAAAAGAAATCCGAGCCTCCCTTGATTCGTGATGCAAAAGAGAAGCTGGGTGAGATCAGGTGTCACGTAATCCTGCACAACCAGGAAGTTTGATCCGATGTACAGGTTTCTGATTAACATACTCCATTAGTTTCATTAAAGGAGCAGCGGAGACTAAAGACTGGGAGACATTCACTCCTCTATTATGTTCTGGCCTAGAAAGCAGCAAGAATACTCCAGGTCACATTCCCCTGTCACAAGCTCCACGCAATGGATCAGATGCATCATTAATAAATTCCACTAGTTAATTACTGTGTATTACTCCTGACGTATCAGTCACCCATTTTCGCTGTTTCTGTTGGCCTTCTCAAGTTCCCAATCACAGGCATATGATTTAACAAATGCATCCACGACTCAATCTCATACAACCTCGACCCGTCCACAATCAAAACTTGCACCTTCCATTGTTTTTGGTGTTTACCTGTATTTTGCTTCATCTCTCAACATCCAAGGCAAAGTGTGCAGGAAGGGACTGCAGAAGCTGGTTGAACCCAAATATAGACACAAAAAGCTGGAGTAACTCAGTGGGTCAGACAGCATCTCTGGACAAAAGGAATAGGTGACGTTCTGGGTCGAGACCCTTCGTCAGACAAGGCCACAGTTTCCGACCATGACGACTCAATCATAATCTCTTTTCAACACTTCGGGGCGGCATGGTGGCGCAGCAGTAGAATTGCTGCCTTTCAGTGCCAGAGACCGGGGTTCGATCCTGACTACGGGTACGGTCTATATGGAGTTTGTACATTTGTACGTTCTCCCTGTGAGCTTGTGGGTTTTCTCCAGATGCTCCGATTTCCTCCCACACTCCAAAGACATACAGGTCTGCAGGTTACACAAAAAGCTGGAGAAACTCAGCGGGTGCAGCAGCATCTAAGGGGCGAAAGAGATAGGCGACGTTTCGGGTCGAGACCCTTCTTCAGACTGCCTTTGTAGGGAGGAGGAGAACTTCTTCAAAGTAGGCATACCTTGAGGAGATATCGCAGTGGAGTAGACAAAGTGTTAAAGAATGGCAGGTCTGCAGGTTAATTGGCATGGGTGAAATTGTAAAATTGTAAAATTGTCCCGAGTGTGTAGGATAGTGCTAGTGCATGGAGTGATGGCTGTGTGCAGAAGGGCCTGTATCTGTGCAGCATCTTATTCAACACAGAAACAAGTAAAGTAACTATTTTAACTTCTAAAGTAAGGAACGTAAAGCCAAGGTAAACACCAGGTTTTCTGCAAACTTATTCTGCTGAAACTTTGCCTTTAATCAGGCCACCTTGTTCTTGTTTCCTCTCTCATGCCTTCTCCATACCACCCCCCTTCCACAGAGTTTAGGAAATTATATAGACAACAACTCCAAGTGCTGCTGTAACTACCATTACTGAACAAATCTTGGTCAAATGTGTTAAAGAAGGAACTGCAGATGCTGGAGAATCGAGGGTTACACAAAAAGCTGGAGAAACTCAGCGGGTGCAACAGCATCTAAGGAGCGAAGGAGAGAGGCTACGTTTCGGGTCGAGACCCTTATCAAATGTTGGGTGCTCTACAACAGATGACGCCCCAGGCCTTGGCGTCATCCACAAGACACAAATCAGTGGTGCGATGAAACATGTTCCACTTGCCTGGATTTAGTGCAGTTGCAACAACTCTCAAGGAGCTCGAAACCATTCTGGACCAAGCAGTCTACTTGACTGGCAGCTCATTAACCAGCCTGCACTGTCTGCAGTGTCGAAACAGCGCACTATAGTTTTCTCATCTGGCCTATTTTGACAACACTTCTAAAACCCACAACGCCTTCCTCCAAGAGAGACTAGAAACACAGATGCATGGGGACACCACCACCTGCAGCTTCCCCTACAAGCCTCACACCACATATCTCGCTTTGGAAATGGATCCCCAGCCTTTCAACATTGCTGGCCCTAAACACTGGAGAGTGTATCTTCACTTGAGGTTCTGCAGCAGTTTGAGAAGGGTTTTCATCACCATCTTCTCAAGGGATGAGTGATAATTGCTGGCTTTACTGGCAACGTCCGGAATCAGTAAATATAAAACAAATTCAAGTCGTTTTGACAACTTTTTTATGAAACTGAAATAAGGAACTGATGTATTATATACAATAACATTTAGTTATATGGTGCCAGGAAGAGGAAGTTCTATGCAAAGCATGGTTTATGTAAAGATGCAATTACCACAGAATTCAAGCTGGAAAATAACTATTTTAGTTTTCCTGTCAGGAACCCTCTCTCTGAGGTCCCTGTGCACACACTATCCATTGACAGAGAAGTGAGCAGGTTATCTGCTCTGGGTCAGTGTTTGGGATGTATGTCTCCCTGAGTTATCCCGCTCTGCATGTGATGAGGTCTCATCTCACCACAGCCCAGTGGTGCGTTGAACCTGCGGGCCCAAGATCTGCTGCTGAGGAGCATAAGACAACAGACGCCAGATCCCTGATCCGTTGCGGCAGCCAGCTCATGCAACAGAGGGTTCATTTTATTGTACACAATAATTCAGTGCTTCTCAAGTGGGATTTTCCAGTCTTGATATCAAGTAACTTTCATTTCAACTTTCAACAAACGACCGTTACATGTTAGTATCTTGTGTAGCATGCTTCTTGTGACTGAGGACATATTCGGGGCTGAGGCTGGTTTGGTGGGAGGTAGAGGGGGGCAGTGAACTCTGTCTATAG